>JAUPFV010000001.1:76577684-77966434 GCA_036936605.1 Limnanthes douglasii subsp. nivea
ACCGGACAGGTGACTTTGAACACTGTGAGCCTAAAGCTGTTCGAACTATGACAAAAGTACTAAAAAACCTAAACACTTCTTGACTAAGCTACCTGTCCACCTACTTAGAACTCATGGGTCTTTAAACATGACTCGGGTCCATTAAACTTGACCCGAAAGCCCATAAGGGCCCAAATTTCATACTATAAATACCCAACCACCAGCATTAACTAGGGGTAAGAAAAATTAACTGCTGCCAAGCTGCTTAATTCTCTCTCCACATTAAAAGCACTTTGAAACACCCTTAAACACCCACACACCACCGTGAAACACCCTCACACCGCCTTAAAACTCCGCTTGAAATTACCAGCCGACCCTCAGGCTACTTTTATCCTCACCAAATTGCAACCACAGTGGGAGGCGACGGTGCCTGAATCAAGTATTCGAAACCAAGTAAAGAAATTCTGTCCGAATGAATCCGGATAATCCAGAGCTTCCCCCAGCTTTGCTCGAAGTGGTGGAAGAAAACGATGAGTATACTGTCCAAGAGCGCGACAGGTTAAAACTTGAGATAGAAGCTCTGAGGGCTGAAAAAGCCAAGATGGGCGTGAAAGAGAAATCCAAAGCATCAGCTGCTCACCACACCGATAACCCAAGAGAGCATGGGGTTTCCAAAACTCATGAGAGTACTAAGAAGACGCATGCCAGCTCTAAAAAATCTCACCGGTCCAAGCCTGTGGAGAGTTCTGATTCGAGTTCAGAGTCTTCGGACAGCTCTTCGGACAGTGAGGGAAATGAGAAGTCCTTGTCCTCTAGCAGTGATGAGGGACGAACCAAAAAGAAACAAAAGCAAGTTAAAAAGTATTCCAGAAAAAGAGATCACCATGGAAGAATGAAGAGGCATATTGGAAAAGGGTCATCTCACAACCGGAGGCATGTAGACCGGATGCTGATGGATCCTTTTGCCTTCCATGATGAGCCATGTATCTTTGCAACTCCTAATGAGGATACCGTGTTCAGTCGTGGAAGGAATTGGAGGCAGTCTCCACTGTCTTCTAAAATCCTGTCCGGAAACCTCCCTAAGAGGTTTGACAGTACTAAGATGGAGAAGTATGATGGCAGTACTGATCCGGACAATCATCTGGAGCAATTCAAGAACTTCATGATGAACTTTGATGATGATGATAACTACTCTGTAGGGCATTCTCCCAATCTTTTACGGGGAGTGCTCTGAAATGGTACAACAGCCTGCCTCAGGGTTGTATTAAAGACTTTGATACTTTTTGGGTGGCCTTTCGAAGGCAGTTTGTGGGAAGTAAGGAGCTGAAGGGCAATGAAGACACAATAATCCATTGTTCCCAAGAGCCAAACGAATCATTAAAAGAGTACATAAGTCGTTTTGTAAACACAAAGAATGGGTTGGCTGATTGCTTCGAACAGGTGGCAATAGCATCCCTAAGACAATGTTTGAACCCAGGCAACCTGGCTGATTCGGTGACCAGGAAGAAAACCATGACCTGGGGAGGATTGCTGAATCAAGTTGGCAAGCAAATAAATGTTGATGAAACAAAAAAGACCAGGGTGCACAGACAGGTGAGATCCACCCCGGTGGCACCAACTCCAAATCAAAACCAGTCCGGGAACAAAGCAAGAGAAACCGGACAGGGGGCATGGAAGGGGAAAAGCTCAGTCTCAACCAGCTGCTCCTGCACAAAGCCAACAGTCTAGAAACAAAAGAGGGCCATGGGTCCAACCAGAGTGGTTTGCAGAGCTCAAAGAAAGTGTGGCAACCATTTTGATAAAACAAAAGATGAAGTACACTACCGGAGACCGGCAACCTTGCAGTCTCCCAGAGAACATCGAAATAATTCCTTTTGCCAATACCATAATGATATTGACCATACTACCGATGATTGCATAGTGTTGAAACAAGAGGTACAAAACTTGATTGAAAGAGGGAAGTTGGGTGCATACGTTAAAAGGAGAGGAGGCAACAGGCCTGACAACACTCATAGGGTTGGTCCAAGCAACGCTGCCCCGGAGGGGCTATGGTAATAGTTGAAAGGTTTGATGTGGAGTCTGAGTACTTGGATCCTGATCCATCAAGAAACAGAGTGGGTACTATTGAGGAGCGGTCTAGATCAGTCTCCGGGCTCATTAAATTCTTCGAGTCACTGACAATTTTCGGATGGGACACTATGACAGCTCCTACTACTTCTTCAAGAAAAAGGCATGTTCATAATTTGGCCTCCCAGCTAGAAGGAGGCATGACATCCTATCAATCTCCAAACTCATTCACATTCATAGTTTTCGATGAGGATGATTTGAGAAATATTGCTGGCCCTCATGAGGATGCTGTTGTCATAGGAGCATCTATAGGGGGCAATGAGATAAGGCGAATTTTGGTGGATACTGGAAGCTCTGCCAATATCCTTTTTCTAAACACTTACAAGAAAATGAGAAATCCAGCTGTGATTCAAAAGTCGGACAGATCAATCGTGGGCTTCACGGGCAGCTCAGCCGATGTGATCGGGGAGTTTGAAGAAGAAGTGTTGTTGGGCAGGGGCCCTTTCAAGAAAATGGTTAGAATACTCTTCATTGTGGTGGATTGTCCCACCTGTTATAATGCTATTCTAGGGAGGTCTTGGCTCTCTAGGATGCATGCAGTGGCTTCGACAGTCCATCAGTGTCTAAAGTATGCTGTTCAGGGACAGGTTGGGGTTGTCCAGAGCAGCCAAAAGGTTGCAAGAGAATGCTATGTCGCTGCCTTGGCTCCACGAACGCTGGGGGCAGTCCGTATAAACGATCAATAGCAGTTTGAGGGCCTTTCTGGGGGTGAGGGTGAAATTGATGACTCCAGAGAGACCCCCGGAGTGTTGATTCCGATTGAAGAGGTTGAGACACACTGCTTGGAAGAAGGAAAAAGCGTCAAGATAGGGTCCAAAATGCCACCAATACTGAAAGAAGGAATGTTGAAATTCTTGAAAGACCATCAGCATGTTTTTGCTTGGTGCAACGCTGATGTTACTGGAGTTCCATCAGAGGTGATTTCCCATCACCTATCTGTCCGGAGAGATGTGGCACCAGTGGTACAAAAAAGGAGAGCTTTCTCAAAAGAAAAGGCTGATGTCATTGTACAAGAGGTTGACAGACTCACAAAGATGGGGCACATTAAAGAATCTCAGTACCCTTTGTGGACTGCCAATCCTGTCTTGGTAAAAAAAAGAATGGTAAATGGCGTATGTGCATTGACTTCACAGACCTCAATCGAGCTTGCCCAAAATACTTGTATCCGGTTCCCCGGATAGATCAGTTAGTAGACTCTACTTCTGGGAACAAGCTACTCTCCTTCATGGATGCCTTCTCCGGGTACAATCAGATCCAGGTGGATCCAAAAGATCAAGAGCATACCACTTTTGTTACTGATAGAGGTTTACACTGCTACAAGGTGATGCCCTTTGGCTTGAAAAATGCTGGGGCTACTTATCAAAGGTTAGTCAATAAGGCATTTGCTGATCAAATTGGAAGAAATATGGAGGTTTACATGGACGATATGATGGTGAAAAGCGTGGATGAGCAGTTGCACTTGTCCGACCTCCAAGAGACTTTTGCCAACTTGGCCAAAGTGAATTTAAAATTAAACCCTGAAAAGTGTGTGTTCGGAGTGCAGTCCGGGAAGTTCTTAGGGTATATCATAAGTGAGCATGGAATACAGCCCGACCCGGACCAACTCAATGCTTTGTTCCAAATGGAGCCTCCTCGAAACATTAAAGAAGTACAACGATTAACGGGGAGGTTGGCAGCCTTGAACAGATTCATCTCCAGGTCTTCGGACAGATATGCTCCATTCTTTCGAACCCTGAAGGGTGCAAATGGGTTTGAATGGACACCACAGTGTGATGAGGCATTCAATGAAATCAAGAAGCATCTGTCCTCTCCCAAGACTTTGTTCAAACCAATCGATTGGGAGACTCTCTTTGTATATCTGGCTGTTTCAAGTTGTGCCATCAGTGCTGTGTTAGTAAGGGAGGTTGATGGGTATCCTCACCCAGTGTACTACATCAGCAAAAGCTTGATTGATGCTGAGAGGCGTTACTTGAAACTTGAAAAACTAGCTTTGGCCTTGGTGATAGCTGCAAGAAAAATGAGGCCTTACTTTCAGGCTCATCCTATCGTTGTCCGGACGTCTTTCCCTTTAAAAAATGTCCTTCAAAAAGCAGACATTTCGAGCAGAATGACAAAGTGGTCAGTAGAATTGGGAGACTTCGACATAGACTTCGCTCCCCGGACAACAGTAAAAGCTCAAGCTGTGGCTGAATTTCTAGTTGAGTTCCATTCTGATAGGGATTCAGAACAACCTGCTGATTCAAAAGACAAAAAAGTGTGGATTGTCCGAACAGACGGAGGATCCAGTACCATGGGATCTGGGGCAGGAATATGTCTCACTTCCCCCTATGGGGACAATATGTTCCAAGCTATTTGTTTTGCTTTCAGGGCATCCAATAATGAGTCCGAATACGAAGCAGCTATAGCTGGGTTAAAATTGGCATACATCTGTGGAGCAAAAAGGGTCAAGCTACTAAGTGACTCCCAATTGCTTGTCCACCATGCTCTAGGCCTGTCAGAGGCTAGAAAGGAGCAATTGGTCAAATACTTGCTCCTCCTTAAAAATGAAGCGTCAAAGTTTAAAGCTGTTGTCTATGAACACATTCCCCAGACAGAGAATGAGCTAGCAGACTCATTGGCAACGATAGCATATACGGAGTCCTATCCATGGATCCATGTGCTCGAAAGCCCTTCTATTCAACTTGATGAAGGTGAGAAAGAGGAAGTCTTTGAAATACAAGTAAACCGGCCTCAAGACTGGAGGTCTCCTCTTATGCAATTTCTGTCTGATGGCATCGTGCCCTTGGATAAATCACAAGCCAGAACGTTGAAACACAGGGCTCGTGGTTTCATTATGATTAGAGAAGTCTTGTACAAAAAATCCTATAGCAAACCTCTCCTACGTTGTTTAGGGGATCATGAGTCACAAATAGTTCTCTCCGAATTGCATGATGGTGAGGGATCAGCCCATTGTGGATTTAGAGCTTTAACAAGAAGGGTGCTACTCTCCGGATACTATTGGCCATCAATTATGAAAGATGATAAGGAGCTGGTACGAAGGTGTGACCCATGCCAGAGGTACAACAATGAAATTCATGTACCGGCCATTCCTTTGGAGTCGATCTCTAAGCCCATCCCTTTTGCTCGATGGGGATTGGACTTAGTTGGGCCTCTCCCCGTGGCGTCCGGAGGGCGTAAAACTATAATTGTGGTCATTGACTACTTCTCAAAGTGGGTAGAAGCAGCTCCCTTGGCAGGGACAACATCAAAAGATGTTATAAAATTCATTCTATCCAACATATGTTGCAGATTTGGTGTCCCCCAGAAAATAACAACAGACAATGGGCCACAGTTTGATAATAGAGAGATGGAGAGCTTCTGTGCCTCAAGAGGTATTCAGCACTGCTTTTCTTCACCTTTCCACCCTCAAGCCAATGGGCAAGTTGAAGTGGCTAATAGAACGATACTGTCCGGGTTAAAGAAAAACTTAGAAGGGGCTGCTGGGAAGTGGCCTAGTTATCTACAAGAAGTCTTGTGGGCCTACCGGACAACACCTGGGGCTGCAACACAAGAATCGCCTTTTGCCTTGGTCTATGGAATGGATGCAGTAGCCCCCATAGAGAAGACACTCCCCTCCTTTCGAGTCCACAACTTCTCCGGACAGGCTAATGAGATGACAATTAGAAATCAACTTGATTTAATTGAAGAAAGGCGGGTAAAAGCTCATCTTAGAATGGCACATTATCAGGGCTTAATGAGAAGCAGGTTTGCTTCTAAAGTTAAAAGAAGGGATTTTCAACCAGGAGATAAAGTATTAAGAAAATTTTTCTTGCATACTAAGGAAAAGCTCTTCGGAAAGCTGGCCCCAACTTGGGAGGGTCCGTATACTGTGGTTGAAAGAATCAAGCCTGGGACATACTGGTTGGAAGACAAAGATGGTAGGGTTTTAACTCACCCTTGGAATATTGAACACCTTCGAATGTACTTGGAATAAAGCTTATGTAAATATTTACTTGTTTAAACATCCATGTAAATATTTGGGGGCATACCACTTCCTCTCTTCGGCGCCACGGAGAGCTTTCAATAAAACTTGATGCCTTCTTCAATAATTTTCTAAGTTTTTGCAAAATTCTATTGCTTGTCATACTACCCGGACTAAAAGGTCTAAGGGCTACTTAAATTCTAGCCAGAGAAACTAAACACTCTCACAATACAATAACTCAAAGCTACTTAAATTCTAGCTGTCTAAAGTAAGACAAATAATAAAAGAAGAAGATGGTTGAGTAAAATAAAAGCATTCATTCAACAACTTAAAGTTGCCTTGGCCTTCCAAGGACTTTTTGAACAAGTTTGGGCACAGTACAAAAATCTGTCCGAATAATACGGACGCCATCACAAAAAAAAGGTGCCTTGGCCTTCCAAGGACTTTAGTTCAAACAAAAGATAAACAGAACAAATTATAAATTAAGGTTGAGCCTTTGAAGATGGCTCACCCTCATCCTTTTTCTTGCCCTTGATGTCACTCTTCTCCTCGACTATCTTCTTACCCTTGGGATCAATCTCTTCCTCACCTGGACTCTCTCCGGTTTCCTCTTCATCACCAGACGAGGACTCACCGGAGTACCTCTCATCGTCAGCCATGGTCCAGTATGGGAGATCATCGTCATCCACATAGCGCCATAAGTCCCCTAGTCTCCTCTTCGGGAATTTCTCGTGAAACAGGAGGACCATGTTAGACTTCACTTTTTCAATCATTAATTCTTCACTCCGTATCATCTCCCTGGCATAAGCATTAATCTTGGCTTTGATTGTGGCCTCTTGATCCTTCACAGCAAGTTTGTCAGTGGTCAGATTGGTGACAAGCTTCTCCTTTGCTGCAGTCTCTCCTCTTGAGGCTGTCAGGTCCTTCTCCAGTCCGGACAGCTTAGCCCGGAGATCTTTTACGGTCTCTTCTAAGGAAGCAGCTTTTGTATTACTTTCATCTTGATTCTTCTTTAGCTGATCATTTGCTTCCTTGAGCAAATCAACCTTATTGGCAGCAACTCGGAGGTCTTCGGACAGCTTCTCCTTCTCAGACTTAAGGTCTTTGATGGTGATTGCCTGACTTCGGACTTGCCTTTCCAAAGTAAGTACTGGCTGCACGTTGCTAAGGAGAGAATGGGCTATAACGTCCCTCTCACTGGAAACCATAAAAGTCCTACCATTGAAATTCACTGTGTTGGAACTACTTGGGGGAACATATGGCCCTGCGAACTCATCTCTGGACAGGCCAAGGAAGTAATCACCTAGAGCACCTAGACCGGTGACGTCCACTTCATCCATGTTAATCTCTCCCCTTTCAATCTCATCAGTATGGAATTCCATTGGAATCCTTTCATTAAGATTCCCTGGGATCTCTTCGGCTAACGTCGGATCGGTTGGGAAAGTGGGCTCCGGATCCCGGAGAGCGAGCTCTTCTCCTTAGGAAGTCTTTTTCTTTTTTACTTCCCTGTCAGCACTGTCACTTGCTTGCTTACGAGCCCGTTTGGAAGTCCTTGAAGGTTTTGGGGGATTCACTCCTTGTTTCTCGCTCTCCTGTTCTACCACTTGTAGAAGGTTTGCATCAACTTGAGCCTGGGCTGGCACCTCTGAGTCTGTTGGGGCCTCTTTCTCAGTATCCTCTACCGCTTTCTTGCCTTTTTTCTTCTTGCCCTTCATTTTACTTGGGGCTTTGGCCCGGGCAGGAAGGAAGAGAGTCCCATCCAGTTCGTGAGACCTTCTCAACACGATGTCTTCATCAGGTTGGGTGGTGAACTCCTCCCAAGTTAGGTCTCTTCGACCTGTGGTGTTCCACAGGTGAGACCTTGCTAAGTTCCCAGCAGTGAAGGCTTTATGGAACCGGTTCTCCCAGTTCTCTGCAGCCCAAGCATTAATTTTGCCACAGGTAGTCTGTCCGGTCTTTACGTAGTCCCCGAATTCCTTTGGCAGCTCTGTTAAAACGAAAAGAAACTAATTAGCATAAACTTGAAGAAAAGAGAGATTCGAACAGAAGCTTAAAGTAAAAACTTACGATCACTCCTCCATCTGCTTCGAAGAAGGCTAGGATTCTCCTTGGCCTTGATTTTCTTGCCATTCTCCCATGAGCCACTGACAAATAAGAATTGGCTCCTCCATTTGCTCTCCGACTCCAGGAGATCATCGACAGCTTTAAGATCGTTCCCCATGTTGAAATGGTAAAAGGGGAACTAGTGGTGTTTGCACAAGTTGGCCACACCTGCAAACTCTTCCATAGGAAGAGGGATTCCAGATAGCCTAGACGCCATAATACATGACATCAAGGTGAACCAGCCATTGGGGATTAACTGTGATGGGCAGAGTTTGACTAAATGAAAATAGCGCACTATCTCCGGGTCCAGTGGGAACCTGAGTCCCCAGTTGAATAGCTCCGTGAAGAAGACTATCTCATTCTTTTTGCAATCCATCGGGGTCTCTGGATCGATGGGAATCCTTATTTTTACGTTCTCAGGGATTCCCCACTTTGTGCGCAACCTGCCCAGATCTGAAGTATGGATGAACGCATACTTGGTTTTCAACAAAGCCAAAAGGTACTTGAACTCCACCTTATGAAAACATGGCCCCACTCTCCCTTCAAGGCTCTCCGGCAGGTCCGGACGCCTCAGATACAAGTCCTCTTTGCCCTTCGTGGCAACAACGATAGCAGTTTCAGCCTGTCCGGAGGACTCGGACTCAAATCTAACCTCCTCAGTGGATTCCTCCATCCTCCCCTCCATAATCGTTGGGGGAGCTTCAGTAGAAATAGTCCGGGGAGGATTGAGGCCTGGCAGAGCTGATCCTCCGGACTGTTGGCTGTCCGAATTTACTTGACTTCTTACCTCAATTTGAGTTTCTGAGGTAGAAGATTCCTTGGGGGTAACGGGCTGCTGGTTTCTATTCCTGACGGTCTCTCCCAGGGAGCCCTTATAGTTGCCCCAGACCCTGATTCACTATTTTTTGCCCCCGATTTCGAGGGTGTGTTTTTAGAAGGAAGTCCTTTAACCAACCTACTTGGCCTTTTCATGATTAATTTGTCTGGGGAGTGGTCAGAATCAGACCCCATAGCAATAAAAGAGGATTTTTTCCTAACACTTGTGGCAGTGACCCCCGGTTCAACAATAGGGATCGACTCTTGAACTGAAGAGCCAGATACTATGGGGGAGAGTGTTGATTGAAAGAGTTTTTTGGGTTTTGTACCTTTAGAAGAAGATGAACCTCTGTCAGATTCTTCGATTGAAGGGGCTGATTTCTCAACAGGTGACGCTGGAAGCCTTGCTGCAAGTCTTTTTTCCTTTTCAACTCTTTGAGCTTTCTCCAATTCTGAGAGGTTAAGCTAGCCGCCCTTGATCAGTGCTGTTCTTGCTGTGAACATAAAACAGCTAAGGAAATTTTGAAGTTTTAGAGAGATAAAGCTTTGGGTAAAATGGCAGAGTAAAGTTTGAAAGAGATAATGAGACAGTGAAAAGTGAATAGAATTTATAGTAAATGTGAAAAAAAGGAGATGATTCCTAGGAGAATCCGAAAAGTTGGGCAATGATTAAAAGACGGCGCTGATGTCATTAATGACATTTACAAGAGGTAACTTGTTCGAGAAAGTGGTGCGAATTTCAAGGTGAAAAAACGGCTAAAGTGACCAACCAGGGAGTGACACGTGTCCCATTAACTCTGACAAGAACCGTTTGGAATTCGTAACGTTTGGTCTGTCCGGGTCTGTCCTCAACTCTCTTCGAATTGAAAAACCACTTCCTAAATCAGACTGTTTTTCAGTTCTTTGACAAGGACACTTGTTCAAATACCTAAAAAAGGGGCTCCCGATGAGTCCGAATTCGAAGTGCTCCCCGGAAGGGCAGCCCAATGTAAATCTCTCCGTAAACCGGACAGGATATTTGAACCGGACAGGTGACTTCGAACACTGTGAGCCTAAGGCTGTTCGAACTATGACAAAAGTACTAAAAAACCTAAACACTTCTTGACTAAGCTACTTGTCCACCTGCTTAGAACTCATGGGTCTTTAAACATGTCCCGGGTCCATTAAACTTGACCCGAAAGCCCATAAGGGCCCAAATTTCATACTATAAATACCCAACCACCAGCATTAACTAGGGGTAAGAAAAATTAACTGCTGCCAAGCTGCTTAATTCTCTCTCCACATTAAAAGCACTTTGAAACACCCTTAAACACCCACACACCACCGTGAAACACCCTCACACCGCCTTAAAACTCCGCTTGAAATTACCAGCCTACCCTCAGGATACTTTTATCCTCACCATCTCATTCTAATTTTATCTAAAAATTTACCAATTTTAAAATCACTCAATTTTTTTAATTTTTCTTTTCACAAATAAATGTTTTTCCCGTAAACATTATGTTCACACTAAGAAAGTTTTTTTATCTCCCTTTGCTCTCCTATATAGGTGCTCCTATGAGATATATATAAAGCTTAGTGGTACAAACATATACATTGCTCACAATAGCAAACCAAGGTTGTCACAACAACGTGTATTATTATCCAAGATCAATGACCGTGATCAATCAGTATACCAAACAGTTATAACAAACTTGAACTATATTCATATCAACATTTGTGATAAAAAAAATACTCCCAATAAATTATAAAAACTTGCACCACATTGGCAAGAGAACTATTATTTATTTAAATCCAAAACAATATTTCATATCCGGTTTTAGATTGTTTTCCAAACAAATTCCAGAACTTGAAGTTATATGAAGCCGGACCTCCCATACCCAAACTCATAATTAACTCATATCAAGATCAAAATTTTTGTATCGAGACTTAACTTATGTCAAGACTGAATTAAATAATGAGTATAAAATCCTTTTACTGGCCAAACCCCTCTACTTCGAGACCGAGACCTTGTAGTGGTCGAACCCTTTTCGGAGGCTGAACTCCCTACAATAGTTAAACCCCTTAAGACGAGACCATAACTTCATGTTGAGTCCATGTTCAATATTTCAATTACTGATAAGGATGAGAATTATCCAAACTATGGGTCGGGTTGGTGAAACGTAGGGATAATTTGGCTTTATATAAGTCTTATAAGATAGGACCAACAAATGTGTAACATTGAGGGTATTTTGTGTAATAAGAAGTAACTAGGGTTGAGATTAGTGAAATAATGGAGGGAAATAACATTAAATAAACCACTAATATGACATTTAGGCCTACCATCAATACTATATAAAAGGATCCACCGTTTATGGGGAATGGTGAACATTTATTACTATATGTATACTTCTGTCAGCTTCTCTCTCTAGTTTTCATGTGTTCAAATCTCTAGATTATCATTACCAAAAATTTCTTAAACTGATAGTCCCCTCCGGAAATCTTGGGAATGATCATTGGCGTTGGCTCTGGGAAATGGTTGGTACCCAAAATCATTTTTCTAAAACCATTACTTTTTTATCAATATTTTTTACAGAGGTGAATATGTAAATACTAGAGGAGCCCAATGTTAGCATAGAGAGCCTGGTGACCAGAGCCATATCTGAGGATCACCGCCTTGAAGACCAACAAATTGAGAAACGATATTACAACGATCAGTATTCCAAAGAACAGCGTGAACAGCATGCATATGTAGCTCTAAGAAAATAATTATTTGAAGATACTGCAAAGCTAAAATCGAAAAAAGATGCGGCAGTGGCTTTGAAGAGGCTTAGATCAGAGGTTCGAAGAGAGCAGATGTCTGAGGAAAATGAAGTTAAGGATGCTCATCTGACTGGTGACAAGCACGAAACGCACAAGCAAAGAGTTTGTTACTCTTCGAGGAAAGAGATAAAACCTACGCGTCGGTATGACTCTACTGAATGTAGTGAGTACTCTGTCTACAATTCAAAAGAATCCTCATCTCCTGAGAGGTACGATTGAAGCAAGAGGAACGGTAAGAAAAATAGTTTGAAGAGACACAAAGACATACGTCTAGCATCTCACGGGACCAAGGTTCAATGAGAGAAATAAGTAATCAAGATAAAAGGCACGAGCAGGATAGAGCGATAACTGTTGGTAAATACGAGCAAGCTAAACCCCAAATCCAACTCTCATTGAGGAGTCAAAGCTTTGAGTATCATGTAAGCAAACAATTCACGAACCTTTATGATGAGGGTTTGTAACGGTCGCGATAGTATGTACAAAGCCGAGCATAATTGATAAGCCAAAATGATTCAACATCTTTAGATTAGAAACGTTTGATGGGACTCAGAACCTAGACAACAACATAAAGCAGTTCAAAAACTTCATGATAAAATTCGAAGACGATGATAAACTATTGTGCATGGTATTCTTCCAAAGTTATAAGGATGACACATCGAAGTGTTACAACCGTTTTCTGCATGGCTGTATTAAGAACTTCGACATATTCTTGAGCATGTTTTGATAATATTTTGTAGGAAGCAAGAACATCTGTGTGAACGGGGACACAATTATTTATTGTAGGCAGAAAATCGAGGAGAGCTTGAGAGAGTATGCCAGGAGGTTCGTTAAGACCAATATCGAGTTGGAAGGGTATGAATATAAGGTGGCATTAAAACTGTTCAAAATGAGACTTCTCCTTAGTATTTTGAAAGATAACGTTGCAAAAAAACAAGCCATGACGTTTGCGGTATTATTGGTTCCGATTGAGAAGCAAATTTTTGGGAAAAGAAGACACATGCATTGAAATTGGATTCCATGTCTCAGATAGAGAGGAACCAGCAATCTCCAGTAACGGTCTACCATCAAGCACTTACGCAGACCCCTCAGACTTACACCTATCGACCAGTATCTGACCAAAAGTGTTGAATTAACTACCCTCGAGGATAACAGGGAATCAGCAGGTGGCAAACACACAACAAGCTAACATGCAAATATCAAACAAGTGTTTCGATCTACTCATTTTGTTGAACTAGCCGAGTGTGTAGCTACAATCTTTGATAAGGCTTATAATTATATACAATTTTGAAAACCTCATCTGATCCAAACCCTTAGAGAAAGTAAAATCAATAGGTATTACAAGTACCATGACGACATCATACACGAGATAAAAAATTGTATAGCGCTAAAAAACGAAATCCAAGTGTTGATTGAGAGCGAGAAATTGATAATGTTTGTTAACAAACACTCTCATCGTGATCTGATATTGATGGAGGTTGTTGCATCTTTGAAGCAAGAAAGCGCTTTGATAATTTGAGAGCTTGTTGACTCGTTTGATGTCTCTTTAGAGACCTGGACCTCAGGTCGGGTAGGAAAATGTCCATAATGGTGGAGGCACCCATGATAAAAGGAAAGGTTGGTGAGCTCAACCAATTCTTTGAATCTTTGAAAATATTTGAGGATGTTCCTACTTCAGAGACTAGGAATTTCTCCTAAAAAGGCATATTGTAAACCTTACTACAAAGTCGGAAGCAGATATTTCACCCCATCTTTATTGAAATCCCTCCCCTTTACTCTATTTTAATGACAAAGATATACAAGAGGTGGCGGAACCGCACTAGACTATGGTGGTAATCATAGCAGGCATCCCCATAGGCGAAATCTAAAGGGTTCTAATAAACACATGTAGTTCAGCTAATCATTGCAGGTTTTACTGGTATAACTGCTGAGGATCTCAGAGAGTTCAAAAGAATTATGAAGTTGGGTTGTGGCCCATTTAAGAAAAATGTGACGGTTTTGTTTATCGTGGTGGACGCGACCACATCATATAACGCAATTTTTGGAAGATTTTGGTTGTCTAGAATACACACGGTTTCTCGACCGTTCATCAGTGCTTAAAGTATGTGGTAGGAAATAATATGAGAATGATTTGAAACAGTCAGAAAATAGCTAAGGAGTGCTACCGAAAAGCTTTAGCTTCAAAGCAAGTTAAAAGAACCTAACCAAAGAAAGAATATTAGTTAGTGGAGTCCATCTTGGGGTCTGGCCTTGTTGACGATCTGAGGGAGACCCCCGGGTTTTTGGTCATGATGAAAATTTTAAAGATTACATTTTTCATAACGGTAAAAGTTTGAAGATTTGTATTATGTTATCTCAGAAGTTAATTGAGAAATTAATTCAGTTTCTATCAAAACATTTGCACATGTTTGCGTGGTGCATGGAAGATGCTACAGGGGTACCCACTAAGATTATATGCCACCGATTGGCCACCTGAAGTATTGTGCGCCCAATTATCCAGAAAATAAGATATTTATCTCAGGAAAAATCTGAAACGATTATGGCTGAGATGGAAATCTATCAAAAATAAGGCATATACATAAGTTTCAATACCCATTATGGATGGATATCTTGTTTTGGTAAAAACGCAAAATGGTAAATGGAGAATGTATGTGGATTTCATCGACTTGAGCAGAGCATGTTTGAATGACCCTTTCTGGTCCTACGGATTGACTAGTTGGTGGACTCCAATTCGAAAAATCAGTTGTTTTCTTTTATGGATGCGTATGCGGGATATAACCAGATCAAGATAGACTCGCGAGACCAAGAGAGCGCATCATTCATTATTGGAAGGGCGCTTGCATTGCTACAAAGTCATGTCATTTGGACGAAAAAATACAGGGTCAACTTCCTAGCGTTTGGTGAAAAAATATTTCGAAGCTTTAATCAAATGTAATGCTGAAGTATATATCGACATACTGGTGAAAAGAACCATATACGAATATCATTTCCCATATTTGGAAGAGACACTCTTAAACTTGAAAATGATAAAATTGAAGCTAAATCCAGATTAGTGCATGTTTGGAGTATGATCCGATAAATTCTTGGGTTACATAGTAAATGAATAAGGATAAAAGTCGACTCGATACAAAGTGAATGCTTTGAATGATATGGATCCTCCTCGAAAAATCATATAAGTGCAGATATCGATCGGGAGATTGGCAGCTTTAAATGATTCATATCTAGGTCTTTGAACAAATGAGCCTTATTTTCCAAGTATTGAGACATGTCAACTATTTAAATTGAACCCCAAAGTGTATAGAAGCCTTTTCACGAATTAAAGAGTATATTTATCTTCCCTGAGATCTTGACGAAGCCCATGGAATAAGTTGTTCATTTAGATAGTGGTGTCTGATTATGCTATAAGCACCATATTAATCTAAGAAGTTGATAATTTACATTGGTCGGTGTATTATGTCTAGAAATATCCTTCTTGATGCGGAGAAGAGATATTTGAAGTTGGAAAAGCTAATATTTACTTTGCTAACTGCAGCTCAGAAGATTAGACCTTATTTCCAAGCACATTCGATTGTAGTCCGAACGTCTTTTTCTTTGAAGAACGTGTTAAAGAGGCCCGATGTGTCAGGTCGAATTACTAAATAGTCTGTGGAGTTGAGTGACTTTGAAATTGATTTTGAACCCTGAAGGGTAATCAAAACTCAGGCCTTAGTAGATGCATTAATCCACTTCCACTTTTAATGACCAGATATGGAAATAGACAAGGAAGAATCAGGGGTCGAATGGACTATTTGAACAGATAAAAGCTCGAGCACTTTGGGATGTCGGATAGGGATCCAGTTGATCTCTCAGGCTAGGATAGCAATGTACCATGCTATACACTTCAGTTTTTAAGCATCGAACAATGAAGCGGAATACGAGGTTGTCCTAGCAGGATTGAGACTCGCCCACATCTACAGAGCTAAAAATATTTGAATGGTAAGTGAATCATAGCTTCTCGTAAATCATGCCTCTGGACACTCCGAAGTGATTAAGGATCACTTAGTAAAGTATTTGAAAGCTTTGAAGGTTTTGGAAACCGTTTTTGAAAGCGTAAAGTACAAAGATGTCTGCATGGACAAACATTATGTGGTTCACCTTTTTGGTACTACTGCATTTTGATGGATAACACTTAATACTCACACAGGAAAGTGCTTCAATATTGAAAAGCTCTGAGTTGATTATGGGTTCGGAAGATACTTTTAATATCTCAACAAGCGATGAAAATGATTGGAGGCATGATATCAGGAAGTTTATAGCCAGTGACGTTTTACCCACTAATAAGGCAGTGGCTAAAACTATATGATTCAAAATGCATGGTTATATGATACTTGAAGATATATTTATAAGAAATGTTTAAGCAGACCCTTGCTTCTATGCCTCGAGGAAAACGAATTGCAGATGATATTGTCTAAACTGCACAAACAAGGGATCAGTGCATTGTGGGTATGAAACCTTGACACGAAGAGTTTTACTAACGGGTTATTATTGGGCCACGAATATTGTTGATGCCAAATAATTTATCAGAAGATATGAAACTTGTCAGCGGTTTTCCAACACTATCCATATGCCTAAGATGCATCTTAAGTCTGTATTTGAGGTGCTGCATTTTGACTGATGGGATATTGACTTGGTTGGACCATTGTCGATGGCTTCCGGAGGGCGACACATGATGATAGTCGTGGTGGACTATTTTTCTAAGTGAAAAGAAGCCCAACCACTATCCGGGATAAAAGCGAATCATGTGATCAAGTTTATTATATCTAACATATGTTGTCGCTTCAGTGTCCAAAGTATGCTGAAATTGGATAATGGCCCGCAATTCAACAACAGATATATGAAAGTCTTTTGCTCTTCTGGTAGCATATGATAATATTTATCGGCACATTTTCACCTACATGAAAATGGTCATGTCGAAGTAACTAACCGAATGGTCCTTGATAGGCTCAAGAAAATCTAGAGGGCAAGGCTAGAAAATGGTCGGACTATCTGATAGAGGTACTATGGGATTACCAAACCACTCCTCAAACAACAACGCAAGAATCCTCCTTCGCATTAGTTTATGAGATGAATGTGATGACACCATCTTAGGCGGTCTTCCCTTTGTATCGAGTTAAATAATACCTAGAAGAAGGTAAAGATGAGGAAGGCATGCTCGGCTAGACATGATTAAGAAAAACAGAAGGCGGGCACAACTGAATTCTTTACACAACGAAACGCTGATGAGGAGCAAATATGTATCCAGGATCATGTGACGAGATTTTAGTGTAGAGGACAGGGTCCTTAGGAAAATATTTTAACATACCAAAGACAAACAACTCGGTAAATTGGGACTTAATCGGGAAGGCTCGTGTACGGTAACTGAAAAGGTAAAACCAGAAACGTATCAGATGGAAGATAAAGAAGGGAGAGCGCTTCAGCCATGTGGAATATCAAGAACCTTAAATTGTACTTGGAATGAATGTAAAAAGTGTATGTATATGATTTCTAACTTGTATAAAGATCGGTGGCATACTCTGTCTTATCCTGGTGGTGCCCGCATAGCCGATTTATGAATATAATTTTTTTTTACCATTTTAATATCTCTTACAGGTTACCCAGCCAATGTTTGTTGCCGATTAAATCACTTAATTTTTCGGATCCAATAAGTCTTTCAGCAAAAGTTGGTCAACAATCATTTAATTTCCTTGGATATTAGGATCTTCCAATGCAATTTTCTCAAAAATTATTTAATTTTCTTGGATTCGAGGGGTCTTCCAACAAAAATTAGTCAACAATCATTTAATTATTTTTTGGATTTGAGGGCCTTTTAATGAAATTTGGTCAACAAATCACTTACACTTTTTCTTAGACCCGAGGGGCCTTCCAACTAAAGTTGGTCAACATTAAATTTACTTTTATGATCGGAAATAAAAAAGTTCCATTGATAACATCCAAAGTACAAAATTCCCCGACAACGTAGGAACTTTACACAAAACTCACGAACACAACAAGTGTCACAAAAAAAGTGTAAGCTACAAAAATTACACTTGTATTTCCTACATTGTAAGAGTGTACTCAGATCCATCTTCCAACGACTCAGACGAGGAGGTCCCCAATCCCTTAGAGCCTCCAGACGACTCACCATTATTTTCCAATGAAACATTTATGGGATGATACTTCTCCGGTACAAGATCCTAGTAGCTACCCAACTTCAAGTCTGGAAAGCGCTCGTGCATGTCGAATACCATAGTGTATTTTAACTTAGCATCCCGAGCTTCCAATTTCGTAGTGCACTATGTAGCATAAATGTTAATAGAGGCCTTTTTTCGGCCTCAACGCGTTTATTCGCCAACCCTAGGTCATTGACTGCCCACATAAAGGAAGTTGTGGTTTTCACATACCCTTCAGTGAGGGTACATATAAAGACATCATTCTCCGTCTTCAACAGTACAGAATGCTCTCGCACACAGTCACATAATCTCTCCATCTATTTGGAACAATTTATCTACATTTTTGGCACGCTCGAGCCACTCTTTGGTAGTCTACTTAAGTTGGGTGGCTTTATTTTCCAACCTTTTTTCCTTGTTCATCAACCTTTGAAACTTAACCTTATAAAAAAATCGCTTCATGAGCATTTTGGCTTTTGTTTAGAAGTTTTACAGAAAAAATATGGTCATTGATCTAAAAGGCTAGTACATCGTCAGTATAGAGGTCGAAAGTCTCTTCGGTTGGTTTGGGAGACATGGTCGAATGATCAGCGTTGCAGTACTCAAAATATTGAGCATTTTATCTCTGATTTTCCTAAGATACCTTTATAGTGTCCCCTAACGAGGCAGGTTCTTCGTTCGACACCCTAGGCAAGTCTGAATCGATAATAACAACCCATTCAGAATATGGAAGATCGAGCTCTACAACATTGTGATCTGATGAAGCCATATTCTATATTTCCTCCATAATATTTTTTGGATGACAATTTTTTATGGCCTTTTGGAGCCATGGTCTTCCGTAATAATGTTATCATCTACAAAGTCAACCTCATTGATAGCTTCAACCTTGTTATCTTTCTTCTTATCCAGGTTAGTGTTATTTTTCTTGGAAACTCGGTGGCTCAGAGCCCTAGATATCACTGGTAAAAAAATGAGTATGTGAGTTGCCTCAAACTACTTCAACCATCCGACTTTTAAGGGAGGCACAATGATTTCCGCCAATGAGAAATCTTTTGACCCGTTATCTCTCCAAGGGTGGCTCTTAGCTAGATTGGTCAGGGTAAAACAACAGTGGAATTTCTTGGACCAATCAGGTTTGGCCCGATCGCTTACCGAGCAAATATCCAATGGGCATCCTCTCGATGCTCTTCGAAATCCCTTGTCACTTTGTCATCCTTTTTCTCTCCAACATAACAAAAAGACTTGTAAAAATATGCACATAAATGAAGTATGCATAGGGATTAATCAGTTCAGAAAACATTGTACCTTTGTTGATCCACTTCAGGGGAAACCGATAGGGATTTACAGCCGACACTTCAATATCTGTCTCCCAAAGCCCCATGAAAATAACCATATGTTTCCATTTTTTGTCCGCCTCCAACATACCAACGACAACATTGAATTTATTCCATAGAGTAAGTGAATAAAATAGGATGTAAGGATTCTTAGAGATAATAGTCAGCCTGACAATTTGTTCGATGGACATAAATTCGACCTTGCATGACAAAGGCACAGGTTCACCAGCTCAAAAAAACTTGACTATGGTTGGGTTCATGGGGAATCGAAGCCCTTAAATAAGTATCTTCAGGAAGATGACCGATTCATCATCTCCAACGGACAAAGAAGTCTCCCCCATATTGGGAAACAAAATTGTGACCGAGCTAGGGATTCCCCATCGGTACCTAAGTTTCTCTTCCTTGGATATGTGGTAATACTGATAACTCGCTTTGTGCAGGGCTATGAGGTATTTATTCTGAAACCATGGAGGTTTTTCCCAATAACTGCCTTATTCTCCTATGGTAATTCGACGTCCACTTTTTTTGGACTTCAACAGTTTATTTTTATTTGTAGGTGCTTCGATATCAATTTTATCTTGGGGGCTCATGCCTCGTGTTGAGCAGCAAGCTCGTCTTGGTGAGTCCGAGCAACATCTAGGCCCTTGTCTTGATCAATTCGGACAGTAGTTTGGCCTTCAACTTTGTCAGCCCGTATAACAGTTCGACCTTCATTTTCATTAGGTTCATCGACCAACTGTCTTTGCCACCGCTCCCTAACTGGCCAAAGGGGATGTGTTTCTATGGGTACAACTATATGCCTTGGTCTTTATACACTAACCACCGGAGGGATGTCCGAGGCTCGTTGAGAAGTGCTAGTGTAAGTATGTTTAGGAGTAGTAGACACTAGAAAAAACTTTGACATTTACATACCTTTTCTCTTTTGGCCAAAAAGACCTATTTCTATGTGGAGATTAATTTTTTGATTTCTCTGCCCTTTTATGTCGATCATCCATCAGAATATAAGAGGCTTTGGGGGTTGAATTTCCTGAAGGACCAAGGTCACCCTTGTCATGAAACGGACAAGCTTGACCGACGGGTTGAAGGCTAGGAGGGGTGATGTAGTTGCACAAGCCCCTGGCTATATCGCCCTTTTGGACAAATAAAAATGGGCTTTATTTGGGGCTCGGTTATCCGAATTAGATGTTGCGACCGCTTAAATCGAACGCGTCGAGAAGCCCACGATTTTCAAAAGCATCACGAGAACGCTTTATTGGATTTAATTAAAATACTTAACCAGCTTCAATTGCTTTGAAATTGGTTTGGGCTTTATTTTATTTCATGATGAACAAGTTGTAATTTTTGCGTAGGGTTTCGAGCACTTTTATAAAAGGCTCTCAAACCCTATTTTTATCGTCAGACTTTTTAGAATATAATTTGAGTTTTTTTTAAAGTCTCTTATACTCTGACCTAGGTTTAGAGATTATATATTCTTTGGTTTCATCTTCTTCTCTTTGTGTTTTTCGTTGTCTATTCAACCTCATATCTCGGCGCTACCAAGGGGTGGACGCGCTTATGATATTTGAAGTTTTATTGCATCAGATTGCTTTTTGGTCGGAGGCCACGAACCGCAGTAGATGGTTTGATTGATAGTCATCGGTCTTGGCTCTTCGTCTTCTATTCCAACTATCTTTCTTTATTCTGCTTATCTTTTTATGGCAAAACCAATCTAGAGCGGTAAAAGTTTTAGGCATGAACAAAAGGTATTCGAGGGGTAAAAGCGGTGTATCTTTACGAAATAATGAGTACCACTTTATTAAGTATAAGGCGTCACTCTCTTTCTTTAAAAATAGAAACAGACAACTACAAATTATGAAGGGTTTTGTTTATAAGCGAGAATTTGGGCCTCCAACGGTCATGAAATCCCAGAGAGACGAAAGGTCTCTTAACTTTTGAATGCCTCGGGAGATGAGAAGTCGCATAGTTATTATCAAATAATTTGAAAGACATACGTATGGGGAAGCGAAAGGGTTTTTCTGACACACAGAATCACCCAGAGGTTAATTTTGAAAGCTTGTATGCCAATTTCAGAGATTGAGGGACACGTGTGCAAAAAGCAGCACACATAGCGCTTGGTTGCCAGGTCATCAATCCTTGTGGTGAAGTCATCGAATCGATGAAGCTTACATGATAAAACAGGTCGGATAGGTTCGAGATGCTCACAAAATTAGTCCTTACGAGGATATTTGAGTAAGGACTAGAGGGCTACTGATAAGGGTGAGAATTGTCCAAACTATGGGTCGGGTCAGTGATATGTAAGGCTAATTTGGCTTTATGTAAGTCTTGTAAAATAGTCCCAACAAATATGTGACATTGAGGGTATTTTGTGTAATAAGTAGTAACTATGGTTGATATTAGTGAAATAATGGAGGTAAATAGCCTTAAATTATTCATTAATATGGCCTTTAAGCCCACTATCACTATTATATAAAGAGACCCATTTATGGGGAAATGTGAACATTTATTATTTTATTTCTACTTTTGCAGCTTCTCTCTCTAGCTTTCCTGTATTTCTCTCTCTAGATTACCACCCTTTAACCATATAGATTCTTTCATTGCATTAGATGCAATCGTATATTCAGTTTTTGTAGATGACAATCTGAAAACCTTTTGTAGACTAGATCTTCAATGACCATTTCACCAAACATTGTAAATAAATAGTCCAAAATTGACTTCCTCGCATCAGAGAAACTTGTATAATCAAAGTTCACATAATTACTCAACATCCATACGCTTCTAATTATAACACACTCTAATATCTAATTTACCCCTCAAATTTCTCATGAGCCATTTAAGAGCATTCGAGTGAAGTTTTTCTAGATAAGCCATAAATCTGTCCAAAATACTAATTGAGTATAAAAATAATATCATACAACATACTTTTGATGATATTTATATAAGTTATTTCTTGTATAAAGTTTTTCTTTAAATAAGTGAGTGCATAAGTGATGTTGAGTTCAAGTTAATCACCAATAAGAGTCTTAACAGATTTGGATTTGGGCATTCCAAACTTCTCAAGCGCCTTATGTATGTATTTCTCTAGACAATAATATATATCCTCTCAAGTTGTTCCTCTTAATGTCTAATCCTAGAATCCTATAAGCTTTCATGTCATTCATTTCAAACTTTTCTTTTAAGTCGAGTCTTTATAATTTCAATCCTCATTATGTCCCTTCTAGCTGTAAGTTGTTAGACAAAAATAAAGAAATTAATATCTAATTTATTTTAGTCAAATATTTAGTTAATATATATTGTAGAATAATATCTACTATAATCAATTATAGTCAATAGTTAAAGCAAAATATCGCAACCGCTACTCAGAGTGCAATGAGCGCGCACAGGGTAAACCCTCAGTCTGACGCAATAGCCTGCAAACCAACGCCAGAAGGTAAACTACACAAGGTGACAGGCTCATCCGAGAAAGTGTATGTAGAGGGACTCGAAATCATGGCTTTTGGTCACAAGCATGCCTTACTCAACCAACTCAGCTACCCCCATAGGGGCAACTATTGTAATATTAATTATTGTAAGATGGGTAAACTATTATAAAAGGATAACGAGAACAAGAAATAAGACATATTTTTTCAGAAATAAAATATTTTTGACATTTTCATGAACGCACAAAACATATTGAAGTTGATTGTCATTCTATTTTAGATACTTTAGGAACTCGGGTGATACTTATTCCTCACATCTTCGTTTATCTCCAAGTGGCGGATATTTTCATCACTGGTACCAGTTGTAGTTTGATTACTAAGCTTCAAAAACAGTTACATGCAAATTTCTATATGAAAGATCTTGGCCAGCTTACATATTTCTTAGGATTAGATGTTTATCATCGGGATAATGATATTCTTTTGAACCAACAAAAGCATATTCAATATCTTATCATTTTAGTTGGTTTGGAGGACAGTTCTTTAGTTGATACTCCTATGAAGGTAAATGTTAAACATATAAAAAAACTAAGGGAACCTTTTAGACGATCATACTCTTTATCGACGCTTGGTTGGAAGTTTTATCTACTTGACAACTATGCATCTGGATATATCTTATGGTGTTCATCGAGTCAGTCAGTTTATGTTCTCTTGTCGACATCTCCACCGTGCTACAATTCAACACATCATTATTTTTCCAAGGTTCACTTACTCGTGTTTTGTTCTTTCATAATGGCTCATCTCTTTAGATTATTTATTATAGTGATGTTTATTGTGTTGGATGTCCAGATACGTGTAGATCCGATATGGTTTTGTGTATGTTTTTAGGTGATGCTCTAATTTATTGGAGGCGTAAGAAAAAAGATCTTGTTTCTAAGTCCTCTATTGAGGCTGAGTATTGTACCATGTCTAGTGGTTATTCTGAAATTGTATGGTTACGCGGTATTCTTGAGATGTGGTTGAGCATGTTCATTGAAATCTTTAAGGACCTGTAAGATATCTTGCAATGGAAGGTACTAGGTACTATGTGTACATAATTGATGACTATTCAAGGAAAGTATAGGTTATACTTTTGAAGTCTAAAAATGAAGTTCTCAATATCTTTAAGAGTTGAAAGAAATTGTTAGAGAATCATTCTAAGATTTTGAATAAGTTAAGAAGTGACAATGACTTGAAATTTTTGAATGAACTGTTAATTAACTATTTTTTAAAACTTGATATTTCTAAACATATAACCGTGAAATGAAGTCCTTAACAAAAACTTTTTCCTAAAAGGATGAACCAAACCTTACTTGAGAGAGTGTGGTCTATGCTTATGACGGGTGGAATGAACAAGAAATTGTAAGGAAAATTTACCAAGAGAAATTCATAAATCATCAACATAAGCCCATCTACGACACTGTAATTCAAATATTCTTAATAGAGGTATAATAAAATAAAAACATTGCAGATCCACTTAAGAGTGCTCTGATGTTTTTTTTATGTACGTGTGAGCTAGGATAAGTTACAGTCGAGAGAACTAAGATAAGTAATTAATACTTAGACATAAGTTAAGCCTCGACAGAGAAAGTTCAACCTTGGAATGCATTCATCCTTGGATGGGTAATGAGTATAAAGACTTGGATTATCGAACCAAAATTATTTATCTAGATTCATATAGTAAATATTTATATATATATTTGTACTATTAAATCTATCTAACGTGGGTCATAATCATTAAAAATCTAGTTTAGATCATAATAGGTCATGTTTTTTTTTTCTTTTGGAGGGAACCTGCAACCGCTACTCAACGAGTGCGCACAGGCTAAACCCTCACTCTGACGCAATATTTCAACCAAGAAAGCGTTTGTAAAGGGACTCGAACTCATGGCCTTTGGTCACAAGCATGTTTTACTCCACCAACTCGGCTAGTCCTTTCAGGGCCACAGTAGGTCATACTACTCATTCAACCTATGGATATTAATATAGTTAATATATATATACTTACCTTTCGGTCTTAACCTAGATTTAAAATCATTCAATTGAACCCGTAGGTAATTGAAAGCATTACGATTATTAGTACTGGGGAAAATATAAAAACTAAAAAACATATAACTAATTCATAATAAAAGTACTTATAGATGTTCAATAACCCTAGAAAAAAAGTTTTAGCTACGACTAAACATAAAATAAAAGAGAAAGAAGAAGAGAAAGAAAAATCAAATTCTTGATCTTAAAATCAATAAGTTATTTTTGTATCTCTTATTTGTTGTGATATGATAAGAGTGATAATTTTTCTCTGCATACCTATTATTTATAAACTAAAATATTATATTTTTTAATAAATAATTTTATCTTTTAGCTTAAAAGATAGAGTATAATAAATATCCATCAAACTTTATCTTTAACCTTAAAAGGTTGGGTTTTTGTTCTTTTGTTATAAATAATAAGTTTTTATTTTTTGATCCATAACTAAAAAAAAAGTTAGTTTCTTTTTCTCTTGTTTATTTTTTGTGACTTTGATTCGTGATTTTTTATCTCCTTCACATCCTTAGATTTTTATTATTTTCTCAATAGTTCTTTTAATTCCCACTTAAATCCAAAACTAAACACAATGAGGGCTTTTTTTAATAAATTAAACTAGCTAAAAAGTTAGTGTAAAATATATATATATATATATATATATATATATATATAAACAAAAATAAATATTTATTGATCAAAATACCACAAACTTATTATTTTGTTAGTCTAGAGCAAAATATAAATATAAAAATATATAAGTATGATCAAGGGATATTATTATATGGTATAGGACAAGACCGAAGTTTCTATTTTCATCACAAGTTCATGGAATAAGCGAAAACCATTAACCACATATGTTAGATAAAATATGAAGAAGTATAAATATATTCAGTTAGTTTTCAAAATTTTGTTTTCATTATATAATCATTTACTTAAAATTTTCTTAAACATTTTTGTTATTACATCAAAATAATTTAAATTTTATTTTTAATAGTTATCAATGTACACTTTTCATTATTTTATTTATTCATGTGACAATCAATGGATCACAGCCCAGTTGGCCTAGGTCATTAAACAAAAGACACCCGAAAGGATATATGAACTTGTAATAAATATATTTTTTTCTACGTGACTTGTGCAATGTTTAGTTTTATTGAGCTTTTTAACTAATCCAGTAACGAGCGTTTGATCAATAAGTTCCTTCCTATTTGACTAGGATCATTAGGTGAAGAAGCACTTCAAATAATTAGGTTACAAAATAAAACAAGTCATGATATAGAATTAACAGAAATCTCTTTATTTTATGATAATTTTTATATTAACTAGGCATGAAACTCAGTTTCCCGGTGAAAATTTATAATAATATCTTTATTTATTTATTTCTTCTAATCATATATGATAATTACTTTTTTTGAAAAAAAACATTATGTAAAGGATTATATTCAAATTAGAATCACATGTAAATTATTTTTAAAAAATTATAGACATAAGGAATATACTAAATCTATTCTGATATAACTCTAAACATGCAATCGTTAATTTTTATTGCTAAATATCAGTTTATTATGTTAAATCAATATCCTAAGATCTTAAACTGTACAATATATAATATTCAATGATCATGACATTTTTTTATTTATGATATTTTTTTATACTAAACACTTTAACCCATATACCACACACTTAAGAATATATTTTGCCCCCAATATACAACTTTGAAAACATAAAGAAGATAATATGGAACAATGGTATCTTACGTTCATTGTTAGGGTAAAAGCTTATTGTTTTTTCAAAAGAAGCTAAAATTTATTTATTTGAATCCATACTTGTCATATAATAATTATAAGAATCAAAAATAGAAAATTGTTAACAAGAAAGAAATCAAAATGTGAGAATATTACAGATCAAGAGTAAAACTGATTTCAAGTAACCTGTTTGGGCAGCTTTTCGTGATCATTTTCAACTCACCTAAGCACATTTAATTTTTATAAGAGTATGATTACGATCACACAACTACACCTAAATGAAGTACAAAAAAATTAGTGTATAAGGAATTTGTCACGATTATTATTGCGCTCATCATGGTGAAGTCCAAAATTGTTTAATTTCTTTTAAATTAATGACATGTCTAGGACTTCGTCCCGATCACCTTTGTGCTCGTTGCGACGAAGTATTTTTTTTTCTTTCTAAAAAAGTTACTAAAAGAAGTTAAGATAAAATAATGGAAATACTCATATTGGGTTACTTCCCAATCAACGCTTAATTTAAAGTCGCTAGCTCAAATATTTATATTTATAGTTTAGAACTTTGAGAGGGAATGAGATCCGATCTTCTTCAATAATATTCTTAGAAATATGGTTTCAGCTGGTGTTTTTTTACCTTAAATATTCTATTTTCTGGAATACGATATCACATCACAATTTTATCTTCTTCTCTGAAATGACACTTCTTCTAATTTAGACACATATTAATATATACAAATTTCACTTCCTTCACAACTGAATTTAGTTTTCTATGATACTTAGTTATGGAGTTTTAGGCATCTTTCATTAAAACTCAATGCAATGATATCGAGGGCTGATCTTTCTTATATCTCTATCGCCAAATTAGTGACTTATTTGAGTTTTCTTAGTACCTTCAATAATTATTCTTCATATGTATCACTCAAAGAGAAATTAGTAATAAAGTGACAATCGTTAGGTTCTTTCATATAGACACCCAGTTATTGCGATAGTGGAGGTTTTGACTCTAATTTAGGAATTTCAACTTTTAATGATTCATTTTTAAACTTTAAAGTCTGAAAATTCGTAGTTCGAATTGGTGGATTTTTCAATCTTTTCATAAAATTTATAAATTTTTCATTTTTAATCATTTTTCATCTAGTATATCTAATGGAGTTTTTGAAATAGAATGATAAACAATTTATGTATGCATTTATCACTTAGTTCACCTATTCATACTTTTAGTTTTTAGGTTTGATATCTATGAATTTCCTTGGAGTAACTCAAAATTTTCTTCCTAAGATGAGAGGTACAAGTGTATCTTCCTCCATGTCTAAAATTAATAAGATACTAGAACAATAATTGAGATGAAAACTTTATTACTTTCTATTTTGCTATTCCAATGGATCGTATTCTCGAAATGATTACTCAGTTTGGTTCTTTGGTTGTCAAAAGGCATTTGCCTAGGCATATTTATCAGTTAGAATTAGTTAATCACCATTTAAATCTTGGATTTGAGGTAATTTTATTATACCTCTTTACTTTTATTCTCATTATCATTGTTGGATACTTATCTTTATGATTTTTCTGTAGCTTATCTTTAATGACTGATGTGGTGTAGTTATGCTCAAGTAAATTATGTAGATCACATGTTAGATCTCTAATCCATATTCCGTGGTGCTTCCTATCGCAATAATGAGAGTCGTAAATTAAGGGAAACTTTTACTTATAGTGTTGATAGAGAGAGAAAATCATGGAAGTTGTTATCCGAAAGTGAATACAGGGTGAAATATATATTCGGTCACATAAAATCTAAAGCTTCTAAATTAAAAAATACATCCCTTGAAATTTTGCAATATAAAGATGATACTTCGACCCCTCGGGATAAGATTTATACTACAAATAACACTTTCCTAGATTTGCATAAAATTATTGTAAAGACTAGAGATGAAACTAATGTTGCTATATCAACTTTAGAAGCTTTATGCTACAAGTTAGATTCTTCAGCAGCTAAGTATGTTACTACCTTGATGGAGCTTGCTACTAAGCGCAAAGTTTGATAACTTAATTTTGAAAAGTATAAGTCTCTTTTAATTTCTTGTGCCCACGAAGATGTTATGGAGGCGTGATCCAAGTTGGTGTTAGATGTCCATGATCTTCCCCTGATACTAATAACTATATCTAGTGCAATTTTCCTGAAGTGCAATGGCAAAAAACTATGATCTGGACGGCTAAACCTCATCGTTTTATTCCTTTTTGTTAAAATGAACTAATATGGGTAAACAGATTTGTCACATGATTGAAAATTTTGAAGATGAAAATTGGAAAAAAGATGAATATGGTGAAGGAATTGGTGTTAATAAAGATGCGTCTGAAGGAGGTTGAAGAGTTCAAGAATAGCTTGAGGGGTGATTTTGTGTTACGAGAATCTTTTAGTAGCTAGATAGTCTTTTAATTCTTTGTTAGGGTTCATTTTAAGAGAGAGAAAGTGAGAGCTTAGATTAAGTAGAGAGAGAAAGTAATCTTATATTAATCCTGGAATCTATAAAGCGTGTGTGGTCCTTTTATAGTACAATTACGGGTCCCACACGCTTTAATTCTCGTTTATTACATCTTTGGTCCCTATATTTTTTCACCTTTTCATAATGGCTATCTCTATTGTAGTCTATACAATTATCCCCTAATACAACTTCTTCTTTACAATTTTCTCCTTACAAACTTCTTCTTTACGATTCTCTCCTAATAAACTTCTTCTTGCAATTTTACCACACGTCTTTTATTCTCCCTCATCAGTAGCCTTCCAGTCCTAGTAAAAATATTTTTATTGGGACTGTACACGTCGAAGAATGCAGCATCTGGAAGATCGAAAAAATCATTACAAGTTCAAGGCATCGCTGGTCTCCTCACAACTTGAAGAGGTAAAGAAACAATACACTCATGTGGAGATTCAAGCAGATGCACTTTACGAAAGACTATCTACCTCTGAGAACTATGTCATCATACTCGAAAGATGTTGCCAGGAGGAAAGAGACCTCAATCAAAAGAAGACGGGGGCTCAAGAAAAACTCTTGACCGAACTTCAAAAGGCTCATGAACTGGCATGCAGGGGATTTAAAGACTGTTGTGATGACTATGAAAAGGTGCTGAAGGACAGAGAAAAGTTGGTGAAGCGAATTGAAGATTTTCCTTGGCAAGTTGAGGAGGAGAAGGAAAAACCCGTGAATGCCAATGCGGCTAAGTGCACAAACAACCTCAATGCTCGAGATGTTACAGTCCAAGCAGGCCTGATTACCCAAATTCATGTAGAGCACCCCAAATATGACTTAGGAAGCTTTTGGAAGCTCATCTCCCCGGACCTCTGTCCTCCTCACATTGTGGTGAGTGATAGTGAATCATTATATTCTGAGGAAAACCACTCATCGGATAAGTCTGGCTAATTAGGAAAAATGGTAGCATAGTTAGCAGTTTTTGTGTATGTCCTTTTAAGGCGATTTTTGTAACCTTGCTGACTTTGTTCGAGGATATGGACTCCTCGGATTTTTTTTGTATGCCCCAGTATGGAATGTTGATCGTGTAATTTGTTAATTTGCATACGTTTCATAAGTGTTTGCCAACTCACGTTGAATAGTTGATCTATACCGACTTGCATCGTAATATTCATTAAGAACTGTGATAACAGTAACTTAGAAATAGTTAGAAGCACCACAAAATTCGAGGCACAAAATATTGTGACCCAAATAATAGTTCGAGGCACCAAAAAATATAAATAGTTCGAAGCACCAAAAAAAATTCGGGGCACAAAATATTGTGACCCAAATAATAGTTCGAGGCACCAAAAAATATAAATAGTTCAAAGCACCAAAAAAATTCGGGGCACAAAATATTGTGACCCAAATAATAGTTCGAGGCACCAAAAAATATAAATAGTTCGAAGCACCAAAAAAATTCGGGGCACAAAATATTGTGACCCAAATAATAGTTCGAGGCAAAAAATGCGTTGTATTAATTAGCTCATAGTGGCGCCTCGTTAAAACCTTCCTGTGCCTAACAGGGTAGGAAAGAGTATGCCCTCGTAGTTTTTGTAAACCTGGAAATACAAAAAAAAAACAAGCATTACATTCTAACTTGTTCCTCATTCAAGGTACAATTTTAAGTGTTTGATGTTCCATGGAAGCCTGAGATATCGTCCTTCCTTGTCTTTTAATCTATATATTCCTTGTTTCATTTTTTCTGTTACTTCATAGGGGCCCTCCCAATTTGGTCCTAATTTTCCAAGACTCTTCTCTTTAGTGTGTAGAAAGACTTTGCGTAATACTTTGCCCCCCACCTTAAAATCTCTGTGCTTTACTTTAGAAGCATATCTACTCCTCATTAGGGTTTAATAATGCAAAGACTTCAACTGTGCGCGTTGTCTTTTCTCTTCAACCAGATCTAATTCTAAGGTTTTGTTTTGGTCGTTTACATCTTCTGTATAAGTTGCCACACGATATGATGGGAAGACAATCTCTGAAGGGACAATTGCATACATACCGTACACTAATGCAAATGGAGATGCAGCAGTGGCAGTTCGAGGCGTTGTCCTATAAGCCCATAATACTTTTTGTAAATAATCAGGCCATCTTCCTGCCTTTCCCTCCAAATTCTTTTTCAACCCATCCAGAATTGTTCGATTGGTCACTTCCACCTGACCGTTAGCCTGGGGATGAAATGGGTCAGAAAAGCATTGTCGTATGCCCCTGGAAAGGCAAAAGCTTTTAAATTATTTTTTGTCGAACTGAGGTCCGTTATCCGTTGTGATTTGCATTGGTACCCCGAAGTGACAGCAAATATTTGAAACGACGAATTTGATAAAATCTTTTGCTTTCGTCCCTACTAGGGGTTCCGTTTCCACCCATTTAGAAAAATAATCCACCGCTACAATTATAATTTGTCTGCCTCCAGACACCATTGGTAGGGCCCTAACTATATCAATGCCCCACCTGTCAAATGGAACCAGTTCTGAAATACTCTCCAAGAACACCCCCAGGCTTGTGGATTATGTTTGCATAGCGCTGACACGTATCACATCGTTTTACCAAGTCTTTCGCATCCGAAGAGATAGTCGGCCAATAATAACCAGCCAGAAACACACGTCGAATTAACGCCTTATACCCACAATGGGCTGAACCTTCCCCATCGTGCAATTCGGACATGACAAATTGTGACTCATCCTTGTTTAGACACCTTAGTAATGGTCGGCTCAAATATTTCTTATACAAAACGCCTCCTAACATGATATACCCATGAGACTTGAACCTGATCTTCCTAGCCTCATACTTTCCAGCGGGTAAAGTATCTTTTTCCAAGAAGTCAATAATTTCTGACCTTCAATCATTTGTGATCACATTGCTTACCTCTTTAATGTTCATTGAATGCTCTACATCGATCACGACCAAAGGATGCTCCTGAATCAAGACCCATGGGTATCCCTCCGTTCGCGAGGCTGTAACCAAATAATCTGGGACGATATTTGCCTCTCTTCGAACATGTTAATACTGAACCCCATTGAATTCAGCAACCAAATCTTTTAATGCTTTCAGATACTGTATCAGCCTATCTTTTCTGGCCTCAAACTCACCCAAATCTTGATTTATCACCAACTGTAAATCACTGATCAGTTTAATCTTTTTGGCCCCACATATTCGAGCTAAGCGCAAGCCGCCAATGTTGCCTCATACTCTGCCTTATTATTAGTTGCCTTGAAACCAAATTGAATAGCTTGGAGCATGGATATACCTTCTGGAGAAATTAACTGGACACCCGCACCACTTCCAGAGTTATCCGACCCTCCATTCTTTTGAACCAACAATTCCGTGTCATCAAAGTGGTCAATAGTCTCCATGTCATCCATTTCTGAGTGGAATTCAACAAAAAAATCAGCCAAAACCTGAGCTTTTATCGCCGTCCGAGGCTCGAACGTTATGTCAAAATCTCCCAATTCGACTGACCATTTAGTCATCCTTCCGGATATATCGGGCCTTTGTAACAAACCTTTCAGGGAAAATGTCATTCGAACAACAATATGATGTACCTGGAAATAAGGTCTCATTTTTCGGGCGGCTATTACCAAAGCCAAAGCTGTCTTTTCCAACTTAAGATATTGTTTCTCAGCATCCAACAAACTTTTAATGACATAATAAATGGGTTTCAAAAGAGTGTCCTCTTCCCGGAGTAAAACGACACTAACCGCACAATCTGATACCGCCACGTAGACAATTAATCTCTCCCCTACCAATGGTTTATATAGTATATCAGGGGACGTCAAATATTCTTGAATTTGGCGAAAAGCTGCTGAACACTCATTGCTCCAATTAAATTGTTTTGCATTGCACAATACCTTGAAGAAAGGTGCACATTTGTCCGATGATCAAGAAATGAATATATTCAGTGTTGCCAATCTCCTCGTCAAGATTTGGACTTCCTTGATATTCCGAGGTGGATTCATGGTTGTTAAAGCTTTTATCTGTTCTGGGTCAGCCTCTATACCTTTTTCACTTATCATATAGCCAAGGAACTTACCCGATCGTACCCCAAAAACACACTTTTCCTGATTCAGTTTCAAATTGAACTTACTCAAATTGTTAAAAGTTTCCTCCAAGTTAGAAAAATGATCTTCGTCCCGCAAACTCTTGACAAGCATATCATCGATATACACTTCGACATTCCTACCAATTCCCCTCAAAGGTTTTGTTGAGCAAGCGTTGATAAGTTGCCCCTGCATTTTTTAGGCCAAATGGCATGACCTTGTAGCAATATAATCCTCTCCCGGTGATAAATGACGTGTTCTCTTCATATTTTGCATATAACCGAATTTGATTATATCCTGAATATGCGTCCATGAAAGACAATAATCGATTAACTAAAGTCGAATCCACTAACTAATCAATGCGGGGCACCGGAAAATGATCCTTAGGGCAAGCTTTATTCAGGTCCGTAAAATCCACACACATCTTCCATTTGCCATTCTTTTTCTTGACCAAGCCTGGATTCGAGGCCCATACGGGATACTTTGACTCTCGAATGTGGCCTATGCTTAATAACCTTTCCACCTTCAAAAGAATAGCTGCAGACTTTTCCTGAGAAACTGGTATATTTTTCTGGACAATGGGTCGAACATAAAGCCGTACTGCAAGTTTATGACATATTATCTCTGATGGTACTCCCGTCATATCATGTGCACACCAAGCAAACATGTCGAGCTTGTTAGACAAAAACGCAATCAATCTTTCTCTGAACTCAAAAGAAAGATTTACTCCGATCTTCAAAACAATTCCATCTCTAAATTTATGCTCCTCGGAATCCTCTTCTGGGACCAGAAATCCAGGGGTCTCCCTCGGATCATCACATGGAATGATTTCGGAGGAAGGCCCATTTAATTGCTATGTCTTGTCCGATACATCTCCCCGAACTCCCTTCGAGGATAAAGCTATCTGGTAACATTCTCGGGCCATCTTCTGGCTGCTCCTAATTGTCCTGATGTTGTTTCCTACCACATATTTCAGACACTGGTGCACCGTCGAAATCACACCATGCATTCGGGACAGCCAAGAGCGTCCCAAAATCACATTATATAAAGTTGGTGCGTCAACAACGATAAATAGTACTTCTACTTCCCTCTTAAACGGCCCACGATCTAACTCGACCACGCACTGAAATTCTCCAACAACCACTGATGTGGCTCCGGTAAACCCCACTATAGTTCTGTCGGACCGTCGTATAACAGGTGGGTCAGAAATTCTCCTGTATGTGCTCATAAATAAGATGTTTATGGAACTTCCCGTGTCAATAAGTATCTTCTGAACTTGATTTATGGCAATACCCGCAGCAATCACTACCGCATCTTCGTGCGGGCCCACGACATTTCGCATATCATCATCATCAAAACATATAATGGGGGAAGGTAAGCGATGCATTTGTGCTGACACCCCTGCTTCAACCTGAGTGGTCAAATTGACCATATGTCTTTTATGCGAGCTATTAGAATTCTCTGCGATGGTATCTCCTCCAAAGATAGCCAGGGACTCAAAGAAAGCACAGAGGTCGTTTACTTTCCCCCTCGGAATAATATCCTCCACCATGTTCACGTTGTTCCTCCCCTCATTGGGATCCAGATACTCTTGCTCAATATAAAAAACATCAACCTCCTCGGAAATCACCATGGCAGTATGAACGATTTTTTGGAACAACCTTTACCACATCATTTTTCTGGGAGTGTTTTTTCACGAACTCTAACAACATTCCGTTCTCGATCAAGGCTTTCACTTCTTTTTTCAAAGCAATACAGTCCTTAGTATCGTGCCCAATATCCTCATGATACTTACAATACAATCATCAAAATTAATCATGAACTTTTTGAATTACTCGATATGGTTATCAGGGTCTTGCGTCCCATCAAACTTTTCCAACTTCGAGATATCGAAATGTTTTGGGAGATTGCCCACTAAGATTTCTGAGGACAAAGGAGACGCTCTCCAATTGTGACCCGTCCGATAAGCGTTAGATCTCATGTTTTCATTGTTCGGAAAATATAATCCCTCCTCGGACGACAGAGTGTATTGATGCTGTCATTCCGAATTTTGCGGGTCAACGTTTTGGTTCCCAGTGGGAAAGTTCATTTGGCCATAACCCCGCTCATTAACTCTAGTTTGATAATTTTTCTCCCTCGGAGATTTTCTCTCTGAGCTCCTTCCCCTCCGGTTTTCCACATGTCTTCGACCATGTCTTTTCTTTCTGTGATTTTTCCTACGAGAGCTGTAACGAGAATAATCGCTTGAGTCAGAAGAATCCAGATGGCGTTTTTCTTTCCTCCTTGAAGACCGTCGTTCGTATCCTCTATATCTATCATCCCTGGTTTTAGGATGGAAACCGGCTTCGCGCTCCTTTTTCCACTGTCTGGCTCCTTTCTCACCTCGGAACGAAGATTCGCCCGAACAGTTTCTTATTCTGCCTTCAATCTTTCAATTTCCAGTAACAACTCATTCCTTCGAGCCAACAGATCCGAATCATCAAAGGCGTCTCCGGCGCGCTGGCCCCCACGTGCCTCATACTCCATATCATTCTGATAATCATCACCCACCAGATTCTCCTCACAATTATTGATAAAATCGTCCCCTTTCTCTTTCATAATTCTGCTCGGATTATGGATTATTTCCAGAAAGCGATTGTTGTTAGAACAATCTTCGCTTCCCACAGATGACGCCACTGAAGAGTTCAAGAACAGCTTGAGGGGTGATTTTGTGTTACGAAAATCTTTTAGTAGCTAAATAGCCTTTTAATTCTTTGTTAGGGTTCATTTTTAGAGAGAGAAAGTGAGAGCTTAGATTAAGTAGAGAGAGAAAGTAATCTTATATTAATCCTGGATTCTATAAAGCGTGTGTGGTCCTTTTATAGTACAATTACGGGTCCCACAGGCTTTAATTCCCGTTTATTACATCTTTGGTCCTTATATCGTTTCACCTTTTCATAATGGCTATATCTATTGTAGTCTATACAATTCTCCCCTAATATAACTTCTTCTTTACAATTTCTCCTTATAAACTTCTTCTTTGCAATTTTACCACACGTCTTTTATTATCCCTCATCAGAGGTAACCCATTGTTTGTTGATTGTTATGCTGGTTATGGTAATATTTCCACTATTATTTTGTTATATCTTGAATTTTGTTCGCATTTTTGCTTTTATTTCACTTTTTTATTATTTATTTGCTGTTGTTGTTGTGACAACATGTTTTGTAAGACTCTTATTTTGTTTTGCGGGTACTTCTAAAAGAAAAAATAGACGAGTCTTTGTGTCTATGAAAATCTTGTATTCTCTATTTTTTATAACCGATTGATCATGTGTAGACCGATTATTGTTTTTAGAACATTATGGTTATGTATTTGGGTTTTTCTAGAATTTTCAAAGTATGTCCAGGGTGCATGACTCCGTGGTAGGGGATTTCTCTTATTTAAAAGCAAATGGAGTTTGTCATCGTGGATTAACTTCTGATCATCCGTCTTTCTGTTATTTTTCTTTCTTCGGATTTTTGAAATGTGGCCTATTATTTTACTGTTCATGTTAGTATGATGGTTCTTTAGTCACTCAAGTCTTATTTTTTTTTTGTATAGATTATTTATTTTCTTAAGCACTTCATTGTTTTTCTGTTTACCATTGTTTTGGAATTGTATTGTAGGTATTTTTTGAAGTTTCATTTTGTTTCAAACTTTATTTATAATATTATTTGTTATATATCAAATCAAGGTGAACCAAATATTTGGCAAAGAAAGTGTTTTATTAATATCAAATGCTTTGTAAAAAGTTTATCGCGCCACCGAGAGAGGAAAAAGTGCATCCTCATAATTTAATAAATAATTTTACATTAGTAGTAAGGTACAAGCTCTTTTAATCTTTAGGATTTTGATAAGGTGTCAAATAAATATGTTAGAACTGATTTCCTTTTTCTTCTGTAAACATGTGTGTTCCATACTTTGTTATTACCTCGAACACTAATGGTCTTTCTAAAGTTGCATTTAGCTTTCCAAATCTTTTTCCTGAGCTGGTTCTTATAATCATTTGGTATAACAATAAGGATTTTTTGATGTAGCCTATTATTTAAATTGAACTATTTAAATGTTATTTTTATATATTTATTTTATATTAAGACATACATGTAATTTTCCTATTTTGGGATTGAGTTTTTGAGTATTTGCTATATAAAGCATCTTATACCTTATTTTGCCAGCAGATTTTGATGAATAAAAATTGAATTTTTTCTCTGAATAAAAAATTGAAAATTTTCTTTGACCTTCGGAGTCTTTTTTCACTCTAACCTAGGGTTATGGTTTATATTTCTTTTTTTGTTTCTTTTCTTGATTTCTTGAAGTCATCGATTCTCTTTCGACTATCCCATTTATCAGTTTTTCAGGCTCTTTGACCATCTTATGGTCGCTTCATCTATCAGTTCCTTCATGTCATCCTTTATCATTCTTTTCTTCATTTTGAATTGTCCGTTTGTTTGAGGATGAAAATGGTAATATGTATTTTCAAAACCTTTTTTTTCGCACTACTTTTTAGGAAAATATTATCTTCAGACTTTCTCCCCTTATCATCGTCGATAACTCTTGGAGTACCATACTTGTGATATATATATTTGTTATTAAAACAGAAATTACCTCTTTTATCATTTTGTATTACGTTATTTCTGTTTCTTTTCTCTTGGAATGATTATGTCTGACAACAAATATGTGTTTTTTCCTTCCCAACTCCTTCGAGAATAGTATGCGGATGTTCATGCTCCTAATTATTTTTTATAATATGTTCATTTTCCACTTATGATTTGAGAGTATTCTTTTCATTTTTACCACCTCTCACATGTGCTTAAGTTGTACGTCGTGCATAATGTCATTTTTTCTTGACGTTTCTTCTTCTTTTTCAATTGTCAATACTACTTTGGTTGTTAATATTAAAGGGTGATCGTTTGGTAGAGTGATTGGTAGTTTCTTTTGAAATATTTCACCTCGTACTGATATGTGACAACTATAAAAGTTTATGCACTGTTAATTATATTATGTGTTATTGTCACTTGTTCGGGTTTGGGATACTCAAATTGTGATGCAGGAGGATGGTATATTCCTTTCGGCTTCACAAAATTTCGTCGACCGGGGGCCTTTTTGGGGGACAAGTTATATTTATGCTCTTGAGTTTTGATTACTACTTCCCCCATTGACATCAATGTTCCTTATATTCTATGAATAACTATTCATGATGATCGGTCATATTATAATTTTTAAAGATGTCAACTAGTGGTGTATGTTTGAGTATATGGTCTCACTTTTATATCCGCTACAACTAGTGTTAGAGCTAGTTTTTCTAATTGCGGATATATATTTTATGGTAGTAATAAATATTTACTTACCTTTTGTACGAGTTTGGATTATTTACATTCTTCAATGATTAGCTTTGTGTTGACTATATAATCTGACACTGTCATATATATGTGCATGTTTTTTTCATTTATTTGTTTTTTAATACCTATGATGCTATTGTAAAATGTTTGATGTTTATGATCCTCTCCCCATTTTTCCTTTTAATTAGGATATGATTTATTGTCTTTTTTAGATGATGAGATTTTTAACATGCCACGACCATAGATGTGTCTTATTCGGCAATGATGATCTCATTTTTTGTATTATTGGTTTGAAATTATTGTTTGTTTTTAACTGGTGATGTATGACATTGGTCGGAAATCCTTTTACATCATTTGTATACCAAACAAACACATCTAAATTACTTTTTGAAAACTTCAAGATTCCATGCATGAGATTTGTTGGTATCTTCTTGTTCGATTTTATTGTTTTTCTTCCTTCATAATGACTTATTTTACTTTTTATCTCGTTTAAACTAACCGATTAATTCAGGGTCATTTACCTTATCCGCAATGACCCATTTGTTTTTTATTGCTATACTTTTAGAGACAGAGATGCTGCGTAACATTTTCTACTTGTTTTTTAGTTTCCTCTTATTATAACCACTCTCATATTTACGGGCTATCTTAATCAATAATGTTCTGTAAATACTACAACATACATTTGCACTAGCCATAATCGATCCAAGATTATATTATATGAAGATGATGCATCTACTATCATAAAAAGACACGTTACTCTATTGCATAATTCTTGTTTTTCCAACGTCATGTCCAAAGTTAATTCTCCCAAAAATACTGCATTTTCCCTTTTAAATCCCATAAATACGCTTTGAATTTTGATCAAACTTGGTGTTCCCTTTATTCTTTCATAAGCTTCCCGGTATTAAATATTTAAAACTACATGTATCAATCATCACTCGCTTGATTTCTATGCTGGAGAGTTCTATGATTAGTACTACATAAGTGTGAGGATAAGCTACTCATATGAGATAATTATATGTGAAGGACATGTCGAGATAATATTTTATGTACAAGTGTAGGGATGTTTGCCATTAACATACTATCTCAATCTTGTCGGTGTACTTTTTTCTTGTTTTTTTGTTACCTTGGAGTATAAATCTCCCTCGACAATTATGCATATTATTTGTCAATTAGGACTCTCGTCCACTTATTCCTACTTCTCTTATTTATCTATTTATATTATGAAATTTGTATCTACCACTTATTTAATTATTGTCGAGGCTTATGCTACAAAATTACTTGATCTTTGTCTGCGCTTCTCTCTTGATTTTTTTTCTTCAAAAAGCAGTCAGTTTTTCTTTGTCTACTAGGACTTAGACATAATCCTGCAAAAACCAACAATCTTTAGTGTAGTGATATATATCATCGTGAAACTTATAATATATATGTTTGTATTTATTTCTTTTATCCGAAAAGCCTTCATATTTTGTTGTATTTGATGGAATATTTTGTTTTCACATAAAAAGAATAATAGTGACTCTGTTAATTCTATGAATGGTCCCCTCAATGGTCTATCAACTCATCTGGTATTCCTTGCATTATAATTACCTTTTGATTTTGGCCTTTGGTACTGATTTGATCTTAGTTTGATTAAAGTTGAAGCACCATTAATCTTATTTATTACCCATTCATATTTACTTGTGCCACAATATATATTTTTCTCGTCAAGGGGGCTTCAACTAAGTCATTAGTATTTCCTATATTTGTTGCTCTAATTACTATACATCTTTTGGAAAATGGTTCCACTTAAGCCAACATATTTCTAAAATTTAATGTTTTTTTATTCATGATTGCCTTAGATAGGGTTATCTCTTTAACTCATTGTTCGAAAGTTGTTACTGGCAATAAATCCCGGCAATCTTGTACCTTTTATTTTATCTAAACGAACCTTTTAGTGTAATCCCACAGACTTTCATTTTTTTGCGATGGACTATGTAATCCCCGTCTTATTTTATCTTTTACGAACCTACAAATTGGTTTTTAGATGCAGTTCGAAGTGTTTTATAATTCTTTATGTAGCCATATGAGATAATATTATACTATTGCATTATTGTTCCTCTTAAAGTCATGACAGCGACCCAACGCTTCATCCTATCATCCTCTTTGTGTTGCAACAACTCACTGTTAAATTATTGGATATTGTGTTTCAGATCCCTTTTGCCATAATATTTATTTAATTTATGGGTATCATATCTCTGGGGCTAATGAGAATTCATCATCAGCTAAAGGGTATTCATCTTTATAAAGATCATCTATAACATCCATGAACGGGTAAACCTGTTAGAACCCTGTCTTTTTTCCATTTCACCCCATTCGATTTGGCTTTGTTCTTCGATCAACCTCCCTTATTGTATAAAGTTAGTTGTATGCATCTCGGTTGATATATTAGAGCGTCGTGCATCCATCCAGTTACATTGTATGGTTATTACCCATGAGCAGGTTAACATGGATATCCCGACGGGGATCATTTTACACCTTTGAACATAACCATATAAGCTGTTGGACCTGAATAGTTAAATTGAACATAATTTGGCTATGGATTATAACCTTGTGGGGAATAAAGCCTTGTGGTGTGGTGTGTATCCTCCTACTCCTATATATGGTTGTCCTCTTTTGGCTTTGTCAACTAGTTCGATAATCGAATATTTCTTTTCGATTTATATCTTTTGTTCTGATTTTCTCCTTCCTCCCTTTTATTGGATAGATGTCAGGATTATGCTTTTTCTTCTGTTTTTGTGGCGCTTTCATGGCCTTCGCTCTCTATCACTAGATCCTTGGTCAGCGTTTTCCTCTCGCTTTAACGTAGCTTTCTCACATCCTTCTCATTTTCACGATCATTTTCTCTATACATGTCATGCAATGACACTGAGATATAATCATCTTCTTCCTCGTTCTTGGTGTCGACTTTCCAAACCACAAAATTTATCATGCGAGTCTGAGATAAGAGTTGCTCATGCAGATGCATAAAATCTCTTACTCGTTCGGTTCTGAACTATTGAGTCAAACACTCGATTTCAGTTGACGATGGTAATTCCATCTCATTTTCTTTTGGTACAACTTCAACTACACGAGAGTTTGGTTGTTGATTCAGTGGAAATTCCGTTTTGATCTATTCGTCGGTTAACAAATTTGCGTTTTCGACCACGTTCAACATTTCGGTTGTTTCACTTTTGATGGAAAACAATTTTTTCAAGTTCCTACACACGACGGGAAACAATGTTGGTAAATTTATACTACTAGGCTTAACTAAAATGGAGAATGATCGAAATATAAATAAAGTAGGTGATTGAGATTAATGATGGAATAAAAATAAAAATAATAAGAAAATGAAGAAAGATTAAAACCGAATTTGATTGGGCTCGACACAGAAAACCGGGTCACCCAAAAGTATCCATTTGGAAACAAATCCAAGCCACCTTATTTAACTTGGTTACAAAATTGAGAGGGAAACGAGAAATGAAAAAGGACTCTTCAAAGGGAAAGCAAGTCTGGTGGTGAAATCTTAAATCGAGAGAGAGACTGTGTTCGTGTCTAGGCATGGCAAACACTAGCAACCTTTCGAGCTTAGTGCACGAACTCCGAGAACGAATTGCGGCAACTTCATCGACGCCGGATGGCAGAAACAGCGACAACAGGGAAGGAGGTGGCGATAATGCTCTGGTGATCAGATTTCGTGCTGTCATCCCTAAGCTCCTTAACGATTACGTTGTTCCTTCTCCTTCTGGTACTGTCCCTTTCACTATGCATTTTTGTTTCCTTTTTCTTTTCCGTTTGTTTGCTAAGAAAATGAGATGCTATGCAACAAATAGATTGCCTCTACTTTTTTCTTAATCCAAATTTTAAGTTGTAGGGTAACTACATCTGTTTTTTCTAGTAGGCATCGATGTGCTTCAAGAATTTAATTAGCTACTACTGTTCTCTTATCTTTATCTAGTAAACATAATTGAGTTTCTGTTGATAGAGGGTTAAAAATCTTATATATTTATGATGGTATTGAAATGTTTAAGATTGGAGTTTTAGGGTTAGTTGTTTAATTCTTGCAGCAAATGAAAGAGAAGTAGTTGCTGTAGTGAAGCTTATTGCTCATACAGCAAGGAATTTCCCTGGAGTCTTCTATCATGGTAAGGCTGGTGCTGTTCTTCCTGTGATTGGTAGGCTATTGCCTTTCTTTGCAGAACCAGGATTTGGGTAAGTTTATATTCATTTTTGCTTTCGTTGCGGAACATTGTTTTGCTGTAGCTATTGTCTAACTGTAGATTGTAATGTTTTAGCGCTCGGCATGGAGTCATTTTTGAAACAGTTGCGTCTCTTTTATCTTTGCTACGTAATGGATCTGGAGAGGCTTACCGTTTGTGTTTCATTGATGCCATGTCGGCCACTGAAGGTATGAAAGTTTCACGCAGTCTGTTACTCAAAGTTATCTCTGATCTTTCATGGTCTATGTTGTCCTCCAAAAACGCACTTGGCAGTGGTGTTGATGGACAACATGATAGGGATGTCAAAATGCTTTGAAATAATACACCGGATAACTTACAGCAGTTGTCTTCATGCAGATATTATAAATATTGTATCACTTCATGCTGATGATTCAAGAAGAATGGAGTCAGCTGGATTGACTTTACAGTGTTTTGATGAATCCTTTGCTGCTATTTCCGGTGATCCAACTAGTCTCTGTGATATCCCAGTCAGTAATAAGCCTCTTCACGGCTTTGGTATAAAAGTGAACCTGTTTGACAGAAGTAGATGGCAATCTTTTGCTACTTGGATCATTAAACTTATCAGCAAATGCTTGACAGAAGAAAATACCTTTCATGTGGAAGGGTTAATCAGAACCTCATTTGTTTCAGCTGTTTGTTCTTTATTAAGCGACGGAGATGCAGATTTGCATATGGTGCGTCTTATTTTACTACAAATTGGAGATGCTTGTGTTTTATTTAATTATCTGCTAAGGTATTCTGATTTATTCTATCTTTCTGTTTTCTTGTAACTCTAACATATTCACTTTTTTGGAAGGCTTGTTTTGACTTTGTACGCATCATTGGATCTGTGATAAGTTTTGACATTGTCCCTCATGAGAAACTAATTCAGTCAATTTCGATACTATTAAGTGAAGATACAGCGGAATTTCAGGTTTTCAGGTACTTGTTTTAATCCTTACTATGCTGTTAGTATTTTCATTGTCATGTATGGAGCTATTACTTCAGGCTTGGATGCTTTGAGACATCTTCTTGTACCTTACTGCTTCCTCTCTTCGCAGGAGCATTGCTTATGATTCCTCTATTGGCAGTTGCCTTGTGGGGCTTTATTCTAGCTGCCCTGATTATGTTGTCCAGCTGACAGCAGAAGATGTTGTTGCTGCCTTCTTGTACACGATGAAGAAAACCAAAAGCCAGAAACTCAAGGTTGTTTAATAATTTTTTTTTCATTTGTTTAGATATGCTTATTTCGTATAGTAATGTGAGGGACTAGATGCTTCTTAAAGAGCATATATCAGTATAAAAGTTCGGGTTTATCCATAGCTTAAGTTTTTCCGTATCGCGTATCGAATCGCATATAAGATACGGTAGTTCATTAAAAACTTATTAAATATATATAATTAAATATAAAATAAAATTACCAAATCAAGTCATTCCCGAGCAAATAATATATTTCATAAAATTTAATATAGAAACTAATCATAAAAAATTAAAAATAAAAGAAAATTTGAAGTAAGTTAATGCTTAAATATTCATAAGATGCATTTTGTAAATAGATAAAGTTTAGGATAGAACTTGTATCATAAAGGTTAGTATATTTTAAATATGAAATAATAATTAAATCAAACAATATCTAATTTTAAACTTACATAAAAACTGCTTCTCTCTAAAACAACTTTTTTTCTTTCTGGAGAAATAGAACAGACTTCACCAACTTCTTTCTGCAGAAAGGAAACCATCTTTAAAGAAATATTAAAAGGGTTTGAATTAAGAATAGCTTTCTACCATTGCAGGTGGCACTCTGTAGTGCATATGTACGGATAGCTAAGAGTTGTCCCCCTTGTATCTGGAGGCCAGAATATCTTTTACATTTGTTATGTGTTTCAGAACCTTGTTTGTCGTTGGTTGATTGTTTACGGGAAGCACTCTCTATTCTTGGTTCTGATTACGCTGGAGGGAGGACAGACAGATGTAGTAACCTGGACGTATCAGTAACGGTTTATAAATCATCTGAAAACCCGAGGGTTGGAGGGAAGAGGCATGTGCAGGATGGTGATAATTCACCTGTCAAACGCCAAAAGATAAATAAAGAAACTAAGGATGGGGATGTTAACATGCCACTGGAGATTAATCATTCTCATATAGTTGCCTTTGGCAGGGAAGAAGACTATGCAGACAATATGCATGAGTCACTTCTCGAATTCGTTAAACTCTTGAGGCCTGGCAATACAAGACCTGATTCTTTAAAACCAGAAGCTGCAATACCAGCTCTTAGCATGCTTAGCATTGCTTCTTGTTTGTATCCTGCAAAGAAGTTGTCACTATGCGTATTTCAGCAAATGTATGAATGGATCCCCTGGATATCTGAGAAGGTAAAGAAGATCAGTTTATAAGTTTCTCACACAATGGCTCATTTTTCTGCTAATTAATTAGTTTGTGTCGTGTAGGCAAAAGAAGGAAGTTCCATTGCTTTTGACATTTCTATCTACCTGGAAGGACTTCATAGTATGCTGCTAATGCAAAGTAAGGATTGCACTTTGACGTTTTTGTAGAGCGCCAAACAAAGCATGTAGTCTCAGTCTCTATAAGAAGTTGACCCAAAATTACTTCATTTCTCCAGTCAATGAAACTGCTGTTGGAAACGTTAGTGTATATCAGTTTTACTTGGTGTATAGTCTACCTGAATGATGGCCGCAAGCTCCATTCCTAATAATTTCAAAAGTAGTTAAAAAGAGTAAATAAAATACAGTGAGATAAACTTATCCTTTGTTCAACTGTTTCTGCGTTTCATTTCTCATAATTGGGAGTTGGGGTTTCAAAAATCGCCAAGTATTCTCAAAGAATGCTCATAGGTAGTGATTTCAGTTAGGATGTGACATGGTGCGGTTTAGAAAATGAATCATGAAGTTGGGGAGGAATCCCATGATGTTTCTCGCTTGGCTTCCTCTTAGACGTCGGCTACTTGGCTGCATGAGGGGTAAGACTTTAGTGGTTTATAGGTGCGACATTTGCTCTAGAGTTGGGCCTTTTGTCACAGGATGAGTGCAAATGTCTTCTTTTTTTCATTTATTTTCTTACATTCTTCCTTTTCAAGTGTTGAGGTTTTTAGCCTTCTCTCCTCGGCATTCTCGTCTCTAATATATATATATATATAATTATATATAATGCTGAAATTAATAATTGTACATGTTACCTGATCAGATCCTAAAATCTTAAGAATGTTAATTACCCTCCCATAAAGCATATATGGTCATATGCCATCTCCCGTATCCCTTTGTACGAACAAGTGTTGTTGTTTCTTAGATTGCTCTCTGCGCCTCTTGGTCTCTTAGTCGTGGATTTTTACTTAACAAGTATCTCAAATAAATTTAACCCTGGCACCTCTTTATCTGTCTTTGTATTAGTTCTAAAAGAAACAGTTTGTTTCTGTCCCGCAAGGGATTTAAGGATTTGTTCTGATTATTGACTATCAGTGACTTGATGAATCTATATATGCTTGATTAGGCTATGTTTCAACGGAAAATAGTTTTTTGATGAATGAAGACAATCGTGCCCACCTTATTCATGTGATGCTAAAGCTACCGTGGACGCAATCTGCTGTGGTCACTGACCCTCCTTCCAAAGCAAAATGTGTCTCAGTTCGAGTGCTGTCAAAGCTGGGTCCGATATTAAAAACTGAAAGTGATCTCGAAGTCTTTGATTTGGCTCTTCGTGACGAGTCTGAGAGAGTGAGAACTGAAGCGGTAATATCAATGCCAGTCTTCGTCTTATGGTCTGGTCTTGATGTTCTATCACATATGCTCAGAGGGATAACGTAAGTGTTTTAGGTTACCATGTTTTTATAGCATTCTTAACTATTTTTGCCACTTTTGAAAGAGTAGTTGGTCAAGGGTTTAGTTCAAACAATTCTGAAGCTTGCATAAACTTTGAAACAGCATCTTGATAAGGAACTTAATTTCCCTGCTCAGCTGAACATAAACTGTTATGTTAGCAGAAGCAAAAGTACTTGATCAAGCATCATCTAATTCAGTGTGTCTGCATGGGACTACAAGTTGACAGTCTTGTCTCATCCGTAATGAGGCATTGCTCGGTTGATAACTGTAATTGAAGCATTTATTTATTCATTACAGAGATGGTATCATAAATGCACAGCTGACTATCTAGAGCAGGAGCACAAACCTACAAGACATGTGGGCAGTAGAGGTGTAGTTTTGCAGGATAATTGTCACAACTTAGGCTGTGTGCTGGCCCTCCAGTGTAAAACATGGACTTGTAGAACAATTCTGCTTTTATATATAAGCTTTAACTTATGCTCCATTGCTATTTTGTTAACTTGAGGATAGCTTAATTGTTTTTCGTTGTCAAACTTTACAGGAATTTGGTTAAAGACAAGAATGAAGAAGTTAAGAAGAGCGTTCCTTATTGTCTTGGTTATCTATCGTGCCTTTGTGGTCTACGTGATTGGCCAAATGCAAATGCATCCAGACTGTTCTTAAATGTAGAGAATGAGAGCGAAGGCGAGCTGATAGATTATATGCTTAAAGGATTCTGGTGTTCGAAGTGTGATAGAAATGTCAAACGCTCCCATCAGCTGCACTCAAAATCCCTTCATTTACCTGATATGAACAATAACGGGAATTGTCTTGATTTAGATTTGGTTATTCAATCTTTGTACTTTGATCTGCTATATGACGATTCATCAGAAGAGGTTCAACTTGCTTGTGTTCGAGTTTTCCGAAGAATTCTTTTCCATGGAACAGCGGATAGTCTGCTAAGTACAAGACGCGAGTGGATAAAATTTGTTGAATTTTTGCTGCTTAATAAAAGCAAGGATATAAGAGAAGAATTCTGTAACCAGATTAACTCCTTTCTTCAAGACCCTATTTTAAGTAGTTGCTTTCAGAAAGGGAATTCTTTGGATAAAAGTTGCGAAGAAGTGTTTTTGGATATCATCAAACATTCTTTATCAGCAGCGGTAGATCCTCATATGATTAAGACTCTAATGGAATCTGCAGCAGAAGTTATGCTGTCCGTTGATATCAACAGTCAGCTTTTCTTGTTCTCCCTTATCCTCTTGGTGGATCAGCTGGATAGTCAGCACATGACAGTTAGAATATATGCATCAACATTAATACTAAAGTCTTGCGATTTCCATGTCAAAGGGGGATTCAAATTATTGCTTTCAAAAGCTGTAAATATTCGGAATGAGCTGTATGATTATCTATCTGTGAGGTTTGTAAGCCGTCCAAACATTATTAAAGAGTTTGCAGAGGCTGTTGTTGGTGTTGAGACTGAGGATCTTGTCAAGAAAATGGTTCCCATTGTTCTTCCTAAGCTTTTGGTGTCACAGCAGGATAATAAAGAAGCAATTCATATCATGTGTGAGTTTGCCAAGTTATTAAACACTGATGTGTTGCAGCTAATAGTGAATTGGTTACCAAAAGTTCTTGCTTTTGCTCTCCATCAAGCAGACGAGAGGGACTTAGTTTCTGTGTTGCAATTCTACCATGAACAAACTGGTTCTGACGATCAAGATATTTTTGCTGCCGCGTTACCTGCACTTTTAGATGAACTTATATGCTTTGTTGATGTCGGTGATATAAATGAGATGAAAATAAGGTATGCAGTTGAATATTAGCTAAGTAGAGTTATGTTTTATATATATATATTGTAGGTGCCCAATGTATGAACCTAGTTCATTTCTTTTGCGGGCCTTCATATGCTCCTTTCTTCTCAAGTAGAGGGTGAGTAGTGTCAAATTACTGTTTGTTAGAAATCTAAGGGCAGTATCTTTTATTTGTGTGTGAGTGCGCATGTAACTTCATGTGGGAGATGGGTTTGTAATGTTTCCTTGAGCTATTTCTATGAATTCTCCCTTTCGAGGAATTCCATTTCACCTTGGCTTTTTGCCTAGATGGCTGATTGCCAATGAAATTCAAATATAAATTTGCCATTTACGTACTTGATTATGCGCATAAGTTTGCCCGACATTCTCTAAGCGTTATGAGTTATTGATATGAAAAGTGCTCGTTTTGTTACCGTTGGTTCGTCTGTGTAACTAAAGCAAATTCTATAATGTAGGTTAGAAAGAGTGCCTTATGTGATAAAGAAGATTGCAAGAGTGCTAACTAATGGCGAAGATCTTCCGGGCTTTTTAAGGAATCATTTTGTTGGTCTTCTTAACAGTATTGACAAAAAGATGCTCCACGCAGAGGATGTTTCTCTACAGAAACAAGCTTTGAACCGCATCAAAATGGTGATTGAAATGATGGGTCCCTTTTTGAGTACCCACGTGCCAAAACTTATGGTTCTTCTCATGCATGCTATTGGAAAAGAATCACTTCAGGGTGATGGTCTATTGGTCTTACAATTTTTCATTGAGAGGTTATCTGTAATATCACCATCTAGCACAAAGCATGTGATTTCGCAAGTTTTTGCTGCTCTTATACCTTTTTTAGAGAGAGAGCAAGAAGGTCGATCAACACACTTAAATCAAGTGGTGAAAATACTCGAAGAACTTGTAGTAAAAAATGGGGTTATCTTGAAGCAGCATATTCGTGAATTTCCTCTCTTGCCAAATATTCCTGCTTTAAATGAAGTTAATGATGCAATACAACAGGCTCGTGGGTCAATGACCTTGAAGGATCAGTTGCGGGATATTGTTGATGGCCTGAATCATGAGAACTTGAATGTTAGATATATGGTAGCGTGTGAGTTGAGCAAGCTACTGAATCTGAGAAGGGAAGAGGTTACTGCTCTGATCATTGGTGATGTTGGTTTGGATATGGACGGTTTGAGCTCTTTGATCACGTCTTTACTCCATGGTTGTGCAGAAGAATCAAGAACTACTGTGGGTAAGAAGCTGAAATGGGTTTGTGCTAAATGTCTTGGTGCATTGGGTGCGGTTGATCCTGCCAAAGTGAGGGGTAATACATGCCATCGTTTCAAAATTCAGTGCTCAGATGATGATCTTATCTTCGAACTGATCCACAAGCACCTCGCTCGGGCTTTTAGAGCTGCACCAGATACCAACATACAAGACTCTGCTGCATTGGCAATACAAGAGTTATTAAAGATTGCAGGTTGTGATGCATCATTGGATGAGAATGTTGCACCTGCTGTTAAAAGTTATGACAGCAGCCGTGAGGCAAACCAGCGGGGTCAGATACTGTGGGATCGGTTTTCCATCTATGTTAAAGAGATCATAGCACCGTGTTTAACCTCTAAGTTTCACCTTCCTAGTGTGGCTGATTTGGCTTCATCGGGACCAATTTATATACCTGATATGACATTTAGAAGGTGGATATTTCATTGGATAAAGAAATTGACTACACATGCAACTGGTTCTCGTGCTAGTATTTTTGTTGCTTGCCGAGGTATTGTCCGTCATGATATGCAAACTGCTACATATTTACTGCCCTACCTAGTCCTAGATGTCGTCTGTCATGGTACTGAGGAGGCACGCCGTAGCATTACAGAAGAAATTTTATTTGTTCTTAATGCTGCTGTGTCTGAGAACAGTGGGACTGCAGTGCATGGAATTATTGGTGGGCGAAGTGAAGTTTGTGTTCAAGCTGTATTCACACTTCTTGATAATCTTGGCCAATGGGTTGATGATGTTACACAACATATAGCGCTCTCCCAGCCTTTGCAATCTTCTAAGCAAGTGGTGTCCAAGTTGAAAGATCAAAATCAACTACTTGTGCAATGTAAATATGTTTCCGAGCTTTTAAATGCGATTCCAAAGGTCACTCTTGCTAGGGCTTCCCTCAGATGTCGTGCTTATGCTAGGGCTTTGATGTACTTTGAGTCCTACATCCTTGGAAAGTCAGGCTCCTTCAACCCTGCGGCCGAGAAAAGTGGCATTTTTGAGGACGAAGATGTTTCATATCTAATGGAAATATATAGCTGTCTCGATGAGGATGATGGTTTATCTGGCTTGGCACGTTTCCGTAAATCATTAAGTTTACAAGATCAGTTATTAATAAACAAAAAAGCTGGAAACTGGGCCGAAGTTTTAACTGCTTGTGAACAAGCACTGCAGATGGAGCCCAATTCCGTTCAGAGGCATTCAGATGTTCTTAATTGTTTACTCAACATGTGTCATCTTCAGGCCATGGTTACTCATGTGGATGGTCTAATTTTTAGGGAACCTGCGTATAAGAAAACTTGGTGCATGCAAGGTCTGCAGGCAGCATGGAGACTGGGTAAGTGGGACTTGATGGATGAGTACCTTACTGTGGCTGATGACGACGGTTTGCTCTGTAACAGCTCTGAGAGTAATGCTTCATTTGACATGGGAGTTGCGAAGATTATCCAGGCAATGAAGAAAAAGGATCAGTACTCAGTTGAAGAGAGTATTGCACGATCGAGACAATCTCTAATTGATCCTCTTGCTGCTGCTGGCATGGATTCCTATACACGGGCATATCCTTTTGTTGTTAAACTTCACTTGCTACAAGAGCTAGAAGATTTCTATACACTTCTTCATACCGAATCTTTTTTACACAAGTCTTTTACTCTCAATGATCTAGAATTCTTAAAAGTTGTGGAGAACTGGGAAAATCGACTCAGATTTACACAGGCATCTCTCTGGGCAAGGGAGCCTCTCTTGGCTTTCCGAAGACTGGTTTTTCATTCGAGTGGCCTTGGTGCTCAAGTGGGGAACTGCTGGATTCAGTACGGAAAACTTTGCCGTTCGGCTGGTCATTATGAGACAGCGAACCGAGCAATTCTGGAAGCCCAAGCCGCTGGTGCCCCGAATGTTCACTTGGAAAAGGCTAAGCTTCTATGGAGGACTAGACGGTCTGATGGTGCCATTGCAGAGCTACAGCAGTCTCTACTGAACATGCCCCCGGAAGTTGTTGGCGATCGTGTAATATCAATAATTACTAGCCTTTCTCTCACTAAATTGAACCCACCTGCTTTAATTTATAATAATACCCAAGCTCTAAATGAGAGCAAAGATACTGCAAAAACCCTTCTTTTGTACTCTAGATGGATACATTATACTGGGCAGAAGCAGACACAAGATGTAATAGGTCTGTATATTAGGGTGAGGGAATTGCAACCCAAGTGGGAGAAGGGATTCTTTTATGTGGCTAAGTATTGCGATGAAGTACTCGTTGATGCTCGGAAACGCCAAGAAGAGGGTTCTGAAAATAAGAAGAAAACTTCTACTGGTGTTTCTTCTTCTACCTTATGTACTGAGAAACAGTGGTGGCTATATCTGCCTGATGTAGTGTTATTCTATGCGAAGGGGCTTCATAGAGGTCACAAGAATCTCTTTCAAGCACTTCCAAGATTGTTGACTCTTTGGTTTGATTTTGGAACCCTTTATCAAAGGAGTAGCTCATCTGGAAAGAAGGATTTAAAAGGCGTCCATACAAAGGTGAGTGAACTTTTTAACGATTTTCAAGCACCCCCTTTTTACATATGAGATTATCTTATTGTCTTCGTTTGGCAGGTGATGAGTGTGATGCGAGGCTGCCTGAAGGATTTGCCAACCTATCAATGGCTGACGGTATTGCCGCAGTTGGTCTCAAGAATTTGCCACCACAATGAAGAAATTGTCCAATTAGTTAAAGATATTGTCACTTCTGTTCTCTACCAGTATCCACAGCAAGCATTGTGGATTATGGCTGCAGTTTCGAAGTCCACAGTTCCTTCGCGGAAAGAGGCAGCTGCTGAAATCATACAAGCTGCACGGAAAAAATTCAGTCAGAGAAATAGTGACAACAATCAGTTTCTTCAGTTTGCTAATCTGATTGACCATCTAATCAGGTTATGCTTCCATGCGGGTCAATCAAGAGCTAAGACAATTAACATTTTAACAGAATTTAGTGCCTTAAAAAGGATGATGCCTGTAAATATCATCATGCCAATTCAACAATCTCTCACTGTACCAGCATTTGATACGCATATCACTGATTCACTCGCCTCCAATATCTTTTCTAGGAACGATCTACCTACAATATCTGGAATAGCTGATGAGGCCGAGATTCTTTCATCTCTCCAGAAACCTAAAAAAGTATGTTACTTGTCTACATCATATATGTTCTTGAAGAAGTTATATAGCATAGGCTTCTGGGTCTTTTTCCTCTTTCAGTTCAGATTGAAGGCCTCAAATGTTTCAAAATTATGCTGAACCATAGCTAAAATGCCATGAGATGGTGTGAAAAGACCATTGTGTCCATGTGTTACTTGGATTTGCTCTCAGCTTCAGTTATAATGCTGAATTTTCCAGAAGCAGTACATCCTAACTGATGTCAATAATGCTGTTATCTTTAAATATAAATTGTTGTTCTTAGTAGTTAAGTGTATACTAAATGTGGTATTCTCCCTTTTGCATCAGCCAATATGTTAAGCTATACATCTTGAACTCAATGAGTGTGTTTGTGCGTTCAGATTGTATTACTAGGAAGCGATGGTATTGAACGACCATTTCTCTGCAAACCCAAGGATGACCTTCGAAAAGATGCCCGCATGATGGAGTTCACTGCAATGATAAACCGCTTGTTGTCCAAATACCCTGAAAGTCGAAGGAGGAGACTTTACATTCGCACTTTTGCAGTTGTTCCTCTAACTGAGGACTGTGGTATGGTAGAATGGGTGCCCCACACACGAGGACTCCGGCATATACTTCAAGATATATATGTTACATGTGGTAAGTTTGATAGGAAGATAACAAATCCTCAAATACAGAAGATTTATGCCCAGTGCGCGGGTAAAATACCAGAAGATGAAATGCTGAAGACCAAAATCCTTCCTATGTTCCCTCCTGTATTCAATAGATGGTTTTTAACCACATTTTCTGAGCCAGCTGCTTGGTTTAGGGCTCGTATTGCTTATGCTCATACTACTGCTGTTTGGTCGATGGTTGGGCATATTGTGGGTCTAGGAGACCGGCATGGAGAAAACATACTTTTTGATTCTACCACGGGTGACTGTGTTCACGTTGATTTCAGTTGCCTATTCGACAAGGGCTTGCAATTGGAGAAGCCTGAGTTGGTACCATTCAGGTTAACCCAGGTCAGAATTGAATCTACGCTGAAATTTCTCAACTGTTTTATGAGCATAAAATTGATGTAAATGTTGCTTCGATTACCATAGTCTCATGTGAACTTGTCTCGAGCTTTTGCAGAACATGATCGATGGCTTGGGAATCACTGGATATGAGGGCATCTTCTTGAGAGTTAGTGAAATAACACTCACTGTGCTGAGGACACATAGGGAGACTTTGATGAGTGTGCTCGAAACTTTCGTCCATGATCCTCTTGTAGAATGGACAAAGTCCCACAAGTCTAGTGGGGTAGAAGTTCAGAATCCACATGCACAGGTATGTTGTCCCATTACCAGGGTCGTCGTCTGGTTTTTAAGGCTATGTTTATAGTTTGAGGTAAATTTTGTTCTGTTTGATGAGGAAAGTAGTAATATAAATAATATTTCCAAAAAGGGAAGGAAAATATAGAAAAAGTTGCAGAAATGGACAAATGAGTAACGACAACCTTTTCATCTACGCAATCTGATTTTTAAAAGTTTCATTTGAGCCTATGTAAGATTGACAAAAGTTTCCCAAACTTTTGAGTTAGACCAAAGCGTTTCCAAATGATTCAATTTTGACTAATTTTAATTCATAACTTTCGTTAGGTTGCAAATAGTTGTGAATTTTTCTTTCACGCTATTTTGTATTTCTTCTTAAAAACAATTAAGTAGAAGATTTTGTTTTTGTTTTTCTCAAAGCTTTTTGTCTCTGATATTTTCTGAGAAACAAATTGAGCCTAAACGCATTCTTTGAACCTACTCTTGCTCTTAATATGCTGATAAGAATAAACGTGCTATGAAAATTGCAGCGAGCCATCAGTAACATTGAAGCAAGATTGCAAGGGGTGGTTGTGGGTGTTGGAGCAGCACCATCTTTGCCTCTTGCTGTAGAAGGTCAGGCTCGTCGCTTAATAGCAGAAGCCGTCTCACACGAGAACCTTGGGAAAATGTATATATGGTGGATGCCGTGGTTCTGAAATCGAAGATCAGTTGCTGTTGAAATTTCTAACTGCATTGGTTTTCGCTTCTGCCTTAGAAGGTCATTAGGTGAATTTTGATTATGATGTAACAGTGGGACTCGGGAGTTAGGTAGAAGCGATTCTGATGTATCATCCATGTAGACATAAATGTAATGAAGAAGAAGCTAACAAGTTGCAATGCATTTCAGTTCTACAAGTTCCCAAACTAAAATCATTTCTTTCATTCGCAATCCCCTATATATAAATAGCAATCTGATAAAATATCTTACAAAAAATGTAATTTGTATAAGTTATTCAAATTTTAATTTTGTATATTAGATATAGTAAAAAGGTATTTTTTCTTACATTTATTAAAAGGAAAATTACACATACGATAAATATAGAACCTCAATTTATGGAACAAATGTTAAGATGTTCAGCTATGTGTGTCTTTCATCGTGCATATTGAAATTTTTATTGACTCTTTTTCAAAATTCTACCACATTTTCTAAAAGTTTATTTAATTTACAAACCCAGATTATAGATTTCTAAATTAAGATATAAATTGAGATGTAGAATTAAAATATTTACCATCTAAATTATGTCAACCTAAAAACCAAATAATAATAATAATAATAATAATAATAATAATAATAATAATAATAATAATCCATTTTTAATGTGGATATGAATAACGGAAAAATTAATTTGAATTTAAAATAAGTCGAAATCTATCATGGAAACGATGGAAACGTGCAGTATTAGATTATTATGTTTGAAATGTATATTAACGATGTATCGATTTAATCCAATATCATATATAGTTCAAACTATATATAAGTCGGTATCTAAATATGAATATAATTTAAACAACTAAAAGTTATAAAAATCGATTATTTCTAGTTTCGATTCGGAAAAGTAAGTGTTACGCTTAGACAATTAATTGATATAAACATTAAAATTATCCATAAGATATGATATATGTAATTAAGTTTGAAAAAAGATCGAGTCAATTTTTTTAAAAAATATAAAAGGACGAGAGTTTTAACAATTTGTTTTTAGAGTTCTTTAATCTTAATTCTGTTTTTTACTTTTTAACATAGTTTTTCGAATTTAATTCCGTTTTTACCTTTTAAAAGTATTCTACGTAATTTTTTTTATTATTTGTTTTATAAAAAACAAAATATGTTAGACTTGAAATATTCAGTTTAAAAAAAATTTGAATAACTTTAAAAGACTAGACTAAACTTTAAAGTATATATTGTTAGAATTCATTTTTATAAAAATAAAATTAATTAAATATTTTTTCAACTTTGTTTTTATTTTGTTAATTTGCACTGGAACAAAATAAACCCGTTTTCTATTTTTCAGTTTTTGAAGTTTGAAATTCATATTATATGATGTTGGTCTGCAAAAATGCTCTAGTTATTTTCCAAAATAGCAAAATTGGTAGCACATATATTAAGAAAATATAAAATTGCACTTTATTAGATTTACAAACATCACATCCAACCTCTTTAGCTAGTAGAATAAACTTATATAAATATTATGCAAGGAAGGTATACATGCATGTTGTTACAAGTCTAATTAAATAATTAAAATAATCAATATCTCGAGTATTAGACTTATGAATAATAATAACATTTAGTCTAATGGTATAATATATAAATAAAATGACGATACTTGTTGGGTTATAATGTTTTTGAATGGAAGGTCCGTGAACTCTAGAAGCCCAATAAAAGTTATGGTCCCTAACAACGGTGAGTCCATAAAATTGTTACACAATTAGAAAGTTAGGAGAGTGAATTGGATGAGAAATAATGGGCATATAGTTCATGAGGAGATAATTAAGAGACTATTATGCAATTAAGATCATTGCGTAAAGTTTTGGTCGGTTTTTAGAATTTATGGGTGTCATATGTATGTATGTATGTATGCCTGTTTATAGAATTTTCAGTTCACTTGCATATATATATATATATATATATATATATAATGAAAATCACGTTTCTCTTGAGATTGTATAACGTGTTTAGATCAAACACATTTAGGTTTCTCGATTCAGTTGTATAAGTACCATGTTTGGGTGGTGTGCTATGTATTCAAGGATTTACTATTATGTTACCTCATTATGTACGCATTTAAAAACATATAGTTGATGATGAATGTATGACCTTATGCTGGATGTAATTACCCATTGTTGCTGGAACTTGGACTTTATGATGTATGAGACTACTAGATGTTGTCCAACATGCTCAAAGATTGTTTTGTTTCAAGTACATGAAGTCTAATTGACATTCATATCCATTCAAATATTTGAGCACTTGACAATATATTTCACATTCCTCAACTGCTTCATATTCTCAATGAATATTGATGTACAATGCGTTAAGTTCTGATCTGTAAAGATATACATTAATTAGTGTTTGCACGAATTATAATGCAAGCGTTCAGATATCCAATCTATGGGGCTGATTTGTGGACTTGGTATTACACCCGCGTGGGCAATATGAGGCGAAACATGAAAGGAATGGGTGTTTGGGCTCACAATTTAGGGAATGGTTGTTGTGTGTGTAGGTCCCCACCCATAAAATACTATCACACATATTTCCTAATGGTGAGCACCGATGACATGATGTAGTTGTTGCATTTACATGTACCATAATCTTGCAAATCTGGTTCTTCGGTGTTGAAGTTCTCATTCACTTACCATGAAGCAATCAGGTATGAACATTACGAAATGTTTGGATGTTTTCAAATATGGTATGAAACCAAGATTTTTTTACCTTAAAGTACTAACTCCAAAGTTAAGGCATAGTATGTTGGCGCCTACCATCTCTGCTAATGATATGAGATTGCAATATATATAAGTGCCAATCACAACCCTTATTATGATAAAATTCAGTATATATTAGATATGTTTGGTAGTAAATTCAGTTAATGACAACCAATTAAGAAACTCACTTCAAGTCTCTATTCTGGTAGAGGAAAAATTGAAGAAGTGGAAACGATAAATTTTACTTTTTGGGACTGAATATCATAGATAATTGGCTTAAAGAGAACTAATCACATGATCTTACTGAAAAGAGAACTCATGAAAAAAAGATGCACTTTGAGCGGTGATAATTACTATGTATGTCTTGCATAGTGAAGTCCCATAATTGTTATTGAGTTTCCATATCACCGACTTGAAACTTTCAAAGAATATGTTTACCAACCTTGAAAGGAAATTTTGGAGGCCAATATGGTTAAGTTTGGTAAGATTACACCTCATAATAAGTTTGGAAACACTCATCCATTGGAGCTGCACATGTCAAACTTTTAGGATCCAGAAAAGAAAGAGAAGACCCTAAGAAGGGAAAATGTAAAATATTTCATTGTTTTCATCGTAGAAGCACATATCACTAGAAAAGATATTTCCCTAAGTTCAAGGTATAATTGAAAAATAAATGTAAGCTCTATTATATACTTATGTCATAAGTTAATTTAGTTTCAGTGTCAAATGCTACATGGTGGGTTGATACAACAACAATAACGCACGTATGAATTCTTTGCAGGGATCAAGACGAAGTAGGCCTCTTAATGATGGATATATACAGATTTGTACTGTGGAATGTGTGGATTTATTGGTTAAAGCCAATTATAAATTTAAGCTTTGTTTAAATTAAGGACATGTTTTATTTTTAAGAGATATTTTGCACGTTTTATTTTTAGGATAATTTACTAGTTTTTTTTATTAGACACATGCGGTTATTCTTGTTTGTATGGAAATGAAAAACTTTAGATCTTTTATGACAATCATTTAATTGTCTCATGTGTTCTTTACTGTAATGATTAATCAGGACATAAAATACCAGGTGTAATAGAGGGCTTAAATTATAATGTAATTATGTGTAGGGACTTAAGTGTAAAGTAAGAAATAAGTAACATAAGTACAAATGAAGGGGGTAACATGCAATTAGAATAAGTTTGGCATGTGACCATGGGTCCCACAGCTGTCACTATATAAAGAAAGATTTTGTCCCCCAAAAAGGGGACCTTCGAATGATTAGTACTTGATTTTGACTACTTTCTCTCTCTAGAACTTTGTACTTACTAGCCTCACACCTTTACTCGTTTACATTTCCCGATAAACCACCTTAGATATTCTGAAAATTATCATTGGTGCCGTCTGTAGGAACGAGAGAGACCCAGATATTAAGTTCCCCAAAATCTCGACCTTACGAAAAGAAAAGTTAACGAATGAATACCGAGGCTATGAAGGGAAAGGCAAAGGAGAAAGGGTCTGACCAGGAGATGTCATTCTCGGAGGGTCGAAACTCTAAAGAGTTGCTCGGTAATGATGGAAATCAAGGCCGAAGCAGTCGGTCGACCTTAATCATGACTAGGAAACATCTTTTAGACGGTATTGCTAAGTTGAATGCCGAGAGGGAGTTGGCCTTGGCTGAAAAAAGGTCGGCTAGATGGTCGAACTGAACGATCAGATGTAGAAATAGAAGAGGTTCGACCCAATGCTGGACGAGAAGAAGTGGAGTTTTACAAGGACATGAGTCGGTCGAGGAGGATCAATGAGGCTGCACGAAATAAGTCTGGATTCCGATCCAGGTTGGAGTACGAATTTTCTTCAGGAGAGGATTTGAGCGAGTCCTCTTCCCCGGTCCGGGATTTCCGACTCTTTAGGAAAGATAAAAGGATGATCAAATAAAGAGAGCTCAGAAGGAGAAAATCGTCACGAGCTAAAATAGACGAACCTCAGGGAGTTATTATCGACAAAATAACGCCCACATCAGCTGAAAAAATCGGAACGATTACTTTCAACAGAGAGCAGATGAACGGTCCTCAGTTCCAGTTTTCATCAGTAAGCCAATCACAGGGTTAGGGGGTGGGTAGTCAATTTGCTAACCCACTTGATGAAGGGTTGTTCACAAGTCGGGCAGAAGGATTGGGAGGAGGAACTTTCAACATTGGGCATAATTGGAGGTCATCTCCATTATCAGATGAAGTTTTGTGAGGAAACCTCCCGAAGCATTTTGACATCTCTAAGCTTGAAAAGTATGACGAGAAGAAAGACCCAGATAATCATCTGGAAGCTTTCAAAAATTTTATGCTGAGTTTCGACAATGACGACAAGCTGGTTTGTCGAGCTTTTCAATGACATTTAAAGATCGGGCGTCGAAGTGGTATAATCGGTTTCCACAGGGATGCATTAAGAATTTTGATATGTTCTGGATGATGTTCAGACAATAATTCGTTGGTAGCAAAAATTTCAGAGTGAACGAGGACACAATAGTCAATTGCCGATAGAAGGTCGGAGAGAGTCTGAGGGATTATACTCAGCGTTTCATAGATGCAAAAACAGATCTAGATTATTGTGATGAAAGTGTAGCCTTAACTGGTTACAAATTAGGCTTATTACCAGGGCCGATGAAGCAAGCTGTGACAAAGAAGCAAGCGTTCACTTTTTCAGCTTTGTTAGCCCAAGTCGAAAAGCAGATCCTTATTGAGGAAACCAAAGCCTCGAAATTGGCAGCACAGATCCAACAAACAAATCAAGCTTCGGTGGTTACGAATAAAAAAACTTCAAATACAAGTTTGATTCCTCAGGGGCAACCGATAAACACCGTAGCTCGTGCAACGTACGCAAAATGATCGAGAAGTCAAACACAAATGACGCGAAACGGATACCAAGGAAATAATTATCAAGGAAATAATTACCGACCCATATCGAACAAATGGGTTCGGGATGATTATTTTTCTGATTTAACCGAATGTGTTGCGACTATCTTTGATAAGTCGCGGAAGAAAGTACATTTTCGGAAGACATTTCCTATTGGAACCCCCGTGAAGGTCGGAACAACCACTTATGTAGGTATCATGATGATGTGGGTCATGATACCAAGGATTGTATTGCGCTCAAGAAGGAAGTCCAAGCACAAATCGACAGTGGTAAATTACTAGAGTATGTGAAAAAGCAAGCTCGACAAGAGGGATCAACTAAGCAAATTATAGCAGCACCTAAATAGTAAGTTTCTTTGGTAATTTTCGAGGTCAGTGATTCGTTCGACGTATCCACCGAATATTAGACCCGGACAAGAGTATGAACCTGATTAGAGTAATTGAGGAAGTAGAATCCCCAACATGAGAAAAGGTAAGAGATTTGTGCAAGTTCTTTGAATCTCTGACTATTTTCGGGGGTGATTCAATGACAGGTACTACCAATTCTTCACGGAAGAGGCATATAGTGAATTTGGAAACTCAGCTAGAAGCGAGAACTTCGCCTCATTTGTATCAGAACCCTTCTCCTATTTTATGTTTTGATGATGATGACATGAGAGACGTGGCAGACCCTCATGAAGATGCAATCGTAATCGGCGCGACTATCGTAGGGGAGGAGATGCGAAGAATTTTGGTGGACAGCGGTAGTTCAGCGAACATAATTTTCTTATCAACTTTTTCAGGGTTCAGGAATAAACCAGTAATCGTAAAGTCAAATCAAACAATCATCGCTTTTACAGGGGCGTGGGCAGAATTCGTAGGAGAATTCGAAGGAGTAGTTCAGCTTGGGAGAGGGCCATTTAGGAAAGAAGTGACGGTCTTATTCATTGTTCTCGATGCACCTACGTCGCACAACGCAATTTTTGGTCGATCTTGGTTGTCAAGAATGCATGCTGTAACCTCTACAGTTCACTAGTGCCTGAAGTATGTGATCGGAAATAACGTAGGAGTTGTCAGAAGCCATCAGAAGACCGCAAAGAGAATGTTATCAGGCAGCCTTGGCAGTAAAACCGGATAAGGAAATGGTCGATGTAAGGCATTATCAGTTAGCGGGGTCGGCCCGTGGATCAGAACCTGCAGATGATCCTAGGGAGACCCTGGGTTTTTTGCTCACAGATGAAAGTTATGAGAGTTACGAATTTTTAAAAGGGAAGGTATTGAAGATTGGGGTAAATTTGTCCCCTTGGTTCCAAAAAAAATTAATTGATTTTCTCAAACAAAAGTTATATCTTTTTGCTTGGTGTTCAGAAGATGTAACAGGGGTCCCTGAAAACGTCATCTACCACCAGTTGTCTATAAACCCAAGTATTCGACCCATAACGATGAAGCGCCGAGCATTTTCTCAAGAAAAGACAGAGGCGATCATTTCAGAAGTCGAAATATTGACAAGGGTAGGGAATATTTGAGAGTCCCGGTACCCGCGATGGACAGCTAATCCAGTTCTGGTAAAAAATAAAAACGGAAAATGGAGAATGTGCGTGGATTTCACAGACCTTAACAGAACTTGTCCCAAGGATCCTTTTCTTATGCCAAGGATTGATCAGTTGGTAGACTCGACATCAGGAAACAAGATACTATCTTTCATGGATGTTTACGTTGGGTATAATCAGATAAAGCTGGATCCCAAGGACCAAAAAATCATTACGTTTATCACAGGAAGGGGCTTATATTGTTACAAACTTATGCCGTTTGGTCTGAAAAATACGGAGGCTACCTATCAAAGGCTTGTGAATGAAGTTTTCAAGGAGCAAATCGGGCGAAATGTAGAGGTCTACATTGATGATATGCTGGTTAAGAGTGTAAGCGACGAAAATCATTTTACAGACCTTGAAGAAACATTCAAGAATCTTGGGATCGTGAATCTTAAATTGAACCCAGAAAAATGTTCATTCGGAGTTCGGTCCTGAATTTTTTTAGGGTTCATGATTAGCGAGAAGGGGATAAAACCGGATCCAGATCAGTTAAACGCTTTGAACAACATGGCGCCTCCAAGAAATGTTAAAGAGGTACAGATTTTAACCGGGCGTTTAACGGCTTTGAACAGATTTATCTCGCGATCGTCGGACAAATGCGTACCATTTTTTCAAATTCTGAGGAATGCTAAGAATTTTTGCCGGACTCCTAAGTGTACCAAAGCGTTCGTCGGCATCAAGAATTATTTGTTGTCCTCAACGTTGTTAACAAAGCCGTCACCCCAAGAAAGGTTGTTTCTTTATATAGGTGTCTCAGAACACGCGGTTAGTGCAGCGCTGGTTCGAGAAGAGGATAGAATCCCTAAGCCGGTATATTATGTAAGTAAAAGTCTAATGGACGCAGAAAAGCGGTACTTGAAGCTCGAGAAATTAACGCTGGCTTTGGTAACAGCCGCCAGAAAAATGCGACCGTACTTCCAAGGCCATTCTATCACAGTTCGAACCACATTTCCTCTCAAAACTGTTCTACAACAGCCTGATATTTCTAGTCGTATGACAAAATGGTCGGTAGAACTGGGAGACTTTGACATCGATTTTGAACCAAGAACGGCTATCAAGGGACAGGCGTTATCAGATTTCCTAGTGGAGTTTCATTCTACTAGACCCGAGGAAGTGCCGGTGGAGACAGAGGTTAACACGGACGAATGGATAGTTAGAACGGACGGAGGCTCCAGTATCATCAGATGTGGGGGTGGCGTTCAAATTTCTACACCTTCAGGAGTCGGAATGCATCAAGCAATCCGTTTCAGTTTTAAAGCCTCGAACAACGAAGTAGAGTATGAAGCTGTATTGGCAGGACTGAGGTTGGCGCAAATTTGCGGGGCAAGAAACGTTCGGTTGATCAGTGATTCGCAGCTATTAATAAATCATGCAACTGAACAATCAGAGGCAAGGAAAGAGCAGCTGGTGCAATATTTAGCGGTTTTAAGAATCCTGGCTTCGTCGTTTAAAAAGGTAACTTATGAACACGTCCGAATGGAAGATAACACAATTGCAGACTCGTTGGCCACAACGGCATATTTGGGAGAATACCCTTGGATTTTAACGGAAGAACATCCATCCATTCTTAAGAGGAAAGATCTGGAGAATCGACCAGATGTAGCCTGTCAAATCTCGACGGTCTCAAGTTCTGATTGGAGGAGTAACATTACAAAATTCTTAACCGAGGAGGTGTTGCCCGATGATAAGTGTTTAGCAAAGAGCGTTCGGAACAAGGCACGAGGCTATGTGTTTTTGGGAAGTGTTCTTTACAAAAGATCTGCAAGCAGACCTCTCTTAAGATGTTTAAGTCACGAAGAATCACATATGATATTGTCCGAGTTACGCAACGACGAATGATCGACACACTGTGGTTTCAAGACATTAATCAAGAGAGTCCTTTTGTCGGGTTTTTATTGGCCTACACTATCGGTAGACGCTAAAGAACTAGTCAAAAGGTGCGACACGTTCCAGAGGTTTGCAAATTCGATCCATACTCCATCAGTTCCTTTAGAATCCATTTTTGAGGGTTACCGTTTGATAGATGGGGAATAGACTTGGTGGGACCACTTCCACTAGCATATGGAGGAAGGCAGACTATTGAAGTGGCGGTGGATTATTTTTTGAAATAGGTCGAAGCAGAACCATTATCGGGCACCCGAGTAAAAGATGTGGTGAAGTTCATATGGTCAAACATTTGCTGTCAGTACGGTGTTCCTCAGAAGATAACCATGGATAATGGACCTCAGTTCGACAGCAATGAGATGAGGAAATTCCGTGCTAGTCATAACATACAACAGTTTTTTTCAGCTCCATTCCATCCTCGAGCGAATGGACAGGTTGAAGTTACCAACAGAACGATCATTAACGGATTGAAAAGGATATTGGAAGGAAAGGCTGGAAAATGGTCGGATTTCTTACAAGAGGTATTATGGTCATACCAAACCATACCTAGAACAACGACGCAAGAATCACCTTACGCATTGGTGTATGGGATGGATGCAGTAATTCCAGCGGAAACCATGTTCCCTTTTTTCAGGGCCGGTCATTACGAGGAAAGCAGCAACGATGAAAATCGGGCTGTGGCTCTAGATTTGATTGAAGAGAAGCGAGCAAGGGCTCATCTCAGTTCTCTACATTATCAGACCCTGATGAGAAGCAGGTATGCTTCGAAAATTCGAAGAAGAGATTTCAAAGTTGGGGACAAATTTTTACGAAAGGTTTTCCTCCACACCAAAGATAAACAGCTCGAAAAGTTAGCACCAAATTGGGAAGGACCGTACCAAGTAGTGGAGAAGATACAACCAAGAAATTATCGTTTAAAAGACAAATATGATCGTCCCCTGCGCCTCCCGAGGAACATCGAGCATCTCAAATTGTATCTAGAATGATTTGTAATTTTTATATTTCTAATTCTTGATTGTAAATGAAATTTTTAGTCGGGGCACACTCTTTCCTATCCTGATGGCGCGGGGAGGTTTTAATGAGGTGTCTACTTAAACCGACCCCTTATAGTGAATATTCAGAGCCTAAAAATAAGTCTACAAAATGTCGAACCCATCAAAGGGGTTTTTCAACTTTCAAGTTGATCTACAAAAATGTCGAACCCATCAAAGGAGTTTTTCAACTTTCAAGTTGATCCACAAAATTTCGAACTTGTCAAAGGAATTTTTTCAACTTTCAAGTTGATCTACAAAATGTCGAACCCACAAAAGGGGTTTTTCAACTTTCAAGTTGATCCACAAAATGTCGAACCCATCAAAAGGGTTTTTCAACTTTCAAGTTGATCTACAAATTTTCGAACCCGTCAAGGGATTTTTTCAACTTTCAAGTTGATCAACAAAATATCGAACCTAACAAAGGGGTTTTTCAACTTTCAAGTTGATCTACAAAATGTCGAACCCGTCAAAGGGATTTTTACAACTTTTAAGTTGATCTACAATTTCAAGATGTAATTAAATACATTAAACAATTAGCATCGTAAATTGATCATTTCCAATGGCAAAAAGATAGAATCTTAAAACAGACATAAATGAGTTCGGATAAAAGTCAGACATAAATATGGTACGGTCTACAAAATAGAAATCCAATTACAAAAATAAGCCAGAAGTGAAGAAAAAACAATATAAAATCTGAGTTAATAAAAATCAGGCATCAGAGAAATCGTCAGAAGGGTCGGATTCTTCAATGGCATGGTCAGAGCAGTCGACGCCTTCAAGGCGATATTCTTTAGGAACATCAAGCCACATCGACCCAAGCGCCATGTAAGGCCACAAAGCATGGAAATTCAAGACGTAACCGGCCCTCGCATCGGCAACTTTCTGATCCATGACCATTTTACACTTAACTCCAAAAACATGGTTTTCCTCCTTGCTCTGGTGAAGAGCCGTTTGGAGCTTCTGAACTTCTTTCGCCATCTTCTTCGACCGCCATCGAAGAAATTTGTTCTAAATTTTCTGAGCAACAAGTTCTTCGACGGACCTGGCATGATTCTCCTCGATTTCGAAAAGGGTTTTTTCCCACTGCTTCTCCTTCACACCAAAAGCTCTAACTTTAGCCTCGGCAGCATCGACTCGTTTTTTAATAAGATCAACTGATTCCTGCGATTATTTAGATTGGGACGAGAAGCTCCTCTTCAGTTCGACAAGCTCCCTCTGAAGCTTCAGTACTTCTCTCTTTTGGAGCTATAGGGACAAGTAGGGTCTGTAGAGAGTTTGCCAGAACATCTGAGTCCTGAAGGAAGAAGAAGTTCGAACTTTGGGCGCGAATGGGAAAAATTGAAGTTCCTTGTCCAGGAGGAATAAGGCCCTCTGAGTTCGCCTTTGTCTCGAGGCAGCCTACGGGAGCAGGAAGTTTCGCACCCTCGAAATCTTCGAACATCAAGGTTATGGTAGTTTGTTCGTTGGTAGGGTCGATGTTTACCTCTTGAGCAATGGATTTCCCTTTGGATTTTTTGCTTAAGGAGGAATTATCTCCCTCTTCAGCCAAGGGGCCCTTCTTCCGTTTCTCGCCGCGGTATTTTTTCCTTCCTAGGGAAGTAGCGAGAGACTTGTTGCTACTTTCAGTTAGGTCATGAAGAACGACAGTAACTTCTGGCTCGGAAGGGAGAACTTGAGTAGGTTGGTCCACAGCAGCACCCTGCTCACCCTCAGCGTCGGACAACTCCTCAAACTTCACACGTTTGCTTGGAGCTCGGTCCCGTTTGGATAAGAACATTTTACAATCCGGGGCCGCGAGCCTCTTGACAAAATCAACAACGTCAGGACGGGTCCGCAATTCTTCAGAACTTAGGATGCGGTCCAAACAGCACCAGAGGTTGCTGTTGATAAGGTTGGTGCTCTTGAAGCATTGGCGAAACTTCTGACCCCAGTTCTTCCTTGCAAAAGCCCGAAGTTGAGTGAAGATTGTCGAGGATTTTTCAAGGTGTATCTTCCGCAGCTCCTGGATAGTAACCTTGCAAACTAAAAGACAACTTAAAAAAAAATTGTGCATATCAATACCTTCGGGAGTCCATTTAAATGTGAGCCGCCTCGGATTTTCCTGGCTGTAGGGTCGACCATTCTCCCAAGCTCCACTGACAAAGACAAATCTGTACTTCCATGATCTTTTAGCCTCTAATAAGTTGTTCACGATCTTCTTGGGGTTGACAAGAGATGAGTAGAAAAAGGGAAGCTTCTTGGATTTTGGGAACCCTGATATGCCTATATATTGTTCCATTAAAATGGGGATTCTTGACAGCCGAGAAGCCATGATGGTCGACATCAAAGTGTACCAAACATTCGGGGTCAGCTGGGTCGGAAATAGTTTGAGAATCTCAAATACCTAACAATGTCAGGGTCGAGGGGAAGTCGCAAACCCCAGTTAAAGAGTTCGGTGAAAAAGACTACCTCCCGACCTTGGATATTCAAAGGAGTTTCTCCACGTTGAGGAAACTGAACCTTAACGGATGGAGGAATTCCCCAGATATTTTTTGACTCCTCATCTTCGGTAGGTGAGTAGTACAGGTATTTTCCGTTGAATAAAGAGAAGATATGATCGTTGGTCAAACAAACGTGGTACCCAGTCACGATGTCGACTGTTTCAGGTGGCAAAGACTCTCTTTCGATGCCATCAATCAGGATTACGGAAGGATTTAACATTGACTGATTTGGGTCGGCATCCTCACCATCGACTGGTACAGTATCAGGGTCAGTAGCAGGCGTGGCAACAGCTTTGGTCGAGGCGACCGTCCTGGAGGTACTCGAAGTCATTGATCGGTTATCTTTGACCCCGGATTTCGCCGACCTGGATTCTTTCTCCCCAGACTTTGTCACTGGAACGATTTTGGGAGGAGGCCTAGGGGCGACTGCTTTGGGTACGTTGTCGTCAACCTTTATCACCACGTTAGGTTTGTAAGACTTGTGCGAAGGCTTCTTAACAGGCCGGTCAGTAGTTTTCCCTTTGGCATCAGCCGACGCTGGTTTTTAGAAGGATTTGGAGATTGGGTGCATAGCCTCTGTATTCACCGATCCTGTGAGCGGATGTTTGTCAGCAAACATTAGGTCCCGTGGGGAAGGAGTAGCAAGAACAACACTCGAACTGCTATGGGTTCGAATATGGCCAGGACTTTTAGTGTCAGTTTTCGACGGAACCCCCTTTCGTTTCTTTTTCTCATTATCTGTTAGAACACCATTCTTGGAAGTTTTCGCGGTGTTATGACTTGTTTTTATCCTGATGATGTCGTGAGTAAGTTGAACGTACTCGCGTGGAGGAGTAGAGGAGGAGCTAGAATCACCCATAGTCAGAAATTGAGTTTTTGGTCACCTGTTGAGAATCTGAGGCTGTGAAGATGAGGCAGATTTTCGGTATTGGATATTCAGGGAGAAGTTTGAGCAGCAGGGGGGCTTCAAAGAAGATGCTTTTTGCGAGGACGAAAGATCTTCTTAGGCGGAAAGGTTCGAAGGACCAGGATTATTAGGTCTTGGAAAAACCAGTGGCTCCGAGTACGTTGGTGGAACAACGCCTTTGTGGATTAGCCCAGCAGCTCGGTATTCTTCCGCTCTTTGAGTGATTTGAAAATAATCGACGAAGCGAAATATAGTTTTTTCAGGAGCATCGGATTTCTTCGTCGGTTTCTTGTGAGACAGGGGTTTTCTCATAAACTTGGGATTTTCTCTCTCTGGAAAGGTGATTTGGCCAGAGCTTATCTCTCTAGAAATTACTTAGTGAAAGTGAGAATGAAAAGGAGAACTATTTATAGAGGTAGCAAGTGTGGTGAGGATCCGTTCCATGGAGAAGCACAATTGAAAAGAGCCTCGGGAATTTCAAGAGTCGCATAACCAAAATACTGGTTCAAGTACGACCCAATCGCTGCGGGACACGTGTCAAACTAAGGGGCTACATCATACCTAGGGGGATACGATCTCAACACGCGCATAGGTAGCTAATGATGAAAAACGCACTCATCAATTACAAGAAGACACGTGGACGGGAAGGAAAAAACCGATCAGGATATGGGGGCTTGGTGGGCCTCAAAAAATTTAAACCCGATTTTAAGTCCATAGAAGTGGCCCAGACCAGTTCACAAATCTTCGTTACTCAAGTGGAAAAGATTAAAGATGGTATGCAGATCATACCATCGACAATCGATAAATACATAAATTCGAACCAGGTAATGATCGACCCTGGTATCGACAATGAATGACAATTTGTCGACCTCAGCATCGATATTTAACAGAATGTCGACCTTGACCACGGTAATAACCAGATCGGTAGTATTGTCGATCTTAACATCGAATTTTATCGTCGTTTGACAGAATGTCGACCCTGGCAACGATATTTTATCTTCAGAGAGTTTTAACTTGGCAACAACTACATCATTAGTGGGATGCCAATCCTACGTTCGACATAACCAAATCAAAGGGAAATCACCGACCCTGCACTCTGCACACAATTAGTTTTTGCTTGACCCTCCGCAAAACTAGGGGGCTACTGATAAGGACATAAAATACCAAGTATAATAGAGGGCTTAAATTATAATGTAATTATGTGCATGGACTTAATTGTAAAGTAAGAAATAAGTAACATAAGTACAAATGAAGGGGGTAACATGCAATTAGAATAAGTTTGGCATGTGACCATGGATCCCACAACTGTCACTATATAAGAAAGTTTCTGTCCCCCAAATGATCAGTACTTGATTTTGACTACTTTCTCTCTCTAGAATTTTGTACTTACTTGCCTGACACCTTTACTCGTTCACATTTCCCGATAAACCACCCTAGATTTTCTGACACTTATCATATAATAATTTTAATTATCCAATTGCAATGAATGTCCTTAATGCAATAACTTCTGAACATTCAGATTCTTTATGACACGTGTATTTAGGTCACATCTTTAAAAAAAGAATAGAAATCCTTGTTACTCAGGGTATTATGGGTCTTTTTAATTACACTGATTTTGATAAATGTGTAGAATTGATCAAAGAGAAACAGAACTAAGTATAGAAGGTTTGAAGCCTCTCACGCTAAAGACGTCTTCGAGTTGATCCATGCAAATATATGCGAACCATTACGTATAATATTTTCAAATATACAAAGATACTTTATTTATTATATATGCAACTTTCTATGATATTAATACACATATTTGCTTCATGAAAAATCAAAAATCATTGACAAGTTCAAGTCTTTTAATCCATAGTCATATAAAATTCACTCTCTACCTTGAGGAGTATGGAATCGTCCCTCAATACACTATGTCGGGATCGCCTATTATATCTGACCGATGAAACCATACATTAATGAACATGGTTAAGAGTATGTTTGTTCATTCATCTTTACCATATTTACTATAGGGGGATCTATCAAATGTGCAACATATATAAAAAACAAGGTACATACTTCAGCAACAACTAAATTTCGCATGAACTATTCAGATGACGTAAGCCTAACTTTAATTTTTTTTATGTGTGATGATATCCAACAGAAGTGAATCCTTACAAGCCTAGTGAACAAAAGTTAGAGTCCAAAAAAGTTAGTTGCAACTTTATAGGGTACCCAAACCACTTATAAAATTTTACTCTCCCATTAAGCGTTTAATTTTTGAGACAAAAACTGTAGTCTTTGAGGATGAATTAGAATCAATTCATAATTTGAAGGGAATGATTCATGAAAAACAATACCATCTTTGAGGAATAATTAAAATTAATTTATTTAGTCTGTAACATTGGTACTCCGGTTATAGTTAGTTTTCTGGTCATCAACAATCTATTAGGGAGTTCAATTACAGTTCCTCAAACTAACGGTGTGACTCTACCTCAAGTAGAAAATACTAATGTTATTTCTGAAAAATAAATTCAATAAATTCAAGAAATTGAATAAAATTATGAGCCATCATTGCACAGGTCCAGCCAAGAGAGGAGAAAAATACATTGCCTTTGGATTATGTGGAATTCTCAGTGAACATGAATGTATTTCAGACATTATGGAAGATGACTCAAACACCTTTCAGAATTCTATGAAGAGTTAAAACTTTAAACTCTTGATTGAAGCAATGAATGCATAGTACAAATCAATACAAGATAATTTAGTTTAGGATTTTACCACTCTTTCTAAAAGGGTGAAAACACTAGGGTGAAAATGGTTGTTTCAAAACGTGATGCTTTAAGGAAAATGAAGATACAAAACTCTTTTTTAGCAAAATAGTACAATCAAAATGAAACGATTGATTATTCAAATACTTATCTCTAGTATCATTAAAAGAATCATCCAGAAAAATTACAGATCTTGTTGCTCATTTTGACTTAGAGCTCTAACAAATGGATGTTAAGATAAAGTTTTTTCAGAAATGATTTACATGAAAAACATGAACATATTTTGGTTGGAGGTCAAAACCCAATGATGTGTAAACTAAATAAATTCATATATAGGCTCAAGAAGACATCTCGTCAACTGTACCACGAGTTCCTAGACACCGTTACCTCATCCAGGTTTTCGATGAACCCTGTCGAAGATTGTGTATATGATAAGACCAATGAGAGTAAAATGATATATTTAGTGCTCTATATCGATAACATACTTCTAGAGACTATTTATGTAGGTTTATTACATGCTACCATAGAATTTTGGTTAGAGAAGTTTGATATGAAAGACCTTGGGGAAAATTTGTATGTGTTAGAGATCTGTAGTGTAAGGAATTGCCCAATGGGAATCATGTGTCTCTCACAAGAGGCATGCATTGAGAGCATAACACATCAGTATAGTTTGGATAAGTGCAAACCTTTGGATACCCCGGTAGCAAAAGAAGAAAAGTTATCATTCCATTAGTGCTCCAAAATAGATCCATAGATTTAGTTCATACAGATGATCCCATATGCCATGAAAATTGATAATCTCATGTATGCTCAGTTATGTACCATATCAGACACAACATTCTTAGTTAGAATGCTAAGAAGGTACATGAACAATCTAGGAATTCCCTATTGGAATGCGGTATAGATGATGCTCATACCAAACATTTTAGACTAACATACACCATATAAGATTACTTAAAAATCATAAGTTATTCCGATACACACTTTATAGGTTGTGTAGATACTAGAAAGTCTAACATTAGTTATGTATTCTGGCGGGAGGTGGTATATCATGCAAGAGTATGAAACAAACTCTCATCACGACCTCGACTATGACAATAAAGTACATGACATGTTTTACTGCATCAACCCACACACTCTGGTTAATAAATTTTGTCACAACATTACATACAGTTGAAAATTTGAAAAAAGCCTCCTAATTTATTGTGATAATAATTCAGGTATAATATTTTCCAATGAGAACACTAACGTCAACAAGTCCAAGCATATAAACATTATGTTTAGGTTTGTAAGGAAGCAAATTTAGAACGACCATATAATGAAGGAACATATTAATACACACTTCATAAGACGTTGTAGAATTTTTTGGGTTCATTGTTAGCTATCTCCTGACATGAATAGACATTCATATATTATTTGTGAACAACAACGTCATATAGTGCATAATTTGGATGGATACATTTCAACAGACATAAACGATCCAAATATGAAATTATAAAGCAATCCTATATTAGAATGTCTCATCATGTATAAAAGTAGGATATTCATACTTGTTGCTATAAGTCCAATAACATAAATAGAATAATCGGTTATTATAAATATTGAACTTATAAATAATAATCATAAAATATATATTTAAAATATAAAAAATATAAAAACTAAATTTATTTTAGTTATTTTCTTCTAAAAAGACAATCGTATAAATAAAAAACATAATCCTAATAACTAATTATAATGATATTACCACCAAACTTAGAAATAAACAAATAAAATGGATTTTAAGTTTCTAAATTACAGAACTTTATAATGATATTACCACCAAACTTAGAAATAAACAAATAAAATGGATTTTAAGTTTCTAAATTACAGAACTTTATATGTTGTATAACACGTGGATACTTTGAAAATAGCTGATTAAAGATAGCAAATTTTTCCGAATCCGTGAATAAGAACTAATCCGATGGGTTAAAGTATCTGATCTGAACTAATTCGATTGGTTAAAGTAGCTTATTTTTATTTTATTTGAAAGGAATGGATTTGGGTTTTAAAATATAATATTTATCAGATTTGGTAATGGTTACCGATTTAATAAAATTTTCAACGGATCTCCGACTCTAACCTGATTGACTGGATATCTAATATTTTAATATTAAAAAATTAATACATAATATATTATTATTATTATATAAACTCTAATTATTTTATAAATATTATTTAATTAGTTATTATTATTTATTATTTATGATTTATAATTTTGTTTTGATGATTTTATCGTTATTCATATGTTATTAAATTTATATTATTTTAAATTAGCTTATATTTAAAAAATCTAAAAAGAATAAATCAAATAAATTTTAAATAAGTTATAATTTTGACAAATTTATATGTTTTGGGGTTTTATAAATAACCTTTTGAGTAAATATGAAATCCTAAATCCAAAATATTTCTTATAGATTTTTACTATTTTTTTTAGTGAGTATCATCAAATTTCCTATTGTTAGTGAGTAAAATAATATTTTTCAACCAAGCAAAAAACTAAAAACAACTATTTTTCATTTTTTGAACCAAACTTTGTCTTTATTTATCTATTCTATTTTTTTATTTTTTATTTTTTAAAGTCTGTATTTTTTAAATCATAGTTCAGAAGAAAAAAAATCCAAAACACCACTGATTTTGTTTTTTAAGACGAACAAAACTAGATCCATGAATGCTATTCTTTTAAAAAACATTCGCGAGACCTAGTTACGCTGGTCTCGCATCTCATATCATCAAGTTGTACATATCTCGTATCTTTTTCATCATGCATTTCTCGTCTCTCCTATCATCTCGTATCTCTCCATTACATCATGCATGGTCTCACATATCTCTAGTAGTACATGTTTGCATCTCTGTATCACATCATCTCATGTCTCACATCTTTCAATTTCATCATGCCTTGTATCTCGTTTCTCCATTTTATCATGCGTTGTATCTTGTATTTCGTCTCTTCTTTTCATCATGCCTTGTTTTTCGTATGTCATCTCTCGTCTTGTTTTGCAACCTCCATTACATCACGCCTCGTCTTGCATCTCTCTACTACTACATGTCTCGCATCACTCCTTTACATCATGTCTTGTCGCGCATATTTCTAGTAGTACATTTCTCGTATCTCTCAAATACATCATGTATTGTATTATATCTTTCTATTTTATCATGCCTTGTCTCTCGTCTATCGACTCTCTATTTCATCATATTTGGTCTCACATATCTCGTCTTGCCTCACATATCTCCATTATATTATGCATGGTCTTGCATCTCTCTAGTAGTACATGTATCATATCTCTTCTATTTTATCATGCCTTGTCTCGCATCGCTCTATTTCATCATATATTGTCTCTCCTCTCTCTTCTCTCCATATCATTATGCCTTATCTCCCCTCTTTCCATTTCATCATGTTTATCTCTCGTCTCTCGTCTTATCTCACATCTCTACATTACTTCATGACTCGTTTCACATCTTTATAGTAGTACATGTCTTTCATATCTCTATTAAATCATGTCTTGTCTCGCATATCTATAGTAGTATCGCTGTAACCATTCAAAGGCAGATGATCCTAAAAGACATTATAACCGCAAATAATCTAATATATCTAGAAAGCATAGCCATTATAGTGATCAATCTTGTTCTAACAGGATGAGCATGGCTTATTATTCTCACCATCACATCGAGAAGATTAGTAAATGTCTCTCTTCTAATGTATTTCCATAACATATATATATATCATCTAATTTATTTGTATATCTATTAAATTACAGATTACATACCTCCAAAACAAAAACATTTTACGAGCAGAACCAAACATAATGATATATTATCCAGTAAAAAATCATAAACAAAGACATGGATCACTTGATTGCGGAGTAATGGTCTGCGATTACTTCAAAGATTATGTTTTGCATATATAACTTAACTTTGATAAAAATTCTGACATTGCACCATTAAGAAGAGCATAAATGTTTTACATGCTTCTTAATGAAACCAACACTAACAGATTTTGGGACGATATTTTGTAATATTTGTTGTAATATTTTTGTAATTTTTGTAATAAGTGTTTGTTCTACAGTTTGTCTACAATCAATATATCTTAATGAAAACATACACTAATAGTGTATGTTTCACATCTATCAGAAATGTAAATAGAGCGTCTCGCATCTAACATATCATTTTTTGCTTTGTTTCGCAACTACCAGAAATATAAACAAAGAGTTTCGCATATATCTTATCTTTTATAGATAAGATTTCACATCTATCTTTAATTATTTATAACGTGTTTCACATCTATTTAGTCATTATTTTTGTTTAGGACTGTTTCTCATCTGATGAACTCAGAAAATCCTTAGGTAATTTCAGAAGCAGAAATGTTCGTAGGAAATGGTCTGTCTAAGAAATGTTCGTATGAAGTGATTGTAATAATAAAGTAAGTATTTTGTAGAGAGAGAAAAAGACAAAAAGAATAAATGTAGAAATAATTGACTAATCATTGGTCTTTTTCCCCAAAAGGGAATGTCCTTTATATAGTACATGAGGTGGATAATAAAATTACATAATTACCACCGTTAAGGTGAATTTCTCACCCCACTGCTCTACTATATATAGACAAGTTCTTGAGACATATCACCCAACCCCTCTATTTCTTATGTTTGCTTTACTTTGGTCCTCAATAATTAAATACACACTCCATCCTTATATATGACATAATTAACCTTGTTATTATCTATATTTTCCTTCCCTTATCAGTAGCCCCCCAGTCATCATGAAGATATCTGAGTGAGGACTGCAGTTATTCCTTTCTTTTGAACTTTTTTGTATTTTTTGACACTCGAACTTTTGTATGACCGGTCCCCGGATCAGATGGCTTTGTTGTTTGTATCTCATGAATAAATTGTTTTGGTGTTATCCTTCAGTTCACGTGCCTCGTGACCTCACCCTTGGTCACGAAGACCTCACCTAAATCATCATTTGTTTTGAGCTTGCGTGTCTCTACCTAGCCATTATAGTCTCAGAGATATTTTAGATCATGAAGTCACTTCTCACCACGTGTTGCATCCCTACCATGGCTTGCCAACATGTTGTTTGAAGCGATTTGTGAGAAGGGAAACATGTCAGATTGTTTTTTAACCTTTCGTCTTCTACCCCCTAGTATTAATGACTTTCACTATAAATACTCACTTCCCCTCTGGTTATAAGTTTACGCTTTCTGATTTCATTTCAACCTTGAGCCAAGAATAATTTTTTTAGAGAGAGAAAATTTCAATCCCAAATTCCTTTCTTGCTCTTGAATGCTTGAAGAATTTATTAATCTTGAACGGTATAAGCTTTGAAAGTGGTTCAATATCTCAAACCAAGCTGCTGCTCGTAAAACTTCCGGTGGAAGAGGGCATCCCACACCTATAGACATCTGGGAATCAACCTTTTGTGACAACTGGTCCCCCATCCGAAAACGATCCTCCCCTACTGCTCAGCCCCCACTCAAGTTTTTTCTAGAGGTAACAAGGTTGATCCTTTGTTATCTGATTCAACTTCCAAGTCATCTCCTTTCTCAACCATAGGCGATGAAAAGGGAAAACCTTCTAAGGTAGATACATGGGAGCACGTTAAAAGGAAGATGTCCCCCGACCTACCTGCGAAGTCTATCAGGGTAAAAATTTCATCTTCTGCTGCGACTCCTCAAGTAACTCCGTAGGGGTCCCCACAAACAACTTCAGAAGTGAGTCCTAAGAAATATTTGACAAGAGGTGTTCATTTAGAACAAGTGTTAAAATCCATTCCTGAAATCCAAAAAATGCTATAATTGATGAGTCAGATAGTGATAAGGAACAACCTGATGTGGTTTTGGTTGAGGCACAACCCTTACAAGCCATACCCGCTATGATTCCTCCCCTCAGACCATCTGCAACAAGTCAGGGTGTCTCTTCTTCTCCTCTGGAAGTTACAACTGATCCGCCCCCTCGGAGTACAAAGGTTCCCTTGGTAAAAAAAGACAAAAAGAAGAAGATTCGTACCACAGACTTACCTTCGAATATAGAAGATGTTTTAGGTGATAAATTTCACGATATCGAGTCAAAATATCTTCTCGCCCTTTATAAGGTAAAGTATAAATACTTCTATCCGACCGAGGAGGTAAAGCTTAGAGACCGGTGGGGGATACCCATAAATAGTACCATTCGGTTTCCCACAATTAGAGAAACTCTGTTGTCCGTTCGCAACCATGAACTGATCCTTTACACCGAGCTTATGAACTGGGGCCTTCGTCTACCTCTTGATCCCGCTCTAGTAGAATACTTCCACCTCCCCAGTCTCTTCCCTTCTCAAACTGTTGCTAACATGTGGTACACCCTCATGGCCTGTATTATGGCCTCAGACTTTCTGAGATAGCCTTTTACATGGAGTAGCTTATCTTCATTTCAGGTGTGGCTAAGAACTCTCATTATCTCTTTTACTCTCTTGGTTTTGCAAGGCAGTTCAAGGTGATCAAATATTTCTTAGAATTTGATAAAAAGTGGAAGCAACAATTCATCTTTATCTCCGGGCTATAGGAGACTGGCTTTGAAAACTTTGATGACCTTCCACATCGGTTAACTTTGAAGTGGTCTGGGCAAGGTATGCATCCTCATATAGTCTTCAGTTTTATTAATTAAAGTTGGATAGTCTTAAAATACCTTTTTTGAACAGCTATGAAGGGAATTTCCAAGCCCTTTAAAATTTACGCAGAAGCTTCCAAGAAAATCTTTGAGAAGCTAAGCATATGGGTAGGTGAGCATTGAGACCATAAATTTCACCAGAGTTTCTTGCTAATGAACTTTGTGAAAATCAATCTTTGGAGGTATAATCTTGGAAATAATAAATCCATGTCCGACCTTATGGTGCCTTCCCCGAATGATGCTATCCTCAAACGCCTGGAAAGTTTGGACAACACAGTTTATCTTCCCACTCAAGATCGGGCTCCGAGTCACCAAGATGCAGAAAAACCCGAAGAGGATGGTGAGCGGACTGAGGAGGATGCATAGTCGGACGGTGATGCTCCTGAGGAATAAAGAGTAGGAGTCCAGGGAGATCATCAGATCGAAACCCAGGAAGAGAGGCCAACAGAAACTTAACAGGAACACCAAGTTGATCCCCTGATAAGTCCTTCGACCAATGCCCATGAGGAACGACTGAGGGATTTTGATAATGAGACTTCTATTGAAATGAGCCCAGCTGGGAGAGTTGGAGTGCTTGACAGTGAAGGAGAAAGCGACAATACAATTTGTCCGGGCTTACCACTAATAAAGAAAGTTGTCATAATCGACTCGGAATCCGGGGGGGAATTTGTCCTTCTAGAAAAAACAACAGTGGGTCAAGAAAAAAACTTTGAGGAAGGTGAATATCTCTCCCATTCCTTGGTTATTTTGATGTTTACGAAAACGATTTTATTGCCAATGAACTAAAAAAACTGCTTTGTCTTGCTGCTCTCCTCGAACGGAAAGCCAACCGCAAGGATCGTTACAAGAATGAAGTCCTTAAAAAAGGGTTGAAGTAAAAAGGATGACCTCCGAGACGAATGAGTTGAAGCGAAAGGTTAAAGACCTGACAAATGAATTTGCTAAGAGATTAGAGGTATCGTCCCAACTGAAAAAGGTTGAGGACAAACTTTCCGAGGAAAAGAAGACATTTGCTGATCGTTTAACCAAAATTACCTCCTTAGAGACTGCACTTTCCAAAGAGGGAAGAAAGTTTGACGATGAACGAGAAAGATTCATTACTAGAGATACCGAACATGACACTCTGGTCGATGGTCTTAACGAGTTTTGCACAAAAACTAAAGCATACTTTGAAAGTGTTGTTATAGATATCGAGAAGTTGTCGAAGGAGCATAAGAAGGACTTTAACATTGAGCATAAGAAACGTCTAGATGCATACGCAGCTTATATTGTCTCTGGCCTCGAAGAAAGAGATGTTAACATGAGGTCATCTATGGTATTAGAGATGCATGAGAAGTTTCTGGACCTGAAGCTAGGCAGCCTTTGGTTGCGCGTTATTGAAAGGCATCGTCTGGCAGGCATTTCTATGGAGGATTTGAAGACTAGTGATGACTCAGAGAGTTCATCCTCGGAATATGATTTACCCGGAAGACAGTAAGGAAAACTTCGCATCCAACCAACATAGTTTGAATGTTTTACCCTTGTTTTGTTGATTATTTGTAACTGCAACCTGTTGGAACCTTTTTTTGTAATATTATCCTCCTGCTGTGAGGATTTTTTATATTATGCTTTTCAAGCTTATTTTTTTTACTGAAAAATGCCTTATGTTGAAATGTTTAACCTAAAACAATTTTGATGAGACAGATGGTTTTTTAACATGAAAACTTCTAAAAGTTCTTATTTGACTCAACTTGTTTATTTGCTAAAAAATATTTTGTATGAAAATATTATATGTGAATAACTGGTATTCATTGTTTTATGATTCAAAAAGATGAATTCTTGTCCAAACTTCTTTGGAATGTGTTTTGAGTTCAGAAGATGAATTTTCTAGTCCAAACTTTTTTGGAGTGCCTTTTGAGTTAAAAAAATATGAATATTCTAGTCCAAACTTTTTTGGAGTGCCTTTTGAGTTTAAAAAGATGAACATTCTAGTCCAAACTTTTTTGGAGTGCTTTTTCAGTTAAAAAAGATGAACATTCTAGTCCAAACTTTTTTGGAGTGCCTTTTGAGTTAAAAAAGATGAACATTCTGTGAATCATTTTAAGAAGGCAATAATATTTTATATATAAGTCGGCTATTAGGGTACCTCATTAAAACCTTCCTGCACCACCAGGGTAGGAAAGAGTATGCCACCGATACTTACATAAACTGATAAATAAAATATTTACATAAACTAAATCAACTTTGAGGTGCTCAATATTCCAAGGTTGGGGAAGATCTCTTCCTTCTTTATCTTTTGGTATGTACGTCCCCGGCTTTATCTTCTTGGTTACCGTGTTAGACCTTCCTAATTGGGAGCTAATTTTCCCAGCCTCTTTTATTTTGTGTGAAGGAAGACTTTTCTTCAAACTTTTCCCCAACTTTGAACTCTCTTCTTCTGACTTTTGACGCATACCGATTCCTCATTAAAGTCTGGAAGTGTTAAGATTTAACTGCGTCCTTCTTATCTTTTCTTCTCTTAGGTTTAACTCCGTACTCTTTCCTTTATCATTTGTTTCCTCTCAGTATTCACTTAACCTGTACAATGGGAACATTGTTTCTGACGGTACCACTGCGTCTATCCCATAAACGAGTGCAAATGTCGACTCTTGTGTTGCAGTCCGAGGAGTTTTCATGTAAGCCCATAGAACTTCTTGTAGGTAATTCGGCCACTTTTCGGCCTTTCCCTCCAGATTCTTCCTCAACCCATCCAAGATTTTCTGATTACTCACTTTGACCTGGCTATTCGCTTGAGGGTGGAAGGGTGTTGGGAAGCATTGTTGTATCCTCTTAGATGCACAAAAAGCTTTTATCTCATTATTATCGAATTGTGGTCCATTATCCCTTGTGATTTTTCTTGGTACACCAAAATTGAAATATATGTTAGAAATAATAAACCTGATTACATCTTTCGCTCTTGTTCCTGCTAACGGCTCAGCTTCTATCCACTTGGAGAAGTAATCTGCTGCAACAGTGATTATTTGACGACCTCCTGATGGCATCAGAAGGGGCCAAACTAGATCAATACCCATCAATCGAATGGTAAAGACTCTGATATTGATTCGAGGGGCAAACCAGGAATATGGATCGAATTAGCAAATCTTTGGTAGGTATTCGCATTTCTGTACTAACTCATTTGTATCCGAGGAGATGGTCGACCAATAATGACCAACCATGAGAACTCTTTGTATCAATATTTTGTAGGCATAGTGTGCTGACCCTTCCCCATCATGTAACTCTGAAAGTATCAATTGTTATTCCTCCTTCCTTAAGAAACGGAGCAAAGGCCGACTAAAGGATTTCTTATACAATACATCTCCGAGTACCACATACCCATATGCTTTGAATCGTATTCTCTTAGCCATCACTTTATCCACTGGTAATATCTCGTTGACTAAGAACTCTTGTATCTCACTTCTCCAATCTTTCATTATGGCTGTAGAAATTTGGAAGGCTTCGCCACCTCCTTCAACTAATTTGGATCCCTTAATAATTGATGGGTTTTCTTGGACGACTATCCATGAGTACTCTTCTGAGTAAGATGCTCTGGCCAAAGAATCACCCACTGAATTCCAGTCCTATGAACATGTTCGTACCTGACATCTACGAAACTTAAGGTTAAAGCTTTCACGACCCCTAGATATTTTACTAAATGATATTTTCTTGCCTCTGACCGTCCAGAAGCATGGTTCACCAGAAGTCGTGAACCACTTATCAACCTGAATCTTCATCCTTATTTGATGTTTTAAACCTGAATCGGATAACTTGATACATAGCAACTCCTTCTGGAGATATCAATTGTGCTCCTGCACTACAACTAGATGAGCTTGATCCTCCGTCGGTTTGGACTATCCACTCTGAACCAAATTCTTCTATTTCAATATCCATTTTATTCCGACCGAAGTGGAATTCGACTAAGAAATTGGATAGTGCTTGTGCTTTAGTAGCAGTTCGTGGTTCAAATTCAATATCAAACACTCCAAGCTCTACCGACCACTTCGTCATTCTTCCCAACATATCAGGCCTTTGTAGCATGTTCTTTAACGGAAAAGATGTTCGTACCACGATTGAGGTACCGCTTTTCACGCGGATATTACCAATGCAAGTGCCAACTTTTCTAACTTGAGGTACCGCTTCTCTGCATCCATAATAATTTTACTTACATAATAAACCGACTTCGGAACATTTGACTCCTCTCGGATTAAGACTGTGCTCACCGCGAAATCTGACCCTACCAAATAGATAAACAACTTCTCCCCTGGATTTGGCTTGGTCAGGATTTACGGGGAAGAAAGGTACTCCTTAATCTGGTTAAAAGCATCCGAACATTCTTGAGTCCAATCAAATAAATTTACTTTTCTCAGTACCTGGAAGAAAGGGGCGCATTTGTCCAAGGACCGCGGTGTGAATCTATTCAATGCTGCCAATCTTCTAGTCAGGATTTGTACCTCTTTGATTGTTCTTTGTAGGGTCATAGTACTCAGAGCATTTAGCTGTACCGGATCGGCTTCAATACCCTGTTCACTAACTATGTAGCCTAAAAAATTTCCGGATCTTACCCCGAACGTGCACTTCTCTCGGTTCAATTTCAAATTTACCTTGGTCAAATTGGCAAACATTTCTTCCAAATCCGCCAAATGATTCTTGTCTTTGAGGCTGTTGAATAGCATGTCATCGATGTAGACCTCAACATTTTTACCAATCTGACACTTAAAAGCTCTGTTTACAAAGCGCTGGTATGTTGCCCCAACGTTTTTTAATCCGAATGACATTACCTTGTAACAGTGCAGATCCCTTCCGGTTATAAACATTGTGCTCTCTTGGTCTCTTGGGTCCATCTGGATTTGATTGTACCCAATATATGCATCCATAAAAGATAGCGAATGATTTCCGGACGTCGAGTCAACCAATTGATCTATTCAAGGCACAGAGAAATGATCTTTGGGACACGCTCTATTCAGATCGATAAAGTCCACACACATCCGCCACTTGTCATTTTTCTTCTTTACTAAGACTATGTTAGCAGTCCACAAAGGATACTGTGACTCGCATACATGGCCCACTTTTTTCAAACGGTCCACCTCTGCCATTATCGCTTCAACTTTTTCTTGAGAAAATGATATCCCCTTGTCAAACGTATCCTCACAAAACTCCAAATTCGTCTTGACCTGAATAAAACGTTTCGTGTACTCTTTTAAGATTTCCCCAACTTTATGTCTGCAGTAAATAATGGTATTTCCATTTGCACCCTCTTCAAAGACCTGCCCAATGCCACTAATTTCATTACCCAACCAACAATAGCAAATGCTTTGTTCTTGTGATAAATAGCATTAAAACCAGAAGTTTCACGAGTTTCTCCACAAACAATATCTTCATTTGAAGATTCAAATATAATTTGAGTAGTTTCTCTAACATTATCACCACTCCTTCGTTTTAAACCAAGAACCGTTTTACTCGAACAAAAATTTCACAAACATAAAAACAGACTAAAATTGACGAAAACCTAACTGGAAGACAACAAATAAACTACATTAGCAACATAATACCAGATGAATATAAAAAATCAGATGGAAAAAAAATCTTGAGTACCCTAATATTTCAAAATCAAAATTCGAGTTACCACACATATAAATCGACTTATCTAAACATATATTTAGAATCAAACTTCGAAATAAAGTAAAAACACTATCAAAATCATACAAAAACAAAAGAAAAACAAAAAATCGAGTATAAAATTGAATAATCACCTATAACGTTAGGCAGCGTTCTATTCACGTAGAGAGAAAAAAATGGGGAAAGGGGTGAAGTATGGGTCTTAAAAGCTTTTATATAAGAGAATTGCTAAAAAAGCCGTTTTTACTCCGCAAAGTCGCCTTTTTCAGATTTTCGATATTTACAAAATTGATACTAGGCAAAAAACCCAAAAACCATTGAAACCCTATAATTACAATCCATGCCATTCAGGACTCATAACTACTCCATGAAGTTGCGAACGCAATTTCAAACACCAACCATAATCATCTTCTCCAAACTACTAAAAAAATCTAACCACATAAACCCATTCTTTGAAAACCTTCATAACATGACCAAAATTGAATCAGAACCAATTCTCTTGTAGACCAGCATGGACGAGGAGGTATATTACTTTCCACCCTTTTGTTTTTGTAAAAAAAAGAGTTTTTTTTAAAAACCTGTTTTCTGTGTTCTTCGCCATACGTTGGCGTCAGGGTAGTGTTCTTTGCCAAAAGTAGTGGCAAAGAGAACACTACTCACGCCATCTTTTGGCGTGCCATACCTTGTCTATGGTACGCATATGACGTGTAGACGGTCCGGTATGCCACTAGATGGCGTAGGCAAGGGCATGCACACCATAGCCACGACGTAATGAGATACCTTTATCTGGAATCCCGATATAATTGATTTATCTATTTCTTAAATATTGCAGAAGGGTACCCAATGCAAAATTTTGCTTGCTTCAGACTACACTCACCATTTCAAAACTCACGACGAGTATAGATTAGACTCGATGACCGAGTGGGTAAAAAATACGACGATTATAGCTTAGACTCGATGATCGATGGAGAATACCCAAATAATTTACAATTTTGTTGTTGTAATAATAATAATACGAGGAGTAATAATAATAATATTAATATTAATAATAGTAGTAATAATAATATTACTAATATTAATAATAATAATATTATTAATAATAATATTATTATGTTTATTATTATTATTAATAGTAGTTAAAATAAAATCAAGAATAACATTACTAATGTAATATTTATTATTATTATTATTAATACTATTATTACTATTACAAATAATAATAGTAATAATAATAATAAAAATATTATTATTATAATTTTTTACTACTATCATTAATTATATTAGTAATAATAATACTATAAATAAAAGAACCTTAGATCAATGTGATATTAATAGAAAGTAAACTTCGATTGATAAACTATTTTTAAAATTATACATTTGTGAGATAATATGAATAAATAAAATTTCACCGGTAAGGTGAGATTAACAACAATAGTACATGTGCAATATAATTTCCTAGTGAAAATCGTATATCATGTTGTTTTGAATAAGTTCGTAGTTCACAATGTCATCGTTTATCTCAGCAACCGTACTCTCGAGATATACTAACATATCTCCAGTAATGAAATTTGTTCTGAATAAGTTTCACTCCACCAGTGCTACTTGCTGAATTTTGTAAGATAAGTTGGACAAACGCTTCAGTGGTTCAGATTTCACATGATTGTACATGTTTTTGACTTCATCACGACTGCACGGAATTGGATTTGGAACCCGAATCAACCATAACCATAAAACATCCTACAAAGCACTCGATTGAAAAAAAAAACACCGGTCGTATCATCGGACATTGTTAACTTAACAAACTTTATCGTCTGAAGCAACCAATGGTCTTTGTTTCACCTATAGTTCATACCTGACTCCATAACTTGAAAAATAGAAACGCGCTAAATATGAAGACGGACTTGAAAATACTAAAAGTCATTTAGAACTTAGGTTTCTGCCACAGGTTGGTGTAAACAACCTATTCTTCGCAATAAGCTGGCGAAGACCACATGCGTCGACATAACAGAGTAAAATCAACATTAACAATCAATAAATTTAAAAATAAACATTTGAAACACTAGAATAACACCATTAAGACCAACGAACCGAAAAACAAAGATTTAAAACACTTACAGTGGACTTGATTTGGAGATGAGATATTTGGGGATGGCGCTGCTAGATTTTGGGTTGCTGCTACGAGATTTAAGGTTGTTGCTGGTCGATAGTGTCGTCAATGGTTTGGGTTGCGACCTGTGTAGTGTGTCAAGGTTTATGGTGAGATAGCCAACGGGTTCGTTTGTTGGTGATTACTTCAAATGTGTTAGTCAACTATTTGATTGGTTAGAGAGTAGGAGGTTAGAGAGGTAAGGCTGGTTTTCCTTTTTTTTAATGATAATTTAGGTTTAATTAAACTAAATTATTATTTTAGTTTATATAGTTTTTAGTTTAATTTAATTTTAATTTAGTTTTAATTATTAATTTATTTTTTAATTTACTTCTATTTTTTATTGTATATTTATTTTAGGTTTTTAAGTTGTATATTACGGTTTTGAAAATTGGTTTGAGTTTTTGAAAATTGGTGATTTTTTCTAGAGAGAAGGTAGAGAAAAATATATTTGTCTTAGAAATTATGGTAACTTCACGGAGTAATTGCTTCTATTTAAGAGATTTTGTGAATGACAAAATCGTAAAAAAAAAACTTCGCAGAGTAATTTTAAAAATCCAAAACAAGCGACTTGAGGAAGTTAAAACGACTTTTTTAGCAATTTCCAAATTGAGTAAGGATATTTAGAGTATTAGTTGGCCTTAAATGGTAAATATTTGAAGGAAATGAATTTTTCTGAGAGAAATATGAAAATATAGATTTTAAGTGAAATAAAATTGTTTTTGGGTCTTAAATGGTACTTAACATTTTAACATAATTTTAATATATTTCTTAATACAAATATCATTTTTTTGTTTATTTTTTAAATATTATTTATATAAAAATAATAATTTAATTTTTACGTATTTTTAAATATTAGATTTGATTGTGTTATATGATATTTTCTAAAAATAATATATTTAAATATATTATTATTTTATAAAATATTTTATTTTTTTACATTTATTAAGAAACAGTAAAATTAAAAAAGGAAATTGCACCTAAAGTACCCACTCAACTATTATAGTGTCATCTAGTATCCAAGTTTTGTTCGGTTACCTCTTAAGATCCATCTCAACTACCTAATTACCACTTAATACCTAACATTATTTTAATACCCTAACTACTCTCAACCCACTATATAAGCATAATTTTCTGTTTTCTTCCCCCTTTTCTAGCTTTCAAAGATTTGAATTTGTGAAGCCGCTCTAACCACCTAACCCTACGAACCACCGTGAACCACTAAGAAACCACAATTTTCAGGTGATCGGAGCGTTAAAAGGTCTGTATATTTCTGTAAGCTCGGTATAAAATGCATCTAACATGACCGCTTTTTTGGAATCTCTGTTATTTTGATTTTACGTGTTGCTTTTAGGTAATGGTGATTAACTACCAATTTCGAAGTTGATGAGTTCGGATTATCCAGTCACAGCTAAGTGAGTTATCAGTACAAGGGCAATTCGGACATAAGCGTACCACTGAACTATCCGGACAGGACAAAAGTAAAGAAACACCTAAACACCTTTTGACTAAGCTATATGCTAATCAACTTAAAAGATTAATGGGTCCTTAAACTTGACCCGGTTTCATAACTTGACCCGTACCAAGCTCCTCAAATCTCTTACTACTTTATACAAAATACTTAATACTCAAAATACTTTGCAAAACACTTTACAAAATTACCCCCAGCCCAAAATAAACCAAACCAAATTGGCGACCAGAGTGGGAGGCGACGATGCCTGAATCTTGCATTCAAAACCAGTAGAAAAGACCTGTTCGGATGGATCCGAACGAGAAATCAAATCCACCACATGTGGTGGAAGTGGTTGGGGAAAACAAAAAGTACACCATCGAAGAGCGAGACAAGTTAAGAGCAAAAAAATATAGGCGTCGAGGGCCATAAAACAAGCAGAACTAGGTATAAAGGAGAATTCAAGGGCATCAACCATCCATCATACTGACAATCCTAGGGAGAATAATCCATCAACAAAGACTCATTTGAGTTCAAAAAAGACCCATGTCAGTTCTATGAAGACTCACCGGTCCAAGCCGGTTGAAAGTTTAGATTCTGAGTCCTCCAGCAGCTCTTCAAACGAGGCTGAGCTTGAGGAGTATTTGTCATCGAGTAGTGATGAAGGGAGGTCTAGGAAGAAATAAAAACTAGTTAAAAACTATTCAAGAAATAGAGATAGTCATGGGAGACTTAAAATGCATCTGGGCAAAGGGTCATCTCACAACCACAGTCACAGGAACGCGGATCAGTTTTTGATCGATCCTTTTGCTTTTCAAACCGAACCAGGTATCTTTGCAACACCTAATGAAGACATAGTCTTCAGTCGTAATAGGAATTGAAGACAATCACCATTGTCTGCCAAGATACTGTCCGGAAATCTACCCAAAAGGTTTGACAGTTCCAAAATGGAGAAGTATGATGGGAGTAAGGATCCGGACAATCATCTGGAAGAGTTTAAGAACTTCATGATGAATTTTGATGATGGTGACAAACTTCCGTGTAGAGCCTTCTCCTAATCTTTTACGGGAATTGCTCTTAAGTGGTACAACAGTTTACCCCAGGGTGTATCAGAAACTTTGGCACATTCTCGGTTGCCTTCCGAAGGCAATTTGTGGGAAGTAAGGAGGTGAAGGGCAATGGATATACTCTCATCCATTGTGCCCAAGAGCCAAATGAGTCCTTAAAGTACTACATAATTCGGTTCGTAAATACCAAGAACGGGTAGGAGATTGCTTCGAACAAGTGGCAATTGCTTCTTTGAGACAAGGGTTGAACCTTGGAAATCTGGTTGATTCAGTGACAAGGAAGAAGGCCATGACTTGGGGTGGCTTGTTATATCAGGTGGAAAAGCAGACTAATTTTGATGAAACCAAGAAAACCAGGGTGCATCGTCAGGTGAGGTCCACCCCAGCAGCTCAAAACCAAAACCAGTCCGGGTATAAGGCTAAGGAGACTGGACAAGGGTCTAACATTAAGCAGGCTCAATCCAACCAAAATCAATCTCAAAGTCACCAGTCGAGGAGTAAAATAGGTCATTGGGTTCAACCAGAGTGGTTTGTAGAATTAAAAGAGAACATGGCCACCATTTATGACAAGACCAAAGATGAGTTCCATTTCCGGAAACGAGCAACACTGCAGTCTCCCAAAGATAGTCGAAATACTTGTTTTTGCCAATATCGTAATGATATTGGCCATTACACCCAGGAATGCATTGCTTTGAAGCAAGAGGTACAAAATCTTATTGAAAGAGGTAAGTTGGGGGCTTATGTCAAAAGAAGAGGTGGAAACAGGCTGACAATGCTCCTCGAACTGGGCCTACAAACAATGCAGGAACATCTACTCTAGAGGGGGAAATGTTGATCCTTGAAAGCTTTGATGTTGATTCAGAGTACTTGGATCCTGATCCAACCCAGAATAAAATAGGGGTCATAACAGAACAAACTAAGACGGTGTCCGGACTCATTAGTTTCTTTGAGTCACTTACTATATTCGGAGGGGATACCATGACAATGCCAACTTCTTCATCAAGGATGAGGCATGTTTACTCTCTGGCTACTCAGTTGGAGGGAGACATGTCTTCTTATTAGTCCCAAACCTCTTTTCCATTTATAGTCTTTGATGAAGATGATTTAAGAAATATCACTGGGCTGCTGTGGTGATATGAGCATCTATTGGGGTCAATGATATGAGACGAATTCTGATAGACACGGGCAGTTCGGCAAACATCCTCTTTCTAAGTTCTTACAAGCAGATGAAAAATCTGGCCATTATTCAACGGTCAAACAGAACCATTATGGGATTCACATGGAGCTCTGCGGATGTGGTCGGGGAGTTTGAGAAAGATGTGTTGTTAGGCAATGGGCCTATTAAAAAGCTAGTCAGAGTGTTATTCGTTGTGGTAGACTGCCCCACATGTTACAATGCAATCTGTGAGAGGTCCTGGCTTTCTAGAATACATGCTGTAGCATCAACAGTCCATCAATGTTTGAAGTATATGGTTCAAGGACAGGTGGGTGTCGTCCGAAGTAGTCAGAAGATAGCAAAGGAGTGATATGCAACTGCACTTGCTCCTAAAACTTTGGGAGCAGTTCGAATCATTGAAGATTAGCAGTTACTGGGGCCTTCAGAGAAGGAGGGTGAGATTGATGACCCCATAGAGGCCCCTAGTGTTATAACACCAGTGGAAGAAGTTGAAACCCACCCCTTGGCAGAGGGTATAAGTATTAAGGTTGGATCTAAGATGGAGCCAGAGTTAAAAAATAAATTGTTGTCCTTTTTGTCAGACAATCAACATGTTTTTTCTTGGTGAAATAGTGATGTAACCGGAGTTCCTGCAAGCTTTATCTCTCACAAACTATCGATTCGGAGTGATGTTGCACCTGTTGTGCAGAAACGGAGGGCTTTCTCTAAGCTGATGTAATAGTCCAAGAAGTTGACCGGCTTACCAAGATGGGGCACATAAAGGAGTCTCAGTATCCTTTATAGACTGCTAATCGAGTGTAGGTCAAGAAAAAGAACGGGAAATCGTGTATTTTATTGATTTTACTGACCTCAACCGAGCTTGCCAAAAAGATCTTTATCAGGTCCCCGAGATAGATCAGTTGGTGGACTCACCGTTTGGAAATAATTTGTTGTCCTTCATGGATTCCTTCGCTGGGTACAACCAGATTCAAGTGGATCCGAAGGACCAAGATCATACTACGTTTGTTACAGACATGGGTCTCCATTGCTACAAGGTGATGCATTTTGGGCTAAAGAATGCTGGGGCTACTTATCATAGGTTAGTAAACAAAACATTTGCTAGTCAGATTGGTAAGAATATGGAGGTGTACATCGATGACGTGATGGTTAAGAGCTTGGAGGAAGATTTACATATAGCTGACCTTCAAGAAACGTTTGCCAATTTAACAAGAGTAAATTTAAAACTGAATCCAGAAAAATGTGTCTTTGGGTTCGGTCCAGAAACTTTTTGGGGTATGTAATAAGTGAGAAAGGGATACAGCCCAATCCGGATCAGTTGAATGCCTTGTTAGAAATGGATCCTCCTGACATATTAAAGAAGTCCAGAGGCTGACTGGAAGGTTGGCTACCTTGAATCGTTTTATTTCAAGATCTTCAGATAAGTGTGCACCATTTTTCCAAACCTTGAAAAGTGCTAAAGACTTTAATTGGTCTCCATAATGCATCCAAGATTTTGATGAAATAAAGAAACACTTGTCTTCACCAAAGACTCTTTTCAAGCCCATACAAAGAGAAACACTGTATGTATACTTGGCTGTGTCAGAATACGCTATAAGTTCAATGTTGGTAAGAGAGGTGGAAAATTACCCTTGTCCGGTGTACTACATCAGCAAAAGGCTGATAGATGCTGAGAAGATGTACCTGAAGCTTGAAAAGCTGGCACTAGCCTTAGTGGTTGCTGCAAGAAAAATGAGACCGTATTTTCAGTCTCATTCCATCATTGTCCGAACGTCTTTTCCATTGAAGAATGTTCTTTAGAAATCATACATATCAAGCAGGATGACCAAGTGGTCAGTAGAGTTGGGTGATTATGACATTAATTTCTCCTCACGAACTGCTATCAAGGCTCAATCTATTGCTGATTTCCTAGTGGAATTCCATCCGGATAGGTGTTCTAAACAAGTTTCAGAAGGGAAAACCAAAAAAGAATGGGTAGTCCGGACTGATGGTGGATCAAACACAATGGGTTGTGGAGTTGGAATATGCCTAACCTCTCCGTATGGTGATAAAATGTACCAAGCTATATGCTTTGGGTTCAGGGCCTCTAACAATGAGTCTGAATAAGGAGCAGCTATAGTTGGTCTTAAATTTGCTTTCTTATGTGGGGCTAGAAGAGTTATGTTGATGAGTGATTCCCAACTTCTTATCCATCATGTTCAAGGTCAATCTGAGGCCAAGAAGGAACAGCTGATCAAATACTTACTCATCCTTAAAGAAGTGGCAGCCAACTTTAAAAGTGTTTGTTATGAGCATATTCCTATATCAGAACATACGCTGGCAGATTCCTTGGCAACCATAACATATTATGAGTCCTACCCTTGGATTCATGTACAAGAATTACCATCCAAACAGTCAAGCCAGAACAAGTAAGAGGAGGAAAGCTTGAGTATACAAGTAGTCCATCCTAAAGATTGGAGATTTCCTCTTCTTCAATATATTTCTGATGGGGTTTTGCCTCCAGATAAAGCTATAACAAGAAAAATTAAACACAGGGCTCGTGGAGTTTTGATCATAAGCGAAGTGCTCTATAAAAAGTCTTTCAGTAGACCATTCCTACGTTTTTTGGGGGTTGAAGAATCTCAAGTGGTGCTATCCGAACTATACAATGGTGAAGGGTAAGCTCATCGTGGCTACAGGACATTAAACCGGAAAGTATTGGTGTCTGGGTACTATTGGCCATCCATAATGGCAGATGCAAAAGAAATGGTGAAGAAGTGTGATCCATGTCAAAGGCATGACAATGAAATTCATGTGCCGGCAGTACCAATGGAGTCAATTTCTGAGCTAGTACCTTTTGCTCGTTGGGGATTAGATTTAGTTGGGCCTCTGCCAATGGCGTCCGGATGCTGAAGAAGTATTATAGTTGCTATAGATTACTTCTCAAAATGGACAGAGGCAGCTCCTTTGGCAGGAACCACTTCAAAAGATGTCATAAAATTCATCATATCTAATATATGTTGCAAATTTAGGATTCCTCAGAAGATTACCACAGATAACGGGCCCCAGTTTGATAACAAGGATATGGAGAGTTTTTGTGTCTCTAGAGGCATTCAACATTTCTTATCTTTACCTTTCCATCCACAAGCGAACAGACAGGTTGAAGTTTCCAACATGTCTATTCTGTCCAGATTAAAAAAGAACTTAGAGGGGGCAGTAGAAAAGTGACCAAACTATCTGCAAGAAGTATTGTGGGCATACCGAAATACTCTTCGGGCTGCTACACAAGAATATCCTTTTTCTTTGGTGTATGGGATGAATGCCATTACCCACATTGAAGCTACCCTACCATCATACAGGGTCCATAACTATTCCGAACAGGCTAATGAGATAGCAATTAGAAGTCAGTTGGACTTAAAAGAAGAAAGAAGGGTTAAAGCTCACTTAAGAACAGTCTACTACCAAGGTTTGATGAGGAGCAGGTTTTCTAGCAAGGTCAAGAGAAGAGATTTTCAACTGGGAGATAAAGTTTTGAGAAACGTTTTCCTACACACCAAGGAGAAGCAGTTCGGTAAGCTAGCTCCGAACTGGGAAGGCCCCTATGAGGTCTTCGAAAAGCTTAAGCCTGAGATATATAGGCTTCAGGATAAAGAAGGGAGGGTTTTGAAGCACCCATAGAATATTGAACATCTCAGGTTATGTCTAGAATAAAACTTATGTAAATATTTACTTGTTAGATATCAATGTAAATATTAAGGGACGTACTCTTTCCTACCCTGGTGGCGCGGGGAGGTTTTAATGAGGTGTCCGGTTAGTTCAGTCAATAAAATGTGATGCCTTCTTAAAATATATGGTATAATTTTTCTACAATTCAATTCAAGTTTAAATCGCTGGTTCAACACACTGGATCTTTGGTAGATCGGATAAACCTGGTTGAGTGATGACCATTAAACACATGTCATCAGAGATATTAAACACTCTCATTATAATACTTCTGAAATAATTGGGGCTACTTAAACAATAGTTGGGGCTATTTAAACATTAGCCATTAAAATTAAAAAGGAAGAAAGTGTTAAACAAGGAAAGATTCGATAAATGAACTTTTTCGGACTTTAACCGAACATGAAGAACAAAATATGCCTTGGCCATCCAAGGACTTTAAGTATTTCAAAAAATTTATCCGGACTAAAACTGGATAACATTACAAAAAATGTTTTGGCCATCCAAGGACTTTAATCGTTCACAAAAGTAAGAAAACAAAAGATTTTTAAAGCCTTAGGGCTTGTTCTTTTCAGATTTTCCTCCGTCACCTCCTTTCTTGGGACTTTTGAGTTAGGCACTCAAACTCTCACCAGTTCCTTCCTCTTCATCAGTGGTGGAATCTATTCCACTGCCATAATTGTACTTGTCACCAGCAACCATAGTGTGAAATGAGATCTCATCATAGTCTACAAATTTCCATAAGGGACCATGGGTCTTCTTCGGAAACGTTTCATGAAAGAGCAGCACCATGTCCGACTTAACCTCAACATATCTTGTCTCCAAGGAGTCTATCACCTCATTGGTATATTTATCAATGCTTGCCTAAATAGTTTGTTCCTGCTGCTTCACCAAGTCTTCTTTCTCCTTGGTCACCTTAGAGACAGTATCTTCTAAGGAAGTATTTTCACCGGACATGGTTTGAATGACACCATCTTTGGTCTTCAGGTCCTCCCTTAATGTTATGAGATCCTTTTCCAAACCGGAGCACTTAGTTTGGAGCTCAGTACTGGAAGTCTCCGAAGTGGCCAGCTTGGTTGATAGATATTCCTTGTCCCTCGTCAGTGCTTCTATCTCTTTCTTCATATCTTCTATGCTCTGATTATCATTAAGAAGATTGGTTGACATAGAATCTTTGTCAGAAGTGAGGGTATTGATGAGTGTGGTGTGACTCTTCACTTGTCTCTCCAGGTCAAGCACTGGCTGGATGTGTCCAAGAAGGGAATGGGCCATAACATCTTGTTCTCTGGAGACGGAAAAAAGACATACCATTATAGGTCACCATATTAGAAGAGCTCGAAGGGCGGAAGGGACCTGCAAAATCATTCTTCTCAGAATCATTGAAGTATAAATCAATGTCTTGAAGGGCACTAATGTCCACTCCTTCAATCCCTTTCCCAGGACCCTCTCCGGACTACAGACCTGTTGGAATCTTCTCTTGTAGAGTGGGATCAACAAGGGCTGGTGGGGGCAGAAGCTCAGAAGGACGAAGAATTATTTCTTCTCCCAAGGTGACCTTTTTCTTCTTCTTGGCAGCCATTTCGTCACTGTTTGATCTTCTTTTCCGGTCCTTTTTGGGAGGCTTTGGTGGGTTTTGTGACTCTCCTTCCTCTCTAACAGTCTCAGCCTCTACTACTTTGAGTAAGGCAGTCGATTCCCTCTTGGTTCCCCGAACCAGTCCCCTGTGTGGCAGCTTGAACCGGCTCTGCTGCAACTTTCTTCTTCTTCCCTTTTATCTTGCTGGGAGCTTTGGCCCTAGAAGGTAAGGCCAGTTTACCATCTTTGGCCTCCGTTCGCTTGAGAATCACCCTAGGAGGAGGCGGCGTATTTAGCTCTTCCCATATGAGGTCCCTCCGACCCGTGGTGTTCCACAGATGAGACCTCACAAGATTTCCTGATGTGAAGCAATTGTGGAAGGTATTTCCCCAACGCTCCGCAGCCCTACATTAAGTTTGGTACATGTTGTTTGCCCCTCCTCTGGGTATCCAGTTGATAAGGGTGAAATTCGCCGGAATAAATAATAAGGGGTTGATTACGAATAAAAGATACTTGGTGTGGTTATTAATGTATTTATGATCTTTTAGAGGCAAATTTGTAAATAATGTATTTAATAAGGGGCCTCATTGATAATAAAATCAGCCCATTAAGGATGTCAATGGGTCCACCTTGCTTTAGTATAAAAGGTGACCCACTTTCTTGGTAGGTGGGACATTGAATATTATTCTATTCTCTTTGCACCTTCTCTCTCTACACTTTCTCTCTCTAGTCACATCAGACTCAAGATCCGAAATATTCCATAAGTCATTTATTAACTCATCACCAGTGAACTCTTTTGGAAGCACTAAAAAAGATGTGACAAATAAGTCGGGAGAGGAATACTTATGAGTTAAAAAGAAGAACGTGAAAAATGCCCCAACTAGTTACCAATACTCTTCCATCTGCTGGTTAACATACTAGGATTGATGTTGGCCTTAATCTTTCTACCATTCTCCCATAACCCACTGATAAACAGGAACTGTGTCCTCCAGTTCTTCTCAGACTCGAGTAAGTCGTCTACCACCTTGAAATTGTTCCCCATGTTATTATGGTAGAAGGGTATGTGGTGATTCATGTATAGACTTTCCACAACGGTAAATTGCTCCATTGGAAGATGGATTTTAGACAACCTCAATGCCATTATGCAAGCAAGGAGAGAATACCAGGCGTTTGGGCTTAGCTAGCTTGGGTAGATCTTCACCAGGTGGAAATACCTGACAATTTCTGGGTCCAATGGGAACCGAAGTCCCCAGTTTAGCACCTCATTGAAGATGATCACCTCATTGAGTTTACAGTCCATTATGCTTATATATTTGGTCTCCGATGGACCGACATCTTCCTCCCTCTTCTGTTTCCTGTTTGGAACCTCTGCTGGCTGAGGTGCAGCGACTTAGAGAACCACTTCAACTGGTTCAGAGTCAGCAATAAAGTCATCCTCGATATCAAATTCCATTACAGAGGTTGGGTTGTTTGGTGGTGCCGTTGGAGTGATTAAGCCGGAGCTTCTGTTGGTGGTTATGGAAGACCAGAAGTCACCTAAAGAACCGGAGGTAGACATGATGATTGGAAATTGAAGATGTTATGGGTGTTTGAAATATAGAGTTTGTTTTTAAATTAGCCTCCGGTTACTAGTATTATTTATAGGCATAGAGGGAGTCTTAGTGAGGTGGTGGTGTGCCTATATTAATCATTACATAGCCTCCTCTGTCCAATCAATAATTAATGGGCTGTTTTGATTTGATGGATTTTTGCGTGATCAATGCACTTAACATTTACCAAGGCAGACGCCATAGTCTGTTCGTATTATTCAGCCATGTTTTCTAATTATTTAATATATATTAGTATAAGATGCGAACTGTTAGTTGTAGTTTACTCCTGAGATTTGTGTAGAAGTAGTTGCTTGTATACATTGAGAATTGTTTAGTAAGAAATTTGTTTATTGTATATATCAAGAAATAATGCGAATTGTGCCCAAATACCCACTGTTTTTTAAGCAGAGGTTCGAAGATGTCATACATTGCACATTTCTTAAACAAACAAACTCTATATACACACCAAAAAATTACAATGAATATATGTACACAAAAAAATTAAAAGGAATATATCCAAAAGGCTCCCTCCACAGTTTTCGACATAAAAAATATTACTACCAGTATGAGTTGGTGTTAACATCATTTAGGAAAAAATAAAAAAATTCCGCTCTGAAGTCTGTTACCATATCTCTATGGTAAGTCTCCTGCATGTATCCTTTTTGGATAATATCTCTGGCGTATTGACAGATCAAAATACCACAGTCGAGGGTGCCTGGTTTTTGTTGTGGAATGTTTCTTGAATTTCTCACCTTGTACCCGGTCTTTAAATGAGGTATGTATCCTTTATCAAGTAAATACTTAATTTGGTTATAATAATTTGTGTAAGGGATCAACACAAATAATTATACTCTGGTTGTAAACAACTCTCAGGATATCCTGAGAATTGTTTGGCAATCCAAGCTAAAAGTATTGCAAACAACTCTCTGGTAACCTGAGAGTTGTTTACAACTCCAACGTATTAGAGTTCCAAATAAATCTCAGGATTTTTAGTTGCAAACAACTCTCGGGAGACCTTGAGAGTTTTTTGCAACTAAAGACAACTGATTTGGCCACAATTCGCACAGTATCATGAGAATTATTTTTAAAATGTGTTTTACAGTTATTGTAGTAATTAGGTGTTTTACCAGCGGTACATGTGTCTTTGTTGTGTGGTCGTTTCTTGGGGTTTAGGCAGAAGCGGGTTGTAGTTTTTTGCCATCCTTGCGTCTATATCAATGACGAGCAATGCCCAATGGTTGACTTGGTCCGTCTTCTTGCTGCATATTGGAATGAGCACAAGGTTCACTTTTTTAGACGCTTTGCTAAATATATCGTCGACTACATTTGTTATTTCTTCTCTTTTTTCCATTTGATACTGCATTCAAGAAATAGTACATTACAACGAGAACATGAGGGGGTTTTGTAGTTTATAGCTAAACTTACTATATTCATGCCAGAAATATGTATGCAGTCAAATTTCACTTGAGGAAAAGTTTTTCATGGAACTTTCCAATTTACTTCTTCAAGCATCTTTTGAATCCAAGCGTCCACAATCTATGGAATGAGTTGTTTATTTACATCAAATATATGAGACTTGTTCGAAACATTCATGAGAGTTGGTTGAAAATTGGATACCTTGTAGTCCATGTCTTTTTCAAAAGGTAGCGCCAACAAATCAGTCCTTTGCACATTAATTCTGTAGGCAAACTGGGACGTTGGTAAATACCATACTGCTGGATCGGGTGAGTCTTCATTGGCTTTAATTATCTGTATTTTGTGGTATTCACGGACATCGATATGTTCAGTTGTCCGTGTTCTCTTTGGCCAAACGGTGAGAGTTACTTGTACCTTTGGAGCTTCTGCCGCACATACCTCTGCCTCCGGCTCCTGTGTCGGTGGCAGTAGATTAAAATTAGGCATCATGTCAACCTCCTTCTATGCCTCTTCCCTTTGACTTGAACATATAAAATAACAAAATTAATAGAAATTGTGTCAGGCATCATAATATTACCTTCCCCAAACAATTCTCAGGAAAACATGCGAATTGTTTGAGTTTCCAATTCAATAGAATACCAAACAACGCTCAAAAATATCTTGAGAGTTGTTTTTAACTCTTAATATATATCCACACAACTCTCATGATATGCTGCGAGTTGTTATAAAATTGTTATACATATATCCAAACACTCATAAAATCCTATTACACACATTGCAAAATCATTTAAAATTCCGCTTACCACACGGTCGGCGACAACCAATGCCGTTGACTGCTCCGACATAATCTCCGGATCCCGTCGACAAAAATCATTTATCACATCCTCTGACATATTCTCCAAAGACTATTGTATGACCACATCATACTCAATATTATCAATTTCATTTAGAAATGTCTGTGAAACTTGAGTGTAAAAACCATCAATAGATACATCAAGTAAACGTACTGTGTTATCATGCGTATCGGTCGACTCTGGAGCTTGGCCTTCTATGTTTTGTGGTTGATTCAGTATTGGTCATACAATTTCACCTTGGCTTAGTGATTCTGACTTTGTGTAAGCCATTTTTTGTTTTTCAGGTACATCTCCGTCTCGGTTTTGGTCTTCTACCGGTGCTTCTCCCTGGCTAAGTAGTTCCGAATTCTTACAGTGATTGGCAGTCTTTGACTCTTCCGGAGCTACGTCTTGTCCATCTCTTGTCTGTGTTAGCCTTTCTCTCTTTGCCAATGCTAGGTGTTGTTGTTGTTCTTCTTCTTCTTGATTCTGTTGTTCTTGTTCTTCTTGTTGCTGTTATTGTTCTTCTTGTTGCTGTTGCTCTCTTTGGTTTTGTTGTTCTTCTTGTGGGTGTTGTCTTTCGGCCTGCTGTTTCATACAAAATACAAAATAATTAGGAATTTATGTCAGACATCACTACACTCTGAGTTACAAACAAGTCGCAGGATAACCCAAGAGTTGTTTGATACCATAATTTAATATAATATCGAACAACTCTTAGGATACCCTGCGATTTGTTTGATACCGTAATTCAATAGAATATCGAACAACTCTCAGGATATCCTGAGAGTTGTTGGACTGACATAACAGTCTTGAGATTTGTTTGAAAGTGAACATATAGCGAATTGTGTAAAAATATATCATAACAATACATGAATTGTTAGTAAAAGAAAACCGCTGACTGTTTTAAATACATACCCTGATTTTGTTTGAATATGTATACAATAATATACATTATTAGACAATTTCATCACAATAATATATTAACATATTTGAATCTTAGTGTACTTCGAATCCACTTACATCTTCATGGCTTTCTGCGTCTGTAAGTCCAGATCCTTTCGCTGCCACTTCCTTCTCACGAGCGTCTACCTCTTTAGCTTTGTATTCTTGGTAGCCTACTTCCTCTAGCATGTGAGGTATGAGTTGTCGATCATTCGTAAGAGACTTATGTCTTTCTTTCTCCTTTGGAGGACTCAGACTTGTCGCTGCCTCCTGTGTAGGAGGAGACTTGTCTGTCTGCCTCTCCGTGGTGTCTGTTTCCATGGATACCAACAACTCTTCCTGTCTTTGTTCCGAATGGCTCGTCTGCCTCTTTTTCTAAAACCACCATTTTCGCGGGACAATCATGTGTATCATCCGTTTCGGGTACAACGGATGGTAACAGTACGGGTGAATGGTTCCCATCATTGTCTTTCTCCTCTGACATTTGCCCGTCATAATTCGGGTCGTTATCCTGAATTTCAAACGGAACAAGTGCCTACAATTCAGTGGACGTTGCTTCTGCTGGCAATGCCGGTAGACCTGGTTCCTTCTCCTTTGCATGGCTTCCAATCTGGCAAATGGGCTGAGAGAGAGCATTGTGGAGTTGTTGTCCTTCAAAATCCGTTATCTTAAATCTTAATGCTTCAAGCTAAAAAAGTAATAACATACATATTATAACATATTCCGTGCTGATTAAAGCGATTAAATTTACATTTACGTAAGGCTCAATTTCCTACTTACTTCTTTCGTCTGTTTGTCGATCTTCCACTGGTACTTGTTCTTATCGGTATACGTCTTCAATCGCTTTGATCTTGCTTCAGTTCCAGACTTATTTGGAGTAACATGTCTGCAGTTGAGGACAAAATTATTGATCGTGTCGCTCATACTATTGTCTTCCTCGTCCTCGACCTCTTGTTGGGATGTCCCGATCGGCGTTGGTGGAATCACTGTTCAGGGGACTGTGACTCTGATTGATATCTCATGATTAGATTCTTTCTGTTTCTGTGTCGCCTGTTTCCTTGTTTTTGGGGCTGCGCGATTCTTCCTTTTCTTTAGTCTTTCTTCGGGTAAAATCGGTGCAGCATCTGGATCTATATTACCTATCGCTCCTCCGAATGATTTGCTTTCAGCCTTAGTCAAACATAATGGACCTTCCAAAACCTACAAAGGGAGGAACATGAAAGTAAATAGTTGCACGCGGTTTGTTTGGAAAATACCAAGTTATAGCCTGATTGTTTTTTGCAAACAACTCGTAGGGTATCCTGAGAGTTGTTTGGAACTCTATCAGCTTGGAGTTGCAAACAACTTTATCATCTCTGGGGTTGCTAACATCTCTCAGGGTTTCCTGAGAACTGTTTGCAAATTATAAGCTGCGGATTATTTTCAACTCTTTTATTTCTGGGGTTGCAAACAACTCCCAGGGTTTCCTGAGAGTTGTGTGCAAACTATAAGTTGCGAATTGTTTGATACCACAATTTAATAAAATATCGAACAACTCTCAAGATATCCAGCGATTTGTTTGATACCCCAATTCAATAGAATATCGAACAAATCTCAGGATATCCTGAGAGTTGTTTGGAACTCTGCCAGCAAAAGAGTTGTCTGCAACTATATTGTTCATACCTCATCATCTTCCCGCAGATGTAGTCTTAAAAGCAGCGATACGGTCGATGATAGGCACTCCAATCCCCACCATTTGAAGAACCTTGAGATCAAGGTTGGCTTTAGGACCTCCAACCCGATTGTTGAGTGCTCTATGACGAAGGGCAGCATCGGGATAAATATTATCATCAAGATGCTCCGTACATAACTAATATTTAGACTGAATAAATAAATCTTACGATTAGAAGTGCGGCGCAACTGACAACTCTATCAGGTTTTTTGATTCCTAAGCAACTCCTAATAGACTGGAGAAACTTCAACGCAATTGATGCGGACTAGTCGTAATCGTTTATTCTACTAATGTCTTCAACAAAATAAAGCACACTCCAACCCATTACATCTCCAGATACCGAGTAGAATAGGGTTAAGCACAAAAACAGAATCAACATCCGTGCAACATCCTCCAACTCATGCTCCCCCCTTCGTTGATGGCTCTTGCTATACCTGCCTGTAAAACCCACGAAAACATGCTATGTTAGTAAAGTTCAGCATCCTGCTTATAAGAGAAAGTCCATTTACAGGTACCTTTAAAATTGCTGTTCGTGATGGTTTTACTATTCGTCGGTCTTCATCTTCCTCGACGTTTCACCCATGAAGTATTTTTTCATCATCCTTGATTCGTTCTCCTCACCGTTTACGTATCTGCTTTGGAATGCTCCGAATTTCGTTAAAGGCATTTCCTTAATGCCGTGCTTCAGCCCGAAAATGACCTTCACATCGTCTGTCGTTAGCTTCACAAACTTTGACCCAAATCGGAAGGTGTCTTTATCGACCAAGAACATCTCCACAACCCACTGAATGTTCAAATAAAACTTCTTTTTCGGCAGCTCTGCCACATTCCGAAGGTCGAACACCACTTTCAAAAGCATGTAGAAGGGTGTGTTTCTTGCAACTTCGATGTGGGCAGCAGTAATACGGTACTCTTTCAGCAGTTTCAAAAGGCTCACCAATCTTGACTTGTAATAGCTTGATTTTGTAATACTTCCTGCAAAAACAAAAATCATCATCTGCATGCGAATTGTTGCCACAAATGGACTCTATCAGCTTGTAGTTTCAAACAACTCTCAGGATAGACTGCGAATTGTATGGTATATAAAGGCAATCAAGATGCCAATTGTTTGCAACTATAAAAAACGATGAATGTGCGAATTGTTTGCATTCCTACGTGATGAAGATGCGAATTGTACTACAACGCACATGTAGCAGAACGCGGATTGTTCTATTTTTTCATGCATGTTGTAGGGATCTGAGAAATATGGAAACAACACGATAACCAACAAACAACCACCTAATATATATCTAATATACATAATAACTCTCAGGAAAGGATTAACATTACATGCAACCTAACAAACTCTTGCGTTCGACGATAAACCCAGAAACTAACATACCAACTGACATCACTAAATACTTGATTTCGGTAGAAATAAGCAACGTCGATCGTCAAATAATAGCAACAAGTGGTTTGAAGTCACCATAAACGCAAAAAAAAAGACTTTTTCCACGAGAAAAAAATACTTGCTTATCGTAACACTCTCTTGCATCACCGGTCAGCGTAAACTTAACGGCAAGTCGTCGAACGGATGCTGGTTACTGGCTTGATGGAGTAGAAGACGGTGACCGGTGGAAATCCGGTGAAGAATGACTGATTTTTGGGTTGAATGTAGGAAAGGTTTCTCTGGAGAGGAAGGTTCGTAGAAGTCGAACGGTTTCTGGTTGTTTCTACAAAATTAGATGTGTTGAAGTTGGTTTAGGGTGTTGAGAAGGAGAAAAAAGTGGATTTGAATACGAGGTGACAGTATCCAAAATTTGGGTACTAGTGGATAATTAAGTAGTTGAGTGGGTATTTACGCTACTTTTCTCAATTAAAAAATTAAAATTAAAAAAACAAACAAAAATAAACAAGATGAAAAAAAAAGCGAAAAAAAAAAAGATGAAACCTTTTTTTTAAGTGATTGTGACCGTTTACCAAGTACCTTAAAACTTTCTAATTTTTTTAGTTAACATAGTAAGTTAACACTTCACCGGAGTGATTTTGAAAGCATGTTCACTAGTTAACTATGTATTTAACATTTTAATATATTCCTTATACATTCTGTTATGCGAATGTCTAGAAAAGGACGACGACCGGGTGATCCGGTCTTCTTAATGTCGAAACAACCACAGCCGTCGTCGACTTCTTCACATCGCGGTCCTCGCGTCCTTTCTCTCTGTCTGTGATGAGTCTCTAGGGTTTCTCCTACGATAAAGGCGTTCTCACTCAATTTGCCCACCGATCCGTAGACCATAAGATTTCTTGATCTTTTCAGGTCAATACTCTCTTTTCTATTATCCTTACTTTTTTCATATTTATAATTCGTCTCTGCTTCCTAATTAACTGAGAAAGTTGAGAATCTATATGGGTGTATCTGTTGTCAAGCTAGGTAGGTATTTGTTCTAGGAGCGTCTCTTAATTTGATTCTGTCGCCATATTCATTGATATATTTGAGATTAAGCTGTCTAGAGTTAAATTGGCTATATAACAAAGGGATATGTGGATGGTCCCAGTGCTTTGTAATCTTATTTTGCTGTAATCAATCTAAGCACTTTTGAGCATTCATTTTGTGATTTTTTTGCATTAGTTTTTTCTGTTGATTTTGAAAAGCTATCAGTGTCGAGTTTGCTCAGCTGAAGAGGTCTATGACATCTCTGACGGAATATGGCTGTTGAAACTTTTATACACAGTGATAGTTCAAAACTCCTCCTTTCAAACTCTGTGCACTCAAAAGATCACTTTTTTTTCAGATTTAGTATCCTTAGTAGTGTGAATCCGGTTGTGTAGTTTGTTGCAAATTGGTATGAAAGAATATATGTTTCTTTTGTTTCAGTATAGAGCAGAGTGAGCCGATCGATTCATCTGGTTCTAACAAGCAGCAGATCCGAAATTTAACGGAAATGTTACCTCCACGCCAGCAACTGCACCACGGGGGCGCTCAAAATTCGCTGTCTTTAGTCTCTTCCGATCCTCACATGCCACATGATGGCCAGGACCATAGATCCGCCTCTGATAATATGCGTGAGTCGCATACTGAGAGCGCCAGCTCGCAAGAAACTTGGCCAACAACTGATGCTGTAACGGCAAAGAAGATGGAGAATAACCAAAAGAAGGCAGATGAAAATAACTATGGTGCATTGGTTGTTCACCGTGTTTCTAGTGCGGATAAGGTATCACTTCGGGACATAGCAAGAGAAAGAGTCGATGCAGTCGCTGAAAAGATGCAAGGCCTGCCTCATGAGTATGTAGAAGAGCTAAAGAATGGGCTTAGAGTTATCCTTGAGGGACATGGTGGTTCGCAGCATTACGAGGAGTTCATGATTGTTCAGAAGCTTGTTCAGAGTAGATCTGATTTGACTGCTAAGACACTCGCAAGGGCTCATCGCGTACAGCTTGAAATTCTTGTTGCAATAAATACTGGAATCCAGGCGTTCTTGCATCCAAACATTAGTATATCTCATGCATCCCTCATTGAAATCTTTATGTACAAGAGATGTAGAAATGTAGCATGCCAAAGTCAGATCCCAGCTGTTGGTTGTTCTTGTGAGATATGCTCTAACAGGAATGGTTTCTGCAATCTTTGCATGTGTGTCATCTGTAACAAGTTTGACTTTGCGGTGAACACTTGCCGTTGGATTGGTTGTGATTTCTGTTCTCACTGGATTCATACAGATTGTGCCATCCGTGATGGACAAATCAGTATGGGATCTTCGGCTAAGAGCGGATCATCCCCAGGAGAAATGGTTTTTAGATGCCGAGCTTGCAACCGGACATCTGAACTGTTGGGATGGGTTAAAGATGTATTTCAGCATTGCGTTCCGATCTGGGAAAGAGACTCCCTGATCAAAGAACTCGATTTCGTTAGCAGGATCTTCCGTGGAAGTGAAGATCCCAAAGGAACTAAACTTTTCTGGGAGTGCAAGGACCTTATCGATAAATTGAGGGGTGGACTGGCCCAGTCCACTGCTGCCAAACTGATTTTGATGTTTCTAGGTAAATATTGTTCTAACCAGTGAGACTATATTGTCTGTTCCTTGAAATAGTTTTGTGTTCCTTGTATCTAAATTTATTTTCTATTCGTGTTGATCAGTTTGTGTCTCTCATCTGTGATGCTTGTTGATTTCATCCAATTTGGAATCAATATTAAGATAACATGGTAGGTGCTGGATATAAGACCATTAATGCCTAATACTTTGAATTTTGCTGGCAAATGGTTCAGTATTATTTATTAAACTTGCCTGCAAAAAAAGTATTTTATTGGAAGTTGAGTATTTGTATTGTATGCTCTTGGATGTACTGTTTTGTACATTTATAATGATTTTGTAGACTTACTCATTTCAGTTGTGTTTGAATTTGGATTCTTTCTGCACTATTCAACAGAACTCCATGGAAATCTTAACTCCTCATTGCACAAAATTTTGGATTTCCTTTAACCGTGAAAACTTTGCTGCTTTGATCTACGAATCTGCCTGAATTTTGATGTTTTTTTTTCTCTCTATGAGAAAAGAGCTCGAGGTGGATTCTCCATTGAGCCGCGAAAATGGTGAAGGACAGATAGCACCACAAGAAGCATGCAGCAGGATCGCTGAAGTTGTACAAGAGGCTCTAGGTAAGATGGAGATGGTGGCTGATGAAAAGATGAGAATGTTTAAGAAAGCTCGCATGGATCTTGACGCATGTGACAGGGAGCTCGCGGATAAGGCCAAGGAAGTTGCAGAGCTAAAGCTGGAAAGGCAAAAGAGAAAGCTACAAGTAGAGGAGCTTGAAAGCATTGTGAGGCTTAAGCAGGCAGAGGCCGACATGTTCCAGCTTAAAGCCAACGAGGCGAAGCGAGAGGCTGAAAGACTACAAAGGATTGCTCTTGCCAAAACAGATAAATCTGAGGAAGAATATGCTAATAATTACCTTAAATTCCGTTTAAACGAGGCCGAGGCTGAGAAGCAGTATTTATTCGAGAAAATCAAGCTGCAGGAGACTTCTCGTGCAGCAAACAGCAGTAACAATGGAGTTGACCCATCACACGTATTGATGTATAACAAAATCCAAGATCTGCTACAAGGTTACAACATCAGAAACACGGATTCCCCGTCTAGCGAACGCTACCCTTTTAGAACAAATCCTTGAGGAATGGTCTGGTTTCGATCAAACCTTTTAAGCATATATGTAATCTTACATATGTATTATACTTAGCTAACCAAATGTACTTCAGAATCCTTCCATCATGTAATATTTTACCCTCTTCTGTTGTTTGTATCAGATTATTAACATGTGTTATCCACTTTGTTCCTAATCTTTGTCTTAACTCGACGAAAGTGCTTTTATTTTATTTCACCACTTTATTTGCAGATGTAGTTCTCAAGTAGAAAAGTATCCTTTTACATTTGTTTAAGCAGCTTCTTACATGGAATCCATTAAACCCTCAATATTCTCTGGCAGCCACATGCGTCCATTACATGTACGTACTGCTATATAGTGTTTGCGGCTATCTAACTCTTTTAAAATATGCAGCTCTTTCTCTTTAGTTTACGAAGATGTTCAGGTTTCTTCCGAAGATAATGCTTGCCATGCTCTTCATGTCGATAACTCCTCAGAAGCTAGGTAGTGCCCAATACCACTTCATATTCTCTTTATGTTAATAGTCCACATAACTAAACAGTTTTCGAACTGTGTTTTAGATACGGCCATTATTGTATTTTATGTATTTGTAATAATGTTGCAGATGGCGCATACGAACAGTGGTGCATAGCCGATGAGCAGAGTTCGGATAAGGAATTGCAAGGTGCACTAGACTGGGCTTGTGGACCTGGTGGTGCGGACTGTTGGAAGATTCAAGTGAACCAAGGTTGTTACTACCCTAATTCAGTGAAGGACCATGCTTCGTTTGCTTTCAATAGCTACTACCAAAGGTTTAAGCATAAGGGCGGTTCTTGTTTCTTCAAAGGAGCTGCCATCACCACTGAGATTGACCCAAGTAAGTTTTACTCTAAACCAAAGGCTTTATAACCCTTGACAACTTTGCTTTATAATATTTAGCTCATGATATTCCTGGTTATTTTAAAAATTTAAGTTTATGCTATACTTTTAGGATAAATTTCATAGTTCGATAACAAACAAATTTCAGTGTAGCAACTAATGTTGATTGATCTGATATTTGTTAATGAGCTACTAATTTTTTTTAGATTTCGAATTACTAAAATTTGTCATGTACCATAACCCACTCTTTTGGATAACGCATTGTTAGGCGTATATTTATTACTCTTGCGTCTCATAAAATGTGTTGCGTAAAATTTATTTATCAACGTAAGGAAAATAATAATGATAGAAAATTAATAGTTCAGCTAATTATTCTATTGGTTTAAAGTTGAATATATATAATTAATAATTTAATATCATTAAAAAGTAAAAACATTTATTAGAAAAATTAAATATTTCTTCGAAATGGTTATTTGTTACTAAAGAGAAAGAGTGGAATTTTTGGAGTTTCTCTTCGGTTCGTTGTTTGATCGTTGTTATGCCGTTTTAGTTATTTTAGTTTATATATGCGTTCGGTTAATCATGCTATATTTATTTTAATAGTCTTATTTATCGAGCTTTTTATGTCGTCGGTATTTTTTTAATTGGAATATGTGTATTTCTACGAAAACATTTTATTTTATTTAATATTTTTTAAAAAAATAGTATTGATTTTTTGCTAATGGCTCAACTGCAGGCCATGGCAATTGCAGATACGAGTATTATGCCTAATTCAAGGGCATATTGGGAAGACTAAGCAGTTTATGGTTTGAATATCGTATTAAGTATTAACCTCTTTCTTTAGATTAAATCTTCTGGTTTTAATTTGGATATTAGAGTTACCCTGTTCTGGTTTGTGATAATTTTATCTTTTACTAATTTCATTATTTAGTTTTGTTTTATATGTATTACTATACATCATAATATATATATAGTCCAGAGGTATTATTCAATCAAATATGGTAAATCAGAAATACTTTTATACTTCATAAAAATATTCAATTTAATTTATTAAAACTGGAGAGGATGTGTATCGAACTTGTGAAATTTCTTCTCCCAGTATATTTTCAAATTTACAATACATAATGTAGTAAAATAGTAGTAGTACTGTATAGTAAAGAACTCTGTTTAAAATGGTTTCGTTAGAATCACTTTTGTACAATGAGACAAAATATGTAAAGGATCCAGGCAGGACTCAAATTTCAAAAAGCCGAGACATGGTTGGAGCAATGATGGGAAATATGCATACAAAAAGTCTAAAAGAACTAGGATGATTATCTATTGTTTTGTCTCTTTAGAAATGCGAGCCTCGTCATTATCACTGTATTCAACATCAATCCCTCCTCTCGTATCTCTCTGGAGTGATTTTTCATACTAACAATTTTGATATTCTCTGCGCTTAAATAAGTGTTTCTTAAAATTGATGTATGGATAAAAGTATAATAATTGATTTTGAGTTTGTAAATATAATTATAAATTTAGTTAACTAATTTGTATGGAAAAGAATGATAAAATGATAAAATGATAGAAAGGATTATTAGCCAAGTTTATTAAAATTTTTGGAACAAGACAAATATATTATCTTATTGCAGATATGATAGTTTTTTCAAATGGAAAATTACAATTATCTGTTATTCAATATTTTTTGGTACTTTCTAGCAAAGTTAATCCGGCAGTCTAGGATCATTGACATTTAATGATCGAGCTACACATTATTGATGATATAAAAAACATATAGAGAAAAAATGCGTGGACCATTGGTCCACAAAGTGAGAATACTAAAATTGGATCGATTATTTCAGTAATTCTGGTATGAGTCTCATTCTCAAACATCTCGGACTATATGTAAAATGACAACACGATTAAGGTCTTAGCTAAATCTTTATGTAATACTTTAGCCACTTGGGTTCTTTTTAAAAATATAGAAATGTACAATAGCTGCAAGGCTTTGATCAAATTAGATATTTCTAAGCAACTTCTACCTAAATTATGGATTAGTTTCGGAGACTCCGAAGGATTTTGGCAAAAAGTTAAATATGGTAATATGCCATATTATTGTAAGAATTTCTCTCACTTGTATCACAATCAAGGTGCCCGTAGAAAACTTATACCAAAATAAAACCTGGTTAAAAACAAAGACTAAGAACAATTATCATATGCTGATGAACCATCTAATCTGCCTATTCAAACAGAGCAATGAATACAAAATATGAAATCTATAGAAGTCAAAGAGATGATTCAAAGAGATGAAGAAAATTAACAAGACTATACATCACAATACCAGGACAAAGTCAATTCTGAACAAACTACATGTATTCAAGACTTACTAGGGAAATTTTGATTAAAGGAGTTCTCAAAGTGGATTTCAAATATGCAAGACTCATGATGCATAATTGAAAAACCAATTATCAATTCTGAACAGACTACATCTAATCTTTCAATGATCACCATAGCCCTTCCGGAGCAGATGTCCCCGCATTGTTCGTTGGGCTAGTCCGGTGAGCATTGTCAAGCCTGTTTCCACTACTTCTCTTGACATAAGCTCCCAGCTTTCCCCTTTCCATAAGATTCAACACTTCTTGTTTCAAAGTGATGCAGTCTTCGGTGTTGTGGCCAATATCATGATGATATTGGCAAAAACAAGTATTACGACTTTCTCTAGGAGATTGAAGCGTCGTCGGCTTCCTAAAATGCACCTCATCTTTTGTTTTATCATAAATGGTTGCCACATTTTCTTTCAAATCAGCAAACCACTCCGGTTGGATCCAATGTCCTCGTTTATTTCTAGACTTCTGGCTCTGAGCTGGATTTGGGTGGGATTGAGTTTGTTTAGCCCTATTGGGCCCCTATCCGGTTTCTTTGGCCTTGTATCCGGACTGGTTCTGGTTTGGAGCAGCTGGGGCAGACCTCACTTGCTTGTGTACCCTAGTCTTCTTTGTTTCATCTACATTAATCTGCTTTCCCACCTGATTCAGAAAACCGCCCCAAGTCACGGCCTTCGTCCTGGTTACCGAATCGGTCAAATTCCTAGGGGTTTAACCCTTGTTTCAAACAAGCTATTTCCACTTGCTCAAAGCAATCAGCTAACTTCTTAGTGTTTACGAACCGGCTTATATAGTATTTCAATGATTTATTTGGCTCTTAGGCACAATGGATAATAGTATCTCAATTTCCCTTTACCTCCTTACTCCCCACAAACTACCTTCGAAAAGCCACCCAAAACGTATCAAAGTTTCTGATACAACCTTGTGGCAAGCTATTGTACCATTTCAAAGCACTTCCCGTAAAAGACGGGGAGCAGGCTCTTCAAAACAGTTTGTCGTCATCATCAATATCCATCATAATTTTTTTAAACTATTCCAGATGGTTGTCCAAATCTTTGCTCCCATCATAATTCTCCATTTTAGTACCGTCAAACCTCTTAGGAAGGTTTCCGGACATTATTTTGGATGACAATGGCGATTGCCTCCAATTCCGACCATAACTAAAAACTGTGTCTTAATTAGGTGTTGCAAAAATACCTGGCTCATCATGGAAAGCAAAAGGATCCATCAACAGCTGATCCACATGCCTGTGACTATGGCTGTGACTGTGAGACAACCCTTTTCCCAGATGCATCTTTAGTCTCCCATGCATATCCCTCTTTCTTGAATATTTTTTAACTAGCTTTTGTTTCTTTCCGGATCTTCCTTCATCGCTTTCTGATGACAAAAACTCCTCAAGCTCATCCTCATTCGAGGAGCTATTAGAGGACTCAGATTCTGAGCTCTCCAGCGGCTTGGACCGGTGAGATTTCTTAGAACTGACATAGGTTTTTTTTATGCTCAAATAAGTCTTTGCTGATAGGTCGTTCTCCCTTGGGTTTTCAGTATGGTGAATGGCTGACGCTTTTGACTTTTCCTTTAAACCCATCTCTGCCTTTTTAGTGGCCCTCAATGCTTCTAATTTAGCTTTCAACCTGTCTCGCTGTTCGGTCGTGTACTCATTATTTTCTCCCACCACCTCCACCAAAGGTGGTGAAATTGCTTGCTCGTTCGGATTCATCCGAACTGGTTTTTTCTGCTAGTTTTGAATGCTAGATTTAGGCCCCTTCTCCTCCCACTGTGGTCGCTAATTTGGTGTGGTTTATTTTAAGCTGAGGGTAATTTTGTCAAGTGTTTTGGAGAGTTTTAAGAGTATTAAAAGTTTAGGTGTTTTGTAGTGAGAGATTTAAGTTGCTTGGTTGTATTAAATGTTTATTACCCTCATTAATGAAAGTAGTTGGGTATTTATACCCTTAATTATGGACCCATGGGCTTTCGGGTCAAGTTATGAAACCGGGTCAAGTTTAAGGACCCATTTACTTAATAAGTTGATTAACACCTAGCTTAATCAAAAGGTGTTTAGCTATTTAATACTTTTGTCCTGTTCTGATAGTTCAGTGGGCACTTTATGACCGAATTGTCCTTGTCCGGATATCTCAATAGGAAGTGGTGCAGTTATCCGGACTCATCAATGATAATCTGACAAAATATCATCGTTTATTTGATGTCTTGCAATATCTAATTTTCCCAAAACCATACATTTTTTATGCAGCCGAACAAGTTTACGTATCTATTATTGCTTCGAATACCAAATACATAGAGTATGTAAAATGTATTATTCGTTATATATAATGTACGCTTGGCTATGGTATTCATTTCAAGTAGATTTCCCAATATTAGATGGTCCTGATCTTATACGTTGTTTATACACCTAGTCTTATCCTACATAGATGCATAATGAGGGTGAGTATCCAGATATTCTACGGTTAACATCGAGTTATTATGTATTTTTTTGGAGATGATATCACTTTTTGATATTCTAAATATTAGTTTATAATATTAAATTCTAGTGCCGCAGTTGAATATAGAGGTATCGCTAATTTTGTATCCGATTTTTGTTGGATTAGGAATCATCTTCTTAAACTTTATTACTTTATATAAAAAGTATATTAGTCTAGTGTGATAATGTTAGTGAGATATATTTATCTAAAATTATATTTAAATATCAACTCATTAAACATATTAAAATACACATACACTTTGTTCATAAAAAACAAAAATATGTGCATGTTCATATGTCTCATCTGGTTATAAGATTAGAAGACCCATCCAAGTCACTCATAATCTTTCAAACTTTGATATTTTCTATATATGTGGTGATTAATATTGCATCCTTGTGATCCGACTATGCCCTTCAAGTTATTGTCTTCAAAGTTAAGGTTTTGATGTGAGAACCAATACTATTATGACAATGTTCAACCCAAAGGCTACACATCGAGTCCTTACAATATTTTATATTTTTACAAAAAGACTTATACATATATTATTTGATGTTTTTTGAGACAGTCTTAATGTCCGAAAACTTCTTGTTTTGAATATTAAAGAGTATTAGAATAATATTATATTGGATGTAGTGTAAAAATAGCTGGTATAATTCTTGCAAAACTTAAAGGATGAGACTGAGCTAACAAAGACTTAAGGGTATGAATTTCCTGAAATTTAAGTGATGAGATCTCAGTCGAGACTTAGGTACATAGACATCTGCTAGAACCTAAGGGAAATTGCTATGTCAAGATTTATTTATAAGTAATTCTTGGAATCAAAGTGGTTGTTCATTAACTACTAGACTTAAGTGCAAAGAATTGTGTAGCTGAAGCTTCTAAATATATCTATATGTTCTTAGATAGAACAATATTTACTATTATATTGAAGATTCTGAAATGGATGGAAAATCTCAGTCGTTGATTAATGGAGTTAATGTGAGCGTGATTTAGATAAAGTCATAATAATAATATACCATATGTCAAGAAACGGCTACTACTTGCCAGTTTGTATATGCCAATATGAATGTTAGGGTGGATGTTACACGTAACCCTTGGTTGTTTGTGAGATATGTTGATAGTTGCTAGTGTGAATCTGATATATTATTTCACTCATCCTTGTTTTTATAAATAGTGTAGTATAAGTATGAAGCAAAATTTTATAACATAAAACGGTAGGAGCAAGAGCAAGAAAAAATAATGAATTCTAAAATTTTAGAGAGAGAATAAAATTTAAAAAATAAATACTGAGAGAAATACTAAGATCTATAGTTTCTTATATAAGACAGATTAGTTTTGTAACAAAAAATGAGTGATTATGTTAGTTATTTTTGAGAATTTTTCCTTGTAAATTTTATTCAATATAAAATCAGTGTATGTTGCTTGTGGATGTAAGATGTCTTTAAAATTCAAACCATGTTAAATCTTATGTTTGTGTGCTTAGTTTATATTTTATATTTTTTGTTAACTTTGAGTTTATAAGTCACAAGACGAAGATCTACTTCATTCTTGCCACACTTGTAAGAAGTAAATCATATAGGGGTTAAGTTTCGGCATAATGCCAAAGTTGTACTAGGTTAAGCCTAAAGTACCGGCCGAGTCAGAGGATATAATATTGTGATTACCTAGGGTATGACTAAACAATAAATATCCTTGTTTGTTCAGTATCCCCTACATGTAATGCATTGAGCGTAGATAATCTGTAACAATATTATTTTATAGGTGATAAACATAAGATAGAAGGTCAAAGATCGTTTGAGATCTTGAGTGTATAGATGTAGATCTCACCTGGATTTTAAGTAGAAACTGATGAGGAGAATAAATGTACAAGGGCCAAAATGCATAGAAATAAATGTATAAGGGCCAAAATGCATAGAAATAAATGTATAAGGGCCAAAGTGCGTTAATTGTAAAGATGTAGCCAAAATAGGAAAGAATTTTAGAGCAGGGACCAAAAGATGTAATTAACCCGAATTAAAGCGTGTGGGGTCCACAATTGTACTATAAAAGGACCACACACGCTTCACGAATTTCGAGATGAATAGTACAACTTTCTCTCTCTACTACTTTAACACTTTCTCTTTCTAGATTTGACTCTTAAGTATTCCTTTATCACAAAATCCCCTACCAACAAATCCTCATCTAACAAAATCTCCCTCGGACCATCTTTCAACTCTTCAGTGGCGCCGTCTGTGGGAACCGAGAATCGTTCCGACGATCATCACTCCCTAGAAATAATTCCTGTTCCGAGGAGAACCATGGAAGGTCGGGGGGACGATCTAGTTGATCCCTGCGAGGAAAACATGGAGGGGGACGATTTTCGAAATGACTTGGAGTCCGAAGGAGAAGGAGGTCGGCGTGTTGAAAATGATTTTGATGACTCCGCTCTTTTGGCTCAGAGGAATGAATTGTTGCTGGAAATCGAAAAGTTGAAGGCAGAGAAAGAAGCCGCCCAAAGAAATATTCGATCTGAGATAAGGAGAGAGCCCGTCGAACAAAGGGAGGAACGGGACGTCGAAACTCGTCCCAAGAAACGGGATGACAGGTCTCGGAGACGTGAGCGACGGTCTCCAAGGAAGAAAGACAAGTACCGTTCGGACTCAACTTCTTCGAGCGGCTATTCGCGGTATAGTACTTCTGAATCATCTCCTCGAAGGTACCACAGGAAGAAAAAGCGTGGTCGAAGGCAAAATGGAGCCCGGAGGGGAAGGAGTTCGGAGAGGAAATCCTCGCGGGAGAGGAGCCGCCACGACCGAGTAGATGATCGCTCTCATGAGCAGGTGAAGTGCCCAGGGAAGGATAATCTAGGTCCTCGGAACTCGGAATGGTAGCAACAATACACTTTGCCCTCCGAGGAGGGTCTATACTTCTCAAACAATGATAATCTGAGGTCCAATGTTTATCGAACAGGGCACAATTGGAGAGCCTCTCCTCTGTCTTCGGAGATCTTAGTAGGGAATCTCCCGAAGCATTTTGACATTTCGAAGCTTGAAAAATTCGACGGGACTCAAGATCCGGATAACCATATCGAGCAATTTAAGAATTTCATGATAAACTTTGACGACGATGATAAACTCCTGTGTAGAGCATTCTCTCAAACTTTTAAGGGAGTGGCATCTAAGTGGTACAACAGGCTACCTCAGGGGTCCATTAAGAACTTTGACATGTTCTGGAACATTTTCAGACAGCACTTCGTGGGAAGCAAGAAGTTTCGGGCCAACGGGGACACCATAATATACTGTCGACAAAAAGTGGGGGAGAGCCTCAAAAACTACACCAATCGTTTTGTCAAAACCAAGACAGATATGGAATACTGTAGGGATTCGGTGGCGCTTGCAGCATTCAGAATGGGATTGCTCCCCGGGTTGTTGAAAGACACGGTGGCAGAAAGCCAAGCGATGACTTTTGGAGCATTGCTGGATCAAGTTGAGAAGAGAATCTTGGTGGAAGAAACCCAAGCCTCAGAGAAAGGGTCCGGAGAGCAATTGGACCACAATCAGCTTCAATGGGTTGAACCAAGCACTCAGGGCCCTCGACTGACCGTTCAGGCTAAAAGCACGGGTCAGTATCCTCCAAGGCAAAAATCAAATCATCAGTATTTTAGCAATCAATCGAACCACAATCAAGGGGGAAGATACATGTCAAACAAATGGACTCGGCCCGACTACTACACGGAGTTGACGGAAAATGTCGCTGCAATATTTGATAAAGCTAAAAATTCGGTCACGTTTAGGAAACCCTTTCCTATACAAACACCGAGGGAGAACAGAAGCGTTAATAAATATTGCAAGTATCACGAGGATGTGGGCCACGACACCAAAGATTGTATAGCCCTGAAGAAGGAGGTGCAGGCTCTCATCGAGAATGGAATGCTATTGGAATATGTCAAAAAGCACTCCCAGAAGAATGCCGTGGTAAAAGCTGTCTCAAAGAATACTGACACAACAATGGTAATTTCCGAAGGGGTTGACGATTTTGACATCGAGCAGGAATATTTGGACCCGAAAGCTGGGAGGAACAATGTGAACTTGGTCGAAGAAGAAATCCCAAGGGGGAAAGTGGATAGTCTGTGTGCATTTTTTGAGTCTTTAGCAATCTTTGGTGGAGACACCATCGCAGGGAATTCGAACAGCTCGCGCAAGAGGCACATGGTGAATTTGACCACCCAGATCGAAGCTGGAGTCTCCGCACAAATGCGTCGATCGCCTTCCCCTATTATTTGTTTTGATGATGATGATATGCGTAATGTAGCAGGCCCTCATGAGGACGCCGTAGTGATCGCGGCGGGCATTGCCGGGGATCAGGTTCAGAAAATACTTATCGACACAGGAAGCTCTGCGAACATTTTGTTTATGAGTACTTATCGCCGCATTTCTGACCCACCGGTCATCCGAAGATCTGACAGAACGATAGTAGGTTTCACTGGTGCTACGGCGGTTGTCGTGGGAGAATTTCAATGTATGGTGGAGTTGGGTCGTGGACCGTTCAAAAAAGAGGTAGAGGTACTTTTCATTGTGGTCGACGCGCCCACCTCATATAATGCTATCCTAGGTCGCTCTTGGTTGTCACGGATGCACGGCGTCATCTCCACGGTGCATCAATGTCTAAAATATGTAATCGGGAACAATATTGGCACGGTCAGAAGTAGCCAGAAGATGGCACGAGAATGCTACCAAATCGCCTTGTCTTCTAAGGGAGTTCGAGGGGGACCCTCTGACTCAGCATAGCAATTAAAAGGGCCACCCTCCGAGGTCATTCCTTGTGATGATCCGAGGGAGGCCCCCGGATTTCAGGTCCCGGAGGAGGACTCTACGACACACGAGTTCATGGCTGGGAAAGTTCTGAAAATAGGGGTTCATCTCTCCCCCGAATTTAGAGGAAAGTTAATTAATTTTTTATCTGATAGGCTCGATATGTTTGCTTGGTGTGCACAGGATGTCACGGGGGTGCCGACGGAGATTATATGTCACCAGCTCGCCTTGCGATCGGATGTCCGACCAATAGTTCAAAAAAGGAGGCCCGTCTCCCCGGAAAAGGCCTCAGCAATCTTGTTGGAGGTCGAACGGCTTTTAAGTATTGGTCATATTCGCGAGTCGCATTATCCCCTATGGGCATCGAATCCGGTGTTGGTAAGGAAGAAGAATGGCAAGTGGAGAATGTGTATCGACTTCACAGATTTAAACCGTGCTTGTCCTAAGGATCCTTTTCCTATCCCGCGCATTGATCAGTTAGTAGACTCGACCTCCGGAAATCGGTTGCTATCTTTCATGGATGCTTACTCAGGATACAATCAAATCCGACTGGCTGCTAACGATGAGGAGAGTACTTCTTTTATTACCGGGCGAGGTCTATACTGCTACAAGGTCATGCCGTTTGGGTTAAAAAACGCGGGGGCAACTTATCAGCGACTGGTTAATAAGACCTTCGAGGAGCAGATTGGGAGGAATATGGAAGCTTATATCGACGACATGTTGGTGAAAAGTGAGAAAGACGACGACCATTTTGCCGACCTCACGGAGACATTCCACAACTTGCGTAGGGTTAACCTGAAACTCAATCCAGAAAAGTGCATTTTTGGAGTACGGTCGGGTAAATTTCTTGGCTACATGATCAGTGAGAAAGGTATTGAGGCGGACCCGGAGCAATTAAGAGCGTTGATCACTATGAGCCCTCCTCGAAACATTAAAGAGGTACAAATCCTGACATGGCGATTGGCTGCCCTCAATCGATTCATTTCCCGCTCGTCGGACAAATGTGCCCCATTCTTTAAAGTTTTGCGGAATGCGAAGCAATTCTGTTGGACCGAAGAATGTTCGACGGCGTTTCGTCAAATTCAGGAGTATCTAACCTCGCCGGAAGTTTTATCTAAACCATTGGTGGGGGAGACGTTGATTGTGTATATAGCGGTATCCGCGTGTGCGGTCAGTTCCGTGCTCCTCCGAGAAGCTGATGCTCTCCTAAGGCCAATTTATTATGTCAGCAAGAGTTTGCTAGATGCCGAAAAGCGGTATCTTACTTTGGAGAAGGTGGCTTTGGCGTTGGTGACAGCAGCGCGAAAGATGAGACCTTATTTTCAAGCGCATCCAATTGTGGTCCGAACGACGTTTCCCCTCAAAAGTCTATTACAGCGACCAGACGTCTCTGGCAGAATGACTAAATGGTCCGTTGAGTTGGGAGACTTTGACATAACATTTGAGCCTCGCACAGCAATAAAAGCACAGGTTTTAGCGGATTTTCTGGTTGAATTTCACTCTGACAGGGACGAACAGGAGGTATCTGATATAGTCGCTGAGGAAGAATGGGTAGTACGAACGGATGGGGGGGTCAAACATCTCAGGCTGCGGGGCAGGAGTTCAGTTAATATCCCCGCAAGGGGTCGCCATGTTCCAAGCCATCCGTTTCGGTTTCAAAGCCACTAATAATGAGGCTGAGTACGAAGCAGCTTTAGCCGGCCTGCGGTTAGCTCAGATATGCGGAGCTCGACGGATAAAATTGGTCAGTGATTCTCAGTTGGTAATAAATCAGGTTTTAGGAGAGTCCGAGGCAAGGAAGGAAACATTGGTACAATACTTGAAACTGATGAAAGATTTGGCGTCGGGATTCGAAGGCGTCAAGTTCGAGCATGTCCGACGAGAAATGAATGCCATCCCGGATTCTCTTGCTTCTGCTTCTCGGACCGAGGGTTATCCTTGGGTTTTGACCCAGACATGCCCGTCGATCTCTATCACTAAGGACCATGTGATGAATGTCTCAGAGGAAAATCATGCGATTACCCCTGATTGGAGAACAGTCATCGTTGATTTTTTGGCTCATGACATTTTGCCCACCGACAAATATGAAGCCAGAAAAGTAAGATTTAAGTCTTATGGTTACATTTTGTTGGACGGGTCGTTGTATAAGAAATCTCTGAGTCGGCCATTACTGAGGTGCTTGAACGGACCCGAATCACAAATTATCCTCTCCGAGTTACACGATGGCGAAGGATCCGCTCATTGTGGATATAAAGCTCTGATTCGCCGAGTATTCTTGGCAGGTTATTACTGGCCAACTATTTCGGCCGATGCAAAATATTTGGTTAAGCGTTGTGACACGTGCCAGCGGTACGCTAATATAATCCACAAGCCAGGAGCATTGATGGAAAGCATCCCAGAGGCGGTTCCTTTTGATAGATGGGGCATTGACTTGGTTGGACCTTTACCTATGGCCTCTGGGGGCAGACAGACGATAATTGTAGCCGTTGATTATTTTTCTAAGTGGGTAGAGGCTGAGCCACTTGCAGGCACGAAAGCCAAGGATGTGATCAAATTTGTTTTGTCTAATATCTGTTGTCGTTTTGGTATGCCATTGCAGATTACGACGGACAATGGTCCACAATTTGATAACAAAGAATTTCACAATTTTTGTGTGTCAAGGGGAATACGACAATGTTTCTCGGCGCCATTTCATCCTCAGGCAAATGGCCAGGTGGAAGTAACCAATCGCACCATCCTCGACGGGCTGAGGAAGAACTTAGAAGGAAAGGCGGGGAAATGGCCCGACTATTTACAGGAAGTGCTATGGGCATATCGAACGACCCCACGAACAGCCACCGTTGTGTCCCCTTTTGCCTTAGTTTATGGAATGGATGCCGTGGTTCCTTCGGAGATCCTCTTCCCTTCACATCGAATAGCAGCTTATGATGCAGACACGAATGACGCGCATAAAACATTAGCTTTGGACTTGGTGGAGGAAAAGAGACAACGGGCGCAACTGACTTCCCTTCATTATCAAACTCTTATGAGGAGTCGATACGCATCCAAAGTCAACCACAGGGACTTTCAGGTGGGAGACAAGGTCCTACGGAAAATTTTCTTACACACTAAGGACAAGAGTCTGGGGAAGCTAGGCCCTAATTGGGAAGGCCCCTATGAGGTCACCGACAAGATTAAACCAGGCACATATCGGCTAAAAGATAAAGATGGACGATATCTCCGCTTACCCTGGAATATTGAGCATTTAAAGTTGTACCTCGATTAGCAGAGCTCAGATAGAATATTGTATTTCTTTTTATTTTCTTTGTATACCTCGAGAAAACTTTTGGTGAGGACACACTCTTTCCTACCCTGTTAGGCACAGGAAGGTTTTAATGAGGTGTTTCGGTGATCCCGTTAATACAACGTTTCTTTGCCTCACACTATTTTTTGAGTCACATTAATATGTGCCTCGAAGTATTGTCCCTCACACTATTTTTTGAGTCACATTAACATGTGCCTCGAAGTATTGTCCCTCACACTATTTTTTGAGTCACATTAACATGTGCCTCGAAGTGTTGTCCCTCACACTATTTTTTGAGTCACATTAACATGTGCCTCGAAGTGTTGTCCCTTACACTATTTTTTGAGTCACATTAACATGTGCCTCGAATTGGTGTCCTTCGACCGATTTTCTGAACCACATTCACATTAAGATGTGCCACGATGATTTGGGACTTTCAAACTATTCTTCGGGTCACATGACGATGTGCCACGATGATTTGGGACTTTCAAACTATTCTTAGGGTTACATCAAGTTGAGCCATGATGATTTGGGACCTTCGGATAATTTTTGATCACTATGAGGTGTGCCTCGAAGCCACCCCCAGTAATACATCAAGAACGTTTTTTCCTTATAAATTATTTTCTGTTTTCCTTTTTTCTCGAAGACCCTACTTATTGTCCGAAGGACGCGTAGGTTGGAATTCGAAGGCCTAATTCGAAGGCCACATAATCATATATTCAAGTAATTATTGTTCGAAGGACTAGATTCGAAGGCCACATAAGCTGGAGTTCGAAGGCCTAGATGCAAATATAAAACTTGGTAAAAATGCCTGAGTAATAATTTTTCGAAGACCAAGTGGGTTGAAATTCGAAGGCCTTCTTGTATATAGAAAACTTACTAAAAATGTCTGAGTTATAATTGTTCGCCGGCCTTAGTGCAAGTATAAAACTTGTTGAATCTTTCTAAGTGTTAATTTGTCGAAGGCCAAGTAAGTTGGCATTCGAAGGCCTAATGATAAATATGACACCTGCTAAATCTATCTAAATTAAATTCTGTCGAAGGCCGTACGAATTTGTGACTTTATCCAAGTGCTCATTGTTCGAAGGGCTAGTACAATAATAAGTTCGAAGAAAAATGCATTGATGAGTTAAAATTTCAAGTACTTGTTGAAACAGCACAAACAGCTTCCAACCATTACAAAAAAAACAAAGGCCTTTTAGGCCATACAAAAAACTACCTATGACCCTCTCGCTTAGTCGGCGTTCTTCGAATTATAACTCCCTTCATTTTCTGAGTCGTCACTCTCACTGACAACTATTTGGGGTGGACGAAGTTCTGGGGGGACAAGCTTCCAGAAGGGACCCAGTTCATAGTCAGGGTGATCAGTGTATATTTGGGTCAATAAGCCAGCTCGAGTGGCAGCATCTCGAGCTTGTAAAGTCTTCGAACATTTGGCAGCATAAGCATCTGCACCCTTTTCCTTTGCCTCCTCGATCTCTGCTGGGAAACTTCTAATCTTTCTTTTCAAATCGTCGCGCTCTTCAACTACCTTTTTAAAACCCTCACTGCATTGCTCGAATGCATCGCATGCCTTGCGATGCCCTGCCTTGTACTCAGAGATCAGCAGCTCTTGGGTGTCAGTCTTTTTCTTGTATAAGTCCCTCTCTTCCTGGCAACAATGTTCTATTACTGTTATATAATGCTCAGCAGCAGAAAGAAGTTCATACAAGGCATCAGCTTGGCCTTCGACAACTGCATGTTCCTTCTTGGCTTCTTCAAGCTTAGCGGCAGCAACTGATGCTTTAAACTTATAGTGATTCTTGCGCTTCTCGAGATGGCGCATCTTCTTTCCTCGATTAACTGACGTGTGCAGCAGCCTTCGCAGATTCATTGAAAACTCATCGTCTAAGGGGACCTCGAAGGAGCTCGACGGAGATCCTAGATCTGCAGAATCGAACTCAGAATAATTACCACAGGCCACATCAGGATGAACGAATAATGGGGGGTTTGTTCGAGGGGCAGGAATAGGGGCCACCCTTGGACTGCCTTCGAAGGAGGCTGGTTGAGACGCCTCAGTCAGAGGAGAGTGCAAAGACTGGTAGGAGGTTTCCTTGGGTGATAGGCCACCTCTGTTTTCAGCATCAACTGCGCCATCTTGAACTTCTCTGTCGAAGTTAGTACCTTCATTGTTATCAGGAGTTTCTCCTCCCTCAGATTGCTCTTCGATGGGCTCAAGCAGAATACCCTTTCCCTTCAAATCCTTTTTCAGTTATTCGAAGGTTACTGGAGTTCGAGGCCCCTATGTTTTTCGAAGAGCTTGATTTTTGAGTCGTTGCGATTGGTTTGGGATTTGTTGGTTGAGGTGGTGTGGCTTCATCTTCTGGAGATTCATCCAGGTGACTTTGCGAGCGAGAGCGTTTGGGCAGATAGATTGTTACATCCTGCTTGCTGCATCGCTCTAGCACTTCTCGTTCAGAAGGTGGAGTCATTAGGCTCCTCATACTTACACGATCCAGAGGATCGAGCCTCCAGAGTCGACTTCTGGCCAAGTTCTCATCGACAAAGCAACGGCGAAAACGATTGTCCCACTGTTCTTTTGCCCACAAGCGAAGGTTAGTGAAAACAGTGGTAGCTCCTTCGACGTAGTCGGTGTAGGGTTTGGATACTCCGGTCATAGCTGCAGTAAATAACAAAGGAGAAGAATGGTTACACAGAATATGCTGTTCGAAGACATGGCAGCTATGAGATTCGAAGGAATCATGAACTTAGAGAAATTTACAGAAAAATTTTAAGTTCGAGGGCATATAATGATTCGAGGAGTACTTACATTTCATGGTCCATTTCAAGGAGAGCTTATGTGGATTCGAAGGAGTGGCTTGGGAGCCGGTCTCTCAACATCCAGAGAAAAAAAGGAACTGTTGCCTCCATTTTTTGTCTGCTTCCAAGAGATCCTTTAACACCTTTTGCCCCCGGTTGAATGTCATTGAGTAGAAGGGGAAGTAAGGGTTTCGAGCAAGACCAGCTAGACCAATGATTTGTTCCAACAAAAATTCTTGGCCTGAAAGCCTTGAGGCCATTATGCAAGCCATTAATGTGAACCACATGTTGGGCCCAACTTGTGAGGGACAGAGGTCTATTTTGAGAGGTATTCAATAAAGAAGGGGTCTAAGGGATACCTTAGCCCCGAGTTCATGATTTCTGTGTAGACCACCACCTCGTGATCCCTCACAGACAAGGGCGTCTCTCCTTCGGAGGGAAATCTGATATTAATGTACGAAGGAATGCCCCATCGAGCCCTAAGCATTGTCTCTTCAGCCTCCGAAAAGTACTTGTACTTGATATTGGCAAGGGCCACCATGTGCTTGTTCTCAATGCCTCTAATATTATTGCCGGCAATATTATCTAACTCTAAGGGCAAAGTCACATCTCCCTTCGATTTTGGCGCAATCCGGCGAGCTTGTTCCTCGGATATTGCCGAAGAGGAAGTACCACCATTTGCAGGGCCTGACAAGGAGGTAATAGGCTTTTTATGTCCGAGGAACTTGTTGAAGGGTTTCATAACTATGGGGTCTAACGTTTCTTCATGCCTAATCCGCATATCCTCCTCGGTGATAAGTGTTCTTGAAGGTGAGAATTGAGTACCATGAATGGTCATGGATGGTGTGGAGGGCAGACTAGACACTTCCGTTCCTTGTCTTCGAGGAGGGCTTTCGGTACTATGTTGCAAGTCTTGCCTTCGAGGAGGACTTTCAATACTTTGTTCTAGACTTTGCCTTCGAGGAGGACTTCCAGTATTGTGTTCTAGGTTTTGCCTACGAGGAGGATTTTCGACATTGCGTTCCAAGTTTTGCCTTCGAGGGGGACTAACTGAGTTCCGAGGGGGACTCCTCGAAGTCTTTCGCGGGCTTGGAGATTTTTGGGGGCGATCTTCAACATTAATTGAGACAGTGGGTTCTCGAATGGTTAGGGAAGCCCCCCTGGCTCGTTTTCGCTCGTAAGAGTTTTTCCTGTCTCTATGGGACTTTTTCCTCTTCGAACCTGATGAGTGCTTGTGAGATTTTTCTTTGCCCATTTCTCTTGACGGGTTTGTTTCGGTGAGTAAGCTTTGACGAGCTACTTCCTGAGGAATAACGGCCGTCGAATTATGCGAAGGGGGCCAGGCACCAAAAAAAGTTGTAGTCAGTGGAGGGGGACGAGGTCTAACGTCCTCACCAGCAGCAACCCTCTCTTCGAATCGTTTACTGATCAGTAACCACTCAGGAATTCGACGGGGTTTGTTCGCCAGTTTATCTCTCTAGAGTTAATTGAACAGAAGTTGCATTAATGAAGAAATAGGTTGGTATTTATAGAAGATTAATGGGCTTCTTTGGTGAAAGGAGCCCGGGGACATTTTTATGTTGTTTGCCTAGGGGTATGATGGTCCTTATAGGTGAGCAATGTATGACAGCCTAGCTAAAGTAGAAGATGAAGAGTTTTGTGTCAGAAGTTGTCATGGGAAGCGGAAGGGTTTTCTGATAACAGAATAGGTACCGTTTCTTCAAACGCATGCTGACGTTGGTATCTGTGTAGTGACATCATCAATCCTAGCAACATTTTTCGCCTAAGTATATAATTGTCCGACGAACATTTTGCTTAAAATGTTGCAAGGATTGGGGGGCTACTTGGTACAGCAGAAACTCGAAGGAGTCTTGGTAGATATTCGAGGAGACTTTTTTAAGTAATTCACTTTTATGGCCGAGGGATTTACGAAGTTCGAAGGAACAATCTTTCGAAGAAGCAACTTTTATGCCCGTGGGATTCACGAAGTTCGAAGGAACAATTTTTCGAAGAAGCAACTTTTAGGCCTGAGGGACCTGTGAAGTTCGAAGAGATTTTGGCCGATCAGAAGAATTATTCAGTCTTAGCAAAACAATTTTTTACTAAGACTGGGGGGCTACTGATGAGGAGAATAAATGTACAAGGGCCAAAATGCATAGAAATAAATGTATAAGGTCCAAAATGCATAGAAATAAATGTATAAGGGCCAAAGTGCGTTAATTGTAAAGATGTAGCCAAAATAGGAAAGAATTTTAGAGCAGGGACCAAAAGATGTAATTAACCCGAATTAAAGCGTGTGGGGTCCACAATTGTACTATAAAAGGACCACACACGCTTCACGAATTTCGAGATGAATAGTACAACTTTCTCTCTCTACTACTTTAACACTTTCTCTTTCTAGATTTGACTCTTAAGTATTCCTTTATCACAAAATCCCCTACCAACAAATCCTCATCTAACAAAATCTCCCTCGGACCATCTTTCAACTCTTCAGAAACATAAAGTTGGGATGAAATTAAATATTTCTTTGTACATAAGGGACTGTTTGCTCCAATTGATAGGAGAGAATGATTTTGAAGTAATGTTTCATAGTACATAAGATATTATCTACTATAATTGATAAAATAGTAAAACAATAGGTTAATAATAAAATATTTTCCAAGGCCCATAACGCTCTAATTTTGAGTTTGAGGATAAGTTAGTTCAAGGGGTGTTTATGTAGCCTACAACGTTAGGTATATAGATACTATTGAAAGCCATTTACATGAAAAAGTCCTTGGCCAACATATTGTATCTCAAGAAATATATATATTGACAATGAATGGTAGCAAGGATATTTAAAGACACTTGGATGAATTTAATAGAATCCTTCTTGATTTGAATGTAGTTAAAATTGAATTAGAGAAAGAGGATCAATAAATAATCCTCCTAAGTTCTATTTGAAAGTTGTATGAGCAGATTACTTGACATGATACTCTATAGTAAATATTCCCTTACGATAACCAAAGTTAAGAGTGATTTAAACTCAAAAGATCTTTAGAGGAACACCGGTTTAAATAGTGAATCTGAAGGCCTCAGATTGAGTGTGAGGGGAAGGTCTAGAAGGAGAGATTCATTTAAGAAGAGAGAAAACTCTCGGTCTAAAACAACAAGATTTATGAAAATCTCTAAGGTAAAATATTGGTTGTGCAAGAAGGAATTTCATATTAGTAAGAATCATCGAAACATAAGGAAAAAATATAGTTATAAGAAGCATAAAGCTTAAGGTCTCGAATGGTCTATGATAATTATGACTATATTAATGCTTTAATTTCTTTGACTTTCATGTACAATGATAAGTAGTTTTTGAACTCATAATCTTCATTCTACGTGACTTCTAAAAACCATTGGTTTGAAAATCTAAGATTTTTTGATGGTGGTAATGCCATATTACAGAATGATGAACCTTTTAATGTGAAAATATTGGGGAATTATGACTCAAGTAGTCTACATGACTTGAGAGAGTGACAAAAAATTTGAAACTTGTTCTGAAATTAAACAGAACATTCTTTCCATCAGAATGTTAGATAAAAAATGGTTTATATATAAGGGTGGAGGTGGCAGACTTATGATTCTAGAAGGCTCACTAGTTTTTGTAAAATCATGTAAGACTTATTGATTGTTAAGTAGTGTTTGGAGGTGTGTCTAATGTAGAGAGATATTCAACCAAGCAGTGACATCTGAAGTTAAAGCGTGTGAGTGAGAAATGATTTATTGAGCTCAGCAAACAAATATTGTTGCATGCTATGTAAAAGTCAAAAGGTTAAATCCATGCCTAGTAACCATACAACCAGTAATTTCTTAAATATATTCCTTTAGAATTTTGGAAAACTGTAAGGCATCTCACATTGTGAGGTTCCATATAATTTATGTATATGATTCACTACTATTTTAGAAAATTATGGCTTATAATTTTGAAGACCAATCATGAAGTATATGATTCTTTTAGGGATGTGAAGATACTGTTTAAGAGAATCATGCTGCAAAAATGTTAAAAAGTTGAGGACTCAATAACTTTGAATATACGAATGAATCACTAATTATTCATTGCTCTAAACTTGGCATTATTATACGCATAATCGTAATACTAACTCTCCAACATAATGGACTTATTGATATGATAAATCAAAAATTGTTGAAAAGGGTAATGTGTATACTTTTGACATAAAGAATGGATGAAGGTTTTGAGGATAAGTTATAAAAACAACTGAATATATTATCGACATGAGTTTATCTATGATATTTAAGTTTAATTTTCCATATAATATATGAAATGGAAAAAAAAATTATGCTGAAACATTTGAGAGTGTTCAGATGTGCGGCCTACGCACATGTAATGCAACACAAGCTTCAACATAAAGCACCATAAATATATATTTCTTCTTTGAAGGAATTGAATTTACTATTATGTTGAAGATTCTAAAATGAATCAATAATATATGACATTGATGAGTAAAGTTAATTTGAGTGTTCTTTAGAGGGGCAAAATAGTAATTGTCAGGTGTCAGGGTATGATGCCACTACTAGATATCAGGGTGGCGGCTACTATTACCCATTGTTTGTCTATGAGAACATATTGGCATCTGTCAATATCCTCCTAGTGTATTATGTCATCCATCTTTGGTTATATAAATAATATAATAGAAATATGAAGCAACCTTTTTTAGCGCGAAACAGTTAAACAAAAAGCAAGAGAAAACGTATAGTTTTTTGTTTTAGAGAGATAAACAAAGTTAGGAAATAAACATTGAGAGAAACACTCAAATCAATAGTTTTTTAAGGCGTAATGGTTTTGTAATAGAAAATTAGCGGTTGTATTAGTTAAATTGAGAGAGTTTCATTGTAATCTTTCTTCTATATAAAATTAGAATATGATGTTTGTGGATGTAGAATGTCATCATAATCCGAACCAATTTAAATAATATCATTCTGTGCTTAGTTTATATATATATATATATATATATATATTTTAAAACACACTTCAAAGATGATTATTTTATATGTCGATCTTTTTAACTTTTTAGATATTTAAGTTTCAAATTACTAATATAAAAATCTGAATTTTATATATATTTAATTTATTTTTAGATGTATAGCTTAAGGTAGCCATATATCTATATTTTGGATATGTTTTTTTCGAAAATGATGTTGAGTTGAGTGATTCATATCTTAGTTGCACAACAGACTTGACAAGCATTAAGTTTAGTTGCAAGATGGGTATTGATGAGGAAGAATAAAAGACATATGGAGAAATTGGAAAGAAGTGTTTTTATTGGGAAAAGATTGTAAAATGCATAATGAAAGTATCCATTATGAATAAGTGGTAAAATATAGAAACTAGATGTGTAATAGTTGGGAATTAAAGCGTGTGGGGCCCGTTATTGTACTATAAAAGGACCCCACACGAGTTGATAAATCTGGTTGATTAATATAATACTATTTTCTCTCTATATATTGAGTAGTTATTTCTCTCTCTAAAAAGCTCCCTCATAAAGAAGTTTTTATAACAGTTTAGTCCCTCGAACATTTGTTTTACACAAAATTACCCTCGAACAAACTCTTAATTCATTATTGGCGCCGTCTGTGGGAAACGAAGATTGTCCTGACGACAATTACTTTCTCGAAATCGTTCATAGTCTGAGCGGAATTATGGAAGAGCAGGGGGATGAATTTGTTAATGACTGTGAGGAGAATCTTGTGGGAAATACTTATCAAAACGATATGGAATATGAAGCGCATGGTGGTCAGCGCGCCGGAGAAATCTTTGACAAGTCGGTTCTGCTGGCTCGAAGAAATGAGTTACTACTGGAGATTGAAAAATTGAGGGCAAAAAAATAAACTGTCCAGGAAAATATTCGTTCCGAGATTAGAAGAGAACAAGATAGCGAAAAAGATGAGCGTGAAGTTGACCTTCGTCCAAGGAACAGAGATGACAGATACAGAGGGCATGCACGACGTTCTTCGAGGAAGAAAGGAAAGTGTCACTTGGAATCCTCTGATTCAAGTGATTATTCTCGATATAGTTCACCAGAATCGTCTCCGGAGAGGAGTCACCGAAAGAAAAGACATGGCAGAAAGCACGTGGATCACCGGAGGGGAAGGAGTTTGGAGAGAAAATCTCCAAGGGAAAAGAATTATCATGCTCATGCTAATGAGCAAGGTTATGACCAAATGAATTTTCCTTCTGGGAACCAAAATGTCGACCAGCGGAATTCGGAGTGGCAGCATCAGTACACTCTGTCTTCCGAGGAGGGTCTCTACTTTCCGAATCATAAAACTTTAAGAGCTAATGTTTATAGGACAAGTCATAATTGGAGAGCTTTTCATTTGTCCTCGAAAATTCTAGCAGGAAACCTCCCAAACCACTTTGATATTTTGAAGCTAGAAAAGTTTGATGAGACGCAGGATCCTGACAATCAGATCAAACAATTCAAACATTTCATGATCAATTTTGATGACGATGATAAATTGTTGTGTAGAGCGTTTTCTCAGACCTTCAAGGGGGTGGCTTCCAAGTGGTACAACAGGCTTCCACAGGGCTCGATAAAGAATTTCGACATATTCTGGAATATCTTTAGACAGCATTTTGTGGGGAGCAAAAAGTTTCGAGCCAATGGAGACACGATAATCTATTGTAGGCAAAAAGTCGGGGAAAGTTTGAAGAATTACACCAATCGATTTGTGAAAACGAAAACAGATATGGAGTACTGCAAAGATTCTGTGGCACTAGCGGCATTCAGGATGGGGTTTCTCCCCGGACTTTTAAAGGATACGGTAACAGAGAGTCAGACGATGACTTTTGGTGGAGGAGACCCAGACATCAAAAAAAGGATCAAGTGATTAGCTAGACCAGAGCCAATTTCAAAGGTCTGAGTCTAGTAATCAAGGGCCTCGTGTTAATGTTCAAGCTAAGGGTGTGGGTAAGTATCCGCCAAGGCCGAGAACGAACCAGCAAAACTATAGTAATCAGCAAATCCATAACCAAGGAGCAAGGCCCATTTCGAACAAGTGGATTAGTCCGGACTATTTTGCCGAGTTAACGGAAAATGTGGCTACGATATTTGATAAGGCAAGGTCAACAGTGCAGTTCAGAAGACATTTTCTTATTCAAACTTCGAGGGAAAGCAGAAGTGCTAATAGGTTCTGTAAGTACCATGAGGATATTGGGCATGACACCAAGGAATGCATCGCTTTGAAAAAAGAGGTGTAATCTTTAATTGAAAATGGAATGTTATTAGAATTCGTGAAAAAAACATACCCAGAAAAATGTTGCAGTAAAGGCTGTCCCAAAGAATGCTGACACAGCAATGGTGATTTCCGAAGAGGTTGATGCTTTTGATATTACAGCAGAGTATCTGGTTCCCAAGGAAGGGAGAAATAACGTGAACATGGTAGAGGAGATTATTCCAATGGGGAAAGTAAATAACCTATGTGCGTTTTTCGAGTTGTTAGCTATTTTCGGAGGGGATACCATTGCAGGGAACTCCAATAGTTCGTGGAAAAGGCATATGGTGAATCTAACTACGTAGATTGAAGCGGGGGTTTCAGCGCAGATGCATCGCTTTCCCTCCCCTATCATATGTTTTGACGATGATGATATGAGGAATGTAGCGGGCCCGCATGAAGATGCGGTGGTTATTGCTCCAGGAATAGCCGGTGACCAAGTTCAGAAGATACTTATTGATACGGGAAGTTCTGTGAATATTTTATTTATGAGTACCTACATGAGAATTTCAGACCCACCTGTAATACGACGGTTCGACAGAAGCAACAATAGTCGTGGGAGAGTTTCAGTGTGTGGTGGAGCTCGATCGTGGGCCATTCAAAAAGGAAGTTGAAGTTTTGTTTATAGTCGTAGACGCACCAACTTCTTACAATGCAATTTTAGGCCGTTCTTGGCTGTCCAGGATGCATGGTGTTATCTCGACGGTACACCAATGCTTGAAATATGTGGTAGGGAACAATATAGGGATGGTCAGGAACAGCCAGAAGATGGCTCGAGAATGTTATCAGATAGCTTTATCCTCGAAAGGAGTTCGAGGAGGAGCATCGGAAAAAGCATAGCACTTAAAGGGGACTTCCTCTGTAATCACTCCTTGTGATGATCCGAGGGAGGCCCCCAGATTCTTGGTTCTAGATAATGATCATGAGGAACATAAGTTTGAAGAAGTATTTTTTTAAAAATTGGAGTAAAGCTTTCTTTTGAGTTCAGATAAAAATTGATTGCATTTTTGTCGACAAAATTAAATATGTTTGCTTGGTGTGCAGATGATGTTACGGGTGTACCTCCAGAGATAATATGTCATAAACTCGCAGTACGACATGATGTTCGACCAATTGTACAGAAAAGAAGACCAGTTTCTCAGGAGAAGTCTGCAGCTATTCTTTCAGAGGTTGAGCGATTATTAAGCATAGGCCATATTCGAGAGTCGAAATACCCTCTATGGGCCTCGAATCCAGTCTTGGTCAGGAAAAATAATGGTAAGTGGAGGATGTGCGTGGATTTCACGGATATGAATAGAGCTTGTCCAAAGGATCCTTTTCCGGTACCCCGAATTGATCAGTTAGTGGATTCTACTTCGGGTAATCGGTTATTGTCTTTCATGGATGCTTATTCAAGATATAATCAGATCAGATTAGATGCAAAAGATGAAGAAAGCACATCTGGGAGAGAATTTTACTGTTATAAGGTCATGCCATTTAGCCTGAAAAATGCGGGGGCGACTTATCAGCGGTTGGTAAACAAAGCCTTTGAGGAGAAAATTGGCCGAAATGTAGAATCTTACATCGATGATATGCTGGTAAAGAGTTTACAAGACGAAGATCATTTCTCTGACTTGGAGGAAACTTTTAATAATTTGAGCAAAGTCAATTTGAAGTTAAATCCAGAAAAGTGCATTTTTGGAGTACGGTCGGGGAAGTTTCTTGGCTACATGATAAGTGAAAGGGGCATCAAAGTTGATCCATAACAGGTAAAGGCTTTGACAACTATGACTCCTCAGAATATTAAGGAAGTCCAGATTCTCACAGGAAGATTGGCAGCATTGAATAGGTTTATTTCTCGTTCATTGGATAAATGTGCGCCTTTCTTTAAAGTGTTGAGAAACGCCAGACAGTTCAGTTGGACCGAGGAATGTTCAACAGCATTTCACCAAATTCAAGAGTATTTGATGTCTCCAGAGATACTTTCCAAACCTTTGATGGGAGAAAAGTTGATCGTTTATGTGTTGGTATCAGACTTTGCAGTCAGTGCTGTATTACTCAGAGAAGAGATTGATTTGTTAAAGCCGGTTTATTACGTCAACAAAAGTTTGCTAGATGCAGAGAAACGATATCTCAAGTTGGAAAATTTAGCTTTGGCCTTGGTAACAACTGCTCGAAAAATGAGACCGTACTTCCAAGCCCACCCTATAGTACTCCGAACAGCATTTCCCCTAAAAGGTTTGTTACAAAGGCCGGATATATCTGGAAGAATGACGAAATGGTCAGTTGAGCTGGGAGATTTCGACATTACATTTGAGCCTTAGACAACAATAAAAGCTCAGGTTCTAGCTGATTTCTGGGTTGAATTCCACTCAGAAAGAGCAGACATGAAAATTGTTGACCAGTCAGGTAAGACAGAATGGTTGGTTCGAACGGATGGAGGGTCAAAATTTTCTAGAAGTGGTGCTGGAGTCCAGCTAATATCCCCGGATGGAATAGCCATGTTTCAAGTTATCCGTTTCGGTTTTAAAGCAACTAATAACGAGGCTGAATATGAGGCAACATTAGCAGGGTTAAGGTTGGCTCAAGTGTGTGGAGCTAGAAAGGTTAAATTGATTAGTGATTCACGGTTGGTGATAAACCAAGCTTTGGGAGAGTCAGAGGCGAGAAAGGATCAATCAGTCAAGTATTTGAAAGTCTTGAAGGACTTGGCTTTAAATTTTGATGAAGTTCAGTATGAGCATGTTCGAAGGGAAGCAAATCTTATCCCTGATTCCCTAGGAGCTGCCTCGCGGTCAGAAGGTCATCCATGGGTCATAATTCAGGAGCATCCTTCGGTTATAAGCAGTACAGAGCATTGAATGAATGTGGAGGAAGTAAGCAATGTGGTTAAAAAGTATTGGAGGTCAGAAATTGTGGGCTTTCTGGAAAAGGATAGCTTACCTACAGAAAATTTAGAGGCTAGGAGAATCAGGTTTAAATATCTCGGTTATATCCTTTTGGGAGGAGTCTTATATAAAAAATCCCTAAGTAGACCATTACTTAGATGTTTGGCTAAGGACGGGTCGCAATTCGTCCTATCGGAACTGCATGACGGGGAAGGGTCGGCCCATTGCGGATATAAAGCATTAATCCGACGAGTGTTTCTGGCTGGTTATTATTGGCCGACTATTTCCAGTGATGCGAAAGAGTTGATAAAATGATGTGACATATGTCAAAGATATGCCAATATAATACACAAGCCAGGGGTGCTGCTAGAGATTATTTCCGAAGCAGTGCCATTCGATAGGTGGGGTATTGATTTAGTTGGACCCCTACCGATGGCATTTGGTGGAAGGCAAACGATCATAGTAGCAGTTGACTATTTTTCCAAGTGGGTGGAAGCAGAGCCTTTAGCAGATAAGAAAGCAAAATATGTTATCAAGTTTGTTGTCTCAAACATTTGTTGTCGTTTTGGGGTGCCAATAAAAATCACAACGGATAATGGGCCTCAATTCGATAACAAGAAGTTTAAGAGCTTTTGCGTTTCCAGGGGCATACAACAATGTTTTTCTTCTTCATTTCATCTGCACATATGAGAATTGATACTGAAAAGTTCGATGAGCTTAATACTTGCAATTTATTAGCCAAGTTGGAGGGCTATATTGATACGATTATTTTCAAAGCAGACTTTTTGAAGGCATCATAATGTCCATATAATTGTTTTCGATGAGAGTTTCTGAGATAGAAATTACTTATGTTGAGTTATGGTCTAATCTTTGCTAAGACATTGCAAGGATTGGGGGGCTACTGATAAGTGTCACCAAGGAGAGTTAAAAGATAAGAAGAAATTCGAAGAGGTATTTTTCGATGAAGCATTTTTCGAGGAGAGTTAAAATAAATTCGAAGATGCATTTTTTCGAAGAAGCATTTTTCGAGGAGAGTTAAAAGAAATTCGAAGATGCATTTTTCAAAGAGAATTAAAAGATAAGTTGAAATTCGAAGATGTCATCGCAGTCCTAGTAAAACTATTTTTACAAAGACTGGGGGGCTACTGATGAGGGAGAATAAAAGACATATGGAGAAATTGGAAAGAAGTGTTTGTATTAGGAAAAGATTGTAAAATGTATAATGAAAGTATCCATTATGAATAAGTGGTAAAATATATGGACTAGATGTGTAATAGTTGGGAATTAAAGCGTATGGGACCCGTAATTATACTATAAAAGGACCCCACACGAGTTGAGAAATCTGGTTGATTAATGTAATACTATTTTCTCTCTCTACATTGAGTAGTTATTTCTCTCTCTAAAAATCTCCTCTCATGAGTCCGAATTCAGCATACTCCCCGGAAGGGCAAATCAGTCTAAACCTCTCCGGATACCGGACAAGCACTAAGGACATAAATCGGACAGATCATTTGGGCCGGACAGATCACTTTGAACACTGCGAACTTAATGATGTTCGAACTATGACTAAAGTACTAAAAAACCTAAACACTTCCTGACTAAGCTACATGCCCTCCTGCTTAGAACTCATGGGTCTTTAAACATGACCCGGGTCCATTCAACATGACCCGAAAGCCCATAAGGGCCCAAACATCACACTATAAATACCCAACCACCAGCATTAACTATGAATAATGAAAATTAACTGCTACCAAGCTGCTTAATTATCTCTCCACCGTTAAACACCCACACACCACCGTTAAACACCCATACACCACCTTAAAACTCCACTTAAAATTACTAGCCTACCCTCAGGCGATTATTATCCACACCAAATTGGCGACCACAGTAGGAGGAGAGAGGTGCCTGAATCAAGCATTCAAAACCTGCCAAAAAATTCTGTCCGAATGAATCCGGACAATCTAGAGCTTCCACCAGCTTTGCTCGAAGTGGTGGAAGAAAATGATGAGTATACTGTCCAAGAGCGCGATAGGTTAAAGCTTGAAATAGAAGCTCTGAGGGCTGAAAAGGCCAAAATGGGCGTGAAAGAAAAATCCAAGGCATCGGTTGTTCATCACACCGACAACCCTAGAGAGCCTGAGGCTTCGAAAACTCATGTGAGTACCAAAAAGACACATGCTAGTTCTAAAAAGTCTCACCGGTCCAAGCCTGTGGAGAGCTCTGACTCAAGTTCAGAATCTTCGGGCAGCTCTTCGGACAGTGAGGGAAATGAAAAATCCTTGTCCTCTAGCAGTGATGAGGGTCGAACCAAGAAAAAGCAAAAGCAGGTTAAGAAATATTCGAGAAAAAGAGATCACCATGGAAGAATGAAAAGACATATTGGAAATGGGTCATCTCACCACCGGAGGTATACGGACAAGATGCTGATGGATCCCTTTGCTTTCCACGATGAGCCAGGTATCTTTGCAACTCCCAATGAGGATACCGTGTTCAGTCGTGGAAGGAATTGGAGGCAGTCTCCACTGTCTTCTAAAATCCTGTCCGGAAACCTCCCCAAGAGGTTTGACAGTACTAAGATGGAGAAGTACGATGGCAGTACTGATCCGGACAATCATCTGGAGCAATTCAAGAACTTCATGATGAACTTTGATGATGATGATAAACTACTGTGTAGGGCGTTCTCCCAATCTTTTACGGGGAGTGCTCTGAAATGGTACAACAGCCTGCCTCAAGGTTGTATTAAAGATTTTGATACGTTTTGGGTGGCCTTTCGAAGGCAGTTTGTGGGGAGTAAGGAGCTGAAGGGCAATGGAGACACAATAATCCATTGTGCCCAGGAGCCAAATGAGTCATTAAAGGAGTACATAAGTCGTTTCGTGAACACAAAGAACAGGTTGGCTGATTGCTTCGAACAGGTGGCAATAGCATCCCTAAGGCAAGGTTTGAACCCATGCAATCTGGCTGATTCGGTGACCAGAAAGAAGGCCATGACCTCGGGAGGGTTGCTAAATCAAGTTGGCAAGCAAATAAACGTTGATGAAACAAAGAAGACCAGGGTACACAGACAGGTGAGATCCACCCCGGTGGCACCAACTCCAAATCAAAACCAGTCCGGGAACAAAGCAAGAGAAACCGGACAGGGGCATGGTAGGGCAAAAGCTCAGTCTCAGCCAGCTGCTCCTGCTCAAAGTCAACAATCTAGAAACAAAAGAGGGCCATGGGTCCAACCGGAGTGGTTCGCAGAACTCAAAGAAAGCGTGACCACCATTTTTGATAAAACAAAAGATGAGGTACACTACCGGAGACCAGCAACCTTGCAGTCTCCCAGAGAGCATCGTAACAACTCCTTTTGCCAATACCACAATGATATTGGCCATACCACTGATGATTGCATAGCATTGAAACAAGAGGTTCAAAACTTGATTGAAAGGGGAAAGTTGGGTCCATACGTTAAAAGAAGAGGAGGCAACAGGCTTGACAACACTCACCGGGTTTGTCCAAGTAATGCTGCCCCAGAGGGGGCCATGGTAATAGTGGAAAGGTTTGATGTAGAATCTGAGTACTTGGATCCTGATCCAACACGAAACAGGGTGGGTGCTATAGAAGAGTGTTCTAGGTCTGTCCCCGGGCTCATTAAATTCTTCGAGTCACTTACAATCTTCGAAGGGGACACTATGACAGCTCCTACTGCTTCTTCGAGAAAGAGGCATGTTCATAATTTAACCTCACAGCTAGAAGGAGGCATGACATCTTATCAATCACCAAACTCATTCCCATTCATTGTCTTTAATGAGGATGATTTAAGAGACATTGATGGCCCTCATGAGGATGCTGTTGTCATAGGAGCATCTATAGGGGCAATGAGATAAGGCGAATTCTGGTGGATACTGGAAGCTCTGCCAATATCCTTTTCCTAACCACTTATAAGAAAATGAAAAATCCAGCTGTGATTCAAAAGTCGGACAGGTCAATCGTGGGCTTCACGGGCAGCTCAGCCGATGTGATCGGGGAGTTTGAAGAAGAAGTGTTATTGGGCAGGGGCCCTTTCAAGAAAATGGTTAGAATACTCTTCATCGTGGTGGATTGTCCCACTTGCTATAATGCTATTCTGGGGAGATCTTGGCTCTCTAGAATGCATGCAGTAGCTTCGACAGTCCATCAGTGTTTAAAGTATGCTGTTCAGGGACAGGTTGGGGTTGTCCGGAGCAGCCAAAAGGTTGCAAGAGAATTCTATGCCACTGCCTTGGCTCCTCGAATGCTGGGGGCAGTCCGTGTAAATGATCAATAGCAATTTGAGGGTCTTTCTGGGGGTGAGGGTGAGATTGATGACCCCAGGGAGACCCCCGGAGTGTTAATCCCAATTGAAGAGGTTGGAACGCACTGTCTGGAAGAAGGCAAAAGTGTCAAGATAGGGTCCAAGATGCCACCAATGTTGAAAGAAAAGATGTTGAAATTCTTGAAAGACCATCAGCACGTTTTTGCTTGGTGCAATGCTGATGTTACTGGAGTTCCATCAGAAGTGATATCCCATCACCTAGCTGTCCGGAGAGATGTGGCACAAGTGGTTCAAAAAAGAAGAGCTTTTTCAAAAGAAAAGGCCGATGTCATAGTACAAGAGGTTGACAGACTCACAAAGATGGGGCACATTAAAGAATCTCAATATCCTTTGTGGACTGCCAATCCTGTCCTGGTGAAAAAGAAAAACGGAAAGTGGCGCATGTGCATTGATTTCACAGACCTCAATAGGGCTTGCCCGAAAGATTTGTACCCGGTCCCCCGGATAGATCAGTTGGTAGACTCTACTTCTGGGAACAAACTGCTCTCCTTCATGGATGCCTTCTCCGGGTACAATCAGATCCAAGTAGATCCAAAAGATCAAGAACATACCACGTTTGTCACTGATAGGGGTCTACATTGCTACAAGGTGATGCCTTTTGGCTTGAAAAATGTTGGGGCTACTTATCAAAGGTTAGTCAATAAGGCATTTGCTGATCAAATTGGAAGAAATATGGAAGTTTACATTGACGATATGATGGTGAAAAGCGTAGATGAGCAGTTGCACTTGTCCGATCTCCAAGAAACTTTTGCCAACTTGGCAAAAGTGAATTTAAAACTAAACCCTGAAAAGTGTGTATTCGGAGTGCAGTCCGGGAAGTTCTTAGGGTATATCATAAGTGAGCATGGAATACAGCCCGACCCGGACCAACTCAATGCCTTATTCCAGATGGAGCCCCCTCGAAACATTAAAGAAGTACAACAATTGACGGGGAGATTAGCTGCCTTGAACAGATTCATCTCCAGGTCTTCGGACAGGTGTGCTCCATTCTTTCAAACTTTGAAGGGTGCAAAAGGGTTCGAATGGACCCCGCAGTGTGGTGAGGTATTCAATGAAATCAAGAAACATCTCTCCTCTCCTAAAACTTTGTTCGAACCAGTTGACGGGGAGACTCTTATTGTGTATCTGGCCGTTTCAAGTTGTGTCATCAGTGCTGTGTTGGTAAGAGAGGTCGATGGTTGTCCCTACCCAGTGTACTACATCAGCAAAAGCTTGATTGATGCTGAGAGGCGTTACTTGAAACTCAAAAAACTGGCATTGGCTCTGGTGATAGTTGCAAGAAAAATGAGGCCTTACTTCCAGGCTCATCCTATCGTCGTCCGGACATCTTTCCCTTTAAAGAATGTCCTTCAAAAAGCAGACATTTCAAGCAGAATGACGAAGTGGTCAGTGGAGTTGGGGGACTTCGACATAGACTTTGCCCCCCGAACAGCAGTAAAAGCCCAAGCTGTGGCTGATTTTCTGGTTGAATTCCACTCCGATAGGGATTCAGAGCAACCTACTGATTCAAAAGACAAGAAAGTGTGGATTGTCCGAACAGACGGAGGGTCTAGCACCATGGGATGTGGGGCAGGAATATGTCTCACTTCCCCATATGGGGACAGCATGTACCAAGCTATTTGTTTTGCTTTCAGGGCGTCTAATAACGAGTCCGAATACGAAGCAGCTATAGTTGGGTTGAAATTGGCCCACATCTGTGGGGCCAAAAGGGTCAAGCTTCTGAGTGACTTCCAGTTACTTGTCCACCATGCCTTAGGCCAATCTGAGGCTAGAAAGGAGCAGTTGGTAAAATATTTACTCCTCCTCAAAAATGAAGCGCTAAAGTTTAAAGCTGTTGTCTATGAGCACATTCCCCGGGCAGAAAATGAACTAGCAGACTCATTGGCAACAATAGCATATACGGAGTCCTACCCATGGATCCATGTGCTTGAAAGCCCTTCTATTCAACTTAGTGAGGGTGGAAAAGAGGAAGTTTTTGAAATATAAGTGAATCGGCCTCAAGACTGGAGGTCTCCTCTCATACAATACCTGTCCGATGGTATTATACCTTCAGATAAGTCACAAGCCAGAACGTTGAAACACAAGGCTCGTGGTTTCATTATGTTGAAAGAAGTGTTGTACAAAAAATCCTATAGTAAACCCTCCTACATTGTTTAGGGGATCATGAGTCACAAGTGGTCCTCTCTGAATTGCATGATGGTGAGGGATCAGCCCATTGTGGGTTCAGAGCTTTAACAACAAGAGTGTTACTCTCCGGATACTATTGGCCATCAATCATGAAAGATGCTAAGGAGCTGGTAAGAAGGTGTGACCCATGCCAGAGGTACAGCAATGAAATTCATGTACCAGCCATTCCTTTGGAGTCAATTTCTGAGCCCATCCCTTTTGCTCGATGGGGATTGGACTTGGTTGGGCCTCTCCCTGTGGCGTCCGGAGGGCGTAAAACTATAATTGTGGCCATTGACTACTTCTCGAAGTGGATAGAAGAAGCTCCCCTGGCAGGGACAACATCAAAAGTTGTCATAAAGTTCATTATGTCCAATATATGTTGCAGATTTGGTGTCCCACAAAAGATAACAACAGACAATGGGCCACAGTTTGACAACAGAGAGATGTAAAGCTTCTGTGCCTCAAGGGGCATACAGCACTGCTTTTCTTCACCTTTTCACCCACAAGCCAATGGGCAGGTTGAAGTGGCTAATAGAACTATACTGTCCGGGTTAAAGAAAAATTTGGAAGGGGCTGCTGGGAAGTGGCCTAGTTATCTACAAGAAGTCTTGTGGGCCTACCGGACAACATCTGAGGCTGCAACACAAGAATCTCCCTTTGCCTTGGTCTATGGGATGGATGCAGTAGCCCCCATAGAGAAGACACTTCCTTCCTTTCGTGTTCACAACTTCTCCGGACACGCTAATGAAATGGCAATTAGAAATCAGCTTGATTTGATAGAAGAAAGAAGGGTTAAAGCCCACCTTAGAATTGCACACTATTAGGGCTTGATGAGAAGCAGGTTTGCTTCTAAGGTTAAAAGAAGAGATTTCCAACCAGGGGACAAGGTATTAAGGAAGGTCTTCTTGCATACTAAGGAAAAGCTCTTCGGAAAGTTGGCCCCAACCTGGGACGGTCCCTATACTGTGGTTGAAAGAATCAAGCCTGGAACTTATTGGTTGGAAGACAAAGATGGCAGGGTTTTAACTCACCCTTGGAATATTGAACACCTTCGAATGTACTTGGAATAACACTTGTGTAAATATTTACTTTTTTAAACATCCATGTAAATATTTGGGGGCATACATTCCCCTCTTCGGTGGCACGGAGAGTTTTCAATGAAATTTGATGCCTTCTTCAATAATTTTCTAAGTATTTTCAAAATTCTGTCTCTTGTCATACTACCCGGACTGAAAGGTCTAAGGGCTATTTAAACTCTAGCCGGAGAATCTTAACACTCTCACAATGCAATAACTCAAAGCTACTTAAATTCCAGCTATCTAAACTAAAACGAATAATGAAAGAAGAGGATGGTTGAGCAAAATAAAAACATTCATTCAACAAATTGAAACTGCCTTGGCCTTCCAAGGACTTTTGAACAAGTTAGGGAACAGCAAAAAAATCTGTCCGAATAACACCGGACGCCACAACAAAAATAGTGCCTTGGCCTTCCAAGGACTTTAGTTTGAATGAAAGATGAACAAAATAAACTATAAATTAAGGTTGAGCTTTTGAAGATGGCTCGCCCTCATCTGCTTTCTTGCCCTTGATATCGCTCCTCTCTTCGACTATCGTTTTGCCCTTGGGATCAATCTCCTCTTCGCCTGGGCTCTCTCTGGTTTTCTCTTCATTATCAGATGAGGACTCACCGGAATATCCCTCGTCAACCATAGTATAATATGGAAGGTCATCATCATCCACATAGCGCCATAAGTCCCCCAGTCTCCTCTTCGGGAATTTTTCGTGAAACAGGAGAACCATATCAGACTTCACCCTTTGAATCATTAGCTCCTCGCTTTGTATCATCTCCCTGGCATAGGCATTGATCTTGGCCTTGATTGTGGCCTCTTGGTCCCTTACCAAAGCAGCTTTCTCTTCAACAGCCTGAGTCACTGCATTTTCTAAAGCAATCTTGTCAGTGGTCAGGTTGGTGATGAGCTTCTCCTTTGCTGCAGTTTCTCCCATTGAGGTTGTCAGGTCCTTCTCCATTCCAGACAACTTATCCTGAAGATATTTTATGGTTTCTTCTAGGGTGGCAACTTTTGTGTTACTTTCATTTTGCTTCCTCTTCAGCTCCTCATTTGCTTCCTTAAGCAAGTCAGCATTGGTGGTGGCAGTGCGGAGGTCTTCAGACAGCTTTTCCTTATCAGACTTGAGGTCTTTGATAGTGTCTGCTTGACTCCGGACTTGCCTCTCCAATGTGAGCACTGGCTGCACATTGCTAAGCAGAGAATGGGCAATAGTGTCCTTCTCACTAGAAACCATGAAAGTCTTACCGTTAAAGTTGACCGTATTGGAGCTGCTCGGAGGGATGTAGGGCCCTGCGAACTCGTCTCTGGGCAGGCCAAGAAAATATTCACCAAGTCCACCCAGACCGGTGATGTCCACTTCATCCAAGTTGAGCTCTCCCCCCTCAACTTCATCAGTGTGAAACTCTCTGGGGATCTCTTCGGCCAGCGTTGGGTCAGAAGGGCCTGTGGGGAAAGAGGGCTCCGGATCCCGGAGAGCGAGCTCATCTCCTTGTGAAGTCTTTTTCTTCTTGACTACCCGTTCAGCGCTTTCACTTGCTTGCTTGCGAGTCCTCTTGGGAGCCCTTAGAGGTTTTGGAAGGTCTACTTCCTGCTTCTCGGTCTCCTGCTCCACCACCTGCAAGAGGGTTGCATCAATTTGAACTTGGGCTGGCCCCTCTGGCTCTATTGGGGCATCCTTCTCAGCATCACCTGCCACCTTCTTGCCTTTTCTTCTGCCCTTCATTTTGCTTGGGGCTTTGGCCCGGGCAGGCAGGTAGAGTGTCCCATCCAGCTCATGGGACCTTCTCAGCACAATGTCTTCATCAGGCTGGGTGGTAAGCTCCTCCCAAGTTAGGTCTCTCCGACCTGTGGTGTTCCACAGGTGAGACCTTGCTAGATTTCCAGGGGTAAAGGCCTTGTGAAATCGATTCTCCCAATTCTCTGCGGCCCAAGCGTTGATTTTGCCACAGGTAGTCTGTCCGACCTTCAGGTAGTCCCCGAACTCCTTTGGCAGCTCTGATAGAACAGAAGAGAAATTGGTTAATAAAAACTTAACTTAAAAAAAAGAAGAGAAAAACGGACAGAGACTCAAGTTGAGAAACTTACGGTCACTCCTCCAACTACTCCTGAGGAGGCTTGGGTTCTCTCCGACCTTGATTTTCTTGCCATTTTCCCATGAGCCACTGACAAACAAGAATTGGCTCCTCCACTTACTCTCCGATTCCAGGAGATCATCAACAGCCTTGAGATCGTTCCCCATGTTGAAATGGTAGAAGGGGAACTGATGATGCTTGCACAGGTTAGCCACTGTTGCGAACTCTTCCATAGGAAGAGGGATCCCAGATAACCTAGACGCCATGATGCATGACATTAAGGTGAACCAACCATTGGGGCTTAGCTGTGTTGGGCAGAGCTTGACCAGGTGGAAGTAGCGCACAATCTCCGGGTCTAGTGGGAACCTGAGCCCCCAGTTAAATAGCTCCGTGAAGAAGACTATCTCGTTTCGTTTACAATCCATTGGGGTCTCCGGATCAATGGGGATCCTTATCTTCACGTTTTCAGGGATCCCCCATTTGGTGCGCATTCTACCCAGGTCAGAGGTATGGATGAATGCATACTTGGTCTTATGCAAGGCCAAGAGGTACTTAAACTCGACCTTGTGGAAGCACGGCCCCACTCTCCCCTCAAGGCACTCCGGCAGGTCCGGGCGCCTTAGGTACAAATTCTCTTTGCCCTTTTTGGTAGCAGCAGTGGTATCAGCCTGTCCGGAGGACTCGGACTCAAAGGGAACCTCTTCAGTAGAGTCCTCCATTCTCTCCTCCATAATTGTTGGAGGGACTTCTGTGGAAGTGGTTCAGGGAAGATTGATGCTTGGCATAGCCTGCCCTCCGGACTGTTGCCTGCCTGTATCTATCTGACTTCTCAACTCGAGTTGAGTTTCTGAGGCAGAAGATTCTCTGGGGGGGGGCGGGCTGCTGGCCTCCGGACCGGACAGCCTCTCCCGGGGAGCTCTAAAGGGCACTCCAGACCCAGAGTCATTATTCTTTGTCCCCGATTTTGAGGGAGTATTTTTAGAAGTTAGCCCCTTGACTAACCGGCTTGGCCTCTTGATGACTAATTTCTCCGGAGAGTGGTCAGAGTCAAACCCCATGGCAATAAAAGATGATTTTTTCCTAACGCTTGTAGCGGTGACTCCTGGTTCAACAACAGGTCTTGACTCCTGAACTGAGGATCCAGATACTATGGGAGAAAGGGTGGATTGAAAGAGCTTTTTGGGCTTGGTACCTTTGGAAGAAGATGAGCCTCTATCAGATTCTGCAACAGAGGAGGCTGGTTTCTCAACAGGTGACGATGGTAGCCATGCTGCTATTCGCTTTTCTTTCTCGACCCTTTGTGCTTTCTCCAACTCCGAAAGGTTGAGCCAACCGCCTTTGATCAATGCTGTTCTTGCTGTAAACATAAAACAGCCAAGGAAATTTTTGTTCTAGAGAGAGAAAGCTCTGAGTAAAATTGGAGAGTAAGATTTGAGAGAGATAGTAAAACAGTGAAAAATGAATGTGAATTTATAGTAGATTTGAAGAAAAAGGAGTTGATTCCTAGGAGAATCCGAAAAGTTGGGTAATGATTAAAAGACGGCGCTGATGTCACTGTTGGCAATTAAAGAGGTTACTTGTTCAAGAAGGTGGTGCAAAATTCGAGGTGAAAAAACGGCTGGAGTGGCCAATCAGAAAGCGACACGTGTCCCACTATCTTTGGCAAAAACTGTTTGAAATTTGTAACGTTTAATCTGTCCGAGTATACCCACAACTCTGTCCGGATTAAGAACCACTTCATGCAATCGGACTGTTTTCAGTTCTTTGACAAGGACACTTGCTCAAACACCTAAAAAAGGGGCTCCTGATGAGTCCGAATTCAGCGTACTCCTCGGAAGGGCAAATCAGTCTAAATCTCTCCGGATACCGGACAGGCACTAAGGACATAAATCGGACAGATCATTTGGGCCGGACAGATCACTTTGAACACTGCGAACTTAATGCTGTTCGAACTATGACTAAAGTACTAAAAAACCTAAACACTTCCTGACTAAGCTACCTGCCCTCCTGCTTAGAACTCATGGGTCTTTAAACATGACCCAGGTCCATTCAACATGACCCGAAAGCCCATAAGGGCCCAAACATCACACTATAAATACCCAACCACCAGCATTAACTATGAATAATGAAAATTAACTGCTACCAAGCTGCTTAATTATCTCTCCACCGTTAAACACCCACACACCACCGTTAAACACCCATACACCACCTTAAAACTCCACTTAAAATTACTAGCCTACCCTCAGGCGATTATTATCCACACCACTTCATAAAGAAGTTTTTATAACAGTTTAGTCCCTCGAACACTTGTTTTACACAAAATTACTCTTGAGCAAACTCTTAATTCATCAGGTATGACTAACACTAGTGTTTGTCAAACACTAGGTGCAACTAAAATCTATGTTAGTCTTATTGCTCGATAAATGCATTTACATATTTGAAAAATAAATTTGTACTTCCATTGTCGTTCCTTCTTTCTCCTATAAAACGTTTGACATATCACAGCTAAAATGCATATTTTCATTGTAAAAATCCATGTTTTTATGTAATAGAACTCTATATACACTTTAACTAGTACATTTTATGGTAGAGTTTAATTTTTTTCAAAGATTTAAATAAAAAAACTTAAAATGAATGATATAAGATATATAACCGCACGATTAATTCATATTATTATTATATCTCCATGATATAAAGTCTGTATCTTTCAAACCTTAGCTCTATAAAAAAACATCTGAAAGTACCACCAGTTTTATTTTTTTAAGACAAACAAAACTAGATCCAATAATATTTTTTAATCTTTTTTCGCTAGACCCAGCTGGACTGATCTTGCATCTCGTATCATCAAGTTTTGCATGTCTAGCATCTTTCCATTTCATTATGCCTTGTCTCGTATCTCGTCATTTTATCATGTCTGGTATCTTTACTTCTATCATGTATGGTCTCTCCATTTTATCATGCATGGCCTCTCTATTTTTCTCATACTCGGTATCTCCACTTCATCATGCCTTGTCTCGCAACTCTCCATTTCATGATGCGTGGTCATTCTACTTCATCTTGGATGGTCCTTCCATTTCATCATGCTTGGTACTCCATTTCATCATACATGTTATCTTCACCTCCATAATATATGGTCTTATCATTTCAGCATGCCTAGTATCTCCACTCCCATCATGCCTAGTCTCTTCATTTCATCATGCATTATCTCGCATCTCTCCATTTGATCATGCATGGTCTCTCCACTTTGTCATGCATGATTTTTCTACTTCCATCATGCCTGATCTCTCTATTGCATCATGCCTTATCTCGCATCTAGCAATTTCATCATGTCTGGTCTCTCTACTCCATCATGCCTTGTCTGGCATCTCTCTATTTTATCATGTTCGGTCTTGCCACTTCATCATGCATGGTATTTTCAATTCATCACACATGGTCTTGTATCTCGTAATATTATCATGATTGATCTCTCCATTTTAGCATGCATGGTCTCACATCTTTCTAATTCATCATGCATGGTCTCTCTATTCCATCATGTCAGGTCTCTCCACTTTATTATGAGTAATCTCTCTACTTTCATCATGCATGGTATCTCCACTTCATCATGAATGGTCTCTCTACTCCCATTATGTTTGGTCGTTCCATTTCATCATGTCGTATCTTGTATCTCTATATTTTATCATGCATAGTCTCTCTACTTTATGATGTTTTGTCTCCATCTCTCCACTTCATCATGTATGGTTTCTCTACTTTATCATGTTTAGTCGCTCGACTTCATCATGCATAATCTCTCTAATTTATCATGCTTGATCTCATATCTCTCCATTACATCATATATGGTCTCGTATCTAATTATTATATCATGCGAGACAAATGGAAAAAGAAAGTACGAGATGCAAGACCAAGCAAACATAATGCAAGATTAGGGTTACTGGGTCTGGCAAATAAAATATCAAAAAGTATCATCCATCGATCTAGTTTTGTTCATCTTACAAAAAATAAAGTTTATGGTACTTTCAAAAAAAATTCGAGCTACAGTTTAAGGGATACAAACTTATAAAAACAACAGAGAGATAGAGAGAGAGAGTGATATGATTGGTGATGAAGCATGGTTATTTGAGGTATTATGGAAAATGTTGTGTATTATATGGGAGTTAAGTTCTATATGTGAGTACTAGGTATTCATTATTGATAGTTGGGGTTAGTGGTGGCAACCGTGACGGTACATCACGTCACGTTTAAAACAATCACACCCTTACAAATTCATTCATTTACATATTCACGTTGTTACAGTATCACGCAGGTACAAATTGACGCTTTTACAATAATATGTCATATTTATGAGTTGGCCATATATTTTAATACGTTTATTATAAATAAAATTGTATGCGTTAATGTAGTCTAATGAAATAAATTAAGATATGTATATCATAAACTAAATATTTAAGATATTATTTTATTTATTTTTAGTTTTAATTAGATATTTTAAATAGTTTATTAAACTTTTCAATTAATAGTAAATAAAACAAAACAATGGATTAGTTAGACTAAATAATAATGATGTTTAATATAATAAAATAGAAAAAAACATAACAAAAAAATGTTTAATACAATCAAATGAAAAAATCTAAGTCATCATTACTGTGGTCCTGAATGAGGATCTTGACCATAATAAAATAATAGTGGTGGAGAATATAGAGTATGAGGAAGATCAACATCCATTTCTTGAATCAGCGGATCCAAATCCAACTTAGCCATAATCTATCACATGTATTCGTTGTGAGGTGGTACGTAATTCAATTTGGATGGTGCATAATTCATCAAGCTGAGTTTGCCGTTATTTTAATTGTTTCCGTTTTGATTCCAATTTTTTTTATAGTGCATTCATTCCATATATTGTTGGTCAGACATCCGTTGAGTTTGATCAGAAAAACTATTGAAATTGGAAGTGTTCGTCCGAGGCTCTTGCATAATAGCGTGTGATTTGTCTTTGCTAATCTGTAGACGGTGGAGGTGTTGTGGTAACATAATTATTTACCTAGATTTATGGAAAACTAACCTCAAAATATTGATATATTTGTCATTTTGACCAGAGATCTCCATTGCAATAATTTTTTTTTGCTTCTTAAAGATTTATTTCTTATACCCAAACTCTTCTGAATAGACAACATAACTCCACCCACTAACATCTACCCCATTTCTCTTAAACAAATGACTTATTATCATTCCATAAAATAACTTTATACCATGAACTTCTAAACTCATATGCCCAATGATCAAACTAGGTAAATTTATTATGTGTCCCATCATTATAAAAACAGTTACAAATGTTTGAAAAACGAAAAGTTTGAATCATTTCTATTATTAAGAACAAAATAATGGTTAACTAATTTCAAAGCTTGTTTATTCATTCCATCCAGATTAGATCTACTAGCTTTACGTCTACTATTAAAAATTGTTTGTTCTCTACCACTAATCAGTGTTTCGACTGCTTCATCCTAAGGTATATGAAGATCTTCAGGCCATTTATTACGAGGATAAGTTAAGAAGTCTAAAGGAGCACCTTACATTGTATGTTTTTGAAGATAAAATTATTTTACTAGGTCAGTTTTGAAAAAGCTATAATCCAAATTATTAATTTTACAGTTCATTCTCAAACCTCGTCTATCATTTAAAATTAGTCTTCGAGTTTCATAAAACTGATTACCATTTGGTGTGGTTTATTTTCGTCTGAGGGTAAGTCCGTCATTTTTGTTTAGAGTTATGTGGAAGTTTGTGAGTATTTAATATTCGGGTAGAGAGTAGAGGGAGAATTAAGCAGCCTAGTTGTATTTAATTTTCATTTAATGTTGGTGGTTGGGTATTTATACCCTTACTTTTGGGCCTTATGGGCTTTCGGGTCATGTTTAATGGACCCGGGTAAATTTGAAGGACCCATGAGCTCTTAGTAGGAGAGCATGCAGCTTAGTCAAGAAATGATTAGGTTTTAAGTACTTTAGTTATGTTCGAACAGTCCAATGGATGATGGTGTCCAAATTGTCAACGTCTGGTTAGGTAGACATTGTTCGAACTGACCCTGTCCGAAGTGGTAATGGAATCCAGACTCATCACCATTCACATCTGAATTTGGAAATAACTAACCAACCATTGTTGATTTACTTAAGCAAGTTTTCTTGATCGATTTACCGTCCGGTTAGGTAGACATTGTTAATCGATTTACTTAATCAAGTTTTCTTGGCGATGGAGGATCATTGCTGATTTAAGTGTGTGGTATACTATTTCTTTTTATTTATTTGCGCTATTATTTAATATTTTTTCATTAACTAGTTTTTTCATACTTAAAAAAAACTTTTTAAATAGAACCAAAATGATCAAATGCCCGGCTAACCGTGACCATGGGGCTAATGTCCAACCTCGCCCTCTGGCTAATCAAGACATAAGTTATTTTTATGGTATACATGATCCCTAAGAAATTGGTCTAGAAACTCCTATTCGTCGAAACACATTCTTCACATGCTAGGGTTGTTATCTTCGTTAGTACTAGCGATGGTTCGAAATGTAGGAAGAAAACATCTTAGGCATGTGACCAATTTACTAAGAATATTGAAGATAATTTGTCTAAGTGTATTCATTTTAAAATATTATATAACTATAAGGGTGGCGAAGTAAATTATAACACGATGGGTATGTTGAGACACTTAGCTAAGTATAACCTTTTTTATCCTTCTAGAATTTATGAAAAATGGAATATATTCATAGATCCTCAAAGTGGTAATCCTTTTTTTTTAATTAAAATACATACAGGGAAGAAACCATGATATTTGATTTTGGTAATTCACAACTATTCAGTTTTGGAAACAATTAAAGATATATTAATTGGATGCATAATGGGGTAAACCCAATAGCCATACGCATACATGTAGCTCTATAAGATAATGTTTTTTTAAAATATTATATAAAACAAAACAAAATCATCTAAGATACTATATTAGCTTTGTCATGGAATTTTTATTTGACTACTGATATAGCAAAAACTTGTGAGTTTGATATTATGTGTGTTATTTTGCATTGGATGAATTCTGAATGGATACTCCAAAGAAGAATTATGTATTTTTAATCTATTGACAAGCACACCGCTACTATCATTAGAGATAGTATGTTAGAGTGTATGAATTATTTTCAAATTAATAAATAAAATTATGTATATTTCATTCGATAATGCATTTGTGAACGGGAGAGCTATTGAGTATCTTAAAAATGATTGTAATCTTGTATTTTCTAAAATGTTTCACATTGATTATTTATGTCATATACGTCAATTGTTTGCAAAAGGTATAATAAGTATGATAGTTAAGTATTGTATCAATCATATTAAAGATGAGTTACTACTATGCTCGACCTCGGGTCTTAGAAAAAAATATTCTAGAGAAATTATTAAAGCAAATGGAAAGACATACTAAAAACTAGTTTTAGATGCTAAAACTAGATGGAATTCTACATATTATCTTCTTACATGTGCTTGTACGTATAAACATGAAATTATTACGCTTTATGAAAGATATAATCCTAATACACCTTTTGAAGATAAAAATTGGCTTTATTGGGCTCAATGTTAAGCTTCTTGAGGATGTTTAAAGATGCAACTAAAACATTTTCTATGCAATAAAATCCTAACATTCACTTGACCATTTATGAAATTACCAAACTTTGCATGCATATGGTTAAATATAGGGATAAGAGTGTATGTCTTCCTATGGTGCTCGATATGGAAGAAACATTTATAAAGTATTTTTATCCCATACGCTTATGTTAAAAACGATCGGATTTTAACTTTTTAGTTACTTATTTTTATAAAGCGATACAACATTGTGATGTAACCTATGACCCATATCTATATATTTGAGAAATTGCCGTTTATCTTTATATAATATATAACGAATATGTTGAAAAATACTGGAGAAATAAAAATGTTAGATCTTCAAATGTAGCGGGTAATAGTAGTAGTAATAGAAGGAGAGGCACAAGTCCTCATAACTATGCGAAGATAATATGCTAAATAGTGGGCTCACAAGCGAAACTCTTCAAGCTGATCATGAAGTAGCCATATATTTGAATACACCATTTGAGTTACATCAATATGACACCAAAAATCCTCTTGATATCTTAAGGTGGTGAAATTCGAAAATAGACGAGTTTTATATATTTTTTAGGTTAGTCAGGGATATTTTTTCAATACATATGTATACAATGGAAAGTGAATATGCTTTTAATCAGGCCATATTGTAATACATGACTAAACAAACAAAACTGACAAGGAGGGCACTTGGAATGCTTGTTGCAATCAACGATTGGACTTCGATGGATCATAAGATGCAAGATGAAGATTATAAAATGGAAGATAATCCAAAGGACATCTTCGATGAACTTTCAAAATATATTGAAAAAAATCTTGAAAATCTTACTGTGGAGCTGAAGTTGTTGTTGCGGGACATGATAATAAAGATCATGAATCGGAAGATTAATTTTTTTAGGTGGAATAACATATGTAATAGAGTTAATAATATGATAGTTCAACTTGAGAACGTTTGTACAACTCATGGTCTGCATAAGTATAAACTATGAAAGGCTTAAATCATTCAAATTTATTTTATATCATTTAATCTCATAATGTAACAATTTATCATAATTTTTTACTACTTATAAAAATAATCCAACTATAACAAGGTATAATATAATCCAACTATAACAAGGTATAGTAATCCAGCTATAACAATTATTTTACCACTAATAAGTAATATCAAAACATAATAACACGTGTAGTACTTATAATTAGACCATAATAATAATAACATTATATTAATTTATTTACAATATATAATATATAAATTATACAAAACAAATTGTTTATCCAACGATAACAACACTTGTATCAGATGTGTGATAAAAATAATAATATAAAATTGATAATCATGACGTAAATCATGACCATGGAGATTGTGATCGTGCTTTCGTCTGAAGGTAATTTGGTCAGGTGTTTTGTGGTGTTTCAAAGGTATTTAATGTTTAAGTGGTTTGTAGTGAGAGATTTGAGCTGCTTGGTTGTATTAAATGTTCATTACCCTCATTAATGAAAGTGGTTGGGTATTTATACCCTTAATTATGGGCCACATGGGCTTTCGGGTCAAACGTATGAAACCGGGTCGAGTTCAAAAACCCATTAGTTTATTAAGTAGATTAGCAATTAGCTTAGTCAAAAGGTGATTAGCTTTTAATACTTTTGTCCAGTTTGGATGGTTCAGTGGGTGGTTTTTGTCCAAATTTCTCTTGTCCGGTTTTTACAGTGAGTGGTGAGAAAATCCGGACTCATTAGTAGCCCCTTTTTTAGGTTGTGTTCGAAGGCCTTTGTCAAGACCTAAAAAATCGCTCTTGAGCACTTGTGACAATGCCCGGACCGATTTCGATTCGAGTAAAGGATTTATCCGGACTGACAAAACTTTCCAGAAACTCAAAGGTTTTGCCATGGATCGTGGGACACGTGTCCCTTTCTGATTCGCCTCACAAACCGTTTTTCTCCTAGAACGACGCTCCCACTCATTCCAAAAGGTAACCTCTTCAATTAATGCTCGTGACGTTAGCGCCGTCTTTAATCATTACTTCCATCTTTTCGTATTCTCCTAGGTTTCTGGGAATCTTTTGTTTCTTTAGTATAAATCAACTCATTTTTCACTGTTTTACCGTCTTCATCATTTTTTCACTCCTATTCTCCAAAGCTTTTATCTTTCTTTTCCAAAAACCTTTTTGTGTAAGTTTATGTTTACAGCAAGAAACGCACTTGTAAAAGGTGGGTGGCTTAATCTTTCGGAGTTAGAGAAAGCACAAAGAGTCGAACGAGAAATGCGCATTGCTGCAGGCCTTCTAGTTTCTCCCATCGACAAATCTGAAACACCAAGCTCAGAGCCTGATCGAGGTTCGTCTTCTGCCAGAAGCTCCAAACCTAGAAGGTTACTTCAACCTAGTCTTTCACCCATCGTCTCAGGCTCATTGGTTCAGGAGTCATAACCTATTGTCGAACAAGAGCAAGCAGTTACAAGTACCAAGAGACCCTCTCCATTCATAGCCATGTGATCGGATGCTGATATATCCCCAGAAAAACTATCGCTTCGACGAAGAGGTCGTCTAGTAAAGGGCCAGGCTGTCCCTCCACAATCCAAATCTCCAAAATCAGGGCCCCCTAAGTCTGGGGCCAAGGATAAGTTATCTAGTCTGGAGGCTACTGGGACAAGCTTCCGAAATGAACCCTCCGGATCTGACCCCCAACCGGACACCAGACCACAAAGGGAAAGTGATGCTTAGCCATCTGGACAGCCTACAGAATCAACCACCAGTGCTCCCCCACCAAAGACAACCGACAATCCTTCCAGGGTGATAGAAGAGGTAATGTAGGACAGTGTTGAAAAAGCCCCTTTCGAGACCGACGTCTCCGGACAGACGAGTGAGACTGTCATTGTTAAGAAAAACAAGGGTAAAGAAAAACTGTGTTTAAAACATCCGGACCTGCCGAAGTGGCTTGAAGGAAGAGTGGGACCTTGCTTCCACAAAGTGAGTGTGAAATATGTGCTAGCCATGCAGAATATTAACTATGCTTTCATTCACACTGCTGAGCTTGGTCGGATCCGGACGAAGTGGGGGATCCCAGAATCTGTTAAAGTAAGGATATCGGTTGATCCGGAGACGCCAATGGACTGCAAGCTAAGTAATATAGTTTTCTACACAGAGTTGTTCAACTGGGGGCTTAGGTTTCCCTTGGACCCAGAGATCGCCAGATATTTTCATCTGATAAATCTCTGTCCAATCCAACAGAGCCCCAACGCTTGGTTCACCCTCATGCCTTGTATCATGGCTTCCAGGCTCTCCAAAATCCCGCTTCCGATGGAGCCATTTGCTGCTGTTGCCAGCCTCTGCAAAAATCATATCATCCCCTTCTACCATTACAATATGGGTGACAACTGTAAAGTGGTAGATGACTTGCTTGAATCGGAGAAGAACTGGAAGACTCAATTTTTGTTTATCAGCGGTGCTTGGGAAAATGGGAGGAAGATTAAAGCTGATGTCAACCCAAGCATGCTTACCAGTAGATGGAAAAGCACATGTAAATATTTCATCATGTTTACCTACCTTTTCTTATAACAAGTTTGTTTGTTTGAATGCTCTTCTTCTTTTTTGGTTAGTGCTACCGAAGGAGTTTAATGACTACTTGGAGGAAGGGCAGACTACTTGTGCCAAGCTGAATGTTTGGGCTGCTGAAAAATGGGGAAATCGTTTCCACAATTGTTTTACTGGTGGCAACCTGGTGAGATCCCATCTCTGGAACACAACCAGCCGGAGAGACTTGTCTTGGAAGGAATTAACCACACCGCCTCCTCCGAGTGTCATTCTACAGAGGACAGATGCAAAGGATGGGAAGCTGGCCTTGCCGGGTAGGGCTAAAGCCCCAAGTAAAATGAAGGGCAAGAAAGACAAGAAAAGGCCAGAGACAGCTAAGATCAACCAAGGTGACATTGAGGAGACAGTCCCAGCAAGTCAAGAGGTGCAAGACTAAGGAGGAATTGATGCGGCTTTGCTTCAAGTGGTGGAAAATGAGCACCAAAGAAGCGGTTGGAACTTCAAAACCCCCAAAGGCTCCCAAAAAAGACCGGAAACGGGGAGCAGATGGTGATGATAGGGAAGCCAAGAAGAATAAAATCTCCAAGGGGATGAGGTAGCTCTCCGGCCTCTGGAGTCTCTTCCTCCGGTCGACCCAACAGACCCAACACAAGCAGAGCAAATCCCAAGTGATTTTCATACCGGAGAGGGTGCCGGAGGGGATATTAACATTGATGATGTTGACATCAGTGGCCTTTAAGGAATTGGCCTTTACTTTGAAGACCTTGATAAGGACGACTTTGCTGGCCCTTACCTCCCCCCAAGCTCCTCGAACATTGTTACTTTTAACGGTAAATCTTTTTCTGTTTCAGAAGAGAAGGATATGGTGACTCACTCATTATTGAGCAATATTCAATCGATGCTCAACTTGGAGAGACAAGTGCGAAATCAATCAGCCCTCGTCAACACACTCAACACAGACAAAGAGAGCTTGTCTAACGACCTCCTTACTGCCAACCAGAATGTTGAGGCACTAAAGAGAGAGAGATTGAGGAGTTGGATAAGGGGAAAGAGGATTTGGCCCTCAAGTTAGCCACTTCGGGGAGGTTTAACAAGGAACTTTAATCCAAGTGTTCTGGCTTGGAGAAGGACCTCTCTACTTCAAAATATGAGGCAAAGGTCAAAGATAATGTCATCCAAACCCTAACCAATGACAAAATTTCGCTTGAAAATGATGTGTCTAGAGTTAACCAGGAAAAGGATGATTTGATAAAAGAGCAGGAGAAAACAATTCAGGTGAGGATTGATGCATACAACAACCAGGTGATAGATTCTCCAGAGGAGAGGTATACAAAAGTCAAATCAGACATGAACTTGCTCTTTCATCAAAAATTTCCAAAGAGGACACTTGGAGACTTATGGTGATTTGTGGAGTATGAAGACCTTCCTCACCATACTATGGCCGATGGTGATAAGAATTGTTATTCCAGTGGTTGGGATGATACTACTGATGAAGAAGAAAGGACCGGAGAGAGTCCAGACGAGGAAACCAAGGATCCCAAGAAGAAAACAAGTGAGGTTGGGCCATCTAAAGAAGCTCAGCCTTAAATTTTTAACTATGTTTCTATTTTTCTTTAATTTTTTGTGTTAGACTAAAGTCCTTGGATGGCCAAGGCAATTTTGTAACCGTGTCCGGCCCTTGTCCGGATAAACCTTTTCTTTTGAAACTTCAAAGTCCTTGGATGGCCAAGGCATTTTACATATTTTAATATCATTCTCCGGTATCAGCCGGGCAACTTTATCTTACACAACCCTTACATTGTTTTGTAGTTCCCCAATTTTGATGGCTTGTATTTAAATGACCTTTAATTATTTTACAAGTATTTTAAAGTGAGAGTGTTTAAATTCTCCGATGACAAATGTTTAAGTAGACATCACCATACCAATTCAATCCGGTCTGCCACTGATTCTTTAAAAAAATTCAAAGAAACTATCAATTGAAACACTCCGAATTTTTCAAGAAGGCATCGAATTTCATTAAAAAGCCCGGACACCTCATTAAAACCTCCCCGCGCCACCACGGTAGGAAAGAGTATTCCCTCTAATATTTACATGGACTTTAAACAATTAAATATTTACATAGTTTTCATTCTAAATACAACCGGAGGTGTTCAATGTTCCAAGGGTGATTCAAAATTCTTCCATCTTTATGTTGAAGCCTATATGTCCCAGGCTTAAACTTTTCAGTGACCACATATGGTCCTTCCCAAGTTGGAGCTAGCTTGCCGAACTGATTCTCCTTAGTATGCAGGAAGACTTTTCTCAACACTTTATCCCCTGGTTGAAAATCCCTTGTTTTGATTCTGGAAGCAAACCTGCTTCTCATCAAACCCTGATAGTGTGTGGCTCTGAGGTGAGCCTTAACTCTTCTTTCTTCTAACAAGTCAAGTTGGCTTATAATTTCCACTTCGTTAGCCTATTCGGAAAAATTATGGACTCGGAACGAAGGGAGAGTGGCCTCTATGGGAGCTATTGCATCCATATCATATACCAAGGCAAATGGGGACTCTTGTGTTGCAGCCCCGGGAGTAGTTCGGTAGGCCCATAGTACTTCTTGTAGATAGCTGGGCCACTTTCCAGCAGCCCCTTCTAGATTCTTTTTAAGACCGGACATGATGGTCCTGTTAGCTACTTCAACTTAACCATTTGCCTGTGGGTGGAAACGAGAAGAGAAGTAGTGTTGAATGCCTCTAGAAGCACAGAAATTCTCCATATCCTTGTTATCGAATTATGGCCCATTCTCCATAGTTATCTTTTGGGGAATCCCAAATCTGCAGCAAATATTAGACATGATGAATTTTATAACAGCTTTCGAAGTAGTTCCTGCCAATGGGGTTGCTTCTAACCACTTTGAGAAGTAATCGATAGCAACAATTATACTTCTGCACCCTCCGGATGCCATGGGCAGAGGTCCCACCAAATCCAGCCCCCAACGAGCAAAAGGTATTGGCTCAGAAATTGACTCTAAATGGACAGCTGGGATATGAATTTCATTACTGTATCTTTGGCATGGATCATACTTCTTTACCAATTCTTTGGCATCTTGCATTACGGAGGGCCAGTAATATCCAGCTAACAAGACTCTTCTGGTCAGTGCCCTCAATCCACAGTGTGTTGATCCCTCGCCACCGTGTAATTCAGAGAGCACTATCTGGGACTCTTCGATCCCCAAACATCGTAAGAGAGGTCTACTAAAAGAATTTTTGTATAGAAAGTCTCTTAGGATGACAAACCCACGAGCCTTATACTTTACTTTCCTTACCACTGCTTTTTCCGGAGGCAAGATGCCATCTGAGAGGTATTGGAAAAGAGGAAATCTCTAATCTTGAGGTTGATTTACTTGTATATTCAAACTTTCTTCTTCCTTGTTCTGACTAAGTTGAATGGATGGGCATTATTGCACATGAATCCATGGGTATGACTCAGAATAAGCTATAGTTGCCAAGGAGTCTGCTAGTGTATTTTTTGTTCGGGGTATGTGCTCATAGGTGATGTTTTTGAAATTAAGTGCCACTTCTTTAAGAACAAATAAGTATTTAACCAGATGCTCCTTTTTGGCCTCGGATTGACCTTGTGCATGATGGACAAGAAGCTGAGAATCGCTCATTAACCTGACCCTTTTGGCTTCACAAATTAGAGCTAATTTCAAGCCTACTATAGCAGCTTTATATTCAGACTCGTTATTGGAAGCCCTGAAAGCAAAACATATAGCCTGGTACATTTTGTCGCCGTACGGAGAGGTTAAACATATCCCAGCACCACAACCCATGGTAATCGATCCACCATTAGTCTGGGCAACCCATACTTTCTTAGTTTTTTCACCTGTTATCGAGGGGAAAAATCAATGTCATAGTCTCCCAGCTCCACCGACCACTTGGTCATTCTGCTTGAAATGTCTGCCTTTTGAAGAACGTTATTCAAGGGAAAAGACGTCCGGACAATAAAGCACTAAGCTGGTCTGGATCAGGCTGTATCCCTTTTTCACTTATCACATACCCGACTTTACTCCGAAGACACACTTTTCTGGATTGAGCTTTAAATTCACCTTCATCAAGTTGGTAAAAGTTTCTTGAAGATCTGCTAAGTGTAGCTCTTCTTCTACACTCTTTACCATCATGTCATCGATGTAGACTTCCATATTTCTTCCAATCTGATCAGCAAAAGCCTTGTTCACTAACCTCTGATAAGTAGCCCCAACATTTTTTAACCCAAATGGCATCACCTTGTAACAATGGAGGCCCCTATCAGTAACAAATGTAGTGTGTTCTTGATCCTTCGGATCTACTTGAATCTGATTATACCCAAAGAAGGCATCCATAAAGGACAATAGCTTGTTCCCAGATGTGGAGTCCACCAACTGATCAATTCGGGGGACCGAATATAGGTCTTTTGGGAAAGCTTTATTGAGATATGTGAAATCGATGCACGTACGCCACTTTCCATTTTTCTTCTTTACTAACACCAGATTGGCTGTCCATAAAGGGTACTGAGATTCCTTTATGTGCCCCATCTTAGTAAGTCGTTCAACCTCTTGAACTATGACATCAACTTTTTCCTTAGAAAAAGCTCTCCTCTTTTGTACAACAGGTGTTATATCCCTCCGGATGGATAGCTGGTGTGATATAATATCTGCTGGTACTCCGGTTACATCAGCATTGCACCAAGCAAAAACATGTTGATGGTCTTTCAAAAAAACTAACACTTTACTCTTTAATTCTGATGTCATCTTGGACCCAATCTTGACACTTCTTCCTTCAGCCAGAGAGTGAGTTTCAACTTCTTCAATTGGTATTAAAACACCAAGGGTATCTCTGGGGTCATCAATTTCACCCTCTCCCCCAGAGGCCCCCTCAAATTGCTAATCCTCACTGATCTGAACTGCCCCTAAAGTTCGAGGGGCCAGTGCTGTTGCATAACACTCCCTTGCTACCTTCTGACTGCTTCGGACAACTTCCACTTGTCCTTGTACAACGTATTTTAAACATTGGTGGACTGTTGAAGCCACAACATGCATCCTGGAGAGCCAAGATCTCCCCAAAATGGCATTGTTACACGTGGGACAATCCACCACAATAAAAAGTATTCTGACCATCTTCTTAAAAGGGCCCTTGCCCAACAAAACCTCCTCTTTAAACTCCCCGATTACATCAGCTGAGCTTCCAGTGAAACCCACTATTGACCTGATCGAACGCTGAATCACTGCTGGATTCTTCATTTGTTTATAAGAAGTTAAAAATATGATATTGGCTTAACTGCCGGTGTCCACCAAAATTCGTCTAATGTCATTGCCCCCAATGGATGCTCATATCACAACAACATCTTCATGGGGATCAGCTATGTCCCTCAAGTCATCCTCATTGAAAACAATGAAGGGAAAAGGAACTTGCGATTAATAGGAAGTCATGCCTCCTTCTAGCTGGGTAGCTAAAGTATGAACATACCTTTTTCTCGAAGAAGTAGTTGGTGCAGTCATGGTGTCTACCCCAAATATGGTAAGTGACTAAAAAAGCTGATGAGTCCAGACACCGTCTTGTAGTGTTCTGTGATAACGCCCACCTTATTTTGGGTTGGATCAGGATCCAAATATTCTGACTCTATATCGAACCTTTCAATTATCACCATAGCCCCATCCGGAGCCGATGTCCCTGCATTGTTTGGGCCAGTCCGATAAGCATTATCAGACCTATTTCCACTTCTTCTTTTAACATAAGCTCCCAGTTTCCCTATTACAATCAAATTCTGCACATCTTGTTTCAATGCGATGCAATCTTCAGTGTTATGGCCAGTATCATGATGATACTGACATAAACAATTATTACGACTTTCCCTGGGAGATTGTAATGCATCCGGCTTTCTGAAATGTACTTCGTCTTTTGTTTTGTCATAAATGGTGGCCATATTTTCTTTCAACTCAACAAACCACTCCGGTTGAACCCAAGGTCCTCGCTTATTTCTATATTGCTGGCTCTGAGCTGGTGCAGCTGGGTGGGATTGAGCCTTGGCCCTATTATGACCTTGTCCGCTTCCTTGGCCTTGTACCCTGACTGATTCTGGTTTTGATTTGGTGCAGCTGGGGCAGACCTCACTTGCCGGTGCACCCTGGTTTTCTTTGTTCCATCCCTATTAATCTGTTTGCCAATCTGATTCAGTAAACCACCCCTAATCATGGCCTTTTTCCTGGTTACTGAATCAACTAAATTGCCAGGGTTTAAACCATGTCTCAGAGAAGCTATTGCTACTTGTTCAAAGCAATCAGCTAATCCATTTTTGGTGTTCACAAAGTGACTTATATATTCCTTCAAAGATTCATTTGGTTCTTGGGCACAATGGATAATAGTATCTCCATTGCCCTTCACTTCTTTACTTCCTACGAGCTACATCCGGAAGGCCACGCAAAAAGTATCAAAATTTCTGATGCAGCCCTGTGGCAGACTATTGTACCACTTCAGAGCACTCCCCGTAAAAGACTGGGAGAACGCTCGGCAAAGTAACTTATCATCATCGTCAAAATTCATCATAAATTTTTTGAATTGCTCCAGATGGTTATCTGGATCTTTACTCCCATCATATTTTTCCATCTTTGTGTTGTCAAACCTCTTGGGAAGGTTTCCGGACAGTATCTTAGAGGACAATTGAGATTGTCTCCAATTCCGTCCACGACTAAACACAGTATCTTCATTGGGAGTTGCAAAGATACTTGGTTCATCATGAAAGGCGAAAGGATCCATTAATAACCGTTCTGTGGCTATGAGACGATCCTTTCCCCAGATGCCTCTTCAACCTTCCATGTCTATCCCTTTTCTTGAATATTGTTTGACCAACTTCTGTTTCTTCTTAGAACGGCCTTCATCACTGCTGGATGATAGGGATTCTTCAACTCCATCCTCATTCGAGGAGCTACTAGAAGATTATGAGTCTGAATATGAGCTCTCCACCGGCTTAGACCGGTGAGACTTCTTTGAGCTAGCATGAGTCTTTTTAGTGCTCACATGGGTCTTTGATGGCTCATGCTCTCTTGGATTGTCAGTGTGGTGAACTGCTGACACTTTTGACTTTTCTTTCAAGCCCATCTCCGCCCTTTTAGCAGCCCCCAAGGCTTCTATTTCAACTTTTAGTCTGTCTCGCTCCTCGATCATATATTCATCGTTTTCTCCCACCACTTCTGCCAAATCCGGTGGCACTTCCTGCTCGTCCGGATTCATCCGAACTGGTTCTTCTCCCACTGTGGTCGCCAATTTGGTGTGGATTATTTTCGTCTGAATGTAATTTGGTTAGGTGTTTTGTGGTGTTTCAAAGGTATTTAATGTTTAAGTGGTTTGTAGTGAGAGATTTGAGCTGTCTGGTTGTATTAAATGTTCATTACCCTTATTAATAAAAGTGGTTGGGTATTTATACCCTTAATTATGGACCACATGGGCTTTCGGGTCAAACTTATGAAACCGGGTCGAGTTCAAAAACTCGTTAGTTTATTAAGCAAATTAGCAATTAGCTTAGTAAGAAGGTGATTAGCTTTTAATACTTTTGTCCAATTCAGATGGTTGAGTGGATGGTTTTTGTCCGAATTACTCCTGTCCGATTTTCACAGTGAGTGGTGATAAAATCCGGACTCATCAATTTTAATATATTATTTTTAGTTTTTTTTTAATTTTTTAGTGCATATTTAATTAATAAAAAAAATTATTAAATAAATAAATGATAAATGAATATTTACGGATGGGTATCCAAATCCGATGGATTTGGACGTTGGAAACAAAATATTATACCCGAACCGATATTTGAATACGACAGAATGGATAACTCATAATTATGACAACTTTGGTCGTGATGGTCTTGTCATAAATCAACGTCGTGTCCAATTAATATGCCTATCGCGATTGCTCCGTGATCCCGTAATGACATATTTGCTATTTTTATCTGTCAGTAAACTTTCGTGTTTACAGATATAATATTTTTTATTAAAAGTTTAATAGAATAAAAAAGACTTAAAAAAATATTTTATTAATTTATGAAAAGTTAAAAATATACTCTCTCCGAAACTATATTTGAAAAGCGAATAAAATGTCGTTTTGCATGAATAAATAAAAATAAAAATGTGCCCGTTTGAGAGAGGGAGATACACCTCTTTTTGGATTTTGGATTCGGGAGACAAAGGGACAAGACACCTTCCTCACCTTTACTATTATTTTACGGTAACTTGTGTGTTTCAAGTGCCCGCCCCATACGAATGATATGAGGCATAAATGAATTGCGTGACTTTTTTTTCTCTTTAATTATCATTATGTTGGATTCGAATAACTTACCTTTTATAAATAAGTTATCAAAACAAAAGCCAAGTGTGCGACAAGAAAACGTGGATGTTCTATTATTATCCTTCACGATCATGCACTCAGTTTTCTTGAAGAATAATATTTTTAAGCGTGCGGTTCATTTGTTTTCTAGCGATCATAATTATACTATTTTATAAAAATAAAATATATTATTTATACAAATGTTTTAGAAATCGATATTAAGTATCAAATAATTATACAAAATTTACTGGATCTATCCAATTTGGATAATGATACATAAGATATAAACGATAATACAAATCTAATGATCGGATCTAAATAGGTTGGAAAAAAAATTAAACGGATAGTATATGTAATTATTGTAAAATGTTTGAATAATATGAGTCAAATCCATATTGATAGATAAGCAAAACAAATTATAACGGTATTCAATAAAAACGAGTAATCAGAACATGATATTACATGAGTTAAACAACTTTGGAATTAAAAAATTTTAACGGTAAGTAAGAAACCATATTATGAAAAACCGCAGAGACAAGAGTAGAAGGAAAAATAAATTCTTGAATTTGTTTCCAACGTCGTGGTATATTAGTGTTAGAACATGAACTCCACGATGAATATTAGAGATAGATCGATTTGAAACCACCCTGGTTCATGATGGTCAATCCTTGTTGTTAAAAATAATCCAAAACAGTGAGTTGTACTAATATATTTAATTAACTATAATCCTGTAAAACCAATAATAAATTATGTTAAACTGATTACATCGTAACTCATCAAAAAATTATTCGGTCGATAAGAGATTTGAAACATGTATAATAATAATAATTATCATTTAAATTTTTTGATATTTTTTCAAGTTATGATAAGTAAAAATTTACATATAAATGAAAACCAAAAGTTTGATCATAAAATAAAAAATAAAAAACAAATAAGTGCAAAAATTCAAGATAAATTAGTAGTTAATGTTATTTAATTAGATAATATATCGTCAGCAATTTCAACAACTTATCATTTGATTAAATAATTTATCATCAATGAGAAATTATTTCGCATATTAAAATATTTTATATTTGATTTTTAGTTTAGTACAAAAATATTAAAGATTGGTAAAAAGAATCGATAATCTAATCTTGTGCTTATCTAGTTCAAAAAATTACTTATTCATTCTCTCATGAGAGCTGACATCACATCTACTTTTCATTGGTATATTTTATTTTCTATTTTTTGTTATTTTTAAAAACAATTATCACGCGTCGATAACATTGTATTAAAACTTCTCAAACTTATCCATTCTAATACTGACCAACATATACTACTCATCACAACTCATATTTATTTTCTAAACATTTTGACCAGGACTTGTTGTAACTCATTGCATAGTATGATGTATATATGTTTACTATATTTGAATTTGTTTGCCATCGTTTGAAAATTATCAATTTAAAAGTTTTAGCCTCTCTCTAGATATTGAGTTTACCAATTTTAGAGCCAATAAATTGGTAAATGGATCTGCTAGGTTCTCACTAAAACAAACGTACGAGACCAATATGATTGTATCTTGAATGAATTGTCTAACGTACTCATGTCTCCTACTTATATTTAGAATTTTTATTATAGATGTCATTGTGGATTGTATTAAGTGTTGCTCCACTATCACAATGTATTTAGATTTACATCTTTTGTTTGAAGTGAATAATACTTTTAACAATACGTCTTTCAATCATTCAACGTTTTTATGTTGTAGCCAATACTATAGAGTCAGACTTCATAGTCGAATTAAATATACACCTATTGAACCCCAATATATTTTCCTACCATTAAAATCAACTATCCATCTCGTACATGTGTATCTTTCAAATACTCCCAGGAAAATTAGAATTATTTTTTTTTCACGTAACCAAGAACCTTTTATTATTATTTTAATGTTTCATACTTGGATTATTTGAAAATTTATTAATTAAGTTAACGATAAAAACACATACACGAGACTTTCTATAACTAATACCGTATTTCAAATGAGCCACCAAACGTCTTACATTTTTAAGCTTTATACTATGATCGAATGACGTATATTTGTTTTTAATTTTAAATATCTAAGTTTATCAAGAAAGTTTTTAAATAATGAGTTTAATTTTGGGCCCTTACTATTTTTTAAGATCATTATTTTGAAAATAGTATCTACATATTCGCGATCCTTCATCTTTTTTGTAGAAGATTTATCTCTTGTAACATTGCTCAATATGAGTAAAACATCTCTATATAGACGCATTATGACCACCATATCACGACAAATTATGGCATGATTAAACTTTTTCATGCTACTTCTTACGCTGTGTCTTTTAGACCATATAATGATTTCACAAGCCTATGTATCTTTAATTCATTTCCCAGCAGTATAAATCGCTCGTGTTATTCTATGTAGACCTCATTGTGAAGATTTCCATTTAGATATATTATCTAGAAATCAACTTGATGAATCTTAAGATTATATACATATAAAATTTCATAAAAGCACATTTATACTCGTAGTTCCCATAGTATGGACATATGTATTAAAATAGTGTATTCGTTATTCGTGTCAAAAACTAATGACTACCAATCTTACATGTATGATTCATCCATGTGGTATGTTTTTTTTCTTCAAAATACTAATTTATAATCGATTCGTCTTGAAACTGAAGGCAAGTTGATTGATTCCTAAGTGTGGTTTGATATTATTAAATCCATTTAATTAGTAATGACAGTTTTCTAAATGTAGTCTTTCAAGAATATATTTTTATTTTGTAATATTTAGGGTCGTCTCCTAAAAAGCATCACCAAAATTTTATTAGTCATTTCTTTAGACATTTTTTCCATAAAGTAAAAAAATAAATCATTTCAAATCTGTCTCATCAGATCTTAAACCTTTGGTTCTTTTTTATTGACTTGTACGTGGCTCACAAGGTTTCTTTACAAGTCTTAGGTGATTTTTACGAATTCTTTTCCTCGTTGTCCATGATTGAACAAATATTATTATCATCGAATAAATTGGACTAAAAAAACTTCATTTCTCCAGATTCAATCATAATATTATTATCTACGTCTAACAACCTGTAAAATTTGTTATTCATTGCATAACCAATAAAAGCACATCCATATTAGTTTTCTTTTACATAACTCATATCGAAAGATTTCAGTTTTCTTAAAAGAAACGTGATTTATAATATAACATAACGTTAAAATGGCATCACTTTATAAGAAACATGATTTATAATATAACATAACGTTAAAATGGCATCACTTTATAAATTAATATACAATCTAGAATTTACTAGTATAATATTGATTATCTTAATTAAATTTGTATTTTCATGATCAACCAACCCATTTTATTGCAGTGTCTAAGATTCTTAACATTGAAAATTCACTTAAGATATATTCTCTTTATTTATCACTACGAACTATTTTTATATTTGCGTCTAATTTATTTTCAACCTTGAATGTTAATATCTTAAATATGTTAAAGGTCTCATCACTATGTTTAAAGAAACAAAAATATGTATAATTAGGTTGTTCAAATTTTTAAAAAATATTATAGCCTCACACGTCAACATACATAAGTCACACATATCGATGTGTATAAATTCAAATATTTGTGTATATACTTTTATACTTTTATAAGGCTTCTTGACCATTTTTTTTTATTCAACACATAATTCATATTTTTTGTATGAACTATTACCACAACTTATATGTCAAGTTTTAACAATTCTTATAATAGTGTTATCACCTATATGTGTAAATTTGCGGTGTCGTGATAAATAACTATTCTGCGAACAAGCGCAAGTAGAATATTTCATTTTATTAATATATGAATCAAAAGTATATAATTTAATCATGTCATCACAATAATACCCTTTCAACAAAGGTACAACTCTTTAATATAAGCATGTTCAGGTTTATTACACCGAACGAATTTTAGTTTTTGCCAAAATATCACTAAAAATATATTATTATGCTTTTTAAACATATAACTTTGGGAAACGTTATATTGTTTACACTTGTGAACACAAATTTAACGTTTGCATGTCGTTCTATGATGGACATGTTAATTTTGTATATTTACTTCTCTTTTGTACTCTTATTTTTTCCAATCGTCTTGAATAGAGTTTTATCCTAGGAAATATGTACCAATGCAGAAGTATTTACCACTGCCATAAAGTTTTATCCTTTAGTGCAGTGATTTCAATCACCATATGAAAAATTTATTCCTACACAATGTTGATATTTTCACTCTTCTTTTGAAGAAATCTCGCACAAAATGACATGCATTTCTATAAAAAGGTTCTTCATTTTCATTCTAAATAGTCTTGTTCTTTGAGTTAAGTTTTTTATGTAAAAACTTTTTATGTTATTCATTTTGGCTCCATTATCTTTAAATTCATTGAAATTATATCTTTGGACTTTTCTTACATAACTCTAATATGTAACTATTATTAAATCCTTAGATATTTTAAGTTTGTTCTACAATGTACTTGTTGGACTTATAAATGATCATATTCTAGTATTTCTCCCATAAAAGATGCATTTTGATATTATTGATCTTATTCAAAAGATTTTTGAAAGTGTTATTTAAACATACACAATATTGTTATGATCATTTGTAATTCATGTATTTGGGGGAGAAATAATTTTCCATTTAGAATTTCAAATCGGATGTATTGAGATACAAGAAATGTATTATCACCTTCCACTTTGGTTTGTATGTCTCTTAAAATACGTTTCAGATTCTAAACATCAAAATCTTTCTTTTATATATATATATATATATATATCAAATAATTGGTCTAACAAGGTATACAAAGTATGTCCACTACATTAAATATTGTTCTCTTCATGTTTGTGTCTTTCTCATTAACTTTTTGGTTGTCTATTTCAGTAGGTTTGTTATGTTTTACCAACTTCAAATCAATGATGGAGTATAATTTTAGGGATGTTAACAAAAATACCAACTTATTTTGCCATCTTTTGAAATTCATTATATCGAATCGATCGAGCAGAAACAAGTTTTGGTTTATAACTTTGATGGTCTTATTATTGTCTTTGTAAATATTATAGTATTTAATTCTTTTAAAATATAAAAAAAATAAGAATGACATAAGCATAACTTACAAAAAAACATTCGTTAAAAATTGATTGGAATTTTTTTCGGGTAATATGAGATTTGAGATACATATAATGCAAAAATAATTTTTTTTGGTTTACCATTGCTTAAGACTTTGTGAAAAAGATTATTTGGATATAGATCTTTAAACTTCATATTCAAACAACTGGATTATCGATATACTATTTTGTACCGAATTAAAGATTTTAAATAAAGATAAAGTTTATGAGACATTAATAGTTGGTGTTGTTTGCTTTCTCGAATTATAGTATATTTAGAGGGTTATGCAAAAATTTATAAAATATTTTGATTTTGGCAAAAAAAATTAAATTTGAAAACCATATTCTTTTAAACTGATATTTGTCCATGCTTGCCATAATAAACAATACTATTTATCACGATGAGCAATGACTAGGTAGTCATTGTTTTAACCATTACAACCTTTATCCCGACAACATGCCTCATTGCTACGACAAAATGCAATATCATCACGGTGACCAACTTTTTAGAAGATCGTCGCAACGATAACCTAAAACTATTTTTTTTTAGTTTTGACTTAACAAGAGTCACAAAAAGCCTTGTTCGTTGTTGTAACGATAATTTAAAACTCGGGTTTATGGGGCTTAATTCAAGAAGTACCGTTATGAGTCATGCTCATTGCTGCGAAGACGTAGGTCATTCTTAGCCTCTTTTATCTTAAATTACAACTCTAATAGTCACCTATATGTTTGTTTGGTCCTAAATTATTTTGACGATCTAAATTCGTCTCTAAATTGATTATTATCATCTTTTATATATATATATCACACTAATGATGTAATATTAGTTGCTTAATTGAGATCCAATGATTTAAATTGTATTAGTCTCATAAAATGTAATATGAGTGATTGAATTAAAGTCCAACGATTTAAATAGATACAATATAAATATAAATTTAATTGAATAAATTAAAACAGTTACATTGTATTTAAAAATTGAAAATAATATATATATATATATATATATATATATATAGTTTCGACGATCTTCAATTACTGTTTATATATATATATTCGATAGTCCTTCAATTGTTTTTTTTGGAAAATATAGAAGGGGTAAATCATGATATATATAATTTATCCTACTAAAATATTTCAAATGTCAATTGATGGTATCTTAAAAATTATTTCACATCCAAATAGATACTTTTAAACTATCACGAGTTCACGACCGCCATTAGAATTATTTTCAAGCTAAATATATATATATATATATATATATATATATATATATATAATGTTTTTTTATAAGTGTTTATGTTTGTGTTATAAATGTAACTTTTTAAAAAGTCCATAAGTTGTTAAAACACTATTAAGAAAGTATTAAATTATCTTCTAACATAAAAATTACCTAAACATATTTTTTGTTAATAAATTCACCATTTTTTTTACTTTTCTAGAAAACAAATCCCAAAACCTCTCAACATTCAAGAACAAATCTGAATCAAATTCCGATTTAAAGGTTTTTTCAAAATAAATGTATGAAATCGTTCATTAAATCAACATATAACTATGTAACTATATATATATATAACTATATATATATATATATATATATATATAACTATATATATATATTGAACTTTTTGTTTTTAGGGATTCAAATTTGACTTTGGAATTTATGTTCAAAATATTGAAAAAATCAATGTTTCTTAGTATGAATTATTTTTTAATTCAATTTAGATTGTATTTAGTAATTAATTTAGCTATAATCAACCATTATATACTTCTAATTTGTAATTTATGATTCTAAGATGTATTTGGATAAGTTATGGGTTTAGTGTTTGTTGATTTATTTATGTTCTTGCACATTAGGATATCGACGCAATTGTAGTTGATTTCGATTATGTGGGTCGAAATTGTTTTAGGTGTAGAAGTAGCTAAATTTTATCTAAAGTCTTTTTTTAAAAAATTACCCAGTTACTTAATTTTTTTCCTATATTTATCATAACAACATGCCATCGAAAAAGTTATTAAAAACATTTTTTTACAACATCATATCTGTGAATGCTTGATCTAGAAACATTCGAACGAATTGGACTGATGAACCTTCAGAGAGGTTGAAGAGAGTATACCAACGACAACGAAAATGATGCGGTGGTATGAATTTTTCAGCATTTTACCCACCTTCAAAGCTAGTGGTTAGAGCCAATGTCAGAGTTAGTGTTATATACAATAATACAGCCAGTTTCAAACCCAATATCAGAGCTATATCCTTTAACGTTGGAGAATGAGTCATCGAAGGTTGAGGCTCCACTAAGCATAAACCAAACGCGAATAAGGTAGTTCATACTAAATTTATCTCATATTATGAGATAACATAAGGGATGTTTGACTCATACGATATACCATGTCTATCCCATGAGGATATATATATATATATATTAATAAGTTCATTAATAAATATTTAGTATATTATGTTCTATTATAAATAAATATTATTGTGTATACGAGATTTGGAGGTACACATTTTTGGTTCACTGCACATGGTTTGTTATTGAGATTGGACTTGAGCGTCTAGCTAGCAATCAAGAAATTAGACACAAACATTGATTTTTAAACCAATATTAAAGGTATCGCGCCACCAACATCCAAATTTTAGTCAACAACCTCAACTTTTATTTTTTCTTAATGCAACTGATTTTGACATGAAGGGTCTAAATCAGTTGCATTTGGCTATACATGTTTTTACCTAATTTTGACCTATTCGATCGTAATTAGTTTAGATTTTATAATCCTAATTTAAACTTATTTCAACATATTTGTTTGTTTGTTTGAAACACGGTTAGAAATTTAAAAAACTTTTGAATTACAACATAATAATAAAATTATAAAATATTAGGTTATAAACAACACCATAAAAATCGGCAAGTCTTCAATAATCTCTGCAATCATTTAATATGGTTGCATAAGATGCTAGATTTTGGTGTATATCATAATATCTTCGAATAATGCATTAATTTATCAATGACTCCCTCATAAAACTATTAAGTAACCATATATGATGAATGGTCGGTATAAATCCCTTCGGTTGGATGATAAATTGTCAAATAAAAAAAGATATTATTATAAAACATATTTTTATATTAAATATATAAGATAAATAAGCTAAATAAAAAAATTATTTACGTTAAAGAAATTATACATGTTTATGTAGGAAATTCAAAAATCTTCTCTTCCGGTGAGAGACTGCATCTAAAACACCTTTAAAAGGTAAATAGTCGAGCACCATTGTACAAAAAGTATTGAAACGACGTATTGAAACAAGTATGAAACAATGAAAACGTATTCGGGTACCGAAATCTAGTTTTCAATATAGACACGTAGAGAGAAACAATCTCGTCTAAATAGTTAGATATTTAACATTTTGTGGGTATATATTATAAGTTCGTTATGAATTTCTCTAATTAGGTATTGTTTCACATGCGACCATATTTTTTATGTTCCAAAACAAGAGTGAGCTAAAAATCTAAACCACAATGACCATTAGTCTCTACATTCGTGGCCTTAGAAATATATGTATGCATGTGTGGAGGAAGGTGGTTAATATACAACAACGTTTTAGGTTGATATGTTCGATCATTTGTTATTTTTTGGGGTTTTAGTGTCTACCGGGGGGTTAGTCGAGATAATTTTTTGGTTTGACTGATTACTGTTTTTATGTTCTTATATGTGTTGCAAGGGTTAGAGATGTAGTTATGCTATTTTTTTATTTGATCACATGCTCAAAATAAGATTTTTTTTATTTGACCGAACTATATTTACCCGATTTGTTTTACGTCTTTTTCATTTTCACCAGTTATTTGAATGGAACAATTTTAGTTAAATTTAGATTGAGTACTTCAAAAACCTTTGTTATGATATATATATTCTACGCTCCCAATCATAATCACGTACCAAACCACCTATTGATGAAGGAAAACCCCTCATAGAATATGCTAAATAGTTTAGGCTAGTTTATCATCAAGAGTTGTTTAGTGAGTGTAATATTATTATAAAAATCAACTTTTTCATAATTATTACATCACATATTTATAGTATCTTTGTTTTTTTTTAATTATTTGGGATTGATAACACATATATCTTATGACATGTGTCACACATCCATTACAAGAATTATAAATTTACCTTTCAACTACTATGGGTATTTTAGTAAAGTTTTCTCCTTTCTTGCGTTGACTTTGTTAAATTGGCATTCACATAAAATCTGAGAGACTTCAGAAGGCATCTTCAACAAGACATATGCTATAATTATACCAGTTAATGGTCGTCAGCTGTTGCACTTAAGGTGACTTGGGCATCGTCTACACAATTGAAAAACTCAAACCTTCCAACCAAATTGTAAGAAGAATTTAACAAACTCAAGCTAAAGATCAGAACTGCTAAAAAAGAACAACTCAACACCAAAAGAATTACTTGACTTGGTTTTGGACAAACCTCATGAACTAATAGAACAACATTGTACGATATTACCTATGCAACTAGCCGATCGTAACAAATGGACAATTTGCATGGGCGCATACCTCAAATTCCATCCTGAAGATTATCAAAAAATATGTAAAAAACACGTATATTATTGATAATAGAGCTTCTAAAAAAATAACTGCTTTTTAACATGAAAATTATACTAATAACGAAGGAAGTAAAACTATAACTATTCATCTTAAAAACATTGTTGAGAATCAGAATGAATCACCGGGATACTCTTCGTTGTAATCTCCTCTTTATAAGAATACTTAATTTTTTTACGAGATGATGCTTAGAACGATTATCGGCTAGCATCCACGTGTTACTTTATTCTTTTATCTGCTTGAAAATCCTTATCTACTAGCTTCTCGTTATTTTAACTTTATGCGGACTATTTCATATTTATTTTGTAGTTTATTTATTTAGTTTGATTTTCATAATTACTCGTATTATTTACCACTTTTAAACATTTGCTTATGTGGATGTTATTTATGTAAACACTTTAGAAACTATCGTAAAAATAAGAAATATATTTTAGAACTCTCATTTATTCGTTGGTTCATAAATAATCTTTGGACATCACTTTTTTCTTGTGTATAATTTGATATTATTCAACATATCTTAAGAATCTTATAAGAACTATCGCTTGATAACTATTTTGTAAATGTTGGTATATTATAATCATTTCTTGAATAACTTGTATATAACACCATCATATGTTATATAGTATAATTTTCTATCACTCTTGAAAGGTATTGTAGGCTCTTATACTCTCCAGTGGAGTTTGACTTATAGTCAAGTTCGCTTTGATTGAGTGTGTGGCCAGTTAGGTTTTATTAACTAGGTTTTTATATGATCACAATGAAGGTCTTTACAGCCTTATTAGTGTGAGGTCTTACATTTTAAAGTTGGCTTTGGTTTATAGTCATATTTGCTTGATTATAATCTAATCATAAATTTATAACTTATGTAGTTTTTTCCACTTATTATTTTGAAATAATATAATTTTATAACCCTTGTAAATCCTCCTACCTGTTAGTTACTCATTGTCGATTTGGAGAAACCTCATAAAACATGTCGCTTTAGAACACGTCAATAATATCATCATAAAGAAATGCTAGTAATCACTTTAGAAATTTGATATTATTAATTTAGAAAATATTAGTAACCATCGTTTTAGAAAGTATCATTATTATCGTCATAAGAATAATTAGTAACCGCAATTTGGAACACTATTGGAGAATTTTAATCGTCGCTTTAGAATGTATCATTATTATTGTCATAAAGAATCACTAGTGACCGTCGGTTTGAAAAACTATTACCATCATAATCACGCGTTATTTCTTACTTAAAATTTTAAAAATAAAAATATAACAATAGAAGATGTTTGAGAAAAAAAATTAATAAGACGTTTCATTCATAATGGCCCTTATTTTGTCTCATTAAAAAACCGTTCAACCAACTAGGAAAAAGAGTACAACCCAATGAGCTGCTTTAACCTAAGACTCATCTCGTCGTTCATCTATCAAATCGACACTTATTTAATTTTCCCTATCATTATCCTCCCATGATGAATTAGATGAGTATGAATCACACAATATTATTAAACAAAAACTTCCATCCCACACACCATATTAAATGGTGTATGGTTTGTCGCTGATTTATGAGTTGTTCAATATGCCCACTAAACATCATTAAGAAAATCCACCCACTTTCCCATAGCCAACTCGAGCTTATTTTTTATCCTATGATAAATATTTTTGTTTGTAAGCTCTACGTTTTTTTACTATGGATATTATGGAGTAAAAAAATATTGTTTAATCTTATATTTTTTACAAAATGTTGTTATCATGTCATTTTTAAATTATGGGACGTTATCCGTTATTAACACCCTCAGAATTCCAAAGATAACTTAAAATACTAGACTGTACAAACTCACAAACTTCTTAAGATCTTATAATCGCCAATATTTTTTCCTCAACCCATTTAGTGAAATTGTCAATGGCTATAATTATGAACTACTTTCTCAAATTACTCGAGTTAATTTAGCGAGGCTAAGAACTATTGGATGACAAAAAAAATTATATAAAATTTTAATTCTTGTAATGGATGGCTAACTCTAATGTATAAGGATGAATGATCTTACTAACTAATTTTTTTTATTGTGCTTGATAAGGTGAGCATGTGCATATAAAAAAAACATTCGTATGATTTGAGCCAAAATATGTTATCATACTCCAATGATAGACTATAAATGTATCCTTTGTAGTCTCTCTGGAATAGACGACTCGAAATGTTAGCAACTGAAAAAAAGAAAGGATTCAAGAAATATTATTGCTAATCGTATGGACAAGTTAGTAATCTTCCCAGTAGTCACGCGTGATGAGATATGCAAATCGTCAGCAATAAAAGGCACACTTCTTCAAAATCCAAGCGTCATACGCCATTTTCTAAAAAAGGCAGTGTCAAAACTGTTACTCCCCAAGTGTAGATCCAGTTCACCCACGTGTCGTTCAAACGACAAGTAACGAACAAGTAACGACCGTTATGATCATTTAAAGATAAGTTTGAATTTCACACGACAGTGATTCATCTGCTCATAAGTTTGAATTTAATTTATCGATTTCCCATTAAAAAGCAAAATCTATAAACTAGGGGGTTCCTTGTTAAGGGGGTATTACCTGGATAGAAGAAAGGAGGATATCCGAGCAGATGAACATACTTAAAGTGAGGAAGATGACCCCGAGTGGGATAGTAATTCGAGCGCATAACAAAAAAATAAAAGGAACTAAGGTTGAGGCTAAAAAGCACTGTTAGTCCCCGTGTTTACCACTTGTATCAACATAGTCCTTTTCGTTCACTTCTGCATAAAACTCATCCCCTTCATTTTAAAAATTTGCACAAATAGTCCCTCCGCATATTTTGGGGGACCAAAAGTGATACAAAACTTAGGATTTGAGGACCAAAAGTGATATAAAACTTGGGATTTGGGGACCAAAGGTGATACAGAATTTGGGATTTGGGGACCAAAAGTGATACAAAACTTAGAATTTAAGTGCCACGTGTCAGTTTTTTAATGGTTTATATGTGCGGAGGACTATATTTGCAAATTTCTTAAACAAAGAGGATGAGTTTTATGCAGAAGTGAACGAAAAGGACTATGTTGATACAAGTGGTAAACATGGAGGACTAACAGTGTTTTTTACCCTAAGGTTGATTAAGAGCAGAGCGGAAATACTAGGCTAAAATATTTACAATAAAAGAGGTCGACAAATGATCAACCGGACGAGCTTGTCAACAATCTAAGTAGTTCGGATGTAAGGCCGATTCGAGGAGGAAGCTGAGCTGAATTATCTGCACGCATAATAAGGAGATATACCTATCGTGTTCAAACTGGTATACTGTTAAAACTAAGCGATGAAATCATTGAACTATGCTCGGTCGGATACGTGGTTGAAGCAGAACGATCGCTATCCAAAAGAGAAACAATTAAAGCCATAACTTAATGCCACTAGGGTGGAAGGAATTCTTTGTTATTTCCTTTAACAGAAGGAATAAATATCTCTAATTACATTATTCTTTCCTGATAAATTTTGTGGGATACCACACTAATAGCAGTGGTAAAAGGGTCGCCCTTAAAATCGAACTGAGAAAATCCTTCGATAATGTCTGTTGAGATCTCATTTTTGACATTCTTGTCGCGATGAATTTCCATGAAAAGATGATTACTTGGTTCATTAACTGCATCTCCTTAACTACCTACTCTATTATCATTAATGGTGACCCCTATGGTAACTTTCATGGTAAGAAGGGTCTCCGACAAGGAGGCCCGATCTCCCCATTCTTGTTTGTCCTTGTCATGCAAGTCCTCTCCAATATTCTGAAGGAAAAAGCAATGACAATTTCTGGTTTATCTGGAAATGTCAAAATCTCAAAATCACGAATCTCTACTTTACAGAATATCTTATGATTTTCTGTCATGGTGACGTCAACTCTCTCTTTCTCATTAAGAAGAGCATTGATGATTTCTACTCCCTTTCGGGAGTTAGAGTCAGCCCCTATGAAAGTCATATTTTCCTTTTCGGAACTAATCCAACCATTTTTAATGAGTTGCTCTCTATTTTGCATTTTGTGGAAGGTATCGTTCCAGTTAAATACGTAGGTATTCCTCTTCTCATTGGCCGTCTCTCACTCGGTCCGTTGTCATCTTCCTCATAAAATTACTTCGAGAATTGATTCTTGGACTTCCAAGCATCTCTCGTATGCTGGAAGGCTCCAACTTATTAAGTATGTCTTATTCGCTGGTCAAGTTTACAGGTCCTCAATCCTTATCCTTCCCTCAAGAATCCTCAAAGAATTGTCACAATAACTCTGTCGTTTCCTTTGGTTGGTTCACGCTATGAAAATTCATGGGGCTAAAGTGGCTTGCTCCAAATTCACCTCTCCCACGAGGGAAGGCGGCCTTGGGAATTTAGATCTAAAAACCTGGAATTAGGCGGTTGTCCTTAAACATCTCTGCTCTATCAAAAATAAAAACAAAAATTTCATCTGGTGTGACTTGATTTACTCAGAAAAAACAAAAATAATAACTCCTAGAATCTTGAACTTAGTTCCTCCCCTTCTTGGATTTGGAGGAAGATCTTACGTCTCTGCCATATTGCTATAATTTATACATGTAGTTATTGGCAATGGTTCGAACACCTCTCTCTAGTTTGACCTACAACTTCTCTCTACCTCCTTGGTTTCTCATTACGATGCCAACATTATTAATGATTCTAGCCTCGGGAAAAACCTCAAGATCTATGATATTATCCTCGACGGTCACTAGAACTGGCCTTCCAATATCAAATCGGCAAGAGCTAGGAATAGTATTAATCTTCAAGAGATCAACAATCTCATTCTCACTATACCCCCTCCTAGCATCAACTTTATTAATTTTCTATTCTAAACTCGAAGGCTGGCAATCTCAACTTCACTATCAAGGATACGTACAACGTCATTCGAACGCCCGCCCCAATCATGGGGTGGGTCGGACTAGTTTGGGATAGATTTAATATTCCTCTCCACTTTTTATTTTGTGGCTTGTCATTCTTGGCAAGCTTTCCCATCGGGACAAGCTTCTGAGTTGGGGTTATAACATCACACCAAATTGTGTCATTTGAAACTCTGACTCTGAAACTACCTCTTACTTTCTCTTTGATTTTAGTTTCACTAAAAGTATTTGGACCCATGCTAGTTTTTTATTGGGTTTTCCTCTTATTGCCAGTAGCTGGAAATCTTGGGTTAGTGAGGCGTTAAATTGCTCACAATCTCGAAACCATCATATTTAGCGTACTTGCTTTGACGCGGTTATTTACCACATCTGACGGGAGAAGAATGCTAGAGTTTTTGGTTCTCCTCTGACCATTGTCTTTTTGTGTCTAACCGAATCTTCTCTAATGTTTGGTTGAGATTCCATGGCACCAAAATTTGCTGGCATATGTAGTTCCCATCCTTACTTATCTTTTTTGTATTGTAGGTCCTCTATTCTCTTGCGCGCAGCTCACATCTCTTCATAGCTGATACTTTTTTTGGGATCCACTAACTGATATATGCTTTTGTTTTTCCGGTTTATTATTTTGTAGAGTAGTATTATTTGTCTTTCCTATTCGTCATATCTTTTAGACGTTTGTTTTTGTTTGTTATCGGTTGTTTTCCATATCAATTATATCTTTTCGAAATATGCTTCTGTGTATGAACTCTTTTATTTCAATTTAATATTACACCAAAAAAAATATTTAACTTACTATCATAAAGTATTTTTTTTATCAGTAAGCACTATATAACTAAATTGAAATTTTACAATCATTTTGGGCTAAATCGAAAAATAAAAAGTTAAGGGGAGAAATCTAAGTATAAAGAATTGAAGGGCTAAAGGCAAAAAGAACAAATCTTTCTGACTAAAGACGAATCAGTAAGACTCCATTGATATTCACCAGAGCTCCAAAGAGAGAACAAAAGCCCGTTTTCGAGATATCTTCACCAGCTAGAGATAGACAGATTCAGATCAAGAACACAAACTACCCCGTTTCGAGATATCTTCACCAGCTATCCAGAAATAAATCCCTAATTCAGAACTTGAAACCCTAAAATTAAAGAGCCCCAAATGAGCAATCCACATCTCCACTATAGAACAAAAGAAATCTGGTTCAGATTCAAATCCCCCATAGCTTCCGATTGACCCAAATCAACTGAATCAAAGAGAGATAAAGCGCAGAAAAACAATCCAAGCAAAACATCATCTGGAGATTAAGCCTTCTAAGAATAGGATCGACCAGCTTCGCAAAAGAGCTGGTCCTTGATTAACAATTAATCGAGACGAACAAATAAAAAGACATGATGATTAACTCAATAGCTCACATAAGAAGAGATGAGAAAAAATCAGTCACATGGAGACTTCCTCGAACATTGTGTGACGAAGATGGATACTCAGAGAACAAATGGATTTGCAAGAGAGTACAACAATCAAATCTGAAAAATTAACAGCTAAAGTAAGTACAAAAATTAAAGATTAGCTTATTCTAAGTTGACCCATCCCTATACTGTCAAGGACCAGTATTGCGAGTAAGGGATTGGGGGGGGGGGTTGAATCGATCGAAATGAATCTTCATCTTGCATTTGAGGGTCCACCTTGCAAATTGTAAGGTTCTGTTCTTGAAATGCATGATGAAGAGACATCGAAGTAGACAGAAGTTCTCTGATTCGAACAAGAGTTTGCTCAATAGAGACAATTGAGCTGCCCGATTTAAGTAAATAAATTAGGATGTCAGAGTCGCTTTCTAAATCAATGTTAGAAAGACCTTTGATACTACAAATAACCAGGTCGTCCAACAGAGCTCGAGCCTGTGCTTGGAGAGGCGATTGCTTTCCATAGGTGTTCCCGTATCCCAAGACTATGTTGCCAAGATGGTCTCTGAGAATAATGGCGCCACTGGTTTCTCCCGATTTATCACAGCAGACATCAGAGTTTAGTTTTAATCTACCACAAGAAGGGGGAATCCAATGCAGGTACTTGATTCTGCTCTTAATATCTCTGCATAAATAACAGCCTAAGACATTAGCAGTTGGCTCACAATACTTCCAGAACTTAAACTTGATTAATTTTGAGTTCTCAAGAGCACAAATAATATATTTAATATGCTGAATTGAAGAATTAGCATGAATGATAGAGCCATTAAACTTTAATTTTTTTCTAGCTTGCCAGATAACCGAGTTAATAATGGGTGGCAAGATTGTATTCAAGTGAATTTTTGAAGGCGATGACCAAGACGAGACCCTAGCCATATGAATAGGGGTCATAAACCTGAAAATCTTGACATTAATTATGTTAGCGAAGTAAGATCAAATCTGCCAAGCATGCTCACAAGAGACAAAGACATGCTTGGTGCTCTCCTCATTTGGGCAAAACAGACATTTAGAAGCTAATTTTAAATGTCTCTTCTGCAAAGATACCTCAGTAGGTATAAATTTTTTCAAAATCCTTCAGTGAAGAAAAGAACATTTAGATGGTATGACATGATTCCAAGTTCTTTCAAATAAAGATGACTTAGGATAGTTTAGAGTAATTTTGTTCAGAGCCTCCTTAATATTAAAGAGGCCAGAATTAGAAAGACTCCAATTAATTTTATCTTCCTTGTTAGAATCGATTTTTAACTTTTTAATTTGATTTATACTAGAACTTGAAAGTAAAGGACTTATCATGTGCAGTAGCAATGAGTTGTTCCTCCACAAGTAATTGATAGGTTCACCAATAAACCAGTAGTTCTCAGAGCCTTCATCAAATTTAATTAGAGGAGGAGCACCAAACCATCTGACTAACCATACGTCAACATCACCTTTGCCAATAATCCAGGTAATGTTCTCTTCAGTATCATTTTTAACTTCAATAATTCTCTTCCAAGTTAAAGAGCCCTTCCTATTACTGTTTTGACAAGGATGATGGTTCATTTACTTCTAAAGAAAAACCATAGCTTCATAGATTAAACTCTCTGGTAATCAACAAGCCTGTGAACATTAAGACCTTCTTCACTGTAACTCTTACAAATGGAGTTCCACGAACTCAAGTGAATACTATTCTTATCACTAGATGAGTCCCACAAAAACCTATTAAGTATTTTATCTATTTTGCAGATAATGGAGGACGACAGCTTGCAACTTTGACTCTAGTAAACAGGGATGGGGAGAAGGACACTCTTGATTAGAGTGAGCCTTCCAGCAAAGGACAAGTTCTTGCCTTCCCAGCTAAGAACCTTGCTGTTGATCTTGTCTATCAAAGAAAAGAAGTTGGAGACTCTGTTTGTGGAACTCAGGTTAACACCAAGGTAAGTAGTAGGCAACTTTCCAATACTGAAGTTTGTAAGGATTTGAATACTTTTTAGTTGTTTTAATTGATGTTGCTGGCAGCTACTAACTGAGTTTTATCTCTATTAATAACTTGACCAGAAGCATCATGATAAACCTGCAAAAGAGGGCCAGTAGAATCCATAGATGAAGTTAGTCCATTTGAAAATACTAATAAGTCATCAACAAAAGCAAGACATGGAATGTCAATCTTGCTTCTATTTTTATACTTAATAGAGTTATCAGAAATATAAAGACTAGCTAGACCCCTGATTAAATCTTCCTCAGCAAGGATGAACAGACTAGGAGATAAATGATATTCTTGTCTGATCCTCTTACTGGTTTTGAAAAAACCAACAGATCGACCATTAATTAATATACTTGCATAGACTGAAGTTATAATGTTACTAATAATTTTAATAAAGTGATTATTGAAACCAAAACTAGAAAGAACTTTAAAAATGAACTCGTGAGATAGGTTGTCGAAGGCTTTCGACATATCCACTTTGATAATAATGTTGCTGCTTTTGGTTTTCCTTTTCAGGTCATGAAGGAGCTCCTTGACTATCAGAATATTTTCGTGGATAGATCTCCCCTTCACGTAAGCCCCCTATACTTCTGAAATTAGATTAGGTAAAAGGTTAGCTAATCTATTGTTAATTAATTTGGACATTAGTCTGTTAAGAATAGTGCATAGGGATATAGGTCTAAAATGATTCCAATAACTAGGGTTATTAATTTTAAGGATCAAGCAAATCCCAATAGCTTTGATCCCTTTAGGGATAGTTTCACCTTTCAAAAAATCAGACATAGCATAGTAGATATCCTGCTTAATGATCAACCAACATGTAGTGAAAAAACAAGTGTTGAAGCCAGCAATGCCAGCTTCACTAGATGGCTTTAAGCACTTAATTGCATGAAGGATTTCGTCTTCAGTAGGTTTGGCAAGTAAAAACTCATTGTCTTCATTAGAAACAATGTTAGGAATATGATGAAGAACATCAGTATAGTGAATTTCATTAGTATTAGAGATAAAAAAAACATATCTTTAAAGTATTTTTCCACAGAAACATCCATCAAGTCTTCATTACTAATCCAAACATCATTGATTTTGATGTTAGCTATTCTATTACGCCTTCTTTTCTTCTTGACAAAATCATGATAAGTTTTTGTATTTCTGTCCCCATTTTTAATCCAAGCTCTGTATGTTTTCTGCTGCGAGAAGCTTTCCTCCATCAAAAGAGCAAGCAGGTTGTCATCAATGGCTTTGGACAGCCTGATCTTGTCCTCACTGCCCTTGCTAATAAGATACTTATCTTAAAAAAGGGAAACTCTAGCCTCAATATCTTTGACATTGTCAAAGATGTCTCCAAAGGTATCTCTGTTCCATTTCTTTAAATCTCTTTTAAGTCTTTTCAGCTTACCCCACAAGACATTAAGGGGGTTACCAGTCATGTTTCTCTGCCAACTGTCCTCAACAGTTTTAAGAAAACTAGGGTATTTAGTCCACATATTAAGGAACCTAAAATTGCTACTTATCTTTCTGTTTTTACTGTTGATGCAGACTTTTAAAGGGCAATGGTCGGAACATGTACGGGCCATATGGCTCACATCAGTGGTGTTGAACCTAGCAGTCCAATCCTCATTGATGAATATCCAATCTAATCTCTTGCCCTTGAGGCTTCTCATCCAGGTAAATTTTATGCCCATATAGTTAGTTTCTTCAAGCTTGCAGTCAGTAATCATATTGTTAAAATCGTCTACACTTTGCTAACAAAAGTTGTTGCAGTTAATTTGGTCAGAAAATGATCTAGAAGAATTGAAATCACCAAGGACCAACAAGTCCTTAACAGTTGAAGAGATGATCTTCAAGACATTCCAAAGATCAAGTCTTCCATTCCTCTGGAACTTACCATACACCGAGGTAACATAAATAAGCTTATTATAATTAGGAATAATGACTTCAGTGTGCACCAATTGAGAATGATCAATCTTTATGCTTAATTGAATATCATCCTGCCAAAAGATCCACAACTTATTAGAAATGTTAGCATAAGAATTACTAAATTTTATATAAGAAGCAATAACATCAAGTTTTTTAGGAAGAATGAATGGCTCTTGAATAAAAGTAGTTGAATATTATGGCTCTTGACAATAGACTTAAGAATTCTTTGAGAAGACTTATTGCTTATTCCCCTTATATTCCACGAGAGAATATTAATCATGAGAATCCTTGCTAGTAGAGATGTTGGTCTTCACGAAAAGTAAAGACTTTGTTGCTTTTGAAGTTGTTTTTTTCCTGATTCTTACTTGTCTTAGTTTATGGTTAAGAATCTTTTGAAAGCTTTTGCTGGTTTTCTTAATCTTTAACGTTGGTGTTGTAGGAAGACTACCTATGTTGTTTTGATCAGGCGTATTGTATCCTGATGCAGACAGATTAGCGCTAGAATTTATGAAGACAGGCGATCACCAGAAGAATACAGCGAATTGACAGTTTCGGAGCTCCCGGTGTCCAATTTTGACCCACAACACCTTATTTCGAAGGGAACGACGCCACGAGTTGAAGTCACCAGCTATGCTCGTGACATATAGCGTTTTTTGGGCATTCAGAGTCGTTTACTATTTTATTTCGAATTTTTATTACTTTAGGGCATTTTTGGTATTTTCGTATTAGGGTTTTCATTCGAAACCTTACATAAACAGACTTTGTTTACGCTGTAAGAGAGTTGAATTTTGATAAATAAAATTAGGGTTTCCCTATATTGGCTTCTCTGCGTTTACTCTGTATCATATCCTGATTGAGACTTAGAATTAGTTGGGGAGACCTGGTCAAGATCCTCAATGGCTTCAATCATATCCTCAGAGTTACTCTTAATTTGAGTAGCTTCCTTAATGTAGATTTGGTCCTCATTAACTTGTTGTGATCTTATTATTGATTTAAGTTTTTGTCTCTGCTGTCTGATAGTAACATCTTGGGGAACTCTGACAATGTTTTGGTTTACTTGTATTACAGATTGAAGACCTTCCATTTCTTCTATGCGTTTATCACATTCAGGATTCTCAGAAGCAGGCAAGTATTTCTGTTGCTACTTGATAGCTTTCTTTTTATAATTTCCCACATTATGTCCAATGTGGTTACAGAAATTGCAATAGTGTGGCACATTCTTGTAGGCAATTTCAACCCAACAGCTATCATTAGGACCAAACCCAATCCACATTTGATGTGGCAGCTTACATGTGACATCCAATTCAACCCAGCCATAGACTGCATTGAACAAAGCCCTATTTTGATTTGGCATCCACGTCTTTAAAGGACTGCCTATAGAGTTGAACATAGTATCAATCATTGATTGATTGTATAGATATTCAGGAATCTTGGAGATTCTTGTCCAAATAGGGGTTATAGGACTTTCAATTTTAGGATTAAAGTTTGGTGACCATTTCAGCACTCTCGTGATAGTGCTACCAATTGTCCATGCTGTCTTACTCCAAAGATTTCCAAGGTCTTCCTTCAAATCGAACTCAAACATAATGTGGTGAGGGTCTCTAGTAGAGATACTTAGACCACCTTTAAACTTTCTTTCAGCAATAAAGTTGTCAATCAGGTGTCTTTTAGGTATTCCCTCGGAAAAATTACCTATACGAGTAAACTTAGACGATTCCATCAGAAAATCTTTGACATCCTTTGAAAATTGAATAGATATATGGTCATTCTTGTGGCTGATTGAGTCAGGCTTGAAACCATTCATTTCAGTTACACTTTTCTTGAAAAGATCTGCATATTTCTTTTTCCCTGATGAGTTTTCACCTTGCAGGCTGTTTTGATCCATAAAACACAACCAGGAAAACAATCAAGAAGGACAAAGAATCATCAGAGGATAATCCACATCAGGAAGCTCACGAAGAAATAGAGCTCCAATTGGACAAAACGGAACAGCACGAACCAAAATCACCAAAACCACAATCAACAAGGATGATCAGAGTAGCACGAACAAGCATGATTAGAGATTAGCCAACCAACGAAAAGACAACACAGACCTAAAATAAAAACATCTGGAAGATCTTGAAACAGAGAGCATTTCTTGAAACATTTTCTAAATCTTCAAAAATTCAAACTATCACCAGAATTTTTTTAATTTGGATCCCAACCGAAACCAATACCAAACGAATTTTGAGCATTTATATGCGAGTTTGATAAGATATCTTATATTTACAATTATAACTGTCCATACATTGCAGGGACCCACACTACATAATTTTCTTAAACTTAAAACCAAAAGTAGTTTAAGAATTTTAGAAAGAAAAAGTTATGCCAGTCCGAAGCAAATAGTGATAGCACTATATTTTTCTAATTTGACCGCGTAGATATATTAGTAAGAAAAAGAACCAAACACCATAACTAAATTTATGTAAAACATTAGAGCCATAAAAAAACTTATAAAATAGTCCAAAATGAACGATAATTAACATTTGAATTACAAATTAGCTGATCAAATTTAATATCACCAATTTCATCCAAAATCCAATTTAACGTATAGTTTTTCCAAAAACTAAAATTTCAGTACAAATTTAAAATTTAGGAAGTTATATCCGATCCCGTTTTGTTAGACCTCCTATGGTTAAATCTCGTTTTATATTTGTCGTTAAATCTCGTTTTATATTTGTCGGAGTATTTTAACTCTTTTGAATATTTCATAACTTAAAAAAACTATATAAATTATTTTATAAATCTTTTACCGTATAAAATATACTTCCTTTTACAAAATTTTGAAATGGTGGAACCTCTATTCATAAACTATTATATTTTATTTTTTATGTAATTATTATTTTTTGATATCTAAAGTTTTGGTATTTACAATCAAATAATATATTTTTAGTGAAACGAGATTGATCGTATCTCAATTATATATTACTAATAAAAAGAATATTTTTATTATAATAAAGTTAAGTATATTTATTAATTTGTCGTTGTAATTATTCGGGCCATATGTTATTTTATTTATAAATTTTAATTTTTTTTTATCGATTTATAGATTTTATATTCGTTACAATTTGTTGTTTTTAGTATACGATTATTATTGAATCTTAATTCTCTAAGATAGTTTCTTTCTAAAGTTAAGGAAAGAAATACAATAATTTTGTGAACCAAATTAGAGTTTGTTTTTATAATGAAAAAGGCTAATTTTTCTAATTATCATTGTTGTTTTGGTATTGCCATCTAAAAAAACATTATTTGTGAGTATTTTGTCATTAAATCATAATAGATGAGAATTTATAAAGCTCAGTCGTGATCTATCATAAATGCATAACTTTTTTGGGTAATCTACCAATAACCACCAAACATCAAACTCATTTAGCAATAACTACTCAAGGTTTGATAAAGTACGGATAGTGTTATATTAGTCTTTACCAATAATCACCTAGATATTTTTAAATATCAAGTATACCTTTGTTTATATGCATGTGATACGTTCTTCAATGAATTCTAGGTTTTATTATTATTTTTGGATCGTGAATTCTAAGTTTTGCTATATTTCAGGTTTATTTATTCTTAATTTTTTTTCTACTATTGGCAATCAATTCTTTTTTTGTCTTCTATGTGTTTTTTGAAATCGCTCATCACGTAATTTTCATTATCTGATTTTTTTTTTCTTTCAAATTATTTTGTGGTTGTTCTTTTATACATATGGTTGTTTTAGTTATGTTGATTATTTGGTTTCATATATTCACATAATATTTTTGAAAATTATCTAAAAAGAGTAATTTCGAGAAAATAGATTTGGAGATTTTTTGTAGTTTGTAGGTGTGGTTGTGAAATTACAGGTTGTTGTGTTGCGTAAATACTAAGTATTACGTAGGTGCAGAATTACACTTACTCTAGTTGCGAAATTAGTTTGTGTTGTTTGCTTGCGAAATTTTGTGCAAATTCGTTGCAATAATACTTATTTTCCTTCGTTATTTTTTGTTGTGGAAATATATAAAAGTTGGGTGCAAAAGTAGTTTTGTTTGTTTTCTCATCAACAAAGTTTTTCTAGTAGTTCTTCAAAGGTCCCGACGACATTTCCCAGTTTACGTCTCGAGGTACTTCTTTATCTGCCCCATGTTATTCTACAAAATTGTCATGAGAATTCCAATTGCTACGCCAAATATGGGTATCCTGCAAGCTGGGTGAAACATCCGGGCACTACACCACCTTATGGCAGTGGAGAGGGAGATCAGCGTGGAATGCCAGCCGGCGGCGGCACTCCAATGCGGTGCAGCACGACGACACGAACAACCACCATGGGTCTGCCGGCTGCAGCTATTGTCGAGTTACTTGTTGGCAAGGCTTCTCATCTTTCTTGTCAGTTGCAGCACTTGTTTTTCCTTCTTTCAGTAGACAAAGTTTCCCAGACTGATGAGCTTTTGATTGGTGAGTTGTTCAGTACCCCTTATATTATTGATACTGGGACTTCTAATCACATGGCAAGTGACATCTCTCTATTGTACAATGTTACTATTATGCCAGCCTGTGTAGTATCTCTGCCCGATGGTTCTCAGGTTACTGCTACACATTATGGTAGTGTGCGCTTATCTTGTTAGTTATCTTTGTATAATGTACTTTTGGTTCATAAGCTTACATGTAATATGTTTTGAGTATCTCCCTTAAATGATGATCTCGAGTGTATTGTTTGTTGTGCTAAGTTTGGTTGTGTTATTCAGGACCGGCGATTAGGGACTATGATTGGACTGGATGAGCGAAGATGTGGAATGTATTACTTTGGGGTGCTGTGAAGACCGAAGTTTGTAGTGCTGGTGGGTGATAGTGATGTTGAGTTGTGGCACCGTAAGTTGAAACATCCCTTGGCTAAGATAGTTTAGCCTCTATCTTTTTTTTGTACTCGTGATCAGAGTGTAGCTCACCCGTGTGATGTTTGTTTTTGCGATAACAGACTCGTGAATGTTTTTCTGTCAGTGATTCAACAACGACTGCTTGCTTTAAATTAATTCATTCTGATTTATGAGGTCCTTATCATAATTTGTGTTCCTGTGCTACACGATATCTTCTTACTATAGTTGATGATTACCCCCATGCTGTATGGAATTATTTGTTGGCTAAGAAAACAGAAGTAACTTCCATGTTTTTACAATTTCTTGCAATGGCTAGAAAACAATTTAATGGGGTTGTTAAGACAGTGCGCAGTGATAATGTCACTGAATTTTTATCTGTGTGCCGTATCTTTATGATTTGGGTATTATTTTTCAGTCTTCATGTGTGGCTACTCTTCAGCAAAATGGTATGGTCGAACGAAAACATAGATATATATTGAATGTTGCATGTGCTCTCAGGTTTGAAGGTAACTTACATGTTAAATTTTGGAGGGAGTATATTTTGACTGCCGATTATTTGATTCATAGAACTCTTTCTTAATTTTTGGGTTCTAATACTCCATTTGAGATGCTTTTTGGTGTGCCTCATGTTTTCTCCGAGCTTCGTATATTTGGGTCTCTGTGTTATGTGCATGATCAGAGGTCTAAGGGTGACAAGTTTTTGAGTCCTAGTCGCCGGTGTGTTTTTGTGGCTACCGGTATGGCAAAAAAGATTGTAAAGTATATGATTTAGAAAGTCAAGAGTTTTTTGTTACTCGTGATGTAAAGTTTTTTGAACATATATTTCTATTTGCATCAGTTCATGTGCTCTCTGAGTTGCGTTGTCCTGAGACTGAGGTCGATGCACCTTTTACTACTACTCTGGAGTTTTGGGAGGAAGTTGAGAAGGCCTCACAGATTGAAGAGGGGGAGTCACCGGATGGCGGCATCCCTGTGGTAGCACCACTCGCGGAGGTTGCCGAGATTGGTGATGCGCAACCTCCACCTCAGGTTGGTGGCAGCGGTGTCTCAAATCCACCAGTAGTTTCAGATGTTATTTCAGATACTCTGGGTATTGTTTCAGATCTTGGACGATACAAGCGTATTATGATTATTTTTACTCGTTTAAAGGATTTTGTGATGACTACAATAGTAAACTCATTACCATCTGCTCCTTATACTCCTGGTTCCATTCCATCTCGTGATCACGGTATGCCTTATCCTCACTTATTATATAGACATTTCTCGTTTCTCGTTGGCACACCGCTCTTTTTTTGCAGCTATTACCTCTGGGGATGAGCCAAAGTCATTTGGAGAGGCCATGCGGCACCCTGGTTGGAGAGGGGTAATACAACAGGAGATTCAGGCATTAGAGGATAATCATACTTGGACCTTGGCGCATCTACCTCCAAGAAAAAAGCTTTAGGGAGTTAGTGGATTTATAAAATTATATATCATGTTGATGGGAGAGTAGAGCGCCTCGAAACTCGTTTGTTCGTGTTTGATAATTACCAAGTAGAAGGGGTTTATTATACAGAGACCATTTCCCTTGTTGCCAAGATGGTTATTGTACATCTTTTATTAGCGGTTGCAGTAGCTCAGAATTGGGAGTTACATCAGATAGATGTACATAATGCCTTTCTACATAGTCATTTGGATGAGGAGGTTTACATGAAAATTCCTCCAGGTTTTGACAGAGGGCGCGAAAGGAAGGTTTGTCACATTAGCAAATCGTTGTATGGCCTGAAGCAGGCACCTGAGTGTTGGTTTGTCAAGTTAGTGGTTGCACTGAAGAGGTATGGGTTTGTTCAGTCCTATTCATATTATTCTTTATTCTTTTATTCCACGAGTGATTGTCCTATGCATGTTTTGGTGTACGTTGATGATCTTATTTTATCTGGGATTGACCCTGGTGCATTGGTGGAGTTTAAGAAATACTTGAGCACTTACTTTCATATGAAAGACTTAGGTCATCTCAAATTGTTTTATGGATTTAAAGTAGCATGGAGTCCCACGGGTATCTTTATCTGCCAACGTAAATATATATGGGCTATTTAAAATAATATTTTTTAAATTGAATATGTTCTTTTTATTCTTTTATTCTTTTATTATTTCTTAAACAATTTGGAATTGGACATGCAATGTCTATTTTTTCACTTATAAAAATAACCATTGTGAGTTAGTTGCTGAATTACACTCATTTTGGTTACGGAAAAAATGTTACTGTGAACAAATATATGTCTAATTGGTGCGAAATTATATTGTAATTGGTTGCATAAATGTGGTATAATTGGTTGTGAGATAACATTTGAGTTGCAGAAAATAGTGGTGTTATGAAAAATAAGTCAAATTGGGTGTGAACTTATGCTTTAATTGGTTGCGGAATTACGTTGTATATGGTTGTGGATTAATATTTTGAGTTACAATAATATTATCAGTTGCTAAATTAAGGGAAAATTTGGTGTGATAATAAAGTTACAGTTGTGAAATAAAAATATATAATAAACAATAAATGAAAAATAATACTCCAAACAAAAAAGAGTGTAGTTTAGAGACATACAACTTTTACAAAAAAAAACATAGTTGTGACTTAAACAGATGGACACCTACCAAAATCTGAATGTATGTTTATGATTAAGAAATAAACCAAACATTTATTCTCTTATGTTTGAGCAAGATCTTCTTTTGGTTGGCATAAGATCTCATTCAAAAGGTTGCAGAAATATATTGATTTTCTTTTTCAAGTTATTTAACATGTTCTTTAAGACTAGCATTTGGTCCTTGGAGTTCTTTAATTTGTTTTTTGTTTTTTGTTTTTTGTTTCTAGTTCTTCAATCTATTTATTGAGGTCCTCTAGACCAATATCTTCAAACTGAAAAATTAAAAAAAAGTTATATCAAAGTCTGGTTGTGAAATTACGTTCAATTGGTTCTGAAAATATAATTTTAGATGATAAAAATGGTTGCAGAATTACGTGTTAATTGTTTATGGAATTACGAGTAAAATGATTGTGAAAATATGTTTTTAGGTATGAAATACAAAAATAACTTGTTGGGGGATTATCTTTTAAACGGTTGCGGATTTACTAGTAAAATGGTTGCAAAAATAGATTTTTAGTTGCGGAAAAATACTACAGTTACATGTTAATATTAATTTTTCAATTCATTGACTTCTTTCTGAAGATTCTTTAATTTTATTTTTCTGTGAGCTGAATTATAATAGGTGGAAGTCGTGAAGATTCTTTATTTCTTTTTCCAGCTAAATTGTAGGTGGAAATCCTCATTTGAAGAATACTAATTTTTTTTGACATGTTCAATCTGCATTACATAGTCAAAATACATGTAAATTAATATTACGGAAAAAGTCTATTACGTGTGGAAATCAAAATAAAAATCGGATATAGAAGCTACTGTAACTTGGTTATAGAAATATGTGCAAATTGGTCGCGAGAAAAACCTTTTAAGTGTGAAAATCAAAATACAAACTAGTCTTGGACTACTGTACCTGGTTGCGGAAATACGTGCAAAATATTTGCATAAAAAATCTATTAGATGTGAAAGTCAAAAGACAAACTGAACTCGAAGCTATTGTAACTTGGTTGCGATAAAACGTACAAAATTATTGCGAGATAAGTCTGAGAATAAATTTAACAATTATGCTAACTTAGTTGTTGAAATACGTGTAAAATGGTTGTGCAAAAATAAAAAGAAAAATCATCCAAAACTTTCAAACATATACACATTGGTTACTAATTAAAATATTGGTTGCGAAAAAAAAAAACCAAATCATTAAAACCAAACCCAAACCCAAACGATTAATGCTGTTTTTAAAGTTAATTGAAAACAAAAAATAAAACTGATTATAAATTTTTTAATCTAAACAATTATATATATATATATAATGAAATATAACCTAACCCATATATTTAAGGAAAATGTCACACTAAATACCTTCTCACCAAACTTATTATCATCTAGTACCCAAACTATTTTCTCTGCCTACTAAATACCCATCTCACCAAACTAATTCATTTCTAATACCCAGCTCATATTTTCCTTCCTGAAATATCCTCAAATGTGCTCTATTCTCTTCTTTCCCTTCTTTGTTATGCTTTTCACGAATAGAAGCTGTGTTTTTTTTCCAACTTTTGTTAGTTCATGGGTTTTCTTAGTTCCTTGTTTTTTTTGTTTTCAAAGATTTCAAGTTTACTCTGTTTACATTAAAGTCTTGTTTTTGTTTAGACCTTGTTGAAACCAGTTTTTTAATTTTTTTTCGAAGTCGAGATTTGGTACAGGTTCTCTAATGGCGTTTATAGCTTACCTGTGTTGTTGAAGACGATAGCTGTTGTTTACTGTTGCATGTAGCTTTATATGCTATCTCGCGCAATGTAGCTTTTAAACATTTTCATCCATCTAGCGTCATAGGTACAACTCGTCTAGCGTCATAGTACGTGCATATCTAGCGTTAGAGTACAGGCTAATCTAGCGTCATATTACGGTTATATCTAGCGTCATAAGACGTGCACATCTAGCTTCATATGATATGTTAATCTAGCGTCATATGCAGTGTCCATTTTCATCCATCTAGCGTCATAGGTACAACTCGTCTAGCGTCATAGTACGTGCATATCTAGCGTTAGAGTACGAGCTATATTACGGTTACATCTAGCGTCATAAGACGTGCACATCTAGCGTCATATGATATGTTAATCTAGCGTCAAATGCAGTGTCCATTTTCATCCATCTAGCATCATAGTACGTGCATATCTAGCGTTAGAGTACGTGCATATCTAGCGTTAGAGTACGGGCTAATCTAGCGTCATATTACGGTTACATCTAGCGTCATATGATATGTTAATCTAGCGTCAAATGCAGTGTCCATTTTCATCCATCTAGCGTCATAGGTACAACTCGTCTAGCGACATAGTACGTGCATATCTAGCGTTAGAGTACGGGCTAATCTAGCGTCATATTACGGTTACATCTAGCGTCATAAGACGTGCACATCTAGCGTCATAAGACCTGCACATCTGATGAAAATTGAACTTATGAAACAATTTGAAGTAGTTAACGGAATTCTTTTCCGGCAGTCCATCGACTGTTAAAATTTCCTTAACCGGCTCTGAGAACCATTATTTGGATATCGAAAGTGAAAGTCCCTCCTAATCCTTGGCACTTCTGTAATCGTGAATCCAAAGCTAATAACACCACCAGAAACACCAAGAAACTACAACTGTAGTTAGTGATCCAAGTCATGGATTGAATTTTCCGAGAAAATTTGTAATTTTCCGGGAAAATTCAGAAACTTAAACCGATAAAAAGTGAATCAAAAGTGGTGTTGCAAGACAAAAAGAGATTTAGAGATAGAGAGACGGTGTGTACTGTTCTGTCCGTATATGTGTATGATTGTGGGGTTTGGTTGAACTGATGAAACAATTTGGTAATAAAAGGGATTTCGAAACACCATATCTGATGAAAATCCAAAGATAGAAGAGAGAAAAAAAAAACACAAAAAAAAATGAATATTAATAATAACTTACTTTCTCTTTCTTTTAGTATTACGACTAATTTGGTAAAAATATTAGTTTCTTACTACTAGTCTAAGGGTCTCATATTTGGATACTTATTTGAAATTACATACCACTAAAAGATATTTAGTGGTACTTATCCCTATATTTAATTATTTACGTAACTACGCAGGATAGAATTCAATTTTTATTATTTTAAAAATGATTGTTGGTGAAATTATTTAACACAGCACCCTCTTCTCTCCGCTCTCTTAACTTCCATTCTCGCACTCTCTCTATGCTGAACCCCATCCAACATTCACAATCCTCAAAATTTTGCAGGTACTTTTTTGTCCTTAATTTCTTTTATTCCATCTACTCTAGTACTGACTTCTAGTTCTGAGTCAATTGTTGAACTTCAGTTTCATATTTTGTGTATGTTCTTCCCTTGCTTATTGATCAATTCTTGAATTCTAAAACTGGGTTTTTTATTTTGAATCGGATTCACCACTGTCAGGTCTATTAATGATATAGAAGAATTTTTGAACCAAGACAAGATTTGTTTTTTAAGTGATCATTAATCAACAAAACTGCTAACTATTCCTTATTTGGACAGAGTTACTTAAAGTATGTTATAGACCTGATTGGATCTCTGGAAATTTGAGGGAAACATTAAAAAATAAAATTAGGGACAAAAATAAACTTTGTTTGGTTGTAAGGAACTATCTTGTGAACTGCTGGTAGCTTAGTATAACTAGTATAGTGTCAGAGCTAAAAAGTTCAGATTGGGTTATAATATTATGTAATAATATTACTTATTGGAATAAGAAAAATGTGTACTTGCGTTTATCTTGTCGATTCTCTAGAACAAAGATTGTTTAAACATGTTTTAGTTTGTACAGCGATGTGATTTATGTGTCTTTCTTGCAGACTAGTGAGTTTATAGCCATTTGCTTAGTAAAACTCAAAGAGTGCCATTTCAGCTCTTTAAGACAGCAGGACATACAGGCCTGATGCAGACTTCAAAGTTCCCTAGGAGTTCAGACATGCCGAATAGATTTTACTATCAGCCGACTCGAGAATCCTTTTCTCTAAATAATCCTTTAGAACCAAATTTTTGCAGTTTCGATTTGTCTTCGGATAAAAGAAGCCATGCCGTTTACAACTCCACATCCACGATCTCTTCTACATCAAACGGATCTTGCGTGACTGATGATGTGGATGACCTAAAGCACAAGCTTAAGGAATTAGAGACTCTAATGTTGGGACTGGATTCTGACTCACAAGAGATAGACAGTTGGAGGGTAGTGACGGACGCGGTCTCAAGAAGAGATTTAAAACCAGTTCTTGTGGCGTGTGCGAAAGCCATATCAGATAATGACTTGGTAACGGCACAATGGGTGATGAATGAGTTAAGACAGATGGTGTCGGTTTCCGGTGAGCCGATTCAACGATTAGGTGCTTATATTTTAGAAGGGCTTGTGGCTCGGCTTGCCTCATCTGGTAGTTCGTTCTATAAATCTTTAAGGTGCAAAGAACCAGCCAGTACCGAGTTACTTTCTTATATGCACATTCTTTACGAGGTTTGCCCTTACTTTAAATTTGGGTACATGTCTGCAAACGGAGCCATTGCGGAAGCCATGAAGGATGAGAATAGAGTCCACATCATTGATTTCCAAATTGGTCAAGGGAGTCAGTGGATTTCCCTTATTCAAGCTTTTGCAGCTAGGCGAGGTGGGCCACCACATATACGTATAACCGGTGTCGATGATTCTACATCAGCTTATGCTCGTGGAGGAGGCTTGAGTATTGTCGGAAAAAGATTATCAAACCTCGCCAAGAAGTTTAAGGTATTGTTTGAGTTATGTAAATATTAGAATATCGGGTATCAAGACAATTTAGTTTAACAATTGTCTCGAATTACCCCATTTGGATTTCTTTTGGAGCAGAAAGTTTAAAATAAATCTAAATTACCTGCATAGACTTTTTATACATAGTTCGCCTTTAATGTTATGTTTCCAGTTTCAATATAGTTTCTTCTTCTATAAGGCTTTAGTTCCTGTATAATTGTATATCTTATAACTCTATTGGGATGTAATAACATTTCAGGTGCCGTTTCAATTCCATCATGCTACAATGTCAGGCTCTGAGGTTCAACCCAAATCTCTTTTTGTCCAACCCGACGAATCTCTAGCAGTCAATTTCGCTTTCATGCTACACCACATCCCAGACGAGAGTGTAAGCACTGAAAACCATAGAGACCAGCTCTTGAGGTCTGTCAAGAGCTTGTCTCCCAAAGTAGTGACCCTCGTCGAACAAGAATCCAACACAAACACAGCTCCTTTCTTTCCAAGGTTTTTAGAGACTTTAAATTATTACACGGCTATGTTTGAGTCGATTGATGTGACTCTCCCAAGAGAGCACAAAGAACGAATCAACGTCGAGCAACATTGCCTGGCTAGAGATGTCGTTAATATTATAGCATGCGAAGGAGCAGAGAGAGTGGAACGACACGAACTTCTTGGTAAGTGGAAGTCACGTTTCACAATGGCGGGGTTTACATCGTACCCTTTAAGCTCTTCAGTAAATGCCACGATCAAAACGTTGTTGCGGAATTATAGCGACAAATATAGGCTCGAGGAGAAAAATGGAGCTTTGTATCTTGGTTGGATGAATCGGGACTTGGTCGCATCTTGCGCGTGGAAGTGTTTCTCTTAGGAGCCTTAGAGTTGTGTAGGTTTTTTCTGTTTTTTTCTTTTTGCTGCTTATTACTAAGAGGTTTGTAATAAACCTAATGGTCATTGGTTTGCTGAGGCTACATACTTCGATGATATAAAGGGTTTGGTATAATCAAATATTTCCTTCTGTAGACTAAGACTATCTCCAACCAACATTTCATAGTCAATTTTAAAAAATACTCCAATATGGATGTTTTGTTATAAAGCTATGCTCCATGAGATAGTCTAATAGACGATCTAAACTATAGTTAATAATTCTCTAAAAGAACTACTCCATTAGACTCTCAGTATTAAAGTTGAACTTAAAAGCTAACATTACTGCAAACACCAAACAATATATGATCTTCGCCATGATTACAAACATGTAAACATAATGAGTATGTACCGGAGAAACAAATTGTTTTAAACTGCAGTAATTAGTCCATTGACTAGAGTCTCTCGGCTCAAAAAAAATCTGGATTTAGTACGTTTGACTATCTATTTTGGTGATAGTGCATCGAATAAAAATCTTAGTCCCTGACTATAAAGGGCTCGTTTATTCTGAGACTAACTTTATCAAAAATGGTTGATGGACTATTTGTTACAAAAAATAAATAGTTAACGCGCAGGACTAATTTTATCCGAACTGAACAACCATCGGACTTTTAAAAGTTCAGAGCTATCATTCACTAAAGTCGATAGTGCACGGTCGATTTACTGTTCAAAGGCTCAAAGCCTGCCAGAGTATAAATGTTTCTTTCCAAAATGGTTGCAACATTGAAGAACAAGTTGATCTTAATTTAATAGTTTACAAATGAATCAGTATTAACAAATTGAAAGTACATTAGTTGTTACAAGGTCCAGCTTCCACTCTCTTCTAAATGAGATAAAAAAAACAAAAACATAAGCAGCGCTTCACGTCGACCCTGGAATCTCAGTTGCCTCTTCAGTGATTACATTATCACTTTTTGAGTCAGTAATTTCCGAATCCTTAATCTGACCTTTATCGATATCATTTCTCAAGTCCTCGACTTGGTTGACTATATCATCATCATAATGCATGTCCTTTACATAATCCTCCGTTTGTGAGTCGTCCTTCACATGATTGGCTGTGATGTTATCTATAAAACCATCAGCCACCGAGTCCTTGATTTGGTCCGTGTCTGGATTAGCAATGTCTGAGTCTTTATAGTCTTTTTTTATATCAAACTGCTCAGGCGACAAACAACCGGGCTCTATCGCCACGGTTACCATCAGGTTATCTTGATGTTGAGACTTCTCAAACTCTGAAATCTTATTTTCATCACCTAACTGAGAATCATCGAAAAGCTGAGAATCATCAGAATCATCACGGAAATGCAGATTGTTACTGTTGGTGGTTGTGTGAAACATATGTAGTTGATCGACTTCGCCATCCGTTTGATGTAATTGTAACTGGTCGATTTCGAGGAGCGGCCCGAACTGAGATTCGTCTTCACTAACCATATGATCGTCCAACAAATCGCTTCCTTTCCTTCTTTTTCCCGTGGTTTTCCTTCTTACTCTTTCTTTACCTCTACTCCTTTTCCCGAGTTCTATCACTGGAACTTCGGGTGCTATAGCCGGAACTCCGGCTTGATCACGGAGACAATCTTGTGCTATACTTCTCATCCTGGCAATTGACTCAAACTGCAATGGATCCAACCCTTTTGTCGAAAAGGAATCTGCTAAGTATGAAATTTCACGTAAACCAGCAATCTGTAAAACACAAAAAGGTACAGCATCCGAATTAGAATTTATAAAAGCTACAAGGGTTATTTAGTGCATATAGGTTTTTTGGCCTTTAGGGTTGTAAGCAAAGAAAATTGTTTGTTTGGTCTATAACTTTTTAGGCTTAAAAAGACTTTTTTAGCAAAATAAGATAAAAAGCTCAAAGAAATAAGCTTTCACTGCTTTTTTAAGTTATTGCCTTTTATTTCACCAGTTTCTTCTCTACTCATTATTTTCATCAAAAACTTGTTTCCATTCATTTCCAACCTGGGTTTTCGCCTCATGACGTCATTTATGAATGATTCTTATATACAATCATTGTCTCACTTGCAACCAAACCATGATCGTGCAATGGATAAATGTTATGTTATAGAATGATAAGTAAATCAGCGGTTAAAACGGAAAGTAGATTCATAAATTATAATCCAACGGTAGACGAGACCATGGTCGTGCTACATCATGTGAGACCGTGGTCACATCTTATAATTTATCTTCCTTTATCATGTAACAAACAAACTACGGCATTTTCTAAAGCTTCACTATTTTAGTTGCTTACATTAAGTTATACTTTTTACCATATAAGTCCTGCACCAGACAACCCTAAAAAATCTGGAGTAAATGAGAATAAATCATTACCGTTCTTTGAAACTCAGAGGATAGAGAAATTGGCCTCCCGACAACTCTGCGAGTAATGCTCAAGTACCACTGCATGTATTCACTTTCTTCTATGCCTTCATCCATATCAACAATGCTATGTTGCCGGTCTGCCCATTCACTAAGCTCGGATTCCATCTTCCCGGATAAATCTACCCCACCATCAACTCCACGACTCTTTCTTACCCATTGGGGCACCTGTTCCGGAATAGATTGCAGCATCCCATACTGTCTCAAACAGCGATCCGGAAGGTGTCTCTCCGCCTTGTCAAAACAAATCAACATTGTTTTTGATCTACCGATTATCAAACTGTTTTTTATTTCTTCTGGTATTACTGTGCTGTCCATGAATTTGTAAGGAAGCCACTCGACCTAATAATCATCGCAAAATGGCATGTAAATTATAGTTTGCCTAAACTGTAAGATTTTAAAACATGGAACTGAACAAGATGTATTGAGCATTTACATCGGATGGTTTCAAGGAGTCTAGAGTTTTGCGATAGAAGACTACGTCACGGTTCGTGGTTGGACCACTTTGTTTTCCCTTCCACCGAAGTACAAACGGAAAATGATCATGAATTGGATCCCGATTTAGCTTTGGTCGACCAATGTTCAGGTGATAATAATTCCAACACTACACAAACGTTAAACTTCAATACCCAAGTTAACAACTGCCTTAAAATTTTATCACCCCTACTCACCAATGTAATACTTGAGGGACAAAAGATTTGTATAAGTATATATAATCATACTAGCTATTTCTGTAACAAGCTCCAAAAATAGCGTAACAAAAACTCTGGCAAATACCTGTAGTAATGTTAAACAGCCACAAATGGTGCTTTGAGATTTGACAGATGCATTCCCTAGCGCCCGATACAAGAATGCCAAAGCAGCTGCACCCCACGCATAGTTTCCGGCCTCATCAAAATTCTCAAACAACGGAAGGTACATAACCGGGACCTTATTACCCGTAGTAGTAGAAAAAATCGTACTTCCCACCAAGTATAGCAAATAAGCACGCGTACGACACTCAATTTCTTCCATCTGCGCATCTTCAGGACAATCCGAAAAGAACTCCTTCAACCAACTAAGCTTCACCATCCCACCGCTTGCATAGTTAGAGTCCGGTGCCTTTCCGAGAAACCTCTCGCAAACCGAGCTACAAGAGGTATAAGTAATCCCAATCACGGGTTTCCCATCAATCGCCAATCCAAGCAAGAGGGCAACGTCTTGAAGCGTCACCGTCATTTCTCCAACTGGGAAGTGAAACGTATTGGTTTCTCTCCTCCACCTCTCGACCAAAGCAGAAATAAGTGGGTTGTCTAAACTAATAGCAGGAATTTTTCTCAAGTACCCGAAACCAGCGTTTTCGACCAATTCAATCTGTTTTGGAGTAAGCTTCCATTCACCTAACTTAGAGGTGTGCTCGTGACATCTAAGCGCACCTCGCTCCTAATATTCAACAACAATACTACAATCAAACTAACAAAACACACACACACAAAAAAAAAAAAAAAGTAATTAGTGTAGGTTTAGAACTGAACCTGGCCATCCCAGACAGCAGAGGAAACATGTTTCTCTTGATCGAAGAGAACAGAGTGATCAATAGGTCCAGGATTTGTCGTAGATGGATCCATTAACTAAATCCTCCTGCAAAACAAATAATCTTATCAAATTCAAATAAATAAAACAACAAAAAAAAACTAATAATTGATTAAGTAACTTAAGACCCAATTTATTAATGCACATAGATTGAGCTCCCATGCAGTTACCAAAATCATAACACAAACAAAAAGATAACTTTTTTAGCAATTATAAGTTTGAACAGCTAAGAAAAACCCAAAATTTGAATTTGAATTCGAATTTGAGTTTGAGTTTGATCTAAATATACTCTTATCCAATTATTTATCATCAGGTTTCAATCCAACTCCTAGATTTGTAATTTAAACTGTTCTTTAATACCCATATAGCAAATTGCACGATTAAAATTAACAACATTTTTGTTTCCAAATGCAAAGAGAAAAAATGGGTGAATCGGTACACAGCAACAAGAGAAAGATTAAAATCGAAAACGACGACGGAGGGGAAAGAGAAGAAAGGAGAAAACCTTCAAAACGACGATGGAGGAAAAGAACGTTCGTTAATCCACCTAAGTGAAACGATAGGGTTTGAGTCTCTGAAACCTACAAACGAAATTCCTCAAAACGACAATGTGTGTGGGGCGTTTTGGTCATTTTTTTCATCCGTTTTATTCAATTTTAATATATCTGGGCTTTTTGTATATGTGCGTGGGCAGTCTGGGAATGAAGCCCAAACATGTTTATTTTTATAACTAAATCCAAATTTTGAAGTTGGTCCAACTCGGATGAATTTGAAATTTAAAGTTAAACCACGTTTATCAAATTAAATTCGTATAATTTACCGAAGGTTTTTTTTTTCTAAATTTAACCAAAGCTTTTATTAAAGATATAAGCTTTATCACAAAGTTAGTTGAAAATTGAAAAAAATGGAGAGAGATTTGAGGGAATTGGAAGAACCTCGAACTAGGAGATTAGAGGACTAAAAGATTTGGTGGATTTTTTTTATAGGGGATAAGAGAAGAGTTATTTATATGAATGTAGGTTTTTTTTTAAACATAGAGGATTAGCCTAAGATCAATGGACAGATTCACCGCATTATCAATCGATATTTAAGTATATAAAATGCTCGAAAAAATGCAAGCAATTGGTTTCAGTATTTCAATCTGATGTTCTAACATAGACGAATCCTCTTAGAGGAAAAAGACGATCTATCTTAGAAGACTCGGGTTAGGCTCAATTTAATTGCTAATTTTAAAAATAATACGAAACTAACTTGATTTCGAAACTAACTCGATTTCGAGTCTTCTTTCATTTTTTCAAATACAGACTCTCACTAATTTGCAATCATCTACCTTAGATTTTATATTAAAACGAACAATTTATATTTTAGGATGACCTTCGCTTGATGATGACCAGATCCAGGTTTTGGACCTCCTGGTGAGCCTTAAGAGTTCTTGATTAAGGTTCCGAGTATGTAATCTTAAAATTAAAATCAATAGTCATACATAGCTTATCAGGACTCCTACAGCTGCATAGATGAATACTTAGAGATGATTAGTAATAATATTAACATGGGAACCTGAATTGATTAACATTACATTAAATTTATTGTTCTAATCTAATGTAGCCCATGTCCTCACTCTCAATAAGAGTTCCTTGAAAATTAAAAGATGTGATGAAGGACCATTGATTGAGATATTAGAAGCCTGATATATTTTAAATAGGTTCCAATGTCTAGGGATTTTTGAATGAGGATAGAAAATAAATAAATATATCTGAGTTTGTTTCATTAACGTTTACTAAACCTTTAATTTTGCAGATTTGGAGACCATCATGGTGAGCTCTTGTTTCAGTTGTGATAGGATAAAGCTTGCCATAAATATTGTTATAACCATGAAATATTTGGTCATCGCAGTACTTGATTATGACACCACCACTGGATTCTCCAAAGGCTAGACAACAAGCATCCGTATTTAACTTGCATCTACCAGGGAGAGGAAGGACCAGGTTAGATGAGTAGCTTTCTTGATTTTTTTAAGATGGTTATAACACTCAAGTCAGTTGTTGCATTCTCAACATCATTCAAATACTTATGTCTAAAAAGATTAGATTAATCAAGACTGATTATAATAAACTTTATATAATTGATAGAATAGAAAGAACTTCCTTTAAATTTCACCTTGTTCCTAGTTTGCCAAATTACGCAGTTAATGATTGTATGTAATATAGCTTTTATGTGGACTTTCTTTTGGGTAGACCAGAATCAGCTCCTAGTCATGTGAGTTGTAGTTATAAATTTTCCAATAATGATCTTGAACATAGCTACAAAATAAGACCAAATAGTCCAAGTATGATTACAGAAAACAAAAAAGTGATTAGGAGTTTTTGAGTTGTTACAAAATTAACACTTGGAGACTAAAAATACATATTCTCTTAATGATAAAGTCAATAAGAAACATGTTATTTAAAATTCTCCACAACATGAAGGAGCATTTTTTGGAGTAATGTGGTTCCAAATCTTAGCAAATACGCTTGACTTGTTGTACTTAGCTCTTATGTTGTTCAAAGTGTCCTTTGTAATGAATTTTCTTTCTCTAGATAGATGACAAAGGATTTAGGCATCAACCTGGTCATTAATAGATTTCTTATCAATCAAGTTAATATTGGTAGAAGTAAAAATAGGCATGATCTTGTTCATATTTCAGGTATTATTATTCTACAAAGTGTTGACGTTGTCACCAATGAACCAATTGTTATTAGAATTGTCATCCAGTTTAATTAGAGAAAGGTTGCCAAACCAATTATCCAACCAGAAATCTATGTTGCATTTACCCAACTTCCACATGATATTTCCTTAAGCAAATCTCTTTATTTTAGCTAGCATTTCCACATTTGAGAGCCATACTTAGAATATTTAGCTTGGAGATGATGCTTGCCATTGTAGTTGATGAGGGGCTATCCACCAACTAATAAGTCAGAGGATAATTGAGCAGAGGAAACTAATGGAAAGATATAATCGATACCAAACCGATCTGAATATAAGATATACAGAAGTTGTAAATAAGCACGACGGTGATTTTGGCATCACTGATGTCTACTCGAGGGTTCAAAACCCATCAACAAGATAGTAGAAGACCAGGTAGAGAGTGGTAACTTTGGCAAGCTAAATCAGATTGAGCAGACGTCTTACCAAGCATTGAACAATAAGGACGAGGACAATGAGGGGTGACCAGACCTTCGACGAGGTTAATACAAGTTTCGATCGACCAAAGGGCATAACCGAGTGGAAAAGTATAGCGTGGAGTGGCATTTGGTTTATAGCGCGAATGAAACCGACTGAGGCATACCTGTAGAAAAGCATTTAAGAAAACGGTTAAGCAACATAATTAACTAGTCAACCCACTACAGTCATGGCCATTAAATTAGGCTCTACACCATAAATGTAAAGTTACGTGCATTATCAGTGGAGGAATATATCTAGTAATTATTTGTAAACTGTCAAAGGAAGTATAAATAGGTAGATTTAGGAAACATAATGTAATTTCTCTTCTCTGATTAATAGAGTTTTCTACTTGCATTTACTTTTTTTATATTTTCGCGTAACAAATTTGGCGTCGTTTGTGGGAAAGACAAAACGTTTAACTCTAAGATTTATTAATCATGGTTGTTACTAGATCAGGAATTGAAAGAAATATTCCAGAACCGAGCGGGACAGTGGGCAACCGGAGAACTATGACAAACCCACCGGTGAGGCAGGACCAACTACCTTTCGTCACTACCACCAACCCAGAGGTGGCGACAGCAGTCCCCATTGAAGCAACATCATATGTGGGACAGCCAGTTATCGGGACTAGACTAGAGAATCAACCCACCAGAATATGTGGTAGCCCCCATTACGCATGAAGCGCAATGTAATAATTCAGTAATAGCACCAACATGCCAATAGTTAGAATAACAACTTCAGCACCTGCAACAAGAGCAGCTCAGAGTGGCGTTTTAGTAAGATGCCAGGGAACAAGCCATTCACGCTACCATAGCTGGCATGAATGTCGTGCTACACGTCTTGACTGCCAAAGTATGAGGGGCCAACCGAGCAGCTCAGAGTGGCGTGTGTCGATCTTCCAAGCGTGGCGAATGTGGGGGCAAGAAGCGCTCCAAAGATCATCCACGATAATAGGCACACCCTGGTGCATCTAAGAATGTCAGAAAGGATGAGGACATAAAATATAACCACGTGAAACCGAGAATATCCAGTTACATCCTCAAGGAGTCTCTGTTTGTGTAGAGAAAATACTTTAAGCTCAGTTGCTTAGAAAATTCGACTAATTCAGGATGGAAGCGTATGTTGGAACATGGGATCCGGAGAGGCATCTGGAGTAATTTCGCAACATGATGATGACCTTTAACCCTGATGACGCTATGCTATGTTGGGCTCTGCCTATGACTCTCAAGGGAAACAAAATAGACTGGTTCAACAGTCTGCCCAAAGGGTCCGTTCACGATTTCGCAGGCCTATGAAAAGATTTCAGAGAAAGATTCGTGGCAACATAAAGCTCAGACGCGAGCGAGACTCGATTACGGACTTCTACCAAAGGCGGGTTGAGTAACTGAAAAATTATATTAAACGTTTTGTTCACACCATGAATGTTTTTCCATATATGGAAGAAAATATGGTTGTAGCCTCCCTCAAGAGAGGCCTCGGCCGATACGAGGAGCTGTACACTGACCTAATTAGATTCCCAACGAAGAAAATGAGAGACTTGCTCACTAGAGTAGACGTGTTCATTCGAGTTGATGATGCCCGGATGGGGAATCCCCAGATGTGTATGTTTTTTATCCAAAAGGAGGACCATTTGACCGAAATAAGATAGACGACGTACCTCACCGGGACACTAGTCGGCGACCATTGCATTATGAAATTCCATCTAGGCGATTTACTACATTGACCGAATCTATATCGGTTATTTGTGATCTAACGAAGGGAAGAATGAAGTATCAAACACCACGAGTGATGAGCACCATTGGCTTTAAACGATCGAGCATGTATTTCTGCTCCAACCACAACGACCACGACCACCCAACTGATGAGTGCTGGTAGCTCTGAGAGAAAATTCAGAAATTGGTAGACAATGGGGAACTCATCCAATTCATCAAACAGTAAGATCACCATCATCAACCCGAGCAGATGGAAGAAATGTGCCTGGTTAATGAGGATAATCCTGGCAACGATGAGCGAGCAGATATGGGATATCAATAGTGGTTATTCACCATTGCAGGGGGGGCATTCCGATGTAACTGAAAACTTGAGAAACGACATTTTCCCATCACCTCACGCCAACAATGGAGGGTAGTCTGAGATGGCCAATAACACAGTCTCTGACCCCCGAGGCAACTCTTTATCTCTCTTTATTATTGATGGTGGAACCTTTGAGGTAGCCCAGGGATCAAAGGCCAACAAACGGGCACGAATCGATCATGATGTACAAGCGGTCGAGGCTTCTTCCTATCACAAAACCCGAGACCATGTGGCATACCTTACGTTTAATAATGACGACCTAAGGAGGGTCAGCACACCTCATGAGGATGCACTGGCGGTAAATTTTTACATTGGGGGAGTAATGGTAACTCAAGTCTTAGTAGATGGAGATAGCTCGGCTAACATCATCTTCAAAGCCAACTGCGATCGCATGCATAAAGTCCCACCCTGCAAGCCCACCCAGCGAACCTTGGTTGGCTATGAAGGCAAGGCGTCTCAATGCATATGAGAAGTAGAGCTGATGGTTAAAGTAGGTTACGGGGCTTCTAAGCGAGAGCTTAAAATAATGTTCATGATCTCTGAAGGCCCATGTTCGTATCATGTAATAATCAGCCAATCTTGGCTGCATAGGATGGAGGCGACCCCATATACGTGCAGATAATTCATCAAATACCTAGCGGGAAACGTGATTGGCATAATCCGAGAAAGTTAACGAACTGTGAGGATATGTTACGTAGTCATCATCGACCCAACAAAGCCTCTTCGATAGAAATTAAAAGGCGAGGGGGGCGGATGAAAGAAGCAGTGCACTATCTTTTCCTGAACTGGTTGACGACCCTAGAGAGACGGAGCAGCCAGATGATGACCCCCCCCCCAGACTCGATCGAGGAGGTAGTAGTAGAGGACCGCACTCTACGGTTAGGTAACAATTTAACTTTACCTTTAAACAATCATTAAGTGACTTATTATCCAAGAATTTAGATGTGTTCGCATGGGATGCTAGTGATGTTTTAGGGGTCGATCCTTCGGTTATCTGTTATGAGCTAGTTATCGATTCATACGCCAATCCCGTGTGACAGAAGCGACAGTTGTTCTCTATTGAGAAGCAAGATGTCATATTAGCCAAGGTGATAAAACTGTCCAGATTTGGCCATATGAGACGAGCTCGGTATCCGGTCTTAATTAAAAAAGGTTAGTGGTGCATGTACATTGATTTCACTGACCTAAATCAAGCATGCCCCAAAGATGCATTCCCTCTTTACTCGCATCGATCAGCTGGTGGATTCAGCCTCAAGATATGAGTTCCCCTCCTTTATGGATGCATATTCGGGTTACAATCAAATCCGTCTCAACCATCAGAGGAAAAGCACACGGAGCTCCAAACTGAGTGAGGCTTGTATTGTTACACGATGATGCTATTTGGAATAAAGAATGCAGGTTCTACCTACCAACTCCTAGTGAACTATGTCTTCAATGAATACTTGGGAAAGCATATGGAAGCCTATATCGATGACATGATCGTCAAAATGCATACAACACAAAAGAAACTCAAGATGCTTCAAACTGTATTCAACCTCTTATGCCAGTTTAACTTAAAACTTAATCTAATCAAGTGTTCTTTTGGGGTAAGAAGTGGTAAATTCTTGGGCTACATAGTTAGTCAAAGGGGCATCAAATTCGACCCCACCCAGCTGCAATCGGTTATACAAATGGCACCACCAAAGAATATCAAGGAAGTCAAATGCTTAACAGGACGCCTCACGATATTTTCCCGCTTCAATTCCAGAGCTTCGGATAAAAGCCCCCATTTCTTCAAGATTCTCTGAGGGGATAAGAAATTTGCTTGGACAAAGGAATGCAACAAGGCCTTTGCATACTTAAAAAACTACCTCATATCGCCAGAAATATTATCTGTCCCCCTTGTCGGTGAGCTACTATTTTTATACTTGTCTGTTTCACCCTTTTCGGCCAATGCAGTCTCTGTTACGGAACCAGTCAGGGTTCAGTGACCCATCTACTACACCAGGAAAACCCTAGTAGATGTCGAGCTCAGGGAATACGATATTTAGTTTGAAGCACATAATACAATTAAGGGCCAGGTTGTGGCTGACTTCCGGACAACGTTTTCATCGCCCAAAGAGCTACCCAATCCAATCAACATTTCGCCCACAATCGAGCAGATTAAATAGATCGTCGAGACTGATGAGGCATCGAGCACATCTAGAGGTGGTACGAAGGTCGTCCTCAAACTACCTACAAGAAAGGAGGTCAGACAAGCAATACGGTTCAACTTCCCGGTGACTAATAACGTTGCAGAGTATGAAACAGTGATTTGTGGCATGAAGTTGGCACTATTATGTGGGGCTTGTCTCTTACGAATCTGTGCAAATAGTTGGTCATATATCAGGCTACATGAACTTATGATGCGAAGAAAGAAGGAATACGGGGATACTTAATAGTACTCAAGAAGTGTGAGTCCAACTTTACAACGGCAATATACGAGTAAGTCCCACGTCTGGAAAACTCCATCATCGATGCCCTAGCTAAGGCCGCAACATTAGGAGAGCACCCCCTCATCCTCACACATCAATTGCCAACTACATAAATTTTTAATCAGAGTGAAACTATCCACACTATCGAAAACACCCGTCTTTAGGGACAACCTTATCTCTTATATCTAAATTATGCTGCTCTCTCATCCGATAAGACGGCCGCCCTAGCACTCTAACTACAAGTCGTAAACTAATGTGTGCTAGATAATATCCTATACCGAAAAAGTGAAACCCGACTCATGCTTCGTTTTCTCGATCAAGCAGAAGCTACCTCAGTTCTGTATGACCTGCACGCTGGAGAAGTCAGAGCACATTGCGGATACCGTAGCCTTATCTGGGGTTTTTTGTTGGCAGGATATTATTGGCCGGAACTAGCTAAGCGACTTGTGCAACAGTGCCATCAATGTCAATAATTCGCTAACACAAGTCACCTCCCGAGCGAGCCGATGAGGTCTGTGGCCATTTCTTGCCCTTTTGAAAAGTGGGGCATCGACCTGGTAGGACCACTTCCTATGGCGACCAACAAAAGGAAATTTCTAATAGTTGTGGTAGATTACTTCTCTAAACTGGTAGAGGCCAAAGCTCTCTTTCGCTCTCGAGATCAGAAGATATGCGACTTCATTCGCCATCAAATCTTAGCTCGGTTTGGAATACCCCGCATCTTGATGACAGTTAACGGACCTCAATTTCAAAACACCGTGATCACGATATTTTGTAAGCGTTATGAGATCAACCAACAGTTCTCTACACCATACTACCTTCAGGTAAATAGCCAGGTCGAAGTCACCAACCGCACAGTCTTGGAAGGGATTTAAAAGAAACTCGAGGGAGCCAAGGGCAAAAGGACACACTAACTAATTGAGGTCCTATGGGCAAATCGAACTACCCCCCGCACTACAATTGGTGACACTTCTTTCGCCCTCGTCTTTGGCGATGAGGTTGTGGTACCAGCAAAAATAATCATATCAAACCACCAGATTTCCAGTTACGAGGAAGACATCAATACTAGTAATCGAGAGATGAATGTGGATCTCATCAAAGAGAGACATGATCAAGCACACATTCAAGCATAGCAATATAAGTGCATCATAGTGTTCATTTACATCAAAAAACAATGCAGTATATTACAAACATGTGCCAACACTTATCAAAATTAGCTTATACAACAATGGCATGGTTAGGATCACTGCCTTTCTGTGCCAGAGGATCCACTTCGGTCTCGTACTCCACACCCTCGGCTATCTAGGCGGAGATCTCCCCCACATTCTTAGTCGTCGGCGCCAACCCAGACGAGGATGAATCACCCACTTGGAGACCCTGTCCAGTAGAAACAAATTTTGCTAAAGACCCCAGATTCATATTCGGGTTAAGCGTCAATAGCTCCGCCAACATCTCATATTGATTTTTAACCGTTATCCCCATGACAACTTCTATTACTTGTTTCTCTCGCTCTTCCAACGCGGCCTCAGCTTTTCTTCTTCCACTGTCCACGTTGTTGATTTATCTCCTTCTTTAAGTCATCTATCTTAACCTTAAGCTCCCCCTTCTCCACCATCAGTCCATCGATACGCTCGGCTTGCTCCTCAATAGAACATCGACTCCGGTTTTAATTTTTCCATGACCTGATAGTCGGCGTTTGACATGCACCGGTAGGATAGCACAACCAAATTATGGTGCATCTGGATCCACACTAGGAATAGTTCATGGTTTTTATTTATGATCAAAATAAACAGTAATTTTTCATACCTCAATTGCGAGCTCCACCTGCCTCTGCAGCATCTCACTCATAGGCATGCCGCCATAAAAAGATAACTTCAGCCAACGTTTGAACTACTCGAACATTAGCATCGATGTCCTTGCCATTAAGACATTTGGAGGAGGGAGATCCTCGTTGGCTAGACCTCCTCAACTCGACTAAGCTTCTTTTGGACCAGCGGGCATCTGCTCCGGTCTCACTATATTAACGAATGACGACCCTATGCCTACCATTTTCACAATGGGAAAACAGGTTGGATACTCGTTGTATTTACGAACTATTTCATCCTTTGAGCTATCCCTTCAGGATTCTGCTTCCTCTACTCATCTCCATCATCACTTACCTCTTCCCGGCTCGATTGACCATCTTCTTGAGCCTCATCTACTACAATCACTTCAGGGGCTTTCCCCGTGTTCTACTCTGCATCAGATCCGGATGCCTGAACACCATGCTTCTCTAGCACTAGAGCCTCATCGTCACTTTCTTCATCAATCAATTTCATCTTCATTATCGCAAGCAGCACTGCGTCAACAATCACATAAGATTTCTTATCAAGAGGAATTTCCTCGTCATCCTCTTCCCAAGCCCGCTGAGCGCACTCTTGCCTCACCTCATCCCCTAGCAGGGTAGCCTCAACTATCTGCTGGTTTATTTCCCCAGCCCCATAGTTAGTTAACACATTCCCATCCTTGTCGTTTTGACCCTGCAGAGATGAAGATCCTTCTACTTCCTTTGCTCTCTGATTCTGAGGCACCACAAACCATACCCATGTACTATTTTTATCTTGATACCACTACTCCATCAGTGCCCGTATGCGCTCTATTGTATCCGCCTCTCCATTTTCATTCATGGTGACCTTCCTATCTTTAATAATCACTAACTCTGGAACTGGACACAAACCAACACTCAGATAGTATACCTGAGGGAACAACCGATCGGGCTCCTGAAACCAAGTAGAACTGGCCAAGTTGGCTACTTAATCAATGGATTCTTATAGTCCTTCGATAAACTTTCTATGCTTCACTCATGGTGATTTCCCTCACCTGCACAAACAAACAGTTGTGTTAATGTTAGCATTCATCAGCCAGAATTACAAATATTCAATTTTTTTTATTATACTTCACTTTCCATTTCCATTCTAATTGGAGATTCATAATCGAATTCTCATGCTCCCAATTCACCGACACGAATACGAAATAGTGTTTCCAATTTTTGTCATACCTAAGAAGTTTGACTATTTTTCTTACTCCAGTCAGCTGAGTTTAGAAATATATAGACTTGACTAGTTTGGCTATATCCATAGCAATGAGCAAATCATCAATGCATACCTTAATACCTAATAAGTGAGAGATTAAAATAACACTAAGCAGCATTCTCCACCCATTCGCAACCAGCTGAGTGGGATATATGCCTATAACACTAAATAATTCTTGTATAAGAGAAGGTAAGGATTGCCGAAGGCCCCAATCGAATACAATGATACATAAACATATCATATTATCTTACGCCTAATAGGGATGCTCGCCGACCTCTGTTACCCTCACTATTACATCACCAGGTATCTCGTATCTAGCTTTAAAACTTAGTAAACTACTATCATCAAGGTATCCGTATTATAAGATAACCGGTAAAAGTAACTTTTTAAGAATATTGGATCTTCATATTCCGATTCTACAACTTTCACCTTCTTTTTCCCAAACTTTTTTGGAGCCATCGCGTTTACTTGAGTGATGGCAATGAGCCAACAAGACGTATGATAAAAATTAAATTGAGGAATAACTCACGAACGACCACCACTATTGGGGAAGAGAGTTTTTTATTTCATTTGGAATATGAAACATAGGTTCGACGTATGTGCCTGAGCCAATGGGGTTCTCCTAATACCAGCGCTAAATGTAAAAATTACAACTCGATAGACATGGATACATCTACAAACTTTTTTTTTAATTAGAGAGGATGAAATTTATTTTTTTGCAGGGAGAAGTCTTTGTGCTGTAAAAATCAGAAGGGTTTCTTTGCAAACGTAAAATGATCTTTAACCAATACTATATGTATTTCAAAAAACAAATAAGTGGGCATCGAGATTCCAATCCACTCTCCACCGCACGGGTAATTTGATTGCGATTGTTAGTTGTCATTAAAACCTAACACGCTTCCCCCAAAACCCAAGCGTCAGTTACATAAAAACGACTTTGGTGTCCGAACGACCGTCACCCATGGGTGGCCTAAATAATTTCCACGTGTCATCCTACCATTATAATTTTTTAAATGTTCCATCATTACACAACATACGTCACAAAACTTGTACCCTACATATTATAGTTGCCTCTACTTCGTCTACACAATTTAATTCATCAATTTTATGTTATTGACATATAATACATGAACTATGGGGGTGCCCTGATGAGGGGGTATCCACCAACTAATAAGTCATAGGGTATCTGAGCAGATGGAACTAATAAGAAGATATAATCGACATCAAACGGAGCTGACTATAAGACAGATTAAAGTTGTAATAAGCACGAAGGTGATTTTGGCATCACCAAGGTCTATATGAGGGGTCAAGACACATAAACAATATAATGGAAGACAATATAGAGGGTGATAACTCTGGTGAGCTAAATCAGATTGAGCAGACACTTTACTGAGCATTGAACAACAAAAACGAGGACAAAGAGGAGTGACCAGACCTTCGACAAGGTGAATACAAGTATCGACCGACCAAAGGGCATAAATGAGTGGAAAGGTAGAGCGTGGAGCGGTGCTCGGTTTATAGCACGAATGAAACTGGTCGAGGCATACTTGTAGAAAAACAGTTAAGCAACATTAATTAACTAGTCAACCTACTAGAGTCATGGCCATTAAATTAGGCTTCACACCATAAATATAAGGCTACTTGCATTGTTAGTGCAGAAATTTATCTAGTAATTATTTGTAAACTGCCAAAAGAAGTATAAATAGGCAGATACGCGAAACATAATGTAATTTCTCTTCTCTGATTAATAGATTTTTCTACTCGGCATTTACCTTTGCTATATTTTCCCGTAACAAATTTGGCGTCGTCTATGGAAAAGACAAAGCGTTTAGCTCTAAGATTTCTTAACCATGTTAGATACTAGATCAGGGATTGAGAAAAATATTCTGGAACCGAGCGAGATAGTGGGAAACCGGATAACTTTGACAAACCCACCGGTGAGGCAAGACCAGCTACCTCCCGTCACTGCCACCAACCCGGAGGTGGCGGCAGCAGTACCCATTGAAGCAACATCACAAGTGGGACAACCAGTGGTCAAGACTGCACCGAAGATCAACCCACCAGAGTATGTGGTAGCCCCCATTGCGCATGAAGCGCCATGTCATAGTCTTGTGATAGCACCGACATTCCAATAGTTAGAACAACAGCTTCAGCACCTGCAACAAGAGCAGATCAGAGTATCGTGTAAGCTAGATTCTAGGTAACACGCTATGCACGCTACCATAACTGATGTTAATGACGCGGTGCACGTTCTCACTGCCAAAGTACGAGGGGCCAGCCAAGCTAACCATCAATTTGGGTCTGACGTCAGCCGCATGAACCGGGGAGATCGATCTTCCAAGTGTGACAATAAAAGAGAATGAGAAGGATAAATCAGGGACAAAAAGCGCTCCAAAGAGTAGGAGCTGCGACAAGAGGCACACCCCGGTGCATCTAAGAAGGTCAGAGAGGATGAGGACGTACAATATAACCAGGTTCGACCGAGAATGTCCAGTTACATCCTTAAAAAGTCTTTGTTCGTCGAGAAAATCCTTGAGGCTTAGTTGCCTAGAAAATTCGAACCATTTAGGATGGAAGCGTATGATAGAATAGGGGATTCAAAGAGGAATCTAGAGCAATTTCGCAATATGATGATGGCCTTTAACCCTTATGACGCTATGCTATGGCAGGCCCTATCTATGAATCTTAAAGGAAACGCAATGGACTGGTTCAGCAGTCTGCCCAATTGGTCCGTTCACAGTTTTGCAGGCCTATGGAAAGCTTTCAAAGAAATATTTGTGGGCAACAAAGAGCTTAAATGTCAGCGAGACGCAATTATGGACCACCTTCAACGAAATACTTACAAATGTTAGACTAATTTAACCAGTTAATTTTGCTAATATCACTAGAGGATCCCCAGAGGAATTTATTTCACATTATTTCAATCTTAGCAATGATGATCTTGGGAAGATAAGAATTTCGTATCTAATACATATGAATAAATATTAAAACTGAGCTGACGAGGGTGAGTCCTCCACCATAAGATAATTTTTTACCTTTCCATTCACTGATCTTATTATTGATCTTGTCTACGAGAGTGACAGAGTTGTTGGCTTTTTTATTTGAGTTGAAAGTTATGCCAAGATAAGTAGGAGTAGCCAAGAGTAAGTTCTTATTTAGTTAGAATATCTTTGAAGTATGATTAGCAGATGAACTTAGTAGGTCTTCATCAGTACTCCGGACATTGTCTTCTTTGTTTCTAAAGGCTCTATTTGTTCTTCTTTTTTTCTTGACATAATTGTGGTAGACCTTTGTATTCTTATCATCATCATTGATCCAATTAGAATAACATTTTTTAAACCAATAAGCCTCTTCAATTGTAAGAGCCTTGAGGTAATCAACATTAGCTTTAGCTAGATTAATTTTATCATCTATGTTGTTGGTGTTCTGAAATTTAGCTTCACAGTATTTAACAGATTCCTCAGTCTCAAGAACCTTATAAAAATGTTTCCAAATTTATTTTATTCCAAATTTTAAGAGTAGCCTTAAGTATCTTAATTTTATTCCATAAAACAAACATTGGAAAGCCATTCATGATCTTATTCCAATTAGTTTTCACAAAACTTAGAAAATCCTTATCCAAAGTCCATATATTCAAAAACTTAGATCAATTCTTATATTTAATCTTATCTTTGGTTATATTGATGCAAAGAGTGTGATCGGAGCAAGTGCTAGCCATATGCATCACTTTAATTTCATGGAAATGATCATACCATTGTTAATTATAAAAGACACGATCCAAATGCTTTCATTTACTTTTGTTTTACCAAGTAAATTTAGTCCCAACATATCATGCATCCTCTAAAAAGTAGTCTTTAATGACATCATTAAATTCTTCAGAACTTTGTCGAAAGTAGGTTTAACAACCTAACTGCTCATCAGAAGAACAAATAGAATTAAATCCCCTAACATCATTCATTCCTTAGTAGTGGTAGATATGTATCTCATGATATCCCAAAACTCAATTTTGTTAGCTCTATGGCACTTATCGTAGACAAAAGTGATAGAGAAAACTTTGTCAAAGTCTATGTCTTTTATTTCAACATGAATACACTGAATATGATCCAAAAACCTTATAATTATATATATATATATATGGTCACTTTTTTTCACAAGAATCAGTCCCTCGACTATCTATTTTAGTGATAGGTAGTTTTTCGACTAAAAAAAGTTGGATTTAGTCATCTGACTATCCATTTTGGATAAAGTTAGTTCACCGCGTATGTTGACTATCCATTTTCATAACATATAGTCCATTAACCTTCATTTTTCGATAAAGTTAGTTGTTTTAAATTGTTTTTGGATAAAGTTAGTCTCTTAAATAAACATGCGCAAGGGACAAACTTTATTCAAAATGGATAGTCAATGGACTAAATCCAGACTTTTTTTTAGTCGACGAACTATATCTAGGATTTTTTAATCGATGGACTATCTATCACGAAAATGGATAGTTAATGGATTAATTATTGTTCAAAACTTGGTCAATTAGTGTTCTTATATATGTTTAAAGAAAAACTATTTTAGGTATACATTTTTGTTGAACTTTAAATCTCGTTAACATTTAAATATAGTTGTTTTATAATTAAAATTGAAACATACAATTTTTATGTTATGAATGCTGGATTTATTATGCCTAAAAATTTAATTCTTTTTATAAATATGGAAATATTTTTTATAAAAAAATAAACATGGAAGATCATACTGCAATTTTAGCCAAACACCAAAGACCCGTTTAAAATAAACTAAAATATTAAAAACCCCTCTTGCGTGATGTATAAAGAAGAATATCTAAAAATAAATTAAAAAAGTTAAATCAATGTATAATTGTTTTTTCATATTTTTATATTTAGAAAATTGTAACTAGTGGAAATATCTCTAAAAGCCTAAGTTTTTTATTTATTTACGACTTATGCCATCAATTATTACATACGGCTGCAAAATAGAAAATGATTAAAATATAAATCTAAACCACTATAAATCTAACTAAAATTACCAAAAATCAACAAAAACTCTTATTTTAAAATTAAATCAGGACCGGAAGAGACTAAGAAGTTGTTACTTTATAGACTACCATGACCATAAAGAGGTATAAACTATTTCTCTCCATTATCATCATTTTTTGAAAGAAAAAAAAAACTAGTCTATAATATGCAGAAAATAAGAGTTTCTCCAACACCGGCTCAAAAACTAGATTTCATTTAATTTCTTCAACTAAATTATGAATTTTGATTTGAACTTTTTTTCTTGTTTTGTTTTTGCGTCACACAAAAATAAAAACAAAAGACTAAGAACAAAGTGAACTTATTTAAAGCAGTTTTTTTTGCTTTCTCTCTCTAAAGATTAAACTATTTTATCTATCAAAGTTTCCAAAAAAAATATTGCAAAATCCATTAACATATTTGTACACATCTCTTATATTTATACAGATAAATAAATTATTAACAATAAAAAATTGAGGATTTTAGTGGCATGTTTTACGGCGCAAACAGCTTTAACCACCATACTATCATCGGCGACAGTACTAATGATCAAGAATCGATTCATCAATTTTATTCTCTTACTAAATCAGTGTTTTACGTTCTAAGATTCTCTCTCGTTTTTTTAGTATTGTTCATCTATTTTTATTTTTTATTTAAGTTTTAAGAACAATTTTTTTTCAAAGTGTTGGGTTTTAGTGTTTAGAGTCAACAATCAGGAATGGTGGAGAACCAATGAGAAAACGGAAGGGAGAAAAACTTAAAGAGAAGATTATATCATTTTATGATTTTTAAAGTAGAGAGAAGTGAGAGAAAATTAGATTTTGGAGGAAAAATTGAAATTATAAGGGTAATTTTATTATACATGGTTTTCTATGAGCATAATGATTTTCTTTAAGGTATGCCGCTCCGCGAGCAAAGCCAATGAACATAAACCAACATATGAATAAATATATGAGAAGAAGCTTTTGAACCACATTCTAATTATTATTTTTTCTCTTCTTTCTTTACGTCGTGCGGCTTAATCTCGATTACTCCTTTAGAAATATGAGGTAATAATATAGTGAATCTGTCATAGAGTACTCAACCACGAGCTGCGAAAGCACTTCCGGTCAATCCTCATTCGATAGCTCCGTCCCTAGCTTAGGTAAACTACGTGAAACCGAAGCTAGCTCTCTTGATTGATCTGATTAGACACTATCTAATGGAAAAAATGTCAAAAATTAATTACAACTATATGAAATAATTTTAGATTTTATATATTATAATTATACGGATAAAAAACGATACCATGGATAAAAAATTTCATCTAAAACTAAAAATAATAAAATCAAACACGAAAATGATAAGATAACTGAAATTTCAAAAAACAATAAAAAAAAGTTATAAAAAATGAAATATGGAAAACTCGTGTCTTTTTTATTATTAGTTGTGGCAACCCCTTTTTTCCTTATTTACAAAATTGTCAATGAGTAAAGAATCTAGAATACATTTTTTTTATTTTTAGCTATTTACATCAACTACCACTATTTTTATTAAACATAGTTACATAGCAAATAAACACAGTGAACTCTAAAAATTATTCTTATTAAATGAGGAAATCACTTAACTCTCAACTCAAAAGCTTACCTTAGAAACCGTTGTTACTAATTTTCAGTTTTTTCTCATTCATTCAAAAAATCGAATATGTAGCTGAAACAAACAAAAACACGATGCACATCCGAACCACGTCTTATGTAGAAGTACTATTGGAAACGATCCTGGGAGAGATATAATTACTTTCAGTTATTTTGTTCATAAAAAAATAGATCTATAAATTCATATAACTAGAGAAGCAGATGATGTTCATTGCTAGTGTATTGCGAAACCTAGCATCCTCATGTTGTGTAAATTAAAATGCTAGGTTTCGCAAATCATTTGTTAGATTTACTTCATAATAACATTGTATATTAGAATTGGAGAACTTATATCAATATGCTTGTAAAACTTATTATGTTAGGTTTTGTAACTCATATGTTAGTCATTTTTTTGCAAATATATTATTTATCTATTGCGAAACATAATATAATTATCTTGCATAACCAATCATAACATTAAATAATATGTTTTGCTGATATATTTATCAAACATTTTGCACATGCTTTGGAAATCGCCAATGCGCAATAAAATTTCAACGTTATTGTTGATAAGTCTGAATATTTTCGGGGGAGAAAGAGTGGTCTAAAGGGATTTTTACTTTAATTAAGAGAGATTATTAGAGAGAGAAACAAATAAAAAATCTTAGAGAGAGTAAGTAGTCAAATGTAAAAAGTGTCAAGTCATTCTCATTCCCAAAAAAGTAAACTTATATATAGGTGATGTAGTTACATATAATAGACTTTGTTTGTTACGTGGATATCTCACCCCACTTTACTACTTTGTATAAACATAACATTATGAAATAATTAGTTTTCATATTGTAAAGTAATTACTTTTACTTCTCATTTATTTATATCCTCATCAATTTCGTCATTACATTAGTGAATGACACAAAATATTTTTCGGTTCATGGTGAAATACTCATATTATGCTATTAGTTCGGTGCATAATATTATAATTCTATTATCATAGTGGCAAATTATATAAACTATTTCACTACATTGGTGAGGATAAAATTAACTATTTTTCCAAAAATAGTTTCAAATTATTTTAGGTCATTCCAATCATGGATCTATTGATTTTTATACGACTCATGTATTATTTTGTTTCATGATAGTAACAGTTACTTGAAATTTTGAAATCTATAGACTTTGTTTTATCATTTTACAATCTAGACCACGAATAGATAAATCTACGTTATTGCTTGCAAGATCTAAGTAATTATACGTACAAATCCTAAAATAAACTATACGTGAAACATGTAATACTTAAGATATGAGACAAAGGAGAAATGGTGTATGCAAAAATTGACCTATATATTTCACCACATCTGTGACGGATACAACTAACTATCTCACTACTCTGGTGGTAAATTATTTGTTATCATTCAAACCACCGATCTATTAGTTTAGTTATGACTCATTTCTTGTTTTAATATCCTAGTAACAAGATTTATATAAAATATTGACTTCATATGTGTTTTTTTTATCATTTTCAAAAATAAACTATGAGACAAAAATCTACAATATTTCTTATGAAATCTAATATAATATATGTGTGAACCATTATATAAATATCTGAAACATGTAGTATGGTTGATGTAAAACCTAGGTGAAATTATGTATACGAAACATAAGAGATATTATATATACAAAACATGACTTACTTATTTCGTCACATATTTGACGGATATTACTTGCAGTGATTGGGTTGGGCGACGATTTTCTTCATAACAGATTTAGCGGCAAGCCCTACCAAGATACCGGTGTTTTACTGACTAATGATATGAAGGTTGCACGTGTTTATATTCTTCACATGTTTGGGTATAATCTGGTTGTTGATAAGAGAAACACGTACGTCAATTACAAACACGTGTTCCCTCACAAGAAATGACCGAGCAGGTTAAGCGCTACGCTTGGAATACTACGGTGTTGGCATATTTATATCATCATCTCGAAGAAGCGTCCTTGAAGGCGAAGAAGACCATGGATGCGTGTATCATTATTTTTAGCACTTGGACGCATGATCATTTTTATTTTGGCCCATACGGTTATGTGTGTGAGTTACACAATGTGGTTATTGAGTTTGCTCGATGAGATGCAGGTGCGTCTAGTTCTGATTCCAAACCAAACTGAATTATAAGATTACTTTCAATACGTTATTGGAAAACTATGTAAGTTTTGCCTTTTCAAATATGATGATTCTAATTATTAGTTGTTTAATATATAAAAGTACGAAAATGATCGGTATGTGGTTACTACTTGAATTAGAATATCATACATGCTTTGTTTGGAGTTACTACTAGAGGATGATTAGTTTATTAATATAAAAACTTATGAAAATATTTCGTATGCATTCCGTTAGACTCTTTTCTACTTGGTATGAAATTAGTACTAAAATGGAATATAATGAGTACTTTTTTAATGTATGAATATCATATATGGTTGGTCTGCAATTAAACTATTTTCGAATTATTATTTGTTGCTTAAAAATATTGTTAATTGCATAAATTAATGGTTTGTATGGTGTCGATAGGCTTATTGACTTCTAGCTTTATAAGAATAGAATAAAAAAGTTGGTTTAATATTTTTTTAGTTGAAAACTAAGTTATAAGTATAGATTGTAAAAAATTGAAAACCTCATTTGTATTATTGTTTGCATCTTTTTTACAGGTCTATTTGAACCTTATCGCCCTTATCACCCTATGGTACCATTATCGGTGTGAAGCACACCCAAGCCTACTATCCCGATAGACTTTTGTAGCAGTTTGGAGACGTCCAATATAGTTTATCGTTTATGTTTATTCGGATGTTGAACAAGGGAAAAAGGAAAGCCAGGTCTCTCACCTATAAGTTCGATTGTGACGATTGGGAACATTAGTCAGATTATGTTCTACATCATTTAGTAAGGGTCCTTACATTTATAGAAGATATGGAGTTGTTATGTACTATAATATATTTTATCTTGTTAGAAGGTTAGTTGGTAAGACGTTATTAAATCCAAAATATACCCACTACACGATTACGTACCCGAATACCGTAAAGATTTCATTATACGATATTTGCGGCCACGGTTATACAAGATTGCATTATATCCCTATCTACCAGATTTTTCGGAGGATTACGAGCATCATGGATCTCGTTATCATCCTCCATGAAGTCATGAAGAATTCTCTACCAGTACAATTATTTCAATTTGGTTCCAAATATAGGGGTTTTTACCTCTAGGAGGATGTGAGGGATGCGGTAAACATGATATATGGTTCTCGTATTTCTAAGTTCATTAAACAACATATACTTGACTTTTTGAATGATTACCTTATTTATCAACTTCTTCAACAATTAAATTTAGAAATTCCACTTTCTCGAACAACGTTTGGAATCTTTTGGCTCTCACATTACAGTTTATGATGTTTCTTTTAGTTATGTTGAATGAATTTGTGTTTGATGTTTTGCAATTTATTATTTATCTTTCAGGTTATGATCTATGTATTTACTTCTCTTTTTTTAAAATATTATGATGTATCTTTTAGTTTCTGATGTTTTTAGTTTATAACGCATCTCTCAGTCAATGATGTATCTTTCAATTTATGTTTATGTATTTGCTTCTCTTGTTTTATAGTGTATGATGTATTTTTTATTTTATGATGTTTTCAATTATGATATTTTTAAGTTTGTATTCAATGTGTTCATAGAGTTCATAAATATTTGTTTCAAAATAAAATAGGGTTTAAGTTGTTAAAAGACAACAAATTTGTATGTTGCCTCATCCTTTAGCGGAAGAAGGGTTGATTCCGCCAAAAGATGGCGGTAACAAGAAAACAATTTTATCCGGTTTTCTATTCTTTTGGGGAGGGGGGGGGGGTGTTTGCCACGCTGCTGGCGGAAAGCAACCCACGGTCGTCTTCTTATAGCGGTTATTATAACTTAGACACCAACCATTAGCACATTGGCCAATTCATGTACCAATGGTTGGCCGCAATAGACAATATTTTTCAACTTAAAAAAACTTTTATAAAACTTATACATAATAAATAGGAACCACGATGCGTGTTCTATGCTTCCAAACATTTCATAAACATTTGTTCCAAAATATAAATCAAGTTTATATTAAAAAATGTAAAATATTTATGATTGACAAAAAAAAGTAATATTTTGGTGGAAATTAAAAAAACTAATACAACTTCCAAATGATAAAACATTATACATATTTTGTTAAGTCCACTATTAATGGCTCGTATTCTCAAGATTGTGCACCGGGCGGTGCTGGTGTAGGATGTTGTAGTCGAAAAAATCATTCTCTCTCATACAATGGCACCACCTACGGTATAACATCTTCTTTAGTGGTGTGCATCCACAAAATATCTATCATTGGTACAAGTGAACCTTTAACTATATCCGACTAGCATTAGAAATGTTTGAGGATTGTAAATAGAGATAGTGCTGGTTTTCTTCGAGGGGCAATTTAGACCTAAAATAAATTTTATACTTACCATATTTCATTACCTTTTGACTAAGTCGTGTGGGTGACACAGCAGTGTGTTTGGTATATCTTTAATTATTAGTAAATATGTAATTAAAAGTGGCGAATAGGCTTTCTTGATCCATGGATTTAACCAATATCTATGATCTGATCTGATTGACCCATTAACCCAAAATTAGCATATAAAAGCTCTGACATTAAACATAACAGTTCCACTATATCTCTACCTTCTGCCTTAAATTTAATACATTACTTATATACTTACCTAAATAACCTTCGAACCAATTTATACATTATCAGATTGGTGACCACAGTGGGAGCATAGAGGAAGGTACCTGGATAGCAATATCAAAAACCTAACCTACAAAATTTACCTTCGAATTTATTTGGAGCATAGATCATGATATGCAGATAGATCCCTCTCTTAAAAATGAGGATGTTAGAGTTGAAGAGGAGCATGTACACATGTATCATGTAATAATGATACTAAAGAGAGGCTTTCCATGTAAGAGGAGCGTGATCAATTACAAGAAGAATTAAAGTGTTAAAAGCTTAAAGGCAGGCTGCGAATAATTTGGAAGGAAATAATTTGTCTTAGTATTCCAAATCTGAGAAGCCAGATAATAATCCCCATTATAATTCGAAACAAGATCTGAATGACCAATCTTCTAAAGCCCGCCAAGAATCTACAAAGGAATATCGAGCTAAACATTGCTCAAACATTTCGGAGTCTGCTCAGGGCTCAAAAATAGAGTCATGATCAAAAGTTTTCTCTTCTTCTTCAAATAATGACTTTTTTCTCTTCAAATAGTTTACCATTTCCACTTTATCAAAAGTTTTCCGCCAAGATCAAGTAAGCAAGATTCTTCACGGAATAAAATAGGCCGAAAGGGTAAAAAAAAATATCATGGAAATATAAAAAGGCTAGCTGGCCATAGCATAGATCGTTTGCTGAGTGGTCAATTCGACGCATAATCCGAGCCTGAGATCTTTCCCACTTTTAATGAGGCCAACGTGTTCAGTCAAGGACATAATTGGAGGCAGTCACTTTTATCTTCGAAAATCCTCTCCGGACATCTACCTAAGAGTTTTAACATTTCAAAAATAAAAAAACTATGATGGGAGTCAAGGCCTTGATAACCATCTCTAGCAGTTTAAGAATGTCATGATGAGTTTTGATGATGATGATGACAAGCTGTTGTACATAGCATTTTCTAAAACTTTCAAGGATAGCGCCTCAAAGTGGTATAATAGATTACTACATGGGTCGATCAAGAATTTTGACATGTTTTGGATGGCCTTCCGAAAGCAATTTATGGGAAGTAAAGATCTTGTGGGGAATGGAGATACAATAATCCATTGTTGGCAACAACTTAATAAATATTTAAAAGATTACACCCAAAATTTTGTGAACATCAAAGATAGATTGACATACTACTTCGAACATGTGGTTATAGTTGTGCTCAGACAAGGTTTGTCAATTAGTGAATTGGCAGATTCAGTGACCCGTAAGAAGGCAATGACTTGGGGTAGTTTGTTAAATCAAGTTGGAAATCAAATCATTGTGGAGAAAACCAAAAGATTAAGACAACCTCATCAATATAGACATGTCCCTACAACCCCTCTTCCACAAGCAAGTAGCCAGCCGCAAGCTACAGTTAACAACCGTTTGAAAGAATCTGAATCGGGTTCCCATCAGCCAAGACCAAGCCATCTAATCAAGGGCGGGTATCTGGGCCAAAGGAGAATCAGTTGGTCTAACCAAGTAATTTTACGAAGCTGATTGAAAATGTTGCAACTATTTATGACAAGTCCTAAAACTTTATGCATTCTGAAAGCCTGCACCTATCCAGAATCTGAGAGAAAATTGAAATACACGATTATGCAAATACCATAACAACGTGAGACACGATACTAAGGATTGTATTGTTTTAAAACAGGAGATACAGTCGTTAATTGAAAATGGAAAATTAACCACTTTCATTAAACCACAAGTCGGAAAAAGAAAAGTGAGAAATCGATCACAGCCAAGCACAAGTGGGGCACATATAGCTTCACCTGTTATCCGTCGGAAAATCACGGAAGCTCCCAAATAGGAAAGCACAATGGTGATTATTGAACAATTTGATGTGGATTTGGAATATTTGGACCCTGATCCAGATTGGAATCAAATCAATGTGATAACTGAGAATAATGGTACAGTTTTCAATTTGTGTCAGTTCTTTGAATCATTAACTATATTCGGAAGAGACACAATGACTGCACCTTCAAGTTGCTCCAGGAAAAGGTATGTGGTTATCTTGACCACACAATTAGAAGGGAAATTGTATTCTTGTCTGTATCAAAACCCCACCCCATTCATAGTTTTTGACGAAGATGATCTAAGGAATATTTCTGGGACACACGAAGATACCATGTTAATAGGGGCATCTATTAAGGGAACAAAATCTACGAATCTTAATCGATATTAGTATCTCAACCAATATCTTATTTATGTCCACCTATAGAAAAATAAAGAACCCATATGTTATTCTCTGATCTAACAGAACCATAGTGGCGTTTATAAGCAACTGTAAGAATGTTATTGGGGATTTTGAAGGAGAGGAAATTTTTTGCAAATGATTATTTAAAAAAATAGTAAGAGTATTATTTGTAGTATTGGATTATCTAATCCTTTATAACACCATCTTTAGTAGATCTTGGCTATCAAGTATTCACGTAGTTGTATCAACAGTTTATCAGTGTTTAAAATATGCAGTTAAAGGTCAAGTATGAGTGGTTCAGAGCAGCCAGTGGCTAGCGAATGTTATGTCACTGTTCTTACTCCAAAGTCTCTAGAGAATGTGGCAACTAAAAAAGAATAGCAATTACTTGAGTCCTCTTTGGATCTGAACAAGATAAATTATCTAAGATACACTTCTACTGAAGTGATCCATATCGAATATGTTAAAGTACGTAGCTTAGCGAATGGGAAGAATGTCAAGATTGACACCAAGTTTTCCATCCGAATTAAAACAAGCGTCATTGTCTTTCTTATCTAAGAATTTTCATGATGTGACATGTTATCTGTATGATCTGATGTGTGCCCAGTAATACAAAGAAGAAGAGATTTTTCTAGAGATAAATCTGAAGCTATTATAAAAGACGTAGACGGATTAACAAACATGGGGCATATCCAATGATCTCAGTATCCATTATGGATATCAAACTCGGTGTTCGTAAAAAATAAAAATGGTAAATGGAGAATATGTATTGATTTCACATATTTTAACACGGCATATTATAAGGATCCCTTCCCTGTTCCTCGGATAGATCAGTTGGTGGATTTCACCTCAGGAAATAAATTTTTATCTTTTATGGATGCCTTTACTGGGTACAATCATATATAAATGGATATGAATGACCAGGATCATACCACGTTTATTACTGAGATGAGTTTGTACTGCTATGAGGTAATTTCATTCAGTTTAAAGAATGATGGGGCTACTTACCAACATTTGGTCAACAAAGCATTTGTTAGTCGGATTGGGAGAAATTTAAAAGTTTATAGCAATTACACGATGGTAAAAAAATCTGAGGTAAGAGGATTATTTACTTGACCTCAAAGAAATTTTCTTTGATTTGGAAGCCATCATTTTAAAGCTAAATCCAGAAAAGTGTACTTTTGGAGTGTGATCCGAGAAGTTTTTAGGCTATGTTATTAATGAGAAAGGGATCTAGGCAGACCCAGTACAGATTGATGCATTGTTGGAAATGGACCCTCTTCGATCCATAAAATAAGTTCAGGTGTTAATTGGAAGGCTGGTAGCTTTAAATAGGTTTATCTCGAGGTCATTAGATAAATGTGCATAATTTTTCCAAGTATTAAGGAATACCAAGGAATTCAATTGGTCCCCAAACTGTGATAAGGCGTTCCTCAAAATCAAGAGACATCTATCTTCACCTAAAACTTTGTTCAAATAGGACATCATAGAAAGACTGTGTATATTTGGCAGTATTTGATCATGTTATAAGTACAGTTTTAGTCCCGGAGGTTGACAATTACCCTCGTCTGGTTTATTACATTAGTAAGAGTTTGTTGGATGCTGAAAAAAGATACCTCAACTTAGAAAAGTTGGTTTTTGCCTTGGTCATAGCAGCCAGAAAAATGAGGCCTTATTTTCAAGCACACTTCATCACAGTTCAAATTTCTTTTGCACTCAAAAGCATGTTACAAAAACTGAATGTATCGGGTCGGATGACTAAGTGTTCTATGGAATTGGGGGATTATAAAATTGAATTTGCTCCTTGAACATCAATCAATGCACAAGTTGTAGCACCAATAAACCTGGAAAATAATGGGTTATTCGAACACACGGAGGATCAAGTATAATGGGTTGTGGGGTTATAATTTATTTACTATCTCCTTTTGGAGACCCAATGTACCAAGCGATACATTTTGGTTCCAAGGCATCAAATAATGATGCTGAGTATGAAGCGGCAATAACTGGGTTAATGCTTGCTCAAATATGTGGCACCAAAAGAGTATGATTGATAAGTGATCTGCAACTGCTCATATATCAAACACAGGGACAATCTGAAACAACGAAAGAATAGTTGGTGAATTATTTGAAAATACTGAGTGAAGTTTCTACTTGCTTTAAATATGTAAAGTATGAACACGTGCCAAGAGCTGAAAATTCAATGGCTGACTCTTTAGCCAATGTTACATATTCTGAGGCAAGCCCTTAGATTCCGGTACAAGAGTGCCCTTCTATAACAACAACCCACAAAATGGAAGTTAAAAATGAGGAAAGTTTCCAAATATCAGCCATAGTCAGTCAAGACTGGAGGTATGGTATCCAAGAATTCATTACTAAAGGAAGCCTTCCCGAAGACAATATCATAGCTAAGAAGTTGAAGTTTAAAGCACATGGGGTTTTGGTTTTGAGAGTGACCCTTTATAAAAGATCTTTTAGTAAGCCTTTGTTGCGCTATCTCGGATCTGATGAGTCCCAAATAGTTCTATCTGAATTTCATGATGGGGAAGGGTCTGTCGATTGTGGTTATAAGTATTTGACTAGAATAGTCTTGTTAGCAGGATATTACTAGAATAATTTTAAGATGTGATCATTGTCAGATATTTGGAAATACAATACATGTACCAGTAGTTCATAAGGACTCAAACTCTAAAGTAGTACCCTTTGATAGATGATACCTTGATTTAATTAGACCTCTTCCAATAGCTTTTGGAGGATGTCGAACTATTATCTTAGAAATTGATTATTTCTCTAAATGTGTAGAGGTATTACCCCTCTCTAGAACTACTTCCAAAGCGGTAATCAAGTTTATATTTTCCAACATATGTTGCACATTTAGAATTCCTAGGCATAGTACGACGGATAATGGCCCTCAATTCGATAACAGGGATATGGAGATTTTATGTGCTTCAAAAAAAATTCACAATTGTTTCTCTTTACCTTTTCATCCTCAAGCAAATGGACAAATAGAGATTGTAAATAGAACTATTTTGATGGAACTTAAAAAAAATCTAGAAGAGGCGGCATGCAAATGGACAAATTATTTACAACTGTTGTGGGCCTATCGAACTACTCCACATATTGCTACACAAGAATCTCTTTTTGCATTGGTTTACGGGATAGATGCAATAGCATCAACAAAGTCTACTTTTCCTTTTTTTAGAGTTCAAAATTATTCTAAATAGGATAATGAGATTGTAGTAAGAGCTCAGGTAGATTTAATTGAAAAAGATAATCAAAGTTCCTTTAAGAATGGTGCATTATCAAGGTTCAGTGAGAAGCAGTTATGCGTCTAAGATACGAATAAACAAATTTGAGGTTAGGGATAAGGCTTTAAGAAAGGTATATTTACACACTAAAGACATGAATTTTGGAAAATTGGCGCCGAATTGGGAAGGACCATACACGGTGTGTGAAAAGATTAAGCATGGAACATATCGATTAACTGATCAAGAAGGCAATCTTTTGAGGCACCCATGAAATATCAAACACTTAAGGTTATACCTTGAATAAATATGTTCTGTAAATATTTACCTTGTTTTGATTCAGTGTAAATATTTGGAGGCATACTATTTCCTACTCTGGTGGCTTGGGGAGGTTTTAATGAGGTGTCCAAATCGTTATCAATCTATCACATTACCTTTAAAATTTGTTATAAGTGTGGCTTTTGTTTGTTAAATATTTATGTTTTCGAATGGATTACCTTCGAATGGCTTGTGTATGTTATATTTTTTATGCCTTCAAATGAATTGCATTTAAATGACTTGTGTATGTTAAGTTTTTTATACCTTCGAATGGCTTGTGTATGTTAAGTTTTTTAGGACTTCGAATGGATTACCTTTGAATGGCTTGTGTATATTAAGTTTTTTTATGACTTCGAATGGATTACCTTCAAACGGCTTGTGTATGTTAAATTTTTTATGCCTTCGAATGGATTACCTTCAAATGGCTTGTGCATGTTAAGTTTTTTATGCCTTCGAAGGATTACCTTCCAATGGCTTGTGTATTTGATTAATTTTTTATTCCTATGAATGGATTACCTTCTAATGGTTTGTGTTTAAAGATTAATTATCTTCGAGTAAAGTGAACTAAGAGATAAAGGTAAGAATATATAAGAAAATAAGCTAAGTTGATGAGGTGATAACAAATACAAAATGCCTTAGGTGACCCAAGGATTTAATAAAATCCGGGGAGAGTATCATAAAAATGCCTTGGGCATGCTAAGGACTTATACAAAAATTTCTGATTAAAGTCACAAAGTGCATTAGATACAACAAGGGCTTGTACAAAAACAAAATTACAAAAATCTACTGACTTTTAGGCTCGTCCTCATTGACATCTTCTTTTTCTCCTTATCTGAACTTTCACTTTCAGAGTCCCTTTCATCACTGTTTTTGAAACCGTGGTTGGGTGAATTCTCAGAGATACCCAGCTGATCGACTATGCACATATCACGGGGCATCAAGTTATCTGGGACCAGTCCCCATATAGACCCAAGGGCTATTGTGGGAAATTTTTTATGGAATTACAACACCATATCCGATTTGGTTGATGTATCTCTCTTGTGTAAGGAATCTATCACCCCATTGGCATATGTAACTATAGCATCAACTACCTCTTGGGTAAATTTCTCTTTGAGAGAGGCTATTTTATCAGTTATCTCTTGAGTGTTCTTCTCGCCCAACAAACGTTCAATCGTGGCTCTATTTTCAGTATATTGGTTCTTCAATGAAGTAATCTCCCCATAACTAGATGATTGCAGTTTCTAATCAGATTGCAGTTTCTAATCAGATTGCAGCTTTTCATGATCTCAGTTTTCCTTGGCAAGCTCCTTTTTCACATACTTGACCTCTTCAGATAGACGATCAACTTTGGATTTTTCCTCTTCAGCCGAAGCTTTCAAATTCCTGTTATCCTCTTGAAGAGAAGTGATGATCTCAATTTGGGACCTTACTTGTATCTCAAGTTCAACAATTGGCCTCACGTAGCTCATCACTGAATACCCTAGTACATCGTTTTTCTTTGATAACTCAAAGGGAACCCCTTCGAACACCACAACGGTATCAGTACTTATGGATTATGGGAAGTCAGATTCAAAAGCTTTAGAGTCAAAATCCTGCATACCTTATATTGGGTTAACATCTCTGAACGTCTGCCTTTCAGAAGGGGGAAGTAGTGGAGAAGGAGGATCATATATTATGGTTGATGGAGGTTCAACAATAGGGATTTTTGGAGGAAACATTTATGTACGATAGACAATCTCCGAACGAGTTAAGGTTTTCTTCCTTTTTGTGTCTCTCTTATCAATGTCTTGTTTGCCCCTCTTGTATATCTTTTTCTTCTTAAGAACATGAGAGTTCAACGGCGTCTCACCTTCCTCCACAGTGGCGATAATAACAGCTAACAAGCCAGAGTCCATCTAATATGGTTTGTCTTCATTTCCTACTTCGAAAGTAAACTGTGGCAGGCCTTCTTTGTTATTTTTATCCTTCTTATTTTGATGGTCGGGGGCTCAGTTCCTGGTTATGAGATACAACTTGCCATTAGTGGATTTGGTTCTCTCTAGAATGGCAGAAGGCTAAAGAGGAGTGATAAACTGCTCCCATGTCAACTCTTATTCGGGATTAGTCCTCCAGAGGTGACTTTGAACAAAACTGGCGGGAATGAAGCACTGATGGAAGCCATTGGACCACTTTGCCTCTGCCCGCTGATTTAGCCTCTTAAAAGTGACCTTCATGTCATCCAGATGGTGCATATAGGACTTTGAAATAGCTGATAAAAAAAGAAGTTGGGTGTAAATAGTGAAATATTTGATGAGAAAAATAGAAGGTCAAAGATAATTTCTAGAAAACCTACATGTATTCTTCCAATATCTGGTGAGTTGGCTCAGATTATGTTAGGAGCTGATTTTCTTACCATTCTCACACCATCCACTAATAAAAATAAATTGTGTCTTCTATATGTTATCTACCTCCAACAGATCATCCACTACTTTGTAGTCATTCCTCATATTAAAGTAGTATAAGAGAATTTAGGAGTTGCAGGATAGCCCCGAGACAGCATCCAGTTGCTACATTGCCATCAGAGTCTTAGATAGCCTTGACACTATAATGCTTGCCATTATTATGAACAAGGCATTCGAACTAGCTGCACTTGGAGACAACCCTACCAAACTAAATTATTTTAAGATCTCATGGTCCAAGGGAAACCGAAGGCCCAGTTGAGCATATCGGTATAAACTACAAACTTCCTAAGGCTATAGCTCATCGGAGTCTCTCTAGGTTTAGGCAGCCTTACATTAACTGTTTCGAGGAACCCCCACTTAAATCGAATAGCCTCTAACTCATATTCATGAAATTAAACGTCAGAAATCTAATCTAGAGATAAGAGTTATTCGACATTAACCCTTGTGAAGTTGGGCCTGGCGCGTTTGATTAGAGATGGAATAAGAGTCTCAATTTTTGTTGTCATATATTTACCTTTTCTTTTGTTATCACCACCTTGTTTACCCTTCGGAGGTTTCTTCTTCTTTGCCTTCGAAGTCTCGTGAGTCTAACAAGATGTCTCAAGGTGGGAGTCTTCGCTAATATTCTCCATATTCTATTCCATAAACTTAGGACTAGATCCTGAAGGCTCAATAGGCTGAGTATCAACATTCTCTTCTTCAGGTTGAGAGGACTCAGGTGGCGGCATTTCTTGATTTTCCTTACTATTTGGATTTATTGGAAGCTAATTTAGAAGATTTATAGGGTCTCCTGCCCTGTTCAAACTTTGTAAGGATGGGATATTGCAGTTTTTGTGGCATTGTTGGCTTTTTTTCCACAGAGGGTCTAGCTTTGGTTTTTGATAGTCTAGTCACTCTGCGTCGAGTGTTCACCTTGGAGTTTGATCCCATGGCTTTGAAAGTGGTATGATTTCGACGGTTAGTGGCCCCTTGAGATTGAGATTATTTGAGTGGTTTAGGTGAACGGTTTGGTGAGGTGAATGATTGAGCAGTCGAGGAAGGTTTGGAGGAAATGTTACGCCTATTGTAAGGATAAAATACTCTGTAATCAGCAAATTGAGTTACAACAACAGTACATGAAGAGGCAGGCAACCCAGTAACGACTATTGCATTTTTCTTCTCTTCTTCTAGTGTGGAAAAGTACAACCAAACACCTTGGGTCAATGCATTTATGGAAGTGAACATGTAAACACTGATATTATGCCGAAAAAAGAATCTATGGTGGTTGACACGGTGGAGGAATATAAAAGATCGTCGGTGAAGAATTAAGTATCAATTATGCAGAACTGTTTCTCTGTCTAGAATGCACATTCTCTCTCTTTCTCTCTTTCTCTCTCTCTCTCTCTCTCTCTCTCTCTAAAAATTCTTAAAATGAGAAAATATAAAATAAACTTATATAGAAACTGTAAGAAATGCTTAAGTGCCCTACTAGAGAAGTGAAGATGATAATGATAGCTATGAAACTCTAGAGGAGTGGAAACGTCTCCTATTTGATTGGTTAGTTTTACCTAGGGTAAAACAAATTCGTGGCTCCAATTAAAAATTGATACGTGTCATGAAGAAGTAACTGGTTAAAAGTTGTGACTTCTGGACAGTAATCGTCTTCGAACTATGCCTTTGGAAGTGGATCAGATAAATTTCACTACTCGGGTTATGAAATGTTGGCTAGTCAAGCTTGAAGATATGAATCAATACGATTCTGATGGGTTCCAGTTAGCCCTCCCAAAATAGTTTTGAGAAGGCTGAGGGGGCTAGGTGATGGGCATCAGAAATGTTTGAGGATGGTAAACAAAGATATGTTCAGATTTCTTTGAGGGGGAAATTTAGACCTAAGATAAATTCTATACTTACGCTATTTTTTTTACCTTTTTACTAAGTTGTGTGGATGACGCAGTAGTGTGCTTGGTATATCTTTCATTATTATGAAATATGTAATTAAAAGTGGTTAATGGGCTTCATTAATCCATGCGTTTGACGCATATCTATAACCCGGTCTGATTGGCCCATTAACACAAAAAATAGCCTATAAGAGCTTTGACAAACAACATTTAAGATAGTTGGGATATTATCTATCTAAGCATTAAACACGGCAGTTCAATTATCTCTCTACCTTATACCTTAAATTTAATACATTACGTTGATAATTATCTAAATAACCTTCGAACCAGTTTACACCTTATCTGTATCAACCTACAAAAGAAAAATAAAAAGAAACAAAATATATTATATAAAATAGTTATCTCATTTTAATAATTAAAAGCATTTAATATTAATTTTGTTTATGGATGAAAAAAATGATTTGCGTTCACGCACACGACCTCGAGTTCTACCGGAGGATCATCCGTTTGAGGTGCATCTTTAACCAGAAAAAAAATTGAACAAACATGGGTGTTAAGCAATAAAAGTACATTTAAAAATGGTCGCAATTAGTTTTCCACAACTCGGTAAGGATATCCAATTTCCTAACAGTGCATTCTTTTTATAATATTTCAACTGACGTAGTTCTTCATCGCATAAACATCTTCTCTAAAATATGTTACCTTAAATACAACTATTTATGTATTTCTAGTCTGTGTACTAATGATTGTCTGAGGAGTTGTCATCCACTTTTGGCACCAAATAAACCATGGGCGATGGCTCTAAACCTACCATTTACATCGAGCCTAATATTGGTAATTTTGTTTATGAAAGGACACACAAATTATGGTATGTTTGATGCATACCTCGTTCCAGGTATGTTAGGTATTATTTTACCAGCATTAGGCAAACTCATTGGGGTTGGTTTAACGATAATTGACGGTTTTTCTTTAATGTTATTTACCATAACGGAGTTACTTTTCCATTAGATGCAACTCGTTCTTGTGTTGTTGTCGGAGGTTTTATTACGGAATTAGTATGGACTTGTACAACGACCGTTCTAGCGGTGCTACCAAAAGTATCAATCGGTGTTCTGAAACTAGGGACAGGTGTTCCCATCTTTGAAGTTTCTGTGTTATCTCCATGGGACTTTAACCACTCTTTTCTGTGTATACATGCATAGAATGATACCTTCTGGTAGAATAACAAGACTAGTTTTTTTGCCCTTACCGCGACCACGACCACTGGGAATACGACTGTGGGTTTTCACATTTTGTAAGGGTTCGCAAAGAATATAATTAGAAGGATCCGAAATCCGTGTAAAGTTTTTAAGCCAATGACTTTGTTCATAAACATCAAACTATCATGGTTTTTCATTTAAATTTGAAAAATTAGCTTTGACCTTTTCTTTCCCGATTAGTTTAACTCAATGGACCATCTCTAATTATCTCCAATGCTCGTTTGTAACTCGGCTAAGAACATACTCACCTTTTATTCGGATGGGCTTTAGTTTGTAGGTACATGGTAACTCATGTGTCGTACAATAGATACAATTGCATGTGTTGTCTTAACCTCTGATCTTCTTGATCTTTTCATGATATTATCGTATATTATCGTCAAAGCGATTTTTGATACATATCCCCGTAGTAATTTTAAATGTTTAAAAACTTAGAATTTATGAAGAAGACGGCACTTGTTAACTTCATAGATGATGAACTTGACCCAATACATTTCTTCAAAGTAGCGTACGAGCTTTCCACCCTATTAGACGTGTGATTTTCAAAATGCATGATCTTGTTAGTGTATGCATGAACAAAATTTTATTTATATAGTGTAATCCATAAGTATAGGACGTACTCGACCGCCTTCTCGTGGTTTTTGAACATCCCCTGTATTCTATCCAACCTCTTGTTCATTTTGTCAACAGTGGTCGATGCGACGATGTCATTCCAAGTGACCAAAAATGTGTACACTCGTTGTCATCTTTTAAAAAATTTGTTGTTTTACCACTTATTGTTGATATGTCATTCTCATACACATGTGACTCGTGCTCGAAAATACTTTATCTATGTTATTCATCAAAGTGAGTTCGATCATTGATTATAAAACAAGGCAGCACATAATTGTTTTCTTCCATAATCGTTTTTAAAAATCCTAAAACTCATTCGTAGGTGTCTTGCTTCTCTTTCGTTATGAATGTAAATCCAGTGCAAAATGTTTTGTTAGTCGCTGTAACCCCGACTACTTCCAACAATGGCATCTATTATCTAATACCCTTGTAAGTGTTATCCATGATTAGCAACCGGAGGAAGGCATGTAATAAATTAATGTTAACCGGATGTGCAAAAAACATTATTACATTAGATCCTTCATTGGTTGTCTGATGCCAAAATATGTATTTGTGCATTTGTAATTTTGCTAACAAGCATTGCATTTGCGACCGACCACCATTTTCCACCAAACTTGTTCTTTGACGGTAACTGTATACGTGACAGATGTTGGACGCATTCTTCGAATCATCCTTCTTTAAAACACCAAATATTTGACGCAGAGTTATTTTGTTTACCGTCAAATCGTCGATAAAACTTTTTTTCTTTGGTTTTAACTTCGAACATTACAGATATTCTTGTCCATATACAATCTGATCATGATTGTGTTTGTTGAAAGTCACACTTAAGATCCACTTATCATCATCTATAACCGGTTTACCAACAAATGAAAAGGACAAATGATTTTTTTACTATCGCACGACTTCGACTTATGATCACATTTTTTTCACTGTAGACCTAAAGATATTGGATATCTCTTATTTATAATCTACTTTATTTGTTTTTCCTTTTTTTCTCAGTTCCGTAGATTATATTTTAAGCGAGAAACCCAAGTCTTTTGCTATTTTTTTTTATCCATTCAGTCATTTACTCTAAGCTATACTTCTCGTAAGTTACAAAATGGTGAACATAGTTCATAACGGCTGATATTTCACATTGAATAACCTCCTACAATGCATTTGAACAAATGAATCAACTGAACCCGAAAACCGAAATACGTAAGACCATTCTGCTATATGGCAGAATTTGTGCTCGTTCTGCCATGGTCGTGGCCCGAAATATTAACTCAGTTCAACAATGTCATGGCACTCTGGTCATTATGTCTGACATCGATTTGACAAAAAATATAATTTTTCTCGTCAAGATAATGGCGACGAACACCATCTAAGTGTCATCGTCAGCGAAACCTTACGTTTTCTTAAAAAAATATTTTTGAAAACGAAAAAAAGAGAATAGTGTATACCTTTTCATATGCCTATGCTTGTTTATAGAATATCGCGTTCCATTTTTATTTCAGTCATGATTTTTTATTTTTTATAAAATTAAAAAGAAATGAAAAATTTTATTTTATGGTTTATTGATTTTAGCCTGTCATAAAAAAAATGTTAGATTTTAATAGGTGTTTTGTGTTATACAATTTAATGAAATATGACATCACATGGATAAATATAAATATAAGAAATTCAAAAGTTTTTTTTACTATGGCTGAATTTATAAATGTTGGGAAAAAAAAAACTACCACATATTGACTGTTTTAAAAAAACAATTCGCTATTCGTTTGGAAAAACCAAACTATAATTTATAACTTATAATTATCAACTATTCATATCATTGAAAATCAAGCTGATTCAGACACTATAGATAAAAGATTCATTCTATACATACTTCAGTAACTTAAGACCACAACACCAAAAACAATAAATAAGGGCAAATCGACCAAATCAAGCTGAAATCGCCTCAATGCCTGATGAATTCGACTGAGCAACTTTACTAGTATAAAGGATGCTTCTTGTAAATTCAACACCTTGTCCAGGACCATTAACGTAGTGGCTTCGGCAAACGGGCATATAGAGATCAGCACCTCCAATGAGCTCAGTTTCAGTGTCCTCTGTCTTCCTCAGAGTAAAGAAAGCTTTTTTGCCACAGAGTTCACATCGCGCACTTAATTTGGTAATGGAATCGGCAAGAGGTATTATGTCAAGAACCGACCCAAAGCTTTTTCTGCAGAGTAATGCACCAACAAAGACAAGTTGCTTAAGAATTCATCGCTAAAATCTACAAAACCATGTAAACTACATGTCTAGTTTTTTAAGTACCTCAAGTAATCACCATCTAATCCTGCAATAACTATGGTTTTCCCATCCTGATCAGCGGCTTCAACGCAGAAGTCGTAAAGATCCTTGAAGAACTGAGCTTCGTCAATACCGATGACATCCAACTGCCAATATACATGAAAATTCTTTTAAAAGACTAGATCTTTTCAGCCTACAATATCGTATTCATATATCCAAATAGCAGAACCCAACAATTCGCGGGTTAACATCAGAAATTCCATTATTTTTAATTACACACAATCAGATTTCAAATGTTTGACAGCAGCATAGTATTAGTGCAAGTAAATCTAAATACTTTCCTATATCAATTATTCAATGATCAATCCCATAATAATATTTTGATCCCTCTTCAAAACAAACCCCATTTCAACTTGAACAATTAGAAAAGCAACTGATACACACTACAAAAGAACTCAACCCATCTTCAAGAAATATATATATATATATATATATTCATCAACTCAACAATATATATACTTTTTGCAGGTCTTAAAAGAATCTACCTGAGCATAAGCTTCCTCGCCCAACTTTTGTCGAAAAGACATAAGATCTGGCAAAGCCCAACACGGAAACTTAACACCATCGTGACTCACAACTGAATCTTTCGCGTACCTTGTATCTTTGCTTGATTTAATCATGGCAATATTCCTAGATGATAAACAAAAGAAACAATCCCAAAGATGAACAAACAGTTTAGATACCTACGCCCAGAATCGAAACGGAATTGAACTTATTAACATTATTGCCCACCTGCCATTGTCGATCTCCAATTTGATCCGACGGAGGAGAGCCGTAGTCTTCCCGGCGAACATCGGGCCGACAATTACATGAACCTCACCGGAAACCTGATGGACTAACCCGACGCGATCGCTGTTTCTTCGACCGCCGTTGATCGATTGTGCTGAAACCGAGGAATTGAGCGACGCCATGGGTATTGATTCGCAGATTCACAATCGGAGACGAATAGAGTTTGAATTGAAACTTTGAAAAGGGGGTTGAGAGTATGTAGTGAGAGATGGATTGCATCTTTGGATATATGTACAGAATTGGGTTAGGAAATGTGCGCGAGAAGTTATTGGACCAAATTTTGGAAGTTTTGGAGGGAAAATGAGTCTAGGGTTTTCGTGGAGGCTAAAATTTTAGGAGGAAGCTTTCTTTGAAAAATTTACTCATTAATAGCCCAAATCTTCTGCTGAAACCTTAAAGATTTTCTATTAATACTACAAGAGAAATTAATTGTGTTATCTTTCTAACCTTAAATAAAAAGGTATCTGAAAACATTATCGACCTTTTAACCGAATAATATTAAGTCAAGTATTTTTTGAATTTTTGTGTATTTGCAAAATAATATGTATATTGATTGAAACAAGCTTCGCTCGCTTTATGAAAAACATCACATTATTACGATTTTTATGGGATATCAAAAGCTTCAGGAATCTCATTTTCAGTTCATCTTCTCTGATGAACTAACCGTTAGCTAATCAAGAGTACTCTGTTTTTGCAAAATCAAGACTGTTCTTCAATATTGATAGATTCGATTCTATCTTCTAAAGTATTCTTCATCTTAAAGTTCAAATAAACAGAGTACTCTGTTTTTGCAAAATCAAGACTGTTCTCTTCTGATTTGATGGAACATTCAACCAACAATTACCGAGAGAAAGATAGGAAATCTACTTCCTATGTAGAAATTGTAAAGAAAAATTTGATAATGGAGGAAAAACATAAATTCAATCCAGAATTTAAGGAAGTCAAATCTGATCATTTGTCCATACAGTTTGAGAAAGGTATTCTTGAAAAACTTAAAGCCAAATCTAAATATTCTTTAGTTGGCAATTTTTCACACGGGCTTCCTAAGAGAAACATCTTGATCCAGTTCCTAGAGTCTTTCAAGTTCAAAGAACCATTTAGATACAAAATTTGGGATTCCAGACACATAATTCTGGAATTTGATGCAAAACAAGATTATGCAAAGATGTTTCAAAGAGTTGTATGGACTATATGAACTGCTGTAATTAGGCTTTTAAAATGGTCTGGGGACTTCTCAAAAGAAAACGTTGTAGCACCGGTTTGGATAAAGTTGGAGATGCCGAAAGCATTGTATGATGATAGTGTGGTCAGATCGATTGCATATATGATAGGAGAGACGCTAGTGGTGAAAATTCCTAAAGAAAATAGACTTTTTTCATCATGTACAGCACTTGTGGAGATCGATGTTACTTCTAAACTTCACTCAGATGTTTGGATTGGCTTCGGTGATAACTTTGGATACTGGGTTAAAATAACGTACACAAATCTTCCGTTATATTGCAATCAATATTTTTATCTTGGTCACAGTAATGATGAATGCAAGAAAGGGAGTAAAGATCAAGAAGTTGAAGAGGTTGTTAAGAATAAAAAGGTTAAATCAATTATAACTAAACAATCGTTAAATAAAGATAAAGGAAAGATTCAAGTTGCAGAAATAGAGGGATTCAAAACCCATGACCAAGGAGAAATAATTGAAGTTATTCAAACATTAGCCTTGGGAATGATAGATAATAATGGCTATGTAAACATTGTGTCTGAAGATGATAATTCTCCCAAGGAAAGCTTGAGAAGCCTTCAGCACTCTCCTACTAAGAAGTGGATAACAAGTTCTCCAGAATTCTTTAGAGAAAGAAGCCAGGAAGAGCAGAATATTCTAGAGCAAGGGAATAATAAAAAGCAAATGATAAGTGAGCCAATGGTGTCAGATGGAGAAAATATAGGTCAAATGGATCAACTCAATGTTAGACATCAAAAGGAAATGCAAAAGCAAAGTGAAGAAATGATGAATGATGAAGAAGATAATGAGCAAAGGGACAACTCCAATGTTCAGAATAAGAATGATGAAAAAGGAGAATCAAGCTTTAAAGAGATATTTGATAAAAAGATAAAAATAGCTAAAGGCAAGACTAAAACAAGGAGCAAGATCATAAAAGCATTGCAGTTCAATGGATCAAGTAAATCAAAATCCTCTAACTCTCTTAATGATTAGTATTATAAACTGGAACATTCGTGGCATTAAAGATAAAGCATCTATTCGCAGGCTCATATTTCTTACTACGAAAAATAAAGCTAAAATAATTGATATTCAAGAACCTTTTGTGAATGCTAATGATATTGGTAGTATTGCTGCTAAACTTGGCTTTGAAAACTTTGCTTCTAATATCACTAATAAAATATGGATCTTTTGGCATTATGATATTTCTGTAACCAATCTAAATGATATTAACCAATGTTTAAATCTAAAAGCCAGTCTAGTCAATGATAATCAGTATGTTATGATTTCTGTTGTTTATGCTAAGTGCCAAAGAATTAATAGAATTGAGCTTTGGAACTTTCTCAAAAGCATTGCTAATACTGATTTATGTTGGTTGATTTGTGGAGACTTTAATGTTGTTTGCTCTATTGAAGATCAAATTGGTTGTAGTACTTTCTGCATGAATAGCACTAATGATTTCAATGACATGATTACTTGGTGTAATGTTGATGATGCTGGTTATATTGGCTCGAAGTTTACATGGTCTAATGGTTCCAAATGGAAGAGATTAGATCGTGTCTTCACCTATACTAACTGGGCTAATAAATTTAACAATACTAAGGTATACGATCTAGCTAGAACTGGTTCTGACCATATGCCTATGATTATATCCTTTTCTAATAATTCTACGAGAGGCAAATCTAGTTTCAAGTTTCAGGAAATGTGGATCATAAAGGAAACATTTCTTCATTTTGTTGAAGAAAACTGGAATCGTGACTTGGTTGGAGATCCTTTGTTCATTCTTTGGAATAAGCTCAAAAGACTGAAGAAAGGCTTAAAATATGGAATTAAGATATTGTTGGCAATATCTTTAGTAAAGTTCAAAGCTTAGAGGATGAGGTTTTACACAAAGAGCTTAATCACCAAAATCTTCAAACTATTGACTCTAAATGTGGGCTTGTCAAAGCTAATGCATTGTTAACCAAAGCTCATAGAATGGAAGAGATGTATTGGAAGCAGCAATGCTACTACAATTGGATGATTGACGGTGATAAAAATACCAGATTCTATCGCAGGTTTGTTCAAAATAAGAGAAGAAGAAACAGTATAAAGGGTATAAAGAGTGGAGAGGTATGGATCTTTAACTCTAAGGATATTGGTTTATCTGTTATTGATTTCTTTCAACATGCTCTTGCTGATTACCCTTGTGTTAATAATAATGAGGAAGAAATGAATATGAATGATGATTTGTTCAATAACATACCTAGCTTGGTTACTTCCGAAGATAACAGAATGTTTCTTAAAGCCCCTGATGAAAATGAGACATGAATCCTTCTAGTGCCCCAGGTATGGATGGTTACACTTAAAGTTTCTGTAAACATTGTTGGCATATCATTAAAGCTGATATGATTAATGTTATGAATGACTTCTTAAATGGAAAGAATATCCCTAGAGGTATATTTTCTACTGGTATTTGCTTAATACCTAAGCTTACTAATCCTACTTGTTGGAAAGACTATAGGCCGATCAGTTTATGTTCCTTGTTAAATAGAATCATGTCTAAAATAATAGCGAATAGGCTGGCTTTGATCTTACCTAGCATCATTTCTCCTAGTTAAGGTGGTTTTGTTCCTGGTAAGAATATTCATGAAAACATTTTAATTTGCAATGAGCTAATTTGTGATTTGAATAGAAAGGTTAAGGATAACAATATTTTGATTCAGCTTGACATGTCAAAAGCCTTTGACAAGTTAACTCATTGCTTCATATTCAAGGTTTTGGAGAAGTTTGGCTTCTCTTCTAGGTTTATTTGTCTTATTAAGAAAATGATCAATTCTGTTAATGTTTATATGCTTGTTAATGGTGAAGTTTTTGGCTTCTTTAAAACTACCAAAGGTCTGCGTCAAGGTGACCATATATCTCCTTATCTTTTCATTATTGCTGAGGAATTGTTCATTAGAGGTATCAATTCTCTTATTCATAATAATAGAGGTATGTAATATAGATGTACAAGCAATATTAGTATAAACAGTCTTGCGTTTGCTGATGATATCTTATTATTTTCTAAATGCAAATAGAGTACTATTGATAAGTTGTGTAAATTTCTTGACAAATACCAAACTCTTTCGGGCCAGGTTGTTAACAAAGAAAAGACTAAGGTCTTATTGGCTAAGGGTATAAATGCTAACAAGATTGATATTATTTTGAATCATTCTGGATTTTCTTCTAGCTATTTGCATACAGATTATCTTGGAGTCACAATCAATACAAATAATAGAATCAACAACTATAATAAATTAGTCTGCAAGGTCAGCAACAAGATCAATGAGTGGAATGTTTCATGTCTTTCATTTGCTAGAAGACTTACATTAGTCAAGTCAGTTTTGTTAAACATTATTCTTTATTGGATGCAGACTAATGTTCTTCCTAAAGGTATTATTTCCAAACTTGAAATCATATTGAATAGATTCATTTGGGGCTCTAATCAAACTGATAAGAAAGTGTATTGGTTTAAGTGGAACAAATTATGCAGAACTTATAGTGAAGGTGGTCTTAATGTTAGGAATATGGATGATATTCAAACTGCTACATCTTTCAATTTATGGGCTGCTTTTAGGAAGAATAATACATTATGGTCTAACATTATGCACAATATCTACTGTCCAAATCATCATCCTTTACAAATTAGTCCTTTTAAATCTGGCTCTTTGGTTTGGAAAAGAATGATTAATGTTAGAGATCGTGTTGAAAGCTATATCAAGTGGATAATAGGTAAAGTTCATGTTGATTTTTGGTTAGATAATTGGACTGATTCTGAGCCCATTCTAACTCTTAATATCAACGATAATAACTTATGGTTTACTACTGAAAAGGTTAAGAAATACTGGTCTAATAACTCTTGGGATTTAACCTTAGTATATAACATTATTAGTCTTAATATTATTGCCTGCATTAATCGTTTATCTGTTGATGATAATAAATCCGACTTAATGATTTTGAGCTTAGCTAAGAATGGAAATTATAACTTCAAAGATACTTGGGAGGGTACTAAATGTCAGTTTTGTGACAGCTGTGAGTCTATAAGTCATCTCTTTATAACATGTAAGTTTGCTTGGTCGATTTGGATCCATTATGCTGTTATCTTTAGAATATACATGTCTAAATAGATAAACATTAAGCATATTACCAGATTATGGCAAGGGCCAAAGACTTCAAAAACTCAGGTCAGAAGCATTCTTCCTTCTCTAATCTTGCATAATATATGGAAAGCTAGAAACTTACTTAGCTAATAGGCTGACTTTGATCTTACCTAGCATCATTTCTCCTAGTTAAGGTGGTTTTGTTCCTGGTAAGAATATTCATGAAAACATTTTAATTTGCAATGAGCTAATTTGTGATTTGAATAGAAAGGTTAAGGATAACAATATTTTGATTCAGCTTGACATGTCAAAAGCCTTTGACAAGTTAACTCATTGCTTCATATTCAAGGTTTTGGAGAAGTTTAGCTTCTCTTCTAGGTTTATTTGTCTTATTAAGAAAATGATCAATTCTGTTAATGTTTATATGCTTGTTAATGGTGAAGTTTTTGGCTTCTTTAAAACTACCAAAGGTCTGCGTCAAGGTGACCATATATCTCCTTATCTTTTCATTATTGCTGAGGAATTGTTCATTAGAGGTATCAATTCTCTTATTCATAATAATAGAGGTATGGAATATAGATGTGCAAGCAATATTAGTATAAACAGTCTTGCGTTTGCTGATGATATCTTATTATTTTCTAAATGCAAAGAGAGTACTATTGATAAGTTGTGTAAATTTCTTGACAAATACCAAACTCTTTCAGGCCAGGTTGTTAACAAAGAAAAGACTAAGGTCTTATTGACTAAGGGTATAAATGCTAACAAGATTGATATTATTTTGAATCATTCTGGATTTTCTTCTAGCTATTTGCCTGCAGATTATCTTAGAGTCACAATCAATACAAATAATAAATCAACAACTACAATAAATTAGTCTGCAAGGTCAGCAACAAGATCAATGAGTGGAATGTTTCATGTCTTTCATTTGCTGGAAGACTTACATTAGTCAAGTCAGTTTTGTTAAACATTATTCTTTATTGGATGCAGACTAATGTTCTTCCTAAAGGTATTATTTCCAAACTTGAAATCATATTGAATAGATTCATTTGGGGCTCTAATCAAACTGATCATAAAGTGCATTGGTTTAAGTGGAACAAATTATGCAGAACTTATAGTGAAGGTGGTCTTAATGTTAGGAATATGGATGATATTCAAACTGCTACATCTTTTAATTTATGGGCTGCTTTTAGGAAGAATAATGCATTCTGGTCTAATATTATGCACAATATCTACTGTCCAAATCATCATCCTTTGCAAATTAGTCCTTTTAAATCTGGCTCTTTGGTTTGGAAAAGAATGATTAATGTTAGAGATCGTGCTGAAAGCTATATCAAGTGGATAATAGGTAAAGTTCATGTTGATTTTTGGTTAGATAATTGGACTGATTCTGAGCCCATTCTAACTCTTAATAGCAACGATAATAACTTATGGTTTACTACTGAAAAGGTTAGGAAATACTGGTCTAATAACTCTTGGGATTTAACCTTAGTATATAACATTATTAGTCTTAATACTATTTCCTGCATTAATCGTTTATCTGTTGATGATAATAAATCCGACTTAATGATTTTGAGCTTAGCTAAGAATGGAAATTATAACTTCAAAGATACTTGGGAGGGTACTAAAGCTAGATATAATATTGATTATGTCTTTCAAAAGATTTGGAACATCTTAACTCCTATTAAAATCTCTTTCATGCATTGGAAGATTCTTAATAATTACATTGTTGTTGATTATGTTGTTCAAAAAAGAGGTATTGTTCTTGCTTCTAAATGTCAGTTTTGTGACAGCTGTGAGTCTATAAGTCATCTATTTATAACATGTAAGTTTGCTTGGTCGATTTGGATCCATTATGTTGTTATCTTTAGAATATACATGTCTAAATAGATAAACATTAAGCATATTACCAGATTATGGCAAGGGCCAAAGACTTCAAAAACTCAGGTCAGAAGCATTCTTTCTTCTCTAATCTTGCATAATATATGGAAAGCTAGAAACTTACTTAAGAACAAGGGTATACAAACTTCCATTAGTTCTATAAATAACCAAATCAACTCTAGCATTCATACTCTTGATATGGAAAAAGTTTTAAACAGAGCTCGTTGGTCTATCTGTCCTAAAGCTGCTATTAGTCTAGGTTGTAGTAACCAGTTGAAAGCTGCTAATAGGCCTTCTTATGTCAAATGGATTCCGCCACCTTCTGGTAGGCTAAAAATGAATACTGATGCTTCATGCCTAAGTAATGGTGAAGCTAGTGGATCCGTCATAATTAGAGATAGTTATGGTAACCTGATTAAAGGCCAAAGCTTTCTATATGGTAAGTCTACTCCATTATATGCTGAGATTCGTGCTCTCCTGGATGGTTTACTTATATGCAAAGTTAATAGCTGGAATTTGGTAGATACTGAATCTGATTCGTTAACTACTATTAATTAGATAAACAACAAAAATAGTAATGTTTACTGGTATATAAGACCAACTATTGACTGCATTCTTAAGCTTATTCATAACAGTATGTCTATTTCTCATATATTTCGGGAGCAAAATCATGCTGCTGATTGGTTAGCTCAGTATACTTTGACAACTAAATCTGTTTACAACATTTTTCCTAGTTCTATTCCTAATGATCTTAAGGCCATTATGGTTTTGGAAGCTCTTGACCTTGGTTATATAACTAGTTGATTAATTACCTGTTTGATTCTGCCTAAACTTGGCTCTTTACTTTCATGATTTGCGAACTAATACATGATATTCTTGCTCTGAGGATAATGATGTTGCTACTTTCATGATCTTGCTCGAAAGCTGATGATGCTTCTGATGGATTCTGCCTAAACATGGTGATAAAGGAGATTGATGGGCTGGTGCTGAGCTAAGTTGAAGATGTTTCTTCAGAAGTTAAAATACTGTTGTTGAGGTGTAGAATTGCATGTTGTTGTTGTTGAATCTTATTGAATTCAAAGATCTGAAGTTGATAAATATTGCATCCATTCGTTGTTCCTGATGAAGATTTGGGCATCTTTGAGATAAATCAGCTTGCTAGATTAATCAATTCTTTGTCAAAATTCAAGGCTTGATGGTTCGATGGATTTGTTTTCTTGAAGAGTAGCTATTGAAGTCTGAAGGAATCGAGTTGTGAGAAAGCTGATGTTGTTTCAAATTGGTTCTTTTGATAGATATTAATTAAGGTTTCCTTCATGTTAATTGCTTGAATTTGGGCTTTAGCGCCTCTGAGTTTTGTAATTTCAAATTCCCGCCTTTGTAAACAATTTTTTATTAATAAATATTTCATCTTTAAACCATTTATGGATTTCATTTTATTCGTCTTTCAAAATAAAAATATATATCAAATTATAGTATTATAACAAAATTTGATCCATAAAAGATATATTTAAAAAAACCAGTTATGAAATTACACGTAAATTGATTGCATATATATAATCTTCAAAAATATCTGAATATATTATATGAAGATCAAGAGATGGACTTTTACAAGAAAGCCTACCTCGATCTTGATTTCTCGATCAGATCAAACTTAACTTCATCGACAAGTAGTCTTCCTCGTCTCGAGGACAGCTCTCTCCTTCGCCTCCAAATCAAAAAACCTAGCTCGATGAAACACATACAACCACCAAAAATTAGCAAATCCCTACTCAGAAAAATCTCAGACGCTGCACAAGTTCGAGGTTGGCTTTTGGGTGTTTTTTCGATAAGATTCTGAAACCCTAAAACCATATGCTTTATGTTAGCCTCGATTCAACTCTGTGAAGGAGAGAGCATGTGCTTTTAGGGTTTCAGAATCTTATCGAAGAAACACCCAAAAGCATCATAATATAAAAATTAGAATCAAGAAATCAGTCTCAAAATCCAAATTTTCAAATACGGAGTTCATCAAAGCCAACAGAAAGCATGCAGATCGAGGGTTTAAGATAATGGAAGTATATGACGTTACAAATGAAGAAACAAGACTTTTCTTCAACCATTCAGAGGAGTAAATTCCACCACTAAAGAAATCTACCTCAAGGATGGAGAATCCAATTCCACTGATTATATCAAACCCAGTTTTCGAATCAAGTCTTCCTGTTAGAGAAAGCAGCTCAAAAAGGAAATCATACGCAGACATGGTAGGGGGATAAAAAAAAGAGTTCATACACACCAAGGTCAAACGTGAGGAACACAAGACTATAAATCTGTGTAATTCCAGATTTTAGATAAGTCTTCTTTAACTGCAATTTCTAAAACTACATTAAATGCCAAGTTTTCACTGGGAGTCCAACTCTTAATGATTTCAAGGCATACATTACATCATTTAGATTCTTAGAATCAGGTAGTATATACAAATGGGATTATATGCATTTTTTTATAGAATTAGAACTGCTAGAAAATATTAAAGCTTTCTGGAAAAAACCAATTCGAACAACAGGAAAATTTACATATAGAATACTAAAATGGACACCGGATTTTCACCCCCAAAAAGGAGTCTCCGGTGACTCCTTTCTGGATTTGACTGCCTAAAATACCTGAAATACTGTATAACTCGTACTTAATCACCCATATTGCTAAGGCAATTGGATTGCCCTTAACAGTATGGGTTCCCCAAAACAACATTGCAAGTTATATTATGTGTAAGGCATGGATCTTAGCTGACATCTCTAACCCTCTTCCTCAAATAAATGTCCAGTGACCGTATTTATAACAAAAAATTATAAATTTGGGTGCCATATGTCACCTTATAGTTAATTGACATACGTCAGTGACCATATATATGTAACATTCTCAAACATAGGTGACCAATTTGTGGGCACGAAGAAACCTTAATGATAAGTTTGTAACATGTGTCAAACACCGGTGACCAATTAGGTTTTTTAGCCTTCTAAAGAGTTATTAATCTATATAATGTCTAACTTTCATTCCTATAAATAAATATAGCTCACTATGTATATCAGTGGTGGTTATGCAGCAGTTTTATATTTATTTTTATATTTAGGGGGTTTCATGTTTGGCAAGGTTAGATCTCGACCTATTTTGATTGGATTTCACACCGTTGGATCTTACATATTTTCTGTTATATCTCACATATGATTTGGGATTAAAAAAATAGAAAAACTATTAAAAAAAATGTTAGATCCCACACAATTGTTTCATTTTTTTCTCTCATTTACACTCAAAACCTCTTAAAATACCTATCTACCCAACTATTTTTTTATAAATCCGACTTCACGTGTTCTTATCATCCATCAATATTGCAAAGACGAGTATTATATTATAATTATTATATAATGATTTTTTTTATAATTTATAGAATACTAATATTCATAATCAAATAATATATATTTCTTGAATTAAAGTGAGACTTTCTATTCATATCTTAATTATGTATTACGAAAAAAATAAAAGTATTTTTTTTATAATGAAATACATTATATAGATTTTATCATTATATGAAATTCATTACTTTATCTTTTATTTACAAATCTTTTTTTTCTTTTTTTACCGATTTATATATTTTGTTTTTGTTCTGATTTGTTGTTTATTTATTTATTTTGGTGTTTATGAATTTTATGAACTGGTTAGGATATGATCTAGAGTCATAGATATAAAGGTTGTACTTTTGTAAACCAGATTATAGTCTATTTCTATAGTCACAAGACTATTATTTTAATTATTCAACATTTTTTTCTTTGATAAACCATGAAAAAAATCAATCTCACGGGATTGGCGATAAAATTCATCGTTATATATTTGATTTTATTTTTATCAACAAAAATTATGAATATGGGTATTGTCTAAAAATCATAGATCATTGTGAATTTTGTCAAATCCGGTTGTAATTTATCCTAAATACATAATGTTTTTATCAATAAAATTTGGGGTGTCATATTAGACTAACTTAAAGCTTAGATGTGTAGAAGGAATCAAGAACAGGTTGGATCAAGATCTAGTTTTGTTATATCACGACCTCGAGTATTTACAATTTTATCATTGATATAAAAACCTATTTGTTTTTAAATCTACCATTATCTTTCTATCCTAATCCTAAATCTCTTAAAATACCCATTTCAAAAATTAAAGTTTTTGAAAATCTGACTCTATAGCTTTGTTAAGGTATGTATTGTCAAGCTATTTATGTATTTCGTTTTCAATTACGATATATTTTTAAGTGATATTTAGGTTAGAAAATTATGTTTATAAAAATTATATTTTTATGTGATTGTAGTTGTAGTTGTTATTTTGATTTTTATTTAGTTTTATACGCTGGGTTAGATTTAGATCTTTAATTTGGTACTCTATTTGTTAGATTTGAGATAACATACAGGGATTTCGAGATCTAAAGCCATCATGGTTGTTTGTGTGGAAACGCGTATGTATCCCGCGATGAGCTGCCAAATTTGCACACCCAGAATGTGCAGAACCGTCTATTGCTCGTGTGATATATGCGTATTTCCGCACGAACAACACATTCGTCTGATTCACATTATGTTTTTGTTTATTGTATATATTTAGTCACCGATGTGAATTTTTAAGCCATTGTGTTAATCTAAAATGAATTGGTTACGATTTTCTTATTAGATCATGAATTGGGGTTTGTGTTTCTTTCGATTTATGGCCAAATAAGTGACACCATGCTTGATTTTTTCAAAATAAAATAAAATTTAAGATGAAGAGATGTCATGGTCTCTTAATACTAGAGACGAATATAAATCAAAATCTTAAACATGACATTTGGTTGTGTTCTTGATGTAGTCATTTAGTTAAGTTCCAACTTTTGAAGATGGTGATTTAAAGCCTTTAGTTTTGTTATTGATGTAGCCATTTAGTCAAGTTCCAACTTTTGAGGATGGTGATTTGAAGTCATTTGGTTGTATTTTTTATTCTCTCTCTATATAGACTGTAAGTTTCTTTTTGTTTTTCTTAGCCTAAAGATTTCGATAAAAGGGTATAATTTTATTGTGGTTTTTAAGGGATGATTATCAGGTTGATCTAACATATTATTAATTTATCAATGTTATAATTTTTCTACAATCTCATCTTTTATTTGGATGAATTTTTTTTGATGTTTAGATAATATCATACGAAATAAGTTAGTCGTTTGGGAACAACAAAATATTAAACAATATGTTTCATACTAGTTAAATTTTATTTTATTTTTGTCGTTGTTTTTATGGTGTCCTTACGCGATAAGCTTTGTCTTTCAATCCTCATACGAAAGAAGAGTAAAAAGGATTTTAGGGTAGTTATGTTCAATTTTGGGTTTTTGTAAGGTAAGGGTATTTTAGACAATTCAAGTTATTGAAAAAAATAAGTTTGAGATCTAACCAAATTGGGTCTTGTTTTAGCATAACCCTAATATTTTTTAACTTAATTTTGGAAGTGAGATGTAAAATTTGTTTTTCAAGCGATCAACCGGATTTTAAAATTTGTAAGTAAGAGATCCAACAAAAAGAGCATGAGATATAGCATTGTAAGAGATCCAACAAAAATAGCTCATATATAGCATTGTCATTTCATGATTTAACAAAATTTTATTTTTTGTGTATTTTAATCATCACAGGATTTATACATTTTAGTTATGGCGAGTAAGATTTATCAGAATTAAAAATATATTTTTTTCGAAACATAATTTTTTCTTATAAAAATTGAACATGAAAACCATTTTGTAATTCTCGATAAACATACAAATATATTTAATACAAAAGTGAAACATGAGAGATGAGCTGCTTAATACAAAAATTAACACAAGAGACTCTTGCGCGGAAATTAATATATATATATATATATATATATATATATATATATATATATTCTCCCATAACAATTATATGTCCTACATTTTAAAGTTTTTTTTTAAATTTTTTTATCATTTAAATTGTAATCAATTTACAATGGCATGCCACTATTTTTAAATTTAACAAATTATTAATCTAATCCTTAACCATTTTGATGATACTATATCTATTTAAAATCATAAACACATACTTGAAAAAACTCTGAAACGTAAACCAAAAACTAAAAGATGTAATATATATTTGTTACTAGATTAAAAAGTTAGCAACGACATGTAATAATAAATATATGTTATTAAATTTTTTAAATAAATGCATAATTTTAAATAAAAAGATGTAATATATATTTTAATTAGATTTAAAAAATAAGTTTGAGAGTTTCGAAATTATTATTATTATTTTATTAGATAAGTTTTATGGAAAAAATATATTGATAAATAAATAAAAATCGGTATCCACTTGAACATGAAAAATATAATTATTTTATGCAACGAACATCCAATCCTTAAAAGATATAGAAGTTGTGGATTACAAATTTAAATACACGTCCATCCTGACCTAATACCACCTACTTTAGATAGTTTATAAATCATAAAAAGATATCATCGAATACAAATTAATTCTACGTATTTTATTTTCATCCATATAAATCAATTATATTTTTTTTTCTAAATGAATGCTCAATTTATGACATTTGTCATGTATTTATGTATAGTCTTAATATTTGATTTTAGTTTATATATGTGTATTTCTATACATGTTTGAACTAGGCTATTTTTGTTTTATTGTTTTTAAATCTATATTCAATTTACTAAATTATTTTTAGATAAATTATGTCTGTAATATTATTTTGTTAATCAATATTTTAATAATTATTATTATATTTTGTCATATTTTAAATAACAGAATCGAAACCTCAATTTCTAAATTAATATACATGATCATGAGTTTTTTATTCTTATTATATTTTTATATATTTTAATGTAACATTCGTGTATTTATATTTTATTTTGGTATATCATATATGTATTATTTTTAATTTATAGAATAGAGGTTGATCATATAGAAAACGTAGCGCTCAAATTTATCATAACATCATGGTCCATGATATCGTATAACCCATTTACCACCAACTTGTTATGTATGTGTATGCGATTTGAGCTGGAATAATTTTAGTATAAGTAGTTTGATATTTTTGCGACATATATAACAGTTCGAAATATATATCATATTATAACATCACGATGATATGATAAATTTGTATAATCAAAAGAATATGTTGCAAGTTAATTTATGGGCCTAAACATAACATAACATATACTTAAAGAACATATGAGTATAATGTACTCATCTATATGAATATGTAGTAAGGTTATTGATAGGGTCACATATTTTTAGAAGTGCCTTTCTGCCTAAGCTGAAGGGGTAGTCCGGACATCATTTACACTAAACTCTTTCATAAATAGTAAACCTAAGTGGACCATGACTCAGTTGTGTGCTGAATGCTGACCCATCTTTTATTTTGGATTTTAAAGCCTGACTCGGATCCAAGGTCTGACCCGGATGACCTATGGGTCACAAAACCAGTATAAATACCCCAACCAACCTCAGTTAATAGGTTGGACTTTTGCTAGAGATATTAAATACAAGTGCACACATCTCTTATCTCTCTATCTACTACTTAAAAGTTAATATCAAATTGACAAACTACCCAAATACCCTCCTAATATAAATCATCCTCACCAGTTATGACCATATCAAGATGAACATCATGAATGGAAAATGTAACATTTATGACTCAAGATGAGATTATTCTTACAAGATCATATTTTTAAATGAAACACGAATGAAAAATCTATCAAAAATTAGTCAACTGTATATTTTTTCCGGTAGTTCAACCGGAACATGAAAGCATATATCAACAGCAAATCAATTAAAAAAAGATCGTCAATATTCAGAGAATTTTATACAATTTTAATTTATAATTTAAAAATCAATCCTTTTTAAAATACATACTAAAATAGAATATAACAATTTCATTGGATTAAAATAAATATTTAATAATAATAAAAAAAAATCATACTTTAATCACTTAAAAGTGTTCAAATATTAATTAATAAAATTATTTAACATCTCGAGTCTAACATAAATATCGTCTATATTTTAATATAAAATTTAAAATTTAAATTTAGACTTAACAATATATATCGACTTACTTCTCCGGTTCCTATGTGGGCTTGTAGCGTTTGTAATGTAGAAGGCTAATATTCCGGTTCGCTATATAATATATAGTTTTTAAAACTAAATCTAACACATAAGTCAAGATGGCCGAGTTGGTCTAAGGCGCCAGTTTCAGGTACTGGTCCGAAAGGGCGTGGGTTCAAATCCCACTCTTGACATAATTATTTTTAAATTACTTTATAGATTACATCTTCAACTTAAAATTTATTATGGAATGGCACTATCAATATGAAAGAACACACCAATTGTGAGAGAGTTTAACCAATAAATAAAATTAGTAACCGTGAGACGAAAATGTAAAAAAAATTATATAAAAAAAAAGATAATAGAAGATCTGCCGTTATTTTAATATTTTACTCTTATTATTTGAATCTGCAAAGTAGATTTATAAATATTTAAATAGTATTATTTTTTAAATTTTGAGTTTTAATAGAATAAATGATTTTAATCTTTGAATTTTAGAGATTGAACGAGAATCCATTAGAGCAGTAATATAATTTTTTTATCTAAAAGTGTATATAATAATAATTTTATATTTAATCTAGATATTTTAATTTAATTCACAAATTTTGATTTTAATGTTATAATTTAATGTATTAGTCTACGTCATCCAAAAATTACAAAATTACTATTGGATTTTATGAACTTAAAAGTTTGTTGGCTAGATTAAAAAATTATTCATTGTCTCTTATTTGATATTTATATGATCAAAACTTAAGATGCTATCATATTATAATTCGACAATTCATATTTATTTTGAGTTCAATATCTAAGATACTATAAATTTACATTCAACGAGGCATTACAACTAATAATTTTTAAAGATATATCAGTTAGTTTATGACTTGTACTAAACGTATTATCACTAAAGTGAACTCAAAATAATGTTGTATTAATATATTTATGTGACTAACTATATACAACAGTTAAATACTATGAATTTACACTTGATGTGACATTACAACTAATGAATTTTAAAATATTTCAGTTAGTTAATCGTTTGTACTAAACGTATAATCTCCAACGCGAGCTCAAAACAATATTGTATCAATAAGTATTGTTAAAAGTGAAATATCATCGTAGGTAATATTCTCCAAATGACTAAATGAATTGTGTTTATTCGTCGCATAAAACTTTCACTTTAATCACATTACTCCCTATTATCCAAATATATGATAATTTCCAACTGGTTATGTTTATACGAAATTATTAGAGTATAATTGTATTTATTTTAAAGTAACTATAAACATAAAGGTAGATGAATGATTGCACTAGTTTATGCGCGAATGTAATGAGATTTACTGTATTGACATGTATATATAATTAGTATTCCAATTGAAAATACACATAACTTTCTATCACTTTTGACATTGTATTAGAGCAAAGTTCCTAAATATCTTGATTATTAAAATTCTTATTTTTACAAAACAAACCCTACAACAAATCACCATGGTTGATGATTCTTACATATCCTAATCGAAATCTAAACCACCAACTCAAAGGCTTCTGAATGAATACCAAAACTATTGATCTCTCACATCCCTTCTACATTCATCATTCAAACCAACCAAGCCATGTTTGTGTTCCCATAAAATTAAAAGACGTTAAGTATCAATCATGGAGCAAGGCAGTTATTCATTCCCTCACTGCAAAAAAAGAAGAAAATCGGTATCTTCAACAACAATGTCAAAGAACCATCAAAAGAGAATGAACTTATTTTGTTTGAGTAATAAAACCAACGCAATAGCATGATAATTTTTTAGCTGACTCGCGCTATTGAATCATACATTTCTAAAAGGGTTATCCATACTAAGACAACACGGCGGAGTATGGGTTTACTCGTGTGACCAATTCTCTTAAAAGAATGCTCCAGCTGTGTTTCAGATATAAAAATCAACCACCACTATATTACAACGCACAATAACAGTAGCGATATATTTTAGCAAGATCAAGTATTTGTGGGATGAGCTTGAGACATATCATTCTCCACTAATATGCAATCATCAACAAACAAACCTCAGACAGAGAGATGAAGATCGGCATATGCATTTTTTTGATGGATTTGCATAAATATTATAAGGCGGCGAGGTCCAATGTATTGATGATGTCACATCTTCCTAATGTTTGTCAATCATACTATTTGATAATCCAAGAAGATAAACAAAGACATGTATCATATGAGTCAACTGCAAACTTCTCCATAGTAGCCACAAACTTAGGAAAATAAGAAAATTTAAAGTAGAAAATATTTGACCACTGTGACAGATCTAGACATACTATAGATGAATGTCTGAATCTCAAATTTTATTATACGTATTGTGATAAGACGGGTCACATAGAGGATATATGTCGATTATAAAAATGAAACAATAACAAACCGGGACAATTATGAGGACATCAATCTTCAGTTCATGACAATCAATATTTAGGAAATACGAAAAAATCTCATAACTTATCGAGTTCCAATACTGCTTGATTTATTTAAGGTTTCACTGTCGAACAAATACAACAATTAGCCCAAACAATAGGTGCACTGAATCATAATAATTTGGTAATGTTGATGCATATGCGAATGCTGCATGTTTATTTCCATTTACTATTATGTCTATTAATTTTTGTAGTACAAATCCTTGGATTTTGATATTTGTACCATAAAACATATTGTCTCTCATAAATCACTCTTAATCGATTCCAACCCTTCCACTATTATCAATGTTAATTTAACAAATGGTTTAGTATCACAAATCACTCACATTGATACAATTAGTTTTAATTCAAAATGAATTGTTACAGATGTCTCGTGCGTACCAGCTTTTAATTTTAATTTAATTTTATCTATAAAACTTACTAAAGATCAGAACTACTACAATATTTTTTTGCTAACTATTATATTTTATAGCACTTGGTTTCGGATAAGATAATTGGCTTGGGTAGACATCATGGTGGTCTATACTATATGCATCAAAATAATTTGCCTATCTCTCTGGTATCACTGTCATTTGACCTATGATACTTACGTCTAGGTCATCTATTCTTGTCTCGTTTTAAATTACTTTCATATTTTTGTAGGTATTCATAAAAAGTTAGGAAATAATTGTACAATCTTCCCACAAAAAACGTAAACACACTTGCCTTTTTCCAAAAGCTTAATAAATATAAATTTATGTTCTTCTTATTACATTGTGATGTCTAGGATTCTCATAAAGTTTCTTCATATTATGATGCACGGTATTTTCTTATAAATGTTGATGATTTTACTCGATGCGCATGGACCTTTCTTATGTACCATAAATCGAAAACATAATCTTTATTAACAAACTTTGTGCAATTCGCCAAGGTCCATTTTCAAACAGATGTTCAAACAATAAGAGTGGATAATGGTAAGGAATTTCTTCATCTTCTTACTTATTTCAAGCATTGAACTTCAAAACTCTTGTGTTTACACCCTATACAAAAATGGAGTTGTCGTACCCAAACATCAGTATATTTTAAATGTTGTTGTTCTCTCACGTTTCAATCAAATATACCACTTGAATTTTAGAGGGATTGTGTTTTAACAAACATTTATTTAATCAACTTTATTCATACTTTTTTACAATCAAATAAATCCCAAATCTCGATCTTATATAATCGGTACCCCCACTCACTCGCGATCTAAGAGATGGATATTTATGTCGAAAATAAAAATTGTATTAGATATTTTGTAAGATAAATAATTGTCATGAGTTAAGCCAACAAATTCCCAATGGAGCATAATTTGAAATTAACTGACAAATATGGTGAGCTACTTTATGATTCAACTAGATATTAAAGACTGGTTGGAGGTTAATATATTTTAGATCAAGAAATCACCAAGTCATGGTCTTTGTTTCCATCACAAAATAATCTGCCAGTTAATACCTTTTGTAATTCAGATTGGGGTGGATGTTGTATGTCAAGATGGTATGTTTCTGGTTACTATGTTTTTCTTGGTGCATCACTTATATTGTAAAAATTAAAGAAACAGGCTAATATTTCACGATCATTTGCAGAAGCGGAGTATATAGCAATGCCGAATACTAGTTTGAAATTAACCTGGTTCACGTACATACTTAAAGATAAAAAGGCCGACTTGGATAAACCGACATTATTATTTTGTGATAATCAAACAACTTTATGTATTGCGGTTAATCCAATTTTTGACGAGTTTACTATTTTGAATGAGTCAAATAATGCTTTGACAATGTACTATGTTCGACAATATAGTTTTGTGTTATTGACAGTGGAGCTAAAATAAGTAATGTCATCTTTAGTCGTGTGTATATAAGCCCATTAGGAACATTATCTAGTAAGTCTATTTATTCCATATAATTAGATTATTAGGACTACATAAAAATACAATCTGAAATCTGTAACCCTTTTCTATCATAGTGAAACACTTTTCGCTGGCGGCGCCCATGGACGTAGACAATTGTCGAACCACGTTAAATCTTGTGTTCTTTTCTTTTATGTCTTTTATCCGTGTTATGTTTTATTTGTGTTCTGTTGTTAAGTCATTTGTGATAAATTGCATAGTAATTTATAACAAAATTGGTATAAGAGCATTGGTTGTGAAATTAGGTTTTGCAGGGTTTCATAATGGCGTCTACAACAACAAAATACATGATTGAAAAATTTCATGGGGGATCCAGCTTTGCATTATGGAAGATTAAACTGAAATCTTCATTGGTATTGCAAGGATTGTGGAAGGTTGTGGAGAATTAACTACTAGAAGAGATGAAAGAAGATAAGAAGCAAGATCTTCAAGAAATGGCTTTGTGTTGGATTTTAATGAGTGTGAAAAATAATGTTTTTGGTGAGATTAGTTGTGAGAAGATTGCTTCCTGCGCATGAAAGAAGTTGGGAGAACTTTACTAAGAGAAATCAGTAGTGTACCGATTATACTTGAAGAAGTGCTTGTACAATTTCAGATTGAAAGAAGGTATGTTCATAACTAAACACTTAGATAATTTTAAATAAATTATATTGGACTTGGAGAACATAGATATCAACAGTGAGGATGATGATCAAGTTTTATTTATCTTGAGACCGTTACCAACTCCCTATGAAATATTCTTAAATATCATAATTTATGGTAAGGATAACTTATCGCTAATGGATGTCAAAGGGGAGCTGAAATCAAAGAAGTTAAGATAGTTGCATCAAGATAATCAGGCTGAAGGGGAAGGTTTTATGACTAGGGGATGATCAAGAAGCAAATCGAGTTCTTTAAGAAGGAAGAACTGGAAGTCCAAATCAAAGGTAAAGAACTCAAACTGTTATGAATGCAGTGAGCAAGATTATTATAGAAGAGATTGTCTAAAACTGAATGGTAAGAAGGGAAATCAAAAGGAAAATGCAACAAACATTATTGAAGGTATGAACGCTTCCGACAATAGTGAAAATAGTGGTAGCGAGATGTATTGTCCGTGAATTTAGACTGTGGGCAAAACTCTTGGGTACTCGATATTGGCGCTACATATCATATGTGTCAGTTCAAGCAGTGATTTGAAACTTAAAATCCAATGCAATAAACTATCTATTTAGGGAATAATCATTCATTACCTATTAGTGGTATCGGGAACGTCAAATCAGAATATTTGATGGGATGGTTAGAATCGTAACATGCCGGTATGTTCATGGGTTGAAGATAAATCTGATTTCTCTTAGGACACTAGAATCTAGGGGTTACAAGTACTATACATAATACAGTGTAATAAAAGTGACAAAAGGCTCAATGGTGTGCATGAAAAGGCAGTTTGTAGAATGGGCTTTACATTGTCCAGGGAAGTGTTGTTATGGGCGATGCTGCAGTAGCATCGTTAGGGAGTAATAGCCAAAGTAGGAAAGATCAAAATAAGTTGTGGCATTTGCGTCTTGGTCACATGAGTGAAAAATAATTAACTATTTTAGGAAAGAGAGATTTGTTGAAATGGTATAAAGCAGAATCATTAGGATTTTGTGAGCATTGTGTGTTTGGTAAACAAACTAGATTCAAATTTATCAAATCGGCTATAAAACAAAACCAAAGGGACAATGGACTACATTCACTCAGATCTTTGGGGCCCAAACAGATATCCACCGAAGAAAATAACCAGATACTATATAAGTTTGATCGTTGAGTATTCAAGAATGGGTGGGTTTGCTTTCTGAAAATGAAAGATGAGGCGTATTCAAACTTTGTCAAATGGAAGACGATGATTGAAAAGAAAACAAGAAGAACAATCAAACGTCTTAGGACAGATAATAGGTTAAAATGTTGCAGTAGTGAGTTCAACGAGTTCTGCGAAGCTGGTGGAATAGTGTAATATCACACTAGTTCTAGAACATCACAATTAAATTGGGTCGTATAAAGAATGAACAGAACACTTTGTGACAAGACACGAAGCATGCTCTCACATTCCGGTGTGGGAAATGATTTTTGGGCTGAAGCTATCAATACAGCGTGTTACTTAATGAATAGTCTTCATCAACGCCTATTGATTGTAAAACTCTTTTTGAGATTTGGTTTAGATCGTCAACTGATTATGAATAATTGAGGGTGTTTGGTTTTCCTGCGTTTGCTCATGTGAGAGATGATAAGCTTGAGTCGAGATAAAAGAGGTGCATATTTCTAGGATATGCTACTAGAGTGAAGGGATATCGGTTATGGTGTATCTCTCAAAGTCTTCAGGTTTTCTCATCAGTAGGGACGTGATTTTTAACGAGTTTGCTTTGATAGACAGTCAGAATAAAGTATGAGAAATGGTCGAATCAAGATCGATTATAAGTAAACATATGGAGCTTGAAGTAGAATCAGTTCCTAACATATCTAATAATTCTAGTGGTTTTGAGGTGGATCCAAAATCAGGAGGTGAAGCGTCAGCATCGGATGATAGTGACGATGATGCGCCCGAACTAGAATAACAACCTTATAGCATAACATTGGGTAAAGAAAAGAGAAATATTAGACTTCCAAAAAGGTATGTTAATCTAGTTTCATATGCTATGGCAGTTGCATAAGAAGTTGAAATGCAGGAACCTAGTAGCTATATGGAAGTTATAGCGAGTTCAGAGGCAGATCAATGAATTTGTACTATGGGGAAAGAGATTAAATCTCTTCATAAGAATCAAACATGGAAGCTTGTTGACTTGCCTACCGAGCAGAAGGTAATAGGCAATAAATGGGTGTTCAAGAAAAAAGAAGGTAATCTATGGGTTGAGGCATCTCGATTAAAGGCAAGACTGGTCGCTAAGGGTTTTACTCAAAGGGAAGGAATCAACTTCAATGAAATGTTTTATCCAGTGGTGAAGCATAACTCGATTCGAGTTTTGTTAGACATGGTAGTTTTGCAAGATTTAGACCTTGATCAGTTGGATGTGAAGACTGCGTTTCTAGATGGTGAATTGGATGAGCGAATATACATGAGATACCCAGAGGGATTTATCGAACCTAATATGGAGGACAAGGTTTGTCTGCCAAAAAATTCATTGTATGGTTTGAAACAGTCAGATAGGAAATTGTACAAACATTTTGATACATTCATAGCGTCAAAAGGGTTCACGAGGAGTCCATATGATAGTTGTGTGTATTATCAAAAGATATCAGATGATTTTTATGTTTACTTTTTGTTGTATGGGGATGATATGCTTATTGTTGCTTGTAGTATGTCACACATTTTGCAGATAAATAAGCAACTTAGTGCCGAGTTTGAGATGAAGGATCTAGCTAGAGCAAAGAATATTCTTGGTATAGATATTATCAGGAACATAAGTGTAGGATCATTACACTTGTCTCATTGAAGCTATATTGAGAAAGTGCTACAACGATTCAATATGTTTGATGCTAAGGCAGTTAACATCCCGTTTGCTACTCATTTTAAGTTGTTTGCAACAGGAGCGGTCAAGGATGATATTGAGTTGGAACAAATGTTGAATGTTCCATATTCCAATGCAGTTGGTAGTATTATGTATGATATGGTATGCACACGTCCTGATATGTCACATGTGGTTAATGTAGTTAGCAGGTGCATGAGATGTCATGAGAAAGAACACTGGCAGGCAGTGAAATAGATACTTTGGTATCTTAAGAATACTGCGAACATTGCTTAACTTTTAACAAGACCGGTATTGGTGGATCACTGAATGATATTGTAGGATCAATGGTTGATTTTGTTGATTCTAATTTTGCAGGTGATATGGATAAAGAGAAATCTCTAACAGAATATGTATTTACTTTAGCTGGGAGTGCGATCAGTTGGAAAACACAGCTGCAAGCTACTATAGTTTGTCTACAACAGAGGCATAGTATATGGCAGTAACTGAAGCAGTTAAAGAGGTAATATGGTTGCAAGGCTTGGTGGCAGATTCAAGCTTGGATAGGACTACTACAAAAGTGTTTTGTGACAATCAAAGCGCCATACAGCTTATAGAGAACCAGATGTACCATGAGCGTAAAAAGCACATAGATTTCAGGTATCATTTTGTTCCTGATATAATATCAAAAGGAATTGTTGATGTGAAGAAAGTGTCTACACACGATAATCCAGCAGATATAATGACCAAGGCAGTATTAGTTCGAAAGTTGATGGAGTGCCTAAACTGGATTGGTGTTCGTAGTATAGAGTGAATGCCTTAGGGGCATTTGGTGATTCATAAGAGAGAAGTTTTTTTGTTGATGGTGAAGAAATGATATTCTCCTCAAGGGGAATATTTGTTGTGAATGAGTCGAATAATGTCTTAATAGTGTACTGTGCTTGGCAGTACAATTTTGTGTCATTGACAGTGACGCTATAATGGGTAATGTTATTTTCAATCTTGTGTATATAAGTCCATTATGGCCATTATCTAGTAAGTATATTTATTCCATATAAATAAATTACTAGGGCTACACAAAAACACAATCTGAAATCTGTAACCCTTTGATATCATAGTGAAACACTTTTCTCGGGCGGTACCCGTGCACGTAGACAATTGTCAAACCATGTTAAATCCTGTGTTCTTTTCTTTTTTGTCCTTTATCCATGTTCTGTTTTATTTGTGTTCTGTACTAGATCCATTTGTGATAAATTGCACAATGATTTATAACACGTACTAAACACAATGAGATTGATTGTCATATAATTCGAGAAAACCTTTAGGCTAGGATAATTCGTTCATGCTATATTTCTGCAAAGATGCAATTTGTAACATATTTACTAAAACATTCAAAGATCAATTTATTTTTTAAGCAAGGTGGGAGTCCTTGATTTACACTCTCCAATTTGGAGGGGAGTATCTTATTGTAAATTAAATGTAAGCATAAAAATAGATTGATGGTTGCACTACTATAAGGAATATAGTCATAATTAGGATATGTATTGATTATAGTTATAATTAGTTCTAGCTATAATTGTATGAACATTATTCTTATTGAAAATACACATCATTTTTATCATTTTTTTTCACAAAAAGCAATCATTAAAATTAAATTTGTACAAATAGTAAAACAAAAACAAAACTAAATATTGTATTATTTAAAAGAACTTTATTTGTGGGTGAAACTAATTTTTTTATTTCTAATTCTAAAAAAATAAACCATAAAATCATCAAATTTAAAATAAAACATGAAAACAATTTTAGATTCAAAAATAGTAATATATCATACATATATTAAACAAAATAATAATTTTGAATTTAAATCCAAAACAAATAAATTAGAATTAATCTCAAATAAAAATGATCATAATATAGAATTTAAAAAAATATCATAAAATTAAACAAAGAAAAAATCAATACAATTTAAATTTTAAAAATAAAAAGTTGTAGTAAATTCTAACCCGAGTTTATGAAAAAATAAATGACTTTTTTTTATTGCCAAAAAATATATTTATTAAAGAATGAAAGGGCACATTTGATTTACGGTGGGTTTAGAAGGGGCCTACTGAATCCAAAGTACAACCAAATACAAACAAGCATGGAGAAAAGTTAGAGGGAAGTTTCTCTCTCTAGAAAGAAAACACTTTGTCTTTTTTTTTCTAGACGCTTTTTTACCAGAATCTCTCTCCTCCTCCTTTCTCAGCCTAATTTTCTTCTTGATTTTACACTAATCATTACTGTTTCTTCCGAATCATACATCTTCTCCAAAAATAAACAAAGTTTTTCTGGACGATTTATGCTTTTGGTGAATCAGACGACCTTACGGTAGATTAATCCAGATTTCGTTCATATTATAAGCTGGAATGATTATTATCAATTTTTCTATTTAAATGGAAGATTCACCACAAGATAATATTGAGAGAGTTCTGGTTCGTAAGAAGACAGAAAATGTTCAAAGACGAAATGATTCAAAAGTTTTCGGTAAATGTTGTTCGATCTCTAATTTCTTCATTGGAGGATCTAGCGAAAGTTAATGTTCAGGAAGTTCCGGCCGGCGAGAAGAAAACTGTACTCAAGAGAAGACGGAGTGCTTCTAAAATTTCCGGTATGAGTGTAGATTGTGTTATTGCTTCTCCTAACGCTTTAGTTCCGTTCGATCCATCGGTGACTACATAAATGTTGTTCAATGATGATACTTGTGATGATGAACGAGAACTAAGCGATGAACAAGAGGATACGAATAAAGATCGAAACATCATTGTCGTTCGTGAAACGGGAAAACTACTTTTAATTGCCTCCGACGAACAGATTGCTGTTTCTACTGGTTTCAAATTTTTTTCTCCGGCGACTGCTGCTACTGGTGTTCCATTGTTAAGGCAAGGTGCGAAATCAGTTCATGGAAAATTGGGGCAAAGAAAGAAACAAAAGAATAAACAACTAGCTCTCACGCCTGCAGATCTGTCTTCGGAACCGTTCTTGGCAAATCAAAGTATTGTGGCGAACTCTCCATCGAAAGAGGTAACAAAATCTGTAAACGGAACTTTTTCGGGTGACCGGAATGTTGCTACCGACATTCACGAAATTTCGGCGGCGCATTTAAGTGGGTTCTGTAACGGACGAGACAAATCAGTGGAAGAATCGGTTGTATTCAACTTTGGAGAATCTGTCATTACTCCTAATAAAGACGGGCTGACCTCTGGTGAAAAATTCAAATTCAAATTCTCTTTTCTTAATGATAGCAGTTTAAATGGACGAGAAAAAGGAATTAATGTAAATAAAGAAAATTTGAATCAGAAAATAAACGGTTCTGCTGAAGGTAACAGTTCAATTATGGTAGAAAAGGAAACTGCATTGGAAGGTAACGGTTCACTTAATGCTTTTAAAAATGGGAACGAGAATATTTATGGAAAGGGAACAAATCAATTTAAAGCTAATATAAATTTGAATTCAAATAAAGGAAGTTTGAATTTGAATTCAAATGGAAATGACTTTAATTCTTATAAAGCGCATGAAGAAAGAAACGGTTCTCTTCAAAAGAACGTGGGAAAGGTAAGTAAATCCGGTAATGGTAATAAAGAATCAGACCCATTAAATGCACAACGGAAAGGAGAAGGTAATTTGTCTAGAGAAGCAGCATTTAATCCATTTCAAAGCAGTAACGAAAATGGAAATAATGGACCAGCAGCATATAATGCTAGTAATGTAGAGAAGAGGGATCTATTATATAAGAATGTTCAGAATCCTTCCGTCATTCCTACAACACAAACTCCTTCTTCCTCCATTCCTACTAAATCATTCTCCAGCTTATTCCAAGGTTCTCGTTTAGCTTCAAAAGGCCTCAAGCTCCAATTTATCCCTCCACCTTCAGATGATGGCGATATCATCCTTGATCCGGCAGATGAAGTTCCGTTCATCGAAAGTTGGGGCCATTGTCTTATCGGATGCTTCATCGGTAAGTTCCCGGGCAAAATTGCTCTTGATACTATTGTCAAAAGATGGGGTGTTAATTGCAAAACTCAGCCGTATGGAAAAGAATGGACGGTTTTTAAATTCATCACCGAATCAGATCTGCTCCATGTACTAGCTAACGGACCCTACATTACTTTTGGTAAAACTCTTATGCTTAAAAGAATTGATAAAGATGTCATGCTGACAGATGATCTGTTCACAACAATTCCAACATGGATAGTGCTAAATGATGTCCCTCTTAGCATTTGGAGTGAAACAGGTTTAAGTAAGATTTCTTCAAAGATTGGTACACCTCTCTTTACTGATCAATTTACATGCGAAAAGACTCGGATGAAGTATGCTAGAATTCTAGTAGAAATTGATGTTAGAAAAAAACCAATTACGAGTTTTGGTGTGAGGCTTCCCTGTGGTAGGCGATATACTCAATCTGTTATATACGAAAATTACCCACAGTTTTGCTATGTGTGTCAGAAATTTGGACACAATCACTCTACTTGTCCATCTACAGAGCAGGGTAAAACTAAAATCAGCGAGAAGCAGAAAGAAACCTCGACACGACCATCCCGGGCAGCTCAAAACCTACGCAAGAACGCAAGTGACATAACAAGCGACCCTAGAGGTAATCCTATCACTTCTACACCATCTCAGAAAGTCACTGTTAAGCCCATCGCACGCCCCAGATCATCTGAAATTCCCACCCCTTTTATTGGAGAAGAGATGAACAACACCAATAAAGAACACGTCCGTTCAAATAATACTGACTACTTGCCTAGCCGAATCAGCCCCCTAGTTGATACACCGATGACTTATGTTAATGACCAGGAACCCATATTTGACCATCCGCAAGACAAAGATGAAACCATAACTCTCACCAGAAACACAGATGATCCATCAATCGTTCCATGGAAAAAAGTACAAGGCAAACGATCAAAGAAAAATGCGAGGCGCGGAGTGCCCACAAACTCATCGGTTGATAAATGAAGATACTTATTTGGAACATCAGGGGCCTATGTGGGAGTACAGATCGAGGCGCTTCTCTCTCCACGGTTTGTAAGCTCGTCAAACAAAATTATTTGCCCATGTTTTGCCTCTTAGAAACTAAATTCTCGCAAGAACATTTAGATAATTTTATGTCTTCTCGTTTCATATGCTGGAATCATGTTTCTAATCTTGATGTTATAAGTAGAGGACGCATCGTTGTTGTTTGGGATGCTAGTAGGGTGGCATGTAGGGTGATTGAAATTGGAAGACAACACATCCATTTTCAAGTCCATTGCAACGTCACTCAAGAAATTTTTTATGTTACGTTTGTTTACCCTTTGTATACTGTACCACAAAGGAGAGTTCTTTGGGAGCACCTAACCACTATAGGGGCCAACATTCGTTTACATTGGATGATTACGGGAGACTATAACACCTACTGTGCTCCAGGAGACCGAATTGGGGCTGCCCCACTTCGAAATGGTGAGTTAATTGATTTAAATAATTTTCGGATATCTCACGGTCTTGTCGATGCTCCTTCCACAAGTCCTTTCTTTACTTGGAAAAATGGTACTGCTTGGGCCAAGCTTGATCGAGTCCTTATAAACCATGGGTGGAGTGATAAAGATCTCTTATGCAAAGCCACGTTCCTTCCAATGGAACCCGTTTCCGATCACTGTCCAGTTATTGTCTCGATTATTCGAGATTTTGAGCATGGTTGTCGGCCCTTCAAATTCTTCAACATGTGGCTTGATCATCCCAGATTTTCTAGCATTGTAGAAATTTTATGGGGTCAGTCTATTGATGGTACGAAGCAGTATATACTTGCGCAGAAGTTGAAATCCTTAAAGCGTCCGTTAAGATATTTGAATAAAGTTGAGTATGGTGGCATTCTAGAGCGTACAGCTACTGCAAATTCGGCCTTTAAAGAGGCGATCTCCTCACTCATGGCTAATCCTGATAACGTTTCTTTAAAAGAAGAGGTACACAGATTACGGGATCGTGCGAATTTCCTACTTAATGCAGAAAAGAGCTTTCTTCAACAACGTATGAGGACCACCCACTTAGTTGACGGCGACAGAGGTACGAAATACTTTAAGAGCTTAATCAAACGAGATAATACAAGAAAGAACATTTCCTACATCGTCCGAGATGATGGCACCCGCACTACATCCCCTACAGAAGTTGCCTCCCTCCTTGTAGATTTCTACACGCACCTCTTTGGCTCATCTCGGCCAAGCTCCCCCATTGATCCGACGGTCATGAGTCACGGATCCCTCGTCGGGGATCAACATTATGAGCAGCTTCTCAAACCTGTTGAAGTTGATGAAATCCGTAATGCCCTCTTTGATATCGGGAATGATAAGGCTCCGAGACCGGACGGCTACACCTCGGCTTTCTTAAAAAAGAATTGGGAACTTGTGGGAACAGATTTGGTTGATTGTGTTAGTGAGTTCTTTGATACTGGTAGAATCTTTCGTGCAACAAATCACACCATCCTTGCCCTTATTCCGAAAAAAGACAACGATCCTATGGTGGGTGACTTTAGGCCAATTGGGCTCACAAATGTTACTTACAAAGTGATTACCAAAATTTTGGCTAACCGAATGGCCCCTTTACTTCCGAATCTCATTGATAAAGGACAAGGTGCTTTCGTGAGTGGTCGAAATCTTGTTGATAATGTTTTCCTTGCCTAAGAGTTGGTTAGAGGTTCGAACCGTGCAAGAGTTTCTCCGCGATGTATGCTCATGGTGGATCTTCGCAAAGCATTTGACACAGTTTCATGGGACTTCCTATCGGATATTCTCCATGGTATCGGGTTTCCTCCAAAGTTTGTGGGATGGATTCTTGCTTGTGTCACTACAGCGTCCTTCTCGGTTTCTATCAACGGCGAGCTTCATGGCTTTTTCTGTGGGCAGCGGGGCTTAAGGCAAGGTGATCCCATGTCCCCTACTTTATTCATCATTTGCCTCGAATATTTGTCTCGTTTGTTAAAGAAGAAATCGAGCGAACCGAGTTTTAAATTCTATCCGAAATGCGCCCGCACTCACAATACCCACCTCGCTTTTGCTGACGATTTGATACTACTTTCAAAAGGAGATGAGACATCGGTTAACATCCTTATGGAATGCTTGAGCCATTTAGAAGATGTTTCGGGACTATCACTGAATCCTTCTAAATCTAAAATATACCTAGCCGGAGTTAAAGGGATTGTTTATGATCGGATCATGGAAAGAGTCGGATTTGAAGTTGGCACTTACCCTGTACGTTACTTGGGGATACCTCTCGCTCCTATGACTGTCTCAGTTACTGATTTTTCCCCTTTGACAGAGGCTATCTCGAGTTACATTCAAAAATGGGAACATATGAAACTTTCCTACGCGGGAAAACTTCAATTGATCACCTCCGTGCTTCAAGGGGTCGAATCCTTTTGGTTCCGCGCTTTTCCTTTGCACTCGGCAGTGCTTAACACGATCCGATCGCTCTGCCTTAACTTCTTCTTGGGGGGTAGACCTGCTCGGATTGCTTGGGACAAAATCTGTAAACCCAAAGATGAAGGAGGACTTGGCCTTATGGATATCAGAGTTTGGAATCGTGCCCTTCTTACCCGTTCGATTTGGTTATTACATTCTGACTCTGAGTCGTTATGGATAAAATGGGTGCATGAGTATTATCTTCGAGGACAAACTATATGGGACTACCAAAGACGAGATAGAGACAGTCATCTTGTTCAGAAGCTTCTTGATATTAGAGACTCTTGGATACAAATATTTGGGGGTCGAGATAGTGCCATTCTGGGTCTTGAAAGCTGTACTTTGGGTGGAAAGCTAATTACTAGACGTGTATACGAAGCCATGAGAACAAAAAGTGAGGCATGCCCAAATCTATCAAAGTTATGGAAGAGATTCATCCCACCTAAGTTTTCTTTCACCGCCTGGCTAGCCTTCAATCGTCACCTTGCCACGAAAGACACTCTCCACTACATGGACTTGCCTAACATCAGCTGCCCATTTTGCAGGCACTTAGATGAGTCTGGTGCCCATCTTTTCTTTGCTTGCAGGTTCACTAAGGAAATCTGGAGTCGTATCCGATCATGGCTGGGGATTACTCGAGAAATGACAATGCTTGATAGTGCACACAAATGGATTAGGAAGGAGCATCGAGGAACATCCTACCGATCCCGCGCCATCAATCTTGCCTTCCAAGCCACTGTTTTCGAGATTTGGCGCGCCCGCAACCGCCTTGTGTTTGATGAAGAAACCGTGACTCAAGACACCATCGTTATCCAAATCACTCTCATGACCTTGAAGATTTTATTTAGATTATATCCGCATTATCGACTCACATGTTAGAGTCTTTTTTCATTGATACACTCAGTTTTTCGGATTTTCTATGTAATAGTCCATTAGTGCCGGCCTGGAGACTTGTACTCTTTTTCCTTAGACCAGGTTTTTACCCAACGGGTGGTTAAGATTTTTTAAAGAGGCAAGTGCTCTAGACCTTTATCAAGGCACTCTTGGACATGTCTTTTTCTTTTAGGTACATTACTACCCTGAATTGTACTCACTTGAGAGATCACATGACTCTCTAGACGATTGTAACCTTGTACATATATATATACACCCACATTTACCAAAAAAAAAACACAAGCATACTATTTCACTCAATTTATCTTCTTCTTTAAGCTTAGACTATTGCAGCGGATGAGAACTCCAATGAACTTGAAGAGAACTCTCCCAATTCAAATTAGATGAAAGCAAATCACAGGGAAGTCTTCGTCTGCAAGGATTTTGGGTCTCCCAACAGAAATCGGCTTCGCTTCGTTATTGAAATTGTGCACCTTCAGTTTGGAGGTATCAGATCCAGCTCGAGCATTACCAGGAACTTCTCAGCATTCATAGCTATTCCACAGAGTGCAAGGTACACACTTAAAACAAAGCTTTCGATCATTTGAGCTCATTCGGCTCCAAGGTCTCCAATTATTAGCAAGAATCAGCCACAAAACCAAATTCTGCCACTCCGATAAAGTCATCGCCATCAAAAGTAACGATTCTTTTCAGTCCAGAAGCTCCATAGAAACTCTATATTGAAGCTCGTTCCGCTCAAAATCTCCAAATATTTGCTCTATTCTGCCTTGAAACTCGATTCTACCATGAATCCCAATCCATCCACAGTCATCACCGTCAGAATCGGTCTAGGAGCTCCTGCAATCGAGATTGATTAGAAGAGGTAAATTCATAAAAAAAGATATAATGATTAAGAATTATCCCTTATATATGGGATTTTGAGTTTCTCCAGATCGATAATTGACTTCAATTGCAAAGGAAGAGTGTTAGGGTTGAACGTCAGCTTCATTTTGCACTTGTTGATCCACTTGGCCAACCAATCAGCCGTACAATTTTGGGCACGACTGATGTGACTAACCACCATAGATTGGCTGATAAGGCTTCTAATGCATGATATGTGTCTAATAAGGGTAGAAGAGCAAAAATCAGAGTTGAGAAGAGTCAAGATGGTTTCAGAGTTAGTCTCGAGGTCAATGTTGTTGTAGTTTTGCTGATGACAGAGAACGAGACCGTCGTTAAGGCTCTGATTTCGGCGAGAAGAGGGGAAAGTTTCTCATATGGCTGGCCATGAGCTGAAATCAAACTCCCATCGTGTCTTCTAATTATGGTACTGCCACAAGCATCACCGTTGGCAAGTGATGAGGCATTGATGTTGATTTTGATCCGGTCCAGGGAAGGGGCTTGCCACAAAAGAAAAGAAGGAGATCTGGTTTTGGTACTGTTAAAGCAGCCAAGGGAAGAAGCCACAAAATGAAAGGAGTGCCAATGCTTGGCTTTGAGAAGCAAAGCAGTGTCGAGACTGTAAATATAGTGAGTGACCAAGTTAATGGCAGAAGAAGAAGTGCAACGCTGGTTTTTTTTATCTTCGATTTGTTTCTCATCCTCCATATGACCCATGCTACAATGGGGGGAAGGATATGACAGATATGAATGGGTTTAGGAGAAACCGAGAATCAAGAACGGAGGAGATGGGTAAACGTCATATGTCTGTTTATCTTCACTTTGAAGAACAACGCAAAGTGATTTCAGATACTCCAGGCGAAAGAGCAATAGAAAAACAGGTGCTTGGATGTCTCGACTCTCTCACAGAATTGTCACTTATACGCTAAAGTAAAGTGTCTTTTCTGTAGAATGTCATCAATAGGAAGCCATCCATGGAGGATTCTCCAAGTGAAGAATACGCACTTTCTTGGAGTAATGTTGTTCCACAGCTTGGCGAAGAGACTATAATTATCGTGCTTAACTCTGAGATAGGACCAGGTTTCTCTAGTGTTAAAGGAGCCGTTATTAGAAAGAGTTTAATGGAGACAGTTAGGGTCTGAGTAGTTGATGAGAGGATCAGTTAGGTCTTTAACAGAACATAATCGTTTCCAAATTTTTGAAGACCTGTTATGATTCGAGCCACCTTCAGAAATCTGGTTACAATAAGTATTGTTGGTAAATTTGGCCCAGAGAGAGTCGTTGCACTTCAGGTTATACCACATTTTGTAAGAAGCAACCGTTTGTAGGTATTTGAGGCTTCTGGTGTTGAGGCCTCCTTCATGGTAAGTTTTACATATTCTGTTCCATTTAATCCAATGTATTTTTGACTGATTTTGAGATGAGCCCCAAAGAAAACTGTTAAACATCTTTTCAATTTTGTCAATGATGCAGGAAGGAAGAAGACAACTTTGCATCCAATACATGGGGAGAGATATAAGAACAAAATCGATCAGACAGAACCTTCCAGCAAAAGATAAGCTTTTCCCTTCCCACTCTCTAATTCGGATGTAAATTTTGTTGAGAAGAGAGTCGAAATTGCATTTCCAGTAGTTCTTGCTTAAATTGACGCCCAAATAGAAGATATGGAGACTGTCATTAGAGAAACCAGTGCTATCAATCAATGATTGAATGTTGGTGTTATGCATTTTGTTAGATGTAATGATAGCAGTTTCTTCCTTGTTGATTGTCTGCCCTGAAAGGTCCTGGTAGTCCTGCAGAAATTTACTTAAGATAGAAATAACATAGGGGGAGCCATTAGTAAAGATCAAAATGTCATCAGCGAAAGCTAAAGATGAAATGCTGATATGGCATCTGGTATGAATTAAAGTTGGATTGATAGAATCAAGAACATAAATCTTCACAGAGAGAGTTTTTAGTGGTGAAAATAGTACTGTGCTTCTGATTATTTCATGAGTGTAACCGTCTTCCCCAGCCTCTATAAATAGGCCAGGTGAATCAGTTGCAAGAGCGGTTACATAAGTGAATATTTACAACTTAGTCCCTATATCTCCTATAAAAACTTAATCTTACCTTATATTTGTAGAACTTATCAATTTAGTCCTTACTAATTACATTTAGGTCCTCGTAGAATATCTTTCCTTATCAGCATCTAGTTTTGTACTGAATGTATTTGTTGTTGTAGTATAACATGTTAAGACCTCTAATGAGGATTTCTTCAGCAATAATAAAGAGGTAAGGAGACAAGGGATCACCTTGTCTCAAACCTCTAGTAGTGCTGAAATACCCAGAAGTTGTACCATTAATGAGGATAGAAGTTTTAACTTTAGAAATAATGTTGTTAATAAGAGTTATGAATTTAGTACAGAAGCCAAAGGTTTTAAGGACATGGTTAAGGAAACAGAATGACAATTTGTCAAAGGCCTTAGCCATGTCCATTATAATACTGATATTGCCATGTTTAGTAGTTTTATTAAGGTCGAAAATAAGTTCATTAGCTAGAAAAATGTAATTATGAATAGATCTTTTAGTCACATAAGCCCCTTGGCTTTCAGAAATAATTCTAGGTATAATTGTTTCCATTATTTTGCAGATGATTTTAGAGATAATTTTATTAAAGGTACTACACAGGCTAATAGGCCTGAAATGCTTCCAATAAGTAGGATTCTGAGACTTGGGAATGAGAACAAGACCTGTGGCTAGAGCCCCTTGAGGAAGGGGGTAGCCATTGAAGAAAGAAATGATGGAATTATGAAGATCAACTTTTATAATCTTCCAGCAGTGAGTAAAGAAGACAGAGTTGAACCCATCCATGCCTGCAACGCTGGTGGGGCTAAGACTTTTGATAGCTGTGAAAACTTCCTCTTTAGTAGGGTTACAGGTAAGAGCATTGTTGTATTGATCTGTTATAACATTAGGTACAGAGTTAAATAAGTAGTTAATTGAATCATCAGCAAGATCTAAACTAGATATTTCAGAGAGAATGTTTTGAAAATATGAAATAGATGAGTCACAAATCTGATCCTCATTAGTCAACCATCTGCCAATCTCTTTTATCTTATAAATATGAAGTTTCTTTTGATTCTTTTTTTGATGAAATTGTGATAGGTTTTGGAGCTCCTATCACTGTCTTTGATCCAGGCAGAATAAGTCTTTTGATGCCAAAAATACTCTTCTTGATTTAAAGCCTTGTTGAGGCGAGCATGGGCTTTAGAAATGTTAGTTTTATTGATTTGGTTGTCACTATCAAGGAGAGTGTCTTCACATCTCTTAACTTTCTCTTCTGCTGCTTTGACTAGATTGAAGATATTTCCAAAAACATTTATGTTCCAGTCTTTCAGAGCTCCTTTAAGTCTCTTCAACTTGTTCCAAAACTTAATCATAGGAGGACCCTGCATTTGAATGTTCTAGTTAGAATTGACAAAAGGTAAAAAGTTATCATTAAGGCACCACATGTTTTGAAATTTAAAACAATAATTTTTATGAGTGCTTCTGGTAAATATAGATATCATGATAGGCATACGGTCGGAGCAAGTTCTGGGGAGATGGTGGACTAAGGTGTTACTAAATAAATCAGCCCACTCAACATTGTACAGGACACGATCCAAGCGTCTCCATTTTGATTTATTAGTCCAGGTAAATCGACTTCCCATATAACCAGCATCATCTAGATTGCAAGTGTTGATAGCATTGTTGAAATCACCAGCACTATTGGAGCAAAAGGTGGAACAACCTTTTTGCTCAGAATTGTTGAGGATGGTATTGAAGTCACCAAGGACTAAAAAAAAGTAAATTTGAGTGGATGAGATTATTTTAAGAAAAAATGGACACAACAAATATAATTATATCAAAATTAATATCAAACACATGCCTACATCCCGGTGAAGCTAATTTTTTTTGAAGAATTTGTATTTAAGATAGTTTAATTTCTTTTGAAAAAATAATTCTTTAAAAAACATAAAAATAATAATGATTATATAAATATATACTATTAAGATTTAAAAAAAAACATTAAATGATATTTTAGTTTTATTATAATTATTTATAGACCACTAAAAATCTTATAATGAGTAATTAAATTTGGAATTGGCTATATAATATTTAATCCAAAATAAAACATCAAACAATGAATTTCATTTTTTTATTCAATAATGAACCCTACCATTGGATGGATAACCACTCATAACTCATCTGGCTACCTGCCAAATCTCTAAACTTCGAGCACCCATCACTTTACTCTGAGATTTGGATCACGGACCTCACATACCAATGTTATTTTTGAATTCAAATATTTAATGACCATTCAATATTATAATTAATGACCATTCAAACCTGTATCTATGGCCACCGATTAACCAACATTAAATAGCTATTTTTAGCTGAATTATTATATTTTTGCAAAGCGTAATAATGACAGTAAATTACAATTTTTTATATAGACGTTATTGCCCATTTTAAAAATCAAGATAATTTTAAAACTACCGTTCTAAATTTTATATATATATATATATATATCAAATTCTAAAATAAAAGTGATATCCATAACTAAAGTTTTGAAATTAAAAAACATAACTGATTTAGTATTTATTGTTTTAAATTAAAAAAGGAAGTTGTTTTGTTAAATAAAATTTAAAATAAAAGCGATTGAAAAATATTGTTTTAAATTAATTGTTTTTGACATCTTCTATATTTAAAGATAAAAAATAGCAACACTGAAAAAAGAAATAACAACTTTTCTTAAAAAATACGCCAATAGATTTTTAGATTTTATAAAATAATAATAATAAATAATATATTTTATAAAGCAACAAATTTTAAAAGTGATTTTCTTATTGATTTTCAAATACATCAATAGAATTTTAATTTTTTAATAAAACAGTTTTTATTTTTTAAAAGTTATTTATATTTTTGAATTTCAAATAGTAAGTTTTTAAATTATTTTTATTTTTAATATATATATATATATATATATATATATATATATTTTTTTTTTTTTTGGGTAAATCAAAGGTTACTCATTTTATAATTAATAGAAGGATAATCTTGTCCATATATAATTATATAAAATTCAATCATTATTGCCTTCCATTAACTATGCAAAAAATATATAATTTAATGCCGGTGCATATACACCGGTTAACTGAACCGTATTATATTGCATTTATCGTCACCGATATAAACCTTAGCGTTCAACCATAAAAAGAAATATTCAAATTAATATAAAATACAACGGTGACACATAGCATTGCCTGGTATTTAAAACACCAAACAATATTTAATACTTTTAAGTAGTTGACCACAATTTTTTTATGATAGAAAAATAAAATCAATGAAACCAACTTTATATTTTTAAATAAATATATGGTCGGTTCAATTGTTGTAGTATATTTGTATTTTATATTTTTAATATTTTTAGTTAGATTTGACCTATCTACCCGATCCAGTATTTTAGATCTAATGTATTCAAATTCGATTTATATTTAAATAATTCAAAATTAAACATGAATAATAAAATTACAATATATTTTTAAATAGATGGAATATATGGTTTTTGGTTTATAATTGGAGTAAGATTTTGAGATTGCGATAAAAAAACAAATTACATATTTACAAAATCGAAATCTAAATAATAAAAAAATCAAATAAGAACCAACACATTTTTTTTACCAAAATTTATTAATTACATGCATAGAATTTGTGTCATATACATTTAATATTCGATTTAATCAGATAAACTAAATACTCAAATAATAATAATTAGTTACGAAAAAATACATCTTAATCTAACTTTTATCTATTGGACTAAAAAATTAAAATGAGTTTGACGATTATGTTTTCGTTTCTTGGAGTTGAGCTGCACAATTATTTATGCATCCCTCGTTCAAGTTGAGGTTGAAAGAAATTTTAAAGCCTAAGTTTGTAAATCAATGAATAAAAGAGGATTTAAATGTGCCTTCGTAAACAAGTCGATAAGTTGAAGCTAGTCAAGTGACTAATAATAATGAAAAATGTTAGATATGAATTTCTCACCATGTGACAAACAATATCTAAGTATCTAAGTTGTTAGTCCTTTCATGGAACACTATATTATAAAAAGGGTATGGCTATGTATACCCAAATGTGGTTTAAGTTTACCCAAAAAACGCAGTTGACTTTTGTTTGATTTTTTTAGGACAAAAAAATCCTTGAACTTTTATTTAATATCCAAATTGCCACTAAGTAAAACACACACTAAGTATATCCTATATATACCCAATTCACAAAACAATCTACTTGGCTATGTATAAAAAAAACATAACTTCCTAGTAGATCAAACCCCGGCTGGTACAGACCCCCTATACCCACAGGTACGCCCCTTGTACCGATGGTACATGGGTATCATACCCATTGGTACGCTACGCCTGTACCATCGGTACAGACCCCATGTACCAGCCGGTACGCCCCCCTTGTACCTATGGTGCGCTCAGCCTTCGCTGTCGGCTATTTTCCGGCCGAATTCTGGCTGGAAAATGGCCTCCAAACACCCTAAAATTATGATTTTTTTACCTAATTCAACCATAACCCTAATTTTGTTACTAACACTGAGTTTCCATATTTTAGTTCGCCGGATAAATTAGAGAGAACTTGGAGGTTTTAGAGAGAAGTTAGAGAGTGTAAGAGAAAAAATGAGGTGGATGAAGGTTAGTAAAAAAAAAGGGTATTTTTGTCAAAAATTGGGTAAACTTATACCACCTTTGGGTAAACTCAAAATTGGGTATACTTAAATCACATTTGAGTATATATATCTTGACCCTTATAAAAATATATGCAAGACAATCATGTTATCACAATGTAGAGTTATAAGAAGAGAAAGATTAACATTAAGATCCTTCAACAAGTAGGATAATCACTGAATCTCACAAATAATTGCAGTTATGGTTCTATGTTCAGCCTCTGTTGAGCTTCTACTGAGTGTATTTTGTTTTTAGTTTCCCATTAGACAAGGAATATGAAAATACATTATAACTGACATTCTAGTGTCTGGTAAGAATTAATGCTGAAATGATCAAATCAAGAACACAAATCTACTTAGAGAAATTTAGGGAGTGAAAAGTGCTTCTGATTATTTCATAGGTCAAACTAACTTCTTCCACCTCTTTAAATAGGCAGGGTGAGTTAGTTAGAGAAATGGTTACATAATGGTATATTTACAATTTTACCCTTACGTTTCTCCTAAAGTCTAATTTAATCCAATATTTACAGAACTTATCACTTTAGTCCCTGTCAATTACACTTAGGTCCTTGAGGAATATCTTTCCTTATCAATAGCCCCCCTAGTTCTTATACAGATATTTATAAGAACTACTAGCCCCTCGAATTCTTCCTCGGGTCGATACCATTTTCACCGCTTTATCTCTTTATTAAGACTGAACTCAATGGTCTATTACTTCTCTTCGAATTTGTGAATAAGTGCAAACAGATTTCCCAATTGCTTCGAATTTAACTCCCTGAGGTATAGCTTTGCCTCTTCTTCGAACATTACTACAAACACAGTTTATTAACACTTCGAAATATCTGATCCCTACTTGATGGATTGATTTGACCTCTAGTGATAGACCTGTGATACTACACGTTTCCTTTTCGTTTCATATTCCACCCAATGAAAGCAACTTACTTGTTCTACTCTTCCATATTCTCGACGTCACTCTTTTATTCTATAAATACCCAACTCTTCATTCATTAAGAACTGTTTAGAGAAATCACCTCTTGAACCATCTTCAACCTGTTCTTCATCTTCAACCTGTTCTTCAAGCTATCTTCAACCTAATCTTCATAAACCTTCAACTCACTTCATCTTTCTCATCCACCAAAGCAATCTCTCATACCAATACCCATTGTATGAGAAGATACCCTAGATATAATAGATTTAAACCCAGAAGACCAGTAAGATCAAAGAAAAATCTTTTTCCTGGTTCCAGTAACCAAGTATTCGGGGCCTACGATTATCTTTGCATTTCTCGAAGAGCCAAAGAATACAAAGCTGCTGGGTTGATCTACAACGGTCCTCATTCTTCCTGTACCACTTTTAAATACGGTAACTTCAATCCTAACCTTGCCACTTCGTCTTCGCCTTTAGTTTCTAACCCAGAAAATAACTCAACAGCCTCTCCTCTTCAAAATCCAGCCAAATCTTCATTGCTAAGACCTCATCGGAAATCTAAAGCAGTTACTTTAGACAAGCCACCAACTGATAACAAATCACAACCCAAATCACTTGTCCTTCAAGTCGAAGAGACAAAAAACCTTCAATCCAACACACTCCCTCCTCAATTCGAGGCTATCAGAGCTAAACGTGCCAAAAAATCACCTTTCTTAGTAATGGGTGAAGAAACAGAAAACTCTTCTCCTCCCCCACACTCTTCTCCTCCCCCACAAGAAGTGGATGACATTACACCAGAGTGTAGTCAGCCAATTCCTGTGACTCAACAGAAGACTCAAATCTGAAGTCGTTCCGATGAAGATCAGAAAAAAGACGATTCCGAAGCTACTGAGTCTGATGCCGAAGAGGAATCCGAGGCTGATGGTGTAGCTCCTCCAAAAAAGGTTCGAGGGAAAAAAGCTCTTGTTACACTTCCCAAGAGCGTTGCCGCCTTAGTTCAAGAAAATCTTAAACCTCTTTCTGCTTGGTATATTCTTGCCTTAAAGAATGTACCCTACAGCTACTACCTCGAATCAGAGAAAGAGCAACTTAGAAAGTTATGGGGGTTAACTGATAATATGATTCTTCGATTACCAGTAGAAGGGGAGACACCTCTAAACTGTCAGAAAGACGAGCTAGTAGTGTACCCTGAGCTTTTCAATTGGGGACTTCGGTTTCCCCTTGATCCGATGATAGTGAGGTTCTTCAAAATCCACAGATTGTGTCCAACACAAGTCACTCCCAACTTGCTCTTTACTCTATTCTCAGCAATCATGGTATCAAGGCTTGGAGGCATTCCCCTCGAAATCGAGGACTTCATTTCAGTAACCAAAGTTTCAAATGGCCCAGTTCTGCCGTTTTATTATCTAACCCTTGAAGATGATTTGAAAATTGTCGATGACCTCTTCGAAGCCGATAAATTCTGGAAGCAAAGATTCATCTTCCTATCAGGAGCCTGGGAAAACGGCAAAGAAATTTCCGATGCCAATCCTTCCAAACTCACCCTTACTTGGAGAGATAGCAGTAAGTGATACCTTCCTTTATTTATCTAACTGTTTTAAATCAATTTATTTAACTAACTATTTGCCTCTCCTTAGAAATTCCGAGGCGGTTTAAGAGTCGTCGAAAAGAAGCCAAGCTCATCTTCCAACAAATGGCTGAGTGGGCAGAGAAGACTTGGGGAAATGGCTTTCATTCAGCATTTGATCCTATCAACTTCGTCAACAGCCATCTCTGGCGTATATCCTTGGGAGCTGACTTCCCTCAAGATCCGATGGTGCCGCCGGATCCCATCCTAGCAGTTCAGAGGATACTTGCACCAGATGGTAAATGCTACCTTCCCACGCGGAACCGAAGTGACAGCCATCTTCCCTTAAAGAAGAAAGGAAAATTGACCCACAAGAAGGCCAGCACAAGTAGGGCTATCCCTTCCAAGACTTCGAAGCGTGCATCGAAAAGAAAAGCATCTGTACCTTCGCTTCCCACCATATCCGAAGAAGACCAACCTGTCCTGAAAAAGAAAAAGGACAACTCTCCAAAAAATAAAAAGAGTAAGTCTAGCAAGCCAAATGAAAAGAATGAGGCTGATATACTAGAAGCGGTGCTAGCTTCCGAGGCGCGTGGTAAAACTTTTGTTGAAGAAAACCCTGAAGGAGGATTGACACTTGGAGATAATCAAATAGACGATTATCTCAACCTCGAAGATTTTAACTCAAGTGGGGATTTCGTGTTTTCTGGTTCCCAACCTACCAATGTCATTCCACCGACTTCTACTGGGGCTGATGTGGCTTCGACATCAAATGCCATTGTTCCTGATCGTAACCACCCAACAGTCCTTCCTCATTCAGACAAATCCGATGAGGTAACTTCGATCCTTCGTCCCTTTGATAATTTAAGTGCTGCAGTTAATAAATTATGTGAAGAAGTGAAAAATTCACACGCACAATTAGAGCTTCTTGCACAAAAATTGGTCAAGAGTAAGAAAGAAACAGAGTCTGAAAAGACTTCAAAAAATGAGGCACTTCAGAAATTCGAGGCTGAAAAAGAAAAACTCCTTAAAGATCACAAAGAAAAAGTCGAGGCTTTGGAAACTTCTCATCAGCTCGCTCTTAAAAACCTAAATTCTCAACATTCCACTGCTATCTCCGAGGCGAAGAAAAAAGCTTCCGATGCTGAGAAACTTGTTAAAGAAACTCAGGAGAAGCTGAAGAATTGCCAAACTGAGCTGACTACGCTTCGAACAAAATTCGAAGAAGAAAAGAATGCTGCTGTCAAAAAGGCTGAAACCAAAGTTGGTTCTTTAATGCTCGAAGGTATCAAAAAAGCTCAAATTGATACATCTATTCAGCTTCTTCGAGAAGTTCATGCTGCTTGTCCAAGACTAGACTTAACAAATCTTTGGAAACAAGTTCCAGAAGAACAACGCCCAAAGGAAGCGTTCGAAGCGCCACCAAGCTCCTCCTCCTCAGAAGAAAATAATTCAGAAGAGGAATCATCAGAAGAAGAAGAAAATAATGCATAATAGGCTAGGCAGTTTTTTTTTTTTGTTTTTTGTGTATGTGGTTAAGTTCTTCCTCCCTTTTTTGTAAACTTCGTATTTTATCCAATGAACAAACCACTTTTTTTTTTTATATCTTAAATTTTTGGTATACTCGTTTGAACTGGTTATTTCTAAAGTTAGATGCACTCATAAGACGTGGCACCTTGAAAAATAGATGCACTCATAAGACGTGGCACCTCGAAAAATAGATGCACTCATAAGACGTGGCACCTCGAAAAATAGATGCACTCATAAGACGTGGCACCTCGAAAAATAGATGCACTCATAAGACGTGGCACCTCGAAAAATTTGGTTGTTTCTTCAAAGCTATTGCTTCGGAAAATTATTCTTGGTCAACTTTCAAAGATGATCAGTCTTTGCCAAGTTACCAAAATAATAAACCACACATTATAGTAAACAACCAATGGCCAAAAGAAATTTTATTAAAAAATTCAATATTAACCAGACACCTCGTTAAAACCTTTCTGGGCCAACAGATAAGGAAAGAGTATGTCTGTTTTACAAAAATTCGAAGTTCAGTTTTACTCACAGTACAATTTCAAGTGCTCTATATTCCAAGGGTATTTGAGCATCCTCCCTTCTCGATCTGACAACCTATAGGAACCTGGCTTGACCCTCATTTTAACTTCGTAAGGACCTTCCCAATTTGGGGCCGATTTTCCGAGGTGTTTATCCTTAGTGTGAAGAAATACTTTTCGTAATACTCGATCGCCAATTTTGAATTCTCTTCTCTTAACTTTAGCATCGTATCTGCTTCTCATTAATGTTTGATAATAGATCACATTCAAATGCGCCTTGACCCTTTTTTCTTCCAACAAATCAAGCTCCACTCTTCTAGCCTCATCGTTATCTGCATCGGAATATTGTAGTAGTCTATAAGAGGGCAATGTAGATTCAGCAGGGCACACAGCGTCCATCCCATATACTAAAGAAAAAGGAGTCTCTTTTTGTAGCCTCTCTAGGAGTTGTTCTATATGCCCATAACACCTCTTGAAGATAATTTGGCCATTTCCCTGCTGCTCCTGCCAAATTTTTCTTCAAGCCATCCAAAATGGACCTATTTGTAATTTCCACCTGTCCATTTGCCTGGGGGTGGAAAGGAGTGGAAAAGCATTGCTGTATCCCTTTCGAAGAACAAAAAGAGTCCATTTCCTTGTTATTAAATTGATGACCATTATCCGTTGTTATTTTTCGAGGTACTCCAAAACGGTAGCAAATGTTACTTTGAATAAACTTGATTACATCCTTAGCTTTTGTCCCAGCTAAGGGTTCTGCTTCTGCCCATTTCGAAAAATAATCAACCGCAACAATAATCATTTGTCTTCCACCAGAAGCCATAGGTAATGGTCCCACTAAATCAATCCCCCACCTATCGAAAGGAACCGCCTCTGAAATTGTCATTAGGGGTACTGCCGGTTTGTGTATTAAATTTGCATATCTTTGGCAAGTATCACAGCTTCGAACTAACGACTTGGCATCTTGCATGATAGTAGGCCAATAATATCCTGCCAACAATACCCGACGTGCTAAGGCTTTGAATCCACAATGAGCTGATCCATCCCCATCATGCAGTTCGGATAAAATGTCCTGGGACTCTTGTTTGCTTAAACATCGTAACAAAGGTTTCGACGCAGACCTTTTGTATAATACTCCATCCAATACCACATAGCCAAGAGCTTTATACTTTATTTTTTTAAGGAAGTGTTTATCAACAGGTAATATTCCCTTTGAAATAAAGTTTAACAAGTCAAACCTCCAATCTCCTCGAGCGCACATCGGTCCATTCACTACCTCATTAACAATTTCACACTGCTCAGAATTCGGTATGATTGAAGGCGATGGTTGTGTTATGATCCATGGATATTCTTCAGAGTAAGCCATTGTTGCCAAAGAATCAGCCATTGTGTTACTACCTCTTCGAATATGCTCCACTTCGACATTTTCAAACTGTGCCATCATTCCTCGAAGCTCTTGTAAATACAAAACCAATCGTTCCTTTTTAGCTTCCGATACTCCTTTAACATGGTTAACTACCAACTGCGAATCTGTTTCCAAGCGCACACATATTGCTCCACAAATCTTTGCTAACCGTAATCCTGCTAGCACAACTTCATATTCAGCTTCATTATTCGAAGCATGGAAGCCAAATTTTATAGCTTGAAACATAAATTCCCCTGTTGGTGCCACCAGTTCAACTCCTGCACTTGATCCTTTATTACTGGATCCTCCATCAGTCCGTACCGTCCACGTCGGATTCTCATTCATCTTTTCACCATCTTTCTCTTCGGATCTGCTAGAGTGAAACTCCACCAAAAAATCTGCTAAGGCTTGAGCTTTGATAGCAGTTCGAGGAGAGAATAACACATCGAAATCTCCTAATTCCACAGACCACTTGGTCATCCTTCCTGAGATGTCTGGCTTTTGCAAAACGTTTTTTAATGGATATGAAGTTCGAACCACAATCGTATGTGCCTGGAAGTAAGGACACATTTTTCTTGCTCCCACTACTATACACAGTGCCAATTTTTCGAGCTTCAAATAGCGATTCTCAGCATCAACCAAACTTTTACTGACATAGTAGACAGGCTTCGAAATTCTCGTATCCTCACTGACCAAAACTGCACTTACTGCATAATCCGACACTGCTATGTACAAAAACAACTGCTCACCTTTTCGAGGCTTTGATAATATTTCAGGAGAAGACAAAAGATTTTTGATCTTTATAAAGGCTTCTTCACAATCCGAAGTCCACTCAAAATTACTAGGTCTTCGTAGCACCTGGAAAAAAGGCAAGCACTTATCTGAAAAACGAGAAATGAATCTATTCAAAGCTGCTAACCTGCCCGTTAACATTTGCACTTCTTTAATATTCCGAGGTGAGGACATCGATATCAGGGCCTTCAATTGTTCTGGATCTACCTCGATTCCTCTTTCACTAATCATGTATCCCAAAAATTTGCCAGATCGAACTCCAAATGTACATTTTTCTGGGTTCAACTTTAATTGTATTGCTCTAAGATTCAAAAACGTCTCTTCTAAATCATCAATGTGTTCATCATCACTTTTGCTTTTAACAAGCATGTCATCAATGTACACTTCGATATTTCTCCCAATCTGTGAAGAAAACGCCTTATTCATCAGCCTCTGATATGTCGACCCAGCATTTTTTAATCCGAACGGCATTACTTTATAGCAGTGCAAACCCCTGTCAGTAATAAAAGTCGTGCTTTCTTCATCATCTGGATTCATTCGAATCTGATTATACCCCGAAAATGCATCCATGAAAGTCAAGATTTTATTTCCCGAAGTAGAATCCACTAGCTGATCGATTCGAGGCACCGGAAAAGGATCTTTTGGACAGGCTCTATTCAAATCTGTGAAGTCCACACACATTCGCCATTTTCCGTTCTTCTTTTTTACTACCACCGGATTAGCCGTCCACCTCGGATAATTGGCTTCGCTGATATGACCCATCTTGTACAGTCGATCCACCTCGGCAACTATTGCCTCAGATTTCTCCAATGAAAAAGCCCTTCTTTTTTGAATTATCGGTTTGACCTTCGGATCAACCGCCAAACTATGACATATTATGTCACTCGGGACCCCCACCACATCTTCAGACCTCCACGCAAAAACATCCAAATTTTCAGATAAAAAAGTCAACAACTTTTCTCGCATCGATAAAGATAACAAGGTGCCAATTCGAAGCACCCTGCCATTATTGAAAGTATATTCCTCTATTTCTTCATTGACCACCACAAAACTCGGGGTTGACCTCGGATCATCAATTCCCTCATCTGTTCCATCAGAAGACAACCCCCCAAACTGCTAATTCTCCATCAGATCATCAGAACTTTTGCCCCGTAGTCTAAATGCTGCAGCATAACATTCTCTTGCCACCTTTTGATCACTTCGAACTACGCCGACTCGGTCCTCAATCACATACTTCAAACACTGATGAATTGTAGAAACTACAGCATACATTTTCGCCAACCACGACCTCCCAAAAATAGCATTGTAACTGGATGGACAAACCACTACAAAAAGTACTTGTACTTTCTTCTTGAAAGGCCCCTTTCCCAAAGAAACTTCACCCTCGAACTCTCCTATCACATTTGCTGTTGCACCAGTAAACCCTATGATAGTAATTTCTGATCTTTCTATTCGAGGCGGAGCAGTTAATCTCTCATATGTTGACTTAAAAAGCACATTAGCAGAGCTCCCTGTATCAATCAGCACTCGTCGAATCTCCACCCCGCATACTTCTGCTCCTATGACCACTGCATCTTCATGTGGCCCAGTAATCCCCCTTAAATCATCCCCATCGAAAATTATAAAGGGCACATCCTTTATGTTGCTTAAGTGTGCCGATGCGCCTCCCTCAATCTGTCGTGTTAAGTTCACTATATGCCTCTTCCTCGAATTATTAGTGTTGTTGGTCATCGAATCTCCCCCAAATATTGTAAGTGATTCGAAGAAGGCACACAAATCTCGAACACGTCCCTGACGCATCGGCTCATCTATTGACATTAACAAAAGTCGACTGGGGTCTGGTTCGACATATTCCGATGCCACATCGAAACCATTGCCTTCACCTGCAACATCTAAAATCATTAGTGCAGTTTCCTGCTTAGAATTAGGATTACCAACTTTCGGAGCTACAGCCTTGGCATTCTTCCTGACATATTCCAACAACTTTCCATTTTCGATCAAAATTTGCATTTCCTTCTTTAGAGCAATGCAATCATTTGTATCATGGCCGACATCGTCATGATACCTGCAGAACTTATTATTACGCTCCTCTCTTGGCTTGTTAATCGCTGGCGGCTTTCTAAAATTTATTGTTCCCCTTGTTTTTTCATATATCGAAGCCACGCTTTCAGTCAGATCCGCATAATAATCTGGCCTTACCCACACATTCGATCTAGATCTATACTGTTGCTGATTATTGGAATTGTGTTGATTATATCCCCCTTGATACGAGCTCGAAGCTCCTCGGTTGGAAGCATTTTGATTGCTCTTCGGACGTGAGGGGTTGTTGTTCGACGTGTTAGATTGTCCATTCCCCTTCTGAATAGTACTAGCACCTCCTCGAACCCGCGTCGACTCCTCGACCTTAATCTGATCCTCAACCTGAGCCATAAGAGCTCCAAACGTTAGTGCCCTGCGCCTCGTAGTCTCATCAGCTAAATCCCCAGGCAACAGTCCTTGCCTAAACGCCGCCATTGCCACACTTTCTTCACAGTCATCCAATTCAGCCTTTGTTGACACAAATCTCTTAGTGTAATCCTTTAATTTCTCTCCCACAGCCTGCTTGCACTGTATTATTGTGTCTCCATTAGCTCTCATTTCCTTGCTTCCCACAAACTGTCTTCGGAAAGCGGTATAGAAGCCTCTAAAATTCGCAATTGATTCCTTAGGAATCTTGTTGAACCATTTCAACGCAGTTCCCTTAAACGTCTGAGAGAAAGCTATACACACCAATTTATCGTCATCTTCGAAATTAGTCATGTAGTTTTTAAATTGTTCTATGTGGTCATCGGGATCTTGAGTCCCATCAAACTTATCAACTTTGGAAATATCAAACCGCCTCGGAAGCGGCACAGATCTGATCTCCCTGATCAATGGTGAGTCCCTCCAGTCGACTCCCTGAACATACTGGTCCTCATTTCTCATCCCCACAGTAGCATATAAGCTGGACTCACCTTCATATTTTCGAGGCGAATACCTCCGAGGCAAATATTTCCGAGGTGAATATACTCGCCTCTCTTTCTTTTTCCTTCCTTCCTTATACATCCTAGCTGGTCGGAGCTCACGCTCTGCTCCTCTGGAATGGCCTCGAGAGCGTTCGTACCTCGGTGTTTCATCAGACTCAGAATCTTCGAAATCCTCTTCATCCATAGAGTTTACATACAGTCGCCTTTGTAACTTTTCTTTCCTCTTTATCCCGCTATACTCTTTTTTTTGCTCAGAGCGTGTTTTACGCTGTTCATATTGATCATCGCCATCGTCCATCGACTGATCCGACTGATCATTCTGATCACCCCTTGCTATCTTAGACCTAAGCCTAGCACCATCATTATTTCCCTTCTTTTTTACCAATTCGTCAAGCTCTGTCACCTTCCTTATCATCTCATTCATTTTTCCTTCAAAATCAAATTGGATTGATTGAGTTGGAATCGATTTACCTGCCTCTTGCAGATCGGATTTCAGTGTTTCCATAGCCTTGCGAACGGATGGATTGTCACCTTCCTCTGGATTCATCTTCAATCAGCTAAAAATCAAACAAAAATATGAAAATTCGAACGAAAAACTTTGCAAAACGGAAACTCGAACGTCGATTTCTGATCTGTTGATCAAGGTATCCTCGTCCCCCTCTTTCTAGCGCCAATTTGGTAAGAATTAATGCTGAAATGATCAAATCAAGAACACAAATCTACTTAGAGAAATTTAGGGAGTGAAAAGTGCTTCTGATTATTTCATAGGTCAAACTAACTTCTTCCACCTCTTTAAATAGGCAGGGTGAGTTAGTTAGAGAAATGGTTACATAATGGTATATTTACAATTTTACCCTTACGTTTCTCCTAAAGTCTAATTTAATCCAATATTTACAGAACTTATCACTTTAGTCCCTGTCAATTACACTTAGGTCCCTGAGGAATATCTTTCCTTATCAGTGTCTACACATGCACCCCCGTTTACATCTGAATAGGCTTGCATAATCAAGCTTAAAAAGTGAGGATAATACAGTCATTAAGGACTTCATTTCAAGTACTTAAGAATGTTGGGACAACTTATCCAGTGTACATACCTTGGTTCATGAACATAATAAGTCAATTCTTATACATAAAATGTAATATCAGGTCTTGTAAAATTCAGATGTAAATTGTCAATTAACCTTCTGTAATTATTAACATCAACAATTAAGACAGAATTCGTGCTTGCTAAAACCAAGCATATGACCATATGGGTATTTGATGATATGAAACTTAGCTGGTCAACATCTTTGATTATTTATAAGATATATTTTCTCTGATGTAGATACACGCCTCATGAATGTTGCATCACTTCTATGCCAATAAAAACTTAGCTTCTCCTAAGTTCTTGATTTTATAAGTAATGTCTAAGCTATCCTTGATCTCAATGATATTTTGAACTAAGTTACTTGTGATCATAGGAGGAGCTACGCGGGTTCCTGGAAAATATCACAGTCTGGAACCCACAAATCATTTATTTCATCGATAATTGTCATTTAGCAAATCCAAATGTCTTCGAAATAGTTTAATAACCACGAGGTCCAAGACATCATAGTGTTTTGGTCCTAGCTACACCACTATTTGTGATGAGAATATCATTTACATAAACCAACAATAAAGCATTATTGTTATTTTATTGTATAATAAAGACACAATTATCAAATATAGATTGAGTGAAACAATAAGTAGGCAACACTTTAGTTAAGCATAATTCCAATATATAAAGGCTTCTTTGAAGACATAAATGGATTTCATAAATTTGTACACACGTTTTCTTATTCATTCATCAATACTCAAGGTGCTTTCATGTAAACCACATCATCCAAAATTCCATGAAGAAAGACATTATTAACATTCATCTAATGTAAAATTCAATTCCTATCAGTTGCCACAACAAAACAAAAAATACCCCTCATTGTCATTGTTTTACCACATGGAGAAACTGTGTGAAGTCCTCACCTTTCATTTATGTAAAGCCATTTCTCACTAACCTAACTTTTTTCTCTCTACTAAACCATCTGCGTTCCTATTCACTTTGTATATCCAGCGTGAACCAATAACATTTATTTCATGAGGTAAATCAGTACGGTCTAACGTGTTATTCAAATTCGTAACATTTCATTCTTATTCAATAAAAATCACCTAACCTAAATGATCCTTATCACGTTGATAATAATGTGGCTCTTGAATTTTTGATACATTTGTTAGAAATGCAACATGCGATGAAGACAAAAGAGTAAAAAACACAAAAGAAAAAAAGTGGAATATGAGGAAAACAACAAATTTCCCTATGTTTGTGCATTATATTGATGTGTGTGTGCGTGTGACTAACTTCTAAGAAAAAATATATTAGCCATAATGGTTTTGTTCTAATTCTTATACTAGTTCTATTAGGGCCTTACACATTCGGATAACTAGAAGCTTTGTAAGGTTCAATGGTTTCGCTAGACTTGAGTGGGTAAGATGTTGTAACAAATGTGTTATCACTTGATATGATATTGATAGATTTACTTTAAGGTTTTTACAGATTGACATGACTATCATCTAAAGAAAAAAAAATAGGAGAATGATTTGTAGGTACATAATTTAAACTATTCAAAATAGAATACCTCTTCTCTAAACACAACATCCGCACTTAGGAGAACTCTGTGTTGATCAATAATATACACCCTATATAATTTATAAATGGACAAGTATCATAGAATTAATAATATTTTTTGTATTATGTGGAAATATATCTAACACATGGGTTACTGTTACAAAACAAAAGCTTCCAAAAATTCTAATGTGTGACATGTTTGGTAAAAATCCTAAAATTATTCCAGATGGATTTTTACAATGAAATATTGTTGAACGTATTGTATAAATAAGGTAAATAGCACTTAAAATAGAGTCTTCGGAAAAAAGAAAAAGGTAGTTTTGATTGAAATAAAATAACTTTTGCCACTTATAAAAGATGTTGATGTTTTTTTCTCAACAACACCATTTTAAAGTGTGTACAACTCATCTGGTAAATAATACCAAGAGTTCTTAAAAGATAAATGGTTTGAGTATTAATAAACTCAATACTATTGCCTATTATGATTGTCTTAATCTTAGGACTATACCGATTTCTGTATATGACTATGAATTATTTTACAATTTTCAAAATACTTGTTTTATTTTTAAAAAGAAACACAAATGAGATCCTAGATAGATCAGCCATTATAGTGATGGAGTATTGGATGCGAATGATCTTTGTGTTTTATTAGGTCCCCATAAATCTAAGTGCAACAATTGAAAACACACTAGTTTTAGTGCTACTAAAATGAAAATATAATTTTTATTGTTTGACAAAAGTATAAATTGCATTCAACCACTTTTATTCCATATGCATGCTTCAAAACATTAGTAGTATAGTGAACTAATCTCATATTCTATATATCATAACATATTATAAAAGCAACAATGAGAACGTACAATTTGGATTTGACACTGTAATCGAAAAAACTTGCTTTTGTACAAGTTTTTCTAACGACATTAATATTGAATAATTTTCATCAATGAGGTATAACCCTTGTATTGTCTCTCAAATACAATCACTTATTTAGAATGTTAAGTATTGGATCAAACAATAATTATTGAAGAACTAAAAAGGTATACAGAAGAATAAGCAATAAACTTACTAACATATAACATATTAACTTATAATGTGGAACAAAATGACAATTTATAAATTGTTAATTTATCACGGATCTTAACTGATATTTTGAAGTTAACCATTCTCATTGTTCAATAAGGTAAGGAAATAAGAGAAATCTTGACTAACGTGCATGCTTCATCAAACAAAGACTGATCACAACACATGTGATTAGATGCTCATATATCAACAATCATGAAGCTTGAATTCATATTAAAAATATTAATATCATTAGGTGAGATCATATGCAAACCTAGTAAAACCTTCATATTACACGATGTTTTCTCTGTGCATTTCTCCATTAATATTAACAAGTACCATATACTTACTTTGTTAAATATTAAACTATTAAAATTGGACCAACTAAATAATATCAAATATAAAATATTTTAGAATATTTAAACGAATAATTGATCTAATATATCTTCAAAACTTGATCTAATTTTGTTAACCCATCCAAAAATATTGAATTTGAATATGTATTTTAAAATTTTAATTTATTTTAAGATGGAGAAGATTGATATAATTGAGTCTAATTTTTACCCAAACTAGCAAGCTATCCAACGGACAAGACTTTACTACTAAATAAACTAAATTTATATTCCAGACTAAGACTGACTTAGTCCAATTGAGTGCGGTTGGATTGGTCCAATTGGATCGATCCTTGAGAAAATTCTCTCATTTCATTACTTTTTTTTCTTTAGTTTTCCTAATTATCAGTGGAGACTTTATTCTTTTGGTCTCTCCATAGTCTTCCAAAACTATCTTCCCAAATCAAATGATGATTTTATAGTTAAATGATTTTTAATTTACTCAACTTAAGTTTGTTAACAAATTTTATATTATTTTATTTTTTAGACCAATTTTATTATTTAATTTCCTAAGATGATCAAGTGACTATGAAGGCACCATAAGCTATTTATAAATAATATTCTATAAAAATTAAACTTGACTCATCAGCATCTAACAATATATATCGTCCAACTTTGGATTAGAAGACAAAGATTAAGAATGTTAAACATGTTGAGAATTTTTTGATATTTTAAGAGACAGTAAAGATATTGATAATTTTCATTCAGTAATGAAGCAATTATAGAGATTTCAATGAGCTCACCAAGTTCAATGTTAGTTTAAATCGATACAAAACATGTTTATACATGCAAAGTTGTATTGATAACATTATTTTAGCTTTTTATATATTAGGAAAAAAACATAAACCATATTCTTATCGGTTTTGTTAGCACATGCTAATAATCGAACCAAACTAAAAACTTAACTTATGGCCCATATGATAATACTACCAGATCGGTCTTAAAATGATCTTATTAGACCGAGATTGATTACCAAATCCAATAACAATCATATCCAAACCTAATCACAATTGAATGTTTATTCTAAAAAATTGACTTGCTAATTAATTATCCTCATTAAAATCCTCTATTAACTTCTTAAAATAAACATTTAAATTTATATTTTATATTCCAAAATAGAGTTATTGACTATTTAAATGTATCTACGACACTAAATGATAAAAAAATAGAATAAAAAAGAGTTTGACGAGTGAGGTGTGAATATAAATCATTAATAACCAATCACACATTTTTATTTTGAGCATCTCGTTTTTTTTTTATCTTTTTAATGTTTTTTATTCACCATTTATGTATTATTCTTACCTCAATCATACGATATTTGGCTACAAAAAATGCAGAGCTTAAAAAGATAAACGATATATTTTACAACTTGACTAAAATCACATCAAATTAATATTATAGTTCCGGTTTTTATTATGATTAATTATTTTTTGAGTGATATAAATTATTCTGATCATTGTACATTAAACCATTCGTTTGTAAATTATCGTAATCGAAAACTATGTCGCCTTGATGTTGTAAATAAAACTTGAAAACTTTGAACCGATGTCCCAGTTATACAAACCAAATGTATAACTAACTAAATAATTGATATTACAATAATAAAGAATAATTGATTTGAAATATATTTACTTGCTTCAAATAAAGAAGGTTTGGGTTCATTAATAAGTTGGGATGACGAACCGCAAATGTATTCCACTTTTACTTACTGTTATTACCATCCTTATGTGTATAAGCTTTAGTAAATGTCTACACAAAAAAGTAAAAACTTTAGTATTATGTTACGAGGCTATTTCTTATACATCAACTGCCAAACTGAACAAGGAAAATATATATTGATTGTACCAAATTGCTACTAAATTCCAAATACTATGATTATAGAAGTTACAGAGACATTCAAGATATAGTTTTTTAAAATAAAACATAAAACATAGATTTTTAAAACATGATATGCATGATATATTTTTGAAAACAAAGCATGCAACACATATTTTCTGCAACAAAGCGCGTATGGTAGTATTTTTAAAATAAGACAGACATGACATATTTTTGAAATAAGGAGACATGACTAATTCTCCATATTACCTGCTTTATTTAAAAATAATAATATTTACCTTATTTAAAAAAATAAAGATAATGAATTCATGCACATGTTTATGTTGTGACTAATGTTTAAATCGAATCTTTTTTTCCCCTCACGTTGAAATAAAAAATATTTACTTTTCTTATACAGTGAAGATAAGTTTTTTTTGTGATATTCTTGTATACTTGTTTAATTTAATAACATATATGAGCTGTGTTTATGTTCTTTCTTCGGATGCTTTAGTTTTGAATTACATGTAGTTTGAAATGTCTGTTATATATCTTACATGTTAGTTTAAGATACTAATAAAGCTCAATTTATGATTCTTATCTCCAAATTAATATGAATACTATGCTTTTGCTTATCATGTGTTTCTATTTGTGTATGTTGTTATATATGACATTGGTTATCTATCATCAAGTTGTTTGCTTTGTGATTTAATTACGTTTATTCATCTCACTAAATTTATCTTTCGAAACTATATGGTTATAATTAGTACTATTTTTTTTCTTCTATATACACTAATGATGCAAACTTCTTTTAATTTTTCACATGGTATACTAGTTATAAAAGTTATGGATACAATAAAGTTAAAGTGAAACAGGAAAAAGTGGTAAACTTTCTCAAACTTAGGCGATTGCTTATGTGTTCTTTCTTAACACAATTTTATCAATTATTATCATAGACTTATATTTTTTGAAAGGTATATGCTACATGTATGGTATCATATGTTTAGCTAATATCCAGAATATGTTTAACTTGGTCACTTTTTAGGTTGATTGGTATCTTATTTTTCATTTTTTGAACGGATTTTATAATATACCTTTGTAGGATTCATACTTTTCCTTTTATTGTGTTTCAAATTAATAAATCTTCTTTATTATCCTAAGCAAAATGTATTCGAAAGAAACACAAGAAAATATATAAAATAACATTAAATAAGAACTAAAAATCTAATTTGTCAATGAATTATTGAAAATTAGTCACCAGACATACGGTACACGCTTAATATATCCCTAGTTCATAAGTTACAAAATTTAAAATTCCATGTACAATTTTGAGGTATTTATGTATTTATTACAGGAGTGAAGTATGTTGTTTGTTATACATAAAGTACAAAACTAATATAAATCCATATAGAAGAAGTATATATAATGAACTAGCACTTGCAATATACCCATATTTTTCAAATGTTTGAAATACTACCGCTTTAATTCAACATTTTCCAACTTTTGTCCGTATTAAGCCATCCTCCTAAATTATTAGCTATTAAATTTCTAAATTGTTTGATAACAAATTTTTTAGCTACTAGCAAGTATGGAAATGGGCTAGGTTTGGACCGGGTTCGGGCCGATCCGCTTGGGCCCGTTGCTTTTTACTCGAACCCAAATACGGCCTGACCCGTAACAGGTTTAATATTTTGAACCCGAGTCCGTCCTGTTTATATCCGCCGGTCAGCCCGAGCCGGCCCGCAAATATTGTTTTTACTATTGGAGTTCGTCGAACCAGTCCGATTCGATCCAAACCAGCTCAAATTTGACTTTATTTTTAATTTAAAACAAAAATTTAAGACATGAATTTTTAAACCAACGTACCGAAAACACAATAGCAGAAGAGAAAAACATCCAAAGAACTTGGAAAGTTAGAAACTAGGATTGTGAGTATATATAGACAAAGATCTCAAGAAATATATTTATAATTTATGGAATTAGTTTATGGAAAAAAATATAATTAATAAATATATTATTAACTCTAAAAGTAAAATAATAATTACTCAAATACAGTATATTATTGGTAAACATATAAATGTGAGTCTTCTAGTAATTAGTAAGTATATTTTTTAGTTATATTTTACAAATTTACAATTACTTTTTAATACATTTTTTATTTTTTATATATAATTTATATTTGCGGCCGGGTCGGGTTGGACAAATTAAAAGTCCATACCCGGCCCAATCCGCCTACCGGTCACAATTCGTATATCCGTACCCACCCCGTTAAATGTCCGGGCTGGACAAAGCCCGACCGGATTAGACCGGGTCGGGTCGGTTTGGGCCGGCTCAGACCAACATTGCCACCCCTACCACTAAGCAATAAAATTATGGTTCAAATAATAGGTGCGACCATACAACATTTGAGAAAATAGATAAAATAATAATATTATATACTTGTTATAGAGCTAAAAAAAAATTCTAAAAAAAAAATTAGAAGTTCAAGAAAGAAAATGCATGCCCTAGTATATGCACAGACACCAGTCTCGATAAATCCTACTGGACTTTTTCGTTAGATGAACTTTCCTTCTTTGAAGATGTATAACAAAGGTATAACAATTGATAGTTCTAAACTAATCACATGTTAAAAAAATGAATACTAATAGTAGAACAACTAACTGAATGAGATTGTTTGGTGCATTGTTTATAAGGTAAAAAACATTAGCTTAAAGAAGAAAATAAAAAAAGCATGTCTTTTATTTTATAACCATCATAGCTAAACCCTTTACTAACATAAAATTTCAATTCAAATTCAATTTGTTTACAATAAAATATATAATGTATAAAATATAGTAGCGAGAAGCAACGTAGCATGATAATTTTTTTGTGGTATGCCATATTTTGTTTAGATCATGAACAATAGGTCATGCCATATTTGTTTAGTTTATGAAAAACTTGGCATGATAGATTTCTGTAGTTCATTTACAACTTAGCATAACAGATTTTCTCATCGATGAACAAACATGGCACAACATATTTTTTTATCGATGAATAAGCATGATATGTCATATTTTCTTATTGATAAATAAACATAACACAATAAATTTTATCATTGATAAAGTTTGGCAGGACATATATTCTCAATCAATTTAGAATGTGGCAAGACATATTCTTTTAGTTCATAAACAAACGTGGCATGATATATTTCTCAATTCACTATCTCAACATCTTGGAATAATATTGAAACCTTCAAGAAATCTAAATAAGCATCAACTATAAAGTGTTTTAGAAAGTTTCATACAACCAACACGGCGAGGGTTTCTATCTAGAATGGATTGCTCCTTGAACTAGAGCTCACATAAATATTCAAGATTACCAAGAATGTGCATCAACCCACGGTTATGAAAAAAAGACTTACTAGGTATAAGACTACAGATTGAGGTTTTAACCTAAGAACAAAATAAGCATACTTAAATATTTAGACCTTTCTGAAAAATAATGCCCCGAGAATAATCAGTATCAGTAAATGAGAAAGTTAAACAATAGACATCTTATTCCACTAAAATCTTTCTCTATCGTCAAATTCTACCATCAACAATCCAACAGGGTCAAGTTTAATAAAACAGACCCATAACTTCAAATGGAGGTTAAAGTCATCGTAGAATTTCCACCATTTACCTTTATAATGTTAAGGAACGAGGGTGGCATAGTGGCTTATATGTTTAAGATAAAATAATAATTTGGTTCTTTTTAAATATTGATAATATGTCCTTAAATACCACTTTAGTTTCCATAGTATGTACCTCTAAATATATAACTGGTAACCAAACAATATGGTTGTTAAAAATAAATTCCAACAATAAATCACAAAACATATAAACATTTTAAAAGTATTAGGACATGGTTAAAGTTTATTTAGGCATAACATATTTGTTGACCAAAGACAAACATGACATACTTTTAGATACAAAACATATAAGACATATTATTTGGTACAATGCAACCATGATAGATTTTTTGATACAAAAAAATAAGACAATGTTTTTTATACAAGGTAGGAATGACAAAGTTTTAGATAAAAAACGACATGAAATATTTTTTGAAATAATGCAAACAAATATATTTTTCGAAACAAGACATATACGACATATTTTTAGATATAAAATATATATGATAATTTTTTTTAAAACAAAACAGATATGACATATTTTCAAGCAATATAGTTTTTTTGAAAACAAAACCAAACATATTCATAGTGAGACTACCTGCTCATACTGAAAACAAGGCAGACATAACAAATATTCTGAAACAAAACAGGCATGATAAATATTTTGTAACAAAACAAGTATGACAGATTTTTCGAAACAAGAGAGAAATGACAGATTTTCTAAAACCATGCAAAACATATTTTCTGAAACCTTATAGGTAAGACATAGGTACTAGAACCTTGCAAGAATGACACATTTTGGGAAACATTAAGGCAATAATTTTGTTTTTTAAACAACATAGGTATGATAAATTTTCTGAAACATACATGCAAGACATATTTTCTAAATCCTGCAGACAAGACAAATTTCTAAAATAACATATTTTTTAAAATCTGCGAACATGATAAATATTTTGAGACAACTTATACCTGATATATTTTATAAAATTTATAGACAGGTATGACATATTTTTTGAAACAACATACACAAAACAAGTTTTATGAAACCTATATGCATAACATATTTTTAGAAACTGTGCAGGTAGGACATGATATTTCATTCGTCTTTAATTTTTTAAGTAAAACATGTTAGGTTTCGTATGCAAATGATTATATTTCAATATGTAATAAAATCGTCATGTAAATGATTATGTTTTAATATAAAACCTAAACAAATGACATAATATGTCATATCTCTATCGTGGTCCTATCTATAATTAAATATCTCATGATTTACTAAAATCATTTTATAAACTAATTATCATGCTTTTATTTAGAATATTTTAAAATATTTCGTGCCTTACTTAATTTTTTTTTAGATGTTTAGATTACATCTTTTATAAATTTTGTATAGTATAAATTTTGTTTTATTTAAAAAGATTATATATTTAGTTTAATTATATATATATAATATATAAATTTATCGTAGATATATGAGACAATTATTTCTATTGATTTGTTTTTGTAAAATAATTTTTTTTGTTGGATTTACGAACAAATTCGAAAAATTATATTTTGTGTGTTTCATTTTCTTGATTTTTTTTTTCAGAATAAGAATCGAATTTGATTTAGCGTTTTAGGTCAATTTTGATTTCGTTGGATTCACAAACAATAAGAGAATAATCTAAAATATTGATTAAAATTTTCATAATAGGAGATGATTAAAAAAGAAGATTTTTTTTTTCAAAACTGTAACCAACTATTTCTTAAATGAACATTTAGAATAAAAGAGAATTACAATTATTTTATAAAATTATATTTAATATTTAAGTTTAAATAACATGCAATAATATTCAATGAACAATTATATATCAAAAGAAGATGAGTGATAGATTTCTTGAGTCCAAGAATCCATCATATATTTCTTGATATTATGCTTCATTTGTTTCTTTCGATAGCCTTGGGTTTTTTCTCTTCCAATTAGCCTTCTTAGTGCTTCAGTGATTCTGTGTCTATTTTGTTGTGCTTTGGTTTCTTCTCAGGGTTCAGATGGTTCGATTTCAGGGTCTCACTTTAGTGATTCTGGTCTCAGGTCTTTTGGTTTTGCTCTTAATCCTATATCTGGTGTGCTCTGACTCCTGTTGTTGTTCTGAGTTTTGGCTCGTTGACATGGAATCTTACCATGTTGAATTCCATGAAATTAAAATACAAACGTTCAGAGAGAGAATGGAAAACCCATAAATAACAACATCCAAACTCAGAAAGTTACTGCTTTACCTCAAAGAACTTTTGCGGACATTATCAAACTTTTTAAACCTTCAAAAGGCATCAAACTTACAAATATTCAAGAATTGAAATATCATATTTTCATTCAATTCTAACAATATGATAAAGACAGGCTTATAAGCACCAATAAATTTACATTAATAGGCAAATTTTCTCGAGGTTTTCCATAGAAACACATACTAAATAAATTTTTTGAATCAAATAAGTTTGAAGAAGAGTACAATATTTGTAACTAAGATTCCATGCACATATTGATTCAGTTTTCTATCAAAACTGACATGTGCAAGTTATGAACTCGTAACGTTTGGACAGTATGTGAGAAGTCCATAAATATTTTCAAATGGTTTCCTATTTTTAACCCTAAGTATGAATATCCACTTGTACCAATCTAGATTAGAATAAAAAATGTATCGGAATACATGTATGATGAAAATATTATTCACTCCATAGCAACATCTATTGGTCAACCATTAATTTTTTTTGTTCCAGCTAAAAACATGGTCATGTTTAATGCTTGATACACTTGTATATAAGTAGATATTACTAAGAAGTTACAACACAACGCTTGGGTGGGTTTTGGAGCCAATGATGGTTGTTGGCTTCACATCAGCCACAAGGATGTCCCAAAGTACTGTGATATCTGTTAGCATATAGGAGATGACGAAGACCTTTGCAAGAAAGTATCTTCTTAAGAACAAAAAAGCAAGAATGATCCTAAACATGATATAGTGGCATGCCCTTTTCAAAATAATAGCAATCAAGACATGCCCATAATAAAATCCATCATAGTTAAACCCCACATATATGAAAAACAAGAATAAAACAAGCCAACACAAGACCAAATACCTTCAAAAAATCAACCAACCAATCTCAACAAATCTAAGACACCAAAAAACTTACTCTAAGTGGATTAAAGATGACGACATAAATACTAAAATATATCACAACTATGTCAAGAAGAAGAGAAGAAGATAAGAAGAAATAGAATTATTAGCATAAAAGATGGATCAACCAGGATTACTAAGGAGCTCCGAATAATTTTTTTTGTTGAGTATCCTCTATGAAAATCCATATCCTAATTATGAGAATAAATTATATCTTTAATTATATTACTAATTTTATCAATGAGCAGGATAATATCAATTTAATGCAGCACTTAAATGAAGATGAAATCCTTATTGCTATCAAAAGCATGAATCTATCCAATGCAGCTAACATTGATGGTTTTAACAACAACTTTTATATTACATGTTGGCATATTATAAAGCATGATATGTGTGCTACTATTACCTTATTCTTTAAGGGCCAAAGTCTTCATCAAGGCATCCCAACAACATGTTGTTGTCTCATTCCTAAGTCTTGTAATCCTACAAAATGGAAGGATTATAGGCCTATTAGCTCGTGTTCTCTTTTAAATATAATATTTTCAAAACTAATCAATAGTAATCTGAACAAAATTCTTCCCAAAATCAATATCAGATACATAAGGAGCTTATGTTATTGAAAGACTATCCATGACAATATTATATGAGCTAATGAGTTGATTTTTTACATGAACAAGAAAAATAAAGTTGAGAACATTCTGATTAAAGTGGACATGGCTAAAGCCTTTGACCAAATGTCCCACAACTTTCTTAATAAAGTTCTTTTATCATCTGGCTTTAATTAAGCTTTTGTTAAACTAATTAACAAGATTTTTAGAAATGTACATGCATCTATCCTCATCAATGGTCAAGCTGTTGGTTATTTCAAAACCAAGCTTGGTTTAAGAGAATAAGACTTGTTGTCTCTAAGTCTTTTCATAATTAGAGAGGAAGTTCTTATTAGAGGCTTGAACAATATGTTATTAATGACAAAACTATGAATTAAAGATCTAGAAGCTCTATTCTAATTCATACTCTTGCCTTTGCAGATGATCTGTTAATTTTTACTAATGGTTTAAACTCTTCTATTTCTATGCTTGGTAACTTCTTGAAGGAATATCATGATATTTCTGATAAACTGATCAATATAAAAAAGACTAAATTCATTACTTCTACCAATTTTCCTTCTTCTAGAGTCTCTTCTCTTTCAACTACTATTGTATTCAATAATGGATACCTTACAAGTACCTATTTGGGCATCAACATTAACAGTAATAACAAGTCTAAGAATTTTGACTCTACGTTCAACAACATCAGGATTAAGATTTCTGAATGGGAGGGTAAAAAGCTTACTTATGGTGGAAAACTTACTCTTGTTAATTATGATTTGATTGTCATTCCTCCCTACTGGATTCAAAGTTGTACTTTACCTAAATGCATTATTGGAAAAATTGAGAAATTGTTAAAAAACATTTTATGGGGATCAACTCATGAGACTTCTAGAATTCATTTATCCAACTGGACTTGGGTTTGCAAGCCTTTCATTGGTGGCTTAAATGTTAGAATTCTGAAGGATATCTTTGACACATTTTCCCGTAAGCTTTGGTTGAGATTTAGGAAAAATAAGACTATGGGATAGATATATTCATATTATCTACTGCAAAAACATCCACCCTATTCAGGCTAACTATAATGTTAAGGTTTGGAGATGGTTTGCTGAAATTAAAAATACTACTGAGCCTAAAGTTAAGTGTCTTGTTGGTAGAGGATATATTGATTTTTGGATCGACAACTGGTTTAGACACTCTTCTCTCATTAAATTTGACGACCACACTGATAGTAGATGGTATACTGAGGATAAAGTCTACAATTTTTAGGATCAAAACAGTTGGAACAAGCTAAAAATAGCAGCTTTCTATCTCCTAATGATATGAACAATATTGCCAAGATCTCCATAATGGAAAATGTTAATGATTCTATCTATTAGTTGGTTCTAAAGATGGGATTTATAACACAAATATACTTGGAACTTCATCAAGATTCATCATAATAAGTACAGCCTCTTTGGTAAGCTATGTAATACCATTACCCCTAGAAAGTGCTCTTATTTGACTTAGAGACTTCTCCACAATTGGATTTTTACTGATACATTTATGCAGAAGAGACGCATAACATTGGTCTCTAAATGCCAATTTTGTGATAGTGTTAAGACTGCTAACCACCTATTCACCGAATGCAACTTTTCTTGGAGCATATGGTGCTACTTCTCTACTATGTTCAAAATCAAGACTGGCAGATTTATGACTACGACTCACATATTGAGAACCTAATTATGGGCCACTAGCAAGGATGTTCATGTTTGCTCCATCTTGCCTACAACTATTTATGGGTGATTTGGAAATTATAGGAACAAGGCCAAAACTAAGGGCCAATTTTTATGATGCTATTATTGCTATCAACTATATATTTTCTGGCCAAGATTAATCTAAACTCCTCAATAACAAGCACTGGTCCCCTTATAAGTACGCTTCTTCTAAGTTAGGGTGTTACAACCACCTTAACTTTAAAAGACAGCCTATTTATCTATCATGGACTCCTCTATTCCCCAATATAGTCAAACTCAATACTGATGGCTCCTCTCAAACAAATGAAAAAGCCAGTGGTTGGATTATTTTAAGAGACGAAAAGAGAGGTATTAATATTGGTTTTGGACCCTTAATGGCTAAAGCAAGAGCCATTCTCAATGGTCTTCACATCTACAAACAAAAAGGTCTAATCAATGTATATATAGTGATTGAATCTGAAATTTTTGTTAACTTCCTATCTACGGGTAATTATCCTAAGTCTCTTGAGCCTATAATGAAGTGTTGCAGAGGTTTAATTTCCCCCTCAATGGTCATTTTTTATATTATCGGGGTCCAAAATTACATTGCCGATTGGCTCCCAAAATGGATCTTTAAGTGTAAATGAAAATTGATTTTAACAAGCAGCAAACCCCTTATCAGCTTAATGTTATACCTCTCATTGAAAGTGCATGCATAGGTTATATTATAGACTACATTTAAGTCATTCTATAACAGAAAAATCTCTACTAACAGTTTCAGGTTGCTGCAAGTCTCATAACAAGCTTAATTGCCTAAATTTCCCTATGTTACTTCAGATCTTTTTGCTGGATTTCAATGGAAAGCTCTTGTTGAGTTGGAACTCTTAAATCTCTCTGACTTTATTCATTCTTCGCATTAAACCTCAAGTCTTCTCTTGAGTTCTTCGGTCAATTATCTGGTTTCTCGATTTTTAGTTTCCTGGTCTTCTCCTTAAGCTCCTTCATGGACTAATCTTCAAGTTCCATACTGATTCTTTCAGGCTATGTTTCTATTTCTAGCCTTATCTTTGCTGATTTTGTTTAACTAAATTTTTTAATGAATCATGATTATGTCTTTTAATCTTTCTCGCAAGAACTTAAAGCTTTGTTTATGGTTTTTGCTGATGGAAATGTATATCAACTCTTCCTTTTTTTCGGACGCCTGATCTTTTGCCGGTCTCTAACTTGGCTTGTCTCTCTGATTATTTACCTCTCAAATTTTCTTCAATTATTTACCTCTCAAATTTTCTTCAATTTTCCGCAAGATGATTTCGCTCTCTTATATCAAACTTGGAGCTTATTTTGTTTGAATCAAAATGCTTTAACCGGCTGGACTTTTGTTAAACCCTCATTTTGGAGGTCTGCCTTATCCAGTATCATTTGTTTTGGTTTAAATAAATAAATAAAAACATGTTATTGGTAAGTTTTTCTTTTTTAATATACTTCTATAAAACAAAATTAAATTCATTTTATATCTTCATTGTTAAAGATCCTCTAACATATGCGTAGGCATATCATATATTCCCAACAAACTATCACAGACCACATATTATTGAAAACAAAAAGAAAATAAGTTTACTATATAGATATGGAAAAGTATAACTAAAATAAAAAGTAAGTAAAAAATTATCTCACGCCTCCACCCTTTGTCTGTATTCATGACTTTTAGGGTTGCAGAGTCATAATCAGTAGTGCCAACTATGCTTTGACATTAAACTCCGATTCATGAACTTACCTTTAAACAACTTTTCCTCCATCAAATTATTTCTATTCAATACCGGATCGCATTATCTTCCACCCTTTCTATTTCCTCTATCTTTTCATCTAATCCAACCCAGTCCGATCAAATCCGATAAATTATGGATTTATCGGATCACGAACAAACCAAAAAACAGAGAATCGTTTATCAATCAACGAAGCTCGATAATCTTCCTCGAGAAATCATCGCCGATATACTTTCTCGGTTACCAATCACCTCTTTAGTTCAGTTCAAATTCGTCTGCAAATCATGGAACTCGTTATCACAAGATTCTCTCGTCATCTCCACAGCCACATCGACGACTAAGAATCGTCGATGTCTTCTTCTTCACTGCGATTTCCCTCTTCGGAACGAGCTCCAGTTCGTAGATTTATCCGACAAAAAGGTTAGGAAATTCAACGTTCCGTTCAAATCGGCGATGCCTGAGTTCGATTTAATCGGGTCTTGTAACGGGTTGCTCTGTTTATCCGATTCTTTGTACAAAGACGCGATTTACGTGTACAATCCGTTCACCAGAACTCACATCGAGCTCCCGAAATCCACTCATCATCTCGATCAAGAGATCGTGTACGGATTCGGACACCACCCTAAAACCAAAGAGTACAAAGTAGTTAAAATTGTTTATTACAGGAGTGGAAACAGCAAAAAACGGAGTGGAAACATCATAAACCGTCCTCTTCCTAAAAGCAACTATACCCAATCCGAAGTTCAAGTTTTGACATTAGGTAGTCAAACATGGAGGAATAACGGGAAAGCTCCGTATAATCTAGTCCGTGGTCGTCCTTCCGGGCCTTTGATAAACGGGAGGCTTCATTATGTAACGTGTCCTCGGAGACATTTTCCGACAAGAAGACTTGTCTCGTTTGATATTGAAGATGAGACATTTGGTGAAGTGCCGGAATCGGTTTTTCACCGGTCTAATTACCATCTAGCTGAGTACAAAGGTTGTTTAGGAGCAATTGTGTATGGTAATTATGGGAAATTGGATATATGGGTGATGAAAGAATACAATGTTAAAGAATCATGGGTTAAAGAGATTAGTGTTGGTACATATTTGCCTAAAACCTTGAAACAAACACAACAAGTAGATAGGTCATTGAAGTTGTGGAAAATGGGTGGGAAGATTGTTAGGTTTTTGTGTGAGTTGGAGAATGGAGAGATTTTGTTGGAGTATAAGAATAGGGTTGTGGTTTCTTATGATCCAAGCAAGAGAAGGTTTAATGATGTTTTGTTTCAAGGGATGCCAAATTGGTTTTACTCTATTACTCATTCACCTAGTTTCAATTGGATTGATGCTCCACAAGATTTTTGAAGTATGAACTTTGTTTTGTAAGTTTTGGTTTTTTTTTAATTATGTAATTTGTATGTATATAAATATGTTGTCTAATTTTATTAGATGTTTGTATTGTTTGATGATTATTATAAGAATTATAAATTTTAATTTATGAATGGTAAAAGGAATTGGATAATTCATTATTTTTATAAAAAAAAGTAATAATTTTGGAGAGCCAAGATTTTGATTTGACTAACCACATCCAAAAATATATTTTTTTGAATTTTTATTATTTTGGTTTTATATCTTGTTTGTTCACGCTGGATAAGGCTTTCTCAACGGTCGGATGAAACTTTCTCCCCCACCGGATGAGAATTTCTCAACCGTCGGGTGAAACCTTCTCCCCCACCGGATCAATCTTCTCCGTCATTTAAAAATGTATAACCGATATGAAAAAAATAATTTTGGTACTTTTAAAATTTAAAAAACAATTAAAAATGGTTATATTTTTAGAACCAAATTTAGCCAATCATCGTCATTCTCTCCGTACTATATAGTTGATTTTAATAATATTTTCTTTTAGTTTTAAAAAACCTTTATTTTAAATGGTTTATTTTGATTTGTAATCCTATACTTGTTTTTAGATATGTTTAAAAGAAATAAAATTTCAAAAGGTAGTACTAGTATTATTAGAATATGCCATTTGGATAATATTTTGAAATGAGCAAGCGAATTAAGAACCGTAACCCTAGGATATGTCTTGATAATCTAATTGCTATTATTGATTTGTTTTTCTCGTAAGAGCTTGCTAATCAATTTTTGATCAAGCTTAACCAGATCACTTCCATTTAATAAAGTAGAGAGTGTACCATCTATAAATTTCTTTTATCTTTAAATAATTCACGCTTTAGAGGGAAAAAACGATAACGAACTAGAAAAAATTGCCGATACGAAATCATCCACTTTTTCTTTTTTAATTTATTAAATGCCGCCGAATTTGGTCCGTCAAACAAAAGAGTAATACAAACCGTTGAACACGAAAACATAACTAATCTCTTAAAAGAATAAAATTAGTTACGTGCCAAATATGAAAAAAAAAACAATTTTTTTTATTAAAGTCAAAAGACCTAATAAAAACAAAATATATTATATTTAAATTAATTTATACATTTTATTTATAATTAGAATTAGCAAGAATCCAATATAAATTTTCCATTATATTTGATAAGAATAAAATCCACCCACCAAACTAACCATTATAATAAGAATTAACACATGTATCATTTACTTATACGAAAATAAAATAACATGTTCATATTTAAATTTTATATATAAATAACAAAAAGATTTACCGATACACGATAATAAAATAATATGATCATATTTAATTTTTATATATTAATTACAAAAAAAAATGTGTATATTTATAAAAATGGATTTATATTCTTTAATAAACTAGTAAAATATTTTTCCATCATTGCACTTGTAGTCATAATAATGTTCACTTTTATTTTCCATATGCCTATTTATTTGATTTTTTTTATATTCATAATTATGCATTTTAAATCTTCGAATCTTAATTGATTAGTGTATGTATCATCATTTGATCTCGTTTGTGGGAATGATCATCTTCAACAATGTTTTTGTTTTACTTTTTTTTACATGCACATAAAAACAAGTTACATACAAAATAGCAGATGATAGTTCACGCATAGATTTGGAAGTTTGGAAGACTTCGACGTCACGCCTCCAACTCTCTAAGGGGGCTTACGTGTCTCACAACTTTCTTATGTTATAAACCTCGAAGACCCCTGACAAACCCTTCAAATAAGATTTCTGTTTTGACGACTCTATGAACCTCGATTCTAGTCCTGGCGACCTCGATGGTCGAGTCTTCATCAGAAAACCCTTTGGTGGAGCCTCTAACCACATTTGTCACAATGGTTCAGCCACCAGTTTCAAACACCCATCACACCTCACATCAAGTCTCGACGGCTCCAACAATCAACACAAGACTTGCAAGCAAAACAATATACTAATTCTAAAATTTTGCAAGCATTGCTCACAACTCATTCAAAGTGCAAGCCAGTTGTGACCACTTTAGCAGACGAAAGTGAAACTGATAATGGCGACTCCTTCAGAACATCCTCTAGAAAAGGCTAAAATAGTCTCAGTAAGAGAAAAAACAAACACCGAGGCATAACTCCAGTGTTGAAGCATTCCACAGAAGAGAAAGAAGCAAAAGACCGAGCAAGTACCACACCATGAACCTCTGCCCAACCTCAGGTAATAGAAATTTTATTTTTTCTAGGGCCTCAACTGAGCATATATTTTCATTCAAGAAGCATTCAACAACAGACCATGACTCAGCTGAGGGTCTAGCTACAAACCATAACTCAACCGAGAGTACATCTATAGGCCATGAACCATCCGAGTGTGTATGTAATCAAGAGGTCTCCAACAGCAACTTGAGGCTTAGGTAAGCACCCGACTGCATACTATTACCAAATTGACCATCCATATGTAATTCATGTCTTACTGGAGTAGCCAGTCGCAATCTGGAATCCTCCAACAATAGCCAATGTTCTTCTCCAATATCCATATTCAGATCGGAGGCCTACAACAACTCTCTGGAGCTCAGATGAACTCCCAACATCATCATGGAATCTCATCAAACCTCCAACAAAATTTTAAAACTCATCGAACAACTAACAACAATAATACTAACTTCAGTCGAACACTAGGATACATGTTATCATAAATGCTCAAGGTACTAGAAGTTGCCAAGCTTATCCATTCATGAGGCATATAAAATATTCTGACAGTAGTTCCATGCTTGGCGAAGATGATGACCAATTAGGTGACAAATCCTTATTGGCTCAAAAAATATTTTTTCGTAACTTACCATGCAATTATAATAGCCACTAGATGCACAAGTACAATGAAAAAGGAGATCTGTGACATCACATCAAATAATTTAACAAAGATATGGCATAATTTTAGGAGGGCAAAATGAAGTGCATAACGTTTCTATAATATCTCGAGGAATTATCATAATTTGGTTGAACACTCAATCGCCCACTAGTATCAAAATCTACGAGATATTAAGCACAAATTTTTTATAATAATTTTACCGGTTACAAGGTCATGAAAGGTAATGAGAGGGACTATATCATACATTTAAACAATGACCAAACAAAACGTTTAGGGAATACACACAATGACTTATGGATATAAAGAGTAATTTTCAAGATTGTCCGGATCTGGTGGCAGTAGGAGCCTACAAACAATGAGTATGATTGAGGCTATTTTCAAAAGTTAGAATAAATAAAAAAGGTTTCAATGTTGGAGACATAGTTAGGAAAGTAAAAAATCCACATCAAGGTAGAGAATATTGCGAGGGGCATAATGGACGTGAGGACTTTCACTCCAATGCCTATAATTCCCATCCTAGCATGGCAAGAAGTAACAAAATAATGGTGGCACAAGTAAACACAACACAATACCAAGACATTCCCAAAAATCACATCAAACCAACACCAAAACAAAGAATACTAGAAGGAAGTTACCAAGAGAGATCATGAGGCAAAAATACTAATATCAACAACAACCGATGATCAGACCTCCCATAGCACGACCCATTCATCTAACTAACCGAGAACTTGGAAACTACAGAAACTGCTAGCATAAAGGAAACCTAAAGAGAATAACAATTATTGTAAGCTCCATGACGATCATAAAGATCATAGATGCCGATTATTTGGATCTAGACTCTAGTCGACAAGACATTATAGTCATTGATGGTGGTGATACATTATTTGGAATCTAATAAATATTCAAGAAGTGATATGTGGTCAAGATTTAAACTTATTATCATGGGCATACATCATCACGCCTTTACCGCAGCCCATATCCTATATTAGGCTTTACCGATGGAAACTTGTGAGGTGCTGCAACCCAACATAATGACGCCATACTAATCATGATCAAACTGGAAAGGATATCAAGTAATCGCGTCATGATCGATACATAAAACTCGAACAACATCTTATATAAAAGCACGTACGAAAAGATGAGAGACACATTAGTGTTTATCCCATCGTAAAAGTTCTTAAGTGGTTTCACATGAGCTGAAACCAACATCTTAGGAGAGCTAATGTTAGATGTTGTCATTAAGAAAGAATAATACATGAAAAGAATAAAATACCTCTTTATAATAGTGAACGCCCTATATTTTCATAACTTTGTCTTAGACCAATCATGGTTGGACCATATGCACTCTGTTGTCTCTATTGCACACTAGTGTCCATGTTATCCGATTAAAATGAAAGTTGTGAACATCCATAAAAATAAGGAAACATCTAAAAAATGATATGCCATTTTCTCTCTTTAAAAAACAATAATTAATCGGGAATCGATCGACATAAAAATCATGAAAGATCCATGAGAAGACCCTAACATTATTGAGAATGAGACATAAGATTACCTCGATAACATCATGATAGACTTTACAAAATCACAAAGAATAGGACAAGACATCAGCCTCAAATTACTATTTAAACTACTCACCTTCCTATGACACAATCTCGAAATGTTTTCCTAGAGTGCCAAAGATGTAATCAGAGTCCTAACCAAAGTAGCATTCTAAAAATTAACAATAAATACAAATTGTAGACGATTAATGAAAAAAAGATTATATTTTCGATAAAAAATGGAATCGGTCATTGTCGCAATAAATAAAATCACCATTATAGGCCATATTATAAAGTCATGCTATCCAATCTAGACAACAAAACCGGTCCTCGTTAAGAATAAAAATGGTAAATAGAGAATGTGCGTAGATTTTACCGACCTAAATAAATCTTGCCATATGGATCAATTACCTCTACCTCAGATAGATCAACTTGTCGCTTCAAACATATGGGAACATGATGTTATCATTCATGAATTTTTATTCCAATTACAACCAAATACAAATGTATGAGGATGATTAAGAACATAAAACATTCATTATGGAGAGTGAACTACATTGCTATAAGGTCATCTCTTTCGGCCTGAAGAATGTTGGGGTAACATACAAACGACTTAATTAAAGCATTCTTCACAAAGATCAGATGCAACCTTCATGCATATATTGAGGATATGCTAGTGACTAGAATGGAATAAAAAGACCATCTCACCGACCTATCCAGGAATTTATTAAACACAAGACGAGTGAATCTGAAACTAAACCCTAAAATATACATCTTTGGCGTTCAATCTGGCATTGTTTTGGGATTAGTGGTTAGTAAAAGATAAATAGAAGTATACCAAAAACAATATCTAACCATTTTTATAAATTATCTAATAAGCAATCAAATTCACATAGTTACCAACGTGTAAGGATAATTTCACCAATTGGATAAGCTCAAAATGTGTTAGAAGACTTTCACCAATTAGAAAAGCTCATACTTGAAGACTTTTACTAATTTACTTGACAAAAAATAGATACATGCAATTAGAAAAGTTCATACTCACTTTGTTGGTAACAACTCAAAAAATACACCCATATTTTCAGGCTTATACGATCATTGTTTGGATATTGATCCATATGCGCAACATGCTACAAAATTTATATATTTTCAGAAAACTTGCCAAGTTTTTTGTTAAGCTAGAAGACTACGACAACAAGTTTGAACCACGAACGATGATTAAAGTTAAAAAATCACAATTTTTTAACCGAGTTACAATTAGAGAGGCTACTCCGTACATATGTAGGGCTGTAAACTGCTTGGAAAGTACATAATTACGAATGAAGCAATTACTAGGGCTCCGAAATAAATGTCAAACTAATCTCACCAATGAGGGCATATCGTAAAATATCCAATTAAGTTATACTTACCAATCATTAATAACAAAGTCGAACACGAGACAATAATTTTGAACTCTGACTTATGAAAGTTTACGGTGCCAATAAAGTTAAATTATTATCCAAATTTCAACTAGTTGTTCATCAACATCGTCAAATATTTAAAATAAATTTGGTGTCAGATAGTGCTATTTTATAATACTGCATTTGAAGAAATCCCTCATGATATCGTTGATAAATTTGTATCCTCAACTTGCGCGGGGAAAAACTAGACATCATCATGCAGGTGAAGCCTTCCATCAGCCTGCCCAACAAATTCCTCATTAGTGTCTCGTCAACTATAGTGTTGATAATTGAATAAAATGATCACATAGAAGACTGGCGATCACACATCATCCAGTAGCTCACACAACAAGCTCTCCAAAAAATAAGACAAAAGCCCGAAAAGTTGGGACATAATTCATAAGATTCAATTGGATCACCGATACAATGTACCACCAAAGCTTCACACAGCCTATGCTTCGTTATCCTGCATTGAGGAAACCAAATTGGTAGTATAATAACTCCAAAACTAAGTGGGAACTACATATTATAGGTACCAAACATTACAAAATAGAATCATGTTACAAGAATACTATTAGCCTACAATAGTATAATATGCGAAAATGAATGTAAAACAGTATAACAAATGTCAATGCGTTTCTAATTTGACTAATATAAAATTATGTTAGAAGCTATTTTTGAAGAATTTTATTTTGATAAATGAGGATTCCATATCATAGGCCACTTTCATATCCTTTCAAGATTTGGTCAACTGTTTGTATTCATACTATCCATAAACGATTTATTATATACGGGATATACTTTTACCTACCTCGGTGGTGCCAAAAGGTTTTTAATTAATCATTTATATTTAATAAATGTTTATTTTCGTTATTACACGAGTGCTTTATATTTATTAGCATACAATTTTTAATTTATGTACCAACACAGTCGCATTAGCCTTCAAAAAACTACACAATGCTTCCAATGAGACTTTACAGTCATATTTGGCCAGTAAAAAGCTATGGTCGAGCCATGAGAGTCATATGAGGCCAATTTAAGGCTCTAACCAAACATCTCTCAATTATATTGAACCAACACAAATCTCCGGCCAAACATATCTTAGCTATATTGAGCTATCGCAAGGCTTTGACCAAACACTTTCCAACTTTATTGAGCCATCACAAAGCTTCCATAATACTCGTCAACTCCGTTGAGGCATCACAAGGCTTCGACTGAACACTTCTTTGCTTTGTTAAACAAAATACAAGGTTGCGGCTGACGTATATCAGCTGCATACCCGACATATACGTTGTGATCAACACATATTAAAACATTTTATTGCTAAGGAAATTTCTAAGCAGGCTTCATGGGTTCTCGATACATAACCCCAAAGAGAGTCTTGGAGCCTTACATATATTATTCACATTACGTTTGGATATTTCTAGACATATTCTAAACAAAGGCTCTCATGTGGCTTTTTACTTAGCCTTGCCTACTGGAATTTATCACTCTAGTGAGATCATACACCACATACTGTGCACAAGATGCTACAACATAAATATCATATATTAATTTATAATATCAAAAAGGAAATAAGAATATATCACTAGGATTAAATATGGCAATTTAAACAAAAAAAAAATCACTTCCTTTCACATATTCAAAATGAAAAAAATAAAACATGTCTTAACTCGAGGGACTTACACCATAAAAATTCCTTATGACATTCACACAAACATAACAATACACTAGTAGTCCTATGAATGAACGACACTATCAGGAGCAATGGTTGTTTCTTCATAGGACCACCGAGCATCACTTTCCATCTTGTAAAGTCAGGATAAGCCGAGCCTTCCAAACCAACTGGTACAAAAATGACATGAACATGAGTTACCTCGAGATTATGATCAGGGCTGGAACCAATACAATGGTATAAGAAGGAATGCCATTTTACTATACAATACCACCGCTAAACTTCACTTTACCCGACAATCCACATAATTCTTTCTCCCCCACTTCTCTTGGCTCTGCGTATGTATACTGACCGTCCTCGGTTACCACATCTTGTGATTCTTCCTCTGGAAGACTGCTCTATGTTCACGTATAACTCATTTCAAGTCTTGAAATTAAGCTATACATCGTATCCAAGCTAAAATAAGTATATTTATGGTGCATATAAAAAATAAATATCTTCTTCATAATACTAGTAGATTATGCGGCAATATGCATCATCTCCTTTTCAAATTCCACTACATCCACTGCTTGCAGCTCACATACTAGACATAAGGTATAAAATAAGCTCATCTGTAGCTCAGTCCTTACCAGTTTGGCCTTTCCTCATGCATCCACCAACATAGTTTTTAGACCGTACGCTTCCGTCATATTATTTTGTCTATCCTCCTCCAGGTGCTCAACTTTCTTAACTTTATCATGCAAGTCTTGTGTCAACATAACTATGTATCATGAATTTACAGATACTGTAACTGTAAATTTTCTATTGTCTTGTCTTTTTTCTTGCAACGCATTCTTGATACGTAAATCTTGTCTGATAAGCTCACATGAACCATCCATTAGAAACTATAGATCATCTACATCAATGGTAATGTTCATACCACCATGAGTAATAAAGTTAATGCATTCACAACGGTCCGTATCATAGATTTGACAAGATAACATATCATATATTTAACACCAATAAAGATAAAATGATATGAAATTAGACTTAACTTGACCCTGACCCAAGATTAATTTTCTTCTCACCGACTCGGTGGATGTCAAGTCCATTGAAAGTTCCCCCTTGTTCATTTCAGGTACATACTAAATAATAACTCTGGAATCTACTCCACAACAAATATAATAGACCCGACAGAATCAACAGAAGGATACACATTTATACAATTTCTAGACGGGTCCATCGGTGTATTGCAATACTTGAAGTCTCGGCCATTGAAAATCCATAACATAGGTATGTTACCTTTAAACTGCCACAACTTGCACCCTTTGGCTTCTTGGGTCTAGAAGGTCCATCACCATCTATCATCTTCATATTTTTCTCCAACATCAAGTTTATCATGTGTTCCGCATCTGCCGCTTTCCGTGAGTGACACTAGAGTGTGATCCTGAAAAATATTAAACACGGTATCATATTTAATCTATAATGATGCTCATATTATTTCTTTCATCGATTCCAACAAAGAAACATGTTCTAACAACTCATCCATTCTCGTCAGGTTGGATTATGTACCTACCCTTTCAGAGGTAACAAGTACCTCATCAACTTTGGGCTTCAATTTCTTTGGCACCCTCTTTCTTAGTGCGATCTGATGTTTTGCATCACCAGACTTAAATTTACCAACTATATGAGGATCTTTCAGATGCTTAAACATAATTCCCGTGATAGTCCCAGTTTCGTCCAAGCTACCTCATACTCCATTACCACCTTATGACAGTTCCATTTTACCCTTGGCTTCGTCTGACAACACCGACATGACACATTCATATTTATATGGTATAGAGCGTTTAAAATCAATATCTACAGTGGTGGTAAGCCTTTACATATTCTCGTGTCGACAACATGCTCCTTCTATTGAATATTTACTCGAAGTATTCTCTGTTATAAAATTTCACTCTCAACTGGGTACTCACACACTTAGAAGCCACCATGAACCTCCATATTAGAACAGAGGCCACAAACAACAAATTACTTCAGAACCAACATATTTTGGTACAAATATTGGAATACAACAACTTTTCTCTTTATCCCAACGTAATGCTCCATTGTCTCAAGAGTTAGCCTAACGTAAAGATAACTTGATAATATTAAAATAACGAGTTAAATAACTTTACATGATTTAAGTACCATTAAAACAAAAAAGATAAGAATGCTTATCGTGCAACCTCCAAGCATGAGGGTATCTCTGTCTCTCTCATTTCATGCATATCTTCTAAGACTCAGACACATATACAAAGTATTGCTTCCACGTTTTGTTGCAGTCTGAAAGGTTAATCAAAACCATTTCTCATTCATATATATATAGATACGGGGTATCTTAACGTCTGCTAATCGTGTTCATCATAATGAATTAAGACACATTATACCTTGTATGTACAATAAGAAAAGATGATTGCTACATAAAAACCATTCAAAATTTAGGCACCAATTGGCTCGTACACAACTGAGTCCTCTCAAAGAGCCACAATAGGTCCAAACCTAGGGAAAGAATAAGCTCGCGCTCAATTTTATAGGTAAAAAATAAAGATTCAACATCAAAGACATCAATCGATGTCTCTTCCAGACCAAGGAAACGAACATGTACCTTGGGCCGAATAACCCACTGTAGCCTCTTTGTCACTATCTCTGACGGTGAATAATAGTTATACTCACAATTTTATAATGCACATGTCTCTTGATGTTCCAGATGTTGCTCAATAATTTTGGCACTAAATAGTATTGATTGCTATGAGGAAATGCCACAACCTTCTGAATATAAAGCGATGAAGCCAGAGGGTGGGGGCAGGGGGTCGACATCATATTTGACTCATGCTCTGGCTTGGATGCTATAATTACCTACTTAGGCACATCATCGACAAAAAGTGCCTCAGAGTCCCGAGATTTGTTTTTATTAGTTTGTCTTATTAGATAAAAGGTTCATATTCTACTTCACCAAAGGCACGTATTGACTCAAACCTAACAAAAGAAAGGGCTGTAATAAATTTCAATATCTTAGTCGTCTCCTTCATGATGCTCGATCAGTATGGGGGATGGTGGATGAACATTTCTCGACATCGAGTAAACATTGGTTAATACAAAACAATGATGAGAACTAGAAAATGTTTTTATCTCAAGTAACATTTTTTTTTGCAATAATGAAGGTTTTTTAAAATGTGATGTCATATCCTACTAAGAAAAGGGGATTCATGAATGAATGAAGTTATTATTTTAAGGAGTCTAAACATTAAGAATAAATAGACAAATTAATTCCATAATTAAAGTCATGTGTTATTAAAAAACATAATTAATATTATTTGGACCCCTAATTTTGAAAAAGATGATAATTTTCATGCTTAAATTAATACTATCAAATAAATTATGTGTGATCCTCAGTCTAAATGAAAGAACCGTGAGTTATTATTGTAATAAAGTAACCATTCATCCTCAACCCTCCGGGTAGGACTAAAAAACACCTAACATATTACAGCCACGTCGAAAAAATACACAGAGAACCTTGACCACCGCTCTGAAGTATTTATGTACTTCGGCCATCCTTGGATATTAGATATACGGGAAAATATGAACCCTTGCAGGACTATAATTCCATGTCGCTAAGTACCTTACCATGACACAGGAGTCTTGGCCGAAGCCGTAAAATAATTTAGGCCTTTAGCAAACTCACGAAAAATCTTGGTATAATTCTTAGTCGAGCCTTAATTTGGTAATATCATTCAATTCCATAAATTAATCACAGCATATTACTCAAAATACCACCTATTAAAGAAGCGAACGACGAGTTCAAGAGACAAAACATCAAAAATCATCCCTTCAACACTCGAAAGAGTTGGAGGGTTACTTAAGTTCACAACCCATTCCAATGATTCCTGAACAATATTAGAGGGCTACTATAAGTACAATTTGTTCATTATAATTTTTTTAATTCTTGAAAAGACTTACAGAGGATACTTTAGTTTAAAAGTTTTTTTTTCAAAATTAATGTCTTAAACACAATATCTATATCCAAATGTGCATTTAAGGCTACTCGACACTTCGAGAGGAATTCAAACAATCAAGCCATAACAACAAAGAAAACTAAGGCATTATGGTAAGTGCATAATAAATGATCAACGTCCAAAGGAAGATAAACCTTTAACTCTCCCCTACTAATACAGCCGAACATATTTCGACAAAACGTGTCAATCTTCGCAACACAACGAATGTAGTTTTTGCGAGCGCTCCCCTACTAATGCAGACGAATATATTTCGACAAAACGCGTCAATCATCGCAACACAGCAACGAATGTAGTCTTCCTAGACACGCTCGCAAAAACTATAAAGATATTGATAAAATCTAAATTTGTTCACTAAATTAACCGGTTTGAATAATTTCAAAACCCATTAAACCCAATCTTGAAAACTAAACAACATGAATTAACAAAATACTGTGCAACTCCAATATCCATGAAATTACCACTAATTCTTTTGAATTAATAAAAATAATATAAATATACATCCATTGTATCAATACATTTTTTTTAAACCTTCCTAGCATTTGAATTTGAGTTATAACATTTTTATTATTATTTTATTCATCATATTATACTTATTTAAACATTTCTTTTATTCCTTAGTTATTTCATTTTCGATATACAAATTTTATCCTACCAAAATCTATATCATCAATATTCATGTAAACTCTATATCTTATAAAATTAGAAGTGTTTAGATTTTAGTGTTGATATATCCCTATCGAATTTATGTACTGTATATCCAACTCTGGGTGTCTTAGAGAAACAGGAATTGGGTTTGATTCAAAACCTAATCTTGTAAAACCTATGAGACCTTGGTAAGAAAAAGGTTAGAAGTTGGAGGGTCCCTCCCATCTTCGGGGAAGATGTGGTTATCCTCCAATAGGATCAAGCGCTACTTAATGATCTTACAACGAAAGCATCTTTTTATTAATGCTTCTATAAAAATATTATTATATTAAAAAACATATAGTATAATATTTGCTAGCAAAAATGTATAAACCGATCGCAATAACTACAATATTGGCGCTCACGATCACAAACCCATCTGGAATCATTAGAATATATTATTACTCTTTATCAAAACCTGTATATTCCGTAAGAGTATGTTTAAAAATTAAACTAAAATTTATACGTAGTGTTTCAGAGACTACTTTTAGATTTTAATTGAATTGTCTTAGCTTATAAAAAGTCAAATATAGGCTTAAACCAACTTAAAATTTTTGGGTACATCAACTATTAGTATAGCCCGGCTCGGTAGGTAACCAACCATTTTGGGATTTGCTATTCTTTTAATAAACGTGACATTGTTTTTTCAAAAGATAGAACGAGCTTTTGAAATCGTGCGGTTCCACTATATAAAAGTTGACAAACCATAAAATGTATAATAATTGAAATTAAATGAAAAGGGAATAAAAAAAAAGACAAAGACAAAAACAAAATATAATGGTTTTTGTCGCTACCCATGTGAAGAGATTCTGTTTTAACCTAAGTTTGCCTTTGGATAATTGAATTCGATATATCAATCTAGATCAAATATATAAATTAAATATAAAATGATATGATAGATTCATTTTTATGTAAATGGATAAAAAGTAAAAGCAGAAGTAATTATATGTTTGGGTTGGTTGGTTGAACATGAAGTAATTTTCGCTGAAGTAAATAGTTTTTTGAATAGATAAGAACACTGTAAGTTCGATCGTATTTTTGTAAAATCAAAATTGTTATTTTAAAACAATTTTAAAATATAAAGATTGGTTGTCGCGTGATATTTTTTATCATCTAAAACTTTCAAATAAAAATAGTTATATTAATAAATTTAATGAAATGTTAAGTTTTGGTTAGTTCAAACTTAGTTAAGAGGTGGAATTGTGCATGAATTAGATGTTAGATTATTGATAAAATATAGAGGAAATGTTCTATTAACGGATTAGTTGTTTAGAAAACAGGAGAATTGGATAGTGTAAACAAATATGAATAAAAATTGTCAAAAAATATAAAATAAGTTGTGAAAATGGAAGAGAAATAAAATAAATTTTAGAAAATGAACCCATGATGTTTTTTCATGTTGAAAGTCTTTAATGATATCCTTCTCCATTAGACCGAGTAGATATATTTGATGGAATGTAAGCATGCCAAAGAGCCGTGGTAGTTTTTAAAGCTGTTTTTTTATGTTGACAAACTCACACGTGAGCGTAAGCACACATACTTTTGTTTTGCTCTTCTTTGTAGTAGATAATGGATTCTCATCCCTACAAATTATCTTACTTAAGATAAATGGATCTTGGAAGACAATCCAAAGTGCTTCAAATTGTATATTAGGAACCATATATGAGTGATACTTCAGAAAGTCATTTTTGGCATAACAACCTATCATCATCGTCGAACGTGATTTTTTTTAAATCTCATATCCTATTTTAATTTTCTCTTAAATAGATCGAATCATCCCCTAAACTGTATGCCGTTATCATCAGCGACAAATTTGCTAAACGAAACATCGAATCATGTTTCCCTTCCTTGAGTTGTTTGTTTATCCTAGGCCATGTTTGGCCGATAAAAACTTTTCTACAATGCGACGAGGGTTCAACAACTCCACAAGATTACATGGTCGGTCATTTTCCACTCCGATGTTGGTTTTGACTTCCGGCGAAGCATGGTTTTGCTCATGGCGAACAAAAAATCAGCTTCGTGAGTAAAATTTGTAATGTTTAGAATGACAAAGTTTGTGATTTTCAGTCGATTCTTCTTCAGATCGCGCCCATGCACGTTTATCTCAGAGAGGTTTCTATCAAGAATGATGTTTTTTGCATTTACAACATGACATGTGGATCGTTGCTCGTTGGTAACGTCTAACTGAAATGCAAGGATCATTGTTTCCTTCTTCTAAACGGTCATTATCGAGGAAAGTTAACTTCTAATCATGGTCCTGGCCGGGTTGTGATTCTCGTACTGAATCCAACCTGTACCATTTTTATGATGATGACAATAAATCACCTGATTAGAAACATTTCTCCCGTATATGTTTTAAGCATATGATAAACTTGATGCTTTATCACAGATATGAATTCCTTGCTATAGGTCATAACAACGTGTCGCAGATCAACAAATGAGTTTGAGTGAATGTGGCGATATGATGTTGTGTTGTAATATAATAATAATATTTTGTACTATAACGTCACTAATAAAGTTTAACGTGACAATGATGATTGATAGAGTTTGTAAAACTATGCATGCAATAGGTTTTATGCAACGACAATGATGTTTGTTAGACCTTGTGGTAGTAGTAGGAATGGAGGAGTCGATGGTCCCTGCACGATGAACAGTAAATTTTTATTTTCCAATCGTGATCGTAATGTATTTTAAAGAAAAACTATTATGGCCACCTTTTGGTTCCTACATACGGTGCCAATGATGTCATTAGATTTTTGTTTCGAGCTAACATAGTATATTTCGAATAAAGAATACTAATATGTTTCACGCTTGTTCATGTCTATAAATGTATAAAAAATATTACACCAAATTGTTAGAGTTAATCAGAGTCTGAATGAATAATACTATCCACAAGGGAAATCATACTAACATCTTGAGATCTTCGGATGGAGTATTATTTATGGATTCTCTTGCATATGTAACTATTACACTAAATTATATATATATATATTGCGTAAGTAAACGGCTATAATTCCACATGTTGTTTGGCAGTTACAATTGATTGTTGCCTAAGATATTTCTCCAGCCCCTTATAAATCAATACTTAATCATGGTACATATAGCTGCGCTCAGTGGCGGATCTAGGAATTGAAGTAAGGGGGGGCCAAAATTCTCGTCGAATTCTCGAATTTTATCTCTAACATTACTATCAAAATTTTCAATAAGTTGGCCTAGTCCCGGATCACTCACTATATATTCATTCAAATGAAATTTTACACTATCAGAGGTTGAAAGTTCTCAAACCTGTTATTTGGTTGATTCAGTTATTAAGCATGATAAGAAAAATTTGGTTTTATAATCTTAATGTATCTTTATATATTATTTTTAAAATATATATAAAATAAAATAAAATATAACAAAACCAAATTTAATATCTTAAAAAGATATTTTAAAATTGACATAAAAGTAAATAAAATTTGTTATAAAAAAATATATTTTTAAAAAATAGATGAAAATATATACAATTTGTTATATAAAACATATTTTTAACACAGATGAAAATATTAATATATTATTTTTAAAAGATATTTAAAAAAATAAAATATAACAAAATCATTTAATATATAAAAGATATTTCAAAATATAAATGTATAAAATATATTTTTGAGAAATGGATGGAAATAAATTCAATTTTTTATATAAAAAATATTTTTTAAATACATATAGATAAAATAAAAAATTTATGTAAAAATTATATAAAATTAAAATTAAATTTGTATTAAACATAATTTATAATATAAATATATAATTTTATTTTAAAAAACTAATAAATATTTTCATATATATTGTCTTTAAACTAAGTAAATGTATTTTCACTTTCCTAAATGAACACAAATCAGATCAGAAAAAATATTGATTAACAAGTGTTTTAAGATCAAAATAATAATAAAATTTCAAAAGAAAAAAAAAATATACATACCTTGAAAAAATAAATTGGTGAAACTCCTTCTGATCGTATTCTTCCTTTTCACCAACTCAATATCTTTTTCTCCAACTCAATATCTTTTTCTAAATAAAAGTAAGAGATAAAACATAATTAATTAGAAAGATTAAAGGAATATTAAATCAAAACAAATTATGGCAAAAACAAATTGAGAATACTTACAAAATCAATGGAGTTCTAGTAGTATTCCTAGAGATTAAGATGCTCGAGACTACATCTACCCATTTATAAATATCAACTTAAAATTTCCTTATAAAATATTCAAGATTTGTAACTTAAATTATTCTTTAAAAATATTCATAATCCAAGATTTTGTAGACTAAAATTTCCACTTGAGACTTTTAATCTAAATTTTTTTGTTTAAAATAGTCAACATACTAATTTTTAAATTAAAAAATTTCTACCATTATTTCAGACATTAAATTTCAAACATTCCTAAAAAAAGTTATTATCTTAAGTTTTTACTTTAATATTATTTAAATAATTATTACTTTAAAAAGGTTATAAAATATATCTTTAACTACTATAGAATTGTTACTTTAATATTTTTTAAATAATTATTATCTTAAAAAATTACAAAATATATATTTTAGTTAAAGGGGCGTAGAATTTTTTATTTTAACATTATTTAAATAATTATTACCTTAAAAAAAATTATAAAACATATATTTTTAGGTAAGGGGGGGCCTACGCCCCTCCGGGCCCCAACGTAGATCCGCCGCTGGCTGCGCTTTGCCTGAGCTTCTTTATAATAGTAAGGTTATGGAGGGATTATGTGTCAAGCTCAAGATATACTTGGGTATGATACAAATATATAATGTATCAAAGTTGAGTTACAGTTGAGCTGAAACATGTTGAGTTGTGAACCAAAACATGTTGAGGCCGAACCAAAACAAGATGAGACTAAGCCAGATTGTGCTAAGGCTTAAACAGAACATGTTAAGGCCAAAACAAAATGGTCTAAGACTGAGTCAGAACATGTTGAGATAGATTTGAAACGAATTGAGGTTTGGCTGGAACATGTTAAGGTCAAATAGAAATGAGCTGAAGCTGAAACGAATGAGTTGAAATTGAGATGGAACAAACTGAGGCGAGCTAAGGTTGAGCTAAAACATGATAAGGCTGAGAAAAAATGAACTCAGACTATGCCAAAACTAGATCGAAACATGCTGAGGTCAAGGATTCCTCTGAATATTTCGGTTGTTGATACGATAACCCCCTCCCCTTATGATATTGAGGTCTAAAGCATAACACCTTTATTTTGTGAAACAACGACTCTAAAAAGTTAGTTATTATGATGATCATGAGTAATATTGTAATCATGACCAACTCTACCAAAGTTATCCAAATAAGGAAAAACACTTAAACTCCACACAAACATATGGAGATATTTCATATTATGTCGTTGTCTCTTGCTACTAAAATGGGCTTACCAAATCCATTAATCTTCGAAGAAAGTATTATTGGATTCAGGACCAAATAATGAGGTATGATTCTCGTCGTTGTACGTAATGTTTGGTAAAATAAAGACAAAAAATAGAAAAATAATCCATTGTAAACAACCTTTTATGCTTAATTTTATTTAAAGAAATAATACAATAATTTCCATAAGAGAATTAACGTCTATGAATTGGAACTTCATGGTACACGAGTTGTTTCCAGCGATAGGATAAAAAGATAAAATAAGAATAATGAACACAGCAACGAGACAATTAATACGAGAGCATTAGTTAGAAGTTAAAATTCACAATTCCACTAACCCAAATGCTAAAGTCATCGCCACATAAAAAGAGACCATAACGGTCTTGACTGTAACTATTTTTTTTCTTTTTTTATATTGTGATTTTTTGAGTTTTTTTAATCTCGTAGAATATAATTTACTTTTTTTGGAAGTTCTAAATTTTTTATTTGACATGGATTTTAGTTATCCACAAACAACTTTAATTTGGTGTTGTGTTTTTGTGTGAATAGTTTTTTTAGTGGCGGAAAATCGTTGGAGGAAAAAAATCTCCACAAAGTATTTTGAGTAAGTTTGTCAAAAATTGAATAGATCCCAAGCTGTTAGCTGAAACTTAAACCGAGGGATAAAGCAATATAAAAAATAGAGTGAGAATGAGGTGATGGAAAATAATATGTAAATGAAATAATGACATTTCAAATATTACAAAATATTAGTAATTTACAAGAAAGTATGAGAGTTAGTTAGGGAACAAATTATTTGATTATTTTATATAAATAATAATATAAAAACAAAAAAAAATCAGCTATTTATTAAAGTTCCAGGTCAACTTAGAACATATATTTTGGTTTTAAAAGACAAGTTTTTTTTAAAATAAAATTTTATTGAATATAAATGTTATACAAGAGAGTTATTTCAAGATACAAGAAAAGTTACTTACAAGACAAGTAAACATTTAATTTATTAAGACAACAACATTGGCCATCAAACATATGTCTTGGGGGCTTGGAGAGAGGATGGGAGACTACTGCAATACTCTTTGGATTATGACAAGAAGATTCACATTGTAGTGTTTCCTTCACCAGATATTAAATCCCATCCAAATGTCTCGAGTTCTTGATTAATTTGGATAAGATTATAGATTTAAATAGATCCAATGCAGGAACAAATCTGATTGCTCCACAACATGAAACTGAAAGATCGATGAAGTGCTGTAAATTGTATCGACAAGAATAACATTGATTAAAATTAGAATATATTAAGTATCATCAAGCCTTAGGTAACAAATACCAAGGCTTTCAAGCATAGTAATGACCCTTAAAGGGCGGAGAAACTGATTGTTATGGTAGTCAATCTTCATTTTACATTTAATAGCCCAACGGGCAAGCCAACCAGCAACCTGATTTTGGATTCCAGAAATGTATGTAATGGTCATATTGGAAAGATAAGGTTTCTAAAACATTTTAATATAGTTTTGAGATACCATAGGGATAAGCCGGAAGCTAATATATCAACAATAATAGTAGAATCAGTTACTATATCAACATATTTATAACCATTTTGATAATAGATCACAATGCCATCTAATAAATCCCTACACTCAACCACTAAGGGAGTCTTCTTGTTGTATAATCTACCAAATGAAATTATAACATTACCCTTGTTATTTCTAACTAAGTCAACAACACCAGAAGTACCAATAAACATGCAAGAAGAATCCACATTTAATTTAAGTCTGTTTTGAATAGAATGAATCCATTTAAACACTTATTATCATTATTATACATGAAATAAGCAAAGTAGTTAGCAGCATTAGAATCACCATACCACATTTTCTTATTTAGAATCTTTGAATTATTTAATCTAGATAAAATAAACTTGATTTTAAGAAGAATTTGGTTAAATTTTATAATTTTGTTATCAAACTTAGCTTTGTTCCTAAAATACCATAGAGTCTAACAAACAATAGCAGAAAACGTGGTTCTAATATGAATATTTTTATAAGTAGACCAATACCAAGTTCTCATTAAAGGATGAATTATCATATAATTACTAATATTAAAATTTGAATAAACTTGCAATTTTAGACGAGATAGGCCAAACTTTAGAGTAGTTAACAAAGCAATAATTTACAGTTTTAATGTTTTGACAGAACTTGCATTTTGATGCCAGAGAAAGATCTATTATTTAAAGGTTATGATCAACTGAAATCCAGTATTTCATAACCTTCCAAAGCAAGTAGGAGTATTTAGTTGGGATAAAATTGTTCAATATCTTATCAAACAGATTTGAATGACTACAATGATGTCTTAAATTATCCAAAGTTGATTTTGTGCTAAAATTACCAGGCTTATCAAAGGACCAGATGATTTTTTCATCCTTGTCATTGCATATTTTCTGATTGGTTATTAAGTTAACGAGGGAAGGTTTCATGATGCTTCAAGTCTTTCAGTGCCCCAATTACCATTAACATAGAAAATTTTAACTTTATCATAAATGTACCAATTAAAATCATTCTCGCCAGAAAAATCGATTAAACTTTTATTTTTAAACCATATATCTAACAAGAATTCAGAATCTCCTTTCCCAATTTTCCATCTTATAAAAGTTTCAACTCTATCTTTGGTTTGAAATAAATGGTTTCCCAGTTTTAGACCATTTATGATCACGGTTCAAGAAAGTATAATTATTCTTACAATATATGGAATGCATATACTTAGGCCACAAAGATTTATTTTCGCAAAACTTGAACCATAATTTACAACAAAAAGTGTCATGAACATCAGTGATTTTTATACTATTGAGACCACCTTCCTTATAAGGATTATATATGTTATTTAAATTAGTCCAAATAATAGAGTGAGAGGTGTCTTTAGATCCCCACTGGAACCTATTGAGCAACCTTTCGATTCCATTGATGACAGTCTTAGGCAATGTATAACATTGAAAATAAAAATATGGTATAACCATGAGCACTGATTGAATCCGGACAACTCTACCACCAAAAGATAGAGATTTGGTATCACACTCAAGAATTTTAAATCTTATTTTGCGAACCAAGTCACTATAAATCTTAAATTTATTAATATTATGAACATATAAGCCTAGGTATTTGATTGGAAGGGTTTTTTTTTCTTGAAACCAGTAATGTTTTCTAAAGTATTGAATATAGATTGGTTGATTTTGTTTGAGATAATAAGGCTAGATTTATCTTTATTAATAGATTGGACATAGATTAATTGGTACTTATTGAGAAATGAATTAAAAGTCTTAACATTATTGAGACAACCATTTGCAAATATGACAAAGTCATTTGCAAATGCAATACAGTTTACATCCATATTACTTATGGTTCTAAATTTCATTTGAGGATTAGAACTGAAGAGATGATTAATAGCTCTTATAAGTTATTCCTCAGCTAAAATGAAAAGACTAGGGGGAAGGTGGATCCCCTGCCTACTACCATTCGTACTTTTAAAATAACCATGTAAACTACCATTAATAATAAGAGAGAAGTAAACATTATCAATGCTTTTTCTAAGGAGATTTGTGAAATTATCATGAAAACCCAAAGCTTTCATGATATTAAGGATAAAACTACATGTCATCTTATCAAAGGCCTTTTTCATATCAATTTTAAGAAATATATTACTACATCTAGTACTTTTATTCGGGTCATGAATGATTTATTGAGAAAGGAGAATGTGTTCATGGATGTTTCTTCCATGAAAAAAATCCTCATTGCTCAAGAGAAATGATCTTATGGAGAAGCTTAGATATTATGTCATTAAGAATTTTAGAGAGAATTTTGCTAAAAGGAGAATACAAACTGATAGGTCTATAGTCCTTAATGTATTTATGATGATCTTATTTTGGAATAAGACAAATAGCATTAGAAAACATACCATTTGGGCCAAACTTATCATTTCAGTAATCAATGAAAACTTTCACAAGGTCATCATTTATAATGGACCATTAGTTTTGGTAAAAAATACCGTTGAACCCTTCAGGGCCAACATCACTATTGGAGGAAAGATTCTCAATGGCATTATATATTTCATCTTTAGAGAAAGTCTTAAGAAACATTATATTATCCTTATTAGAAATAAGATTGGGAATGGTTTGAAATTTATCAATGTAAATTAACAGCTCTTTAAAATAATTTATAATAATGTCATTGATTTTGGTTTGATCATCAATCCATATACCATAATGGTATATACCATTGATTCTTTTGATTCTTTGTTTTTTTTTCACAAAATTGTGAAAGAGAGAGGTGTTTTTATCACCATTTTAAATCTAGATAATATTACTCTTTTGCTCCCAATAAGTCTATTCTCTTGCCTAGAAAAGAAGATAATTGGATTGGAGATTTTGCTCATGAAAAGAAATAATTTCCTCAGCTTTGGAAATATCACTGAAGATATTGCCAAAGGTAACATAATTCCAAGTTTTAAGTCTCTCCTTTAATCTTTTAAGTTTCCTCCAAAAAAACAAGCAAAGGTTGGCTATGCAAAGGGATGTATGAAGATTCTTTAATGGTTTTATTTAGGCCAGGGTGTTGCATCCACATATTTAAGAATTTGATTGATGACTTGTGAGTTTGAATATTTTATTTAAGGTAATACTAATGGGAGAGTGATTAGAACAGATTTTATCTAAGTGTTTAACTTTAATATTTATAAAATATTTTATCATTATCCTATTAATTAAGACTTCATCCAATATTTTCCAATATATTTTATTGGTCCAAGTATAAGGAGAACTAATGAATCCAAGGTCCTCAAATTTAAAGTCTAAAATTGTGTTATTGAAGTCATCCAGACTTCTCAAACACAATTTTAGACCAGACAGCTGCTCAAAAGCAGAAGTAATGCAGTAAAAGTCTCTCATAACAATCCACTCAAGTGGATTGTTAAATAGGTCTCTAAGCTTAGCCCACATGGGGATTCTACTGATTCTATTAGATTTAGAGTAGATAGCAGTGACCATAAAGATTTTACTGTCATTATTGAGGTTAACTTTAAGATGGAGGAGCTGCTCATGATTGCAGATAAGATCCACTTGAAGTTATCTTTTCACATTATCCGAATTTTATTATTTAGATTGCTAATCCCTTTATTAAAACCAGTATATTTAATTATTTTTCAAGTTTTCTCGCATTCACCATACATATTTCAATTTTCTCATTTTTAACAATGGTCTTTAATTTTCTTATTGTATTTTGTAACCTATTCCTCTAATGTTCCGGTTTAAGATTTTAATAATCATAATGAAGGATTAAATGTAACGTTTGATGAGGTCAGATTTCTTTAACACTAACCATTGTATATATCCGAGGGGCAGTTCAGACATATCCAGTACTAGTCCTGTTATCGGGTCGGGTCAGTCCGGGTTTGGGCAAGACCGGGATCGACTCGTTAAGCTACCGGGCGGGTCGAGCCGGACCGCTAAGCGAAGGGAGCCAAATATGATGGACCGGGACCGGCTCGTTAAGAGTCGAGTCGGTTCGGTCCGACTCTTAACGGACGGGTTTGCTAGTTTATCATAATTTTTTAAGGTTTTAGTTAAAAATATACATAGATTAGGAAAATAATTATATATCTCCCTTATCGGGCTGGTTACCGGGCGGACCGGTCCTGACCGGTAAGAGAGTCGGTCCAAAATTTTGGCTCCCAACCCGCTCCTTAAGCTATCCGGACCGGTCTCGGGCGGGCCTTACCGGTCCGGTCCCGGGCGGGTTAACGAATTAGGAGGCCCCCTAACAGCTCTATCCAGTACCATGCCCCACCGAACAGTATAACTTAGTGGAACACGACTGAGCTAGCTGTTAGTCATTTCATCTCTTGTGCTAATGGGTTTTTAAACTTAACCCAAGCCCATGATCCAATCCAGGAGGTCACTGGATCATTAAATGAGTATAAATACCCCAACTACTTTCATTAATGAGGGTAATCAGAATTTACTGCTAGCACATACCTTACGTATCTCTCTACATTTCACACTAAACATTAAATTCCCAAAACTCTTTCCAAAACTACCCTTTTATAAGAAATAATCCACACTAAATTGGCGACCACGGTGAGAGGCAACGATGCCTGAATCACAAATTCAAAATCAGTAGTAACAACCAGTTCGGATGGATCCGAATGCACAGAATAGTCCACCTACAGAGGTGGAAGGAGCAAAATAAAATAATGAATATACTATTGAGGAGTGAGATCAATTAAGGGCTGCAATTGAGGCTTTGAGGGCGTTAAAACATGTAGAGAAAAGAGTTAAAGAAACATCTGGTACATCGGTGCTTCACCATACAGATAATCCTGGTGAGAACGAGCAGTCCCTAAAGACTCATCTCAGTTCCAAGAAAACACATCGATCCAACGTGTGGAAAGTTCCACTTCAGAATCCTCCAGCAGCTCCTCTAATGATACAAAGCTTGAAGACTCAGTCTCATTTAGCAATGATGAAGGACGGTAAAAAAAATGAGGCTTACCAAAAAGCATTCAAGAAAGAGGGATATGCATGGCAGGATCAGGAAGTATCATGGAAAAATAAAGGGTTCAGCTGATCAACATATTGACCGTTTGTTGATTGATCCCTTTGCTTTCCAATCCGAACCATGTATTCTTGCTACTCCAAATGAAGATACCGTGTTTAGTCGTAGCTTAAACTGGAGACAATCACCTTTATCTATAAAAATAATCTTGGACACCTTCCTAAAATATTTGACAGTTCCAAGATGGAAAAATACGATGGGAGTAAAGATCCGGACAACCATCTTGAGCAATTTAAGAACTTTATGATGAACTTTGACTATGACGACATATTGATGTCTAGGGTTTTCTCTCAAACCTTCAAGGGGAGTTCCCTCAAATGGTATAACAGTCTCCCTCAGGGATCCATAATTTTTTTGACATATTCTGGGTTTCTTTTCAAAGGAAATTCGTTGGAAGCAATGAGCTTAAAGGTAATAGAGATACAATCATCCATTGCACCTAGAAGCCAAATGAGTCTCTAAACGAATACATCAACATGTTTATGAATACAAAGAATGGGTTAGCGGATTGCTTTGAACAAGTGGCAATTTCCTCTCTTACGTAGGGATCTAATCTGGGGAACTTGGCTGATTCTGTGACGCGAAAGAAAGCTATGACCTGTGGGGGTTTGTTGAACCAAGTGGGAAAACAAATTAATGTTGAGGAGACCAAGAAATCCAGAGTGCCTCGTCAGATTAGATCCACAACCACAACATCAATACCTCAAACAAATAGCCAGTCCGGTTACAGATCAAAAGAAACTGGACATGGATCTTACCGGTCCAGGCAGAGTCAGTCGAACCAAAACCAGAACCAACATGTTAGAAATGAAAGAGGACCCTGGGTTCAACCTGAGTGGTTTCCTGAGCTGGGAGAAAGTGTGGCCACAATATACGACAAAACTAAAAATAAAGTACACTTTAGAAAGCCATTTGCATTGCAGTCTCCCAGAGAAAATCGAAGTACCCGTTTTTGTAAATACCATAATGACATTGGGCATGATACCCATGATTACATAGCTTTGAAGCAAGAGGTGCGGAATCTCATTGAAATGGGTAAATTGGGGGCCTATGTTAAAAACCAAGGGGGGAACATGCCGGATAATACACAATCCAATGCCAACACTCTCCGAACTACTCCTTAAATCCTTCATGGAACGTCTAGAAAGGAGGATGATATCGTGATTATTGAAAGATTCAATGTGGATTCTGAGTACTTGGATCCTGATCCAACTCAAAATCGGGTAGGGGTGATAATTGATAAGACTGCTAGTGTTTCCGGTCTGGTTAAATACTTTGAGTCTTTGGGGAGACACTGTGGCTGCACCTTCCAGTTCTTCAAGATAGAGGCATGTTAACAACTTGGTCACTCAGTTGGATGGAAGATTGTCGACACATCTGTACCAAAATATATAGTTTTGGATGAGGACGACCTAAGAGACATTGCAGGACCTCATGAAGACACTATGGTGGTAGAGGCATAAATAGGAGGGAATGATATACGTCTGATCCCGATTGACACATGTAATTCGGTAAATATATTGTTCTTATGCTCATACAAACAGATGAGAAACCCCTCGGTTATTGAACGTTCGAACAAAACTATTAGGGGCTTCATAAGGAGTTCATCAGATCTGATTAGAGAATTCGAGGAAGAAGTATTATTGGGCAAGGGGCCTTTCAAGAATATGGTGAGGGTATTTTTTTGTTGTGGTTGATTGCTAAACATCTTATAATGCAACATTTGGGAGATCTTGGCTCTCTAGGATGCATGTTGTGGCATATACTATCCATTAGTGCTTAAAATAGGTTGTGCAGGGACAAGGGGGTGTTGTCCTAAGCAGTCAGGAGGTAGCTAGTGCTGTTGCATAGCATTCTCTAGCTACTTTCTAACTGCTTAGGTTAACACCCACTTGTCCATGCACAACATATTTTAAGCACTGATAAATATATTTGAGGAAGTTGAAATTCATTCTCTAGTTGAGGGAAAAAATGTTAAAATTGGTACCAAGTTGACACAAAGTTTGAAACAAAGGCTACTATCTTTTTTATCGGATAATCTAGATATATCGTTTAACAAACATAAGCATATTCAAAAATAAAATTAATTATCTTATAAATGCAAATCATAATATATTTATAATTAAAAAATATTTTAATAAATATAAAAGAATAAAGTGAAAATTGTTATTTAAAATATATACTTTAAAAAATATTTTTAAAGATACTTGAAATAAATACAAATTTGATAACTAAAAAAATAAGTAAATGTACTCACTAATAATATATGTAACTTTGAATTTGAGTTATAATGTTATTTATTTATTTAACATCCTGTTCTTTATTTTGTCCATTTTGTCCATATGGTTTAATTTATTTAATTACAATCTCCACAATTTTTAATTTATTTTATTAAAATCTTCGTATTCTTCTTTTTATCAATCTTGTTTTGTTTTATTTATTTTAATTAAAATTTCAGTCTTCTTTAATTTATGTTCTTCATTTCCTCCCTCTTTTCAAATTTATTTAATCAAAATATCTCCTTGATAAACAATTATCCATTGACTTTTAAATCAAATCAGTAATATAGAACAATAGAAGAAGACAAAGATACAGAAAAATTCAATTTTAAGAGAGAAAGATTAAACCAAATAAAATTCAAACAAATTATTGGAAAAAAATTGAGGTCTACATTTTTAAATTAAAAAATATTTTAACTTAGAATTTTCCTTAAAAATTGCTATTATCCAATATTTTAATTTAAAAATTTACTTTAAACTTAGTATTATGTCATATTTTTTAATTAAGATTTTTTTAAAAACACATAATATCCCAAAATAAACTATATAAATTAAATTAACCCATATTTAATGGTGATATGTACGTCTATAACTATATATATAATTAATTAACCATAGTAGACACTATGATATATATCAAATTAACAAATTAAGATCTAAAATTTGTAATATAAACAAAGCTAAAAGACTTTTCCAATATTAAGTAATGAAATATAAACAGAAAGAGAAAGACAATAAAACTTATTTATAAGGTATTTAGTTCCTTAGAAATTTACTCATTTACTCGAAATTTACTCATTTACTCTATGTGATTTTTTTTCTTGTGATTTTTGTTCTTGTCCTATGATTTTAGGAAGGTATACAAAGACACATTATATCTCTTCAAAGTAATATTCCAAACAACCACATTCATATATTTTTATAAACAATTATATTCATTATTTAATGTTGTGTGAAATATTTTGGCTCTCTGTTTGCAAGCTTTGTCTTCCTCGTATGAGGAAGGTGAGCCTCCGACATTGTAGAAGTCTTTTGTTGTGGATTTAGATTTTGTTAAGGATTTAGCTTTAGTTGTGGATTTATCTTTTGTTGTGGATTTATCTGCAGTAAATCGAGATAATAAGTTGCTTCTATTGTACATAAATTGTAGCTTCTAGCTTAGTTAGTTGATGTAGCTTTATAATATAACAATGAGGTTAATTCCTAAATAAAAAGAAAGTTACCCTTTTAAACCCAAATTAGCTTTACAACAACCTACTTACCCTATATAGCTAATAAATTCCTTTTCTAAACCATAAGTATGCATAGTTCTATATAAATTAGACTTAGTCGTAAATAGTCGTCCAAAATTCCATTGTTATGATAAAATCCATTGTTATGATAAAAGAAGTTTAATCGTGGTTATTGTTATGAAAAAAGCAGTTTAATCCTGGTTTAAGAACTAAAAAAACAAAAAAGAAGAAGTAAGTGAAATATAGCTTTAGCATATAATCATAATCTAAATCGGACTTCTTTAAACCCTAATTAAGGGTAAGTTTGATAGAAATAAGCCCTAGAAAAGCACCATGTACCCTATTTTTGGATAGAAGGGGCATGAAACCAGAATTCTTTTGGTTTAAATGTTCAAGCACTATATAAGAGGGAGAAGAGGTTCGTTAAATGTTAAATGGATCTTTGACACATAACAGAAAACTTCCTAACCCTATTGACCACAATGAATCAAAAATTAACTGTAAACATCGAGTAAGCATAAAACCAATAGAAAATCCAATTACCAATTTAAAAGCAGTAAACTTACCCATTTGTGTTTTCGTGGTTGGAGAGAGTCTATCGGCGGCGACAAAGCATATTTCACAGTCGGAATATTCGATTGAGAACGTTATGTCGATGTTGTTGTGAGAGAAATTTCAGTTGAGAGAAACGTGTTTCAGTTTTTCGGAAGAAGAGAGAGTGTGAGGCTAAAGAGTGAGAAATTAGGGCTTAATGTTTTTTATTTGGGGCGGATTTTTTTTGTTTGTAGACAATTACGTTTTTTTTCAAAGTGTAAGTCTCCTTTTATTATTATAAGTTGAAGAATATAACGTCTCTCTTGGTATGGCTTGATGGTCTGGTATCATTCTCATCCAGGTCGCTAGATCGAGTCTCCACGACATGACATGAAACGTATCAGCAAAATATGATAAACTATTATAAAAAAGAGGTATTCTAAAATACCTTATTTTGTGTTTTTGGTCTTTTATTTTTTTAAATATATGGATACTTAATATTATTTATGGTCTTTTATTTTTTTAAATATATGGATACTTAATATTATTTAATATTGTATCGGTAATATTCAACAACGCTTAATTTGGAATTGATTTTTTTATTAAAATTTAAATTATTAAGGAAATGATGAAGTAATATATATATATATATATATATATATATATATATATATATAAATTGATTTTAAAAGACAATAATGGTAATATTCAACAACACTTAATTTGGAATTGATTTTTTTATTAAAATTTAAATTATTAAGGAAATGATGAAGTAATATATATAAAATATTGATTTTAAAAGACAATAATATAGATATATTGATTTAAAAATACAATAATATAGATTTATATATAGATTTGATAATGTTAGTAAGTAGTAATTAAGATAGTTATTTAAAAAGAGTTTTATTATTATTATTATTATTATTATTATTATTATTATTATCTTTTTCAGCCTTAATCTATAATTTTTGATAATGAATCTGAGTGATTTTCTTAGATTGATTTTTCTTTGGGGAAGGCTATATCGAGACCCATTTTGCTATAATGAGACATTAAATCAAACTTTTTATTTTACTTTAGGTAAAATGACCATTTTACCAATCATATAAAACCAAGTTTTCGAAAAAAATCTAAACAATTTTTTTCCTCTTCTCCAACCAAACTTCTCTCTAAAACTAATCTAATACCCAAAGAATGAATTACATTAAAATCTTACTATTTTCTCTATCTTCTTTAACAAAACTTCTCTCTATTTTGAACTTTCCGACTTTTCGTAAAAAGAATGAATCATACTAGTCGAAGAGCTAGTTTTGTTTTTTCAGAATTATATTACAAGAAGTAATATGTGGACCCAGTAATTTGTATAATTTTCTATTAAGAAATAAACTAGTAATTGTGAAAATATGAAAATATTTAAGATGCGAGCTGCAATTTTTTTATAAAAAAATAAAAGAAGAAATAAACTAGTAATTGTGAAAATATGAAAATATTTAAGATGCGAGCTGTAATTTTTTTATAAAAAAATAAAAGAAATCAATATTTGAAATCAAGCGAAATCAGAAACGTCAATCATATAACAAAACCACAAGAAATAAAACAAAACATCGATTTCTAAGTTTGAATTAAATTTACAACCAAAACCCCTAAATCCCCAAATTCCATAACCTAAGAACTTGTAAACTTTGTAACAACCTTCGTTCCTTCAGATACAGCATGTTTAGCCAATTCACCAGACAACACCAACCTCACCGCAGTCTGGATTTCCCTTGAAGTGATAGTCGGTTTCTTGTTGTACCTCGCAAGATTCGCAGACTCACCAACCAATTTCTCGAAGATACCGTTGATGATGATTCCCATAGCTTTGTTGAAAATACCGATATCGGGATGAACCTGCTTCAAGATTTTGAAGATGTAGATCTTGTAGGTCTCGACGCTTTTCTTGGATCATTTCTTCTTTTTATCAGCCCCGACACCAGCTTCTTTTGGTTACTTCTTTCTGGCCTTTGGTTTCTTCTCGGCTGCTACGGCGGCCAAGGGATATCTCTCGGGGACCTTATTCTCAGTCGACTTCTTTTCTGCTTGGAGTGCTATTGTTGATTTTGATTAGGAAATGAGTTCTCTAGAGAAGAGAAATAATTTTCTGATTTTGATTGGTGAGATGCGAGCTGCAACTTGAATTTGATAAAAAAATTTGATAAAAAAATTTGATAAAAAAAGGAAAGAGAAAAGAGAAGAGATAATCGGCTGAAAAAGGTTTATATATTAAAGGTATTTTAGTAAAATTTGGGATCTCATTATAACTGAAGAAGGTCTCATTATAACGGGTCTCATTATAACCAAAACGGGTCTCGGTTTAGCGTTGCCCCTTTTCTTTTCCAAATAAACAAGAAGTTTAATTTGATTGAAAAATATCTTAATATATTATTTATTATATATAAAAATAAAATTTAACAATAATCTTAATATTTCTTAATATATTATTTTAAATAATATTTAAAAAATAAAATATAACAAAATCAAAAAATTTATTATGTAAAATATATTTTAGAAATAGATGAAATAAAATCAAATATGTTACGTAATAGATATTATAATATAAATAAATTATTTTACTAAAATAAGTTAAAACATATTTTGATATATATCGTTTAACAAACCTAAACATATTAAAAAAATAAAATTAATTATTTTATAAATGCAAATTATAATATATCGATAATTAAAAAATATTTTAATAAATATAAAAGAATGAAGTGAAAATTGTTATTTAAAATATACTTTAAAAAATATTTTAGAAGATACTTGAAGTAAATATTTAATAACTAAAAAATAAGTAAATGCACTCATTAATAGTATATGTAAGTCTTTACATATGTAACTTTGAATCTCAGTTATAATGTTATTTATTTGCTTATGGCAATACTAAATCGAGACCCGTTATGGTTATAACGAGACTCTGTTATAATGAGACCTTCTTCAGCTAATGAGACCTCAAACTTTACTAAAATACCCTTAATATATAACCTTTTTCAACCCACTATCTCTCTTTTCTCTTTTCCTTTTCCCCTTTTCCCCTTTTCCTTTTTCCTTTTTTTTCTCTTTTCTCTTTTCCCTTTTCTTTTTTTTCTTTTTTATCAAATTTAAGTTGGAGCTCGCATCTCACTAATCAAAATCAGAAAATTATGTATCTTCTCCAATTAATCTCTCTCTCTAAAGAACTTATTTCCTAATCAATATCAACAATAGTACCCCAATCAGAAAAGAAGGTGACTGAGAAAAAGAGGAAACGATCCAAGAAAAGTGTCGAAACCTACAAGATCTACATCTTTAAGATCTTGAAGCAGGTTCATCCCGATATCGGTATTTCCAGCAAAGCTATGGGAATCATGAACATTTTCATCAACATATCTTTGAGAAATTGGCTAGTGAGTCTGCGAAGCTTGCGAGGTACAACACGAAACCGACAATCACTTCAAGGGAAATCCATACTGCGGTGAGGTTGGTGTTGTCGGGTGAATTGGTTAAACATGTTGTATCTCAAGGAACGAAAGCTGTTACAAATTTTACAAGTTCTTAGGTTATGGAATTTAGGGATTTAGAGTTTCTGGTTGTAAATTGAATTCAAACTTAGAAATCGATGTGTTGTTTTGTTTCTCTATAAATCAAATATCTTAATTTCAATATCAAAGATCTTAATTTCAAATATTGATTTCTTATCTTGCCATCATCGGGTTTCGAACAAGATTAGAAATATTTTCACAGTTACTAGTTTATTTCTTTTTGTTTAACATCTTTTCTTCATTTTGTCCATATGGTTTAATTTATTTAATTACAATCTCCATAATTTTTAATTTATTTTATTAAAATCTTCGTATTCTTTCTTTTATCAATCTTGTTTAATTTATTTTAATTAAAATCTTCGTCTTCTTTTTTATGTTCTTTATTTTTTCTCTCTTTTTAAATTTATTAAATTAAAATCTCTCATTGTTAAACAATAATCCATTAACTTTTAAATCAAATCAGTAATATAGAACAAAACAAAGATAAAGAAAAATTCAATTTTAAGAGAGAAAGATTAAACCAAATAAAATCGAAACAAATTATTGAAATAAAAAATTGAATAAAAAATTGCGGTCTACATTTTCAAATTAAAAAATATAGTAACTTAAAATTTGCCTTATAAATCGCTATTATCCAATATTTTAATTTAAAATTTTACATAAAACTAACTATTATATCATATTTTTGAATTAAGATTTCCTTAAAAATATATATTATCCCAAAATAAACTATATAAATTAACCCTATAAAGAAAGTTGAAATTCATTCCCTAGTTGAGGGAACGAATGTTAAAATTGGTACCAAGTTGACACCAAGTTTGAAACAAAAGCTATTATCTTTTTATCGGATAATCTATATATACAATGATGATGTCACCCGAGTGTGTGTTGATGTAATTTGTCATAAGCTGTCGGTACGAGCTGATGTCGGACTAGTTGTACAAAGAAGAAGGTCCTTCTACAAAGAAAATACAGATGTAATTGTTCAAGAAGTTGATCGCTTGACTAAAATGGGCACATTAAAGAATCTCAGTACCCATTATAGGCTGCCAATCCTGTTTTGGTCAAGAAAAGGAATAGCAAATGACGCATGTGTATTGACTTCACCGATCTTAATAGGGCATGGCCCAAATATCCTTATCATGTTCCTCAGATTGATCAGTTAATGGTATCTACTTCTGGGAACAAGCTATTGTCTTTCATGGATGCATTTTCAAGGTACAACCAAATACAATTAGATATGAAGGATCAAGATAACACCACTTTTATTACGGATAGAGGCTTCATTGTTATAAAGTGATGTCATTCAGATTGAAAAATGTTGGGGCCACCTATCAAAGGTTAGTAAATAAAGATTTTTCTCGTTAGATTAGATGAAATATGGCAGTTTATATAGATGACATGATGGTGAAAAGCCTTGAAGAAGATGCACACATGTACGACCTTCAAGAAACGTTTTCCAACTTAGAGGTTGTGAATTTATAATTAAACCCTGAAAAATGTGTTTTGGGGGTCCGTTCTAGAAAGTTCTTGGATTATGTAATGAGTGAAATATGAATTCAACCTCATCCAGATCAGCTCAATGCTCTATTAGCTATGGATCCTCCTCGGAGCACCAAAGAAGTTCAAAGATTGACCGGACGATTGGCTGCGTTGAACAAGTTTATTTCAAGATCATCAGATAAATGTGCTCCATTTTTCCTAGTGTTAAGGAATACCAAAAACTTTAATTGGTCTCCGCAATGTGATCAAGCATTTCTTGAAATCAAGAAGCATTTATCTTCACCTAAAATGTTTTTTAAATCTTTTTAGGGGAGAGGCTTTACGTATACTTAGTTGTGTCAGGATATGGAGTAAGTGACGTGCTAGTAAGAAAAGTGGATAATTACCCATGTCTGTTTTATTATATTAGCAAAAGTCTGATGGATGTTGAAAGAAGATATTTGAAGTTAGAAAAGTTGGTCTTGGCATTGGTGATTGCAGCAAGAAAAATGAGACCATACTTCCAAACTCATTCCATTGTCGTCTGAATATCTTTCCCCTTGAAGAATGTTCTCCAAAAGGCTGATTTATCAAGCAGAAGGACCAAGTGGTCAGTTGAGCTGGGTGATTATGACATTGGTTTTTCTCCCCGAACAGCGGTTAAAGCCCAATCTTGGCTGATTTCCTGGTAGAATTCCATGTTGATAGCCCCCCCCCCCGAGAAAATGCAAGAAAACCAGTCTAAATAGGAATGGGTAGTCCAAACTGATGACGGGTCTATTACTATGGGATGTGGGGCTGGAATTTGTTTAGCTTCTCCTTATGGTGATACTATGTACCATCGTATATGTTTTTCTTCCAAAGCCTCCAACAATGAATCTGAATATGAAGCAACTATAGCTGGTCTTAAGCTAGCCCTTATATGTGGGGCGAAAAAGTATAATTAATGAGTGAATCCCAACTACTTATTTACCATGCTCAAGGAGAAGGAACAATTGATAAAATATTTGCTCATTTTGAGAGAAATTGTTGCAAACTTCAAAAATATCAAGTATAACCATATCCCTAGATCGGAAAATACCGTGGCAGACTCTTTATCAGTCACAACTTATTCTGAATCTTACTCATGGATTCTGATGCTAGAGTGTCCATCAATACAAACAAGCCAAGAAAAGGATAAAAATAATGAAGAGAGTATGAGCATATTTGTCATTTAACCCAAAGACTGGAGGTATGATATCTTTCAGTTTAATTCCAATGGGATTTTGTCTCTGGATAAAGTCCTGGCTAAGAAAAATAAAGACAAAGCTCGTGGTTTCCTGGTCTTGAAAGAAGTTCTTTATAAAAAATCATTTAGCAGACCTCTATGTTGTTTAAGATTTGAAGAGTCCCAAAATGTTTTATCCGAACTACACGATGGAGAAGGTTCTTCACACTGTGGCTATAAGGCCTTAACCAGAAGAGTCTTATTAGTATGGTACTATTGGCCAACAATAATGGAAGACGCTAAAGTTATGGTCAAGAGGTGTGATCCTTGCCAGAAATATGGGAATGAAATCCATGTACCAACAATACCTATGGAGTCCATATATGAACCAATACCTTTTGATAGATGAGTGTTAGATTTGGTTGGGCCCCTTCCTATGGCATCCGGTGGATATCGAACGATAATAGTTGCTATTGATTATTTCTCTAAATGGATAGAGACAGCTTCTTTAGCTGGAACCACTTTTAAGGCAGTTATAAAATTCATTCTATCCAACATATGTTGCATATTTGGGATTTCTTGAAATATCACTACAGATCATGGGTCACAATTTGATAATAAAGACATGGAAATGTTTTGCATCTCCAAAGGAATTCAACACTGTTTTTCTTCTCCATTCCACCCTCAAGCTAATGGACAAGTTGAAGTTGCTAATCGAACGATCCTGTTCGGGCTAAAAAAGAATCTGGAAGGAGCTGTAGGAAAATGGCCAAGTTATCTGCAAGAGGTATTATGGGCTTACCGAACTACTCCTCGGATTGCTACACAAGAATCTTCTTTTGCTCTCGTTTATGGGATGAATGCAATCACACCCATATAATTTACTTTACCATCTTTTAGAATCCAAATCTATCTCGAACATACCAATTATATGGAAGTTTGGAAACAGTTAGACTTGATTGAAGAGAGAAGAGTCAAAACACATTTGAGAATATCACACTATCAGGGTTTGATGAGGAGCTGATTTGCGTCCAAGGTTAAAATAAGAGATTTTCAATTGGGAGACAAAGTCTTGAGATAAGTCTTTTTACACACTAAATAAAAATAGTTTGGAAATCTGGCTTTGAACTGGGAATGTCCTTATGTGGTATGTGAAAAGGTCAAGTCATGGACATATAGACTTCAAGACAAAGAGAGTAGAACATTAAAGCACCCATGGAACATTGAATATCTCAAGTTATATTTAGAATAAAACTCTCTTGTAAATATTAATGGGACATACTCTTTCCTACCCTGGTGGCGTGGGGAGGTTTTAACGAGGTGTCGGGGTTTTTCAATAAAATTTTATGATTTATTCAAAAGTCTGGTGCAAAATTATTTACCATAGTATGAGGATATCAGATGAATTGAACACTCATTAAACACCTCGACTCTCAAATGAAGTATCTTTGAGCTGACCGGATTCGTTAAACACTTTATTAAATTTACTGAACTCTTAATCACATTCATTAAACACTTGTTATTAAATTCATTTAATGCTTATTAAACATTTGTTAAACAAATTGGAAATACTTGAAAACTACTTAGAAAGTTAACGTTAAAAAGCAATGAAGTTCATACAAAAGAAAGATGCAATATTCAACTTGTTCGGAACAATCCAAACCACAATTCATAACATGTCTTGAACCTTCAAGGACTTTGGTCTGAAAGACAGGAATTCAAAAAACATAACAAAATGTTTTAGCCGTCCAAGGACTTTAGTTTTTTTTAAACAAAATAACATCATAACCTTCGGGCTTTTTCTCTTCGCTTTCTTCATCACTTTTACCTTTTTTGGGACTTTTGAGATCAGCACTTGAACTCTCGTTGGTTCCTTCATCATCCGAATCATCTCTGCTTGAATAGTCATGCTTGTCACCATCCGACATGGTATGACAAGGAAGCTCCTCGTATGGTTCATATTTCCATAAAGGACCAAGGGTCCTCTTCGGAAAAGTCTCATGGAAATAAAAAAAACCATATCTGACTTAACCCCATCATCTATTTTCTCCAATGAATCTATTATTCCAGTAGCATACTTCTCTATTCCTGCAACTATCTCATGGGCTTGCTTCATTATTAAAAAATATTTTTCATGAGTCTTCTCCTTAAGCACCTTTCCCAAACTAGCTTTTTCTTCGGATAAAGTTGTGATAGTACTGGCACTGGCAGCTAGTTGCTCGTTCAAAGTTTTGATCTCGGTAGAGGCATAAGTTTCCAGTCCAGGGTACTTGGTCTGGAGATTTTGTTGAGCATCTTTTAACTGTCGTAGTTTGGTAGCCAAGTCCTTTTTTCCTTCTTAAAGGTCTATACTTTGCTGAGCACTGGAGACATCATTCTTCAAGCCCTGTTTTTCTGTGGTTAGGGAGGTTATGGTCGTTCTTTGTTCCCTCACTTTCCTTTCTAAGTCAACTACCAGATGGATATAACTCAAGAGGGCAGGGCTCATAATGTCTTACTGACTTGATATCTCGTACAACTCACTATTATGGGTAACAACGTTGGCCGCAGAGGCGTGAGGAAAAGTTTATGCGAAATCATCTTTGTCCAAATTGCTGAAGTACATGTTCTGGAATTCATCTAGATTGACATCTCCTTCAGCAGTTGCCTGCCCGACTGGCAGGTTGGTTGAGCAAGGAGGTTTAGGTGGAATGTCTTCTTATGGAGAAGGATTAGTATGAATGGGAGGAGGAAGTTCAGAAGGATACAAAATCATCTATGACCTTAAGCTACTTTTCTTTTTCTTTGCAGCTCTTTCGTCACTACTCTCCTTGCGCCTCTTATGATCCTTCCTTGTAATTTGAAGCGGATGATCTGATCCGCCATCTTGCTTGACTTTAAAATCAATTGCCTCCAACAAAGCGATATTGATTCATCATTGGTTTTCCGAACTGATCCCTTCAGTGACTTGATGAGATGGGTCGACTTTGGTTTTTTCTTCTTCTTGTTCTTAATCTTGTCTAGGTGGCTAAGGGCTTTGTTCCGGGAAGACAAGTGAATTTTTCCATCCTTAGCCTCAGTTCTCTTCAAAATGACATCTACAGGAGGAGGAGTGGTCAACTGCTCCCACATAAGATCTCTACTACTATAGTATTCCAGAGGTGAGACCTTACGAAATTTACAGAAGTAAAACAATTATGGAATCTGTTTCCCCATCTCTCTTATGCCCATTCAACTTGGTACATGTAGCATGGCCTGCTTCTAGGTGCTCCTGAAACATTTTTTTCCAATACTACAACAAAACACAATAATCAGTTCAAAATATTAACACATCATTTAAGAAATCAATAAAAATACGACCAGGTATTGCTTGAACTTTTCCAGCGGCTGGTCAGTTGGCTTGGGTTGGTGGTGGAGTTTATCTTTTTACCATTCTCCCATGCCCCACTGATAAAAATTAATTGATTCTTCCATGGATTCTCGAACTCCAACAATCGTTTACCACGTTGAAGTCATTGCCCATGTTGTAGTGGTAAAAAATGATATGGTGGTTTCTGCATAGACCATCCACGACAGCAAATTTATCCATGGGTAGAGGAATTTTTGACAATCTAGATGCCATAATACCAGCCAGTAATATATACCATGCATTTGGGCTCAGCTGACTTGGATATAACTTAACCAGGTGGAGAGACCTGACGATTTCTGGGTCTAGAGGAAACCAAAGGCCCTTATTGAGCACTTCAGTATATACCACAAACTCGTGGGATTTATAGTCCATGGGGGTTTCCGGAGTGACTGGAATTCTCACGTTAACAGATGCAGGGAAGCCCCACTTTGTTCGGATCCAACCCAACTCAGCAGTATGGGTGTATACATAAGCAATGTTTTGAAGAGCTATCAAATACTTCACACTAACCTTTTGAAAGTTTGGCCCAACTTTCCCTTCCAGACACTCCGGAAGTGTATCAGGATTGGATAAGCCCACTTTCAATCTAGGTGTCTGATCTGTTTTATTATCTTCAGTCTATCCGGACATCTCGAAGGGAGTTCCTTCCATACTGTCCTCTATGGTCTCCTTCATCACGTTGGACTGCTGTTCGGATGGTTTAGTATCCGCATGGGGCTTTATTGTCTCCGAACTAGAAGATTTCAAAGAAGAAGGAGTACTTTTGGCTTTAGACAGACGAGTTACCCTGCGAGGGGTAGATTTCTCAGCATCTGAACCCATGGCCAGGAAATGAGAAGGTTTTCTAACACTGGAAACTGCCTTTTCTTTATGAATAAGGTTCTGAAACTCTTGAACTGAAGACCCTGACGGTAAGGGAGATATGGTTGGGATAAAAAGTGTTCTTCTAACTTTTGATGTCTTTTATGATGATGAGCTCTGGTCTGTGCTTGTTTTCGGTCGACTGATTTTTCCACCAGGAGAGGCAGGGAGTCCAGCTGTAACTCTTGCGTCTCTTCTTGATCTTTCCAAATTAGATAAATTTATCCAACCTCCTTTCTCGAATGCGTTTCTGGCTGTGAACATAAATCTACCCATACACAATTTCAGAAAATTATCAAGCTCTGTCTCACTAGAATTTTTTGTGTTCTCGGATACAATAAAACACTGAAACCGATTTATATATAGGTGAAGATGTAGAGTTTACCTAGGGGAAGACAAATCGATCAAAGTAATAATTAAGGGCTCGTAAGTATGAGGGTTACACCCTAAGTTACGTTTTAGCCAAGTAGGTACAGGAATCTAGGAGAAAAAATGGTTGAGAGGTCAAATCAAAACTCGACACGTCTCCCACTAAAAAAAACTGACTTTTGAAATTCTTAACTATAAAGTTAATCTCTTCAAATCCAATCAAGACGCAGTTCGGACACGAACGACAAATCGGACGATCACCTTAAATACATACTAATTTTTATTTTTTCGAATTAGCTCTTCCAAAGATTCTTTGCAAGACCTAAATGGGCTACTGATGAGGTCAAATTTCTTTGACACTGACCATTGTATATATCTAAGGGAAAGTTCAGACATATCCAATACCATGCCCCACCGAACATTATAACTTAGTGGAACATGACTCAGCTAGCTGTTAGTGATTTTATCTCTTCGGCTAATGAGTTTTTAAACTTAACCCAAGCCCATGATCCGACTCAGAAGGCTCATGGATCATTAAATGAGTATAAATATCCCAACTACTTTCATTAATAAGGGTAATCAGAATTTACTGCTAGCACATCTTACTTATCTCTTTACATTTAACACAAAACATTAAATTCCCAAAACTCTTTCTAAAACTACCCTTTGATAAAAAATAAGCCACACTAAAGTTGATAGAACTTTGGAGGTATTTGTTTTTGGTTTCAATAGGTTGATTATTATTTTTGTCTTTATTTAAATGTTTTTTTGTTTCTTTGTTTTTTCTGTTCGTATTCCTTAAGTAAAAGGCTGGAGAATTTGGTAACTCCCAGTGGTGGTAGGTTTGGGAGAAGAATTTGATTGATTCTCATCAAAATAATCAATCATACCATTAAATTTATTACATGATTCAGTTTCTTGGAGGGCTTATATTATTTTAGGGTTTAAACTCTCAATAGATTCGGTAATTTTGCTTTTTGATTGAAAATTATCCTTAGGAGTTCCATTCTTGAAATTGGCAGATTCAAATAACTTATTTCCATAGACTTTTAGGTTTTCTTGATTCTGGATTTCTAAGTTTTCAGTCATTTATCATTTGGAGTAACTATTTTTTACTTTATCTTAGGAATGTAGTTTTCATTTCTTTTCATTAGGAATAATTTGATTTTTCAGAATCGTTGAGTCATCATTTGTTGGATTTACATTTTATTTGTTAACTTTTTTACAGTTTGAGGAAACACGACCAAGATGGTTGCACTCCGGACAGTATACAGGAAATGCACCATATAAAATATCCGACCACATAACATCTTGGTTATCAAAATCTAACCAAATTTTTGTACTAATAAGCTTGGATACATCAAGTTTTATCCAAGCCTAGCAGTAGTTATACCAAGCTTTATTAACATTTGGGATCCAAATAACCATGGGTCTTCTTATGGTCTTAGCTATATAATTAATTGCTTCAGTATTATAAAGGAACTGAAGTAACCTAGAGAAAGTAACCCGCATTGGTGTTACAGGAGACTTAATCTTAAGATTAAAACGAGGCTCCCATTTTAGAAGCCTCATAAAAAACTGGCCTATAAACCAGACATTTCTTATCCACGAGATTTTTAAATCATCTGTATTTTTAAGTTCTATTAGAATATGTCTCGGGTCTAATACTAGGTTTAAAGTTTCCTATAAATTCTTGCACAATTTTTATATTAGGTTTCCTATGAATATTTGTAAAGAAATACTTATATTGCTTTGAAACCTTCTTTGGTTGAAACTTTGCTGGTCCTAGCTGTTGGTCTTCTTTTGTCCTTTGCTACTTTATAAATTCACGGTAGGATTTCATCGATCCATTTTTGTATCCCAGTTGTTGTCGTCTCCGTTTAGAGAAGGAAATTCCTTCTCGTAACTCTGAGAAATTGAAAAGTTATGGTATTGTCCTGCTTCTTTTTGTGTGAATTATATATTGACTCCATTGTTCTTCTGGATATTATTATTCTTTGTGTTTTTTTCTGACTTTAATTTGTGGGATTAGTGGTATTTTGTTGGATCTAATTTTCTTTATCCTCTCCAGATGGATCTTGAATTGACTCACCAGATTTCATTCTTCTCTAAAATAATTTCTTCACTGAAACCTTAGTATTTCTTCTGATTTGGTTTTGAATCTTCAAATCTTCCTTCCGACTATAACTTGACTAATTGCTTGAATCAGAATCTGATTTTTTTTAAAAACAAATCGAATTTTATTTTTTAAGATGAAGATTTTTTATTTTCTGATAAAAGAGATTTCAATTGCACAATAGATGGAAACGTCAAAAGGATTGAAAGAAAACAAACGATTCTCAAATAAAAGGTTTTTTTTTTAGCTCGTAAGAAAACAAACGATTCTCAAATAAAAGGTTTTTTTTTTTAGCTCGTCTGACCTCTAATCCTTTACCACCGTCATTTTATAACCCTAAGTTTAAAATAGGTATTTTAGTTACCACAAGTAACTATAAGTTCATATTTGTGTCCATTTGTTTTATTCACTTGCATCTTTACAACTTATTTAAATACCTCTTCACCAAATTACACACAAAATCTTGTTGAATTTAATAGGCTAACCCTTACATTTATATTTATGACTTTATCCGAATACATCTAGAAAGTATAAATAAATTGTTGTTTCAAAATAATAGTTTAAAATAAGTACCTCCATTTATTTCTTTAGTTATTTCATTGACCAAATATAGTTTTAAAACTAAAAAAAATATAAAAAATATATATATGGATGAATTCTTTTTTCCACGTCTATACGACAATGAAAGCAGTCCAGGAAAACATGGTCGAACTTTTCCATGGAAATGACAAGACATGATCTCAATAATTATCATGAAAGCTAGACAAATAATAGATATCTGGATCCAATAATTGATGTCAAGTTTCAGATGAACGTCAAACTCACAAATAATAAATGAAACCAAATTGTGAATTATTAACATGTAAAAATAATTCAAATAAAATTACAATATTGGTTCATGATTGTGCTCTTCTTCTTAGGAGCTCTAATACTTGTCTTTCACCAGTCAAGTGTTCAACCAATCCTTTCAAAGACCCAATATTAAAATCAGAAAAATACATTACACCTAAACCGATTCAAATATAAACAATTTTTATACTCCGAAATATCATAAACAAGTAAGCAACATAACAATTTTTTCAAATTCAGACAAAAAAACAGATAATTATTGTTTGAGCATGTTCGGCAAAGGTACATTATAATTTCACTAATCCATAAACAAATTTCGGCAATCCATCCAAGAGTTACTGAACTGAACTGTATCATACTAGTAGGGAGACCGTGCTCAAACACTAAATCTAAAACTAAAATTTTAAACCTTATTTCTTTGTTTCTAAAAATGTATTTACCATTCGTGTAGTCGCGGCAATCATGGGATCCAACTCTGAGATTAAAATCCCAAGTAGTGTTGAATTCTTGTGCCATCTCGACAGCATCTCCCGTGGAAGACCCAACCAACCAACACTTCCTATGCGGTAAGTTTTTCATTGTCCTCTTACGAACAGCTCCTGGTAAAAAGTAGAACCAAACAAGGATAAAGGTCAAACCAACGAGATTGAAAAAGTTAAGTTTTTAGAAAAGCTATCAATCACGGTCTTCGTACTAGGATGATTTTGTTTTTTTTGTACCAAATACCAAAGACTTCGTGTTAGTTGAGATATGTTCGTGTTTACGCTTAAATCAGTGATGGTCCTTTGACCATGACGATTTCTTTTATATTGTCCTTGACTTCCATCCACTCTGACGATTTCGTCCATATAGATTTTTATCAAAAATTTATGGTGAACATCTCTCGACTATGACAAAATGTACGGTGAACGTCCCTCGAATATGACGATTTTGGGCGTCTGGGACTAAATTTATCAAAATCGTTATGGTCGAGGGACTCCCACTGTAAATTTTGCAATAAAAAAAAACTATATGGATGAAATCATCATAATTGAGGGACCTATATCGAACGTTTTAAAGTCAATGAACTATATGAAAGAAAATCGATGTAGTCAAAGGACCAAACATACATTTAAATCTTTCTTATTTATATACCATTGATCTCTCCCATATCTAACCGATTTGAGATTTTGGTCGCACCTAACGCTTATGTTATTAAACACTCTGGATTTTGGTCACACCTAACACTTATGTTAGCAAACACTCTTATTGTTTATAAGTGTAAGCCCGTGGGAGCCAACAATCCATAGTGAAAAACTTTATACAAGCTATACACAACTTATCTCCCTATATTCACATATAAGCCTTAACGAGTCTCTTATTGAGATCTTATTCGCATTGTGTTTGTGTTAATGTATTTCTGAATGATATGTTGTTACACAGCAGAAATGTGTAACTCAGTGTCGTGGACTTTATATATCCGAAACTAGAGTTTTAACTACAAAACTTGAGTCAAACCTATAAGAATTGTAAAAGAAGTTCAAATGTAGCCATCTTTAACTCACCAGGGATTGGTTTACCCGAGAGAACAGCAAGTGCTGCGTATATGTCCTCAGGATCTTGCGGCTGGAAATCAAATACGACCGCCTAGAATAGAATAGATACCCAAAGTTGTACAACTTTAAATCTAAGTTACAGTTTTCGAATCTCTGTTGTTCTTGAATCAACTTAGCATTTAGCAGACACTAACATAGCATACAAATGCTATGCTTTGTATATGGACACTAACACATCATACAAATGCTCTGTTCGAATTTGGACACTAACACAGCATATAGACGCTATGTTCGAATTTCGAACAAGATTTTGCTCCCCCTACAATTAATTAAATAAATTCGGATTTATAATTATATATATGCTTAAAGTAATATCAAAACAAACCCAATTATATTTTTTTGAGCCTATGAAATCCAACCTACAAAGAACTAAGTTAATTTCCTCTCAAATTCACTATATAAAATCAGAAAAGAGAAAGAAAGAAAGTAAAATTACACAAGAAATTATGTAAATTTAGAGGGAGAGAGATAACCTGAGAAGTAGGGAGTGGTGAAGAGGGCTTGATAAGAACTAAGAAGTGTTGTAAATACCAGAGATTGAAGGAGTAGGCGGCGGACACTAGTACCTGCGGTGGTCCCTTCGCTGCTCGTAGTGGCACCGCCGCTACATACACTTCATCTCTTCTTGCCACCGCTGGTTTTGAAACCAGAGAAGACATTCCCGATTCTACTTCAGCTCTTTTAGAAGAAGGATACTTATTTATTTTGTGGTGAATATGAAATATAAATTAAAAGCTTCAATTTATTTAAATCGGTTTCGGTTGAATTCTATTTTTTATAAATAATTTTATTAACTTAATTTTTTATTTGTGTAACAAGCATAAAAATGATAATTTTTTTTTAAAAAACATGATAAATGCATATATACACACATTTTAAAATATTGGAATCGTCAAACGAATAATATCGATATTATATAAATGCTTCATAAATACAATGAATTAATAACACAAAAATAACTTGGAAAGTCATAACATTATGTAGCTGTGGAAGGTTAAATTTTCTAAAGCAACTTAATATGTCAAATTTTCTAAAATAAATTGATATGTCAAATTTTCTAAAATAAATTGGCATGTCATATTTTTAGAATTTTATGTGGTTGTGGCTACACATTAAAAAAAACATAACATGACAAATTTTTTTAATCGATGCACAAAGTTGGCATGATATATATTTACTCATAAAAACAACATGACATAACATAGTTTTCAAAAACAACTTGGTATGACAGATTTTTCAAAAACATCGTGATATAACAAAGTTTTTAAAAATAACATAACATGACAAACAATTTAGTCGATAACGTGGCATGACATATATTTACTTAAATATGCGATCTTGATCTTATTTACAATTCCCTTTTGGAAAAATTGAATAATTTGCAGTGTCAAATTCATGACAGATGGATAAAATAATTTCTTAGTTGTGGTGTCCAAAACAACTGCTGGACCTATTGCCCTTAGCCATGATCGTCCCAAATGAACATTTGGTTGTTTACGAATACAATTGTGAATCAACATCGTTTCTCTTACAAATATATATTTTAAAAGTAATAATGTATATCGTGTTGACTCAAAGATTTTCTTTAAGGATTTGAACAATCACTTCAAATAAATGTCTATCAATAATAATGTCCATTTTCTAAACCTCCTTTCTAATTTTTTATCACGGAATGTCTTGGAGTTAATGTATAATGGATTTCTTTCTTGAGGCTTTTATCTACTACTTGTGGTAGAAACTAACATTGAATAATATTGTTATTGTTAGGATTTACTATGCAATGTATCACCAATGCTCAAGCACAAAACAAAATAAAAAAACATGAAAGAAAATAACACATGATTTAACATGGTTCGACAATTGTCTACGTCCACGAGCGTCACCAGAGAAAAGTGTTTCACTATGATAGAAAATGGTTACAAATTTCGAGATTGTGTTTTTGTGTAGTCTTAGTAGTATAGTTATAGGGAATAAATAGAGCTTACGAGATAATGGGCATAATGGGCTCATATACACAATACGAGTCCATGACACAAGATTCTACCGACAGATATACACTGTTATGACATTACACAATTATTCGACTCATACTCAACAATTATCTTAGTCAATTTTTTTGATGCAAATATATCTCCATAATTATTATATTAAGATAAACTAAAAAATTACACATAAAACTTCGTAATATCAATATATCTTTAGTTTTAATTAAGCATCAAAATTCAAAGGTTGTTCAGATATTTTAAGTTTATAGCAGCGAAATTCCGAGGAATTTTAGAGTTGCTTTTAGATAATTTTTTTAATATTTGATATATCTATTATAAAGAAGACTAAAATGAAAGTATTTTTATTTTTTAATGAAAATTGTGTTTTCAGAAAGGAGAATTTCCAATTAGAAAAAAGAGTATAAAACTGAAAGAAGAAAAGTAGAGAATAAGAAGAATAAAGAAGAAGAAGATGAAAATAAAATGAGTCCAAGATTTCCTTTTGAAAGCATCGTATTGCTCAAAATCGTTTGACATACACCTAAGTGGTAGTTTTACATTTATTTAGCACCTGACTGCTCAGGTTTTCTAATTTTCTGGCAGAAAATTTAAAAATTGTGCAAAATTGGACTCGGGTTAATTTTATAATACTGCAATACCGATGTTGATATTAAATAGAAAAATTACATTTTCGGGGTTTTAACATAAATATTTTACTCATAAATTAAAGATTATCATTTAAAATAAAATATTAATAAATGTTTTATTTTTTTTATTATAATCGTATTTTTTTATATAGTTTTAATTTTTTTATAAATTCAAAATTCAAAATTAATTTAAAATTCAATTAAAATTGCACGTCGATTAAACTTAAAGATGATTATTAAGAGTGATTATTGGTAATAAGTAATGAATAATTGTGTATGAGGTATTTCACGAGTGAGCCAAAAATAAAGTTAGAATTTCGGATATTAAGATGATAATATCGTAGCATGGAGATGATATATATAAAACCGAAATATGGGATTTGAACGATTCTAAAAATTAACATCAATACATCATACCCGAACATAATGCAATGTGGATGAAATTCTTGGACGTGGAATATGATAGACCAATTATATCAGAATGGAAAGATATGTGGTTAACTTTATACCCACTTGTTTAGCTCAAGATGAAAAATAAGTTGTTAACCTCTATAGCACTTACGTGACTTGTTTAGAACAAGCATATGGAAGCGATTTGAAGAGAGACAAAAATAATAATTTATTCAAAAAAAGAATTGTTAAAATGTAACTAAAGTTTCACATGAGATTATGTTAAAAAAGAACGGTTCTTCATGTACAAAACGGACATTATCATAGTAGCGAGATGATGAGATTATGTTAAAGTAGACTAAAACTAATGATGATGGAACATATGATATGCTATTTAGATATCTACATAAGGGGGTTTACCCTCAAAATAGGGTTTGACCTGAGTATGAGTTCAGCCTCAGTATAAGGTTCAGCATTAGTATGAGTTTAACCTAAGAAGCGGGTTCAGACTTAACAAAGAAATGTTCGACCTTAGCATGAGCTCAATATCGGAAGAGGGTTCGACCTGATCATGGATTCGACCTAAATATGGGGGTTTGGCCTTAAGTTGCTCCAAGTTTGAGCTAGTGTATGAATCAAATTGAAACTACATATGATATATTGGTTAAATATTTACATGGATGAGTCAATAATAATTATTGATTATGACGTGTAAAGGTTGTCAAAAGTTTGTTGTAACTATTTCGGTGACATGTAAAGGCTATCAAAAGTTTATTGTAATTGCTTTGGTTCGCTTTTGTGAGCATGTTTGTACAAATATACACCTGCATTGCAGATCATGTATATATGGTCAATTATCGATGCACACCCCAAACCAAACTTAATTAACACTTGCATCCGACAATACAAGTTACCAATTGTTATCTCAACCAAGTTTTTTTTTACCAAAATATATCTTTAGTATATATAGGTTTTCATCACATACGTTGATCAAATATTTCTGATTTCTTTGTTTTTTTTATAAATTTTAAAAGTCCGTATCTTTTAAATTAGAGCTCGGAACAAATATGAAAAAATGTCCTTAGTTTTTTTTTAAGAAAAACAAAATTAGATCCATGAATTTTCTTATGATACCAGATTATCATTTGTTCGCAATTCACATTTGCTTTAATAATTGTTTTGAAGTTTGTCTTAACCAATGTTTACACGAAGCGGAAGAACAAAGATAGCTGAAGATGAATTCAATAAAGTTTACTTTAATAAATTTACCGAAGATAATGATTTTAATTTCTATAAAATTAAAATCGCAACTCTTATTGTACATAAGGGATTTTTTGTCACCATTGTTAAGAAAACTACAAAAGAGATAAAATGTCAAAGTGTTATCTAATTATTATAATGTTATATTCTTGAGTTTGATAGATAAAGTACGTAAGGAGATGTTTGGAAAATCTACTAACATGAGAATTTGGAATAATCTTTAAGTTATTCAAATGAAAAGTCTTTAATAAATAAGTGTATCTCAAGAATAAGCAGTATACTCCAACTATGAATTTTAGCAAAGAGACTATGAAATACTTGGATGATTTTAATAAGATCATTCTTGATGTGAATGTAATAGGAGTCAAGGTTAAACATGAGGATCAAACAAATATTCTTTTTCGCTCTTTACAAAAAATGTATGGATACTTTGTTGATATTAGCTATAGAACATACAATCTTTTACCATGTCAGAAGTGAAGAGTGTTATATATTAAAAAGATTGTCATAACAAATCTGTTTTTAAGATTGACTTTTGTTGAGGTGGCTTGAGTTTAAGAAGAATGCTTGGAATGGGAGATTCAAACAAGAAGAGATAATAATCAAGATCCAAATCTAAAACATCAAATATTGGTTCTAAAGTAAATTATTGGTTATGTAACATTATATCAGGAATAACTGTCACGAGAGGAAGAAGAGAGATAATAACTAAAAGTGTGAAGCTGAATATGCCTAAATTGTTTCTAATGATTAAGAATATAATTGATGCAATGATGGATTACATTTAAAATTGTGGTAACAAATGGGTTATGGACTCAGTAACATCCTTTTACATAACATCTAAAAAGCACTACTTGGAACACCTGATGAGCTTTTTGCTGTAAAAAAAAGAAGAAGCATGTGACTCAAGTTGTCTATAAAACTTGAGACAGTCATAACATATGTGAGATATATTCCTGATGTTAAAAAAACCATTATCTATAAGGATGTTATGTGAGAAAATGTATAACTATAAAGGTGACTATAACAATCTTAAGGTCTCTTAAGGCTTACTAGTTGTTATAAAAGCTAATAGAACTAATGGTGTATTAGTTCTTAAAGAATATAGAGTGGTTGGAGGTGTGTCTAGTGTTGAGAGTGATTCTCCCAAGTTATGGAATAAGAGAATAGGACATTTAATTGAGAAAGAACTAAATTAACTCAACAAACATGGTTTATTCGATAGTGATAAAGTTTAGAAACTAAGTTTCTATGAGAAATATATGATGAGAAAAAGTAAAAGAGTCAAGTTTACGACCAACAACCATATATTTGATTATATTTGTTCGACCTTTTGGGAACCTGCAACACATCTTATAATGGGAGGTTATAGGTACTTTATATCCATAATTGATGACTATTAGAGAAAATTATAGACTATAGTTTTGAAGTCTAAATATGAAACATTCATTGTCTTTAAGGATTGAAAGAAGCTGGCGGAGAATCAGTCCGAGAAGATGTTGAAGAAGTGAAGAACTAACAATGACTTTAAATTTGTGAATAAACCATTAACTAGCTACTACTCTAAACTTGGTATTTCTAGATATATAACCTTGAAATAAACTCCTCAATAAAATGGTATGGCTGAGATGATGATCGTGACCTTATTTGAGAGAGTTATGTGTAAGTTTTTTATAACTAGAATGAACAAGAGGATATTGGGGGAAGCTATCAAGACAATTACATACATCATCAACATGAGGCCTTTAACTACATTATAATTCAAATATCCTCAAAAGAGGTGAAATGAAAAAAACTAGTGATGAACCACTTGTGAGTTTTCGAATGCACTGCTTATGCACATGTGAAGCAGGGTAAGCTTCAGTTGAGAGCACTAAAATGTATATTTTTTTATCCGGAAAGAGTGAAAAGGTATATGTTGTGGTATCTGGAATATTGGAGAGAGAAATATTTAATTACAAGGATGTAGTATTAATTAAAGTTAAAATTCCACAACTCAAGAAGGTTAAGACTACACCTACGACTACAAATTGGAGAACTAATGTGGAGTGGAGTTTCAACAAGAAAATAAATCTTAGGATGCTTCTCATGGAGCTTGATTTGGGCTCGATGTAGGTTTGGATTTTGTAGAAGAAGTTTAACTTTGGTACGAGTTCGGCTTTGGCAAAGAGTTTTATGGTTTAGACGCCTCCAATGTTCAAACTGAAGAGAAACAAAGAGATTTTGATATTATCAGTTAGCGAGGGATATATCTCGGATACCTAGTGTACAAATACATATGTATGACTATGCTGACATTATAAGTTATATTTTATCTATTAAAATGCATGGAAATGTTCTTGAACTTAAGAACAACGAGATTTTGATATTATCAGTTGGCGAGGGATATATCTCGGATACCTAGTGTACAAATACATATGTATGACTATGCGGACATTATAAGTTATATTTTATCTATTAAAATGCATGGAAATGTTCTTGAACTTAAGAGTTATCAGAATATCATGAATAACAGTGGTAAACCCAAATGAAAGAAGGCCATAGAGGAAGAAATGAATTCTCTGAAGAAGAATGTATGTTTGATTCTTGTGAAACAACCAAAGAATCAGATTCTTGTTAGATGTAAATGGATATTCAAAATATAAAAAAGAATTTATAAGGTTAAACTGTATAGGTATAAAGCTAGATTAACTTCTAAAGTGTTGATGATAAGGCATAACCCCTCAACCGGTTTACGCCCATCAGGTATGGCGAGGTACCTTCGACTATGAAGAGGAAGTAAAAGGATATCTACTAAGGCACCACCCTCCATCAGATTATACCCGACGGTTTGGTCGAGCCACACCCGATCATACATCGGAGTTGGATGGGCATCAGTAGGAGGTGAGCGACACGATATCCCAGTCAGATAGAAGGAGGTTTTATTGGTTACCAAGAAGACCTATAGCGATATATGTAGACCCAGACGTCGCCCGTGTAAAAGTCGAATTATACTTTGGACCAGAGATCGGTTATTAAGAAAACAAAACCACTAAAAGAGTAATAAGAAAACAGTAACAAAAAAGCAGTAAGAACGTATGAATGAAACATGGGACACGATCAAGCACAATCGATAACGAATAATTATTAGGGGATATTGGTGTAATGTATGATGTATATAAAGGGATTGAAAACCTAGAACAATGTAAGATTTTCCAACTCAAGTAATAAAAGAACAACATTTTATTCTTCTAACTTTCACAACATACATTATCATTGTCGCTAAAACCCCTCACTAGATTTCGTCATTCGTTATCCGTTAATAGTAATGTTCGTCCAATACGGCACATACAACGAACGTTCTCCAAGGAAAAATCAGAGGAAATTTTCAAAGAGGTGGACAAGCTAGTTAGGTTGGGCCACATCAGACAACCTCACTACCCGACTTGGATAGCGAACCCAATATTAATAAAAAAATAAAAATAGACAGTGGCGTATGTGTGTCAACTTCACCGATCTCAACCAAGCATGCCCAAAGGACGTCTTTCCTCTCCGGAGAATTTACCAGCTAGTCAATGGCACCGCCAGAAAAATGTTTTTATCACTCGAATACAACCAGATACCTATGAAGCCCGCGGACGAGGAGCATACAACATTCCAAACAGAGCAAGGTCTCTACAGTTATAGGGTCATACCATTCGGATTAAAAAAATGCATGTTTGACTTATCAAAGGTTAAATAATAACATATTTGAGGGAAAACGTGACCACCATATGGAGGCTTATATCATTGATATGAATGTGAAAAGAGACTCGGGGAGCGGCAACATAAAGTCCCGGGGACAGCCTTCCAAACATTGCGGAGGTATCATCTAAAATTTACCCATCTTAAATGTTCATTCAGTGTGCGTAACAGAAAGTATTTAGATTTTATTGTTAGTAAAAAAGGGATAGAGGCCGACGCTTCTTAATATCAGGAGATATTAACCATGGAACCCTCAATAAATATAAAGAAAGTGTAAAAACTAATGAGACACTTGAATGTCCTCTTTTGGTTAATCTCTAGAACATCGGATAAAATTCAACCATTCTTCAAAATATTGAAAAGAGCTAAATTGTTTTAACTAGATGGACGAATGCAGTGCAACATTCGAAGCATTAAAATAATATTTGAAGTCTCCAGAATGGTTAACAACACCCAATCCAGGAGAACATCTTTACCTATACATCTTGGCATTGATCTATACAATAAGTGGTGTGCTACTACAGTAAACCAAAGACATACAAAGGCCAGTATATTATTTTATGATGTCTATATACATTCATGCATGTGATTTTAGTTTGGCTACGCTAAATATTGATATGTTTGTTATAAAATCTAAAACAACACACTGACATAAGATATTTAACAAGTAAAAAGTGAGATAATAATTAAACTAAGATTGTCAAAGTATAAAGGATAAAATTTGTATAGTTGGCTTACTACTTGGAGGTTTTTTATATAATTTTATTACAAAAATCCATGCTCTTAATATGTGAAAAAAATATTTGAATCTTATCACCTATTTTTAAGATAAATACTAGGATATACTGTTATTTGACTTAATTTAACCTTAATCATTGAGAAATATATCTTAGTTTATCTTTAGTTTAGGTTCGGTCTATATTTGTCACAAATTACTAATTAGCCTCCCATATTATATATTTATGTTTGACTAAATTACATATTTATCCATTACCCGTGGTCTTTCCGGTTCTTGTATATTGAGTGAGGAAGGAATATAATTTTATATCTGATTTTCTTACATATCCAAACCCCTATTTTTGTGACCAAGGTCTTGATTTTGAACTGCTTAGTCAACAATTTGGTTTTGTTAACTATTGGGTTTTCCAAAACCAAAACTTTTGGTTGGGGTTGAATAACTATAATTGGCTAGACTTCAAAACCATTATATTTTAAGTGTTTGATAGTAAAGAGACTATCTTTTTAGTATTGACATAATTGTATTATTTTTCATGAGTTTCGAATTCTTCAAAGGGTACAACCAAACTTTTAGCGTCAAATTTGAGTTGAACGATGAGTCTTGTGTTTTTCTATCCTTAGATAATATATGCTATAACGACTAGTTATTTTTAGATGAACCAATGTGATTTCGGGGAGCTTGGTTCGAAACTGCCACTACTCATGCTTGTTAAAACCTTTACCCGCCAAAATTTTTATTGAGGAAAAAAAATCTATTTTCCAAATAAAAATTTATAGAAATATATAAAACGTTGCTATTATAACTAATATAATTTAGCCAAAGTGAAAATTTTGTTTTTGGTATTTTTATTGAAGATAGGTAGCTTTCATGTAATATGGAGAGATAAAAAAGTATTATTAATGATAATTTATAAAAAAAAAAGAAAAGAAAGGAATGACATATGAAGAAAAATTTGAATTACAGTAAGATTTATATGTAAGTAATTAATGATATTTTAAAATGACTGACAAACCATGATATCTATTTGAAGATGACGAATTTCTAGAGAATTTGAGGCATCACGCATGTAATGATTTTACGTGAAATGATGAGAGGTTTAAATTCTTAATGGTGTGTTCAGAAGAGTAGACATGAGACATGGATCCCACATATGGTACAATTAGACGCATGTGTATACCATTGGATCATGTTTTCCTAGATAGTTGCGATGAATCATACTTCTATAATAAATACCAAATGAGGTTTTGAGGTAAATGTTTTCTCATGTTTCCTTTTACCATAAGTTTATTTTATTCTTCCAAACCCTTTTTTATTTTATTTTATTATTTAGGTCTTAAAAATGGTTCGCATACTTGTTCTTGTTTCTAAATTTGAAAGATTAGACAGTCAAAAGTGTTAAAAACAGTTCTTTTTTGTGATATTTCTTCTAGACCCTCCTACCCTCAGGCTGAGGTCTTTGAAACAGAGGTAGATCAGAAGGTACCTCTAGCCAATCCTCCTTTCCCGGTTGGATGTTTATTATTCAGGGGTTTTACTCTTAGTTTGTCCCATATGGTCATCGAGGTGTCATCAATATTGTTTGAAAACTCACAACTTACCGAGGTCTAGGGATTAGTTATTACACCCGAGCGAGATATCCCAAAATACTTGGTTAAGACTCGAAAAAGGATAAGTATAAACATGTCTTATGTTCTTCTTGTCAATGTACTAAATGAAAAATATGGTTCATGAGAACAAGGGTTGCTATTTGTCTTGCGAGCAGAGTACAACTTACATGAATGTGTTATGATTAGGTTTCTCACCTTAGATGCGATTTTTTTGTATTATCTAACCTATGAGACATTTTTATTTGCTTTCTTGTTTGATATATAGGTTCATCTACCCTTACACCTTTCATTGTTTAACTTCTTCCAGATTTCCGACATGCTTATCAACCAACTTATGTCGAACAACTAGAGGTTTCCAGAGGATTCCATCATGACTACTAATTTTAGTAATCGCCACTTCTTCACGCAATGATATTTTACCATAACTGTAATAAGTTATCGAAATATAAGTACTTATTACTACTTGTCTCTTCTAAACTTGTCAAAGTAGTAATAAAACTTCAAGAATTTAAAAAAATTGGAATCACGGTTTTATCTTTCTCAGTGAAGGTTGGAAGATCGGTCGACCTATTTGGCATCCTTCCACTTTGAACCTTTCAACTTCTACAACTAAGTTCTTCACTTTTGCTTAGTATTTATGTTTGATTTCTTCTTATAAATTTGAGTTCTAACTTCTCCCATTTTAGCAGAATATATGAACCACTTGATAGAGTTACAAACGTTCACAATTATAAATTCAAGTACTTGACAAAGATGCTAAAAAACACTGAGGGTACAACAACATAGGTTATTTATCCCACAAAATATACTTTCTTGGTGAATTGGCCCTTGTATGATGGGTCTTACCAAATGGTTTCCTTATTGATAAACAATGTGACTGGATAGACTTTGTTTGCCCTAGTAATAAAAAATGGGGAAACATATTACTTGTTTAGTCAAAAGGTAATTTTTTGTCAGCCCAATCCCACGAAAGCTTCTCCAAATAAAGCTAAAGCTTCTCATCATTCGTCACCCTAAAATAGATAGTTTTAGAAGAAGGTAGGATGACACCACAACCTATCGAGGTAGCAGGGAAGGGGAATAGCCAGATATATGAAAGTGTCGTAATCCTAAAAAATCCAAAGAGAATGAAGCAAAAAAAACTTCAATTTTTCTCTTATGACACAATGGAGGATAGATGAGGAATCCGATCCAAAGGATAAAACTTGTTGAAATAAAATAGTTGGAATTCAAAAGAGAGATTTTTAAAATAAAGTAAAGAAAGCAGGACAAGATTATGGGTTCAAAGCTTACCGAAACTTAACAAGATAAAAAAAAAAGACGCCATACCCATGTTCTATTAAAATCGATCCCTGATGCTACCCCATAAATATGAAATTGTCCATTATGATGTTTGGGTTGTACTTTTAGAGGCAGAGTCTGGTCATCCAAATATTCAGATGGTACTTTTAGAAAGAAAGTTATCCTTGAAAGTCTAATGCAATTTGGTACTCAGTCTCAATAACTTTGTTTCATATTGGATTTATCTATGATATAAATCTAAGAACACTTAAGTTTAAATTGCAAGATATTCTTACTAACAAAATATGTCTCATTAAAACTTACATGCACCATAAAAATTGGAAATAATGCATATGCAATACAAAAATAAACTCAAAAAAAATTACAACTTTAAAATAAGTAATGCGCAAGTACTATTTATGAAGTCTAGTATTTTAGATGTTCCACATTAGATGGGTGTAACAGACGTTAATCTTCAGCATCTAGTAAATTAGACGTTTTTGGTTTTACTTTAGTTGTGATGGTGTAAGGTTCTTCCTAGTACAACTCCAGTTTTCCAACAGTTTTATCATTAGAACACAACTTGAACACAATCAATTTTAAAAAAGGTTTTTTAACATAAAAATACACATATTTTCATAACTATAAAAAAATTAGTTGTTTTACACCAATTTGCTACTCATTTCATAAAATAATTTGTATTTTATTTTTTCACATAATCAGACTTATTTAACAAGCAAAGTACTATTTATGCAAATATTTTCTTCTTATTTACGTAACTCATTTGCACGTAATTTTATAACTAAAATAAATTTGTTTTTAACAACCAAAATACACATAATTACACAAGTGGAACACAATTATATTTTAGCAACCAAATTACACGTAGTTACGCAACTAAAACACAATTACTTTTTTCAGATTTATTTTGTAACCAAATTCACGTAATTATGTAACTAATAAAATATATATTTATTGGATCTAGATTTGTTTGTCTTGAAAAAAAAACTAATAATATCTTTTTGGATTTTTAAAGCTACGGTTTGTAAGATATGACATTTTAAAAAACAAAAAAAAAGAGAGAAAAATTGTTATGAGAAATTTTAGACTACCACGTGGCTATAGGTAAATTATCAATTACTAGCAAATAGTCAAACCTCGAATTATTCTTGATAAATAAGTTTGATATTTAATTGTTCTTGATAAATTAGTTTGATATTGAATCATTATTGATCGATTTCCTTTTTACATATATCGAACGATCGTTAATATCTAATTAATAGTTCAACTATTAAACTATTTATATATATGGAATTAAATTCATAACTTTTTTCCAATTTAAAAAATAACTAAAACATGTGTGAACCTATATATATATATATATATATATATATATATATATATATATATATATTGAAATTTTGCTATATTATTAATATTATAAATATAATAAATTAGTTTTCAAACCCCACAAACTCAAATTATGAATTTTAGATAATTTAAGTAAAATACATTTTCATAAAAAGTGATAAAAAATAATTAATTTATCATCATAATCTCAAACTTACATTTACCCAAACATGTAATCAGTCTATAGTTTCTTTTATTTTTTGCTAGTTTTCCATTTTATATATAAAAGTTTATTGGTTAAATAAGTAGGACTACTATTTCGCACCACGAGACTCAACAAATTATACATATGACTGTTTGAAAAATACTAGCCTTAAAACGACATTGTTATCGTGGGACTAAATACCCACAAGTCGTAACACTGATGCAACGTGAGTGTTTTATTATCGCGCGATACATGTGCCACATATAATATTTTTCGTTCCTGACATGTGATCGGTAGCATATCAAGTTTTGTTATTATATTGTTATTCGTTGTATGAGAAATTCGGCCAACCATCTTATGTGGATGTTGATTACTAAAAAATCTTCACAACTAATAGGTTATTTATGAAAGATGAATTGGATGTTTTCGTGTATGAGGAATCGAAGAAGATTAAGTTTGCCACGATTACGAAGCTATATGATAGTGGAAAATGGGGAAGAACTCCTAGACTAGATTACATTTGCGAGAGGTACGGTATATTCGTATTAAAAGTGAAGCCATAAACTTGAAGAAAACTGAAAAACGACGATGAAGAAATGTAATTTTTTGTTCGCGTTAAAAGGTCATCTGATTGACATACTAACCATGTAATGGAGTTTGGAAGTGATAAACGATAAACACAATCACGATTCCTATGTTTGCTTAGACAGCCATTCCCATGCTTGTAGGCTAAAACCGTTAGAAGAGGAACTAGTTCGTAGTTTGTCTCACCTTGGTTCGTGACCTAGAGAGATATATAGTGGTTTGAAGAATAAATATCTGGAGCGTCTGTTGTACATGCCTTACAAAATTAAGCAAGAAGCTGTTGAAATGTGGAACATAAAAATGTATGATTTCATTAGTAGGGATATGGTTGCATATCTCAAGGGTAGGATTGCAGAAAAAAGTATGTTATTGCGAACTCATCACTTGTTGTCGACAACATCGAATACGACTTTGACTACTAAGTTTTAGTCCCATAATGCTTTCTATGTATGTTGCTTATTAAATTTTATTGGACTACTATCTCATCTTGTTTTTTAATTTAAAATTTAAGTTTTATTCATTTTAATCTTTGTTGCATGCGACCATATTATCCCATATCGTATGCAAAGCCTATACGTATTTTTTGCTCTAAAAATTAGACGGATTAAGTGTTACCGCATTTAGAATGCGACACCACTTTTTATCATGTCGCATGTGACGCCTTAGGATACACGTCGCACGTGACACCTTCAATTTGTTTTGGCTCGGGGAATTAAACAGAACAGGTGTTGTCGCACTCTAGTTTGCGACCACCATTTGAACCATGTCGCATGCGAAAAGAATTCGTATCATGTCGCATGCGATAGATATCAAGTACCCCTGACTCCCAAATTTTGATATGGCAACTTTTCTTTTTGTGTTGTTTGCACTACGTTATAACTCTTTCAGTTACATAATTAATCTTTCATTACATTTTTATGTTGTTATTTGCACTAATAAAATTTCATTAATAAAATAACTCATCGTAATTAATATTTCATTCAAAAAATAATGTACTCGAAAATACGAAAACATAAAACTCATACATAAAACATCAAATCCATAAAAATACAAGTCTTAAAAATCCACAAACATAAAAGTACATAAACATCCCATCCATAAACATACAAGTCCTGAAAATGTAACAAAAAACATCAATTATGCTAACATACAAATCAACGACATCTAAATCTATTGGCAATCATGGCCGTCTCACTCGCAGTCTCTAATAACTCATCATACGACATCCCAGCTAGTCGTGGCATAAACTCAGCAATCTGATCATATCCTCGGGATCAATACGGCTCTGAGTATGCAACTGAGGCCCTCCATCATCACCAACCGAAGCAAGGTTACAAACGACGAATAACAGATTCTTCTTTATCCAAACATGATACATCGCGTCCGTACTCTCCTCGCCACCCTCGTATGGTGCACCTAGAGTGGTAAATAAATGGTGTTACCAGTTTTCCCATAACAAGAGATCCCAAGCATACTTATGGACATTCTTTTTTCCCGCTTCTCTGGGATCAGTAGGACGAATCTGAAACATGATAAGCTGGATGTGGCCCATCTGTCGAGTGACATGGTCCGGATAATAAGGCACGATGATATCAAACGACTTGAGCATAAGCTCAACCCAACTGACCGTATTAAATGGACAGACATCCTGTATATAATCGTAGAGAATAAAAAACACCTAAAATAAAAAATATAGTAAGTAAACATAAAAATACAATTATTATGCAAGTAAATATTTTAAGTAAAAAAACACAACTTGCATCTAACTGGGTGCACATCGTCAGTGTGTGCCTCGTCTTCGAACGTACCACCTGCAAATAAAATACCTTATGTGGCGCGTATCGACATATATGTGGTAAGGCTAAAGCATAATCGTTGAATAAGGAAGCACGAAACGACCTGAAGTGATCGAACATACACGCCTCTAACAGCCCTGTAAACCCACATATACTGCTCGTAGCATGCATAGACCTCTGATTAAGAGAGTGATACAACTGTGCTAATACCAACTATATCGATCCATAATCTGGTACTGGTTCATAAGCTGTTGGTAATCCAAAGAAATACTATTGCCAGTTTTGTTGGCGCAAATAGTGGATCCTAACAGAAAAAATATATATGCCCGCGTAGTGTGATTGACCCTAGGATCTGTAGCCCTACTATCACTATTACGGGCTATGATACCGCTTGATTCAATTATAGATCAACTATCAATTATCCTATAAATAATAAGAGGGTTTGAAGTTGTGATACCACTTGATAGAAGCTATTGAATCACCTTTATACAGTTGATCAAATCTCAATTATTTTTATAGGAAAATAAACTTAAACCCTAGTTGTATAAAAACCATAACTTATACCATTTGTGATCGGGGACCATACACTTAAACCCTAGTTGTATAAAATCTCAATTATTATTTTTATAGGAAAATAAAATTAAACCCTAGTTGTATAAAAACCATAACTTATACCATTTGTGATCGGGGACCATACATTTAGTCCATGTGTTATTAGTTGAGGCTTAAGTGTTGATATGTCGGTTCTCTCATTCACAGTGTCCAAATTCAATCCGGTTACCCTACTTATAATTTTATAAATGTATTTTTATCCATATGCCAAATATCCAATAACTTATGTAATATAATTAATCAAATTACTTTTATTATTGGACTATCTTAAGAAAATGACCGAATCTATATACTTAGCATATCGGTCTATAAATATTCCCAAAAAAAATAAACAATTATGATATCTAACATATCGAATTGAATTAAGAAACCAAATATATTGTCAAAATAAGATGTTTGAGTATTTACACTATAATTGGTTTATTATATAATTCCATACAAAATGATATCATGCTTACATTTATCATATGTGAACTGAACATTAATTATTAAATGACTATTTTTTGTCTATATGTTATTCATGGTTTCGATTTGATAAAATAATCAATACGACATTCTTGAAAAAGAGAAATAAAGAGATTTTAGGAAAATAGAGAAAACACAGAAGCTTGTAAATTCAAAAAATTTAATACTTTGAAAACAGTTAATATACATGCCACTAGGCATGACCATTTTAACCGGAACCGAAAGAACCAAACTGAACCGAAACAGATTTGGTTCTTTCATAATACCCGAATGGTTCCAGTTTTTAATTACCCACGGTTCTCGGAACCGAACTGAACCGAACCGGAGAACCGTGGGTACCCCCTAGGAACCGAACCTATGTATTAACCCTTAATTTTGATTTTTTTAATTTTTTTTTTCAAAGTTAGATTCCCCTAAATATGTCTTTTATCATTGACCTCTAATTATGTTCTTTTTAATAAATGACAACATAATTAATTCAAAGTGGCGACATATTTGCAAACTATTATGCGTATAAACAAAATATCAACCTTTATATAATCTAATAAACTTGATATCATCTCTCAATTTTCTTTATATTATTAATATTATTCTTTAATATATTAATTTTGAATATTTCTTATATTTAGTATTTTTTTCTTACAATCTAAGCATTTAAAGTATCCACAACTACCCGATTGGAACCGAGTTAAGTACCCATACCGAACTAAACTAAGAAGAACCAAACCGAACCGAAATTTATTTGGTTCCTAAATGGATAATAGTTTTGAAGAACCGAAAGAACCGAACCGAACCAAACCGAAAAACCGAATGCCCATGCCTATATGTTACAATAATAATTCATCTTTCCGAGATAAATTCTCGAACTAATATTTGTTTATTTATTCAAAAATTATATGTTTCTCATATTTTTATAAGTCAATTATATACTTCGAATGATTTATTTTAAATCAATTTTTGATAATTTATAATAATATAATATTTTAAGTCAATACAACTAATTTTTATATTATTATTTTTTTCAAAATAAAAAATAATCAAAATTGTATTATACAATCTTCAACTTATTATACGTATTTAGTTGACTACTTACATTTTTACTCAATCAAATTCAATCCTTTAATTGTTTTACGTTAAATACAAATTTAATTCATGGAGAACTAGATATTTTTGACAAAAAATGTAAATTACATTTGAAAAAAAAACATTTTTACATTTAAAAAACTAAGCTTATTAAACATATAATAATCTCATATATATATATATATATATATATATATATATATATAATAAAATTTTATTTTATTTCTTGAAGATAATGTGTGTTTTAGTATAAACAATTTAAACAATAAAAAATATTATTTACAAAACATTTCTAGGAATTCCCTTGCATACATAAGGTACAAAGATAAATATACATTGAGGCATATCCCAAAAAAATAATGAGTCAAAGTTGCAAGATAAATAACATATGATAAAAAATATTATCAATATGTATGGAACAGGTGGGAAGAAACAAAGTTATAAATACGCAAATTGGTGAAGTACTAAAGGAGTTGTCATTTGTAGCTGGGATTTCAGAGGGATGGTGCCAAAGAAAAAACACACATAACTTTAGTTAAATCGGTCAAGGAAAACTATTAGTACTGTTTAATGTATAGCGGATATTTGAGCGAATGTGATGAGAAATTGCATATTCAAAGGAAAAAATTATCGTATTTCTCTCTTTCCATATATGGTAAATTACCACGTATAACTAGAACACCAAAGAGGGAAAAAAGTTGAAAGAGAGGGATAACTAGAAGGACCAATCCATGTTTGGAAGAGGAAAATTTAGCTTCACACTTGAGGCCTCCTAGATAATGCGAGAGAATGGCATTCAACCAAAAGAAGTGTAGTTCTTGCAGCAGAGTTGTTGCAAAGGACATAGTCTGATACTATGTTAAAACCCCAAAATGTTAATTTATTTATGGTAGAGAGCTTCCATTGAATGACCAACCAGAAAATAAAAGAGTATTTGAAGATATTAAACTTGTTCCAAACAAGGTTGACCCAATTAATACGATGCATAAATTTGTGAATAATATGTTAAGTGCGGTTAATATTAAAGATCTTACTTTTCTATTTTGGAAGTCATATTTTAACATATTCGATGTTTGAAGGAGTTGGGAATAGACTAATAAAGTTATTGATTTTTTAGATATTAGTATGGTGGGATCTGCTAATAAAACAAATCTGAGCGGGCCAATTCCGATTGTTGGTGGATATGGTATTTGCGACATTATCGGTGTTGTACATCTTACCATAACAAAAATACAAGATCATAACCATTAAATAAGAAAGTAGAGAAAATTCAGGGATCAACCTAAACAAGATGGAGTTTGCATTTCCAATTTCAGGTTTGTATAAATTAACAACAACAAATCTAAGATTGAGAATGTTTCTCCACCCCCGACTAGAGGAGGAACTAGTGATGGTGTTCAATAGGTTTTTGTTCTTTACCTTATTGGATTTAGTACAATCACACCATATTCAAGTGTTGCTAAAACTCAATATGGACCAAAGATGTTTAAGGACAATCATCTGATATCAGATATTAAGATCTATTATCTCAAGTTCATCCTCCTGTGAGGGAAAAGAGACTTTAGTCCAGCTACATTCGGAAAAAAAAAATCATATCAGGGCCCAACCATATGAAGCATCAAAGTAGTTGGGATATCTCATTTAAGACTCTAACGGAGAATATGAACATGGAAGACCAATAAAATTGGCCAATAAAAAGAATGACTATAATTTGCTAAAGTCTCTCGACAAAAGACAAATATTTGGAGATTTAAGAGTTAATTCGAGTCGTAACCTTATCAAAGAAAGGTATGATATTATTATAAGAGAGTCTTGATGTGATCAAAGGGACTTATAAGTAACATACATTTACTCAAATTTCTAACCTTTTTGCTTTGAATATTCAAAACGATCTTGCAAAGTGTCTTAAGGTTTATTACTTCATGTATATACATGTTCGATTTGGGTATCTAAATTTTACAAGTTTAGAGTTATTATCCAGAAAAGAAATAGTAAAAGGATTACCTTGTACCAATTATCTTGACCAACTATGTGAAGAATATTTACTTGAGAATAAATTATTAGAAAAATATTTCTAAAGGAGTTAAAATCAAGAGCGAATAAGTCTTTCAAGCTTATTCATACCAATGTGTGTGGTCCAATCAAGCAAAGATATCTAGATAAAGTAATTATTTATTTCTCCTGATTGATGATTTTACAAGAAACACCTGGGTATATTTCTTAAAACAAAAATTAGAATTCTTTGGAATATTAGAGAATTTCAAAGTAGTTGTAGAAAAGAAGAGTGGAAATAAGATTAAAGGCATAAGATCTGACCGAGAAGAAGAATTTACATCCAATGAATTCAAAGAGTTATTGAAGCGAACGAAATTAGTCACCATTTGAAAATTCTCAGATCTTATCAACAAAACGGTATGGTAGAAAAGAAGAACATAATAATCCTCTATATAACACGAAGCATGCTCAAAAGCAAGAAACAGTCTAAAGAGTTTTAGGAAGTCGTATGCGCGATCTAATTGTCCAACCGATATCCAACAAGAAGTATTTTGGGGAAAAAACCATAAGAAACGTTGAGTAGAAGAAAGTCCGTAATTTCCCACCAGAGTATATTTGGAAGTGTAGCTCATACTCATGTACCAAACGAACAATGAACCAAACATGATGATAAAGAAAAAGGTTTATCTTCATCGGCTACGACTCAAGTTCAAAAGGATACAACTTGTAAAATCTAAACAATAAGAAGGTTATGATAAGCCAAGAAGTGATATTTGATGAAAAATGTGAATGTGAGTTTGGGTATCATCGAAATGATTGCAATTGTTTTCTCAAAATTGAATAAGATGAGAAAACAACAATGGAGCAATCAGAGAAGCTCCTAATCCATTTTCTTCACTAGCATCAACTACTCATGGAGACTCATCACCTTCATTACTATCAAGTGGTATTCAAAATGAAAGAGTTGTGGAACGTAGAAGAATCCTTAAAAACCTTTATAAGGTAACCAAAACCTAGATAACACTACATTATTTATCTCTTTCCTGATTGTGAACCAATGACATTTGATAAAGTTACACAAGAAAAAAAATTGAAAGACGTAATGAAAAAAGAAATTAAACCCATTAAGAAGGATTAGACATAGGAACTCACCTCACTTTCGAAAGGGTATAAGAGAATAGGTGTCAGATGGTTATACAAAACAAAGCCAAATGCTAAGGGATGGACTAAAAAATAAAAAGCGAGGATTGTTATAAACGGCTAAACTCAACAGGTTGGAATTGACTATGATGAGGTATTTACCCATGTCTCTTGGTTAGAAACTATCAGACTAATAATTTATTTGACAACTCAAAACAAGTGGAGGACAAAAAATAGATGTAAAATCAACCTTTCTAAATGGTTTTCTTGAAGAATAATTCGAAATTCAGTAATTATTACGCTACAAAGTCAAAGGTCACGAATACAATATGTTGAAGCTAAAGAAGGCTCTTTATTAGTTAAAACAAACACCAAGGACATGGAATAGTAGAATCGAAAAGTATTTCCGAGAGAATGGATTCAACAAACGTCATTACAATGAGGCGTTATATACCAAGACTAGAGATAAAAATATTCTGATGGTGTGCCTCACACTGGACGATTTGATCTTAACCAAAAACAACTTCAACATGTTTGATAAATTCAAAGAAGTAATGACAAAGAAATTCGATATGACAAACATGGGGTAAATATCGTACTATCTTGGAATCAAAATTAAGCAACAAAATGATAAAATTTTAATCTCACAAGAAATTTATGCAAACAATATCCTTAAGAAGTTTAAAATTGATATCTGTAAGACGATAATTACACCCACGGAGTTTGGGGTCAAAATATCCAAACATGAAAAATATGAAGTTATAGATACAATATTGTTTATAAGCTTTGTGGTAAATTTAGGCTATCTAACACAAGATCCGATATTATTCATGTAGTTAAATTGGGTAGTCGCTACATGGAAGGAGTACTACTAGATTTTTATTTTTCATGAGAAATATTACTTCCATATGAGTGTGAAAGAAACAACCGATTGTCGCATTCTCCATTTGTGAGGCAGAATATATTGCTCCTATTAGACATATTAGTCATATAAGTTGGATTAGAACTTTATTAAAAGAGATATGTTTAACATAAAAGGAACTGACTAAGGTTAATGTCGATAATAACTCACATATTGTCTTAAACACAAATATAATATTCCATTATTGAAGCAACCATATCGATGTTTATTTATCACTATATAAGGAGTATATTTTAAAAAAGAATGTGGAATTCGAATATGTGAAGGCACAAGATCATGATAGCGATATTTTTACGAAGCCAATGAAAAGAAAAGACTTTAAATGATGATAGAACTTACTTGGTATCACATGATCAAGTTTAAAGGGGAATGTTGGATCATAAACTTGATCAATAATATGCCCGACTAAAAATATCCCACTTAAAAAGGTCAATGAACAAAATAAATTATGGATGATACTACATAATAATATATATTTTGTAGTCGAGGTTGAATGTAAAAATATATATAAGATCGAGCACAAGATTACATTTGTGGTTGAGTGTAGATTTTTGGTGGAGTGTAAGACCATCCACAATCCATTGAATAATGAATCTTGGTCTCCACTATGATTCTATAAATAGTGTATCTCACCCACTACTTGAAAAATATATATTAAGTGAGTACGAAATTATAAAGAAATTGAGACAGTAAAGATTTAAGAAAGAAATTTTAGGTGAAAGATTTAGAGAGTAGGTTGTAAGAGTGCTCGTGTAATATTTTATTTTATAAATCTAAATAATAGTTGTTTGTTTGAGTGAGTGTTCTTCTTTCAACAAATTGGTATCGGATTCACAAGCCTTCGATGAATGTCCCTCAGTCCAATTTGAGGAAGTGTATGACTTCATGGGCCTGGATTCTCACCAATAGCTTGACCTCCCCCCAATTAGAAGACTAATCCATCGAACAATGCCACCACCTCTAGAGCATAATGTATCACCGCACTCAAACATGTGGTACAGAATATAAATCGAACTTACAAGAAATAGTTTTTGATTATCAAATGATTTATCACCGTCGTCATAAAATCGGTACAAATATGATCGGTCGCAGGAATCTCTAATGATGCGTCCTTCATTGCAATAAATTTGGTACAATCGCTGACCACTCGCCACACCCATAACACTCGTCATGATATAATACATTATAATTTAACAAATAACACATAATATTTTATAAACGTAAATATTTTTAATAAATAAACAAATATCAGTTTGAGAGTTTATTTTCCAAAACTGAAATATTATAGGAACGTGTATATTAATTATTTTCAAAGCATTAAACTTTTGATCCATTTACGGTATACAAGCTTCTAATTTTTTTTCCATCAAAATCTCTCTACTTCTCTTTTTTTTTAAGAATTTTATATTACCTCCTTCATGAAACCAAATTATGAACGACATAAAAGCAAATAAAACATAGCTTTTTAATATTTATTGTTTAGTTGCTCACGAACTTATAACGCTTAATGTTACAACTATTAATATTTATTGTTTAGTTTCTCATGAACATATAACGCTTAATTTTACAATTATATAATATGTTTATGTTCATAAGTGATAAATGTTAAGTATAATATTCTTTGGGGTTGATTTATATAATCAACCAATCACAATATGAACACCCAAATATTTTTTATAAGTAAGCTATCAATAATTATTGTTTTGGAAATATATTTGGGTTCTTATTAAAAATTTAAATGTTAGATATCAAATTGTTTATTTGTGATTTATAAAAAAATTATAGTCTATTCTAAATGACCGATTGGTGCTAATACCTCATTGCACGGAAAACATCGTAATGCATGTTGAAATTGAGACATTAACATGGATATATTCAATCCAATTGTTAATGACCTATGATGAGTTTGGATTATCCAGTCACACCCCACTGTGTTATCCGGACAATGGAAATTCGGACAATAACGTACCACTGAACTATCCGGACAGGACAAAAGTAAAAACACCTAAAAACATTTTGACTAAGCTATGTGCTAATCAGCTTACAAGATTAATAGGTCTTTAAACTGGATCCGGTTTTATAACTTGACCTGTAAGCCCATAGATCTTTAATTAAGGGTATAAATACCCCAACCACTTTCATTGATGAAGGTAATGAACATTAAATACAACAAGGCTGCTCAAATCTCTCATTACTTTATACCAAACACTTAATACTCAAAATATTTTACAACACACTTTACAAAATTACCCCCAGCCCAAAATAAACCAAACCAAATACCATAGTGGAAGGCGACAGAGCCTGAATCTTGCATTCAAAACCAGTAGAAAAGACCTGTACAGATGGATCCGAATGAGCAAGCAACTCCACCACCTATGGTGGAGGTAGTTGGGGAAAACAAGGAGTACGCCATCGAAGAGCGAGACAAGTTGAGAGCAGAAATAGAGGCGTTGAGGGCCATAAAACAAACAGAAATAGGTATAAAAGAGAAGTCAAGGGCGTTAGCCATCCATCATACTGACAATCCTAGGGAGAATGATCCATACGCAAAGACTCATTTGAGTTAAAAAAAAAAACCCATGTCAGTTCTAAGAAGACTCACCGGTCCAAGCCGGTTGAAAGTTCAGATTTTGAGTCCTCCAGCAACTATTCGAACGAGGCTGAGCTTGAGGAGTCTTTGTCATCAAGCAGTGACGAAAGGAGGTCCATGAAGAAACAAAAACTAGTTAAAAAATATTCAAGAAAGAGAGATAGGCATGAGATACTTAAAAGGCATATGGGCAAAGGGTCATCTCACAGTCACAGTCACAGGCATGTAGATCACTTACTGATCGATCCTTTTGTTTTTCAGACCGAACCAAGTATTTTTACAACACCTAATGAAGGCACATTCTTCAGTTGTAATAGGAATTGGAGACAACCATTGTCTACCAAAATACTATCCGGAAACCTACCCAAAAATGTTTGACAGTTCCAAAATAGAGAAGTATGATGGAAGTAATGATCCGGACAATCATCTGGAGTAGTTCAAGAACTTCATAATGAATTTTGATGATGATGACAAACTTCTGTGTAGATCATTTTCCAAATCTTTTACGGGAAGTGCTCTTAAGTAGTACAACAGTTTACCCCAAGGATGTATCAGAAACTTCGCTACATTTTGGGTCGCCTTCCGAAGGAAATTTGTGGGAAGTAAGGAGGTGAATGGAAATTGAGATACTATCATTCATTGTGCCCAAGAGCCAAATGAATTCTTAAAGGACTACATAAGTCAGTTCGTAAATACCAAAAACGGGTTAGCAGATTGCTTCGTACATGTGGCAATTGTTTCTTTGAGACAAGGGTTGAACTCTGGGAATCTGGCTGATTCGGTGACCAGGAAGAAGGCCATGACTTGGGGTGGCTTGTTAAGTCAGGTGGGAAAGCAAATTAACGTGGATGAAACCAAGAAAACTAGGGTGCACCGTCAGGTGAGGTCCACCCCAGAAGCTCAAAACCAAAACCAGTCCGGGTATAAGGCTAAGGAGATCAGACAAGGGTCCAACGGGGCTAAGCGGGTTCAATCCAATCAAAATAAATCTTAGAGTCAATAGTGAAGGAGTAAAAGAGGTCCTTGGGTTCAACCAGAGTGGTTTGCAGAATTAAAAGAGAATGTGGCCACAATTTATGACAAGATCAAAGATGAAGTCCATTTCCGGAAACTAAAATCACTACAATCTCCTAAGGACAGTCGAAATACTTGTTTTTGCCAATATAATAATGATATTGGCCATAATACCCAAGATTGCATTGCTCTGAAGCATGAAGTACAGAATCTCATTGAAAAAGTTAAGTTGAGGGCTTATGTCAAAAGAATAGGTGGAAACAGGCCTGACAATGCTCCTCGAATTGGCCCTACGAACAATGTGGGAACATCTGCTCCAAAATGGGGCAATGGTGATCCTTGAAAGATTTGATGTTGATTCAGATTACTTGGATCCTGATCCAACCCGGAATAAAATAGGGGTCATAACAGAGCAAACTAAGACGGTGTCCGGACTCATTAATTTCTTTGAGTCACTCACTATATTCGGAGGGGATACCATGCCTACACTCACTCCTTTATCAAGAAAGAGGCATGTTCACTCTCTGACTACTCAGTTGGAAGAAATCATGTCTTCTTATCAGTCCCAAACCCCTTTTCTATTTATATTCTTTGATGACAATGATTTAAGAAATATTGTTGGGCCTCATGAGGATGTTGTGGTGATAGGAGCATCTATTGTGGGCAATGATATTAGATGAATTTTGATAGACACAGACAGTTCGTCAAACATTCTCTTTTCAAGTTCTTACAAGTAGATGAAAAATTTGGCCGTTATTCAACGGTCAAACAGAACCATTGTGGGCTTCATAAGAAGCTCTGCGGATGTAATCGGGGAATTTGAGGAAGAAATATTGTTGGGCAAAGGGCCTTTTAAAAAGTTGTTCAAAGTGTTATTTGTTATGGTAGATTGCCCCACATGCTATAATGCAATCTTTGGAAGGTTCTGGCTCTCTAGAATGCATATTGTGGCCTCGACAGTCCATCAGTGTTTGAAATATGCGGTTCAAGGGCAATTGGGTGTTATCCGAAGTAGTCAGAAGATAGCAAGGGAGTGCTATGCAACTGCACTTGCTCCTAAAACTTTAGGAGTAGTTCGAATCAATGAAGATTAGCAGTTACTGGGGCCTTCTGAGGGGGAGGTGAGATTGATGACCCCAGAGAGGCCCCTAGTGTTATAATATCGGTGAAAGAAGTTGAAACACATCCCTTGGCAGAGGGTAGAAGTATCAATATTGACTTCAAGATGGCGCCAGAGTTAAAAAAGAAATTGTTTTCCTTTTTTTCAGACAATCAACATGTTTTTGCATGGTGCAATGGTGATGTAATCGGAGTACCTGCAAGCGTTATCTCGCACAAATTATCAATTCCGAGTGACGTTGCACCTGTCGTGTAGAAAATAAGGGCCTTCTCTAAGGAGAAAGCTGATGTAATAGTCCAAGAAGTTGATCGTCTTACCAAGATGGGGCACATATCCTTTATGGACTGCCAATCCGGTGTTAGTCAAGTAAAAGAACGGGAAATGGCGTATGTGTATTGATTTTACTGACCTCAACAGAGCTTGCCCAAAAGATCTTGATCCGGTCCCCCGGATAGATCAGTTGGTAGACTAAACGTCTGGTAACAAGTTGTTGTCCTTCACAGATGCCTTCTCTGGGTACAACCAGATTCAGGTGGATCTGAAGGACCAAGATCATACTATGTTTGTTAAAGACATGGGTCTCCATTGCTATAAGGTGATGCCTTTTGGGTTGAAAAATGTTGGGGCTACTTACCAGATGCTAGTAAACAAGACATTTTCTAAACAGACTGGCAGGAATATGGAGGTGTACATAGATGACATGATGGTTAAAAGCTTAGAGGAGGATTTGCATATAATTGACCTTCGGGAAACTTTTGCCAATCTGACAATGGTGAATTTGAAACTGAATCCAGAAAACTGTATCTTTGGAGTTCGATCCGGATTGTTTTTTGGGTATGTGATAAGTGAGAAAAGGATACAACCCGATCCGGATAAGTTGAATGCCCTATTAGAAATGGATCCTCCTCAACATATTAAAGAAGTCTAGAGGCTTACGGGAAGGTTGGTTGCCTTGAATCGTTTTATCTCAAGATCTTCGGATACGTGTGATCCTTTTTTCCAAACCTTGAAGAGTGCTAAAGACTTTAATTGGTCTCCACAATGCAACCAAGCTTTCGATGAAATAAATAAACATTTATCTTCACCAAAGACTCTTTTTAAGCCCATACAAGGAGAAACATTGTATGTATACTTGGCTGTGTCAGAATGCACTATAAGTGCAGTACTTGGAAGAGAGGTGGACAATTATCCTCGTCCGGTGTACTACATCAGCAAAAGCCTGATAGATGCTGAGAAGAGGTACTTGAAGCTTGAAAAGTTGGCAATAGCCTTAGTGATTGCTGCAAGAAAAATGAGGCTGTATTTTCAGTCTCATTCCATCATTGTCCGAATATCTTTCCCATTAAAGAATGTTCTTCAGAAAGCAGACATATCAAGCAGGATGACCAAGTGGTCAGTAGAATTGGGTGATTACGACATTGATTTTTCCCCACAAACTGCTATTAAAGCTCAATTTCTTGTTGATTTCCTGGTAGAATTCCATTCGGATAGGAGTTCTAAACAAGTTTCAGAAGGAAAAAACCAAAAAAGAATGGGTAGTCCAGACTGATGGTGGATCAAGCACAATGGGTTGTGGAGATGGAATTTGCATAACCTCTCCGTATGGTGATAAAATGTACTATGCTATATGCTTTGGGTTCATGGCCTCTAACAATGAGTCCGAATATGAAGCAGCTATAGCTGGTCACAAATTAGCTTTCCTATGTGGGGCTAAAAGAGTTAGGTTGATGAGTGATTCCCAACTTCTTATCCATCATGTTCAAGGCTAATCTGAGGCTAAGAAAGAACAACTGATCATATACTTACTCGTCCTTAAAGAGGTGGCAACCAACTTCAAAAGTGTTTGTTATGAGCATATTCCTAGATCAGAGAATACACTGGCTGATTCCTTGGCAACTATAGCATATTCTGAGTCCTACGCTTTGATTCATGTACAAGAATGCCCATCCATACACTCAAGCCAAAACAAGGAAGAGGAGGAAAGCTTGAGTATACAAGTAGTTCAACCTAGAGATTGGAGATTTCCCCTTCTTCAATACATTTCTGATGGAGTTTTGCCTCCGGATAAAGCTATAGCAAGAAACATTAAACACAGAGCTCATGGTTTTTTTTATCATAAGGGAAGTTCTTTATAAAAATCTTTCAGTAGATCTCTCTTGCGTTGTTTGAGGGTTGAAGAATCTCAAGTTGTTTTATCTGAACTACACGATGGAGAAGGGTCAGCACATTATGGCTACAAGGCACTAACCCAGAGAGTATTGTTGGTTGGGTACTATTGGCCATCCATAATGGCATATGCTAAAGAAATGGTAAAGAAGTATGATCCATGTCAAAGGTATGGCAACGAAATTCATGTGCCAGCAGTACCTATGGAGTCAATTTCTGAGCCAGTAACTTTTGCTCGTTGGGGATTGGATTTAGTTGGGCCTCTGCCAATAGCGTCTGGAGGGTGCAGGACTATTATAGTTGATATTGGTTACTTCTCGAAATGGATAGAGGCAGCTCATTTGGCAGGAACTACTTCGAAAGCTGTTATAAAATTAATTTTATCCAATATATATTGTAGATTTAGGATTCCTCAAAATATTACCACAAATAACGGGCCACAGTTTGATAACAAGGATATGGAGATTTTTTGTGCCTCTAGATCCATCCAGCACTACTTCTCCCCACTTCCATCCACAAGAAAACTACCGGGTTGAAGTTGCCAACAAGACTATTTTTTCCGGATTGAAAAAGAATCTAGAGGGGACTGCAGGGAAGTGGCCAAGCTATCTCCAAGAGGTATTGTGGGCATACTGAACTACTCCTCGGGCTGCTATACAAAAATCTGCTTATGCTTTGGTGTTTGGGATGGATGCCATTACCCCCATTGAAGCTACCCTACAATCATACAGAGTCCATAATTATTCCGAACAGGCTAATGAGATAACAATTAGGGATCAGTTAAACTTAATAGAAGAAAGAAGGGTTAAAGCTCACTTGAGAACAGCCCACTACCAAGGCTTGATGAGGAGCAGGTTTGCTTCGAAGGTCAAGAGAAGATATTTTCAACTGGGAGATAAAGTTTTGAGAAATGTTTTCCTACACACCAAGGAGAAGCAGTTCGGTAAGCTGGCTCCGAACTGGGAAAGCCCCTATGAGGTCTCTGAAAAGCTTAAGCTTGGGACATATAGGCTTCAGGACAAAGAAGGAAGGGTTTTAAAGCACCCATGGAATGTTGAACATCTCAGGCTATATTTAGAATAAAAGTTGTGTAAATATTTACTTGTTAGATATCACTGTAAATATTATGGGGCATACTCTTTCCTACCCTGGTGGTGCGGGGAGGATTTAATGAGGTGTTCGGTTTTTTTTCATTCAATAAAATGTGATGCCTTCTTAAAACATCCGGTGTGGTTTAACTACAATTCAATTCAAGTACAAATCTTTGGTTTAACACTTTGGATCTTTGATAGATCGGATTAACCTGGTTGAGTGATGACCATTAAATACATGTCATCAGAGATATTAAACACTCTCACTTTACTACTTCTGAAATATTAAGGGCTACTTAAACATTAGCCATGAATAATTTAAAGGAAAGAAAATATTAAATAAAAGAAGGTTTCATAAATAAACCTATTCAGACTTTAACCGGATAGGAAGAACAAAACATGCCTTGGCCATCCAAGGACTTTAAGTATTTCAAAGACTTATCCGGATGCTGACCGAATAATATTACAAAATATGCCTTGGCCATCCAAGGAATTTAACGATTCAGAAAAGATAAAAATAAATATATGATTAAACCTTAGGGCTTGTTCCCTTCAGATGTCTCACCACCACCACCGCCTTTCTTGGGACTTTTGAGTTCAGCATTTGAACTCTCACCAGTTCCCTCTTTATCATCTGCAGTGGAATCAATTCCACTGGAGAAGTTGTACTTGTCACCAGTTTCCATGGTATGATGAGGAAGGTCTTCGTATTCCACATATTTCCATAGGGGACAAAGGGTCCTCTTCGGAAAGGTTTCATAGAAGATCAGCACCATGTCAGACCTGACTTCATTGTATCTTTTCTCAAGAGAATCTATCACTTCGTTGGTATATTTATCAATGCTTGCCTGAATAGTTTGTTACCGCTGCTTCACCAAGTCCTCTTTCACCGGACAGGTTTTGAATGACATCATCTTTGGTCTTCGGGTCCTCCCTTAATGTTGTGAGGTCTTTTTCAAAACCGGAGTACTTAGTTTGGAGCTCAGTACTGGTAGTCTCCAAAGTGGCTAGCTTGGTTGATAGATCTTCCTTGACCTTCCACAATGCTTCTATCTCTTTCTTCAGTTCTTCTATACTCTAATTGGCATTGAGAAGATTGGTTGACAAAGACTCCTTGTCAGTGGTGAGGGAATTGATGAGTGTGGTCTGGATTTTCACTTGTCTATCCAAGTCAAGCACTGGCTGAATGTGACCAAGAAGAGAATGGCTTAGAACATCTTGCTCTCCAGAGACGGAGAAGGACTTACCATTAAAGGTCACCATGTTAGCAGAGCTCGAAGGTCGGAAGGGACGTGCGAAATCATCCTTCTCATAATCATTGAAGTATAAATCAATGTCTTGAATGGAACTAATCTCCACTCCTTCAATCCCTCCCCCAACACCTTCTCTGAACTGCAGGCCTGTTGAGATCTTCTCTTGTAAAGTAGGATCAACAGGGGCTGGTGGAGGTAGAAGCTCCGAAAGACGAAGAATTATTTCTTCTCCTAAGGTGACCTTCTTCTTTTTGGCAGCCTTTTTGTCATTGCTTGCCCTTATTTTCCGGTCCTTTTTGGGAGGCTTTGGTGGGTTTTATGAATTTCCTACCTCCTAAACAGTCTCAGCCTCTACTACTTTGAGCAAGACAGCATCGATTCCCCCTTGGTTCCCCGAACCAGTCCCCTCTGTGGCAGCTTGGACCGGCTCTATTGCAGCTTTCTTCTTTTTCCCTTTCATTTTGCTGGGAGCTTTGGCCCTGGAAGGTAAGGACAATTTACCATCTTTGGCCTCCGTTCACTTAAGAATTACACCAGGAGGAGGCGGTGTAGTTAGCTCTTCTCATGAGAGGTCCCTCCGACCTGTAGTGTTCCACAGATGGGACCTCAAAGATTGCCTGAGGTGAAGCAATTTTGGAAGGCATTTCCCCAACGTTCCGCAATCCATGCGTTAAGCTTGGCACAGGTTGTTGGCCCCTTCTCTAGGTGTCCGGAGAACTCCTTTGGCAACACTGAAAAAGAAATGACAAATTAATCAGGAAGGGAATACTTAGGATTTAAAAAGAAAAGCATGAAAAACAAAGATAAAAAAACTTACCAGTACTCTTCCACCTGCTAGTTAACATGTTGAGATTGGTGTTGGCCTTGATCTTCCTACCGTTCTCCCATATCCCACTGATGAACATGAATTGTATCCTCCATTTCTTCTCAGACTCTAGCAATTCGTCTACCACCTTGAAATTGTTCCCCATATTATGATGGTATAATGGGATAGGGTGATTCGTGCATAGACTTGCCACAACGACAAATTGCTCCATTGGGAGTGAGATTTTTTATAACCTTGATGCCATTATGCAAGCAAAGAGAGAATACCATGCGTTTGGGCTTAGCTGGCTTGGGTAGAGCTTAACCAGGTGGAAATACCTGACAATTTCTGAGTCCAATGGGAACCGAAGTCCCCAATTTAGCACCTCAGTGAAGATAACCACCCTGTTGAGTTTATAGTCCATCGGAGTCTCCGGAGTGACAAGTATCCTTACCTTCACTGACTCTGGGATCTCCCATTTCGTCCGGATCTGGCCCAACTTAATAGTATGGGTGTAGACATAGTTGATATTTTGAAGAGCCAGCAGATATTTAACACTGATATATTTAAAGCAAGGGCCTACCTTGCCTTCTAGGCACTCCGGAAGCTCCGGAAGGGTCAAGCAAACCTTGACTTTTCCTTTTCCCTTCCTGTCAGAAGCAACATCCCCTGGTTTGACCTGATGCTTCAGTTTCAATGGGAACCTCTTCGATATTGTCTTCCATTACTTCTTCTATCACTGTGGAAGGTTTATCAATTTTCTTGGATAGTGGGGGAACTCTTCTTCTGGCACCAAAGGCTGTTCGAATAAATGAGCGCCTGTTGTTTCTGAAAGCCTGGTGTTCGGTTGAGGTTGGGATCCGAAGGACTTGGCCCTTGGGACTACTTTAGATGCCTCCGATCCGGAGAGCTTATCTTTTGATATTGTTTTAGATGCCTCCGACCCGAAGGATTTTGGCAGTGAAGTAGTAGTTTGAGCTTTGGTTAGGCGAGTCGCCCGGCGAGGAGTTAACTTCTCAGGGGAGTTCTCAGCATTTGAACCCATAACTATGAAAGGGGAAGGTTTTCTGACACTCGAAGCCACTTTTTCTTTAGCAACAGAAGGTTGAGACTCTTGAAAAGAATAGTCTGAGAGGAGAGGAAAGATGTTTGGTTTGAATAACTGTCTAGGCTTGGGATTTCTGGAAGAGGATGATCCTTGGTCAGCTTATTGGGTCGGTTCACCAGACTTCTCACTTGGGGAAACTGAGAGACCTGCATCAATACGATTCTCCCTTTCAATTTTTCTTGCCCTTTCTAGCTCTGATAAGTTTAACCAGCCGCCTTTAACAAGTGTGTTTCTGGCTGTGAACATAAAACTCTTCAAGAACAAGTTTGAAGATAAGAGTGAAAATATCTCTAGAATTTTTTTGAGTGATGAAGACAATGAAATAGTGAAAAATGATTTATATAACATTAGAAAAAAGTAATTGCTACCTTTGAGAAGTTGAAGAGGGTTTGGCAATGATTAAAGACGGTGCAAATGTGTGAAGGGTTAAATACCTAGGTAACTTTCTAGACTTAGTGGGTGCGCCGATCTAGGAAGAAAAACGGCTGGTAAGTCAAACCAGATTGTGACACGTGTCCCACGATCCAAGAAGAAAACTCTTAGAATTCTGGAAAGAGAAGTCAGTTCGGACAGACTTCGAGCTGAGTTAATAATGAGAATAAACCTTTCAGTACGGATTGCACAGGCAAATCGGACAAAGTCACTACTGGCTAAGTAGATTTTTTAGTCCTACCAAAGATATTTGACAAGGCCTAAAAAAGGGGCTACTGATGAGTTTGGATTATCCAGTCACAACTCACTGTGTTATCCGGACAAGGGAAATGCGGATAATAATGTACCACTGAACTATCCGGACATGACAAAAGTAAAAACACCTAAACACCTTTTGACTAAGCTATGTGCTAATCAGCTTAAATAATTAATGGGTCCTTAAACTTGGCCCGGTTTCATAACTTGACCTGTAAGACCATGGGTCCTTAATTAAGGGTATAAATACCTCAACCACTTTCATTAATGAATGTAATGAACATTTAATACAACCAGGCTGCTCAAATCTCTCACTACTTTATACCAAACACTTAATACTCAAAATATTTTACAAAACACTTTACAAAATTACCCCCAGCCTAAAATAAACCAAACCAACCTATACACCTCTATGAGGTATGAGATATCTAAAAAAATATGAACAACCTCAAAAGTATTTTATAAACTAAAATATGTAGTCACTTTAGATTTGCAACATATAAGATGCATTTTAAAGTATGCATAATAGTGCAACAAAATTAGACGTATAACTCGAGCAAATAAATGATGGGGATTTTTAAAAGATAAACATATTTAAAAACTAGAAAAACAATATTAAAGGTTTGTTGCGGTACAAAAATTCCTTGTATAAACAATTATACTTTCATGATGTGATTCTTACCGCAGTGAGTGCTACATATAAGTCTTATATATGAAGCATACATGACCATGATAGATATGATTATGTAATTGATATGTGCTACAAACTATGTTTCGCTATGGTATGAACATCCTTCATAAGAAAATGTCATTGTCAAGTTACCTTTTGCCTATAATTCCAGAGGATGATTTGGTATATGTACGACACTGTGATAAATGGAAACTATTTGTAAATACGATCTATACCCATGCGGTCCCAATACCGTCGGTATGTGAAAGTTTTCCTTCTCGACAAATAGGACTTGACATAGTATGGTCCCTACCAAAAGCACCTGAAAGGATGATGATTCCTCCTTGTTGCAATTGACTATTTCTCTAAATTGATGGAGGTCAAGCCATTGGTGTGGTTTAAGACCCAAAAATTCATATAATTCCTCTAGATTAACATTTTTTCATGTACGGAGTCCGTAGGTTTTGATATGTAAAAAGGATAAGTGGTTTCAAACAGATGAAATCACAGAATTTATACATACGCGAGATTAAACTGGATTTTCTAGCCCATCTGACACAACTTCACTGCATTACACCATAGACGAAGCTGATGGGAGCTGGATCGAGTCACTCGAATAAATATTATGGTCATCTCGTACCATCTCGAGAATTCCAATATGGGATACTCCATTTACCTTAGCATTTATGATGGAAATTGTGATATCGCCAAAGGTCTTATTTTTCTATTTCCGTATACGATTGTGATGAACATGTCAATGAGAACGTTCTAAATATTGAGCTAGACCTTATTAAAAAATTGGATTAAAACACACCTCTAGATGAAGCATTACCAAACACTGGTACACAACATGTATGATTCTAAAATAAAATTTTAAGATTTTAAAACATAGGATAAAGTACTCTGTAAAATTTTCCCTTACACGAAAGATAGAGCCTTTAGTAAGCTATGACTAAATTGGAAAAAACCATACACTGTTAAAACTAAGATGACCATGGAATTTACAAGGTGGTCAGCCCATAAGGATATCCTCTCCCCTACCCATGAAATGTGGAACATCTGAAACTTGGCGATGTTCCCCTTAAGGTTTTGTGAATTTTTTTACTTATGCGCTTTAGGGTATATTATCTCATGTTTTCTAATGCTTGTAAACTTTCTTTATGTTGATAAATTTGAGTAGATTTTTAAATCCAAATTATGGTTAAATAAAGCTTATACAATCTTATTTTGAGTGTTTTAATATTCTTGATATAGAATTTTTCACTAAACATCCGCTTTTGAGTCTTTGCATCAACTTAGGCTCGGGGTCTGAAACGTCCTAGTAACCCATTGCTATTTCATCCATTGCTATTTCATTGATGAAATCATCTGACATTTATTGTGTAATTCCGTTGATACATAAGAGTAGTATAATGCATGAATCTTATGTGCAAGCATATTTTAAGCTTTAATAAGATCATGTGCCCAGGAACCAAACATTCATTATCCGAGTACAAGCACCATTTTGCATAGTGAATGGTTCAAACAAAAAACTGGGCCATAATAGAACCATGTACCCAAGCATCACACATGCATCGTCCGAGTACAAACAACATATTGAATGGGGAAAAGATACGAAACTGATCATGCCTTAATGGGATAGTGTGCCTAGTGTCACGGTCCGACTTTCCTAGTGGACAGGCTAGCATCTACCTCTCCATGAAGATCATGATATGTTCCTACGACCTACCGTTACTAACGGGCGTCTACATATATAGGTACTTATACCGATCCCACCTATCCAACCCTCATACTGCTTGTGTGTTATATGGGAAATACTGGTTTGTTCGGTAAGAAGTGATCGGCATAGGCACCGCATGGGCGAAATCACTAAGCCCGTGAGAGATGGTATTAGAGTTGGAATCTGTCTCCCATAGAGAGCTACGCTGGAGCCAAGCGTAATGACCCGATGACTGAGCCCAGCCTGTTAGGATGACTCCTTTGTAAGACCCACGAGAGGCATGTATAAAGATCAGGATATGTGAAGACGACTCCTCATCGTGGGGCCTAGAAAATTAGCAAGTGCGTGTAAAGATGGCTGTTATCCTTTAAGGCCCGAGAGAGAGGCACGAGGAGTAAGCGCGGAGTGCGAAAGGTGACTCGAGCTAGGCTGTGGGGGCAATGGGTAAGGCCAGGAGTGGATGATCACCGAACAAACAAGAATGGCGCAAACATTATTGGATGGAGGAGAAGTGCACCAACGCAGGAGCTTCCCAAGCAGGTCAGGTGGGGATTAGCAACTTAAGAAGTCTCGTTGCGGAGTATGGGCGAAGCAACAAGACTTTGTTGTGGCTATCCAGATCCAGTCGGGGTGATCGTGACGAGGACGCTTGCAAATTAAGTGTGGTAGAGTGTTCTAGCCCGAATTTCCCAATGGACAAGCTAGCATCTACTTCTCCATGGAGATCATGACATGCTCCTAAAACCTGTCAATACTAACAGACGTCTTCATATGCATGTACTTATACTCGATCCCTCATATCCAACCTTCATATTGCTTTTGCGCCATATGCGAAAGGTTGGCTTGTGCCGTAAGGCGTGCTCGACATAAGCGCCGCACAAGCGCAATAGCTAAGCCAATGACAGAGCTAAGCCCATGACACTAGGCATTAAATGTACATTATCCAAATACAAACATTATTTTGTGTGAAAATGATATTAAATAGAATTGTGTACGACCTTAGCACCTAGTTTTCTGAACCTAACACTAACATATACATTTGAGCCTAATCATCCCAAAAAAGATGCGATAATACACGTCATTGTGGGAAAACACGTAAACACCGCCCAATCGTCAATTAACTTTATTCCATAGCCATACTTACAACATTATAGATATGTACATGTGGCGGCTATGAAGCTAGCCCAACCGTGTAAGAAAGGCGTTTGAGTTAAAAATATCATGTTGTACCAAACGAGCACAAAATATGTATGTAAAATGCATCCAATACAATATTTTTGACAGATTAAAACGATCATCGTTGATGCAAAAAAGTGTGAGACGAGTCCACAATGGACCTCTAATTGAAAGAATTATGTTCAGACATGGAACAAGTATACATTTACATGTCTACATTATGACTCATGATAGCATTTTGATTTTTTTCCAAACAACAGTATTTTAAATAAAAATAGAAAAGATAAAGTTTTATTTACTTTGTATATTTTGTCGTATGTGTAGATAAATAAAAATTGATTCAAAATGAATCATTCTAATTTAACAAATAAAACATAAATATTTTTAAAAAATTATTTTTTGAATGAATAAACAAATATAAGTTTGAGAGTTTATTTGGCAAAACTGAAATATTATAGGGGCATGTTGTTCTTAAAACATTAAACATCTGACCCTTTTATAGTATACAACTTTCTAATTTTTCTCCATTTCCATCAAAATCTTTCTACTTCTCTTATTCTCAAGAATGTCATATTGAGTCATTCATTAAAATAAAATGATGAACAATATAAAAACAAAATAAAACATAACCATTAAATATTTAGTGTTTAGTTTCTCATGAACATACAACACTTAACTTAAAAAATTATATCACATGTTGATGTTCACAAGTGATAAATGTAAACATAATATTTTTTGGGGTCTATTCGTATAATCAACCAATCACAATATGAACATCCAAACATGTTTAATGAGTAAACTCTGTTTAATGATAACTTTGGCAATATATTTGATTTCTTAATACAAATCTATATGTTAGAATATAATAATTTCTATTTTTTATTTATACAAAACATATTATATTCTAAATGGCCAATTTATGTTTTACCTTATTGCAAACAAAACATCCAAATACATGCTCAAATTGAGATTCTAACATGGATAGATTTAAACAATTTTTTAATAACCTATACATTTAATTAAGGTCTCAAATATTTATAAAATATGAACAACCTCAAAAGTATTTTATAAACTAAAACACATAATCACTTTAAATATGCAACATATAAGATGCATTGTGAAGTATATATAGTACCGAACAAAATTATGCATATAACTCAATCAAATAAATGCCATAATTTTGTGGAAAAAAAGTTTTGAGAGCTTGAGAAACAATATAAAAGTTTTGTTGCCACACTAAAATTCCTTACGAAAACAATTATACTATTGCGACGTAATTTTCACCGCAATGGGTGCTACATATAAGTCTTATATATGTGGAACATATTACTATGATAAATATGATTGTGTAATCAATGTGTATGACAAACCATATTCATCTGCGGTAAGAGATGCAGTACTACGATATCGCTTATATGGACAATTTGATTTCTTTAAAAAAGTAATTTTAAATATTTATGTCTCAAACTATAGTTAAATTCACTAAAAACCCATATTCATTTCCATCAAATGTATGAAGCACTTAACACGTAAAGTCACATTAACATAGTCAAAATTACTGACTCATTAGAAAATAAATTGATGTGTACTACCTATGAAATGATCTTTCAATTTGACGTGTTAAAAACTAAATATATAAAATGTATGAATATTAAAAAGACTATTGAAATGCACATGTTGGATCATATAGCTGACTTAATAATTCTTAAGTTATACATACTCTCATGTATAATATTTTATAACTATTATCAAGATTAATTCATCTATGAACATTTAAAATCATATATGATAATAATATTCTTTTAAGATTAAGGTTTTTCAAAAAATCATGCATATGATCTTTTGAGTATCGCGGTGTGAAATAATTGCGAATAACCGCTCTAAATGTTTGAAGAATGAATTTTTATTTATGAAATTAAATGTCGATGAAGAATTAAAAAATTATACACTAAACATATGTTTGAGTAAATATGTGTTTGAGATTATGATAGTAAACTAATTATTTTTTAATATATTGTCTCATAATCATAATTTATAACTCGAATTTGTAGTGTTTGAAAACTAATTTATTAGATTTATATAATCAATAATATAATTACTCACATTTTTTGTTCTTTTAAAATAAATATAATTTAATATTTATATTTTGTAATATATATATATAATATTTATTTATTTATTTAGATTACTTTACATATTTTTTTATATGTGTTAGTTATTTTTATATGTGTTAGTTATTGGTTGGATGATTAATGGCCATCAGATATAAACAAATTTTTGTATATAATATTTGTATTTTTAACCTAATAAAAATACGAAAGAAGATTGTTTGAAATCAAACATTTGACAAAAAATCATGGTGTTCGGTACAAAGAAAAAATGTAATAATATTACTATTAGGAAATCATATATGGAGGAACCAGACATGTCAACAACATCTTGGCACACTCGATATATCTAAATTTAATCCATTTTTGCTGATGTTATATCTTTGTCAAGCTACTATAATCATTTCCATTATTTGTCTTATTTCTCATGGGAAGACAACAATTATTGAACCTATTTCGGGTGCGCAATTCATGTATTTCAAGAATAAGTTGGAGCACAACATTATTAAATTTGGATTTACAAATACAAAGATATACAAATATGAAAATGAACGTTGTACTCTGCCTCAAAATATTGCAAGGCGAATGAAGGATAACCCTATGTGTGATGTTATGGGGTTTACACGTGTCAAATGAAATATTTAAGACATGTTTTCTTTGTTGATTGTTAGGGTCGTAATATTGTTGTCGTAATAATGCTTAAACGAAGTAGCAATTATGGATGAAGCTTTACTTCTGATAGCCGCTAACGAAAGATGTCATCAACCTTAAACATCAGAGTACCTTGTTGTCATACAAATCATGCACCTCCTAAATAAAGTTGATCTTATATACAGGAAAATGTAGAAACAACCGGTATGAATAAATTCATAAGTTTATTATGAACATTATTGTTAATGCTCATATGGTCCCCATCTCGTCACAACTGAAAGATTATATTGATGTTGTGTGCGAGTATATAGTAAAGAAGATCTGTATTCTAAAGAAAATTATAACCCCACAAATAAGATAGTTATTAGGTCTTTTGATATCAACAAACCTGGGTTCAAAGTGGATAAAATTTAAAAATTGTATGGCTGGTGGAATTAAACCTATATCTTTTAGAATTACTTCGTTATTTTCAGAAAAAGCGAGTCGCGTCTTATTGTTTTAGGAGGTATCATTGGGGTTGATACAATTATGGATCCAACCTTTACATGTGCTAATAGGTTGGTAGGTCAGGTTCTTGGTGAATTTGGGCCACTTTCAGATGTATTTGTTAAGCTCGAGGCAAAAAAAATTCGTCTTCGATGTTTTCTGGGTGTTCGTACAAAAGTCTTATAGAAACAAGAAAAAGTATCAAAACTGCTAAAGTAGAAATTTTTATGATTAACATATGATTTATATGAATCATAGCACAAGTTGTTGTTGTTGTAAAGAACGATTTTAAAAAGTTGCAATTGACAACTCATGTGCACCAACAAGGGTGATAAAATTGTTATGAGTCAACGGGTTAAAAAGATTAGTGTCTGATCAGATGGAGTTGTTAGATAGAGAAAAACATAGTTTGAAGATGAATCATAATTGTTTTTATATATTTTTTCAATACATTACTTCGTTTGAATTTATTATTTCTTAACTTTTTCTAGAGAATTCATGGTTTTACTAAGAATAATAAAATAAACTTATAATCTTTAATACCTCGAGTTCAGATTTCTTCTTCCACAATCTCGTATTCATCTTTCTTATTTCTCGTAGTTTTTGTTGGAATCAATATTCTTGTTGGAATCAATATTATTTGAGTAAGAGTACTTGTCACCCAAACTTTCTTTCCTAAATATCTATTGCCTCTATTTCTCTATAATTTCTTATTAACTTAATATATTACTTCACGATCCACTATTCAATATATTCACATCTTTATTTGGTTAATAATATAAACATTATATATAAAATTTTGTTAAACATTATATATAAAATTTTGTTTATATTCGACGACCATTAATTATCCAACTAATAATTTGTAAATAAAGTATATATATATATATATATATATATATAATTAAATTTATCACTTTTTTTTCAATTTATATTATAATAATTTAAAAATAACTAACAACTTGTAAACTAAAACCAATATATAAATAAATATTATTTATGTATAAAAAAAAAAATTTAATTTTTATAATTTTTATAAAGAAACCAACTAAATACGGGTTATTATATTATTGATTTTTTAAATTTACTTAGTTTATCTCAAATCCTATGAATTAAAATTATAAATTATGATTCTCATAGGTTATATAAAAAAGTATTTACCATCATAATCTCAAAAATATATTAAGTCAAACATATACCGCGTCTATAGTTTTTTTATACTTCATTATCTCTTCAATTTATATAAAAAATCACTGTTAAAATATCTAGGGCGGATATTCACAATTCTTTTACACCACGAGACTAAAAAAATCAACATGATTATTTGAAAAAGCCTCATCTTAAAAAGATGTCATCATCATACACGATTTTAATTTTTCATAGATGAATCAATCTTTATAATGGTTATAGGTTATTATGTATAATTTAAAATTTATTAAGTCTACTATAAGACCCACCATATACATGTTAATTATATTTTAATACATAAAATTGGAAGTTCTTATTGATAGATATACATGTCATTTTATTTCTGAAAACAATTTAGTTAGATATAAAAAAATGTTTTAACATGTTGTTTGAGTCGATAATTTTATATTACTATGACTTTACATGTTAATTGCTTCACAAATTTGGTGAAAATGAATATGTCTTTTCTAGTGTATCTAATTAGGATTTGAGATATAAATATTTGGAATAAATTTATTTAAAGAAATCAAATTGTCCGTATTATCGTCGTAGTGCGTCTTTTACCATAGAGAAACATAGTTTACATCACGCATTGATTATGAAATCATATATGTTGTAGTAATATGTCCCCCAGACATAAGATTTATATATAATACACACTACAGTGGAAATCACATTGCGACACTATAATTGTTTTCACAAGAAATTTTTAGTGTTGCAACAAATATTTTATATTATTTCTTGAGTTTTTATAGGTTATTTCTCAAAAATCTCGATTGTTTATTTTCTCGAGTTATATGTCTTACTTATTGCACTATTATACATATCTAAACTGATTATATGTTTTAGTTTATAAATTCCTTTTGAGATTCTTCCTATTTTTTAGATATGTGAGACCTCAATGAGATGTATAGGTCATTTTCAATTCGATTAAATCTATCTATGTTAGAGTCTCAGTTTAAGCATGTATTCAGATATTTTTCGTGTAATGAGGTATAAACACAAATGGGTCATTTAGAATATATAAAGGTTTCGTATTAAAAAAACTAAATATATTACCGAAGTCATCATTATTGACAAATTACTCATTAAATATGTTTGGATGTTCATATTGTGATTGACTGATTATATATATCGATCCCAAAGAATATTATGCTTACATTTATCACTTGTGAGTATCAATACATGATATAATTGTAACATTAAGCATTATATACTCATGCGTAACTAAATAATAAATATTAAATGTGTTATGAATGAGTCGAATAGTGCCTTAACGGTGTATTGTGTCCGGCAGTACAGTTTTGTGTCTATGATAGTGATATTGTGCCTTGACAGTGTACTGTGTTCGGTTGTGACTTGTGTTAGTCTTGTGGTATGAGCCCATTAGGCCCATTGTCTAGTAAGTCTATAAATTCCCTATAAATGGACTACTAGGGCTACACAAAATCTGATCTAAAATCTGTAACCTTTTCTATCATAATGAAACTCTTTTCTCTGGCGGCGCCCGTGGACGTAGACAATTGTCGAACCACGTTAAATCCTGTGTTCATTTAAATCTTTCATTCACATATATTATGTGCTTGAGCCATTTTGTGATAATTACAGAGTAAGTTAATAACAAAATTGGTATCAGAGCCACATGCTGAAATTAGGGCAATTAGGGTTTCACAATGGCGTCTACAGCAATAAAATACATGATTGAAAAAATTGATGGGGGATCCAGCTTTGCGTTATGGAAGATTAAACTGAAATCTTCATTGTTACTGCAAGGGCTGTGGAAGACTATGGAGAATAAGTTACCAGAAGAGATGAAAGAAGAGGAGAAACAAGATCTTCAAGAAAGGGCTTTGTGTTGGATTTTAATGAGTGTGAAAGACAATGTGCTTCGCGAGATTAGTGGTGAGAAGACTGCTGCCTGCGCATGGAAAAAGCTAGGAGATCTTTACTCAGAGAAATCAGTAGTAAACTGATTATACTTGAAGAAATGTTTGTATGATTTCAGATTGAAAGAAGGTATGTCCATAACAGAGCACCTATATAATTTTAAATCAATTATAATGGACTTGGAGAACATAGATATCAATATTGAGGATGAGGATCAAGATTTGTTTGTATTGAGATTGTTACCAGCTCCCTATGAAAACTTCGTACATACCATTATGCATGGTAAGGATAAGTTATCGCTAGCAGATGTCAAAGGGGCACTGAAATCAAAGGAGATGAGACAGTTGCAGCCAGACAATCAAGTTGAAGGGGAAGGTCTTATGACTAGGGGAAGGTCTTATGACTAGGGGAAGATCTGGAAGCAAAGCGAGTTCTTTAAAAAGGAAGAACTGGAGGTCCAAATCAAGGGTAAAGCACTCAAACTGTTATGAATGCGGTGAGCAGGGTCATTATAGAAGAAATTATCTGAAACTGAATGGTAAGAAGGGAAATCAAAGGGAAAATACAGCAAACATTGTTGAAGGTGTGAACGATTCTGAAGATAGTGAAAATAATGGTCCAGGAATGTATTGTCCGTGAGTTCAGACTTTGGGCAAAACTCTCGGGTACTCGATACTGGTGCTACATATTACATGTGTCAGTTCAAGCAGTGGTTTGATACGTACAAGCCAATACAAGGAACTATCTATTTAGGGAACAATCATTCGTTGATTGTTGGTGGTATTGGTAACGTCGGAATCAGAATCTTTGACGGCGTTGTTAGAATTTTAACTTGCTGGCATGTGCATGGGTTAAAGAGAAACCTGATTTTTCTTAGGACTCTAGACTCTCGGGGTTACAAGTACCGTGCATAAGAATGTGTAATCAAAGTGAAAAAAGGCTCAATGGTATGCATGAAAGACAGTTTGCAGAAGGGTCTTTACATTCTTCAGGGGAGTGTTGTTATGGGCGATGCTGCAGTAGCATCATCAGGGAGTAATAGCCAAAGTAGGCAGGATTAAAATAAGTTATGGTATTGGTGTCTTGGTCACATGAGTGACAGAGGATTAACTGTTTTGGGAAAGAGGGATTTGTTGAAAGGGTATAAAGCAGAATCATTAGGATTTTGTGAGCATTGTGTGTTTGGTAAGCAAACTAGAGTCAAATTCAACAAATCGGTTGTAAGAAAGACTAAAGGGACAGTGGACTACATTCACTCAAATATTTGGGGTCTAAACAGAATTCCATCAAAGAGCGGAGCCAGATACTACATCATTTTGATTGATGATTATTCAAGGATGGTGTGGGTTTACATTTTGAAAACGAAAGATCATGCATATTCAACCTTTGTCAAATGGAAGATGATGATTAAGAAGCAAAAAGGAAGAAAAATCAAACGCTTTAGGACAGATAATGGGTTAGAATATTGTAATCGTGAGTTCAACGAGTTCTGCGAAGCTGGGGGGAATAGTGCGCCATCGCACTTGTTCTAGAACACCACAACAGAATGGAGTCGCAGAAAGAATGAACAGAACGCTTTGTGACAAGGCACGAATTATGCTCTCGTATTCCGGTGTGGGAAAGGATTTTTGGGTTGAAGCTATCAATACAGCGTGTTACTTGGTGAATCAGTCTCCATCAACGGCTATTGATTGTAAAACTCCTTTTGAGATTTGGTCTGGATTGTCGGCTGATTATGAACATTTGAGGGTGTTTGGTTGCCCTGCGTATGCTCATGTGAGAGATGGTAAGCTTGAGCCGAGGGCAAAGAGGTGCATATTTCTAGGATATGCTACTGGAATGAAGGGATATAGGTTATGATGTACCTCTCCAAAGTCTCCAGGTTTTCTCAGCATTAGAGACGTTACTTTTAATGAGTTTTCTTCGATAGACAGTCAGAATGAAGTAGGAGAAATGGTCGAATCAAGATCGGTTGTGAGTAAACAGATGGAGCTTGAAGTAGAATCATGTCCTCGCAGGTCCAATAAATCAAGTGGTTCTGAGGTGGATCCAGAATCAAGAGGTGAAGCTTCAGCATCGGATGATAGTGGCGATGATACGCCTGAACCAGAACAACAACCTTATAGCATAACATTGGGCAGAGAAAGAAGAGATATCGGACTTCCAAAAAGGTATGCGAATCTAGTTGCATATGCTCTGTCAGTTGCAGAAGAAGTTGAGATGCATGAACCTAGTAGCTACAGAGAAGTTATAGCTAGTTCAGAGGAAGATCGATGGATTGGTACTATGGGGGAAGAGATTAAATCTCTTCATAAGAATCAAACATGGAAGCTGGTTGACTTGCCTAAAAGACAGAAAATAGTAGGCAGTAAATGGGTGTTCAAGAAAAAGGAAGGTAATCCAGGGGTTGAGGCATCTCGATTCAAAGCAATACTGGTCGCTAAGGGTTTTACTCATAGGGAAGGAATCGAATTCAATGAAGTGTTTTCTCCAGTGGTGAAGCATAGTTCGATTCGAGTTTTGTTTGCCATAGTAGTTTTGCAAGATTTAGAGCTTGAGCAATTGGATGTGAAGACTGCGTTTCTACATGGTGAATTGGAGGAGCAAATCTACATGAGACAACCAGAGGGATTTATCGAACCTAATATGGAGGACAAAGTTTGTCTGCTGAAAAAGTCACTGTATGGTTTAAAACAGTCACCTAGGAAATGGTACAAATTTTTGGATACATTCATGGTGTCAAAAAGGTTCACGAGGAGTCCATATGATAGTTGTGTGTATCATTAAAAGATATCAGATGATTCTTATGTTTACTTGTTGTTGTATGTGGATGATATGCTTATTGCTGCTTGTAGTATGTCACACAATGTGCAGTTAAAGAAGCAGCTTAGTGCCGAGTTTGAGACGAAAGATCTGGGTAGAGCAAAGAAAATTCTTGGTATGGAGATTATCAGGAACAGAAATTTAGGATCATTACACTTGTCTCAACAAAGCTATATTGAGAAAGTGTTACAACGATTCAACATATTTGATGCTAAAGCAGTTAGCATTCCATTTGTTACTCATTTCAAGTTGTCTGCAGTAGGAGCGGTCAAGGACGATGCTGAGTTGGAACAAATGTCAAAGGTTCCATATGCAAGTGCAGTTGGTAGTATCATGTATGCTATGGTATGCACACGTCCTGATATTTCACATGCGGTTAGTGTAGTTAGCAGGTACATGGGATATCCTGGGAAAGAACACTGACAGGCAGTGAAATGGATACTTCGGTATCTTAAGAATACTGTGAACGTTGGCTTAACTTTTAACAAGACCGATATTGGTGAATCGTTGAATGATGTTGCAGGATCATTGGTTGGTTTTGTTGATTCTGATTTTGCAGGTGATATGGATAAAAGAAGATCTCTGACAAGATATGTATTTACTCTAGCTGGGAGTGCGATTAGTTGGAAAGCACAGTTGCAAGCTATTGTAGCTTTGTCTACAACAAAGGCAGAGTACATGGCGGTAACAGAAGCAGTTAAAGAGGCAATATGGTTACAAGGTTTGGTGGCAGATTTGGGCTTCGATAGGACTACTACAAAAGTGTTTTGTGACAGTCAAAGTGCCATACACCTTACAGGGAACTATATGTACCATGAGCGTACAAAGCACATAGATGTCAGGTATCATTTTATTCGTGATATAATATCAAAGGGAATTCTTGATGTGAAGAAAGTGTCTGCACACGATAATCCAGCAGATATAATGACCAAGGCAGTATCAGTTCGAAAGTTTAGGGAGTGCCTAAACTAGATCGGTGTTCGCAGTATAGAGTGAATTCCTTAGGGGCATTTGGTGAGTCCGAAGAAGAGAAGTTTCTTTATTTATAGTGAAGAAAGGATATTCGCCTCAATGGGAAGATTTGTTATGAATGAGTCGAATAGTGCCTTGACAGTGTACTGTGTCCGGCAGTACAATTTTGCGTCTGTGATAGTGATATTGTGCCTTGATAGTGTACTGTGTTCGGTTGTGACTTGTGTTAGTCTTGTGGTATGAGCCTATTAGGCCCATTGTCTAGTAAGTCTATTAATTCCCTATAAATAGACTACTGGGGCTACACAAAATCTGATCTGAAATCTGTAACCTTTTTTGTTATAGTGAAACTCTTTTCTCTAGCGGCGCTCGTGGACGTAGACAATTGTCGAACCACGTTAAATCCTGTGTTCATTTAAATCTTTCATTCACATATGTTCACTGTTTGAGCCATTTTTGATAATTTTATAGTAAGTTAATAACAAAATGGTTATGTTTTATTTTTTGCTCTTGTGTCGTTCATCATTTTGGTTTCATGAAGGACCCAATATGATATTCTTGAAGAAAGGAGAAGTAGAGAGAGATTTTGATGGAAATAGAGAACACTTAGAAGCTTGTATACTAATAAAATGGTTAAAATTTTAATGCTTTGAAAATAATTAATATGTATACCCCTATAATTTTCAATTTGACCAAATAAACTCTCAAACATATATTTAATTGTTTATTAAAAAAATATACATTTCTATAAAAATATTTATGTGTTATTTGTTAAATTAGACTTATTTATTTTAAACAATTTTCGTTAATATCCACAAATAAAAATATACCAAGTCAATAAAACTTTGTTCCTTATATTTATATGTCAAAAACTATATTTTGAAAAGATAATAAAAATTATATTATTCAATCCTAATATAGACATGTATATGTATGCTTGTTCCATGTCTCAAAATTAGTCTTTCAGTTTAAGGTCTGTTATGGTCTCGGTTCACACTTTTTTCAATTAGTGATGATTGATGTAGTTTGCCAACAATATTGCATTGGATGTTTTTTTAAGTACATATTTTTTGCTTATTTTGTTTAATATAAAATTTTAAAGCGGACGCCTTCCTGACAGGTTTGGGCTAGCCCCCCAATCGTTCATGTGTATATATCTATAGTATTAGAAGTACGCTAAGAGAACAAAACGAATTATCGCATGTGTGTTTTTTTATATATTTTCCCACAACAACATGTAATTTCGTACCTCTGCTGAGATGATTAGGCCCGAACGTAGATGTCAGTGCTAGGTTCTAGAAAACCATATGTTAAGGTCGTACACGATGGTGTTTGGTATAATTCATCACACAATATGATGTTAGTACTTGAACGATGCACATTTGATACCTATGCACACGGTCCCATTAAGGCACAATTGGTTTTCGTAGGGAGCGATTTATCTTTGTAAATGTTCGTCATACAAAATGGTATAAACACAATGAGATATATATGCCATTAAAAATCTGATTAAATCTATCCATGTTAGAGTCTCAATTTCAGCATGTATTCGAATGTTTGATGTGTAATGAGGCATAAATAAAAACCTGACATTTCTAATATATTATGGTTTTGTATAAATCACAAATAAAAAAATTGATATCTAACATATGGATTTGTAGTACAAAACTAAATATATCTCCAGAGTGATCATTATTGATAGCTTATCCATTAAAGATGTTTAGGTATTCGTATTGTGATTGGTTGATTATATAAATGGATCTCATGGAATATTATGCTTAGATTTATAACCTGGGAACATGAATACGTGATTTTATTGTAAAATTAAGAGTCATATGTTCATGCTCAACTAAACCATAAATATTAAATTGTTATATTTTTTTTCTTTTATGTTGTTCACCATTTTGGTTTCATGTACAACTGAATCAATATGACATTCTTCATAAAGAGAGAAGTATATAGATTTTGATAAAAATAGAGAAAACTTATAAGCTTTTAAACTATAAAAGGGTCAAAAGTTTAATGTTTTGAAAACAATTAATAACATGCCCTTACAATATTTCAGCTTTGCCAAATAAACTCTCAATATTATATTTGTTTATTTATTCAAAATATCAAAATATCTCAAATATTTGTGTGTTATTTTTTCAATTAGAATGATTCATTCTAAATCAATTTTCATTTATATATACAAATAAAAATATACTAAGTCAACAAAATATTTTCCTTTATGTTTATATTTCAAAAGCTATTTTTTTGAAGAAAAAAAATCAAACTCATATTACGCAATCGTAATATAGACATGTATGTGTATGCTTGTTTGATGTCTGAACAAAAGTCTTTCAATTTGAAGTCCATTGTGGGCTCCATTCGCACATTTTTTTAAGAGATGATTGCTGAAATCTGCCATCATTATTGCGTAAGATGTATATTATATATACTATACTATACTCTTTTGGTATAACAAGATTTTTAACTCAGACGTATTTTCAACAGGTTCCGGCTATCCTCATAGTCGTCCACATGTAAAAGGAACAAAGTGAATTGTGCTGGGTTGTTTTTTATGTGTTTTCACACGACGACATATAATATCTCACCTCTTCCGAGATGATTAGGCCTGAACGTAATATTAGTGCTAGATTCATAAAGCCAGACACTAAGGGTGTGCACTGTGCGTTTTGGTATCATTTATCACACAACACGATGTTTTCAGTCAGACGATGCATATTTGATGTCTAGGCACACAGCCTTATTATTTCGAACCCTTTTGCCATGCAATAGGTTGTTCATTATCGGACGCACGTGCAATAGTTGTGCACATGGTTTTATAAAGGTGTGATTGGTGTTTAAACCATTCATCACGCAACACGGTATAAACATAATGAGATAATGGCATGTATAGGTCGTTAACAATTTAATTAAATCTATTTATGTCAGGGTCTCAATTTCAGCACGTGTTTAGATGTTCGTCGTGCAATGAGGTATAAATACAAATGAGTCAATTAGACTATATTATGGTTTTGTATAAATCACAGGTAAATAATTGGTATCAAAGTGGTTATTATTGATAGCTTACTTAATAAATATATTTAGGTGTTCATTTTGTGATTGGTTGATTATATATATCGACCCCCAAAAAATATTTTGCTTACATTTATCATTTGTGAACATCAATATGTGATATAATCGTATCATTAAGTGTTATATGTTCTGCAACTAAACACTAAATATTAAATGGCTATGTTTTATTTTTGTTCTTATGTCGTTCATCATTTTGGTTTTCATGAGTGAGTCAATATGACATTCTTGAAAAATAGAGAAGTAAAAAGATGATAGAAATTGAGTAACTTGGAATCTTGTACACCATAAAAGGGTCAAAAGTTTAATGCTTTGAATTTTTTTAATATACATGCCTCTATAGTATTTTAGCTTTGTCAAAGAAACTCTCAAAGTTATATTTTTCATTTATTAGAAAAATACATTTTCTAAATATTTTAGTATTATGTGTTAAATCACTATGATTCATTTTAAATCAATATTTGTTTATATACGCAAATAAAACTTAGTCATTTATATTTATATTTTAAATACTATTTTTGAAAAAATAAATAAATCTAAAATCGAAGGATATTATGCAATCATAATATAGACGTATGCTTGCTCCATGTTTAAATATAAGTGTTTCAATTTTGAGGTTTGTTGTGGGCTTGGCTCCTACCTTTTTGCGTAAGCGATAATTGGTGTAATTTGCCAACAATATCGCGTTGGATGCATTTTAAATGTACAATTTATGCTCATTTTGGACAACAAGATTTTTAATTTGGACGTGTATATATAAAATAAAGGATGTGTTCACTAGCCCTATTGATGTAAAGATTCGAAAGCGGTTGTTCAATTAATCATTTTATAATAAGTATATTAACAACACACAAAATAAGATTGAATCAACTTTATTTAATAATAAGGTTCCTAAAATATACTCATATTTATCGATGTAAAGAGAGTGTACATTCATTAAAAAATAAAATGATATACTATAAAAAAAATCACAAAACCTTACGGTAAATAGCGCAAAGAGGTCGTATAAACACGAAAACACCATAAGAAACGTATAATTTAAGATGTTTCATATTCCATGTGTCCAAGAGAGGATGTCATTCTGCGTTGATCAATTAGTATGTTCATGCTTCACCGTGGTTGTCACATTGTCGAGTCGTTTCCAGTTTATCTGTGCTTGATGAAGGCTCTATCTTTTGTGTAAGAGAAAACTCTATGGATTACTTTATCCCTTGTTTTACAGTCACAAAAGTTTATACAAGAATCATACATATTGCATAGAAAATTTCGGTACTGCTTTGTCTGAATGTGTGTTTTGCTCCGTTTTTCCTCAATAATGTATAGCTCAATATTTTGAATGTCCCCGTTGGCATGTATACCATGATTTTGTATATAGGATGAATAAATAAGGATCTCCGGTGGTATCACAACTTCCATATCATAGGCTAAGGTAGATAGAGTATCGTCTATTATACTTCTTGAATTGGTATGAGATGACCATAGTATTTCTTAAATTGACTCGGTCCAACTGCCAATAGCTCCGTTGAGGGTGTGATACAGTAAAGTTATATCAGATGGGCTACATAAATCAATTTTAATCCCTCGTATGTTATAAAACTATGTGATTTCCTCTATGTGAAACCATTTCCCGTTTAAGGGATCCAAACCTATGGACCTCCTACATGAAAAAATGCTAATTTGGAGTAATTATATGATTGCCTCCTCCCTAATGGCTTGGCCTCCACCCATTTAGAAAAGTAGTTAATTGAGACGAAAAGGAATCATCGTCCCCCAAGTACATTGGGCATGGATCCCACTATGTCCATGCCCTCTCTCTAAAAAATGAGGAATATTGATTTCGAATCCATTGGGACTACAGGGCAATGGATCATATTTTTAAACACTGTTAATTTATCACAACATCATAAGAGTGCCAAAGTATCCTCTCTAATTATAGGCCAAATGTAACATGCCAATAAGATTTTTTTATGGAGGGTTTTATAGCCGTAATGGGAACACCCTCTTTTTTATGGAGCTCTTTGAGTATGAAACGGTATAGTTCGATTCTAAAAACTGCAAAAGAGGTTGTGAGATTCCTTAGCGATATATAATGCTATCAAGTAATGTCTAGAATGACAATGTTCGTGACTTTTAGTCGACCCTTTTTCAGATCACGCCATGTGCGTTTATCTCAAAGAGATTCTTTCCATAGATGTTGCTCTTTATATTAGTGGCATGATGAGTGATATTGGCATGGAAAGTGGTCGATCATTGGTCCAAAACGTATGATTGAATAGAAGAAAGCATCATCATCTTCCTCTGAAGGGTCCTTACCATTAAAATGGTTAATTTCTTATCGTGGTCCTGATTGGTTTGAAATTCCAATAACGGATCATATTCATACCAAATTTATGACGGAGGCGATACATTGTTTGATGGTAGAAAAATATTACTTGTAATTTTGATGTATATCACGTACCTTATGTTTGAGCGCGATGATACACTCTGCTCTAGAGACGGTAGTAACGTGTGGTGTATCATTCTTCAAATTAGGTGGAGGTCGAGCCATTAGTGAGGATCCAGGCCAAGGAAGTCATAAACTTCCTCAAATTATGTGGAGGGTGATCTAACAGGTCTTGTTTCTAGATTAAATAACTAAAAGAGTTTTGTGGAACCTCGGGTATCCAACGAGAGTAGGTTTTGAGTACGCCAATCCGGCCTCTTATCGATTGTCTTACCTGTTACTCTACAAACATCCACCTGGTTAAGGTATTTTTTTAGCATTGGCATGCATAGACATCGTATTTTTATTTTTATTTCGGCGTGATGATAGTGGTCTTTGACGATGTCCATGCGATTACGGGTGTTCTCATAGAAGGTATGTCTTTCAATCTTGTTGAGTATTCTTGTGAGGATGAGAGGTACGGAGTTTTTTTTTGTTATGTTTGGACTTAGACGGAACTACTTATAGAAAAATACTAAGAGGCCAAGTAGTAAGAGTTAAAAATTTATTTGTCTTTCATGGTTATGGGATACAAACTCTACTAGTCGTTATCACGATGATGTTGTAATTAATGAGCGTGTCAGTCATGCTATCCGAGTTTATATCTTATATGTTTTTGGTAGTACAATATTGGGTAGCAAGACTCGAAATATGGTTTATCTCGATTATTTACAGTTTATTCAAAATTACACTACGATGGATATGTATAATTAAGGTCATATAGTTTTGATCCAGTTATATTATACCATTAAATATAGTTCACTTTAGGATACTAATGGTATGTGGGTTTACCGAGATGTTAGAGTATTGCATTTCTTTATCACTTTTCTTGGATAGCGGCTCCGCAATACAATGAGTATGATATCGCATCCACCCATATGTTTCGATATGCACCACAAAGTGTTCGCTCGAACCAATCAATTCGAGATCATATTTGACATATTGTATTTATGTTATCAAGAGACCAATGTAAGTTTCAATTAACACTTTAAAATCTTAATTTATTTTGTTTCATTTTTTATGAATTAAATGTATCCTAACTTTTTAATGATGTTGTGGGTTAATTTTTTACCTTATGGTTATCTATTGAATCGATCATATATTAAAGTCGTGAGATATGGTAGAATTATATTATTCGCTTTGTGTAACATGTTAGTTGAGGCATATTCAAACAAGACTAGGCCGGTTACAACCTTTTTTCCTTAGACTGATAGACGTATAATCAGTCGTATTGGATCTAAGGTTCCTTGGGATGAAACAATTTGGGATAATTAGAAAATCATCTCATCTAGCGTAAAGGTGGTAGATATGAGGATGAGATGGTTGGTACAAAACCCTTGTAACATATTAGGTTATGATTTCCCTGTGGTACATAGTGGGCAACCCGGACTTAGTCAGACTGAATATATATATATATATATATATATATATATATATATATATATATATATATTGGGGAAAACCCTCCCGTGAGCAATCAGGGTAACTCAGATTAGGGTTGGGATCATACTCTCGATGATTGATACCCTATTATGAACTACTATCGAGGTCATGTATAGATGTATAGATTAGTTTGTGGGTTTTATGACTTTTACGATAAATGACGTTTATTATATTTGTTTGCGACTTGTACTAATTTTATGGTATTTGACATTTATGTTTATGTTTGTAACTTTTATAACTTTTATGACTTTTACGACCTTGTCATGAATTTATATTCTAGTAATACCATTTATGTTATTCTTAATATACTCTATATGTTTTATTTAATTGTGTGAAAAATAATTGTCACAAATTTCAATAAAGAAAGATTTAATTTTTATGTAGCATATTCATTGTTCATATAAAATTTTAGGATCCAACGATAGTTTTTAGTCATACAAATCAGAGCGATGCATGGCCGCACAAATAGAGCCATGTATGTGATTAATATCACATGTTTCACACGATTTAATTGTTCTGAAATATTTTTATGGTAGATCTATATTGTCAATCACATATAATGTATGATGTATGAGCTAAATATTGCACACACTGCTAAGGTGGCAACCAAAGTCCCACATACCACATCGGTTAAATATGGGAAGGATAAGTTGTATATAAGTAAGAACGTATCTCAACTAGTATGAGGCCTTGGAAGTGGACCAAAAGCAAAGTCGTACGGGCTTTCGGGTGCCAAAGCAGACAATCCCATACTAGTGTTTGGATCAGATTGTTCATATGTATATAAGAAGACGGAAGATGTGGTACCCATATTCCCAACAAATGGTATCAGAGCCAGGCCCAGACAGAACACGATCATGGTGAAATTCTCGGAGGTCGAAAATGATGAACCAACAAGCCTAGCTCAAGGTGAATGAACTGCTCTAGAGATCCTAGTTCGAAACGCCCATGGCTCATCAAGCAGTGGTACTTTATTGGAGTGGGGAGTGGTGCTAAGGATTAAGATAGAGTGGTCTATTAGGAGGTGAGAACCTACATCCATAGTGCCTATGTGGTTCACGTAGACCCAACCTGATTAGAGTGGGTGGTTGGAAGTCAATTGAGAGGAGGCTAAAATGGTATTTTATTCGAGAGAAGGATTTGGTAGGGTGGAAATTAAAGTCCCACATCCAAAATCGGTTAAACATGGGTAGGATCAACGGTATATAAGTAAGAATATATCTCAACTAGTATGAGGACTTTTAGAGTTGACCAAAAGCAAAGGCGTGAGGGCCTTCAGGCGCAATAGTGGATAATATCATACTAATTTAGATATCGGTTGTTCTTACTTATATACAGAGATGGAATATACGTTACCCATATTCCTAACGCATACCATGCGATTTTATTGTTCGGAAAGATTTTTAAGGCCTAAAGTTATCCTTCAATCACATATAATACATAATTTATGAGCTAGATATCGCACATACCCTACGATTTCATTGTTTGGAAAGATTTTTAAGGGTTAAATTTAGCCTTCTCTCATGGAGTATGTGTGAGTTATGATCCATATATCTCATATAATACATAATACACTAATATTATATGAAATTTAGGCCGAATAATTATACACTCACCATAATTTGTGATAAGATTCAATATACGATAAAAATACATCATTAAACACTGATACAAGATGAGATTAACTTACGTAAATCAAATTTAACATTATATATTATTAGCCAAAGTCATATCATCCGTTTAATTCAAGAGGTATACAATTCATTAACGCATCCGCTTGTTTAGCAATACGTTTCTCCACAAAACATATTATATTTTTTATAATGAAATCATGAATTTTATCGAACGCCACTTGCTTGACTTCTTACAATTGGTCAAATATCTAAACCATTGGTTTATATTTCAAATGATTAACTTGTAGATACTACATCATGACTACATGGAGATGGAGATTGACCTCCTAGATGACCGTATATGTAGTACATCGTACACATGAGTTCATAAAAAACCATCGGTAGTCTCATCCGTACTTGTTCTCTGAACAAACATGACAACTTGAAGCAATTGGTTGTCTTCTTCAATGGTCTATTCTATGTCTAACATATATCACGTTTTTTAGCTATGTTAATTGGCAGATGAAGAAATATGCCATGTTTGAGTAGCAATGAATTATGAGGGCGGTGAGAAATCCGTTTTGACAAGAATTTTTATTTAACGGGAAACTATTTGACATGATATTTAGCGAAAAACTATTTGGTGTGACATTTTATAAAATATTGATTTCAAATTTATGCAAACATAAAGTAATTAAATTATAATGTAACATGAAAAGTTGAATATTACATAATTAAGTTCGAGAGTATACTAACATAATATAACGGTGCGTAAAAAAAATTAAAAACAAAAAGTAACATAATCGCACATCATCTTTGGTCACATCGGTCGGTATTGCCTTTTTGTTACGTAATCATCCAAGCACTAGCTTCTAATGTATGAAACCAATTTCGTACGGAGTGCAATTCTGAGAACGGTCCATTCAAAAACATAAGAACCTAAAAGTTAATTTAAGAATTATGTAAACATTTATAATTTATTTTTTCTTAAATAAATAATGTTATTGACTTACGTGTACAAAATAGATATCATTGATGAAATAATTTCCAACCCTTAGAACAGGTGAGTAACGAGGTGGACAACTACGTAATGATATATAAATATTGATAGATAAATAGATAAATGGTATGGAACACAATGATATTAATTGGCTATCAATAATTCGATCTTGGGTAATATCATCCAATAATGACAATACATATGACTCGTGAACCAAGCTAACCTATATAGTAATTTATCTAAAATATTTGTTGAACCATAAAAATCCAACCAAAAGTATCGTTGTTCATTAAATTCCGAGACCAAATCACGTCTAACGTAAACTCAATTGTACTCTTGATTGTATATCATTCTCAATACGTTCTAATAACCATACTATCCGTCTAGCGTAACGTCTTTCACGCTAGTAATAAAATGATGTATTTTTTTTGGGATGCATCCTGTGTATATATTTACATTTTTGTTGTTAGTATGTTTTTTAGCCGAACTAGTTTCTTTTTTGTGGTGGGAAATTTTGGTACTACGAATAAAATTATTTTTGTCGTGTTACATGTCGTGTCGGGCACGTTATTACTCTTAATTTTCTCAAGGATATGTTTGCAATAACAATTTTCCCATTTATTTGATCGGTCTAGACCGACTTTTTTTCGTACCTCTAGTAGTAACCGATTCTTTAAGCTCTACAATGTGACTGGTTTCATGTTTTAGAATTTTCATAACCCTATTTATAATATGATCTTGAATTTTTGGCATATAACCACGTATGGAGCTATCTATGATGGATAGGTTTTTTTATAAAGCATATTCACACGTAGTTGCATCCCTCGGAATGATATTTATTTTTTTCAAAAATATATCGCATTAATTCTTAGAAGTATATCTATGTTTTCTTTCTATCATAGTTATTTTATATGCACAAGGCAACCCGTGTATTTTCCTAATAACACATCCACATATTATCCGATCTACGACTATATCTTTAACTTGATCATAAGTCTTTTTTTATTATATTTATGGTCACAATGGATAAATAACTATGTATTTGTGCAAACATTGTAATTCTATGTTTAGGTTCAATACGAAACTTACTTTGCTCGAAAGATTCAAAAATATTTGAAGGATGAAGATCAACTATCTTGTGAACTTTCCCCAAAAAAATTCAAAATTCCATTGATTAGTACCAAGGTAGCGTTGATTAGTACCAAGGTATCATTTTAGGGACGTGTGAGCACTCTCACACCTACAAAATTTATTATTATTATTATTTTAATAAAAAAATATAGATTATTAAAAATGAATTTTTCTTTACCAATCGGTTTTTCTATTATCCAAATGTTAAATTTCATTAGTGAAGTGATTAAAAAAAATTCCCCGTAATTTATTATGTATATCATAACATAAACTATAGATTTCGGATAGGAGGCGAATAATTCACTGAATGATGCTAGATTTTTGTTATACTCTCTATGTGTCATTTGCATAGCATGTGCATTGCGTCCGGAAATAGGTCTTTAATAGATAACATAAACACTAACTCCATTGTTCAAAATGACACTATGGAACACTTAAATCCCACGTTGTAGTTGGATTGCTTCTACGCACTCATAAATAGGAAACTAATGCAAAATATAAGTTGTGTTGAAGACCAACAATCTCAAGAAATTATATTTTGTACCTTGTCATCTTGTAAATAAAATCCATAATAAGTACGTATGGGAATTTATGCAACAAGTAATAATTTTAGGGTTTACAAATAAAAAAATTAGCCATCACGTCTATTGCCTCAATTATCTGATGCTGCACATAGTAATTGTGTTTCTTCAATTTCATCGACAAGTTTTTTGTTTAGGTTTGACCATTTTTCCTGCAAAATAATGTTTTTTATGAAAGTTTTAGATCGTGAGTGTGTTGGAAACATTTTTGGGTTATTCATATTCAAACCCAACATATATTTCCTTAGGACGCGAACCAAGTGACAATAAATTATGGATTAATCCATTTTTGCCAACCTTGAGTTTACAAGCTTATGAATGACCGTGTAACCCAATAAGTGGTTCGTGGTTGTGTTTCTGGTATACAACGGTTAATCACCAATAAGTGACTAGTACATCAAGTGAAAACGTTTCTAATTCAAAGGAATAATCGCATGTTTTAATTGAACACTTTTTTCTTCATAGTTTATATTTTAGCTTTTGATTTATATATATCGTACTCTCGCATTTGTAGACTATCCTAGGAGCTTTCCCTCATTTGTCGGAGTCATAAAGGATAACAAAATTCATGAATCATATATTTCTTCCTTCTGATGATTTTTTTTATATATGACAACTACTATTTAAAAATATTTTTTCTATTTATTAATGTTGATGTAAACATTATATTTAAAATATATTATTTTTTTCAAAAATGATATTTATTTCCAAAAATATGATAAAGGCCTTGAGTTACATATATTGGATCAGTTTGATCCAGTTTCTTGATTACAAAATACTATAAAGTGCTTCTGATTGGGCAGTTATAATTCTGTTTGACTTTGAGTTCTTTGCTTCTTGTATTTCCTCTTCTCCTTCTTTAATCTTCAACTCAGCCCCGTCCTTTCTGAATTTTTCATATCAATTTGATTTATTGTTTTGTATAGTGCCTCCAATTGACAAATAAGATTGTATGTGTTAGGTTGTCGCCTGCTTACAAATGTTAGTAGTCTCGCATTGAAAATTTTATCAATATAAGTTAAATTAAATTGTAATATATATATATATATATATATATATATATTGTTTAGTCTTGAATAATCCAAACCAAGGTTTTCTAAAAACATGATAGCTCTTAATTGAGCAAGGGCATCCACAATAGTAATATTACATTTGGACTTGCTCTTGAGAGATCATTTTGCAATCCAATCAGCTGTGAAATTTTATTCTCTATAAATGAGCTTCAAAGTCATTGATAAGGTCAATAGGTTTCTGCATCATGTAACAATTGAAGATATAAACCAATGTGCATTCTTATTTACTAATGACACAAACATGATTTTTGAATCAATTTTAATATTAACATGTATATAACCAAGGTTTCTGCATAAGGCTAGGCCATCCAGAAGTGTCATGGTTTCAGCAATGATAGGGTTTTGTTTTTCATACAAACTACTTCTTGATAATATCATGTCACCTTGAGAGTTACTAATTATAACAACCCCACTTGACTCACCAGTGTGTGAGTAAGAGCCATCTGAATTTAATTGTAGTCTATTTCCAAGATGAGGGTTCCATTTTACATGTAGAGCTTTTGTGTTGTTTGAATAATGGTGAAAACAATTTAGATGAATATCAATTTTTGGATCACATGTACATATTTTCTTTATTAATATATTTGCACAATCCAGCCTAAATATCATATTATTTATATTTTCCTTAATGTGATTTGATGCGACTGAGATTTTTTTTATACTTAGTTTTGGTTCAACCAGTCCAGATACACTAACAAATTATTGATGGTATGATCGTTGTTATGTGTATTGTTTTATTTGTAGAAAGAAACCAGCAACTAACTATGTGAGTGATGCTCATGTTATTGTATATTAAAATGCTAAACAAACTTGTGAGTATTTTCATACTTCCCGGGTTGTTTGACATTGAACAAAACGTGATCAATAGATTCAATATGGTTGCAAAATTAAATTTTGAGGGTAAATATTTTTTCTTTTGAAGTATAGTATCAACTCATATTATACCTGTAAGAATTCTTCAAAGAGTGAATGAACACTTATTTGGAGTGATTGAGTTCCAACTCTTGTTGTATACGTTTGAATGTGGCTTTTTGTTTCTTATTTTATCTAATGTTTCTTTAAAATTAAAGTAACCAGTTGGAGTATCCAATTTAGTGTCATATCTGTCTTCATGAAGTTTGAACTTTGTTATTCAGTCAATGTTTAATGAGGTTATATTTTCTTTATGTTTGTTTAAATTCCATGTGTTGTTTTTCCAAAATTGATAAATAAAATTAACTATTATACCAAAGGTTATTTTCACCATAAGTTAGTTTAATGAGAGGTTGTGTGTTACACCATCTCTCAAGCCAAAATTCTATGCTACCATTTCCTATATGCTAGTAAATAAAAGCTTAAAGTAACTCTATAATGTTGATCGTATGCTTCAAAGTTCTAGAATCCTTTTGTTTAAGACTGATTTGTAAGGGATGTTTGTTTGGGTAATATATTGATTGTAACAACTTAAACCAAAGAGTTTAATGATTTCTTAATGTACACCAAAGTTTACATGAATAAATATTTTGGAGGTCATTAATTTTCTTAAAAATTAAGCCTTTCTCATCATACTTGTTACAGAGATTAAACCAGTTAGACCAATTAGCCAAATAATTACATTTGTATTTTCTTTTGTACCATAGATAACTTTTTGAGTATTTTATAGATTTTATCTATAATGGGTTTTGGGAGGTCAATACGTTTATTAAAATTTAAGCCTTTCTCATCATACTTGTTATAGAGATTAAACCAGTTAGACCAATTAGACCAAATAATTACATTTGTATTTTCTTTTGTACCATAGATAATATGTTTGAGTATTTTATAGATTCTATCTATAATGGTTTTAGGGAGGTTGTAGCTTTGAATGTAGTAGGAGAGAATGGCCATAAATTCTATATCAATACCATTACTCCTTCAAAAGAGAGCTTTTTGCAGTCTCATTCACCAATTTTCTTTCTGATTTAGGAAATGATTTCTTCAAAGTAACAATTTTATTACTTGGATAAAATGTTATACCCAAATATTTAATGGGGAGATAACTATACTTGAATTCAGTGAGATTATTGATAGTTATGTTAGTGTTCATTTATATGTGTCGGTAAGTAATGAAATATATTTGTTTTTTGTTAATTAATTGTCAATATACTTTTTGATAGTGGTTTATGAAGTTCCAAAGTTTTTAGACATTTTTTAAAGATCTATTCATGAATATTATTATGTCATCTACATAGGCAAGGCAGGGTACTGGAATGTTTCTACTATAATGGTCTTTCATTGCTTGGTTTTCAAGAAATAGTTTTTTGATACCCCTAATAAAATATTCTTTTGCAATAGTTAAGAGATTGGGACAAAGGGTCACCATGCATCACACCATTAAAAGAGTTGAAGAATCTATGAAGGGTTCCTTTTATAATGATTAAGAATTGAGCTTTAATAAGGCCTTTTTTATTAAGTCAACGAAATGATTACTAAAACCAAAACTTGCCATTATCTTGAGTATAAAGTCAATTAAGATTCCATTAAAAGCTTTATCCATGTCAAGCTTGAATATTATGTTTCCACCTCTACATTTTTTTTGTTAAGTTTATGAGTCAATTCATGAGCAATTATGATATGCTCATGAATGTTTATGTTAGTTACAAAACCTCCTTGATAATCTGAGATAATCTTTGGGAGAATAGTTGCAAACTTGTTATTTATCACCTTATATATTATTTTGTCTAGTACATTAGAAATGCTAATAGGCATGAAATCACTCCAGGTCCTAGCAGAGTCTTTTTCGGAAATCAAACAGAAGGAAATATGATATACTCCAATGGGAGTATAGCTACCATTAAACTAATCTACAATTACATCACATAGATCTTTTTTATAATAGTCCAACATGTTATGTAAAACTTAGTGTTAAAACCATTAGTTTCTACCACACTATTGGGTTGAGGAGTGACTAAATGATCTTTTTGATTGGATCATCTTTGTACTTAGAGAACCTCTATAAGTTTTCTATTTTATGTTTCCAGTCATTTTTTTATGTTGTCTTTTGAAGATATGGTTTCCTTTTCCTTTTTTGTGGGAGGGGGCATAGTTGCAAGGATTCAGTATTCTCTGGAATTAAGGATTCTGAACTAGATCCATATTATCATATTCATTAATAAATTAAACATGTTACCTATCTCTAATGTGTGAAGTGTTTTAGTGATTTCCTCATTTTAAATTATGAGGATGTTGTTAAAGTGTTTTCAGCATTTAAAGTGCTTCAATCATGTTTAAAGTTTGGTTTCCTTCTATTGTTGGATTGTTAACTATGTTAACTTTAGCTTCTTATTTGAGTTAGAGTTTTGTTGATTATATTGAATTGATTCTTCTTTTGTTGCATTGTTTTGAACTATTATAGATTTTATTTTCAGATTTTGTTTAGGAATCCAAGTTTCTTTTTTATATGTTTGATTTAAACTTATGTTATCTTCTGTGATTTGTGTTTTGTTTTCAAAAAAATAATTTTTTTTTATTAATGAATTTTTATAGTATTTTATTTAATGTTCTAGATGTTTGCATTATGTGCAGTAAAATAGTTTCTCACCATATAATTATTATTTTTCATAATATATCCTCCTTACCAAAACCAATCCATATCTTTTGTGGGAGTGGTTGAGAGACATCCAACTACATCCGGCAATACTTATAACGAATAACGAATCTTATTTTTTAAGGAACCAGGTAGACAGTGCTCTACCTAGAGGTTTAGCCATATATAGAATCGTATCTTGATTGTACATATATTATGAGAGAGCTTGAAAATATATCCAGACAAGGATGACCGGGGATTCAATTTTTGGATTGAATTTCGGATACCATTCGAGAAATCTTAAGGAATGTTGGCCAAAAGAACATACATTCCTTTTTCAATTTTTTGATACATCTTAAACATCGGGTTTAGAAAAAAATCTTGACTCTGACTATCTTTCTGGCTTGATGTGGATGGATTCTTCTAGAGAAAAAGTGAAAATTGTTCATCGAAGCTCCCATCTTTCGTTATTCTTTCTTTCTCCATATTTAATTTTTTTATCGAATCTAAAAGATTCTTTTTGTTTTATCTAGTGTTGAGATTTCGAGTTGTTGTTGATGAGTATCTACTCCTTGCAAAAATTATACCTGACGTAGATTCAGAAAAATTTTCTTTGAGAATAAGGAGCAGGATAGTCTTGAGCAAAGACTAAGGTTAAGGGGTTCTTAGGGATTTTGACCCATATGACCCGAATCTTGAAAGAGTGTGTTTCTCATCCTATATCGTTTTAAAAATTATATTTACGAAAATATCATATAATTTATATTTAAAATATTTATACAAAAACAAAATATAAAAAAATTTAAACAAAAAAATTTAAACAAAAAAATTGAAATATGTATTTATTAAAAAAATTATCCAAATAACCATTCACGAACAGATTCAATTTTTTAAAAAAAAACCCACAACCGCTATTAAACGAATGCGCACATGATAAATGCTCAATCTCACCCATCAACTTGAAATATATAATTATAATATTAAAAACATATTAAATTTTATTTGTGATTTATACGTTAACTTTAACCGTTCATATTTGCAAATGTGTAACTTATTAGATCTATAAGCGTTCATATTAAATTAAATCAACAACAATTTTAATGTCTATATTTGCAAATGTGTAACTTATTATGATCTATAAACGTTCATATTAAATTAAATCAACAACAATTTTAATATCTATATTTGCAATTAAATCAAATTTTGGTAGTCATCTATTATTCATTTTTCGATATTATCTAATAGATAGACAAAATTGATCAGAGTAATATAAAATAAAATAAATAGTAAAACGTCAGAGACAATGTTACAAGTTAATTAATTATTATGTTTTTAAATACTAATTATTCAGTATCATTTTATCAATTTCAAGTTTTGATTAAATTAGGATCTAATAAAACATTTATTACTGTATAAATATAATTAAGTGTAGTTGATTCCTATTCATCTGGTTACCTATTATCAGTTTTTTCAATACTATTTGATAAATTTTACAAGTTATTAAGATAGTATCTCATTAATGTTCACTTATTTTGAAACAAAATTAAGAAAAAGTAATGAGTGGAGTACTATTTATGACAAAAACAATATCATTATCCACTTAAAATCCATATTTTCATATATTTTGAGAAAGATCCAATTCATTCAAATATTTATTATTTACAATCTAATATAAATATCCGTATTCAATTATATAAAAGTTTTTATGTTTTTAAATTAGTTTTTTTTCTATTTTTTTTATACTTGAATACAATAGTACCCTAATAGGTGATGATTCAATTTTGTACTCTATTTCTTGTTTTTGTTTTGTTTTCGTATGCTTTTCATTGTGTTTTTACTTGATTTCGTAGTTTGATTTTGGATATCGGTTTAGATAAGTCGATTTGTGTGTTTAGGTAATTCGGTTTTTCGTTTCAAATTGTTAGGGTACTCGAGATTTGTTTTATTTTGTTTTTGTCGATTTTAGTGTGTTTGTATGTTTCTAAACATTTGTGTTCAAGCAAAGGGTTTGGGGTTTGGGGTTTAAAACGAAGAACATGCAGTAAGAAGATGCGAAACATGTTTTACTTTACGTCTTGATAGTTGCGAAACATGTTGACTCTTTTGGACTCATAGATGCAAAACCTGTATTTTGATAGATGCGAAACGTTGTTATTCTTTTGTATTGTAGATGCAAATCGTATTTAATGCTAGCTGCGAAACACTTGTATTCTTTTCTACTGATAGATGCAAAACATATGTATTTATTGTACTAAAAGATGTTAAACCTATTTACTACTAGCTGCAAAATATTTGTAGTCTTTTCTACTGATAACTGCGAAACATTTGTATTATTTACTATAATGATAGGTTCAAAACCTGTTTATTTTCCTGTCTAATGCAGGTACGTGATGTCTGGAAGTCGATTGTGTATTTTTAAACTAAATAGCGAACTTGCAAATTTTTATCTTGGTTTATTTAATGATTTTAAAGATATTGTTAAATTTGTTTTAAGTAGATATGATACGTTGGTTCGTGGTAATTTTAGGTTAAGATATCATTGTGGTGATCTAGAAAATGTTATCTTAGGTTGTGATGGTGATTTAATTGTTTTGATATAATTTGTTGATACTTTGGGTGTTTCAATTGTTACTATTAAAGTTGAAAGTGATATTGTTTTTTGCGATAATATTAGAGAAACTACTCAAAGTATATTTGAAGTTTCAAATGAATATATTATTTATGGAGATATTGGTCAAACTTCTGGTGTTAATGTTATTTGTCACAAGAACAAATCACTTGCTACTGTTGGTTGGGTTAATGAAATTAGTGGTGTTGGACACGTCTTTAAAGAAGGTGCAGTAGGTTTAAGATTAGTTGTTAGTCGGCGGGCTTTACAAGAAGGTTTTACTTTCAAATATTTGTATAATAATAAGCGAAGAGTAACTGCTTATTGCAAGAAAAAAGATACAAAGGGATGTCATTGGAGACTTTATGCTAAATGAGAGAGGTCTACTTTTTATTATTATTAAGAAGTATGTCCAAACTCATACATGTGGAACTAGTTTTAGCAAAGAAAATAGAAAACATTTGTCATTAGATTTGATTGCGAACGTAATGCGTGATTGTGTTTAAAGAAAATTTAATGTTACACCTACAAGCGTGAAATCATTTTAAAAAAAAACTATGGTTTAGATATTTCTTACCGTGTTTCATGGATTGCTTTAGAGAAAGTTAAAAGGGTTTTATATGGAGATAGTTCTACTTCGTATAAAATAATTAATAATTATTTTAAAACATTAAAGATTCTTGATAGCAGCAACGATTACGTATCGGAGTATACTTTGGAAACCAATGTCTAGCATTCGGTTCTTGGATCTATAGGTGCGATTCTCGTCATCAAGTTTTATTTATTGATGGAACTTTTATGACAGGGAAATATAAAGGGGTGTAGTTATATGTCAAAGATAAATATGGTAACAATGGTGAGTTTTTGTTATCTACAGTTTTATATTGGAAAACATATTTTTCTGCGAAACCAGGCATAGATAAAATATAATAGATGTGAAACCTTATATAATCAGATGATAGATGCAAAACCTTAATGTATAGGTAAAATGGTATATGCGAAACATGTACTACTGAATACGATAGATGTGAAACCTACGGTATAAGTAAATCGGTAGATGCGAAAATAGTCATTTATAACATATTTCTTATATATTTGTTACAGACATTTTCCCTGTTGCATTTAGTATTGTTGGGGTTGAAGATACTGAGAATTGGTTATGGTTTTTGGAGATGTTGAAACCCCATTTGTCGGATTGACAAATCATATTTATTAGTGATCACCATTTATGTATTATTAGTGTTGTATTTGCTATATTTCAAGATTGCTATCATGCATACCGTCTTTATCATCTTTTAAATCATTTGAGGTATTGTTTAACTGGTACATCGACAGTATTTAAGGATATTATAGTTCAAATGTTTAAAGTATGTGCATATGTTGTTAGTTAGAATTTGTTTATTTAATATATGGATGAATTTCTTAAAAAGAAGGTGAGAAGGTTGAAAGTTTTTGTGATAATTTACCTCCGACAAATATACTTGTGCTTTTTTCAAAGGGAAGAGGTATGGTTCGATGACTTCTCCTCCTGATGCGTCTTATAAAAATCAAATCAAATAATTTTGTGGTTTGTCTATACTAGAGTTAATTGATAGGATTATAGTTTTACAAATGAGTCAAATTTCGAGAAGTTTTGTTGATGCTGAATGTTGGACTAGCGATTTGTGTCCTGAATTTGATAAAATGTTTAAAGCTAATATGGAAGAAGTTCGTCCATGGATAGTTCATTCGTCTACTCATCTTTTGTATTAAATGTTCTGTGATCTTGTTATGGTAGTTGATCTTAGTGTTGTTCTTGTGGAAAGTGGCAAGATGATTGTTTCTCGTGCTCTCATCTTTAGCTCCAGTTTTTAAAAGGAGAGTTGGACTACCTAAGAATAATTGAATTCCATCTAGAGGAGAATTAAATGTGCGAACTATAACATGTTCTCGTTGTTGTAAATCTGGTCATAATAGACAATCATGTGTCGACGTTTTGTAAGATCAATGTAATTTTTTATACTTTTAGTTTTTCTGACTTTTTCGTCATAATATAATTAGATTGGAAACATTTTATTATAGATGGACTTGGTAGATACGAAACATTTTATTATTGATGGACTTGATAGATGCGAAATATTTTATAACCAAAATATATGGACTTGATAGATGCGAAACATTTTATAACCAAAATAGATGGATTTGATAGATGCGAAAATAAATATAAACAAATTTAATAATTTGCTAGATGTGAAAGGTGGTAGAACGGAATTCATTTGTTTATAATAGATGTGAAATAGTTAATAACCAAATACAAGGGTTTGATAGATGCACAACCTTAGATAACCAAAAATACCAAAGATTATGATAGATGCGCAACCTTTTATATTCAAATACATTATATTTTGATGGATGTGCAACCTTAGATAACTAAATACATTGGTTTGATAGTTGTTAAACCAGCTCATAACTACCTACATTTTTATGGTGATATATGCAAAACCTATGATAACTAAAATACATGGTTTTAATATATCGGTGAAAATAAATAAAAGGATAAATAAAAAAGTATATAAATAGATAAATAAAAAGATAAACTTAATTATATAACAAGTGAAATACATGAAAAGTTCAATACAACCCAAGCAAGCTTAAAACAAACTTTGAAAATGGAATCTCCTTTGTTAGACTCAGATGCAGACTCTTTTTAGTCAGTAAAATAGATAACGTTATGGTCAGCAAAAAGCATAAACATAAACATGTAGAAATATAAAAATAACAAAAAGTAAAACCAGACCCTTCCTCTTGCCTTTGTTCAGAGTCTTTTTCGTCATCTTTAGAGACATTTTCCTTTGCATCAACTTTCTCTGAATCTTGTTCCTGTGAATCTTCTTCTTTGTCTTCGAAGTCTTTATCTTTAGAATTTTCATCTTCGTCTTCCTTCTGATCATATTTCCTCTTTCTTTTTAAGAAGATAGTAGTAGGATCCTCATTCAGATTCTTGTCATCTTCAGAAAGTTCTTCATCAGAATAGTGTTCATTATAAAAAGAACTGAAACCATCATCAGAGGAATATGAAAGGAATTCCTTTGTCGTGGTTTGTTTCCAGTTTTCAGGTTCTTCAAGAGAACAGAGAGGTGAATTGAAATCACTGTAAACTGAGTCATCATCTGAAGAATAATTTAGAGGTTCCATTTTTTAAAACAATAATTTTTTTTGTGTATGAGAGCTCAAAGTATGAAATAAACTTTATAGGAGTAGTTAAACAGTTTATAAGGTGAAAAGTTTAGAAGTTGAAATGTTTAAACGCTTTGACAGTAATTATATTTTTCTTGTTATTGGTGAAGGTTTCTGGTTATTGCAAAGTAATGAGTATATACTTTTGTCAAATCATATAAGTAAATAATCAATCAAATATAAGTTACCAGTTAAAATTTTAATTTGACAAAATATGTGAGAGTTTGGTAAAAGACATTACTTAGATAAACAGACAACTTATCTAAATATTAAATGGATGAACAAAAATAATTAGAACGAAAGATAAGAAAACTGCCCAACAAAAATAATGACTAGATATGTGCGAAACACGTTATGCAGAATTAAAGACATATACAAAACCTTGTCTAAAAAAGATACGATAGATGCAAAACATTTTATTTATATTTCTGCTAGATGCAAAAAAAAAAGCTACAAATGACACGATTGATGTGAAACCTTTGCATTTATGTATATGATAGATGTGAGACTATATATTTATACATGGTGAGAGTTGTGATATGCTAAAAAATTATTCAATGTAAAAAGATATATTGATTGTAGATAAACTGTACAACAAACACTTATTACAAACATTAGAAAATAAATTACAACAAATATTACAAAATACCGTCTCAAAATATGTTAGTGTTGTATCCATAATCTTTGAAGTAATCACAATTAATAGACATACAATCTTTATGTTTACTTCTGCTCGTAAAATATTTTTGTTTAGGAATTTTTGTTTAGTAAACTGCTTATTTAGGAATTTTGTTAGACATGCAATCTTTATGTTTGCTTCCGCTCGTAAAATGTTTTTGCTTTGGAGGTATTGAATCTTTAATTTAATAGACATACAAATAAATTAGATGAGGGACACATATATATGTGCTATGAAAATACATTAGAAGAGAGACACTTACTAATATTTCTGCAGTTTTTCTTGTTGGATCTGGATGTTTTGGTATTGGTTTAGATTTATTGTTGTTTCATGTTCGACATCTAATACTAATAATGTCCAATGGTTGACATTTCCAGGTCGGGCTTCTGATGGAAGCAGAACGAAGATGTAACCTTTTGTGATGCCTCGTAGTTTATCGTTAACATACAATGTTACATCCGTATTTTGGCTTATCATCGACTACATTGAAGCAATAATATTTAGAAACATTTATTTTTATTAATTAATAAATATATTGTAAAAATATATTATTCTTACCATTACGCTTCCAGATAAGTATGTTACTTGAAATAAATTCTCCTGGACTTTTAGCAATATGTATTCGAAAATTGTATTGTTTAAGGTGGATTTACCTATAACCGTTTATTACCTGTGTTGTTAAAAGTGGAAGCTAACAGTTTGTTAATATATCTAATGGGAAGCAAATAAAACAATATAAATGTGAATTTAACTCTTATAGTAAAGTCGATTTCATATTCGTCTATTATCTCCAACATAGTACTAAAGAAAATAGTAGATCCTCGTATCTGTAGAACTAACCATATTGTTGGATCGGGATTTTTTTTCCTTTTTCGATTAGTTCTAATTTTAAATTGCTTAAATTCAATTGTGGATGTTACTTTGTTTGTAAATGGTCATTATTTTCTAGTAATTTCCATGTTAGGTAGTTCTTTAGGGATTTGGTGTTGAGAATGACCCAAATTTAGTTCAAATGAATGCCCTTCATCCAACTCTTTATGAAAAAAATGCAAAACCAATGAAATTGTAAGATGCGATAGATGTGAAACCTTCAGAACTACAATAGATGAGAAACCAGTAAAACTATACTAGATGTGAAACCAAATAAAATGTGATAGATGAGAAACCAGTGAAAACTATATCCCTGGTGAAACTACACTAGATGTGAAACCTAACTAAATGTGATAGATGAGAAATGTGTGCAATTATGATAGATGTGAAACCAGTGAAACTACACTAGATGCAAAACCAAATGAAATGTGATAGATGAGAAACATGTGCAAAATATATCTTCATTGAAACTACGCTAGATGCAAAACCCAAGTAAATGTGATAGATGAGAAACGTGTGCAATTATAATAGATGAGAAACCAAATGAAATGTGATAGATGCGAAGACAGTGCAAATATGATGGATGCAAAAATAGTGCATATTTAGAGAAGATATGAAAGGTAATTCACTTACTTATCTCTTTTGTATATCATTTTTAATCCTTATAGTTTTGTTCTCAATAGTTGGGTCTAAGTCACTGATTTGTGGGGTTTCGATTTCTTGGACTTCAGAGGCATGATCCTTTACAAAAAATAAAACTGCACATTAGATGCGAAACACGTATAAAAACAATAGTTGTGAAACATGAGTAAATATGATGCATTTCTGGATGATGATGCAAAACTGTGGTTCTTTGATAGATGCGAAACGTTATATTATACAAAACCACCATGCAAGTATGAGATACAAAATTTAATATATAGATACTAATAATGTTGCAATATTTAAGTAAAAAAAAGAAGATAATACACAACAAAATATATCTCCAAATACATAGGTTTTTTAAAACAAATTTTGTCAATTTTAGTTTATCTATATCACTTCTTTGTATGAAATGGATTTGAAGCGAATGAACAAAAAGCTCCAAGAACCCATCTTCTCTTTCATCTATTTTCTTGTTGGAATATTTTCCGATAAAGCAAATCTAATTTGTTTCTTCTTCTTCACCTCGTCTTTCTCTTGTAAGTCTGTGTTAATCTCCATCATGGAGATTATGAAAAATGAATTATACGAAGAAGAAGATTTCCCAACCTTGTCTAAGAGTCGGAAACAGAGTATTATGCCGGAGAATCATACTCAAATGAAACCTTATGTCGATTTCTTCAAAAAACAGACTCTAAATCATCCGGAAAAAGAATTTCAACTGGAATAGATCATGAAGAAGGAATACCATATATCGATTCAGTTTTCAAAGGAAATGAAAGATACTTTGTTACTTAATTCTCCAACAACACTGATTGGGAAGTTCTCCTCTGACTTGCCAAAAAAGGAGAGTATGAATAGTTTATTGACTACTTTTAAGTTTAAAGGGACTTTTAGATTCGTCAACTCGGACTCGCATCACATTTTTATAGAATTTGAACTAAAAATGATGTTTGCAGGTTCTGGTCTAAAAACGTATGGAAAGTTGGATCTTCAATAATGCGAATCTTACGTTGGACTCCTGAGTTTAGACCTAAAATTGAATGCCCAATAACTATGGTTTGGGTGAAATTTGAAAATATTCATGAATTCCTGTATAATAAGGATTTCATAAAAGGAATTGCTACTTCAATTGGAAATGTTTACAAGGTCGAAGTCCCCGACGAAAACAGAGCCTGCAAAAATGCAGCTTATGCTTTGATCGAAGTTGATGTTTCAATTAAAATTCATAACAGAATATGGATAGGATTCGGTATTAATGATGGATGTTGGATTTCTATTAAATACAAAAATTTGCCACCTTACTGTTGTTCATGCTTTCATCTGGGTCATAATGCTAAAGATTGCAGGAAAAGTTCTCTCAACAAGAAAGCCCCTGATGAAGAAATGGTGTGGAAGTTTAAAAGAAATTATCTTCAACAAACTACTGGAAATGTTATTAAGGAAACTGAACATAAATCTGGAGATGAAGATCTTGAAGTTGTTTTCTCAAACAATGATTTTATTCCAAATGTTAAGGCGATAATTGTTACAAAAGACCAAAAGAAAGATACATCAGAACGATTGACACATAACTAATAGAAGCTATCCAACTTTTGAATAGTAATTGTGATCAAAAGGATTTAGTTGAAGAATATAGTTTGAATTCCCGAGTCCAAGAGAACATTGGAAGCCTGCAACATTCTCCAATGGCTTCTCCTATAAGAAATGGTTCTTCTCCAGTGGCTCAAGATTTCAGCACTATTATAAAGAAAAAACTAAAGTCAGCAAGAAAGATTAAGAAACCAAGCAATAGAATAATAAAATCCCTAAAATGCACTGGGATCAACGAGAGCCACAAATCATTATCTGATAATGATAAAGATCCTTAACTGGAACCTGTGTGGGACTAATAACACTTCAATAGTTAGAAGACTGAAAGAGATCATTTTTTCTGAAAAAATTAGCCTCGTGGCCATCCAAACCTTTAGAAAAGGCTGACAAAATCATTAACATTGCTGCTTCTTTGGGAATGATCATGATCAGTGTCTAAGTTTATATGTTAATCATGCTAATAATAAAATTTTCCTCTTAACTGTGGTATATGAAAAATATAACAGGTTGAATAGACAAAGTCTGTGGGATCATCTGAAGATGAGAGCTAACACTGAAAAGGGTTGGCTTATTGTAGGAGATTTTAATGTTGTTGCATTATCTGATGAACAACTAGGATGTAATTTATATGATTAGAATAGTGTTGATGACTTTGTCAATACTATTACTGAGTGTAATCTGGAGGATGCGGGCTACTTGGGCTCCAAATTTACTTGGAACGGAGGCATGAATTGGAAGAGGCTCGATAGAGCCATGTACAATGATAACTGGACAAATATTTTCCGCTATACATAGGTCTTTCACATGGTCATAACTTGTTCTGACCATTCCACTATTCTTATTAAAGAAAGCTAATAGTTTATACTTGCAAGCTCTTAGAAATGAGGAGGAGATTGGAAGCAAAAAACTTATAATTCCTGGTTGAATAATGGTGATAGAAACACAAAAATGTTTCATGCTTTTGTTTGTAGGAAAAGAAGGAAGAATACTATCCATGGCATTAAAGAAGGAAGTCACTGGATATTCAACTCTGAAGAAATAGGCTCTTCTGCACAGAAGTACTTCAAAACATTTTACACTAAGAATCCTTATGATAGTCTTAAGATGGAAGACCAATGTTTGAATGATCCTATGTTATCTTCTATTCCTAATATCATTACTGATGAGTACAATAATGCTCTGATGAAAGCTACTGATGAGATTGAGCTTTGGTCTACTATTAGCTCTATGAACACAGCTAGTGCCTCTGGGATTGATAGGTACAATCTAGAAAGTTTGTTGGGGCATCATTAAGATAGACTTAATAATACTATTAATGCATTTTTATCTGGTCTTGATATTCCTTCTAGGATCCTAGCTACTGGTTTGTGCCTTATACCTAAGTCTCAAAACCATGTGTTTTGAAAACATTACCGTCCCATTAGCTTATGTACTATGATTAATAGAATATATTCTAAGCTAATAAATTATAGGCTTACTGGTATTCTTCCTAAGATTATTACCAGAACTCAAGGGGCTTCTGTTAGTAACAAATCTATTCATGATAATATATTAGTTGCTAAAGAAATGGTTTTTGATTTAAACAGAAAACCATCTAAGGGAAACATCATGATAAAGCTGGATATGTCGAAAGCTTTGGACATGATGTCTATAGCCTTTGTAAAGAGGGATCTATCTTTTTTTTGGTTTCCCTGGTCAATTTACTACCCTGATTTATAACATGCTAAAGGATGTCCACATCTCTATTTTTATTAATGGGAAGGTTTATGGTTTCTTTTAAACTGTAAGAGGCTTGAGGCAAGGTGATCCCTTGTCCCCAAGCCTCTTCATTATCTGTAAGGAAGTACTCATTCGTGGACTAATCAATCTCTTTACTCTTAATAAATCTATGAATTTTGCTTCCAGGTCAACTATGGTCATTCCTATCATATCATTTGCTCATGATATCCTAGTTTTCACAAACTGTTTAAACTCATCTATTAAGTTGTTATCTAATTTTCTTAACAAGTATCAAAATATTTTAGGTCAGCTTATAAACAAGGAGAAAACACAAATTATTACCTCAATCAAAATGCAACAAAGCAAGGTCTCTGTGTTGGAAGCTAGTACTGGTTTCAAAACTGATTTCCTCCCAATAAGCTATTTGGGAATTAGCTTAAGCTGCAACAAAAAATGAAAAAATTATAGTAAACTGATTGATGCTGTCAACTCTAAGATTGCAAATTGGAATAGCAAATTCATCTCTTTCGGGGGAAGGCTTTCTCTTATATCTTCAATCCTAATGGTTATTCCTTATTACTGGATGCATAGTACTTTAATTCCTCTAACTGTTATTAAAAGACTTGAATTGATTTTTAATAAATTTATTTGGAGGTCTAAAATTGATGTTAAATGCATACACTGGTGTAACTGGCAAAGGATTTGCAGACCTTTTGATGAGGGTGGCCTGAATATCAAGAACTTGCTTGATATTCAGAACACTCTATCAAAATATCTTTGGTTTAGATATAGGAAAAATGACACTCTATGGTCTAATTTAATGAATAACATCTATAACAAAACTATGCATCCCCTTAAACCTGACTACAATAAATCTGGCTCTCTCACTTAAAAAAGTTTAAAATGATAAAAGATTATGTTGAGCCTAATGTTAGATGGATTATAGGTAGTGGTGATATGGATTTCTGGATGGACAACTGGCATAACCAGGCTCTTATCATAGATTATAAAGACCCCAATGCTAATGTCTGCTTTCTTGATAAAAAAGTTTATTCCTTTTCAAAGGATGAAAGGTGGGACTTCTCAACTCTTAACAGCTTCTTAAGTGCTGACAGAATAAAGAAACTTTCTAGATTCAAAGTTGATTCCATGTAGAAGGACATCATAATTTGGTCTGACTCTCCTAACTTAGACTTTAATACAAGAAGTACTTGGCAGCACACCAGGAGACACTATAACAAATCTACTTTGTTAAGGAAAATCTGGAATCAAATTACGCCAGGGAACTACTCTTTCTTTTTATGGAGGCTAATTAGAAACTACATTTCAATCGATTCTATTATGCAAGTTAGACATGTCAGCCTTGCATCTAAGTGTATGTTTTGTGAAAATTGTGAATCTAAGAACCATTTATTTGTAAGATGCAAGTTTTTTTGGAGCATTTGGAAGCATTTTAGTCTGTTTTTTAACATCAATATCGAAACCTATATGACATTAACACATATAATTCGTGAATGGTTTTGGTTTTCTAAATGCAAAGTCCATATTACTCAAGTGATTCCCCCGATAATTTGTTGGACTGTGTGGAAATGCAGAAACGATAAAAAGTTAAAAATGAAAAGTCCTTCTATTGAATCTGTGATTCACCGTGTATATAAAGTCGTGTATGGTTTGGATGTTTCAAAAAAGCTAACTAAAAACATTGTTAAATGCTTATGATACAGGTTTAACTTTGGGGTGCAGTTCTACATTATGCAAGAGCAGTAAGATAACTTACACGAAATGGTCTCATCCAATTGAAATGAAGCTAAATATCGATGCTACTTGTAATTAGAATGACGAGGCAGCTAGTTACCTGGTTATCAGAAAATTGTTCGGCGATTTGGTAACAGGCAGAGGAAAGACTCTTGGAAAAATTACTCCAATCCTTGCTGAAACTCAGGCATTATTGGAAGGCCTGCTTCTCTGTCGAAAAAAGAACTAGAAAAAACTCGACATTGAGTTTGAATGTAAAGGTCTTGTTGAATTTATAGCGAAAGGGAAATACCCTCTTTACCTGAAATCTTGGCTAACGATTTGCAGAAGTCTCATTTGCTCTGAGATGACCTTAAATATGTTCCTCATATCCAAAATAGAGCAGCATATTGGATATCGAAATGGACAATTAGGTGCAAGGAGAAAGTCAAGATGAATATTTTTGATGCTCCATCGGAATTTATTTCTGTTATTCTAATAGAAAGCTTAGGGGTTGGGTATGTGGAGTAAATGCAAGAAAACACCTAATTTGGATGATGATTAGAGCTCCTGATCTTTCGCTGCTATTTTGTATCGTAGCTCGATCTGATTGCTCTGAAGGTTGAAGATGAAGTCTAAACGAGTTTTCTTTCATCGTTTTAACTAAAACTTTTGGGGAACATTGCTTTTTTCCCTTTAATCTCTTATATGTTGTAATCGGTTTCGAACAATTTAATATATCTTTCAATTTTTACAAAAAAAAATATCACCTCTTTGTACCCAGCAACATTCTTCGTCATTTCAGATACTTCAGCAACATTCTTGGTCACTTCAAATATTTTAAATAATTCAGCAAAAGATTCTTTAGCGACATGTGCAGCAGCATTAGTATCTTGATCTTTTAGAGAAGTAGTATTAGGATCATGTTCTTTCATAACAACACGTATAGCATCAATAATATTAGGATCATGTTCTTCTATAAAAGCACCATGAACAGGTGGATCATTTTGGGTTTTAACCTCAACATCTTTCAAAGGAGCATGCTTCTCTTCAACGGTAACATCAACATGGGTATCATTTTGCTTTTCTACCCTAACTTCAATAGGAGTAACATGCTCATTTTCCACAACAACAATAATATCAGAAGTAACAACATCAACATCAATAAGGAAAACATTTTGGTTTTTAACCCCAATACCAGTAGGAGTAACATGCTCATTTCCAATAGCAACAATACCCTTAGATGTAACAGGAGCAACATTAAGCCCAACATCAAGAGGAGTAACATGCTCATCTTCAACATCAACAACAACAGTAGGATCATGTTATCCCATACCAACTTCATTGTTTTCTTGTTGTAGAGGTGGATCATTGTCTTCCACTACAATATTAGGTGTTGTGCCTGGGTTTTCAACATCAACAAAGGGGTTTTCGACACCAACACCAATAACAAAAGCATGTTACTTTACACCAATTTCTTGATTATTTTATTTTGTATTTGTAATACATTTTTTTATTCGGTGAGTGTTGGGCTTGATCATTTAATCACTTTTTTCTTGCATAAGTTTTTGGTTGTTTTTTAGTTGTTATTTTAACTTCATCATTTATGTCTGGCTTCAACATAGAGCATTGAAGTGTGTTTTGTAGGTTGTTATTTCTATGTCCATCTCTGCATTAGCTTTCATTTGTGTAATGATCTTCTCTTTTTCATTGAATTTCCTTTTTAGTTCTTCAATTTCTTCTTGAAATCTTATACGTTCGATTTTATTTTGTTATATTCTTTCTACTATTGATAACTCAAAGCTCTGGCTAGAGACAAGTTATACTGATGCTGGGGATGTTGTTAATTCTCTGTAAAATAATAACTCATATCAAAGATGCGAAACCATTTATAAAGATAATGGATGATAGATGCACAACCTTAATAAATATGATAGATGTGAAACGTAAATACATGCGATAATGTGAAACCTTTTCATGAGATTATTCATGATAGATTTGCAACTTTAATAGGCATGATAGATGTGGAACGTGATTTAAGATGATAGATGCGAAACCTTAATAAATATAATAGATGTGAAACGTGAATTAAAATGATAGTTGTGGAACCTAAATAAAAATGATAGATGTGAAACATAAATTAAAATGATAGATGCGAAACCTAAATAAATATGATAGACGTGATATGTGAATTAAAATGATAGATGCGCAACCTTGAGTAAATATGATAGATGTGAAATGTAAATCTAATATGATAGGTGCAAAATATATTATGACATTATGAATGCTAGATGCGGAACCTATAGTAATATGATAAAAATGAGATTTTTACCTTTTCTCTTGCCAGTAATTTTTTTAACCTTTTGTTTTCTACTTTGAGATGGTACATTATATCAACAATGTTGATTGGATATTTTTTTTTCTTCTCAGGTCTCCTTAGATTAGTAAGAATCTAAGATATTGAATTTTCCTTTCTTGCAATAGGAGTATGTTCTGTCTGTGGCATATCCTGTTTTTTCAGAGGACCAGTTTCTATCAGTAAAGTTTTCTCTTCCATGTTTTTTATTGGTTTTCTTCTTTGTGTTGTAGTCTTTTTAGTTCTCGTAAATTTTGGACGGGGTTGAACAATGTATTGGTCTATTGTTCTTTCGCTATCAGTAGAATCTCTTGTACCTGAGGCTTGGTGCATATCCCAATGCAGACCATCGTTATCGTCGTTGATATTTATTTGTTAAGAATCATGTTATGGAATATCATCATCTTGTTGAAGAACATTATTATTTTCTTTTGGTATTTGGAACTCTCCTCCAAATGGTTCTTCTTCTTCTGTTATTTTAAATTATTCTTCCACAACTTACTAATGTGTAAATATACATGTGCATATGTTATCTTTGTTATGGCTTCAACCAAATATAATGTTGTTTTACCCTCAATACCCAACCATTTGAAGCATCTAGGTATCTTGTCTTCAATTTTTTGTTTTTGATATATTATTGTATGTCTAATGATGATGAATGGCCATATATTAATAATACTTTAGATACCATTATTTTACTAAATAATATTTAAAATTAAGCAAACAAAAATACTAATTAGTAAAATAGCAACACATCCAACTACTTTTCCAGGTTTAGTTTCATAACAAAGTGTTATTGAATTCATCAACTTATCTCGGATTGCTTCAGCTCAATTGTAGTTGTTTATTTTATCTAGGTTTTCTACGTAATACATCACTGTATATGCTAATACATCTCCAGATGTAGAGAAGAATAAGGTAGAACATGCTAACTTTATGAAGAGTATCACTACATCTTCTATTGCATGTTCTCCATGTGTTTTTGCTTCTTTACTTATGGCATTCTATCAACATGCAAAAGTATTAGTTTAAAGGGATAAATGCGAAACCTATGCTAATGTGAAGCATGGCTAATTGATAGATGTGAAACCTATTCAAATGTGAAAGTAAAGTTAAAACTCTAGATGCAGAACCTATACAAATGTTAAAATGATAGATGTGAAACCTGAATTAATATTCATATATGCAAAAACTAGGCTAATGTGAAACGGGGCTAACGTGATAGGTGCAAAACCTATCCAAATGTGAAAGTAGAGTAAAAATGCTAGATGTAGAACCTTATGCAAATGTTAAACTAAATCATAAGTGGTAGATAAGAAACCTATGCAAATGTGAAACAGAACAAATATAGTAGATGAGAAACCTATGCAAATTTGAAGTGTATGTCAATAAGAAACCAATGCAATAATGTAAGAAAAGTTGGAATTGCATACCTTTATCATTTTTTAGTGATTGGTCTTTCTCGGCTTTTATCAATTTTTCTTGATGTCACATCATAAAAACATGTCTTCCTTATCCTTAATTGTTCTTCGTCTTCTAGTTCTGAATATTTTGGTTCAAAATGTTTGGCTTGTAGTGGCATATTTTGGTTTTCAAGTTCGAAATCAAAGATGATCTTGAAGTCATGGGTTGTAAGTCGTAGAAACTTTTGACCCAATTTGAATGCTTCATTTTCATCATCATGTCTTTGTTATCCGTTCAATTATATCCTAGTGCATTTTGTAAGGAGTCTTCTTCTTTCTAAGATCGTATACTGCCTTTAGAATTGAATAAAAATACATGTTTTTACTACTTTTATATGTTTTGGCCTTACTTTTGTCTCTTGCGTCTGTTTTATCAATGCAAAATGTATGAGTTGTAAAAACATGTTTTGGTGCCATGTTTCTTGTAAAAGCAACAAAATGAGAAAAAATGTCAACTATGACAGATGCAAAATCATTGGAAGTTAGATAAGTGACAGATGTGAAACGTATGCAAATGTGAAACCATTATAAAAGTGATAGATGCGCAAACTTTGCAAATGTTATTAGAGAAGGTAAATTGAAAGAAACAAAACCTATGTTAATGTATAACCACCGATACACTAACAGATGTGAAACTTATGTTAATGTATAACCAAGAGACATTGGTATATGCGAAACCTATACAAACCTGCAATCATGGCAAAAATGATAGTTGTGAAACCTATACATATGTAACAAAAACATGTCTGATTTACAGTAACAATAGTAAGACTATTTGGATGCGAAATTACAGGACAGTTATGCAGTTAGTATGAGCGTGTCGTGTTTCCCTATAGCGAGACATGAGTAAGAAGTATGACTGACTGTTGATCAGACTATAAAACTTATATTAATGAAGAAGATTGTCACATAAAACTAATAAAAATCACACGAAATTGATATATATATATATATATATATATATTATCACTAAAAGAAATTTCTATTTTTTTGTTTTTTATAAATGTACTTTATTTATTATAAAAACAATATGGATGTAAAAAAAAGTAAAACATTGACATAAAATAATAATCATAAAAAATAGTGACGAATCGATTAGTATTACATACAATATTAATACCATTAAAAAAGAATTGATATTTACCCCACAACAAAGCTAAATATTTGATGTAAAAAATTATATGACTAAAAGTTTTACTAAAATCTAGAAAATATTGTAAGATCTAAGTTATCACGCCGCATAAACCGTATCCATTTTTTTATAAGTATAAAAAATTCTATTTTATGATTACATGATTAATTAAAAAGTTAAAAATATTTTCATTGTACAAATTACGATTATATATGTATAGAGGCTACGATGCATAAGATATTTATATCCTAACAAAATTTATCTATAGATGTATATATTTTTTTTACCTATAAGACCGGACTAAAATAAGTTCTCGTTTTGTTAGAATGAGACAGCTATAATAAGATCCGATTTTAATGAAACAAGACTTTCATAAATTATAAAATTATAACTAATATAAAAACTTATTTTCTATAAAAAATCATAACTGTCTCTAACTAGTAAAATTTTAAAATTTTAGATTTTTTAAATCCGACTCCACCATTCTGTTAAGGTATGTATTTTTTATTTATTGATGTAGCTTTTTCAATTTAGATTTGTATTTTTAGTGATATTTAAATATTATGTTCGAAACAATTGATTTTTTTAAATATATTTGTAGTTGATATATTAAATTCTAGTTAGTTTTATAGGTTATGTTAGGTCTATTAGGTAGTCTAGTTGCTTGATTTGGAGTAACATACATGGATTTGGATGTTTGAAGGGTTAAATGATGTTCTTCAGGATTTCTGCACGTATTGCGCAAAGAACAACCAGATTTGTGCAACCTGGGCGTACGAATCCGGCTAATCTTCGCGAGATGCGTGCGCGATTTGCACATGAACTATAACGAGCATACAATAGCACATAACACAATAGCATACAATAGATTGGTTCTTGAAAGAGAAAAAATGGGGCCGAAGAATGTTAACAATGTTAAAAGGTTGAAGACTAGTTGATGGAGGCTGATTTTACTTTAATTGCTTTCTCAGATTATTATTTGTAAATGAATATTATTCATTAATAAGCATATTGTTAATTTATACTTTTTTGTTTTAATTATATGAGGACAAAAATATACGATCTCTGATCCATTAGTATTTAACATATGTCACATAATTCTTTTCTAATGTAGTAAATCAATTATTTATTTTAATTAATATAAGTAAATAATTTTATATTTTAAATATTTTTAAAATTTATATAAATATATAAAATTAACATTAATTCTTATTATAACGTAATTTCAGATATTTAGGCTGAATTTATGATTTTTATATGTTAGGGGGTATCTTAGTCATTTCAAGTTATTGAGATTTTTGTTTTGAATTGGAGATTCCCTTATAACCGAACGTGGTCTCATTATAGCATAGCGCTTACTTGTATTATATTGATTTAATTTATTATTATCTTTTATATATATATATATATATATTAAATTTGACATCTTCATATTCTCTTTATTTATCTTTTAAAAAAGGGAAATGACACACTAAGTACCTTTTGGCCAAACCTATTACAACCTAGTGTCCAAAAATGGGTTAATGCTCACTTAATACCCATCTCATTAAACATATCCACTTCTAATACCTTTTCTTTTTTTAATACCAAGATTACCCTCAACCTAGTATATAAGGTTGATTTGTAAAAAATTAGGGTTTTTTGTTACAACCCCCATTCTATTTTTGAATTTTGAAATTCAAAACAGCCTCCACTCTTACTCTTCTTCTCTTCTTTTTAATCAACATCCTTGATAAATCGATTTACAGGCCAAACCAAGAAACAAAAAAATGGCTCTCTCTCCTCTCGCTCGTCTTTGACCTCTGAATCACTAATCACAAACTCTAGATCTGTTCTTTATTAGAGCTGATCTCCCGATTCGAAGGTTAGATCTTCATCTACTTTAATTTGATTTCACTTCTTGTCTCGTTTCTAGCTTTCCTCTATATCTAGGGTTTTTTTTCCCGAATTAAAATCATTAAATCTTCTTTAGCTTCTTCGTGTTCTTGTACATGTACTGATTTGGGTTTGGTTTTTATTTATATGTTGTCTTTGTTTTGTTTCAGGTTTCAGATCTGTTTCTGAAGAGTTACCAAGGAGAGAACTTTGTTGGTTCTTGGTTCTCTATTCTTGGTTCCAGGTTCGTACATATTACTGAAGAGAAACAGTACTAGTTTGTATTAGTATTGTAAGTGTGTTTTGGGTTTTGTGTATGGGAACAGTCGACTGAAAACCTGTTTTTTGATATCATGACCGATTCTATTTAGTATTGCGCAAATGCAGGTTCGTTATCTCAATAGACTTCACCACTTCGTGATCTTGTTGGATGTTGTGTTGAACAGTTATCAAGCAGTAGTATCTGCAGTAGCCCAGATGATACTAACTGTGATGGGGTTAAACTTGAAGAAAATGGGTTGTGGAAGTTGATTGGTTTATTCGGCATATAACAAACAATATGCGGAACTTGAAGAAAATGGGTTGTGGACTGAACCTACTCCTTCTGGAAAGACAAATTTTTGGGAAACATCAAACTTCAAGATTGTAGTTTTATGTATTTTGTTGATTTTGGTGGTATTTTGTAAGAGGTAGTGTAGTTAGTTTTGTTTTGTAAACATCTCGTCATCTAGTTCTATTTGCTTGTTAATTGAAGTCAATGCCGATTTTATAGCCAAAATGTCTAGTCCAACCTCATTTAGTCTTAAAGTATCATGATGGAAATGATAGATACGAAGGAACACCTTGCTAGATACGAAGGAACACCTTGCTAGATACTACGGGACACATTGCTAGCCAGATGCAGCATCATATACATTGAATTATAAACATATTGCGATTGATAGATAGCACATATATATATTGATAGAGAATTATAAACATTGATAGTTAACTAACTATAAGTATGATAGATTCTCTAGTATGAGTCCGATAGATATGCATAAAGACAATGCTAGTTAACTAATCACAAGTATGATAGCTTCTTTGTTAGTAGCCTGATAGATTTGAGTAACATACATTGCGATTGTTTCATATATTGCTCTGATAGATACGGCTTACAGCAAATAATGGACTATTTTAAACTGTAGGTCTATTTGTACTATTTTAAACTAAACACTCTCATGTTTGTACTATAAACTAAACGCTCTCATGATGAACACGTTGCTAGATAAGAAGGAACACCTTGCTAGATAAGAAGGGACACCTTGCTAGACAAAAAGGAACACATTGCTAGACAAGGAGGAACATCCTGCTAGATAAGAAGGGACACCTTGCTAGATAAGAAGGAACACATTGCTAGACAAGAAGGAACACCCTGCTGAAAACGCATTATCTATCAGACTATTGTGTTTTAAAACACAAAGAACTGCTGAAAACTGCAAAAAAAGCCAAAAGTATCAAAACTCATAACAAGCTTTTTAAATCTCTGACAAGAACATTGTAATCCGTTTAAAATCAAAATCTGCAGGAGTATTTGAGTATAACTGTAAATAAGATGCAGATCACACTTAAGAACTGATACGCATACACATTATAATCATATTTTAGTCGATGCATCGTTTGTTACTACATCAAAATATTCGACAGACTGACGTTAAATTCAGTAAAGCGTTCATTTCCTGCTGAACCAAATCTTTCAATTACAATACTCGGTAACTAGGAATAAGCAACACTAATCTAATGTTTAAAAAAACAACAAGCCGCTTGTAATAATCAAAACTGGAGATCAGCAGAAGGACCGCCGCAGATAAGACCGACTTTTAGAGCTCTTGTTCTCTCACGATGGAAATGATAGATATGAAGGAACACCTTGCTAGATACGAAGGAACGCCTTGCTAGATATGAAGGCACACATTGCTAGACAAGAAGGCACACCCTGTTAGATATGATCTGCAAACAACCCAGACAAATTACAGTCTCACAATGCATACCTTGCGATTTTAGTGAACCTACATTGCGATTTTATTTCAACTCTGTTCCATCGACAAGAAGGTACTTGCGATTTTGAACCTACAGTCTCAAAATTCCATCATAGCTGCATATGTTTCATCCATCCAGATAAAAGTCATGGAACTTATCTATCTTCATATATATTTCAACTTAATATGACAAAGTAGAAACACCTGAGAACATAAAATCATAGAAATAAGCCTGGAAAAAACAAGACTGATGTTTCTTCTAACATAGGAACTCAAACGCTGACCCTAAGATATATTGGCACGCTGACCCTAAGACTTATGCTCGTATATTGGCACGTAAATAGTTAATTCAAAGCTACTATTCAGTGAGACAAACATAATCTGTGGTCACAGTGTGGTAACACAGCCAGTTGATACTAGACCAACATCACATTAGCATACATTAACATTGCAATCTACTATTAACCAAGCTATGCAATTTGTTGTATATCTTCAATTACTCTCTTTTTAACCTCCACAAGAACCCAACAACGCAGTTAGATTTCGATGTTCCTTTCCTTTCACATAAACCATGCTCAATCTCAACATACTCTTTTAGTTAACTTAGAACAAACAATTACCTCAGCTTTAGGCATGGTTCAACTTCAAATGAAGTTTTCAATTCTCAAATACATCACCTGGCTTTATCAAACATATGAATTAACCAAAATAACATCACTAAGTCCATATTAGAATCATTTCCCCAATGACCAAGCAATTGCGAAAACCCTTAAGAGATCGATCTAAGTACAAATCAACGTGAAACCAAATAACTAGAAATCAAGAGCTGTTCCAATGTTACTAATAGTCTAAATTACATATGAAAACTAGAAATCTATCGAGCACGAAAACAGATTATAAATGCGTAACTCTGGAAATCGATACCTTAGAAGGATCTACTTTCTTGAAGTCCTTGACGACGGAAATGACGCGATCCGCAACCTCGGATTTGTTGAGAAAGGAGCCTCGAACCTCCTCGGAGAAACAGCGGCGCAATGAGTTGAAAGATAGTCCAAAAAGGCTACTGTTAGGGTTAGGGTTTTGGAGAGCAGGAGTAACGTTGACTCTGAAGTACTTGAGAAGAGCACCCCTCGCCGCCATTTTAGATGCAGAGAAGGTCGATAATGAAGAATTTGGAGAGCGAGAGAGACGATTCTGGGGCTGGGAAATGAACGTGTCTCAGTATAAGAAATGAGGTTTAAGTAAGAAAACTATGTGTATGTTCAAAATCGCAAGTACCTTCTTGTCGACGGAGAAAACATATCCATCGACGGAGAAAATAACGTACCTGTTCGATTATGTTCAAAAGAGTAGGAGGCAGTAGACGCTGGTCGGCGGTGAAAAAAACGTGTTTCTCTCTCCTCAAATTTGGAAATGTGAAAGTGGGGGAAATTGGAACCTAAAAGTCTGATTACAAGGTGAAAAAAAGTGGGTTTCAACAAAAAAACCCCTTTTATACCCTAGAGGGTATAATTGTCCATATTATGGCTCTAGGTAGTTTTTGAAACTAGTCCAAAAACGGGTACCATCTTGGTATTTTATAGTTGAGAAGGTATTTAGGGGTACTTTTCTCTTTAAAAAAATCATAAAAATATTTATTTTTATTTATAAAATTTCCTTTTTTTTACTCATTGAATTTTAATTACTTTTCCTTTTTAGATTTTTTTTCCTCATTTCTACATATATACTTTAATATCTTTTAATTTCAAACTAGTAATTATAAAAATATTTTATTAATTAAAATAAATAATAAATTAGTATAATATATATATATATATATATATATATATATATATATATTAATGATAAATATTCATTGATCATTACGCACTAGTTGCGAATACAGATCTGAAATTGACACAAACGAATCAGCTAAGTATCGGGATTTTTGTGACACTAATGCAGTGAGTAATGGAACCACTTATCACAAGATATTTTTCTTTATTTTGATCCTTCGATATAACCACTAGATATATGCGTACAAGACTCCCGTATTCAGAGTCGTATGAGTAGGGGTGAGCAAAAACCGAAAAAACCGAACCAACCGACCGAACCAAACCAAAATGGATCGGTTTAACTAGATTTCGGTTTCGGTTTTAATTTATTAAACCGAATTTAATTCGGTCGGTTTTCGGGTTGTACGGTTTAACCGACCGATATGAACCGGACCGACCGAATCTAGAGAATATATTGTATATGTTAATATGTAGACCGTATTTGATATAAGAACTGCCTCCACCTTTGGCTTAGTGGTTGTACACTTACAACTTAAGATCTTAAATTACCCCCTATCTGGCGTACGAATCCTGGCTGTAACATTTCTTTTCTTTTTTTCGTTTCTCTTTCATCTCGAATTTAGCTAGCCTTCTTCAATTCCATTAGGGATTAGGGATTCAGTATCTCAATAAGAGCCTGGTGGAACCCAACCCATTTCTTTTAAATAAAGACTTGTAAGGTTTCTTATAATCTAATGAAGCTAAACCAGAGGAATTAATCTGGAGGGAAGACCAGTACTTACAACTTACAAGAACATGTAATGCAAAAGAAACTTATGTTTCTTCATCTATAATTTGATATATTTTTTTTGTCTAAAAATAATTAAAACATACAAAAATAGCAATATTGTACATCCTGGAACTCGATAATCACCAAAAATGATCTTAGTGTGTACGCAATAGTAAATCGTCTAACTCCCTCAGTCATTTACATCGAAGAAATTGGAGGAAGATCGTCTCTTGTTTCTATGACTTTTACCTCTGGAAACCTTTTTACCACCCGAAAACACCATTACCATTACCACTAAAAATCCAGAACCAGAAATCACCCAAAGTGCAATGACCAAAAACTGGAGAGTACTGAACCGCACCGAACCGCACCTCTGTTAAAACCGAAAAACCGACCGAAACCGAACAAACCGAAACAAAAAAAACGATTTTTTTATTACTAAATCGGTTTAATAATATACAAACCGAATTATTTCGGTTTGGTTTAAAAAATTAAAAAAGAAACCGACCGAACCGACTGAATCTCACCCCTACGTATGAGTCTGAACTAATAATTTGATTATGAGTCATCTTTTATAAGCATACATTTATGATATGAGAGTAAAAACTGAGAGGAAACTAACCACTTAGCTGAGTTACCAAAAATTACGGATTCTTATTAGTAGTAAACTTAAAACTCAACCTAGAAATATGTACATTCAAAGTATGGTCTGGAAAAAATCCTTAGTAACTTGGTCAGTGAGAAAATGATCTTCTAATCACATGTAGTTATCTAATATAGCACCTATGTAACTTTTACGCAACATAAACAAGGTCTGAATGTTGGCAGCAAGGTTTGTTGTGCTTGATAAATTTTATCTATAGATCCTCAGATAAATGCTCCTGATTTACAAGATCCTAAAATGAGTCAGATCATTCAACTAGACTCTGGAGTGTGTTACAAACCTTAGAAAATTAAAGAGCATTTGGCCTCTTTCGAGGTCCTAACAAGACCAAACTCATAACAAACAATATACTTGACTACTTGTACATATCAATATTTGATCATATTGTTAGTGTAATATCAAAAGATAAAAATAAACCACTTGCAAAGTCATTTACTACGTAAAAAAATTTATTTTCAATACAGATACTCGGTAAATAAAGTTGGAAAATCTTGCACTAGCATTGGTAGTGACTGCTAGATAAATGAGGTCATACTTTCAAGCTTATATAAGTCAAAGTATCATTCTCCTTTGGAAACTTTCTAAAAATTATAATATTTATGGACAACTAACACGGTGGTCGGTGACTCTTATGGAATTTGACGTAAAATTCGAAATATGGACTAACATCAAAGCATAAGCTTTGCAGACTTCCCCACTGAGTTCCAAGTAGAAATGTTAGCCCTCTTAGAGTATAATTTGAACTGATGGAGGCTCTAAAACTATTGATTCCAATTGTGTAATACAACTAACATCCCCGTCATAGAACCTTCTGAAATACAACTAACATCCTCTTTAAATGCTAGCCCCATTGTTTGGAACTTATCTGAACCTTATCACATGACTTGTAGAACTATCTTCAGTTATTTTATCCTTATTTGGAACTTATCTCACTAGACCGAACATTATCCTAACACATTAGTTTGTAGTGTTATTTTTGTGAGATATGCCTTTATGAGGGTTCTATAGTCTAGAGTTTCATCAATAACTATGACCTCAAATGGTTATTGTGATGGTTCAACTAGTTTTCACTCATAAAGATTTGACTTCTCTTGTAGGATTACCCATGAAGTAGATTCAACATAATCTGAGAAATCATCTGCATCAACAATTTTGTTTTATGCGTGGAATACTTATTTATAATTTTTTCACATCTTTTTCAGGTAGAGAATAAGGTTTAATTTTTTAGCTTTGGCTTGACCAAATGTATGATTGACCATTAACTGTGAGTCACTGAGGATTTTTACATGTTGGGAATAATAGATGTGGCAAGACAAAGTCCTGTTATTGTTGCTTTGTATTCAATTTTGTTATTTGAAGCAAGGAATCCGAACTTTATTAGCTAGTACAGAAAGTCCCATAACGGGGATGTTAGCTTTATTTCAGATTTGGAATCAATATTATTAGAGCCTACATTGGTTCACTTTATCCATATGGGTTCAGATTATCCTCTAAGAGGGCTAACATTTCTACTTGAAATTCAGTAAGGAAGTCTGCAAAGCTTATGATTTGATGTTAGTCCATAGTTCAAACTTTACGTCAAATTCCATAAGAATCACTGACATCGTGTTAGTCGTCCATAAATATTATAATTTTTAGAAAGTTTCTAAAGAAGAATGAAACTTTGAATTATATGAGGTTGAAAGTATGACCTCATTTTTCTAGCAGTCACTACCAATGCTAGTGCAAGATTTTCCAACTCTATTTACCTATTATTTGTATTAAAAATAATTTTTCTTACGTAGTAAGTGAATTTTTAAGTGGTTTATTCTTCTCTTATGATCAAATGTCATTATGTACTTCTTTGATTTTCTAAAGTTTGCATCACACTCTATAGTCTAGTTGAATAATCTTATCTTTCTAGGATCTTGAAAAATGAAGAGCATTTGTCTGAAGATCTAGAGATGAATTTATCAAGCACAACCAACCTTGCAGCCAACATTCCCACCTTTTTGATATTACGTGAAAGTTATATAGATGTTCGATTAGATAACTGCATGTGATCTGAAGATCCTTTTCTCACTCACCAAATAGCTAAGGATTTTTCTAGATCGTACTTTGTATGTACATTTTTCTTGGTTGAGTTTTGAGTTTACTAGCAACAAGCATCTATCATTTTTGGCAAGTCAGCTAAGTGGTTGGTTTTCTCTCAGGTTTTTACTATCATATCATCAATGCATGCTTATAAGTTTATCTCGAGCTAATTAGAGAACGAAACGAGTCTTTAACATGTTGATCCTGCATTTTTAAGATTGAAAAGCGTTATATTGTAACAATGTATCCCTCATTCAGTCATGTAGGCTATATATTTTTTACCATATGGGTGGATCATTAATTGATTGTACACGGAGTAAGCATTCCATGAAGGTTGACATATTGTTTACCAAAGCGGCATCTACTAACTAGTAGATACGTGAGATGACGAATAAAAATTCTTTAAGCGCACTATATTAGTATTTGTGAAGTCCACACATGTGTATTATTTTTCATTTTTATTTCTTACCAATACTAGATTTAGAGTTAGGATATGGTTATTTGATGTGGTCTATTTGACTTAGCCTATTCATTTCAACTATAATGACTTCCACTTTCTCATGTGAGAAGCACAAACTCTTTTGCTTGATTTTCTTAAATTCAATTTCTATGGATAATTTATGGCATGCTACTTTGGTCGATATCCACGTTATGCCTTATGCAGACCATGTAAACATATTCAAATTTTTGGACAAGAAGGTTAGAAATTGTTTGTTAGAGGATCTCTTGTGAGTCTTTGCCAAAATAAACTATTTGTCATATTCCTAATGTTACATATTCTATAATTTCTCCTAGATTTACTATGTATGAGGTTATCTTAGATCACCCATATCGTGTAAAAAGTTGATACCTTTTCTAGTTGCTATCTACTAGGTCTCAAGAAAATTGATAGAACTCTCTAGTTATGTGATGATTGTTTCAGATTACCCTAATCCTCTCATTGATGATGTACCAAAGGTAATCATGAAATGTAGATATTGTTATGTGCATCTTATGAGACTATAATATTTCAAATATGACATTATAAGATGATAATATATGTACCACGATAAAAAGTTATTAGACATTTTGCATTCATTCGATCTGTGTGAGGATCATATATAACTTTAGTTATCTGATAATTAGGGTATAATCTCTAGAAAACTATTCAGGATATTTATTGATAGTGTTAATAAACAATCATAAAATATAGATACTATTACGAGCATGAGGGAAACTACCGTAGTTCAAATATGGCATTATAAGATGATGGTCCATCTACCACGATAAAGATTTATTTTGCATTTTTTTTTATGAATTCTCTCTATTTAATGATCACATATAACTTTTTTTAGTTATTTGATAATTATGTTATCTGCTCCAGTGAAACTATTCTGGATTTTTTTTTATGGTGCTAGTAATGATATGCATCATATTTGGTCATAAAGTTTCTTGAATAAGATATTAGTCAAACTACTAGTATCAATCATGATTATTATTATCTCTTCATGGTCTATGTAATGATTATGACCGCATTTTATGAGGCGTCACTAAATTTTTAAATCATTATCATTAAAATCGATGGTGGGCAATTGATTTAGAGGTGAACTATATTATAGCCTAGGTGCTGGATCTCGAGGTCAATTGTGTGATAATTGCTGGAGGAGTTGATAACATTTATAAAAGAATATTATATGGTGATAATGATTACTATTTGTCTGCCTGGACTAGGATCCAAGTACTCATTTTAGGCCTTGTAGATTGTTAAAGTTTCTAAAATTTTAGGGTGTTGTGAAATGTACATCTGTTTGAGGAGGCTCGACATGGGACACTAGTTTCAGAATTTCTCGAGCATGACAGACTCTCATTTAATATCTATTTTTATTATGGTATTTGTAAAACTTATTATGTTTTTTCCCTTAAGGTTCGTTTCATCCTACGATGATGATGGTCATCATATTTTCAGTAAGCTCGATGTAGTAGAAATTTGAACCTCTTGTGGTTTATTTGCTTTCATTTTTATGGATTTTGTTTTAGTGAAATTTTTTAGAAGAGTGTTTATCTGTTTGGACTGGATAAATGGTTAGTGGCTCAATTGGATTGTATGTTAAGTAATAAGAGGGTAATGTATAGTTTCATCAACTTTGATATTGACAACAACATAAGCTAAGAGATCAAGGTCAAGACCTTCTGCTTCATAATATCTTTAATCAATAGACCATGAAAGAATTCATTATCGGTAGGCAACACATACTACGTGGTTGTGAAAATTATCAAGACTATTTTTAGTCCGGATGGACCTCTTCATGTATTCCTACATGCTCTCAATGGTATTTCAGCTTGCAATCGATTATGCAACCTTAATCTCTTCGAATTACCTTATTTCTCATGAATTGGTCTATAAACAAGATCTATAACATCTCGAATGTTTAAATTGATCCCAAAGGTTTGGATTAAATCATATAAAGGTGCTGCCATAAAAGGTCATTGCAAATACTCGGTATAGTAGTTTATTATCTCATATAAACCCAAAAATCTCATTATGAAACAAATCAATATGTACTTCAGGGTTGCCGATCTCGTCATACTTGTCCATCTTATATGTGTTAAACTTTGGAGGCATTTTTCTTAATATTTCAGGATCTAATTAAGACGTGATTAAGTGTAGTTTATATATTGTGCCCTCCATCCAAGGTGGTCATAGTTTGGCATACCCATATATATGGTTTGATTAGAGAGTTTGACATCTGATGTTTTCCAGACTATTGTTGTACTAGATTAAGCAGCTTGTTGTTATGCTGAATATGCAATGAGTTGTTGCAATGGTACAATTTATTTCTTGCATGGATATTCTGGATCTGACATGTGTTGATACTTTGCTATGATGGTGGTGAGAACGACTTTGAATCCTTTCATTTGAATGTGTGTGGTTCCATTAACGACAATAACGTTTTATTCGACTAACTAACTCTTTATTAAGCCAATCTTTGAAGCCCCTTATTTTACAGACTTCTTTAGATTAACGGGATATAAGTTATCTCGTTATAGTGAGTGGAAAAAAAGAAGAATATATCATGATATCGTAAATTTTGATGCATCATCGACTTTATTAAATTATCTCCTTGATGAGGTTGTTGAGCTTTCGATCATAATCTTTCATTGCGCTTCCAGCACATGTTAGCCACCATGTGCGTAATGGTGAAGAGTTCATCTAAATAAATATGACAATAACCCTCTATTAGACACTGTATTTTAGAAATTGGATCCGCGAGATCCTCTGCTACTAAAACACGAAGTTCGACAATGGATGATTTTGACGTGTTACAACTTAATGTTCATAGTAAAAATGTATTTTAAGGATTTGATATCTTTTAGGAAACCTCGATTTTCATAGATGACGTCAAATAATACACATGTTTTAATGTCAAATACCTCAAATATTTATTTGGCTTAGACAAAATCCAAAATAATAGTTTAATATTTTAGCTAATATGGAGGATAAAATAATTAAACAAAAATTATCAATTTTATAGTGGATAAAATTTGAATAATTAGTTCCCTCATTTGAATTCTTATTTTTTTATTTTTTTATATCAATAAGATAAATAATTAATTGATATTTAAAATTAAAATTTGACATAAAATAATAAATACAAAAAAGACATATATTATTATTATTTTTATACTATTTTTTGCATGTGAATATATCATTAACATTTAAAATATAAAATATAATTTTGATTTTAAAAATTAGTTTATTTTAAAATTGGTAATCTACCGGTAACCACTTAACATCAAATTTATTTACTACTGTTTAAAATATGTAACTGGTTGTGAATTTAAAATACTAATAACCACTTGGACTTTTATAATACTAATTGTACCCTTGTTTTGTTCTTATTATATGTATTATTAGATATTCTTTCTTCTTTGCGGGATTTTGAATTTATTTTTTCATTTGATCAATTTCTTATGCAATTTGCGATTTTTTTTTTGTTTTTTTCGATTAATTTATTTTGTTCTTTTACAATTATCGATTGTTTATCAATTCACGTGATTTTTCATTTTATGATTTTGTTATTTTGTTTGTTTCAAATTATTGTGTGTTTGTTTAATGATTTATATAATTTTTTAGTTATGTTAATTCTTTTATTTTATACATTCATGTATATGTTTTGTAAATTATACGAAAAGAGTGATTTTAAAAATAATAAATTTCGGGAGCTTTGATAGTTTGCAAGTATGGTTGTATAATTATGTGTTATTGAGTCACGTAAATATATATTGTGGAAAAATATGAAAGTTAGGCGTGAAAATAGTCTCAAATTATATAAAGTCATGTTATAGAGCTATGTTATAGTTTAAGTTCTTATACGGAAATTTATTCTTGGGGCATACCGGTTTCAATTAATTTTGGTGAATTTTTTAAGCTAAACAAATCTCATGCTCTTCTTCCACCTATGTTGAAAAATAAGAGTTAGAGTTAAAAACTTGATTTATAATAAAAGATCATACGAAGAAAACTTATAAAATAATTTCTCCAATGCATGTGAAATATTGACATTAGAACTAACTTGTTCCAATTGGATGAATATATATATATATATATATATATGCATGAGTGATATGCAAGTGATAGGAATTGCGGAAATAAGGAAAAAATATTTGTGAAAAAAATAAAAAGGTGTGGAATTTCGTGTTAACTTGTTGCGTGTATGTAAAATGGATGCAGAAATAGGTTTTTGAGTTGGGAAAAAATGGTTGCATAATTCTGAGTAATATGGGTATGCAATTACAAACAAATTGGATGCGTAAATAATATTTTATGGTACAAAATTACGTTGAGTTCATCATCATTTGCGATCTCAAACATGTTTTCGAATTAAATAAAAAAACTTACTTGTGGATATCACCGTACAAAAAGATTGAGAATGAATTAAATTGCTTCCAACTTCTTCAAAATGAACGATATTTGACAAACCTGTCTAATATTAATTTTTTTTTGTTTCGTTGTTGATTAGTCAATCATATTCCACGTGTATGATTTTCTTATCATATGCTGTTGGATCATAATATACAAAATTATCCCCTGCATATTTAGAAACTTCATGAGGGTTTTGTACAACTGGCTGTTTCTATTTTTTCTTTTCAATTGGTAAAACTTGCTTAGGTTTTACAATTGATTGTACATCTTTTTTCCTTTCGTTATTGAACTTTTAAAATCTTTATTTTTTAGGAATAGCTATTACACCTGTTTCAAGATTCTTTATCGAACGTGTTGCAACTCTTTTAGTTTTTTTGGTAGGTTATGAGATTTTACACGTTTTTTAACTTCGTTTTTCCCAATGCAATAATATAAGCTTCTACAACTCGTGGAACCTTTTTTTTCTTTTGGAGTCTATATTTTCACATTTATTTTTTTATGAAATCTTTGTCAATATGGCATATGTTTCCTTTCTTTTATTTCAATATATCGTTGTATCAACAAGATTATGATCTTGTTCAACTACCATAAAAGGTTGTAATATAATGAGTGACAATGCTCTTGATATACTATATCTATCGAATTCTAATTCTAATTCTTGTATTTTCATAACATCATATTTATTTTTTATTAAACGACCTTGTTTAGTTATTATTTCCATTAGAACTGTATTGGCAACACTAATCCTTTTAATTGGATGATTCAAAGAAAACATATTTTTTATCACAGATTTCTTTTCTTTTTTAAGATTTTAAACTCTATCTCGAAGAGTATCATTTAATTTGAATCTATTAAATGAATTCATAGTTTTTTCTTCCAATCCTTTAATTGCTTTGGCATGTTTTTTGTTTTTTCACTTTCTCAATCTGATTAACATATGTTGGACCAACATCTTTTTGTTTAGGAAAAAAAAATCAGTTTTTGTCAAATTCAAGTCGTGCAATTTCGTTGAGGAAATACAATATTTAGATTTGGTAAATATAGTTGTGTAATTACGTGTTAACTGGTTGCAAAATAATGAGTAAAAAGATTGTGTAAATAGATTGTTGGTTGCATAAATAGGCTGAAATATATGTTGAGTTTGATTATAGAAGCTCTTGACTTCGTCATGTAGTCTTTCCAAACATTTTAAAATCTGTGAGTTACATTTTTTTACATTCGTATTTCAAATGGATTTTTATTATTTAATTTTTTGTTTTTTTTGGGAAACTAGTTGGTGGACTATCAGGCTCTTAAACACCAACAAATATATCGTCTTCATCATTTTCAGAGATTCGTTCGTTCATTTCTTCATCAACATCAAAACCTTCATCAATATCAACACCTTCATCACTTTTGCTTCATTTTCTAATATTTTTTGTCTTTTATTTCTAGTTCTCCCACAATAATCTCTTATTATAATAGAAAAGAATATGGATTTAAATTATAGTTCAAACTTACCTTTTTGTGTTATACTTTGGAATATTACAAGCAGTTTCATATCACTTCTAGCCTCCAACGCTATCTATCTAAAACATCATGGTATAATTTCTTCACATCTTGAGTAATATTCAAGTTAGTGTGTTCTAGATAAAATGGACGCACAATATGAATTACTATTTATATTATACTTTACTAAATACATATATTTGAATTAGTGCTTACAACAAATATTTCTACACAACCAACTGTATTGTTTGGTTTGTTTCTGCAGTATTTTTTCACTGAACTTGTTAACTTTTATCTTATTGTTTTCGCCCAATCATACTCGTTGATTTTTGAAAAATCATCAACATCTTTGAATGTTGAAGTAATTAATCTTGATTTAGATGTTGTGAGAGTAGTGTTTCACAAACATATAATATTATGAGTATAACTACAGCTTTGATATAAGGTTTCGCTGGTAAAACTGTTGTGAGCTTCATTTCATCGTGCAAAAACATTTTATAGTTGTTACTTTTGGTTGTAAAATTACGTACAATTGTTGCTTAAATAATTTTTTTAGCACTGAAAAAAAAATCATCTAAAATTTTTAAACAGAGACACAAGTTGTACTAGGTTACTAACATTTGGTATCGTAAAAAGACATGTGAATCATCAAAACCAAACATAAACAATTCTTAGGTTATGAACAGAACAATTCAAACATCAAATACGAAAGACAAATTAAATAATTTGATTGTGAAAATATGATTTAATAGTTGCTTTATATTGAAATGCTCCCGAATTCACTGATTTTTGTTGTAGAAATCTGTAATTCGAGAGATTTGAAAGTTTCGATTTCAAAATAAGAAAAAACCTCGAACAAAACTAAAAGAATGTTGATTTTGTGTCTTTTTACATGAGAAATATTCTTAAAAGATTTTATATTACCATCGTTTTCGATGAACTAAAATCGAGACAATTATTATTACTTTTATTTTTATCCAAATAAATAACACCTTCACTATATTCAAATTAATTAATTTATATAATAAATTATAAGTATTTTCGTTCAAAACCTCAATAGTTTTCCTTCTTCTTACCTTATGAAAAAAATAGAAAACAAAAAATTGAATATTGAAGCCATTATAGAACATAATTTAAATCTTCTAAATTAGCATTAAGCTCAACAACAATATATATATATATATAAAAATTAGTACTAGTAATTGTATTGCTGTACTCAATAATGGTAGCTACAAACAGAAAATAGTGACCTTCACGTTCTTTCTCGTAATCCGGATCACCACATGACCCATTCCCACTCTTTTAAAAGAACATCCCTCTCTTCACCCCAAAAGAAAACCCAAAAAGAAAACCCAAAACCAAAACCAATTCCGATCCCTCTACCATTTTCACAATTGTGTTTTCTTTCCTTCTTCTTTTCTTTTCTCGGGAAAATAAATTCTTCTTTCTACCTCTTTCTTGTCTCAGACATCTCTAAATCCTCCCAATCCGGTTTTGTTCACTTCCGTGATTACATTTACATACCATAAAAGGAAAGGTTTTTCATAATGTCTTTGGCGGTTGGAAGCGTGTCAAGTTCAATGGGGTTTGATGATAACAAGGAAGAAGAAGAGAGCAAATCAGAACCAGTTACTGACGACGAAGGGGGAGAGAGGTTAGGGAGACAGATGAGTGAGACTTCTTTGTATGCTACTGAGGATGAAGATGATGAAGCTGGTGTTAGCAGCAAATTACAGTTGGGTCCTCAGTGTACTCTCAAAGCACAACTTGAAAAGGATAAGGTCTTCCTTTTTGTTTTTGTTTTTGATCTACATGTTGTTGTTTGTTTATTTAATTTCTGTTGAACTCTGGATTTTTATAACTGTCTTGTATTGTGTAGGATGACGAGAGCCTTCGGAAATGGAAAGAACAGCTTCTGGGTAGTGTGGATATGAACAACATTGGAGGTATCATTTACATGATTATAGTTTTTTTGAATGTTTAGTTAGAACTGGCTGGGGTTTAGATATGATGATGATTTATATATGCATTGTTGATTTTGCTTCGCTATAAGTAGTGATGAATTGATTAGATTTAGTTTGGTATCTATAAATGATTCAGGAGGAAGAAGAGAACTTTAGGTTTGCTGCTGAATCAATTGAGATCTTTTGAAGTTTACATTTTACTTTTTCCTAGATCCATCTAGTGTTAGTAATGGCTGAATTTAGATCACTTATACAGAATCATGCCGAAAACTAAAAATGGCCTATATATAAGAAGCGAAGATGAGCAGAAATCAAAGCAAAACTTAATTTGCTGCTGTTTTGGTGTCGAAAGTTGCGTATGATATGTTTGGTTTGGGTTTTCGATACAAAACATGTCCTTGTAAACCGATTAGTTATTTAGATGCATCATCTATATAGTAGATCCACTCCGTTCATCTTTGTAAAGAAGGTAGTTTGAGTATTCAAGATCTCATCGTGGCTATTGATCTAATTAGGCTCTTTGTAACGAAGGTGGTTTTGATAATACGTTCAGAATGTCAGACCCGGAAAGGATTTAATTAGAATCTATTAAGATCTGAAATTAGCATAATATCCGCTTACTTTTACTCTTTTTTTGGATAGATATAAATTTTGTATCTCTGTGGATGCAGAAACTCTTGATCCTGAAGTGAAAATCCATAGTCTATCTATTCTGTCTGCTTGTAGACCCGACATTGTTCTTACCGTACCCGAAGGAGGAAATATTAAAGGATCATGGTTTACCCTAAAAGAAGGGAGCAAGTACAATCTTAGATTCGCCTTTGAAGTTTGCAATAACATTGTTTCCGGCCTTAAATACACCAATACTGTTTGGAAAACCGGTGTCAAAGGTATATTATTACTATTCATGTTTGCGTGATTTAGAAATATTACGTGCAATAGTTATGTCTTACACAGGAGTTGAATTTCAGTGGATAGTGCAAAAGAGATGCTTGGCACCTTTAGTCCTCAGGCGGAGCCTTACACTCACGTAATGCCAGAAGAGACCACACCTTCTGGCATGTTTGCTCGAGGACAATATTCTGCAAGAACAAAGGTAAAATTTATTGTTCGTCCATTAGTGGACATTCTTTTGATTACAAAAAAAGAAAAAGAAAAAATATAGTAAATGGTCTAGGTGAGGCTCGAACTCACGACCTTCGGCTCATAAGACCAACGCTCTAACCAACTGAGCTACAAGACCTTGTTGTGTTACACTATTGTAAATATAGACTATCATTAAGAAGTATAAGGAGAAAATCATATACCCAATGCTAAGACTTTCCGTGAAACAAAAGCAGTAGTATAAAATGTGGTTTCTTTTTTATGGTCTTTTATTATAATCTAGACAACCCATGGTCTAAGCGAGGCTCAATCTTGCGAGCTTCGGTTAATCAAATGAGCTAAATGTCCATTATATATCATTAAGAAGCTATGTTTCTTTTTTTTGTGGATGATCGTAGGAAGAATTCTGTATTGAAACTTTGTTTTTCGTTATATCTACTAAATTTAGTCTCAACATAAGACCTCTAGGTTACCGACTGAGTTACTGGATCATTTCACGGTGATAAAGCTTATCTGTTTTCAGTTTCAAAGTTTTGACATTGATGTTCGTAATTGGGGTTAGAGTAGGACTTGAAATGAAGTTTACTGTTAGCGAACAACTTCAAATCACACCACTAGTTAGGTTTACGATTCTATACTAAAAGTGCCATTTCATGATATACTTTTGTTGTTTCTTTAAGATAACTTAAATTTTGATGTTTTTTTTTTCTTTCTTGTTTCAGTTTTTGGATGATGATAACAAGTGCTACCTCGAGATCAACTACACCTTCAACATCCGCAAAGACTGGTCATCGGATGCTTGATTATTTTCGAGCTTTAGTATTTTTTTTTTCTCGATCACACTATTGGTACAGAACCCTTCCTTTGTCTTTCAAAACAGATCTATCTAGTTGTTGTATTAGGTTGAGACTATTTTCGATCGATGGTGATGGTTTTGTAAAATCGGGTATTGTGTGGTATGCCTCTTCTGAAATATTGGATAAAGCTACTCAACTCTTAACATCTTGTGGTTTTAGTAATACCATGTTTTAGTCACGGGATTGTAAACAAATTGTGTGGTTCAAATTTTCAGATAGTTTCTTATAACATATTTTCTACGCGATTGATTGCTGGAGTACAATTTAAGGCATTTTTGTTGATATGTTCTTTTCAAATGATAATGTGTGCACTAAATGATGAGTCATAAGTCATCAAATATATTAATTTTTTAGTTTAATTGTAATGATGGAACATAAAATTTAGTGTTTTTCTAATAAATTCAAAAATGTTTGTTCATGCCAAATTAATATGTTTTCTCCAAATAAATATTGTTTGCTTTTTGGACGAGTGCTGACTAAATTTGTAAATCCATTGGGTTTTTAGAAAAAATGTTTTCTTTCTTTACTTTTCTGTATAATATTTAAAGTAAAATTGATTAACAGACGAAAAAGAGCGCTGCTAATTACAGAGGTCACCTCGTGTAAGAACATTGAAACTTAGTTAAATAATAAAGAATATAGAAATTAAACAAATAGGCCTATTAGCTCAGCTGGTTAGAGCGTCGTGCTAATAACGCGAAGGTCGCAGGTTCGAGACCTGCATGGGCCAACTTTTTTACTCCATCTTTTTTTAACTTCTTACTTTTCTTTTAGTATTTAGTAAATGATTTTACTGCCGATCTTTCTTCCTAATAGACATCAGTCATTTAACTAATGTCAATAAATGAAAGTAGAAGCCATATCAATGATAGTCCATTTCATGAATGCAAACTTTGGCTCCTCATTCAAATCAAATAAGTTGCTACAGGCATATGAAAAACTCCCTTGGCTTAGTAAAGTGTAGCAACGCTCTGCAATTTTGATATCAATGGCATGGTTGTATACAAGAAACCATAATATTACAAGAAACCATAATATTACACGAAACAACAAACAAACATTCCCTTGGCTCCGTTATTATCTCTACTAGGATTATTATCTCTACCAAGAAGGAATCATCCCTTACATTAAATAAACAAATTGGTATGTTCTATTTCGGGCTATCATCAGCCTCTTTCATGGAGTTTAGTCGTCTTGATCGTTGGTCGAGTTCTGCCATCACAGCTGGTTCCTGAATTTTCCGTTGCTTTGATATTGTGTTGGTCGTCATAGACCCAATTTTATCAAATGCCACCTGCATATATTACATTCAACAGAACATATTATTACAGATTTTGTAACTGTTTCCAAGATTTAAGAGATATTTACTGAAAGTCTTATAAATAAAATTTCCAGATGGATAATATTTATGATGCAGCAATTAGTCACAGCACACTTGGTTCAATCTAGCCTATATACACTTTTGATTTCAAAGTCAATATCTCTCGATTCGCTCGCTCTCTACCTGTAGCATCACTATTAATTCTATCGAGATAGAAACATAGTTCGTTCCACTAAAACATGTCTGTCTCCTAGATTTTACAGAAATTTCTTCGCAGTCATAACTAGCCAGCACAGAATGGACAATAAGATTAGGAAAACATGCATTATATACAGTTAACAAGATTGGTGATTTAAGAGAAGAGGATATGACATGAAGAGACTATTTTATCTACCGTCAATAAGTCATCGGGATCAAAGAGCTGATGAGTAGTTTTCTGCAGTACGTTAATTACTTCGCCAATCTGATGGGTTAGAAGTAACTCTTCTTCCTTCATCTGAAATCACAAATTAAAACTCAACTTAAGCCTTGTCAAAGTAGCTGATGTATAATTTTAGATCATGCACGCGAACATGGGTACCTTAAATATAGCCAAAGCTACATGGAAAAGAACCTTAGCTCCCTCATAAAATAGAATATCCCACACTCGCAGAGTTGTCTACAGAACCAAATAATAATTTATTATCATAAAAATGTAAAGCTTCAGAAGGATAATAGATAAGAAAAATAATGAGATTCTTTTAGTTCTGTTTGAATTTGGGATACCTACAAAGAAGAACATCATGAGGAAAAATTTGAAGGAAAAAAGAAGGTAAATAAATTTATTAAATTGTATGGAAGTATATTGTTCTGACATTTTCTTTATATCAGAAAAGAATTTTAGTTGTCGTGAAGCTTAAAGGCAAATTTGCCAGATTTTCGCACCCTCTTCTTTCTTAAAACACTGATGTCAGATCTTCAAAGCCTTACTTGATTAGTTGTTCAGAAAAAATCAAATTACAAAAAGCGAACTTTTTTATGCTATTTTATCGTAATAAATCTCAAAAACACAATTCTAACCTCTGAAGGCAAGCTTTTAGCAAAGAGGCATAGGAACCACTCTGTGGCAACAAGGGAGACATCAAATTCAGACTCTTCCAAATGTGAAGCTATCCTGCATACTTTCTCTAATATTTAAAAAATATGAACATTGAAGCAGCAATTCACCACTAACGAGATAAAAAGCAATTCTTGGATAGAGAAGGTACCTCGGGCACTTTTTAACCAGCAAATCCTTGAAAACCCTTTGTTCAACATGGCATCCTGTCAGATTACTTGTGTAACAGTCGTTAACTAGAACGTTTTCCAGAAGGACGGCAAGCATCCAAAATGTATCTTCCTCAGTTTTCATCACAAGCAACAACAATGCGGCCACGTAATTTAAGCCCTGCAGTGCACCGATTGAAATTTTGTATTTAGCACATGTTATCAAAACAAAACACTCAACTTAGATAGAGACCCTCTCAGCTGGCAATCTTGCGGTGTCCGGCAAATAAATCATGTTCAATATATATGATTGAATAGATAAGAATAATATATCTATTAAAAAAGAAAATACAGTTAGAAATTTATAAACATGTTAATGTCTAAGATTTTAGTTTTATTCACAAAAGCTAAAAATTGAAGCTATAATAGTTGGAGCAGTTTAAACACGCTTCTTATTCACATGTTAATGTCTAAACACGCTTCTTATTTTTCCTTTTCGCATAGTTGGATAATATTGAAAACAGTTTTATAAAATTAGAAAATAAGAAATACAAGCTATATAAAAGCTCTTGATTGATTGTCGATTTTTAAAAACGAAATCCTACAGCTACAAATTTGAAAACTACATTTTTCCGTTATGTCCATTTCCAAATCTAATATACAAAACACTACTAAACAGTGTTCATTTTCCTGTCCAAATTATCAACTTCTTCATTTTAAGATTCATAAACAAGACAAGAAAACCAATCACATCATGAAAAAATGTTTTAAATCACCAAATTCATATTTTCATCTTGAATCGACTGTAGTTAAATAGTTTTTAATGAAAAACCAATCAGACCCTAAATTTCCCTGATTCAATATGTTAGTAAATTTTGCCTCAAGAGCTTATTATGCAAATTTTATAAGCAACTGACCAAAAACAAAGCACATAGGTATGTATAAGAGAGAATGAATATACTTGACAGTAGCCAACATCAGAATCACGGAAAGAATATGCGACGAGCACTCGTCGTAAAGAATTCTGACCCTCAGGAGTGTCCAACCATGGGTGACCAGGGAATGTCCGCGGTAAGTCCTGCATGTACAATCCAATTTAATCAAATCAACCATGAATAGTTTACCAGGACATGTCCGTGGTAAGTCCTGCATGTACAATCCAAACTACTCAAGCCAAGCAGCATGACCTAGTTTACAATTATATAAATTAGACATGGATGTAGCCATCGAGAATCTGAAGTTTAAGATGGGAAAAACAAAGTGCAAAGACTCTTCAACTTTTCCATAAAACTTGCTTTTCGTGGTTCAGAAACCATGTGAAGCGCAATGCCTTGCATAAGAAAAATATGTATTGTATTTACTGATGAAGCCTACAAAAGTAAGACATAAAGCTCTAGATACTGATTGCCGTCCCAATTGTAGCACCAGGTAGCTAAGCTGACATAAAAGAACTGCTCGACCGCTCCAAATTGTTAAACCGAAAATAAATTCCTAGTTCTAGGAAAGAATCAATAGTACATTACAGCGGCAAGTGTGGCTATTTATCTTCACATCATCATTGGACAAATGTGGAACAGAATGTATCCAAATTCAAGTGTTGGTTTAAGACGACATTCACATTCAACATTATCACAGCAAGAGCCAAGAACAATGAAAAGGTCTCCTAGACACCCCGATGGATATTTCAAACACGAAATGTCAGTCAACAAAAATCCAAACGCATACCCAAAAGGATCATGAAGATATGCAAACATTGAAGCAAAATCCATTTGAATAATCTGTTCAAAAAACTCAATCAAATGCATTATGTTTTCAACGAATCACCCTCATACATGATTCTAATCCATCAATTAATCTAAATAAACAAACATTGCCATTTTTTGAATCAAACTCACATGATCAATTTGCTTGGTAGCTGGTGTAACCATCCCTTCCACGGCACTTATCAAATCACTGTAATAACTATCCGGCACCGTAGACTTTTTCTTCGCTGCACCGGAAATCGAAAACCAAACCTTCGGCCTAAGCGCAGGAGGAATCCCTTTCCTGATCAGCCTCTTCAATGTGATGGAATTAGCCAACGAAATGAGTTTCAACGAAGCCTTAAAAGCGATTCCGTCGGAAGAAGTAGTAACCGGGTTATACCAGTTGGGTCCTTTGGTGGATTCGAGGCTCCACCAAACGCGTGCTTGGGTTCGGACTTTCTCTCGCACGTCGTTTAAAACGTTGACGTCTTCGACGTTACCTTCGACGGTGAAACCGTAGGTGTCTTGGAATTTGACGGTGAGGTTGGCTCGACGGGCGTGGATGCTTGGACGGAGGATTGCGAATTGAGATTTGAGTTCGAGGGCTAGGTCTTTTTTGCTCTGTATGTCGTTCATGGTTTTAGTTTCATTAGGGAATCAATGTGACATTCTTGAGAGGGAGAGAGATTTTGATGAAAATGGAGAAAACCCAGAAGCTTGTAAACCATGAAAGGGTCAATGTTTAAAGCTTTCAAAACAATTAATATACATGCCCCTATAATATCTCACATTTATTAAATCAACTCTCAATTTATCTTTATTTATTTATTTAAAAAATTAGTGTCCCTCATTTTTTTGTTTTGTGCGAATGACTCTCAATTTTGTGTCTGCTATTTGGTAAATTAGAACGATTAATTGTAAATAAATATAAGCTGATTAAAAAAATACATCGAAGTATGCTAAATTATTTTTATTTTTTATATTGAAAAATAAAATTACACCTGATTTCAATTTAATACCATTATTTAATACACATCTCAACTGTCTAACTCACATTTAATGTCTAATTTTTTTTAATATTTTAAATATCATGGATCCATTCTATAAGTCAATTTTTTTGTTTTCTTCCATATTTATAGCTTTTAAACATTTGAAAATAACAGGCCAATTCTAACAAATTTAACCTACCCCAACAAAAACCATAAACTTCATTCTTAGGTGTTCGGTGGGTTTAAGGCCAGTATAAATTGCAACTAACTACTATTTCTTAGGTTATACTAAGAAACCAGACATTCATCTGTGTTTTAGAAGTTTTAGGTGTTTTGTTTCTTTCATTCGACGGGTTTCAGTAAATATTCGTTTCTAACTCCGTGATTTTATGTTATTTTCTTGATTTTGGGTTAAATCATGTGTTTGAATAGTTTTTTGAGCTGGTATAACCTACGTGAGTGTGATTCCTGGTTTTTTAAATTATTTTCTATAGAACGAATGTTCATTAGAAGAATTCAACAATATAATCGTTGTTTAATCAGTTATATACTGTTTTTAGTGTACTAGAAGTGTTTTGGGCTTCAAACAATATATAGATTTGACATTATTATTGTCCAGGCATACGTGATAGAGGATGCGAGCTGTTTGGAAAAGGATGCGAATTGTTTGGGTTTTTAAAACATAGACGATGCGAGTTGTTTGCTTAATATTCTGTATATGAACATGCGAGTTTAATGTACTTCAAGAAAGCGAGTTATTTGTTCATGATAATGCGAGTTGTTTTGTGTTGCTGATTACATTAGACTGAGAGTGTAAGTACTGTGTGTTCTTTGTATAATATTCACAATGCGAGTTGTGTATATTATATTGATAAAATGGGAGTTACATTGATAACGTTGATAATGCGAATTGTGTTGTTGATTACATTAAACTGAGAGTTGTCTAAAGTATTGCATTTTCTTTGTATTATATTCACATTGCTAGTTATGCATATTATATTGATAAAGCGGGAGTTACAATTGATAACGTTGATAATGCGAGTTGTTTTGCTGATTAAAATAGAACTCGAGAGTTGTGTACATTATTGCATTTTCTTTATATAATATTTACAATGCGATTTGTGTATATTATATTAAGAAAGTGAGATTTGAACTGATAATAATGATAATGCGAGTTGTTCATTTATAGTATTGAAAATTGTTTGTTTATAGTATTACGAGTTGTTTGTATTACTAACTTATCTATTGGTATTTTTATGCCACGTGACTTCTTTATAATTGTTCAATGCAGGTTAAGGTATATCTAAAACACGAGTTTGTATTTTCAAGCATGGTCACCAAACTGCAATTGTGCCTTTCATGGAGTTTGAAAACTTTCAAATTATCCAAGAGTACGTGGAAAGCAGATGGGAGGAGTTGGTCAGAGGTAACTACAAGGGAGAATAATAATGGTTTAGTTAATTCTGATCAGATAAAAAAACAACTTGCTACTACTGGTTGGGCTGATGCTATCCCATGTGTTGGTCAAGATTTTGAAGAATGTGTTGCAACTCTAAGGTTATCTTTATGCTGATATGCTTGAGAGCATGATTTTTCTTTCAAATACATACATAATACAGAAAACAAAATCATTGCTTATTGTGAAAATTAATTCATAAATGGATGTAAATGGAGACATTATGCCTTAATTGATTCCGACACTGACTTAATGATGATTAAGCGGTATGTTGCGCACCATACTTGTAGTCTCATTTTCTCAAAAATAAAACATAAGAGGCATATGTATTTGACATTGGATTTGATTGCGGAGGAAATTTATGATTTTATTCGGACGTACCATTCGTTGACAACCAAAACCATACAATCATCTATCAAACAAGGCTACAGTTTAGACATCTCCTACCGTCTGTCATGGAATGCTTTAGACAAGGAAAAAAAGGGAATTTTCGAAGATAGTTCAAGTTCTTTTAGTTTACTAAAGGGGTACCTCAAACAATTGAAGAGATGTAATAATACTATCGACTGCCAATTGGAATTATAAGCTTGAAACATCTTCAAGGGTTGTTTTATAGCATTCGGTTCGTGTCTTCAAGGTTTCAATTCATGTTATCCGATGTTGTGTGTCGATGAAACCTTCATAGCCGGAAAGTGTAAGGGTGTATTGTTGTTTGTCGTAGGAAAGGATGGCAACAGCGGTTAGTTTCATGATTATCTTATAATTTGATGGATTGCAAGAGTTGTGTAAAAATTATAAAATACAATGCGAGTTATTTTTTAGCAGAGTGCGAGTTCTTCACTACAATATAAGCATGTGAGTTGTTTGATTTATATTATGCACGTAAATATGAGAGTTCTTCATTAAGAAAGTGCGAGTTGTTCATTACAATATAACCATGCAATTTGTTTGAGTTATATGTTGTATGCGAATATTAAAACTCTAACTAACTACCGTAACGTGTGTTGTTCATTATAAGTTAAAAATGCGAGTTATTTTATTCATACTTTGTATACGAAGATTACAGTTCTTTGCTAACTGAATGCGAGTTGTTTCCGTTGTAATATAACATATCACGAGTTGTTTTATAACATATATTTGTGAGTTGTGTTCATTGTAATATAACGTTATATAGTGAGTTCTTTTTACAACTGACTTTTAAGGTTGTGTATACCATTTGACCATGCTTACCTTGTATTTCAAGTCTATTCCCTGTTATATTTGGTATCGTGATTATTGAGGATTCTGATAATTGGTTGTGGTTTTTGGAGTGTTTGAAACCTCATTTGTTGGAGCGCCAAATCACATTTATTCCAGACCGTGATTCTGGTATCATTAATGTTATTTTTGTCTTATATCCAAATTGTTATCATGCGTACTATTATTTCTATCTCGTTCAGAATTTAAAAATTTCTCTCGATCACACTAACATAGACTATAAGTCTAAGATGCTATGTTTCTTCCAACGATGTGCTTATGCTCCCACTCAAGATTTTTTTAATGATATACTAACATAATTTATATGTGAATGTGGTAACATAATTACAAATTATCTCGAAAATTTACCTTCGGATAAGTATGCTCATGCATTTATCAAAGGGAAACGATACAAGACTATAGCTTCTGCTACGATCGAATCTTTTAACGCACATATAAAAAACTTTGTGGCCTACCCATTGTTGAATTGGTTGACAAGATTAGAGTCTTGCTTATGAATCAAGTTTCACGAGGATATTTAGAGGGGCTAAGTTTGAGTATTAATTTATGCTCCGAGTATAAAAATAAGTTAAAGTATAATGTTGAAAAATACCGAACTTGGATAGTCCACAAGTCTTCTGCAGCCTTGCTCGAAGTCTTTTCAGACCTTGTAATGGTTTTTAATATGGTGGATTTCAAATGTTCTTGCGGTTTATAACAACAATATATTAACCATGTCCTCACGCTTTAGTGACAAGGCCATCACATCTTTCATACACTCAACCCTTCTAAAAAATACTACCATATTTAGGGTTGGTCAGTTTTCATACAAAAAAACAAAAAACACGAACAATTAGTCATCACCAGAGGAGTTTTCTTCTTTAGACTCATCTTCACGTTTATCGTTAGCATTTTTCTATAGGTCCTCCTCATAATCTTCCTCCATCTCATGTGCTTCCTCCGGCGTCTGATCATCTTGCTCATCTTCCTCTGTCCCCTCCCTCTTTATTTCCCGGGTTGCAACTTCGTTGGGTTGAGAGTCAGCCACCAACTAAACTGACCGAAAGTCTGTAGAGAAGTAGTCGAAGGGAAACTCCAATACAGAGGCTGGGTTGTTGTGGGGTGCCATCAAAGAGAGAAAATCGGAGCTTCTGTTGGTCGTGATGGAAGACCATTAGTCACCTAAGGAACCAGAACTAGACATGGTAATTGGAATTGAGATGTTATGAGTTTATGATTTTATGAGTTTATTTTATAAAACCATGTGGTTACTATTATTTATACGCAGGGAGGCTTTAGTCTTTTCGTATTTATTTCCATTTTGCAAGTTTTTTGAGTAATATTGTGCGTTGCTAAGTAATTAAACATGATATCAAGCGAGTTGTTTTAGGTATAAATTCCTGTACACTTTGCGAATTGTTATGTCAAGATCAATGGTGAGAGTTGTTAACTATTACACCAACGCAAATTGTTTGGATATAAAATACATACCTTTTTGTGATTTGTTTTATACGACGAATCTGAGTGTTGTATTCAATTACCCATATTTCTTTTAAGTCAATTCCAAAATGTAATACATTAAATTTTTTAAGGAAAAAAAGTGATTATATAATAAAAGGACCTAAGATTTATATGTTCGTGCTGATATATATACACACAAAATTCCAAACAATATATCTACCACTGCATGTTAGTGTTGATATCCAAAAGATATGTACAAAGTTTTCCGCATAAAAAAGATGACTACCAGTAATGGTTAGTGTTTGCATAACTTAGGAAATAATAAAACATTACAGCTCTAGTATGTTTTACCATATTTTCGCGGTAAATCTTTGGCATGCAGTCTTTTCAATTATATCTTTGGCATATTGACAAATGAAAAGAATGCAGTCAACACTGCCTCGTTTTTGTTGTGGAATCTCTCTGACATTTTTCACTTTATATCCACCCTTTGACTTAGGTAAGTATCCTCTTTCGACATAATATGTCAATTCTTTATAAGAGTTTGTAGCATGTATTAGATAATAATCAACTGCGAGTTGTTTAGTTAAAACAAGTGTGAGTTGTTTATTAAAAACAGATGAGAGTTGTTTACTAAAAACATGTGAGAGTTGTTTTGAAAATAAAATAAAACGATTTTTTTAAAAACATGATTCAAATAGTGTATCAAATCGAATGCAGCGAGTTGTGTGAAAACATGATACCGCGAGTTATTTGAAATAGAAGTAAAATGAATTGTATGTAACATATCAAGCGAGTTGTTTGTAATTAGATCCAGGTAGTTGATTTAAATTAGATACATCTTGTTGTTTAAAACGCGGTCAAACGAGTTGTTTGCAATTAGATTCAGAGAGTTGTTTGAAAGGTTTTTGAAAAATATGTAAATACCCTACGAGTTTACTTTTTCTTTTAAACAGAGAAAAAACTTACCAGTGGATTAGTTGTCCTTGTTGTACAGTCCATTGTATGTTTATTAAGAGGCAGGAGCGGGTTGTAGTTTGTTTCTGTCCTTTCATCTATATTAATAACAAGCAACGTTCAATGGTTCATTGTATCATTCTTAATGCTGCAGACTAGCATGAGCACATTATTCATGTTTGGCCTCATGTTTCTAAATACTCTGTCAACCAGACATGACATATCCTCTCCGTCAGCTATTGAGGACTGCATTTAAGGAAAAGTACATTACAACGAGAACGTAAGAGTTGTTTGTAGTTTATATATAAACTTACCAAAATGTGGCCATAAATTTGTATGGCGCTGTAACTGGCCCTAGAGAAACCTTTGCATGGAACTTTCCAATCTACTGATTTAAGCATCTTGAGAATTCAAGGGTCAACAATCTATCAAATGACAAGTCGGAGTCGTATAATGAACTACGAGTTTTTTTGAAAGAGGATGCGATTTGTGTTTTAATACGATACCGCGCGTTATTTTGAAAATACAATAAAGCGAATTGTTTATACTTCAATTCAGATAGTGTATCAAATCGAATCCAGCGAGTTGTTTGAAAGCACGACAGCGAGAGTTGTTTCAAACGCAATTAGACCCATTTGTATGTAACATATCAAGCGAGTTGTTTGAAATGTGGTACAACAAATTGTTTGCAATTAGATTCAGAGAGTTGTTTGGAATTAGAATTTGTCTTACGAAACATTAATAAACATACGCTATCAAATGATAATGGAAGACTTTTATATTATACCTTGCAGTCCAGGTCCTCTTCGTAGGGTAGCACCAACACATCACTCACGGCCACGTTAAGTCTGTAGGTAAACTTGGACAATGAACAATACCATAATTCTGGATCTTCCTGTTTTTATTTTCTTTTAATTATAAGGACTTTGTGGTATTCATTGACAATGATCAGCTCCGTTGTTGGTGTAGTCTTTGGTCACTCGACGAGACTTACCTTTGCCACTTCCTCTGGCTCTTGTAAAAAACTTACCTCTTCTACTAAATCCTGTGTCGGACTCAGTAGAGCAAAAATTAGGGCGCCTTCCACTGTCTCTTTCCTTGACATGAACATATAAAGGTGTCTGTCAAACTATAAAATTGTAACTACATACCTTTTATGTTTAATTATCTAAAATTCCACTTACCACATCCACAACGACGGCCAATGTTGTTGACTCCTTTACAACCTTTTCAGCAGCACTAGCTTCATAAACTCTATTAATCGCATCATCCGTCATATATTCTAAATTTCGTTGTAGCATAACATCGAACTCAACATTATCAACTTTGTCAACAAACAACTGTGTATATTGCATGTAATAATCATCAAAAAATATATTTTCTAAACATACAGTGTTATTAGGCGTATGAGCTGATTCCGAAACTTGTCCTTCTTGATTTTCCGCTGGATTAACTTCTTGCAGGGTTGGGCAGACTCTGGAGGTTGTCGTGGTACCGGTTGTGCTTCTTCGGTTTGTGTTAGCCTTTCATTCTTTGCCAAGGCTGATTTTTTGTTGTTATTATTGTTCTCTCTGATGTTGTTGTTCTTGTTAGGTTTGTTCCTGGTCGACATGTTGTTTCTTATCAAACATGAGAGTTTTTTGCACTAAGATATAATGCGAGTTGTATGCACGATATCCTTAGAGTTTTATGACAGATTTAGAATGCAAATTGTTTGTAACACATATCACGAGAGTTTTTTTATAACACGTACCACAAGAGTTGTTTAAAAAACATCATCGAATGAAGATGCGAGTTATTTGTAAAAGAGCTCACGAGAGTTGTTTGTAACACATGAACTAGAGTTGCTTGGAAATCATATCACAAGAGTTGTTTACAAACAAGTTTTATGAGTTGTTTTAAAATACATTCATTCAAATTCTTTTAAAACACTAATTCTGCTAGTTTTTTCAAAACAACTTAACAAATATTAACAACACAACATTTTCTTACCCATACATAATATCACTTAAGAAACAATATATCACAACATATATTCAAATAATTGTATCTTAATGTACTTCAGATCCACTTACATCTTCACGACCTTCTACATCAGTCAGTTCAGATTCTTCGGTTGCCACTTTCTTTTCACGAACTTCTACCTCATTCACTCTATATTCTTTGCAACTTCCTTCCTCTTTCATTTGGGGTACGAGCGGCGGGTCATTCGTCTGTGTCTTCTTCGGAAGAGACTAATTTGTATCTTTATTTTTTGGAGGACTCATACTTGTCGCTGCCTCGTCTGGAGAAGGAGACTGGTCTGTATGTCTCTCCGATCTATCTGTCTCTGGTGTCTTCATTATCTCTTCCGGTCAGTCTATAACTGGCACGTCTGTCACCTTTTTAGGCACTACCAGCTCCGCATGAAAAATATTTGTATCTTCTACGACCACCTCTAGTACTACAGATGGTATTGGTATAGGTGAATGGTTTTCATCACTATCCTCATCCTCCGGTAGTACTTCATTAACCTTTTCAGCCTCCTGCATTTGCTCATCCAGATTTTTAGTTTGCTCCTACATTTTGGATGCCACAAGTGCCTGCATTGTAGTGGACCCCACTTATGTTGGTGGTACCGGTAACACCACTTCCTTCTCCTTGGCTTGGCTCTCAGTGGAGAGAAAAGGAAGGAAGACAACATTATCAAGATGTTGTTTTTTAAGTGTCGCTACTTGTTTTCGTAGCTCGTCAATCTGCCACAAGAATACAAGAAGCATAGTTATTTGATTATTAGGATTCAAAAAATTATACCTATATAACTAGCTAAAACATATAGTTAATATTCTCTCCTGACTGTCAAGCTTCTGCTCCAGACAAGTCTTATCGGTATAGGTCTTCACTCTCTTTCTTGTTTCTTTAGGTGCAGTCTTTTTTGGAGTAGTCTGTCTGCGTTGGAACACAAAATGATCGGGCGTTTCGCCAATACCATCATCTTGTACATCCCCGGTCTCTAGTTGGGATGTCTGAGTTAACGGTGATGGAATCGTTGGTGTTGAGCCTGTTCTTTATTGGTACTTTGGTTCCACATTAGAGTCTTGCCGTGTGTGTCGCCCTTTTCCTTTTTTGTAGGCCGCACTTTTCTTTCTTTTCCTAGGCCTTTCTTTCGGTGAAACTAGTGCAACATATGGATCATCATTTCCTTCAACTCATTTGAATGTTTTTGTTTCAGCCTCTGTCAAACATAAGGAAACCTCCACAACCTAGCAGGTGAAGAATACCCAAGTTAATACATGCACACGAGTTATTTAATACCATAAACAGGTAACGCAAATTGTTTGTGCTCACACAATATGGGAGTTCAATGTTACCAACATGATTGCGAGTTGTGTTATAACAAAGAGTGCAAATTATTTATGTAATACCAATTGTAAATTGCCATAATATATGTTACCAACACGAGTGCAAGTTGTTCTACAACATGTTAGATTCTGAGAGTTCTTTTATATTTATTGTATGCGAGTTGTCCAATAATATGTTACTACAAGGTTGCGAGTTGTTTTATACTTAACTATGAGAGTTTCTTTATATATATATCATACCTCATCATCTCGCAGCTGGTTTAGCCTTCCAATAATCTCTATGGTCGTTTGTTTGGACTCCAATCCCCATTATTTGAAGAACCTTGAGATCATGTTTGGCTTTGCGAGACCAATCGTTGTGTGCTCCATAACGAAGGGCTGCATCATAAAAATTATTATCATCACATGATCTATGTTAACTAATATTTAATTAAGAAAAAATAATCTTACATATAGAATTGCGACGCAACTGATAACTCTATTGGGTTTCCCTCCGCAACACAAACTCTAATCGACTGGAAACGCTTCTGAAGTACTGATCTGGACCAGTCATAGTCGTTTAATCTATCGAGGTCTTCGATAAAAAACAGCACATTCCCCGTTACATCTCCCGAGACTGGGTATAATAAGGTTGAGCAAAGAAACAATATCAATACCCGAGCAACATCCTCTAATTCATGATCCTCTCTAAGCTGATTGCTTTGGTTATACCTACCTGTAAAACACATCACAACATGCTATTTAGCGCAACTGAACATCCTGCTTATAACATAAATTATATTTGGAGGTACCTTTATAATGTTATTCGATACAGTTTTCGTATTTGTCGATCTAATTTTCCTTGATGTTTCATCCATGAAGTATGTTTTCATCATCCTCGAATCATTATCCGTCCCATATACGTATTTGCTGAAGAATGGTCCTTATTTTGTTAAAGCAATTTCCTATGTGTTTTGCTTAAGGCTAAAAATGGCCTTTACATCGTTGGTTGTTTGCTTCACTAGCTTGGACCCAAAACGGAACGCATCTTCCTCGACCGAGAATGTCTCCATAATATTTTGAACTAGCATATTTCTTCACTATATTCTCCCGTCAGAGGTTGAATGACGCCTTCAAAAATGTACAGAAGGGTGTGTTTCTCGTGGCTTCGATGTGGGAATATGTAATATGGTTCTGTTTCAACTGATTCATAAGGCTCACCAATCTTGACCTATAGAAGCTTGCTTTTGCAGTCATATTGCCTGCAAAAACATGAATCAACAATTGTAGATAGCAAATAATACACATGAAGTAACTACAACACAACTATTTTAACCAATGACACTGACAGAAAGTTTTTTGTGGTGCTATCTAATAACGTGATTTGTTTGTTAACATCTACAGTAAGTTTTGTGTGAAACATTAAAAACGCAAATTATTTGAATCATTTGCATAACGATTTGTTTGTTATACGATCATATAGCGAATTGTGTGCAACCCTAAGAACGTGAATTGCATGGAAATACCAACAAACGACCGTTTTATCCAATAAACTACCAGAATGTGAGTTGTTTGCATACTTCTAAGATGATGGCGCGAGTTGTAATACTGTAAATGATAAGCAAATGCGAGTTGTACCCACTTTTCTCATGCACATTGACATAAACTCGAAAATAAGGAAACAAAATCCAAACCAAGAAACAATTGAATAAACTACATATAATAGACATCACAACACCCAGAAATCGATACACATTACATGCAACCGCAAAACCTAATGTCAACCATAACAAACCCAGTGATTAAGATCCTACTCACGATCGTAACTACATAATTTTAGTATAACTAACCAACGTCGATCGTGAATAAACACCAACATGCACTTCAAACTTAGTAGAAATGCAAAAAAGAGATACATTTTTATAGAACTCTGTACCTGTAACTGTACCTGTGGGTTTCTTCACCGACCGACGTATACTCAACAGAAAATGGTTGAAGGCTTCGTGGTTAGTGCAGACAAACTATCAACGACGGTCATCGGTCGAATTTTGGTGAAGAACAATGTAAATGAAAGGAGAAAGCCAAGGAAGGTGAGGGGTTTGGTGTTGCATGATATATGGACGGTATGTGAAGAAAGAGAGAAAAAAGCGAATGTATTTTGGGGTTAAGGAGGTCTTAGAAGGGGGAAAATTGGTTTGAAGAAAAAACAGGTATTTATAGTTCTGAGGTATTTTTGTCCAATTTTTAGGTTGAGGTACCAAATGACACTATCCTATTTTTGGGTACTAGTTGGTAATTAGGTAGTTGAGTGGGTATTTGCTGGTATTTTTCTCTTAAAAAAATAAAAAACTAACCAATGATTATTATATTTTACAAATAAATGGTTAAAAAAATACAATAAAATTTTGTCTTTTATATTAATTTCGTTATCTACCGATTAGCATCGATATCAACTGAAATATCCATTAACCATTTTTTTTCTCTTTTGTTCTTTCTAAATATCAATTTTTAATCATAGTTCTAAAAAATATCCGAAAATACTATTGATTTTTTATAAGACGAACAAAAATAAACCTTTAAAAGATAATTTTTGAACTTTTTAGTTGCGTAATTATGTTCAATTGGATTTTGAAATAAGTCAAGACAATTGTGTTACAGTTGCGAAAGTAATATAATTGGGTTGAAAAAATACAACTTTGTTTTAGTTACGGAATAACGTGCAAACGAGTTACGTAAATAACAACGAAGTAGTTGTATAAATAGAATTTTGGTGGTAAATATGTAATTATGTCTATTTACAAAATTACGTGCAAATCAGTTTTGTAAATAAAAAAAATAGTTGCGTTGGTTGTGAAATAAGTTTGAAAAAAACTATTATATTTTAGTTGTAAAATTAAATGTGATTTGATTGTTAAAAATAATTGTGTTAATTTGGTTAAGAAAATAATTTTTAAAAAATAAAAAAATTCAAAAAAGTGAATAATGAATTTTATTTTGTTCAATTAAAAAAAATTATTTTAATTAGAATTTAAAATATATAAAATTTTAAAAATTAAAATAACCAGTGGTTATCATGTTTTGCGTATTGATATATTATTTGAGGTATTTATATTGTGATTGGTTTTATTACCTCTTATTTACTTTTCACCATGTGTGTTTATTATACAAATTTTAATTTTTCTAACTAAAACTTTAGTTGACTGCCCAACCCAAAGTTCAGTATCAATCATTTAATGTTTTTTTGGTTAAATACAACATTCAATTTCAATCATTTAATGTTTTCTAAAGCATTAATTGATTTCGTACCCAATAGAAAGAAAAGAAAATAAAAATGAACATAGCCAATTTAAGATATTAGTTGTAATTATACGAAATGCAAATGTTCCAATTCCGTATTGAAAACATTATAGCTTTTAGGAATACATGATCCTTTCTCATGGAAAGTCAAAAGTTATAAATGTTATGATTTATGCTATTTTTTAATTAATTTTTGGAAAAGAAAATTCATAATTCAATTACCATTTTGTAAATTTAGTTACGTTAGTTAGTAATTACTAGTTACCACAACTAATATTATATAGACTCTTTGCTTCAGCTATGTTTTTGGAAGAAAAAACTAACCACGCTAAATATGCAATAAGTTAAATTCAATGACGACATAAAATAACGTTCGGTTTTTAAAATATACGCATTGTTTTTTACGAACTATCCATACATAATTAATTACCATTTAATATAAAAATAGTAAATTAGGTATAGATAAAGTGAAACGTTTATTTTTATGGACTATCTATAAATAGATATTCACTGAAAAGTCACATATGAATTTTTTAAATTATTTTTTTAGTTTTTTTAAAGGTTCATATTTTTCGGATGGTAGTTCGAAAAAAATCAAAAAGTATTGTCGGTTTTATTTTTTTAAGACGATCAAAACTAGATCTATTAATGATATTTTTGAAACAAAAAAATTCCATAGGAACATACATGAATAAACCTATGAGATCAAGCTTAAATATCATAATAAAATGAAAGATCAAACATTATTAAATTATGAGAGACCATACATGATGAGAGTGGATAGATGTGAAACCATGCATAATGAAGCGGAGAGATGCGAGATATGTACTACTTGATGATAAAAGATGCGAGACCATGGTTTGTTCATCTTAAAAAAAATGCTTGATCTCGCATTATTTATTATGTCTCGTCTCGCATGATTTAATAATGCTTGGTCTCTCAACTTTATTATGCATTGTCTCTCATGATCTATTATACTTGATCTCGCATGTTTTTTTATGTCTTGTCTCACATGATTGATTATGTCTGGTCTCGCATATTTTTTTATGCTTAATCTTGCATGTTTGGTTATGCCTCGTCTAACATGTTTTTTAATGTCCGATCTTACATACTTTTTTTCCTAGTATCGCATGTTTGGTTATGCCTCGTGTAGCATGTTTTTCAATGACTAAGCGCGCATGTTTGTTTATGTCTGGTCTCAAATATTTTATGGCGACTTGTTTTTTAAAAAAATAAGAAAATATCATCAATGGATATAGTTTTTTTTCGTCTTAAACAAATAAAGTCGGTGATACTTTTAGACTTTTTTTAAGCTCCGGTTTGAAAGACACAAACCCTTTTAAAAATATAAAATAAAAAAGTAAATAAGAGAAGTTATGCTTCATATAGGAGAAGTGGTTACATATCTAGTGATGAAGCATGAAAATTTGAGGTATTATTTAGAGAATTGGATATTGAGTTGGAGTTAAGTACAAAAAAATAGGTATTAGGTAGGTAATAATGAAACTCGAGGTATTAGATGGTAGTAAAGCTTAGTCTTGGGTACCTTTGGTGACATTACACCTATTGTTTTACCTTTTTTTTTATACTAAACACTAGGATTCTTCTTCTTTTTATTTTTCATCAGCTAAATTTTTTAAAAATAGTGATGATTCTAAGAAACAAAGAAGAAGATAGAAACCCAATAAAAATGTAAAAAATTCAACCATACTAGAAAATATCGAAAAAAACATGTCATATAAAAATTGAAACAAATAATTTTAAATCTTGTTTTAAGAGTTAAGTTATATAAATCTAGATTTAGGATTTTACAAAAAATTAAATAGAAGTTTATTTTTTATTTTTTAATCATTAGAAATCATGCATAATAAAGCAGATAGATGTGAGATATGTACTACTTGATGATAAAAATGCGAGACCAGGATTACTGGATCTCGCGAAAAAAGAAATAAAAAATATAATCAATGAATCTAGTTTTGTTCATCTGAAAAAAACAATGCATGATCTCGCATGATTTATTATGTCTCGTCTCGGATGATTTAATAATGCTTGACCTCAACTTTATTATGCATCGTCTTTCATGATTAATTATACTCAATCTCGCACATCTTTTATGTCTGGTCTCATATGATTGATTATGTCTAGTCTCGCATGTTTTTTTATGCCTAGTCTCACATGTTTGGTTATATCTCGTCTAACATGTTTTTCAATGAGTGATCTCGCATGTTTGTTTATGCCTGGTCTACAATATTTTCTGGCGAATTATTTTTTTAAAAATAAAAAATATCATCAATGGATCTACTTTTTTTCATCTTAAAAAATAAAGTCGGTAATACTTTCAGATTTTTTTTCGAGCTCTGGTTTGAAAGACACATACCTTTTCAGAAATAAAAAACTACGAAAGAGAAGTTGTGGTTCAAAGAAGGAGAAGTGGTTACGTATCTAGTGACGAAGCATGGGCATTTGAGGTATTATTTAGAGAATTAGGTATTGAATTGGAGTTAAGTACAAAAAATAGGTATTAGGTAGGTAATAGTGAAACTTGAGGTACTAGATGACACTAAAGTCTTTGGTACCTTTGGTGACATTACACTAAATGTTTTTACCTTTTATTACACTAAATGTGTTTACCTTTTTTTACACTAAACACTTGGATTCTTCTTCTCCTTATTTTTCATCATCTAAGTTTAAAAAAATATAATGATTATTTTACGCTAAGAAAATGAAAAATTAGATAGAACACCAATAAAAATGTAAAAAATTCAATCATACTAGAAAAGATAAAAACACATATCATATAAAAATTGAAACAAATATTTTAAATGTTGTTTTTAAGAGTTAAGTTATATAGATCTAGATTTAGGATTCTAAAAGAAAATACTAGCCAATTCATTGTTAATTTTTTTAATCACTAGACAAATACCCTTATCATTATCAGATTATATGAAGGTAAATTTCATATTGCTAGTCATCTTCTACCTTTTATCTTTTGTTTTTTGTTTCTCTTGTTCATCTGTTCCAACGAACTTATTCCGATCATCTTATTCGAACGAATATATTCTTTAATACAAAAAACTCTAATACTTATAATGCTCAAACTAAAACTCATAAAACTAATCATAACCAAATAAAGTGAACTACCCATAAATACATAACCTAGTTTCTTATAACCACCTAATACCCAAAATTGGTAAACTACCAATGGATACCCGGATCAAGGATAAAACCACAAGTAAATCTATTGTCATTTTTTGAATCAAATTTTTTTTTTCCTACTTTTTTTTTTATTTTTCTAAAAGCTTGTATCTTTCAAACCTTAGCTCAAAAAAATCTGAAAGTACCATTGGTTTTGTTTTTTTAAGACGAACAAAAATAAATCTATACATGATATTTTTTATATTTTTCTTTTATCAGACATGGTAACCCTGGTCTCACATCTTTATCATCAATAGTACACATCTTGCGTCTCTCCATTTTATTATACATGGTGTCATATTTATCAAGTTCAATCATGTTTGATCTCAGGTGATTTAATAATGCCTCATCTTCTCACTTTATCATGTCTGGTCTAACATGATTTACTAATGTCTGATCTCTCCATTTTATCATACGTGATCTTGTATCTTAATCATCAAGTAATACATGTCTTGCATCTTTAATTCTATATGCATGGTCTCGTATCTCTCCACTTCATTATGTCAGATTTTGCATCTATCAATTTCATCATGTCTGGTCTCGTATCTCTTTACTTCATCATGGATGGTCTCTCACCTCTCCACATCATCATGTATGGTCTCGTATCTATCTAATTTATCATTCATGGTATCTCATCTCTTCATTACATAATGCATTACATCATGTGAGACCAACGTAAAATACAGTACGAGATGCGAGACAAGAGAAACTTAATTCGAGACCAAAGTTACTAGATATATCAAAAATGAAAAATTAAAAAAATATCATCAATGGGTCTAGTTTTGTTTCCGAGTTATGATTTGAAAGATATATATTTTTAAAAATAAAATAAAAAAGTAAGAAGGAGAAGGTTTGGTTCAAAGAATGAAAGTATGGTTACGTGGCTAGTGATGAAGGTATTATTAGAAAATTAGGTATTGAGTTGGAGTTACGTATAAAAATTGGATATTAGATAGGTAATAGTGATATTCGAGGTACTAAATGATAGTAAAAATTAATGTTGAGTACCCTTGCTTGCATATTCTAAGTAAATATTTAATTTTTAAAAAGTTTCTTTAATTTTTTTTAATATTCTTAAATTGTTCTCGATAAATAACTTATGAGTGTTGTTGGAGGTCTATTTGTAGAAAATTATAGTTTTTTGGGCCATTTAGAATTTAGGAAAAGTACTTATATGCAAAATTGAGGGTGATGTGTCCGTGCATCGAGAGTGTAAGACCTCTGTACGAGCAATGTGTAGCTTAGGTTCTTAGATCTTGCACCTTTGGTGCATATGCACCAAGGGTTCACTTAGAAACACCAATGCATAGTCTATGCACCCCTAGTTTATTTCATCTGACATTTTTTTTATCTAAATTCAATTATTAAATTTTGATTTAAGATATTAGACGCATGTCAGATAGTTCTAAAAGAGAGTTCACGATCAAGAAAAAAAAATATTATCATCGATTAATCTGTGCTTGATACGTGTGAGGAAAGATGGCCAGTTCCTTAACCAAAGCGTTACCGACCTAACATTGACATAGTTCAAGCTCAATCTGAGTTAGTTAAGAAAGAAGCAGAGAGTGAAAACACAAAATGATCTTTGCATTGAATCACTAAGATATTGAAGTAAATTGTTTTTGAAAACTGTCACGGAAAATATCAACGCACGAAATGGATCCTCTAGTCGTCGTGCACCATAGTCTGAAGTGCCTAGCAGTAACAATGGTATTGATCATGATTTAGTCAAAGAGTTGGACACCAATTCATCAAAGTACAAATAAGAACAAATGAATGCGTACTTTTTTGGATTCTAACAACATCCGACTTACAGACTATAAATACCACGAGGCGTACAACACTTTTATGGGGAAAGTAAGATTTACCATACTTATATTTATTGAATGTTTGAGTTATATTTATATTTCATAAAATAGTATGATGTTATTATTTATTTTTTTAGTTACATTTTATAATAATTATATTTATTGAATGTTTGAGTGATATTTATATTCCATAAAATATTACGATGTTCTTATTTATTTTTCAATTACATTCCCATAATACTCTGGGCATCGAGACTCATTACACGTTATTGGGCATGTGAGACATGACTAACAAACATATTGTAAAAATTGTTTAGCCGATACTCAATTCAATTCTCTCATTAGTCATTTAACTCAGTTAAAAAATAACCCAATTTGGAACGAGTATTTCGAAGAACGATGTCACCAAAGACCAATACTTTCCAGTTTAACTTCAGGAGATGACTATCATGCTAGATGATATTTATGTTATGATAGGCCTCCCCTGATGGAGGGTAAATTTTTAGAATTGGAGTGCCACGATACAAGAAATGAGATGCATGTCGAGTACGCCAGATTGTTGAGACTTCCCGTACATGTTATACTTCAAAAATTAAAGAAGCAAATAAGAGTGGGTTTTGGTTTGAAATAATTTAGGAATATATTTGCAGCGAATGAGTTATCTAATTGAAGAATATAAATATTATCCACCAAGTTTCACATGTATACCTTATATCTATTTTATACGGTATTCGTAGATTCCAGTCAGAACTTCGTAAATGAAGATTTGGAGGTAATTAATTTAGGCGGATGGCGTCATCATTTACTTTCGGACGACCGTATGACAACTACCATTGTATTATATCATAAGTTGGTGACAACTATATATGTTGAGTATATAAATAAATATGGATAGCATGTCACCACCCTTAGGAATCTTAAAGATGGAAAATAAACTAAGGTTATTCATAAGATCAATACTATGTGTATGCTTTATGATAGTCGTGAAAAGTTGAAGCTTTTCAAAAAACGAGTGTTCCAAATCATTTCTCCTTGGTTGATTATTTGTATTTTGGGCGTTATCCCACTTTTCATTGATTAGTTGTTGTCTTATTATTTTCAAATGATGTTGTTTTACGTTAGACGATGTTCGATGATGTTTTGTATCAAACAATGATCTATAATGTTTTCTATTAGACGATGTTCGATGTTGTTTTATATTAAACGATATTTACTTATTTTTTTATTAAATGATGTTAGATGATGATATTATATCTAGATTTTATTTGTATTTATTACTCATTTAATTATCAAGTACAACTCTTAAAAAACTATATGAGTAAAAAAATTATTTTTGACAGTCACTTAAAAAACTATGTTAGTAAAACTTGTTTTTTCAGTAACAGACTTGTTTTGTCAGTGCATGGGCATTGGATCGTTGATTTTAAGTGCACTACATTTTGCATAGGGAGTATCAATGACCAAATGATTCAAACCTATCTTTTGATTTGGAGAAAAATAACTGACGATGCATAGGAATTTCACTTCCTATTTTAAGTGCGTTGTCAATGGATAGTGCACCGACGATGCTTTCATGCACCGATAATGCAAGTAGCACCCCCGAATTAATGCCCTTTGCACCGAAGGTGTCAATGACCAGATAGTTTCTAAACCTATCTATTTATCTTGAGACACACAACCGACGAAGCAAGTATATACCCCGTTTCACTAGTCTAAGCACCCACGATGCATTGATATAAGCATCGTTGTTGCTTGTGGCAAAAAATGACCAGCCAGCCATAATTTCCCATCAAATCCAATTTATCCCTAAGTAAAATTTCCTAGCAATCACTTTTCCAGTATATATCTAGTCAAACATATCTTATATATTCATCTACAAAATAGTATAACAAATAAAATTTTAATTTTTTGGATATGAAATGACTACACAAGAAAACAACCACTTGTTGAAAACGGTGAACGTTATGAAGAGAACGAGGTCATATGAAACTATTGTTTTTATGAAGTTTTGTTAGAATGTACTAAATTTACGAGATGAAACATACTTGTTGTGCATGTATGATGCCCCATGCACAAGCTCGTGAATGGTCTCTAAAAGTTCAAGATATTTGAATTCGGTTCTAACTTTCCGGGTTTTTGTCCTCTAGTACAATGATAGGCAAGAGGCATGCATACTGTTTGATTTACGTATTAATAATTCAATTTATATGCATATGTTGGAAGAGGTTAAGGTGTACCTCGTTGATCAAGCATAAACATAAGCTAATTACATAGAAGTATAACTTTTTATGGGTACAACACTTTCTAAAGTGTTGTGTTATTTGAAACTTATACTTATATTTTCCATTTAACGTTCTTAAAATAATGTATTTACTTCTGGTATATTTTTATCTTATGATTAATATTATCATTTTAATTTTGATGTTTTCAAATCTTTAGCATAAAACATTAAACGAATACAATAAACAAAAATGTTTTAGTGTAAATAATGATAAATAATTCCAAAAGGTAGTGCATGTAATATAATACGAATTTATCTAAATCCATCACTTTGAGGTTAATGATCCGAGGCTTACAAATTTTAATCTGTTGATACATATATTGTAACAAGTTATAATTAGTAGTTTCATATACGATGTTTTTAGGCTACCCAATCGGATACAACAAGGATGTAACCATGTACAAGCTGCATAATATGTAATAGAAAGTTATAAAAAAAATTAAAGATACAAATGTCAAATCAAGATTGTGAACAAGTGTATCCAGTTTTTGTTTGAGAAGCTTTATTGTCTTCAAATTTTTACATACCATTATATCTAACCTCTTCCAATGATCATTCAATTTTTTTTATATTTCCACTATGTTTTTTTAAATAAGTCACCACTCTTGTGCCAACACGATATATTGTGCATAAATCGTATCGAACAAATGCAAAGTTCATCAGTCACTTCAATATCATTAGCATAATCTAATTTTAGAAGAATATTTCTAAAGCAGCGTTAGAGACGTAACCTCTGAGATTTTCAAACTTCGTGTCTCTAAATTTATGTTTTGTAACAAAATGACTATTTTTATATTATGTTTTAACTGATCTATGTTGCATCTCAACTAAACAATACACCTTAACCCGAAACAACTCGAAGGCAAGCTTACTCATACTAAGAAACGCTCTAGGTTGGAATGAGAAATACCCACCCGGTTAGTGGTTGTATTTTCAAAATACATGAATCTGTTAGTTTTTCACGTGATAAACTTATCAATTTAAGGATTTAACCAAGAAAAATCTAAACTAAAGATTTTTGAAAATATAGTTTGGTTATATTTTTCTAAACGTTGCAAGAGAAATATATATTATGAGTAATAGGTCGTCAATAATCCAAAGATATACTGTACATACAGAAGTGTATGAAGGATGTAACAACCTGCAAAGAGAAACCTCAAGTAAATAAAATCACGAAACAAACCAAGGAGGATCTGACCCACTTAGGCAAGATAAACCACCTTGGTTCCAAATAACATGTAGTACATATCAGTAAGCATATGCTGTGTCACTGAAGAGGTTAAAGAGAATGAGAAGCCAAAGATTTTAGAATTTTCTTCCCGCCACCTGTGATAAATTAACACATTGAAATAGTTTTGACAAAAGTGACCAACGCCCACGAACGTCCACTGGGTAACAGAGCTGTCCCAAGCATGCCAATCCGACCCGACCAACAGTAGGTCGAACTTAGCACGCATAAAATCACAAATTTTATGAGTGAATTCACATTAAACAAAATTATTATTAATTGTTTCCATAATACTATTTCATAAAACACAATAAGGGGAAAATAGGAGGATTTAAAATCCAAATAATAAGTTTTTCTGTAAAAGAGAGTTTGCCCAAAATAACAAGTAAAAAAAATGAAAGCATAATGGAGAATACCATATTTATACCATACAAACTTCACCCAATCGACACATAAATCAGACTAATTAGTGATATTGTATGTATCGTTGATGAAGAATTTACAAATTCCTCTATTACCAGTCCAATATAGGAAATTTTGACTATTCATACGAGGGGAAAGGAAAGCTTGAATTAGCTCGATAATTTTTCTAATAATCCTTCATCCCGAATTCTATTTGATTGTATCTCAAGGGCGAGGACCAACATCCGTTAATAATTTACGAATTCATCTAGTAGAAGTCCAACGATGGAAATTTTGATTATACATTCTATGAGGAGCGAGAGTTTAGATTAACTCGATAAGTTTCCGAAAATTCCCTTCATTCTGAATGATAATTGATGTTCGTCTAAAAGGCCAGGACGAACATCCATTAATAATTATGCCAAATACTTTAATATTTATATTCAGTATGGATTTACATATAATACGAGGCCCGTAGTGGGTAACAATAGATGTAAAAAAAAGTCACTGGTCAAACTAAAGATATGTTGATTTTCTATTTTTCACTAACATCTTAAACAAGTTAATAACCATGACCTAATAAATCATATTTTCCTCCAGTCTCATAAGAGCGAGGAGCCAAAATTTATATTTAAAAAACTTATTATTTATTATTATTTATGTTTTAGTTCAGTTACACCAAATAGAAGAATCTTTTCACTTATAAAAAACCGCATGTTCTTTGAGAGCAACCTATCATACATTAAACTCTAGAATCCTAAGATCATCTTTCTGAGTTAAAAATAACAATATTGTGTCAAGCTAATTTAACACCATGAACTATCATCTCATGGTCATATAAGGAATCTAAAAAGGGTTTGATAGTCTCTTTGAAGATGTTTTTCTGGGAGTATGAAGATAGAGGACCAATACACTTATCCCGAGAAAATGAATAATTTAATTATTTGTAACCTACCAAGATGTGATCATTCTTGGAGATATACACACCAGTTTTACTAATTTACGTGTTAGTAAGGGAGTATGTACTCACCAAATTATAATCAACTCGTGGTAGAGAGAACTACAAGATATTTAGTGAGGAATGAGCTTATTTCATAACCCAAGATGATAATCAGGCTGGACGAAATCATTGATTTCGGAAACGAATATATGGCTCTTTCGAGGGTTTCCCTTGAGGCTTACTAGGTTGTGAAACTAAAAATATGACATTATTTATCAAAAGTTTTTGTCATTAGATCATTAGTTCATTAGGTCATCCCCAAAACAGAGATTAACAGTTCTAAGCTTTTGACAGTTCCACTAAAACTAAAGGTTTTTTCATGAATGTTTGCCTTTAGAATAATCAAGAGTACTTGCAAAACTATAATAAAAAAAGACGGGATAAAGGAACAACCAAGGAAGTTTCCATTGGGATCACCATTAATTTTAATATATTCTGATGGGTTCAGAGGCATTGGACCATCCATAAGATCATTTTGTTTGAGAAAATTATTATCATTACGATATCAATGGTAGATGCCAAAACATATTGTCAAAGGCTTTCACGAGGTAAATCTTAAGGGACACTCTAAGCCCATTTCTATTGGTCTAATAACCTCTAAAACATTATTGGCAGAGAGACGTTTTGTCAAATATAATCTTACCAGTGATGAAAGTCGATTGACATGTGTCAATAAGGTGGAGAGATTAATTTTTAATTTAAGATGATTTTATAATTGATAGTACAACATAAAATTGGCCTGAAATTAGCCGTCATGGTAAGGATCTTAGACTTAAAGATGAGACCAATCAACGTCTTATTCCAAGACTGGTCACAAAGCAACAAACCTAGTACAAAATTTATTACCCATTCTATATCAAAATGATTTATATAAGGTAAATTTATAGTTATCCGAACCTAGACCTTTGTATTATCAACGCTAAATAAATGCACTTTTAATTTTAGCATTGGTTACCAGACAGACCTTAGAATATTTGTCGCAATGCGTGAACTTGGTAGTAATTATGCTATCAATACGGGCCGACCCATGATAGCATGACTTATTATACTTACCGAGGAGGTTAGATACATATTTCACAAAGATTTTGGCCACCTTAATAGTCAAATTTATAAAGTTTCCGTTACTATTGAAGATAAAGATTAATTTTGGTTTTAAAGCTGAATTCATAATGTTTCCTCCAACTTGTACCTAGATTCTTTAGGCTTTTGTTAAAAGGAATCTTCAATCATACCAAAGAAGATAAACTAGGAGGCATAATTTTTCACAACTACGATACCCAAATTGATGAGGTCTATAGTGAGATTGGATTGTGCAAGGAACATGCCATCTTGCGCGGAAGCAATACATGCATTGATATGTGTAAATTCCCGTATGTTAAGATTGCGAAGTTTCGTATGCAGTCTAATGATATTAGTGACGAGGACATTCGAGTTATTTATGGGTAGATACCAACTGGTTGATAAAAGTTTCTTGTAGTTAGGGTGTGATTGCCACATATCGAAGAATTATAATGAACTTTTGATATGCGGCCTGATGTGTCCAATTTTAGAGTGGTGATAGTGTAATCAGAAGTTTTGGGATGTCTGTAATGGGCATACAATATAGGGAATAAGTCATCCTAATCATTTTTTACGAGGATACAATAAATTTTGGATGAAATAATATGCTGATATTATTTATCCACCAGGATAATTAGTAACCTGTGTTACACAAATCTCATAGCTAATTTCCATAACAATAATTGTTGAAAATCATCAATCAATTATTTTCATAGATCAGAGTAACCGGTTTGATGCTCCAGTTTATGGATGACGTTCAAATCGCCAAGGACGATAAAGGTTTATTAAGGTCAATTTCACCCATATTAATAATATCAGATTAAAGCGGGGTTCTGTCAGCAGCTTTTTTAACGCAATTTTTTTGTCAAACAAAGCACAACTTGGGTGTTTAGGCATTTTACCTTACACAAGATAAATTATAGCGATAATGAATGAACCAAGATAACTCATTTACTAAGGTTCCATGCTAGCATATCTTGCCAAGATGAAGACAATTACTATAAGATGCGAGAGACCATGGTATTCCAGTTTCTGGATAGTCGTTATATCCAAAAACGAATGACAGCTCGTTATATATTTTGGCCCTACTGTAATTACAATGTAAACCCTCGTAAATCTAAGAAAAGTATGACTTTCAATACATTGTTCTACATATTTGAGGTCGCCAAGAGTAGGGGAAATATAACTAAGCTTTTTCAAAGTCCAGAGCTCTTACAAAAGATTGTGTATTTTTTATACACACTCATATCTCCTCCATGAGATCCTTTGAAAGGGTAGTTATAGGCTTGATATCATTGTAAATTCTTTGAAGATCCAATTAGTACCCTCTAACACCATAGTGGTACGCTCACATGCGCGAAAGTTAAAGAAAAATAGACTTATAGGTTGGCTATGCATTCATCCAAGTCAAATGCAACCCACATGTTATCGATATTCAATTTTACCTAAGACACGCTAAGACACTTCTACCAGGTTTCGATGATGTCATTAATAGATTCTGATGCCACCATAAGCTCATAGTCCAAAAATAACATTCTATGCCAATTTTATCGATATTGAAGAATGATTACAGTTCGATCACTATATTTACCAAGATAAAGAGAGAAATGAGATGAGGATTGTACTTCGAATGTTAGGAAAAATTGTGGTAGCGGGGTTGGGAAGGTTGGACAAAAAACTGAGAAGATTGGGGTGGTGGAAGGATATACCGAGAATATAGAGGTTATGATTGTTGAAGGGTTTACCGACATAAATAGGGTTGTGCGGTGAGCATGCATGGATAAAAGTTTGTGATAAAAAAACTAACATTTGTCTTAGGATCAACACTTTTACTCCACCTAATACATTTTAGGATGTGAGCCCGAATCATAAAAATAGAGACGAATTACTAGTGATGAAAGGGCCACGATGCGGGTCGGATGAAAAAATCCATCTTAATTTCATTTGGTGCTACTTGGGCTAAAGTGAAATGGATACCCAATGGAGTTGGATTGGTTAATAAAAAAGCTACGTTGACCAGGTAAGGACGATCCAGGTAGGATAAACCGATAATGTTAGTGGAAACCCAAAATTAAATCTAATGAAGAATAAAATAAAAAAACCGATACTTCATAATTTGAACTGCCGTCATTTGAAGAGTCCTCGCCAAAAGGACATAAACCAAACATGATTGAAAGTTTCTCGAGGAACCCAAACTGATACTTGCTTGGTCCATTCTCCAAACAAGATTTTTAGTGCTTTTCGTCGTGTAAATAAGCTGCCAAAAAGAATAGGTTCTGTCGAACGGAAATAAAGCCTGCTAAATAATCCATGAAAAGAGTTACGAACAAGGAGTAGTTTAAGGTGTTTTAATGAAGATCAAAATGGATTTTTTATACTGTTTCATCCCCTCTATAATATTTTACTTTTACCAAATCAATTCTCACACTTACATTAGTTAAGTTATTAAAAAATATACGTTACTCAACTTGTGAACTTGTGTTATTTGTTCAATTAGAACGACTCTTTTACATTCAACTATGGCCTATCTATAAAATTCAAATTATAAGTTATTATATTTATAAAAGTAAAAAACTAAAACAAAATAATATCAAAGAAATTCGTCTTTTACGTTCATCTTTCAAAAAATACTTTTAAAATTAAAAAAGTAATCAAAATAATATTATGTAACATTTAAATTAACTAACTACTCCATATCCAATTTTAATCGTTGAATTTTTAAACTCTAATTTATTTGATAAACAACTAAATATTTAAGTTGAGATTTTAAAAATATAAATGTTACGCTTGTGATAGGAATACACGTTTTGCTCTTTTCTAGAAGTGAAGTTCGCCTCATATCTCTAGTAATTTGTAAAAGTATAATAGTAATTTTTAAGAATTGAATAGAAGTTTGAAAAAATTATGCTCTAGATCTTCAGCATAAACCAACCACTATAAGATTTATGCTTTAAAATTAACTTTATTAAATATACAATAAGTTGATTTGTTTTCAAAGGATAATGAGTTGGTGGAGTAAGACATATTTATGATCAAAGGTCATGAGTTTGAATCTCTCTACAAACGCTTTATTGGTTAAGCCCGTTACCTTATGTAGTTTATCTTCTAGCGTTGGTTTGTAGGCTATTGCGTTAGACTGAAATTTTACCCTGTACGCACTCGTTGAATAGCGGCTACGAGTTCTTTAAAAAAACAATAAATTGATTTTCATAAAAAATGTATAAAAAAACACAAATCTCATTTTATTGCTTTATCATAATGTATTAATAAAATAAGATATACGATTGATACAATAACACTAAAACAAAATTAAAATTTTAAATTTGATCCAATTGATAAAGATTCAAAATAAAGGGTTGTTAACACGCTTATATGTATGATTATGTGTTTTTTCATATTTTTTTTGTGTCAAACACTAAAGTCTTTTTTTCTAAAAATTATTTCAATGTTCTAAGAAAATATTTTATTCGTAAAAAAATAAGAAAAAATAGAATATGAACTAAGTTTTAAAAAATATAAAAGAGTTGAAGAATATTCGTCTTTTTGGAAACGACATTATATAAAATTCCAAACGGTTTATTTTAGGCTTGTTTTAAAATGTTTGGTTTTCAAACATCTTCCTTTTCAAATTTTTGGTTTTGTTTGGCTGAATATATATATATATATATATATATATATATATATATATATATATATATATAATAGTTTTTTATACCAACAATTAATCATCTAACTAAAACTTCATTTGCTATATTATATTATGTATAAATAATAAAAGTTTGTTTAAATTTATCATTATCAAAATAAAGCATTAAATAAATAAAAATAAAATTAAGACATAATTACAAAAACTATTGTAGCAAAAGACTATAAGCTGTATATAAAAAAAATTCCAGATTAAGGATTTAAAGGGGCCTTAGAATATATATTTTTAAAGTGGCAAGAGGTGCGATATACAAACATTAAAAAAAAATAGAATGAGTAAGACATTGTTAATAAGCTAGTGATGTGTGATTTAAAGACAAGTGTTTGAGATACGTAACGATCCGTAAACAAAAACTTCAAGTACATAATGCAAAATGTATATTCATTCGTAGCACAAAATGAGTGTTTAGATGGTTTCACAAGATAAATTACGGTGATAATAAATGGATCGAGATAGTCACGAAACTAGGGTTCCATGGTATCTAAATTTTTTCGAGAGTGTGTACATTGTGGTTTATGAAAAATGACAAAAAAAGACTATGGTGTTAATAATTGATCGCTCTTTTGGCTTATGAAGCTTAATTTCCAAACCGTTCATGAATCTAAAATCAGCCACATATTTTTAATGTAATGGGTCATTAGTATATCCATCAGTATCATTCATCGTTTCTATCTTTCAGTTCTACACATTAGAGGAGATAAATTAGTATCGTTTGCCAGTTTTAATATATCCATATTGGATCATATTCAGTTGAGTCCATATGGTTTACCAATTATTCTTCCCGATTGATCAAGCTATTGGAGGATCATACATTAACAACAATAGAACATCTGAGATATTTATCATTGCGGATGTCTATGATGGAGCCTTAAGGTTCAGTATAGGTCTCCAAAGTGGTATGGACAATGTGTTGGTTTTCAGTCTTAGGTTGAGTAGCCAAATTTCCCCATGATTGTGGATTAGCTTGAAGGGGTTTGGGTCATACACAAGATCAAATCTTCCCATACATATCAAAAAAATTGTAGATTGGGGGAAGCCCTGGCATTCCAGTTTTGGGGTGATCAATTTAAGAAACAAATGGATAATTCGTTATGGATTTTGGCCCTGATCCTAATTACAATGCAAACCCTCGTAAATCTGAGATAAATACGACTTTCAGAATACTTTTAATGTATTTGGAGCAACAAGAGAAATGACAATATAATTAAGCATTTTTAAAGCTGAGAGCTTTTACATAAGGTTGTGTATTTTGACCCATATTCGTATCACATACATGTTATCATTTGCAAAGACAACCATATACTCTAAATTTTTGAGATACCATAAAAAATACACTAAAGTTCCAAGAAGCCACTTCTAGCACGGTAGTGGCCTCCTCAGTTACGCAAAAATTTAAGAGAAAAATAGCCTTCTAGATTAGCCATACAATTTTACAGGCCAAATGTAACTCATGTACTAATAACATTCTTTTCTACTAAAACCACAAGAGGATTGTATCCTAGGATATACCCACTAATGCACTTACACCAAGTTTATGGGTGCCATTGATAGTGTTCAATGGAACAATGAGTTTCTTATCCGAAACTTTTATATTCAGGATAACTTTTATCAATATTAAGGAGAAATTATCTTGCATTCCAGTCAATATCATCCCAAGAGTAGGAAAGATGTGAAAGGAGAATTGTAGTTGGAATATTAGACAAAGGGGTGGTAGCTGGGTTAGGAAGGTCGAACTAAAATCTAAGAGGGTTTGAGTGGTTGAAAGATATACTATGGATATGAAGGTTAAGATGGTTGAAGGGTTGACCAACATAGATATACTTTTGCGATAAGAAGGCATATATACAGTGTTGCTATAACATATACTAATAAGATTAAAAAATGAACAATAGGCTATGCGTCTTCCAGCATAGGTCCTAGAGCCAACACTTTTACCGGGCTAATGCATTACCAGTGCAAGTACAAACAATGGAAACAGAAACCCAAGTGACTAATGATTGAAGGAACACGATGAATGTGAGTTGAAGAAGGCTTACTAGAGTTTAAGAACTGGGTGTAGGGTTCTTTCTTTTGGATTTTAGACATATTAAGTCGTGAGAGAATAATTGTTCTAAGAAAAGACTATGTGGACAAGGTAGGTATGATCCAGGTAGGATGGATCAAAAAAATCTATGGATGAAGTGGCCGAAACCTAAAATTATGTATGACAAAACATGAAACAAAGAGACGGGTACATGAGGGTTTGAACCGCCATAGTTTTAAGGATATTCAGTGGGGGGACATAATTCATGCATGACTAAGAGTTTCTCAAGGAGACCTAACTGGTACTTATCGACCCATCCTCTAAAATATAACACAAAACAATGATTTTTTCTCCTTGCATAACATGTCCATGGCAAAACGATAGGTTTTCAGAGCACTTCGGGTCACTTTGTGTTGAGGAAGTTCATTATCCGATAAATTACCGGAAATTAAGGACTAAACATGAACTGACGACCACCATTCCTATTTGGAACTATACGTGGTTTAAAATTTAGATTTTCAGCGCTTTTCATGAGGACGAATGACCTTTTATAAGAAACATATTTTTACAGATGGAAGAAAAGATGAGAAAAGTTATCCATGAAGAGAGTTAGAGATATGAAACATTTGAACCATTTCATTGGTGACTAAAAAAATTATTTTGGTATTTTTACACGTTCATATAATATTGAAGCTTTACCAAATCAAGTATCAAACTTATATTTTTTTAATTATTTAAAAAATGTATGTTACATAATTTATGTTTGTTATTTGGTTCATTGAAATGATTTATTTGAAATGAACTTTAATTTATTTGCAAAACAATCAAAATTTAAATTAGTATTATATTTAAAAATAAAATAAAACAAAAATATTTAAGTTGAGTTTAAAAAAATTATTGTATTTAAAAGTACTTTTAAATTCTTTGAAAAAGTACTTTCGAAATTAAAAATAGTCAAAACATATTGTGCAATTTTTAACTTATTTGTTGACTACTCGATATTCGATTTAATGTTTTTGTTAAATTCAGATTTAGTTCATAAACAACAAAATATTTAAGTTGAGTTTTTATAAAATACGAATATTATAATTTCGTATTGCATACACGATTCAATCTCTTGTTTAGTGGATGTTGTATCTGTTATAATTTATGTTAAATATTTTATAATTTGTAACCATATATTAGTAATTTCAAAGAATTTAATAAAACAATTAAAACTTATGCATTCCAGATCTTCATCGCAACGACTATTATAACATTCATACTTTAATATTACCCTATTAAATGTATTAAGTTGATTTTTATAACAAATATATATAAAAGGGAAAACATAAATCTTATTGTATTGCTTAATCATCATCTCTTAATGAAATAGCTCATACATTTGATATAATAAAGTTAAAACAAAAAATAAACTCTTAAATTTGATCGTAACACGACAAGATTTAAAATAAAAATGTTGTTGACACGCCTGGCTTTTCCATGTATGCCTGTGAATAATATGATCTCTTTACCTATTCTTCATACCAAATACCAAAGTTCTTCTTTTTGTTCTTCATCCTTTCAAGCTCTAAAAGAAGAATGATTTTTTTGCTACGAAAATGAGAAAAATAGAATGAGCACTAAATTATAAAATATTTAAAACTAGTTGCAAAATATTAAAAATAACTTATACAAAATACCTTATATATAACTTGAAAAAGTCACTTTAGATTTTATTTTAAAAGATTTGGTGTCAAACGATTCTTTTCACATTTTAAGCGTAGTTTGGGTGTAAACATGAATAATATATATAATTGCTTTTGTATCTAACGACCATTAATCATCCAACTAACAGTTTAGTAATATATATTATTATATATAAATAATAAAATTTTAGTAGATTGATTCACCATTATCAATAAATAAATAAATAAATTATATACATAGGTAAATTCAAACATAGATAAAAAAATTAAGATTTGTACAAAATTATGAGTTATATTCGTGAGAGAGGTTATAAGCTTGATATTAAAATATTCGGTATAATTATTTTTGGGAAATACAGTTTTTTAAAAATTGACACACAATACGAAATACAAACAATAACAAAAGATAAGAGTAATAGGTCACCAATAATCTAATAATGTGTCATATAGAGAGAAGTGTCCGAGAGATGTAACGATTTATAAAAAAGAACCCTAAGTACATAAAATAAAAAATTATCATAAAATGAAGCATAATGTGGGTGTTTAGATAGTTTATCTTATAAAACATAAATTATAATGATAATGAATGGATCGAAATAATCGAGACACTAGACTTTCAGGACATCTAGATCCTGCCAAAATGGTGGACAACATTGATGAGGGCGGAATTCGTCGATCTCAATTAGAGGGGTAAAAATACAATAAATAAATATTTGATGTAGTTAAAAGAGTATTCAGAGTCAATCAGGGACCAATGTATAAAAGATAAAGATAGTAGAGGGGCCTCATTAATATGTGATGAACGGCCCACTAAGAGCTTAAATGGGTCCTCCTTATTTTAGTATAAAAGGGTGACCCACTTGCCTAAAAAAGAGCATTGAATAATATTTTCTATGAATCTTCCTTTATCTCTCTACACTTTCTCTCTCTAGTCACATCTAGCACAAAGATCCTAAATATATTCCCTAAACAATTATCGACTCATCATTGGCGCCGTCTGTGGGAACAGTGATACCAAAAAGGAATCTTTTGTCCTTTGAAAATCACATTTTTCGGGATGAACAGCGATGCGGCGATAGAGAGGGACGGGAGAGAAGTCGTCCGAGCCGTCTCAGGTTCGGGAGGCACGGTAGTCCCCGCCCGAGAATGGCACGGCGGACGGGACAAGCGGTCAACTCTGATAATGACCCGAAAGCAGCTCCTTGAGGACATTGCTCGGTTGGAAGAAGAAAGGGAGCGGGCGTTGGGCGAGAAAAGAGCCCGGGAAGGGAAGGGCAAAGAGCCCCTCCTGGAGGACCGGGGGGCAGCTGGCCATGGCAACGATCCGCGAATAGAGGCCCGACCTGTTAGGTACTACATGGATCCTTTCCCCGATGACGAAGAAGATGCTAGGACTCGTCGGAACCTTGAGAACCATCGGGCCATGACGTCGGACTACCCCTCAGATGATTCGTCGGGCAAAGAATATCTGCGGCGGGAAAGGGTTCAACGAGCGCAGAAGAATCGATCCCGACGCCTTCGAGGGTCCAGGGCCGACCCTCTGCAGTATAAGAAGGGCGGCGCCGATAAGCCGACCCCGATATCTTTTGAGAAAGAGGAAATGCATACCGCCAGCCGCGGAGAACGGGAAATATTGCCACCGATTCCGTGGCAACCATCGAATAGCCAGAACCATGGTTACAGAACCAGTAGCCAATTCATCAGCCCAGGAGTCGAGGGGCTTTATGGAGTTAGGACCGAGGGTCTTGGGGGAGGAGCATGTGAGCTCGGAGTCAACTGGAGGGCCTCTCCATTATCCGATGAAATATTAGCGGGACAGCTCCCGAGGAGATTTGACATTTCTAAGTTAGAAAAATACGACGGAAAAAAGGACCCGGATAACCATTTGGAGGCTTTCAAAAATTTCATGTTAAGCTTCGACAATGATGACAAGCTCCTATGCAGAGCATTTTCTATGACTTTCAAAGACAGAGCCTCTAAGTGGTACAACCGCTTTCCGCAGGGGTGCATTCGGAACTTCGGGACTTTCTGGACGATGTTCAGGCAACACTTCGTCGGAAGTAAGAGTTTCCGCGCCAACGGAGATACTATCATGAATTGTCGACAGAAGCTGGGGGAGAGCCTCAGAGACTATACTAGGCGGTTCATTGACGCAAAAACCGACCTGGACCATTGTGAAGAGAATGTGGCTCTAACGGCGTTTCGTTTAGGCTTGCTCCCAGGACCGATGAAGCAAGCTGTGACCAAGAAGCAAGCGTTCACTTTTTCCGCACTGCTGGCACAGATAGAGAAGCAAATATTGATTGAAGAAACAGAAGCGTCTGAACTGGCAGCACAGATCCAACAAAGCGCCCAAGCGTCGGTCGTAATAAAGCAGGGTTCCCGATCAGATTACGCCAGGTCGGCCCAACCAGTTAGCGCGATACACCCGAGCACACCAGTGTTAACCAAACCTCCAACCCTGACCGGTCTGAAACCAAGGCAAACGGGACCGGCGATCTCTCAACCCATGTCCAACAAGTGGACGCGACCTGCCTACTTCGCAAACCTTACGGAATGCGTGGCATCGATCGACGAAAAAACCAAGAGGAGCGGAATGTACCGAAGGCCTTTCCCCATCCCGACGCCACGGGAACAAAGGAATAACCGCTATTGCCGCTACCACGAAGACATCGGGCATGACATGAAGGATTGCATAGCCTTGAAGAAGGAGATACAGATGCTCATAGAGCACGGGAACTTGTTGGAGTATGTAAAAAAGGCACAGCAAGGCACGACCTCGAAGGAGGTGGTGATCGTACCAAAACCAGAAACGACCATGGCCATTTCAGAGGTGACTGACCACTTCGATGTGACAATTGAGTACCTTGATCCCGAAGCCAACCGCAATATCATCGGGGTCATTGAGGAGGGGGCAGAGGAAAGCGTCGGTAGCGTCCGTGGTTTTTGTGAATTTTTCGAATCATTAACCGTCTCCGGGGGAGGACCGATGATGGGAAACGCAAACTTGCTTCCAAACCGGAAGTGCCCTTTCCCCGACCAAACCGTTCCGCTGAAAACGCAAACTTGCTTCCAAACCGGAAGTGCCCTTTCCCCGACCTCGCGCTTCGGTGACCCGAAAGCTAATCACGATATTATCGGGATCATTAAGGAAGAGATTGAGGAGAATATCGGTAAAGTGCGAGGCCTCTGTAATCTTTTTGAATCTCTGACAATTTTCGGGGGGGATTCGATGGCGGGAGTCACGCATTCCTCCAGGAAAATGCACATTGTCAACTTGACCACCCAGTTGGAAGCCAGGACTTGCTTCCAAACCAGAAGCGCCCCCTCACCGATTTTACATTTCGACGACGACGACATGAGAGACATAGCCGGACCGCATGAGGACGCCATTGTGATCGGGGCAGCAATAGCGGGAGAGGAGGTTCGGCGCATCTTGGTAGACACCGGGAGTTCGGCCAATATCATCTTCGCATCTACCATTGCTAAGTTCAGAACGCGACCGGTGATTGCGCGATCCGACCGCACCATTGTCGGGTTTACCGGTTCAGCAGCCGACGTAGTCGGGGAGTTCGAGGGCGTGGTCCAGTTAGGCCGCGGCCCATTTAAAAAGGAGGTCACGGTTTTGTTTGTAGTAGTGGACGCGCCGGCCTCACACAACGCCATTCTTGGCCGGTCTTGGATATCGCGCATGCATGTTGTGACTTCTACTATTCATCAATGTGTGAAGTACGTGGTCGGGAACAACGTAGGAGTGGTCCGAAGCAGCCAAAAAGCAGCGCGGGAATGTTACCGAGCTGCGTTAGCTCCGAAAAAAGACCAAGAGATGTTTCCGGCTCAAGAATAGCAATTAAGGGGGGTGCCTCTGGGATCGCAACCGGTGGATGACCCCCGGGAGGCCCCAAGCCTTTTGACGACAGACGAGGAATGCGAACTACATTATTTTGCAGATGGGCAGTATCTGCGGGTCGGGGTCAACCTTTTGCCGACCCTAAGGAAACAGCTATTGACCCTCCTACGAGAGAACCTTGACTTGTTTGCGTGGTGCTCCGGGGACGTCACGAGAGTACCGGAATCCTTCGCGATCCACAAGTTGACCATAAACAGGAATGTCAGACCGATCGTTCAAAAGCGTCGGGCTTTTTCCCCAGAAAAGGCAGATGTGATCCTGCGGGAAGTTGAGAGAATGACCAGCATCGGACATATCAAGGAAGCAAAGTACCCCTTGTGGATTTCTAACCCCGTACTCGTCAAAAAGAAAATCGGGAAATGGAGGATGTGTGTAGACTTTACTGACCTTAATCGGGCGTGCCCGAAGGATCCTTTCCCGATGCCGAAGATCGATCAACTGGTGGACTCGACGTTGGGAAACAAGTTACTATCGTTTATGGACGCCTATGCCGGTTACAATCAAATTAAACTACACTCCGCGGATCAGGAGAATACCACGTTTATCACGGATCGGGGGCTATACTGTTACAAGGTAATGCCCTTCGGACTGAAGAATGCGGGCGCGACATACCAAAGATTAGTCAACAGGACATTCGAGGGTCAGATCGGGAGAAATATGGAGTTGTACATTGATGACATGTTGGTCAAAAGTGGGACCGATGTGGCCCACCTTGCCGACCTTAGAGAAACTTTTGATAACTTACGAGGGATAAACCTTAAGCTAAACCCGGAAAAATGTTCTTTTGGGGTCCGGTCAGGGAAATTCTTGGGATTCCTCGTCAGCGAGAAGGGTATCGAGGCAGACCCTATTCAGCTCCGAGCCCTAGCCGACATGACGCCTCCCCGGAGTGTGAAGGAAGTTCAGATTCTGACCGGGCGTCTGGCCGCCCTAAATCGTTTCATTTCTCGATCATCTGATAAATGCGCTCCGTTTTTTCAGGTCCTACGACAGGTGAAAATTTTTGTTTGGACTCCTGAGTGTACCAAGGCTTTTTTAGGGATCAAAGAGTACCTATCGACCCCGAACCGCCTCACCAAGCCGACTGCGGGGGAAACCCTTTTCCTTTACATTGCGGTCACGGATTATGCGGTCACCGCTGCTCTAATCAGCGAATCAGGGCCAGCTCCGACAGCGGTATACTATGTGAGCAAAAGCTTGCTGGACGCCGAAACTCGGTACCTCAAACTGGAAAAAATGGCGCTGGCTCTGGTAAGAGCAGCGCGAAAAATGCGACCATACTTCCAAGCCCACCCTATTGTTGTCCGCACATCACTTCCGCTAAAATACGTTTTTCAACGACCAGACATGTCCGGGAGAATATCCAAGTGGTCGGTAGAATTGGGGGATTTCGACATTAAATTTGAACCCCGAACAGCTATCAAAGGCCAGGTCTTGGCCGATTTTTTAGTTGAGTTTCACTCAGAACGACCCGAACAGGAAGCGCACTCACAAGAGACAGCAGAGGGCGAGTGGACCGTCCGCACCGATGGGGGAGCAAACGTTAGTGGTTGTGGGGCGGGAGTCCAAATTGTAACTCCCTCGGGTGTTAGCATGCTCCAGGCCATCCGTTTTGGTTTCCACACGTCGAACAATGAAGCTGAATACGAGGCTGCTTTGGCAGGGTTACGGTTGGCACAGGTGTGCGGGGCAAGACAAGTACGACTCATAAGCGACTCCCAACTTCTAATAAACCAAGCCTCGGGAAGTGCGGAGGCTCGGAAGGAACACCTGGTACAGTACCTTGCGGCATTAAGAATTCTGGCCGCTTCTTTTGACAAAATCACTTACGAGCATGTACCGCGAAGCGAAAACACCACAGCGGATTCTTTGGCAACGATTTCCTGCTCCACCAGTTATCCATGGGTAATAGAGCAAGAAAGCCCGTCCATCGTTAAACGACATGAGTTGGCTAACCGACCTGAAATCGCATGCCAGATCTCTTCGGTTGCAACTTCAGACTGGCGGCGGGGTATTATCTCTTTCTTGGCTGAAGGTCGGCTTCCCGACGACACCGCCTCGGCACGAAAATTGCGCAACAAAGCACGGGGCTACGTCCTTTTAGGGGATGTGCTGTACAAAAAATCTTTTAGCCGACCTCTGCTTCGATATTTAGGTTTCGACGAATCCCAGGTAATCTTGTCCGAACTATATGATGGTGAAGGCGCGGCACATTGTGGATACAAGGCTCTGATTAGGAGAATTTTTCTTGCGGGATTCTATTGGCCGACAATAACGGCAGACGCAAGACTCATAGTCAAAACCTGCGATACGTGTCAAAGGTTCGGTAACGCCATCAACGTACCCGCAGCTCCCCTAGAATCCATATCCGAAGGGCTGCCTTTTGACCGCTGGGGAATCGACCTCGTCGGATCATTACCAACGGCATCGGGAGGAAGGCAGACGATTTTCGTGGCAGTAGATTACTTCTCCAAGTGGGTCGAAGCCGAACCTCTATCCGCCACGAAGACCAAAGATATTGTCAAATTCATTTGGGCGAACATTTGTTGCCGGTTCGGAGTACCCCAGCGGCTAACTATGGACAACGGGCCACAGTTTGATAGTGCGGAGATGAAGGCGTTCTGCACCACTCATAATATCCGACAATGTTTCTCTGCTCCTTTTCATCCACAAGCCAACGGCCAGGTCGAAGTAACAAACCGAACCATTCTGGATGGCCTCAGAAAGAACCTCGAGGGAAAGGCCGGGAAATGGCCAGACTACTTGCAAGAAGTATTGTGGGCTTACCGAATCACACCCCGCACAGCTACTCAAGAGTCGCCTTACGCTTTAGTGTATGGTATGGACGCGGTCACTCCCGCGGAATCTATTTTTCCTTCTTTCAGGGTCGGAACTTATCAGGAGGAGACGAATGACGACAGTCGGCGACTCGAGCTCGACCTCATAGAAGAGAAGCGCCACCGCGCCCGTTTAAATTCTTTACACTACCAAACTTTAATGAGACGTCGATACGCAGCCAAAGTCTGCCGTCGGGAGTTCAAGGTCGGAGATAAGGTTCTACGACGCGTGTTCCTCCACACAAAGGACAAGAGCCTCGGAAAGCTGGCCCCGAATTGGGAGGGATCCTATGAAATTGTCGAGAAAATCAAGAGCGGGACGTACCGCCTGCAGAATCGGCTCGGACACCTCCTAAGGCTACCATGGAATATTGAGCACTTGAAATTGTATCTAGAATAGTTTGTAATTTACGATGTACTTCGCAGTATTTTCCACTTGATTCAAGGTTGTAAACGGTCGGGGATGCACTCTTTCCTACCTCGGTGGCGCGAGGAGGTTTTAACGAGGCATCAGTCAAAACTCGACCCACGTTTTTGATAATCAAAAAATCTTTTGCCTTCTAAATATTAAATCGTTGTGACTTTGGACAGCTGACGAGCTGGACGTCGTCCGTTTCTTTTAATATTACTCGATTTACAGAACCTTAAATGGGTTTTTCGGTTTTTCCGATCTATATATTAGTTTTCCCGACCCTCTGGAAAAACTTTTGATGACAAGTCGATCTACAGAACCTTAAACTGGGTTTTTCGGTTCTACCGATCTACATTTTGGTTTTCCCGAACCTCTGGAAAAACTTTCGATGACAAATCGATCTACAGAACCTTAAAACGGGTTTTTCGGTTCTACCAATCTACATTTTGGTTTTCCCGAACCTTTGGAAAAACTTTCGATAATAAATCGATCTACAGAGCCTAAAAATAGGTTTTTCGGTTCTACCGATCTACGCTTTGGTTTTCCCAAACCTCTGGAAAACGTTCGGTAACAAATCAACCTACCGAACACTAAGATTTACGATGTGCGAAATAATATACCCAGCAAATTAAATACGATAGTCACAGGGGGCCCCGTGACCCCCAAAAAACAACAGAGTTAAAGTGGTTCGATAAAAACAACAGAGGGGCCTACGCCCCCCCAAAGAGTTATAGAATTTTCAAAAAAAAGGGGAACGAAATCACTGGTCCCCGTCTTCATCCACATCCTCATCGTCTTCCTCATCGTCAGCATCGTCGGATTCCCCCCAATCGACTCCCTCGGGCCGGTCTTTCTCTGGTACGTCGAGCCACAGCGACCCAAGGCGAAGGTCCGAGAAGCGGTTATGGAGTGACAGCACGTATGCGGCTTTGGCATCCGCAGTCTCCTTGTCCGACCACTGTCTACATCGGTTGATGTAAGCGACGTTTGAGGATTTTAACTTTTGAACCTCCAGTGCCAAAGATGAGGCGCGGTCTTCTGCGGCTTTCCTCGCCGTCTCCGCAACGTTCACCGCGTCCTCCGTGGTTTTCTTCGCTGTCTCCATCGCCTGCTTCGCTGTCTCCGCGGCCGTCTTCGCTTCGGTAGCGAGATTTTCAGCTTCAACAACCCGACCTTCCGCCAACACGTGGGCCTCCTCGGCAGTTTTGACCTTCGCGGCAAGACTGGTAATTTTTGTCCCCGCCAAGGCTAACTTTTTGCTAAGCTCCTTTGCCCGACGCTCTTTCAAGGCTGCCGGTACCAGCAAGTTGTACAGAGACAGAGCCAATCCATCAGTGCTCCGAAGAGGAAAAGGGTGCGGGCTGCCAAGCATCGTCAGCACCGGGAATTTGGGGCCACTTGACGAAGAGGCGTTTGGGTTTGCAGCCTCAGGGGGCTCAGTGTCGTCTGGAATTAACACAACGTCGTCCATTGCCGGATCTCTGCCGTCGGCAACTTGATCCAAGAGTTTAGGCCCTGAAACACCCGCTCCCGCGCTGACCACCGCCGGATCCTCTATCACAGTTTTGGATTTCTTCAACTTAGACCCCCTCGTCTCTACACAATTTTTTCTATTTTGCACCACGGCCGGGTTATGGCTCACATCCAGTCGTCCTGCCTCGGGCGCTGCCACCCTGATCGGGTCACCTACTGCCTCGGCTCCGGCCCCCGATACCCCCCCCCCTCGTCATCTGACTTTGGACGCTTACTGGGCGCTTTATTGCGTTTGGGCAGGTACAGTATGTACCCGGGACGCCCGGTTCGGGCAAGCACGTCGTCCAGGCTTGGAGGCTCCCGCAGCTGTTCAATGGTAAGAGCCTCGGATGAGCACCGCCAGAGGTTGCTCATGAACAAGTTCTTATCCATGAAGGTACGGTGCATGCCCCGACCCCAATTCCTTCGGGCGTAGTTTTTCAGCACCTCGAAAGTGTCCTCCGCGGCTTTCGAATGGTCCTTCTTCACCCCCTGCAGCCAGTCCTTCGACACTACGCAAAGGATCGGTAAATAAAGGTATATATAAAAAAAAACTATATATATATATATATACACAGGGGAAGGTAGTACCATCATGGACCCAGGTCCGCAGCAGTTGCCTCGGGTTCTCCGGAGAGTATGGAAGACCGTTCTCCCAACACCCGCTCAAAAATACGAACCGATGCTTCCACCCTTTGTCCCCTTCCAAGAAGTCGTTGACAATTTTCCACTTGTTGCCAAGAGAAGAGTAGAAGAATGGGGATTTCGGGGACTTGGACATACCCGACATGGCGATGTACTCCTCCATCGGCATGCCTTGACCAGAAAGGCGGGAAGCCATGATGCAGGACATTAAGGTGTACCAAGCATTTGGCGTCAGCTACGACGGGCAGATTTGGAGGGTGCGAAAATAGAGCGCAATCTCAGGGTCCAAGGGGAAATGCAAACCCCAGTTGAACAATTCGGTGAACACCACGATCTCTCTGGGTCTGACGTGAACGGGGGTCTCCCCTGGGGTCGGGAATCGGACATTGACACACTCAGGGATCCCCCAGCGGGTCAGCAGTTCTCTATGATCGGCCTCGGGGAAGTAGAGATACTTCCCTTCGAAGAGAGAAACCACATCCCTAGTTAGAAGCCAGCTGAAGTACTTGGTGGTAATGGCAGCCGCAACCTCTTCGGGCAAGGGGTCATCCTGGGGGTTAGCCGCGTGGCCAGCAGCAGCAATACAGACTCCCGCGGGAGCAACATCGACTTCCGACTCTCCAGCTTCTTGGGTTGGAACTTGACTAGAGCTGCGGGCGGTAGCGACATCTGTTTCAGACGGTCGGACCCGAGAGGAAGAAGCATCGGCAGCGTCGCGTGCCATGGCCCTATGAGCCTCCTCCGCTTGCTCGGGTGTTAGCCGCATTTTGGGAAAACCTAAAAAAGTGACCGCAGTGTTAATACCAGTCCGAATCCCTCTAATCGAGGGCGTAAGTTGAACCATTTCGGGACTATTACCTCCTGCTGAGTACTTGGATAGATCGTCTTCTCCCATTATCAAGAATGTGGATTTACGGGCACGTCGGGAAGCGGGCGAGTTGACGGACGGTAAGGTCGGATTTCTTGGCCCGACTACTGGGGAATGGGAACTGTCACTGGAGGAAAGGATAATGGGTTCTGGGGATAGGCTAGCCTCAGGAATAGGAGAAACCGGAAGGTCGGATACCAGGAAAGATTCTGCGGGAACCGGGGTGGCAAGAACGGGATCGTGAGGAAGTGGAGCGGGAACAAAAGGTTTGGAGTTAGACCCCCAGATCAGACCAGCGCGTCGGTATTCCTCTGCTCGATCTCCGATACTAGACCACTCTTCAAAACTCCACTCGGATTTCTTTTTCTTGGTCGGTTTTTTCTGTGAACGTCTGGGTTTCATGCAACAAACATACCAGAATGAAGAAGGGTCGAACGAGCTCTTTCTCTCTCTAGAAATGATCGGACAACGTTTTCTCTCTCTAAAATTCCTCTGAGAGACACTAAGAACCTTGAGGTATTTATAGGCTGGATTGAAGAATCGGGGGATACCAATCGACGAAAAGACAGCGGGAAGATGAAGAGTCTCGCTAGGAGCCTAGTCTGACAGAGGGGTGACCCGTTAGCTAATGACACGTGTCGACCACCGACTGACAAGGGCTGACATAAGCAACTCATCACGAACCCATCGTTGATATGGGCCGGCACCACCGGGATCGGAAAGAAGGATAGGCCCATCACAAGAGGCCCGGGATGAAAATCCCAGCAGAACAGGAATATAAGGCGCGGGAATATCACCAATGAGGAAGCCTCGAGCATCGGGCTGTCAAAACTTACAGAGCCCGAAGCTTGACAAGAGATCGGACGAGTGGCGATGGCTCTTTCACAAGTCTCCGCTCACGAAACTCCCGAAAACTAGGGGGCTACTGATGAGGGCGGAATTCGCCGATCTCAATTAGAGGGGTAAAAATACAATAAATAAATATTTGATGTAGTTAAAAGAGTATTCAGAGTCAATCAGGGACCAATGTATAAAAGATAAAGATAGTAGAGGGGCCTCATTAATATGTGATGAGCGGCCCACTAAGAGCTTAAATGGGTCCTCCTTATTTTAGTATAAAAGGTGACCCACTTGCCTAAAAAAGGGCATTGAATAATATTTTCTATGAATCTTCCTTTATCTCTCTACACTTTCTCTCTCTAGTCACATCTAGCACAAAGATCCTAAATATATTCCCCAAACAATTATCGACTCATCAAACATGGTTCGTGGAAAATGTAAAAAGTGGGACTATGGTGTTGATAATTGATCGTACCTTAGGATCATCGTGCTCGATTTCGAATAAAAATATATATATCGTTCATGAATTTAAACTATGATAGTAATAAATAGGGTTCGAGGGTGTAAAAGTAATATGATGTGATAGTGTATTTAATTCTTGGGTAGATGATAGAGAGATAATTGAGGTGCTCGTTGTTAATAGGTAAAAAGAGAATCAATCAAGTAATCAACGCATTTCACGATGTTTTTGGACTATTTATAGAATGAATCTGGATGCATGGGCCAACTAGGTTGGGTTACGTGTATGGATCAATCTTATGAGCCCATAGGCCCAAAAATATGTAAATCTAGCACTCAGCTGTGTCATCAGGCATCCAGCTTACTCAACCTTTCTCTTATCATAAGTCAGAAATACCCTCAAAGAAAAATACGATCCTTTTACTCTTTTGAACTCCAACGAAATCTGAATCTATCAAACTCAACCATATCCTTTTATTATATTAGGAAAATTAAATGAAAACATTCCAAAATGTAATGATCATTAATTAAAAAATGTTATAGTGGGTTTAGCATGACTCGTGGGTGATCGAAGGTCAAATCCTTTTTTATACATCCATAACTATCATTCATTTTTTTGTCTTTAAGTTCATGATATTATAAAAGATAAATTCAACATCGTTTCCTAGTTGTCCTATCTCCATACTTGGATCATATTAACTTGAACCTGTCTGGTTTAAGAGTTGTTTACCTCGGTTGATTGAGCTATCGAAATATCACGCATTTTTTATGGATCTCCAAAATGGTAGGGACATTGGGTTTGTTTTGGTCCCATGTCGAGTAACCAACCCTCATGTTTGAGGATTACTTGGAGGGAGTTAGTAATGTACACAAGATCCGGTCATGCCAGAACATATCAAAATTGTAGTAGGTTGGGGGACACCCTGATATTGTAGTTTTGGGCTAGTTGATCTATCCAAGAGCAAATGGATAACTCATTATAGATTTTTCCTCGACCCTTATTACAACGCGTAACCTTGCAAACCTAAGACAAATATGATTTTTAGTATATTTTTTCAATATATTTGGTGAAGCAAGATCATTGGAAATATATTTATCCCCTTTGGAAGTCCAGATTTTCCTATGGAAGGTTGTGTATTCTGACCCACATTAGTATCACCTTCATAGTATACTCTACATGGGAAAAAAATAGGCTCCAACAATACAATAAAAAATAAACTAAAGTTTTGATAACCCCTAACTTGCACGAAACATAAATAACAAAATAGCGCTCCATGTTGGCTATGCATTCCTACAAGCCGAATACATCCCACATACTAATAACATTACTTTTTACCCGAGCCACTATATGTTTGTGCCCCAAAATATAGCAAATAAGGCAGTTGCACTAAGATTCAAGGGTGTCACTGATAGCATGTGATGGAATCATGAGCTCTTTTTTTGAAAACTCTATATTCAGGACCATTTTTTATTGATATTGAAGAATGGTTATCATTTATTACATTCATTATAATTTTTTAGAGGATGGAAAGAAAAAATAAAAGAATTATAGTTTGGATATTAAGAAAAAAGGTGGTAGCTGGGTTAAGAAGGTTAAACGAAGAGCTTAGAGGGTTTGGATGATTAACGGATAAATCGGGGATACGAACGTTAAGATGGTTGGAGATTTAACCGACATAGATATGGTTCCGCGATAAGGATACATGGATATAATATTATTATCACAAAAACCAGTAGGATTAAAAAACGAATAATATACCATGCGTCTTCTAGCATTGGGCCCAGGGCCCACACATTTACTCGGGATAGTGCATTAGTAGTGCGAGTATGAATAATGAAAATAAAGACCCAGGTTGTCAGTAATTGAATTGCTATGGTGCAAGTTGGATGAGGAAAGCTTATTAGAGTTTAAGAAATGGGTGTAGGATTTTTTTGTTGAACATTTAGACGTATTAGGTCTTGAGAGGATGGGTAAACTAGGTGGTGGATTATGGGTAAGTGGAGGCCCGAGAGGTATTTTTTTTGGGGGTGGAATTTAGGCTAAAGGATGGAATAAAAATCTTTAACGTGTTAATATTTGAGTTGTTTTAGTTTTGAGAAGGAAAAGAACCACCTAGGTTTGATAAGATGGATTTTAGAAAACGTTGAAGTGAATACCTAATAAATTTGGACTATTTTATAAAAAGACTACATGAATCATACGCAAATGATCTAGATAGGTTGGAACGACAAGGTCTAGGACTGAAGTGGTCGAAACCCAATATTAAGTCACACGAAAGAGGAAACAAAAAGAGTGGTACATGTGGGTTTGAATCGACGTAGTTTTTGAAGGATTATAAACGGAGAGAGATAGACTATGCATGATTAAGAGTTTCTGGAGGAAACCCAATTGGTATTTACTCAACCCATCCTTTACAATATGTCACACAATAATGTTTTTTTCTATAGAGCGTATCCATGGGAAAAAATAGATTGTCAGAGCAACTTGGATCATCTTGTATTGAAGATGTTCGTTATCTGAAAAACTACGAGCCACTAATAAACTGAGCATGAGTTCAAGACCACCATCTCTACTCTAAACTACACGTGGTTTGAAATTTATATCTTTCGTGCCTTTCACCGAGAAACCAAATCCGTCATAAAAAGAATTTTTTGCTGAAAAAAAATGTTAAAATTATCCATGAACTAAAACCTTTTTAGTTGTGACTAAAAAGTGAATTTGGTGTTTTTACATGCACCTATAATGTTTAAACGTTACCAAATCAAATATGAACTTATATTTGGTTAGTTATTCAAAAACACATGTTAATCAATTTTTAGGTTGTTGGTTCAATTAGAAGTATTAATTTGTATATCAAAATCAAAATATAAATTATTATTTCCAAAAATAAAAAATTAAAAAGACTCCAAATAAAACTAGTAAACTATTTTAATTATTTTTAAATATTATTAAATTTAGAAATTAATCAAAATAATATTATGCAATCTTCAAACTATATAACATTAAGCTTTCAGTGGACTAACCAACATTCAGTTTAAATCTTTTAAATAAACATATATTTAATTTATAATTAACTGAATATTTAAGTTAAGATTTTATAGAATGCAAACGTTACCATTCCTTGTTTAATATGTGATTTAATCTATTTAAAAGTGAATATCCTTCTCTTTTATAATTTATGTTGATTCTCTAAATAATTTAAAAAAATATAGTAATAGTTTTAAAAATTTTAATAAAAGTTTAAATATTATATACTTACAGCATCACGACAACAACCAATATAGATTCTATGCTTTAAGATTTATATTTTTTTTATTGGAAGAATTCTGCAATCGTTAATCTTTTTTTTTATTTTACCGAGAGAATCCGCAGCCGGTACTTAACGAATGCGCACAGGATAAACTCTCACGCAATAGCCCGTAGGATTAATTCTCACGCAATAATCTATATACCAACGCTAGAAGTGTGTAAAGGGACTCAAACTCATGACCTTTAGGCACGAGCATGCTTACTCCACCAACTCGGCTAATCTTATTAAATATACAATAAGTTGGTTTTCATAACAAATATATATAAAAAGTAAAAATAAAACATTTTATTTGATTGATTAATCATCATGTCTTAATGTAATAGCTCATACAATAAAAAAAATAGCCCACCCCTCTCTCTTACTTTCCAACGGCTATTCTAAAGCGTTCCCGTAAATCTTTTCCCTTTCCGACTTTGTGTAGTGGCTTCAGGCCTTATGGCCTGAATGCCAAAGATAAATTGAAGGAGGATAGCTTCGCGTCTTTGTATATTTCATTTTCTTCTGGTCTCTTCTTTTTCCCTGCTTTTTCTCTCTCTGTTTTGTCTTCTCGTCAGATTTGTCCGCGACACCGGTTTGGTCTTATCGACGGCTCCACTCTTTCTGAAGAAAGTAAATCCAAGCAGTCACTGGAAGATGGTTCTGACTCAAAACAAGTGGTTATCATGTCTTCATTTATAAACTTAGTTTTTTAGACGTATCTCCAGTGGAAAGTCGGTGAGTCCTCGTCACTCCGACGAGTTTTAAAAACCGTATAGTTAGAGCGAGGCAAGTGTCTCTGCAACGAAGTCGGAGGCTCAACTTGGTTTCGTAGAGGACCATCAATCCATCATCGCGTCACATCAAGGTTTCAGATGTGAACAGAGTTAGTAGTGGAGAGTTGCTTAGGTGAGATGCTGCTCCGGTGTACAGGTAAGGCCTGTTTTTGCCGTTTCAATTTATCATGGTTTCCCGAAACGATAGAATTTTTCAATAGTTCTGACTATCGAGGAGAGGAGAGGATAGTGAAAGGTCTTCCTCTTTGGTTATGGTTGGTGTTTTTTTTTGGGCAAAGTGAATGGTACCATTCAGTGGCGGAACCAGGATTTGAAACTAGGGGGGGCTAAAATTCATTCAAAGTTTTAGTGATTGATAGGTGGCAATTGACAACGACGACTCCTTATATCTTGGAATCGTTGTAAAATGCGTTCATTATCAATTTTTTTAAAAATTTCTCTCTCGTTGTATACAACTAAAAGATCATTCATCCAGATGTCGTCCATCCGATTCCGCAAGTCTGTCTTTACAAGCTTCATTGCAGAAAATACTCTTTCTACTGATGCTGTAGCAACCGGAAGAATTAACGTCAATTCGATCAATCGATACACCAATCGGAAACTTTGATGTCTTTCAGTGGCAACTAGTATCTTAGCTAAATCTCCCAAATCTTCAATATTGGAGAACTCATCCTTGTCAATTATATCGTCGATGTATGTTTCAAGTTCGAATCTAAGCCTCGTACGTTCCGAATCAGAAAAGTCATTTGGATAAAGTTCTGCTAGACGAATCAACTTGTCAACATCAAAATCAGCAAATGAATGTTTTGGACTAAGACAATTCATGCAAGTAAGCAACTCTGTATTTGCTTCCGGAAAACGATGTTCCATCTCTTGAATAAGTAAATCGAGAACCTGTAGAATTTGAGAAAATAAGAATTTAGAATTATACGTATAAAAATATTATCATCCTAAAATATAACTAAGGACATGGTCAATTTACCTCGCAATAAATCTCAACCTTATAATGATGGTAATTAGTTACACGTCCATCTCGCTTCATACGCACACGAGTCTTTATTGTATCTTCCATATTAACAATCTCAATGGAATTAGTCATACAAAACTTATTGACTTGGTCCAAAATTTCATCCCAACCATTCTCTCTATACTTGTGCAATGTCTTTTTAGTTGTATCGATCAAAGAAATAGCTTGCACAATATTTGGTCCCTCCGTTGTAAACATTGTGATAAAACATCTGTTGACCCGAGTAGCTTAATCATCAAATGCAAAATAAAGATGAAATCATAACTCTCCATTCGCATAATTAATGTTTTTGATATGCCTCTATTATCTGGATTAGAACCATCTTCATATACATGTTCAAGTACTTTAATTATTGAAGACCACATACTCACCAACCGTAGCAAAGTATTGAAATGTGATCCCCATCGAGTGTCACATGGTCGTTTCAAACTCATTTCTTGGTTTTTCCCTCTCCCACTTGTAGTTTCTCCAGTTTCAAGAGCATTAACAGTTTTTTCGTGCTCAAAATGTCGTACTATATCCCTCCTCCTACAAGATGTTCCACATGTGTTTACAATCATAGTGATAATGCTAAAAAAATCACTAATAGCACTATGGTCTTTCGCAACAGTAACAACAACTAGTTGGAGTTGGTGCGCAAAACAATGAACATATTTGGCCGATTCATTTTCTTTCGATATAAGTGTTTTCAAGCCATTAAATTCACCCCGCATGTTAGATGCACAGTCATAACCTTGACCCCTCAACTGTGATAAAGATAATTTATGTTTAGTAAATATAAAGTCTATTCCTTCTTTCAAAGACTTTGCAGTTGTATCGGTAACATGAACCAAGCTTAAAAATCTTTCCATGATCTCTCCGTCATTATTAACATATCTAATAACCAAAGCCATTTGTTCTTTAATCGACACGTCACGTGCTTCATCAACCAAAAGAGAGAAATTACGACCCTTGATGTCTTCCAATATGGTGTTTGTAGTTTCAATAGCACAACAATTTGTCAACTCTTTCTGGATTGTTGGAGAAATCATTTGATTATTACCAGGTGCGTTTTCTAATGTAACCATTTTAACCTCTGTTTTACGCTCACGATACCAGTCAAGTATTTCTAAAAAATTTCCTTTGTTTAATGATTGTGATGATTCATCATGTCCACGAAAAGCTAATCCTTGACACAAAAGCAATCTGATCACATCTAAAGATGCAGTTAGACGTACACGATAGTTAACTTCATCTTCTTTCTCATATTCTCTCAAACTGTATTCAATATTTTGTCTTTGATTTTTATACGAAAAAAACTTCTGCTTAGCTAGATTATGTGCGTTGTTCACATCACCTTCATGTTCTTTAAATTTTTCATGTGCTTTTTTCCAATTCTTTAAACCCACTGTAACAAACACGTCATCACGAGCATTACGTTTTTGAAAAAGGTAACACCAAAAACAAAATGCCGCATCATTGTGCACACTATATTCCAACCACTGATACTTTTCAAACCATGTAACTTGAAAACTTCGGTTTTCTTTCCCAAATTTCGTTTTGGGAAAAATATGATCTTTTGTTTGGCACGGTCCTTTTGAGATGAATTCTCGTCGAATTTTATCGGCAGAATTTGAATCAAAATTTTCAATACATTGGCGTAGTCCCGGATCACTCACTATAACTTTCTCCAGATCATATTCTACACTATCAACATTAGGTCTTGATATAGGGACAGTCAGATCAGGAGAAATTATATTAATATTACTCGAGCTACTTATTAACAACCAACATTATTCTTTGGCTTTTTAGCAAAATAACGCTCCATTATAAGCCTACAACAATTAAATCGTGCACAAGCTATGTTATTGTGAATAAAAATAAAAAAATAAATTTTTTTATTACAGATAAAAATATTTTATTATACCTAAAAATAATATTTAACAATAGATCTTCATATATTATTTTCAAACTATATTTAAACAAATAAAATATAACATAATCAAATTTAATATTTAAAAGATATTTAAAAGATACATAAATATGGATGATGTAGAAAATCAATCCTAATCTATGTTTTAGTATAATTTTTTATCAATCCATACATCGATGAAATTTATTACTATATATATATATATAATATCGATGGAATTTATATCAAACATAATTTATAATATTAATAATTTATTTAATTAAAAACATTAGAGAGAAACACATACCTGGAAAAGCTGAATTGATGAAATTCGGTTCGTGTTCTTTTTTTCTTTAATTTTAATAAACTCCTCGTCTCTTTGATAAAAGAGACTTTTTATCTTCTTCTGAATGATAAAACTGGAAATCAAATCTGTAATTTAGAACAATTGAAGAAGACGGAGATAAATAAAAATTAAATTATGAGAGAAAGATTAAACCATAATAAAATTGGAACAAATAATTGCACTAAAAATATAAAAGAACTGAAAAGACTTACAAAATCAACTTCAACTTCTAATCTTACTATAATTTATAGATACATCTTCCTTAAAAATAGGCATCTTCCTTAAAAATAGGCATTAGTTAAGATGTTTAACTTGAAGTTTTATCCACTTCTGCTTTACAATAGGAATTAGTTAAGATATTTAGATTAAAATTTTATAGTTTAACAAACTCCTTAAAAATAGACACTAGTTAAATAATTTAGCTTAAAGTTTTATCCAACAATTTTACTTAAAATAGGGCATTACTCCACCTTTTTTTAATCTATTTATTAACCTTAAAAAAAATTAACCAATATTTTTATCTAAAAAATAGGCAAAGATATTTAAGTTGAAGTTTTATCCAATTCTTTAGCTTAACAATAAGAATTAATTAAGATATTTAGATTAAAATTTTATAGTTTAACAAACTCCTTAATAATAGGCATTACTTATAAAATTTAGCGTAAAGTTTTATCCAACACTTTTACTTAAAAATAGGCATTAGTCCACTTTTTTTTAAACTATTTATTATCCTTAAAAAAATTAACCAATATTTTAAAATTTTATTTATCTTCCTTAAAAATAGGGAAATTTAACTTGAAGTTTTATCCTTTTTTTACTTTAACGATAGGAATTAGTTAAGATATTTAGTTTAAAATTTTATGGTTTAACAAACTCCTTAAAAATAGGCATTAGTTAAAAAAATTAGCATAAAGTTTTATCCAACATTTTTACTTAAAAATAGGCATTAGTCCAATATTTTAGGCTAGGAATTAGGGCATTAAAAATTTATTTATCTTCGTTAAAAATAGGGAAATTTAACTTGAAGTTTTATACGATTCTTTATCTAACCATAGGAATTACTTAAATATTTAGATTAAAATTTTATAGTTTAACAAATTCATTAGTTAAAAAATTTAGTGTAAAAATAGACATTCATCAAAAAAATTTAAAAAAAATTATTATTCTTAATACATCCGCCACTGGTACCATTAGAATCGAAGGAAATGTTATATCGTTTGATTTAAAATGCAGTAGCAGTAGCTTTACAATTTGCAGGTTCGTAGGCCTTCTTTCCTACCTTATATCATTTGACTTCAATTTCAAGAGCCTTAATTACTTTATATACAATCGCCTTTTAACTTGCAGCTACGAAGGACTTCCTTCGTATGTTACTTTCTTTTATTTAAATTTAAAGAGTTTTAAATGCATTAAAAGTAGTAGCTTTTTAACGGGCAGCAGTTTTAATGTAATAAATGGGTTCTTGTACTAGTTTTAAATATAATTACCGTAGCTTTAAATATAACATTTAATTTTTATTACGGTAGTTTTAAAGGTACTAAAACATCTTTAACTATTACTTATAATGATTTTAAAGGGAGTAAATTGGTTTTTGTGTGGATTCGTTTTTAAAGAGGTTTCGTTTTTCTGGCATCATTGTTTATTGTAATATGGATTTTCCTTCCAATAAGATCATCTTCCGATACTCTACTATCAAGGCTAAGGGAAAAATGGATCTGTCAACGTCTAATGCACCGTGAGTCTTTTTCTTTATGAATATTACTTCTTGGAATGTTCGGGGTCTTAGTGATCATGTTATGCAAAAAGATGTTACTGAATTCATAATTAGTAATAGTATCTCATTGTTAATTTTAGTTGAAATAAAATTCCAACTCTTTAAAGTCGACTCTACTATTAGGTATATGGTTCCCTTTTGGCATGCTATTACCAATCGTTTCTCCCATCCTCTTGGTAGAATTTGGATTATTTGGTACCCTAGTGTTATTACTGTTTCCAGGTTATCCTAATCCTCCTAGTCCATTCATTGCATGGCCAAGTGCCATAATTTCAATGCCTCTTTCAGATTCACTGCCATCTACGCTTTCAATGATGCGCATGACCGTTCTCATCTTTGGAATGATTTAGTAACCATTTCCAAACATGATCAGGGCATCCCATGGGTCTTCATGGGGTATTTCAATGCCATTCGTCATCCTGAGGAGAGATTAAGGATCCTCCGATAATTGGTCATCGGAAATTGATGAATTCAATAATTGCTGCTACCTCAATGAGCTCAATGATCTTCGATCTCCTGGTTTCCACTTCTCTAGGAATAATAAGCATCTTATTCATCCAATCCTCTCCCAAATCGACCGTGTTCTAGTCAACCCTGTCTTGGATGATCTCTTTCCTATGTCATTCGCTCATTTTGGTTTTCTCCGTTCCTCTGACCATACCATTTTCACCCTCAACCTTGGGCTCCCCCAACAAAGACGTAAGAAACTTTCAAATTCTTTAATATGTGGCAATCTGATCCTCAATTCAAAGACATTGTCTCCAAAAACTAGAATCTTCATATCTCTTCTTTTGATATGAGTCAAGTTACTGACAAGATCAATCGCCTTAAGTATGAGCTTGCTTGCCTCAATCGTAAGGAGTTTAGCGACATTAGTACTAGGGTTTCTAATGCTTAAAATACTATCTTTTAGGCTCAATCTAATCTCTCGTTTGACCCCCTCAACCCTATTCTTGTCACCAAAAAGTCAAGGCTTCCACGACTTTCATCTTTCTTAGTCGTGCTGAAGAATTCTTCCTCAAGCAAAAATCTAGAGAAAACTGGATCAAGCTTGGGGATAAAAATACCAAATTTTCCACGACATGTATTAAAACTCATCTTTACCGTAACAAAATTATTCTATCAATAATGACCAGGGTATGACTGTTTCAACCCCCGCTAGTGTTTCTAAGGTCATTGTGAGTTATTTCGAGAACTCCCTTGCTATTAGGCATCCTGCTAGTTATCCTGGGTTTGAGAAAATTGCCTCTCTTCTTTCCTCTAAAGTTAATGATACTGAAAAGGCCTCAGTAATTCGTGAGATCACTAGCGAGGAGATTAAAGCTGCCCTTTTCAGTATTGATAATAACAAATCGTTTTGTCCAAATAGTTTTAATTCAAGTTTGTTCAAGTCCTCTTGGAATGTTGTTGGGCCGGAAATCTATAATGGTGTCCTCGAGTTTTTCCAAACCGGAATTCTTGACACCTCTTGGAACTTTACTTCTATTGTTTTCATTTCCAAAAAAGGATTCCCCTTCCGTGGCTGCTGATTTTAGATTTATTGCTCTTTGTAATGTTGTTTACAAGACCATCTCTAAAATCTTAGCTAACATAGTTAAGGATTCTTTCCCTTACCTGATTGATAATTCCCAACCGACTTTCATCTCGGGTAGGAACATCTTAGATAACATCATTCTCTCCCAAGAAATTCTAAGAGGCTACCATACTAATTGTAAAGATAAAAGGGTAGCCCTTAAAATTGATCTTATGAAAGCTTTTGATAATGTTCGATGACATCTTATCCTTGACATTCTTGTGGAAATGAACTTCCCGGATAAGATGATCACTTGGATCATCAAGTGCATCTCATTCTCCTCTTACTCCATCAATATTAATGGAGACCCTTACGGTAACTTCAAAGGAAGAAAGGGTCTTAGGCAAGGGGATCCGCTTTCCTCTTTTATTTTTTTCCTTGTCATGCAAGTCCTCTCCAGTACTCTCAAGGAAAAGAGTAAAGACAAAAACTTATGATTTCACTGGAAGTGAAACAAACTCAAAACTAAAAATTTATGCTTTGTAGACGATCTTATGATTTTCTGTCATGGTGATGTCAACTCTCTTCTCCTCATCAAAGAGCCTTTGGATGATTTTTACTCATTTTATGGTCTTAAAGTCAACCCCACTAAAAGTCATATCTTTCTGTCAGGTATCAATAATCCTCTTCGCACTGAGCTCCTGTCTATTATGGGTTATTGGGAAGGTTCTGTTTGAGTTAAATATTTGGGAGTTCCCATTCTTACTGATTGTCTTACCCACTCGGACTGTCATCCTCTTCTCCACAAGATCACTGCCAGGATTGATTCTTGGACCTCCAAGCATCTTTCATACGCGGGTAGACTTCAGCTTATCAAATCTGTCTTATTTGCTGGTCAAATTTACTGGTCCTCCATCTTTATCCTCCCCTATAGGATCATTAAAGAACTAACCCAATACCTTCGTCGTTTCCTTTGATCGGGTTCCGCTATGAAAATACATGGGGCCAAAGTGGCCTGGTCCAATATCACTTATCCCACAAAAGAGGGCGGTCTTGGGATCCTAGATTTAAAACTCTAGAATCAGACGGCTGTGTTAAGCATCTCTGGTCTATTATCAATAATAATAATCACTCTATCTGGTGTGATTGGATAAAAATAAAAAAAAATAAAAAATAATAAATGATGGGAGCTTTCTGTTGGTTCTTCTCCTTCTTGGATTTAGAGGCAAATTATTCGTCTTCGCCCGTTGGCTAGTAATTTATACATGATGGCTATTGATAATGGTTTCAGTACTTCTGGTACGACCCATGGCTCCTTCCTACCTCTCTTGCTTTGCACTATGGTACCAATATCATCAAGGATTCTTGGCTCGGGAATAACCTGGAGGTTTTGGATATCATCCTCGATGGGTCATTGGAATTGGCCTTCAAACATCAGATTGGCCAGAACTAGAAGTCGTTCTAATATTCCGGAGATCAACAACCTCATCCTCACCCTGTCCCCTTCTAATATCATCTCCCATGATGTTCCATTTTGGATTGCGAAGGTTGGCTGCAATAACTTCACAATCAAGGATATCTATAATACTATTCGTACGCATGTCCTTGTTGTGAGGTGGGCTGGGTTAGTATGGAATAAATTCAATATTCATCGTCACTCTTTTATTTTATGGCTCGCTATCTTGGGAAAACTTTCTACTAGAGATAAGCTTCTCAGCTGGGGTATCAATACTCCACCTGATTGTGCCTTATGCAACTCTGCTTCTGAAACTATTGTTCATCTCCTCTTTGAATGTAGTTTCATTTAGAGTATTTGGACCTATGCTAGTTCAAAACTAGGTTTCTCTTTCTCCGCATTGTGTTGGCAGTCTTGGGTATGCGAGGTGTGAAGCTGGTCTGACTCTCGAAACCGTCACATTTGGTGCTCTTGATTTAGCATGTTTTTTTAACACGTTTGGAAGGAGATGAACTCAAGAATTTTTGGTTCCCCATGGGCAATGCCTCTCTGGTTTCTCACCGGATCTTCTCTGATCTTTGATTCGGATTCCATGGCACCAAGGTTTGATGGCCTATGTAACAACTTGTATTATTATTTATTCTTTTAATTTATTTGCAGGTCCCCTCCTCTTCAATCTAGTTCGTTGACTCCATTGTTGTGGACTTCCTTGAAGTACTGTATATCGGCTCGATTGGCCATTGTTGCATTGTCAAAGTTATTCTAGTTTATCTATGTTGTTTTACTATTCCTAGTTTGTTTAATTTAGCAGTCTTGTTTATCCATCTCCTTATGTCGATTGTATCTCCTCGGGGTATGCCCTAGGTACTTGTATGAACACTTTTATTTTATTTATATTTTTTCACAAAAAAAAACTCATACATTTAATATAATAATCGAAAACAAAAATCAAACCCTTAAATTGGACAATAACATAGACAAATATTAAAGCAAAAATTTTGACAATAAACATCCACAAATATTAAAGAGGAGGTTATTGACACGTATGATTTTTTCATATATATATATATATATATATATATATATATATTACATCGTCTTTTACCTTTTATCTTCTTACCAAACACCATAACTCTTTTTTTTGTTCTTCATCACTTTAATTTTTTAATAAAAAAAATTGGGTTCTTTTTCTAAGAAAATTAAAAAAAATAGATTTGATATTGTATTTGAAAAATATAAAAGAGTTGAAGAGTATGGTTTTCTTATTGATAAATGTTATATAATAGTTCAGCTAATTATTGAGTTATTATATTATATTATATTATATATTGACAATAAAATTTTGGTTATCAATCAATAGATAATATATATTATATTTAAATTAAAATATTAAAATAAATAAAATACATCCATAATTACGGTACGGGGCGTTATTGCACTAAGAGGTTATAAACTTGACATAAAAAAATATGGATTACAGATTTTTGAAAAAAAATAATTTAAAATACATTTCCTCCAAAAATGACATGATGTGCGAAAAAATAGAAAGAGTAATAGGTCGTCAATAAGCCAACAATGTGTTATCTACATAGAAGTGTATAAGCATGTAACGCACGCTAAAGAACAACCTAAAGTACATAATGGCATAAATTATCGTCAAAGAAGAAAAATGCTGGTGTTTAGATAGTTTACCTTACACAAGATAAATTAGAGAGATAGTAAATGGATCGAAATAGTCAGGATAATAGGGTTCCAGGTTATTTAGATCCTGCTAGGAGGATGGACAACGTGGTTTATGAAAAAAAAAATACCAAAAGGGAACTCTGGTGTTGATAATTGATTGTACTTTAGGATCACAAAACTTGATTACCAATAAAAATAAAGAGGATATATCGTTCATGAATTTAAAATCATATATTTTTTTTATTATAGTGGGTCGATTAAAGAATGACATTCCAAGAGGTAATGACCATTAATTAAGAAATGTTACAGTGGGTTTAGAAGGACTCATGGAAGATCGATGGTCATATCCTCGTTTGTACATCCATCATAACCATTCATATATGCTGTCTTTTAGTTCAGAATATTAGGGGAGATAAATTCAATATCATTGGTCGGCTGTCCTATCTCCATATATGAATCATATTTAGTTGAACTCATTTGGTTTAAGGGTTGTGTGCCCCGGTTGATAAAGCTATTTTAGGATCAAACATTAATGAAAATATAACATCTTAGATATTTATTTTTGCAGGCGCCTCGGGTAGAGCCACGGGTCTTATTGTGGATCTCGAAAGTTCTTGAGATAATGAGTTATATTTTGGACATAAGTCGATTAGCCAAAACCCCCATGATTGAGAATTAGTTAGAATGGATTAGAGAAATACACAAGATCATGTTATGCCAGAATATATCACAGTTTATGTAGGCTGAAAAAGTCCTTCGTATTCAAGTTTTGGGGTAGTTGATCTATCTAAGAAACAATACACTTTGGAACTAAAATATAGAATAAACTATACACCATCTTTCACTAAAATTGAATATCCTCTAGGCTAAGAACACATTTTTTTTTCCAATTAAACTTGGACTTTTTATTAAACTTTGGAGATTTACAAATTACAAAGAAAAGAGCTTAAGGACTCAATTTTGAATACAGAGTATTATCATTGGGAGGGTAAATCAAATTTTCACCAAATTTAGGCGCCAATACCCATTCAGAAGCCCCGAATATCTTAATTTCCCTCCTTGTATCTATATTTAATTTCAAACCAGTGAATGAAACTTACCAAACCTTTCCATTCTTCTCAGATTATAAAACCATATTTATCAAATAAACAAAACCCGAAATCTTCCCAAGCAAAAACAGACAACTCTAGCAGTCATCCCACCATATCTCAGACGCAAACGAATCCCAAAATACAATATTTCTGAAAACAACAGATTAAAGAAGACTCCAATCAACCCAAGCCAAATCACACTAATTACAAACTCAAATAGATTCTAGGAACAAGTCAGGTTTTTTATTTCCAACTTGTTAGCAACTTATTCTTCCTCAGTTTCAATTCTAATATACCCTGTCCCAATACTTTCGAGAAAAAATATTGCTCTCAATCTGTTTGGAATATTGTCATGATTATAGTAATTTTCACCTTTCTTTAGAACTTGCTTTGAAATCCAGTCAGCAGCCTCATATTGTTCACGATAAATATGAACTAAATTCATGTTTGACGTAATAAAACTCATGCAACATTTTATAATTGTATCTAATAAGCATAAGGATTTACCTTTAAGCACCATCTTTGTCAAAATACTAGAATCATTCTTGATATTGAGATCAGTTATGTCTCTAGACCAGCACATTAGAAGCCCATCTAGCAACACTCTGCACTCTGCGACAATAGGTGATTACTTACCATAAGTTTTTCCAAACCCTGCTATTATCTCTCCCTTATGGTTTCTGACAAACCCTCCACCACTGCCTTTACCAGTAAAAGTGTAAGCTTCATCCGTATTGAGCTTATATCGTCTGTTCTTAGGATGGTTCCATATGAGAGATAATGCAATTATGGGCTTCTCTAAGTGATAGATGCATCCAAGTTGCAGGGTAGCAATAAATTCATTTCCCCAGTGTCTTCTCTTTAGCATTTTCCCATGATCTAGACTAGACATAATATATTTAATATAATCAACCATAGATTCAGTAGTAGCAGAAATATCGATGCGCTTTCTATTATTTCTTGTAGACCAAATGACCATAGTAACAATCAACGAAATGATTGTTCTTACGTGAATCTCTTTCTTTGGGGACCATAACAAAGACTTAAACATATGTAAAAATGACATATTTCTGCTTATAGGAATTCTGAAAGATATATAAAAGAATAACCACGTTTCACATGCTTTTATACAATGAACAAATACATAATTAGTGGCTTCCAAGTCCTCGCAATATTAACATTTTAAAGCCAGCTGAAAATATTTTCTTTGAAGATTTGTATATGTAGAAATCCAATTATGCATGACTCTCCAAGTTACGAACGAACATTAATTTGGAGTAATATATTCCAAACTTTTTTTGAAACAAATCATACTTGCTGTTCTTCTTTCGAATGATATTCTAGGTATCCTTAGTGTTGTATTCACCAGATTTATAAGAAGCCTATTTGATTTCATCCTTATGGCCATTCAAACTAACTTCTTGATTTTATAAATAGTTATAGAAGAAAAACAACCATTAAATCTATCCAAGTTTCACTGACCATTTTCCTAATAGTTTCTAACAACCCTTTGATGATACCACGATCTGTCATCTACAAAGTCAAGTATGATAAAAAGAGATGGTGAGCACCACATTTCAAGCCAAAATTTCATTGTTCATTCACCCACTTTCTAGTAAATCAGCTTCTCTGCTATGTTTCTGCATTGCATCAGCATATTCCAAACTTTCAATCTTTTATAAGGAAAATGGGTTGTTAACGGGTGCTAGTTTTTAGTGTAAATAGAGGTCATGGATCGAGAGCATAGATAAGCTTGTTCTCTGAAGTTAAGCCAAATCTTATATGATAAATCTTCTTGCACATCCTCCAATTTCCTAAAATTTAACCCCCCCCCCCCTTTCATCATACGACTTATATGGTTTAGACCAGGCAACCCAGGAAATAGTTTTATAATTTTCATTTGAACCCCACAAAAAATTATCATAAAAAACCTAAATTCTTTTCATGAGTGATAAAGGAATTTGAGAATTCTGCATTGTATAGTATGAAACTGTATCAAGAACACTTTGGACTAACGTTAATCTTCCAGTTAATGAGAGAAAAGTATTGTCTTAATCAAAGATCTTGACTTTAATTTTACGAATCAAATCTTCTTAGTTAGCCTTTATGTTATTTGTGCTAATAGTTACACCCAGATAATTCATAGGAAATTTGTTGTGTTTAAATCCCAATATTTGTTCCAGCTTCTTGATTCTATTATTCCTCATATTTGTAGGTACATAGAATATTGATTTCTGATAATTTACAGCTTGGCCTGATACATATTTGTAGTGAACTAAGAATTTTTGAATCTTACTCACAGAAGAAGCAGAACCATTACAAAAAACAATTAGGTCGTCAGCGTATGCCAAACAAGGTAAATGCCATCCTCCCCTGTTCTTGTATCTAGCAGAGATGAACTAACTTGTGATATTTTTGATTCCACTAATCATATATTCCTCTTGAATTATAAAAAGGCTAGGAGATAAGGGATCTCCCTGCCTTAAACCATTTGTAGATTTGAAAAAACCTCTTAACTCCTCGATGAGGATGACAGAGGAATGAACGTTATATATGTTCTTGTGAATCATATTGAGAAAGCCTTTATCAAACCCAAACGCCTTTAAAATACTTAGGATAAAGCAGTGGGAAATCTTGTCAAATGCTTTCGGAATATCCATATTAACCACTATGTTTTTCACTCTAGACTTGTAATTCAGGTCACATATAAGCTCTTCGGTGGTTATAATATTTTCTTGAATATTCCTCTGCTTCACAAAAGCACCATGCGCTTCTAAAATAATTTTAGACAATAAAGTATAACCTCTGATTAACTATATTTGATACAATCCTACTGAACATCGTAGTCAAACTAATTAGCCAGTAGTCTTTCCCATTTTAGGAGATTCTGTCTTAGAAATTAAGCTAGGCTAAGAGCACCTACATGGAAATTTTGTTTATAAAATAATCTAGACATTGAAACCTTCGTAGGGGAAGATGAAAATGAGACTCGAATTTTCATATTTTCATGAAATCTTAACCAAAAAATGAATTATAAAGTTTGTTTTTATTTGCTATATTATATGTTTTTAATAATGAAGAAATAAATATTTTTCTATTGGATGTTATTGACTGTGCTATAATTTCTATTATAATAAATTATGCATGCATAAATTACACAAAGTTGATCTAATATCTCCACAACCCATAAAGTCATGATAAATAAATGGTATCTTTAATTACCTGAATATGTGTACATGTGATGCTATATTTTTCTGAATATTAGATGATTCATGTCTTATTGCACATCGGTTCATCATTATAAAAATCAAGCACTTATTCAAGAGTATTATCATGAATATTATACTATATATTTAAAAACTTATCTTACTTTATTTTATGATTAGAGTTTTGTTGTTTGTCATACCATAATTTTTTAAAAGGCTATTAATAAGTGTTTTTTGTGATAAACTCATTAAACATCAAAAGTAATCATGTTTAATCTTGGATTCCAACATATAAAAAGACCGACTTAGAAATTTCACACATAATTACATAAATAATATTTTTGGATGACATGCAACAAATGTTTACGATTTAGACAAACAATATGTCACCGACATGCAATACTAAATTTGAATCCATTCCCAATGAACTTGTGAGTCCATAATACTCCACTAAATTTATTTCAAAACTAAAAGAGATTACAACATTGAAAGATCATGATATCATTGATGAGATGATCCCTTAATGTCATAAATAAATTTTTAATGGTACACACTTAAACTTGACCAAGATCGACATACAACTCTTACAACAGTGGTAACCTTCATTTGGTCCGATAAACTCTTATAACATATTATAAATAATTAATAAATTCACTGATTTGTAGTTCTATAAAGTTTTCTCAATGTTTGTATTGAGAGAAATATGTTCTTAATATTCTCTTAATGAAGTTTAATGTTGAAATGTACAATAAGTATTATAATTATCTTGAAATAATCATTCATATTGAATGAAACCTATATTATGTAAGACTTTATATATATCTTATCATGTTATCTTTTGAATTAAATATGGTTTAAAATTGATTTTGCAATAAAGTAGTCTATTTTATTTAGATATAATAGTCTAAAAGCTTAAACTGAATTATTCTTTTACATTACAAAAGTATCAATGTTCTTATAAAACTGTTTATAAAGTTACATAAGCTAAAGTTGAATTCTTCTTTTACACCACATAAAATCTTAACGTCAATGTATAACTCAGTATTACGTTACAAAAACTGAAATTGAATTATTTTATTGCATAAAAAAGAATCTTAATGTTCTTGTAGAGATTTTTATGAAGTTGTCCAAGCTAAAACTAAATTCTCCACTAACATCATAACGAATATTAATATTTTTATAATATTTTATATAAATAATTTACACAAATCAAACAGACACGATTTCATTTATCCTTGTTTGCGGATCTTCGTAGGGGACCATTCTAACTTTAGTGTCCATCATCGTTTTAAAATATGAAATTTTGTTCTGTATGAACAAATGCAATTACTCATGATATGATCAATAATGAAATACCAAATCTTTACAATTTGAAACTGAATGACTCATTTTTATTCTTCCCGTTAAATCAAAGTTGTCCATTGATTACGTCCGCTAAAACTTAATATTATCAAAATTACTAAATTACATGGTTGTGAGATCTTTGGGTAAATTGTTTGTAACACATGTCCCATAGGCTCCTTTAGATTGCCATTTTTGAACTAAAAATAGTAGATAATGTTTTTTTTCTTTTATGTATAAATATAAAGAGTTTATTTTACATAACTCAAAGATATTTTACAATATATATATATATATATATATATATATATATATTATAAACTATTTTACAATCATGTCTTCTCTCTCCTACACCTTATTCCTCTTTATTATTTTTTTAGAAATTTTTTATGTCATTTAATAGGAATGCAACTCAATATATATATATATTCCTATAAAATATTACATCTTCATCTATTTCATAAAAAATTAAACTTTAATTAATCATTATTAGTTTCGAAAATATCTTTAAATACTATTAAGGGCCAATTGAGATGTCATGATCTCAAATACATGAACCATATTTTAGCCTTGATCACGAAATAATTTATTCGGTTCTCCGTCATGTATATATAACTGAACATATTCACAACGTGACTTACTAGTTAGCTTAACCGTATGATACTCTAATTTGGACCTAGTTTTCTACCATAAATGAAAAATAATCAAAATATTTAAGTGTGTAAATCATATTTCACTAATTTCAAATACATAGATCTTGTTTCATACTTCACTGCGACACACATCAGAAGGTTTTCACTCGGGACAATCTTTGAAGTTGCATATATCACTAGACAATGGTGGACAATTTCTGAAGTTGCATATATCACCAGAAAGTGGCGGACGTACATAGGGGCCTAGAGGGGTACTGGCCCCCGCTTACTGATAAAATATAAATTAATTTATATAGTTTATTTTGAGATAATAGGTATTTTAAAGAAAATTCCTAATTTAAAAATATGAAAATAATGATTTTTTTTTAATTAGATAAGAAAAAAATGATGAAGATTTTAATTAAATAAGGTGAAAGAAAAAACACAACCTTTAATATATATAATTATTATTATCCGTCCCAAGAGGTAGCCGAGTTGGTTGAGTAAGACATGCTTGTAACCAATGAAATTTACCTTCTAGCGTTGGTTTGCAGGCTATTGGGTCAGATTGATGGTTTACCATGTGCGCACTCAAAGTAACGGTTGTGGTTATTATCCCAAATATATTTAATTTAACATTATATTAATTTATCATCATATAAATTTAAAAATATCGAGCAAATTATAAAAGATTTACAGTAGTGCATTTTTTGGAGGTCAAATTGACCTAAAAGACTACCTGAATGAAAAAATCCTATGGATATAAAAGAACAAAATTCTAGAAGATTAAAACTAAAAGTACAAAACCGGAAAACCCAAGATCAAAACTAGAATAATCTAGATCTAGACTCTCTAAGAAAAACAAGGACAAAAGTATATATTCAACCACAAAATACAAATTAACAATTTGAATTGAATGATGGTTCAATCGATGACTGATAGAATCAGAGAGAGGGATTCGAAATAAATTCGGGGGAGAGAAAAACGTTTTAAACAACACATGTAGACAATAAATTTCCGTTTGAGATGGGTGGGTGGAGCCATATAACCACCACAACAAGTAGTTTCCATCAAGTTGAAAAATCACTTCAGTGAAGAGATGGGGACTAATAAAAAACGAGAGGTTAGAATGACTTATAGTTAAAAATAGACTTAAATAGTTTATTCCACTCACATTTTTTTCTATTTAGTCTCTCGATAAAAAAATTATTGGTAACGGCTTTTTATTCATCAAAAATCTATAATTTTAGTCACCGCGCGTGGTGTTTTTTTTTATTCTGTCCCGTGTCACCATATTGTCTCATAAATAGTCCTTCGACTTTTAATTCTATTTTTATCCTCATAATTGTTTTTTAATATCTTTTTATATTATGAATATAGAGTATCGCGAAATTTGCGATACTCTGTATAAAAAAAAATACCCAAATGGTGACCTTTTTCTCTTCTCCACAATGTCTAATGCTACTAGTATCACTAACCCTCTCGTTACCAATAACGATACTAAATCTTCTATAGTGTTCTTCAAGTTACACAAACAAAATTATACTCCCTCTCAAAATCATACGCAAATATCCGGATTTTTACCCTAATCTCCTCGACCCAATTGATTTTCACATCAACTTTCGCTCTTCTCATTAATAGAAAGAAATTCGATGTTTGGATCACACTTTCCATTGGAAATACGAATAAATAATTGAACCTCTTTGGAGATAAAGTGCAATACAACTCGGATTTATCTTTTTTCTCTTTGGATCGGAATTTAAACCTCTGTGCAGAACCTTTAGCAACCAAACCCATTCCAATTTCAATCGAGTCACTATCTCTAGAAAAACTTGATTTTAGTATATTATGCCTGGCCACTTCCCTTCGTATTGTAGCATATGCTGTTTCCACGGAAGGAAGAGGATCCTTTTTCAGGATATCTCTCTTGACTGGTTCCAGCTTGTCATTAATCGCAATTAGCAATTGATAGAGTCTTTGTTCTTGAGTCTTCTTATTGTAGATCTGAATGTCTTCTGGGTCTTTCATAGGGTTCGGATCTCGCCTATCTATAAACATCCAGATGTTCTGCAGTTTGTTCCACAAGTCTTCTAGTGTATCGGACCCTTGCCTTAATGAATTAGCCCTCTTATGAATGTCAAACACGTGTAACGAATCTGTGCCAAAACTGTATGTGGTGGCTAACCCATCCCAGAAGGATTTTGCAGTGGGATATTGCGAGACATTATTCACCAAGCTGGATTCAAGATTCTGGATGTGAAAACACATTGATCATCTTGTTCCTACCTTGTGTATGTTTTGTCAGTTTTGGATGGAGGTGTCGGCTCCCCTGTAATGTGAGAACCTCTCCCCCTTCCCCCAATTGATTTCTTCATCAGGTTTGCCCATAGGGCATAGTTGTCACCACCAAGTTTAATACCTAGGGATAAATTCTCGGGATTAGTTGTTTGTTGTTGTGTTCCGAGACCATTTCTCAGAATGACAGCAATCTGTATTGTTAATTCATCAAGGATTTGACTGACCACGACTTCATTGCCAGCCATCTTTGTTGAGGATGTTCAGAATTCCCAGAATCACGTGCTCTGATACCATGTTAAAAAACAAAGAGAGAAGTAGCCGCTACCATGTTAAAAAACAAAGAGAGAAGTAGCCGCAGGAAGCGGGTAAGGTTTTGTGTTTATTAGAAAATGTTCATTTTTATTTTATTGATGCATTAGAGATGTTAACTCAATAGTAAGGCTCTCAATATATAGAGAACTTAGAGGCCTATACAAGGAAACTTAATACACTGAATATTCTAACATTAAATGATAGAAAAGGCTTTGAACAGTAACTCGTCCCTGGACTATCGACTTTGGTGACAGATAGTCCCTGGACTTTCAAAAGTCCGTTCGTAGTCCTTGGACTATCCAGTTTGGTGACATATAGTCCCTGGATTTTCAAAAGTCCGTTGGTAGTCCCTGGACTATCCAGTTTGGATAAAGTTAGTCCCATGCGCATGTTTATTAAGGGGACTAACTTTATCAAAAATAGAAAGCCAAAGGACTAATTTTATTGAAAATGAATAGTTGAAGGACTATCGGTCACAAAATTTGATAGTCAACACATGCCAATGAATTAAATTTATCCAAACTGGATAGTCGAGGGACTACGAACGGACTTTTGAAAGTCGAGGGACTATCTGTCACCAAGTGCGATAGTCCAGGGACGAGTTACTGTTCAAAGTCTGATAGAAAACGTGATAGTCAAATGACGAATCAACGATTTAAACCTTACAAATACAAAAATGAATTTCTCACAAAAATAAAAATAAAAAATAAAATGATGCTATTCAAAGATTTAGAGTTTATAAAGGAAAGAGAATTTACCCTTCCGAATTCTGATTATTATATTATATTATATTATATTATATTATAAAATCTATTCGGATTTCAAGATAATTATGTTTGTTTCTGAAAATATTTTGTATGAACACGGCCGTAATAAGAATGTTGGGTAATTGTGTGTATTTAAAATTCAAAAATGATTACTATAGCAGTAAAAGGTATTATAATATTTTACTATCAATCATACAATTAGAATGTTTGGCAATTGTGTGTATTTAAAATTCAAAAATGATTACTATAGGAGTAAAAGGTATTATAATATTTGACTATCAATCATACAATTATACAATTAGATAGAGGAAATTATGAAAATTGTTCTTTTAATTAAACCTATTGGTATTAAAAAGTCAAATTGTAAAATATAGTTACCATTTTAGATAAAAATATGGTTTTACAATAAAATATCATATAAAATTACTAAATATAACTACCACAATTTCAAATTTAACGATAATATCTTTTTATTTTTTTTAGAACCTAACATCTTTTAATTCAATACTTCTATGTTTCAACACATCCATTTTAAAATAATTTATGTACAATTTTTTTACTTTTTCTCTCAAACACATAAATATTTTTATCTAAAAGAATCTCAATTCGAATTTGATTCGAATTTGATTTTTAAGGTAGGGTTTGAGATAAATGAATATTGTTTTGCGTATGAAATGAGTTTCAGAACTCAAAACCGAGTGAATTCGGTCAATGAATTACAATTAGTCCAAATCGAGTCAATTATAGCTTGGTTTGTGTTTTTAACCTAAGGTCTAAAAAAAAAACAAATATTGTTGGCCACATCAAAATTTCTACCATAAAATTTGCCAACCATGGGTCGATTTGATTGTATGAGCCAAAGCTGGTATGATTTGGGTGTAATCGCTCATATTTGGACTCTAAAACTTATTTTGGACACCAAACAACTTTCATAGACCTTAAAACTTACCCAACATAAACCCAAATGTGATTTAGATTTTTTATTAAAATATTCAAATTTATGTGTTAAAGGGAGAAAATGTGAAGAAATTATGCATACAATATTTCAAAACTTACCGTCGGAGGTGGATTTTTGACGAATTGAAAAAGTTTAAATTTATGAAGAATGGGTTGCTGTATTTATTTTAAAAGATTTGATTTTTAGATTTGTATGAGTTTTTTTATTTGTGACTATGTTTAGTAATGAGTGACAAATTGAGCGTAAATAACTAAAGATAATAAGTATTTTTGGATTTTTCAATCACTAATACTTTATAAAGATTTAAAAATCGATTCAAAACTACATTTTATAATTATGGATTTATATGTAGTTGTTTACTTTTATATAATCAACCATTCTATAAGATTTGATTATTAATTATTTAATTAAACATAGTAAAAAAACATTGTGTGTAACTATTAATTTCATAATTAATTATAATCAATGATCTTATAATCTTTAACTATTAATACAATATCTGAACACTCTCTCGCAAGTTGGTGAATAAATGTCACACATGTCCAACTTGTTCAAAAACATTGAGGACACTAAACTTGAAACATATTTAGTAAGGATATCAATCAATTTGATAAATTTCTCAATAAACATGTTTTGTAAGATCATGTTGTCCAAGATTACGAGCAATATCACATGTTAATTTATTATTACAATAAATTATGATTGGTTGCCTAGGAAGAAAACCAATATCCATCGAGAGAAATCATAGCTACAATAATTCACATATTTTAACCACCGCATCCCTATATATAACATCCGCGCTTGAACACTCAATAATGTTTTGTTTATCGATTCTCCATTTAACGAGATTACCACGTCAAAATATGAAATTTATTCAACTATATATTTTATCATCTATTACTCCAGCCTTATCAGCATCGCTACATGCCTCTTTTTATGGATAATTAGAATTTTTGTGAATAAAAAATATTTTCTAAGAGCAGATTTAAGATACCTTAAAATGCACTTAATAATATTCATATTTTATGCTCTACTATTATGCATAAATCAAACCAATGCATATGCAATATATGGTCTAGTATGTGCCAAGTACACCAATCTTGCAACAAGTCTATGTTATCTTCATTCATCAACATGCATATGATTATTGACAACAAATAACTTTAATCACTCTTTTATTGGTGTATTGACTGGTTGAAATGTGTATTGACTACTAGTTTTCTGTAATAGATCTAAAACATAATTTGATTAAGAGAATTATTTTATTAGAAAGTGAAAACGTTAATCCTAAAAAAATATATGAAGTGACCGAGGTCTTTCATTTCAAATTTTCTTGACATATAACTTTATAAAGAATTTTTTTATCGGGATCATTTCCTATCATTACCATGTCATTAAGACACACACAAAGAGCAGTGATCTTACTGATGACGCGGCGGAAAGAGAAGAAGAAGCAACGATAGATGAAACCCTAATTCAAGGGTAACATGATGAAACCCTAATCTAAGGGTAACAAAAATTGAAATTTTCAGAGATAAAAATATATTATTCCAAAAAATTCAAAATAACTTAAGGCATATGAGGCTTTATATAATAGCTTCTCAAAACCCTAAATTATAATACAAGGAAATAAAATAAATATTTTTAAATAAAATAAAATAAAATAAAATCTTAATATAATTAGATTTGATTTAAATACATAAGATATTTGAATAAAATAAAATAAACAAGTCTTTTGTTTGGACTTTCTGGGCTACATCATCCTCTCTTGTCAAATTCGTCCTCGAATTCACAACACCATCACCATCAAGAACCCAAATTATTTATTTTATTTTATTCAATCGTCACATTGTGAATTATAATTGTTGACCTTATCGGAATAAGATAAATTCTTCTCGAGTATTCCTTATTCGAAGTCACATTGAAGCCATCCAGTTGAAGGAAAAAAATAGTTTCGAAAACCTTTTCATAGCCTGAAGACAACATCCACATGTCGAGTTGATGAAAAAAATGGTTTTGAAAACCTCTTCATAGCCTGAGACAACATCTCGATAAGCAATATTTACCTTGATTCGACGATTGGTAGCCAATTTAAACTCCTTCAGTAACCAGTCAATACGATCGTCATTGAAACGGTTGGTATGCCCCCTCATACTCAAACGATCTTCCCGATCTTCATGACCATGTGTGTTGTTCTCTTCTTTAAACCTTGAATCATATGAAATCAGGATTCAGGAACATGCTTGACCCGTATCAGGAACTGAGGCTCTGATACCAAACTGATGACGCGGCGGAAAGAGAAGAAGAAGCAACGATAGATGAAACCCTAATTCAAGGGTAACATGATGAAACCCTAATCTAAGGGTAACAAAAATTGAAATTTTCAGAGATAAAAATATATTATTCCAAAAACTTCAAAATAACTTAAGGCATATGAGGCTTTATATAATAGCTTCTCAAAACCCTAAATTATAATACAAGGAAATAAAATAAATATTTTAAAATAAAATCAAATAAAATCAAATCTTAATATAATTAGATTTGATTTAAATACATAAGATATTTGAATAAAATAAAATAAAATAAACAAGGCTTTTGTTTGGACTTTCTGGGCTACATCACTTACCATGTTCTTTAAAATAAAAATAAATATGTTCTAAAATACATTGATGGTAGCCAAAATACCTCGTGGACTTCGTGAATCTTCCAAACCAAGCTCTCAGATATTATTCTAATCCATACAATGATTTTCTTATTATAGTATTTTTACTTTTTGACTATGCACTTTTGGAGTCATGCACCCCAATGGAAATTCCATGTACAATTCTTTGAACTCGCTATATATATTTTGTTTACATCAAATTGTTGTCGTGGTCATCGAGGTTCACAAACATAAACAATAAATCTCGTACTATATTTATTCTAGCTACATATGCAAATACATATATATATATAATCAATTTCATGGGTTTGGGTGGACCCTTTTACCAATAGTCTTGGTTTAATCTGTTAAATTATACCATATCATTTATAATTGACATCATAAAGCCACTAATACCCAAATGTGCTTCCCTTTATAACAATGAACAAGTTTTTAATTCCATTTAAAACTCAGGTCAACTAAAGCTTCTCGCGCACTGTTAGAAATAGGTTGAGTAGAAAAATAATTTCTAAATGATTTTTTTTATTTAGACTAGTGATGGTTAGATATATAATGATTCATAAGGTATTTAACTTTACTAGAAAGTTCGGGTTCATATATGGGTTTTGAGATACCCCTAATTTGACGTGATGTAATTTTTTTTATGGCTCATTCACTATAATATGATCATACTTAACATGTAATTAGTTTGGTATATCAGTTGTATGTGGTATTATAGAATTAAATGGAGATTAATCTACAAATTTATTTTATGGACCGTGTTTATCATGTTCATCACCATAGTACTTTTCATCACGTTCATGAGAACTATGGTCCAAATTTATATCATACAAATCCAATTCATCGACATTTTTATTACCAAGTTTAGGATAGTCCTTTTCATTTTCGTTTAAATTATAACTAGTTCATAGAGTTTACACTTATAACGATAAGAAAATCATTGTTAAGACCCTGAAATTTCTTGAAGATACTCACTTTGATATTTCGGATTAGAGGAGAAATATATTACTTTCCTGTGAAAAATTAGATACACGTAACAAATATATTTTTGTTTCGAGGGTGATAACATTGATACCCTTTTTATAAAAAAAACATATCCTAAAAATATGTCACAATATACGAGGTATCAACTTATTTTGTTGATATTTATAAAGATGCACCAATGTTACACAACGAAAGACATGAGAAAGAAAATGTGGAATATATGGAACAAAAGTTGTATCAATGCGAACCTAAGATGATGTACAGTAACCAATAGTATTGGATGGTGTTCGGTTGATCAAAATATTACATGGATAAGTTGTGTGTACACAATTGGATAAAAACATAAGTACTTTTATAAATGAGTTACATATAACCTCTAGCAAACTGTTTTTTGCTATGTCACCCCATTCTTTTATAGTGTATGAGAAGAAGTAGTTTGATGAATGATTCAATGGGCATCAAAATCCCTCTTCAATTTAAAACTCCAATAGTAGCCTCCATTATCACTATAAAGAACATGGACATTTGCATTATACCTACTACAAATTATTTTACTAAAGTTTTGAAATAACAAGTTGCTTTATTTTTTGACTTCACCAAACATCCTCATGTCATTCTCGTGCAATCTTTAATAAAAGTAACAAACCAAGGTGAATAATTCAAAGTAGCAAATTTAGATGGCCCCCAAACATCATAATAGACAATGATACAAATAAGGGAACTTTTATGATGGAAACAAGGCTTGGTAACCTTTTTTCAATTTCACATCAAAACTAAAAACATCAAAATTTACAGATACACTATGAACTAAATTTTTCATGTAACCAAAATAAGCATGTCAATATATAGTTTTTTTTCTTTTTCTAATTCAAAACTTCTAATTTTCAGAGCTTTTCACGACTTTTAGACACCAAATTTAAGAAATATAGTTTCTTTCTCTATCACCATAACCAATCATTTGTTTGGTTTGAATGCTCTTAAATACATGAAATTGAAGGAAAAAATGACAACACAAGATAATGCAACGATCATTTGAGAAATTGATGAAATATTGTAATTCAAAGAGGGGACAACCAAAACTATATCCTAATCCGAGGTGTTAGTAATACAAAATAATCATTCTCAAATAATCGTAATTTTAGTAGCACCGACAGTGGAAACAAAACTTTATGAGGAATTTTAAGAGATGAAATTTATATAGAATCATGTATCACATGATATGTAAAACTATAGTCAAATATATATATGCACTATTAGAAACAAATGTTGAGATATTTAAACACTTACCACCATTACTTGTTGTTGCCAAAGTCGATGATTTTTCACGACTATCAATTATTAGAGTAGAGTTATTCTCAGAACTCTTCACCTAAGAATAAATGATATGATTCATTATTCTCGATATATCACATGTTCATGACCATAGTAAGGCATAATGATTTTATGACTCGTAGATCAAAATCTGGTTTACATATAATTCAAGAAATAATATAATAATACCAATTTGAAAATAAAAATAAAAAATTTAATTGATATTTTTATTTATTTGTATATATAATTAATATGATATTAAAATGATTGATATAATTTATTTATCTTAAAGTATCAAATTTTAAAAACCAGATAGTATCGAGAGAAAGAGATAAACTCCTTAATCTCTCTAGAAATTTTAATTTTTTTAATATCTACAAATAATTGTCATTGATTTTCAAAATACTCTACCGATCTTTTCAAATTGTGCTTCAATCTCCCATTTGTTTCAATTTTTCTACAAAACTTTGGAGTAAACTATGACAATTATTCAGACCGTTAAAATATAATGCATATTGGATTGTTACTCGAACACAAAAAAGAAAAGAAAATAAGATGTTAAAATCTCTCGCTTGCATAATTCATGTATCCTAAAGTGTATCTATTATAAATCGGCACTATAAAATGTTGTTATTCACAGATAATGGCTAAGCACATGTTTATTTTATATGATAATCAACAATGGACCAAACATGTTCCATACAAATTATGGTATGCGGAATAATTCTGCAATATGTACTCTTATCCACCACTTTAATAAACCATGATTGCTAATTGTGCGCAACATGAAAGTATGACACGATCGTGTAATCAACACATGTAAACTTTGAACATTGCCTACTTTACCAAATTTGAGATCGCTTAATTTAAATAATTAGAAATAAAATGAAAAATAAAGTCATTGTACCATTAATGACTTAAGTGCATGCATACAACTATAATACAATTTGAAAAACTAAAAATAAAACAATACTTCTACTGAATCTGAATATCATTTAGAGGTAGATTACCCCCATGAATCTTGTGTTCATGAAAGACTATGGACATTAAAATCTTAGTTGAAAAGATGAAAAAGAGAAAGATGAATCTTTCTTCTTTACTATAATCTCATCTGAAGTATTTACTAAAACTGAATAATAAATACCTGGTTTTGAATTAACCTCAGCTTACATCAAGAGTTCATTTGTTAAAACGTATGAAATATTTTGTATCTCCTAAATTTCATATCAATCTGGAGATGATCAATGAGAAAACTTGTCTAAAACCAGTTGAAGTATATTAAATCTTTTTCATTTTTATACCATTATGCTTCAAGATACTATTAATGTATGTCATTTTTTATGAACCTACAGAATTACTAAGAGTGATCCTTATAATCATTGGATCTTTAATACATAAGACGCCTCATCTAGAAAATTTAGAATTAATTTTTTGATGAGTAGAAATTTCTTGGGGGCATGCAAGTGGTTACTTTAACTATTGGTAATGAAATGACAAGTATCTCTAAATGTGAATCTAGTGATATGGAATTTATAAAGTTTGTATTATTTTAGTAAGTCAATTTCAAGACTACAATGATATTACTACTTGATAGATTACGATTAAGTAATGTGACACTTATGCTGAAATATCATAAATAAATTTCTTAATAGCCACAAACGTTAAATCTATTATATATGAATATCACTGTTACAAAACTGTTGATCTTCCTTAAGGTTGATTGACTTCTACAACTTATTAATCTTAATTAATATAGTAATTGAGTTGTAACATATTTGTACAGTTTTCTTAATGTTACCATTCTGAAAAATTTGATATCAATATTCATTTAATAAAACTTAATTTTTGAAGTTTGCATGATGGGAAATGATTATCTTAAAAGAGTATTTCGAAGAATGTGAAATAAATGTTCTCTTAAAAGGTAATTGTTTTTCACATTGAATGAAATATATTTGGTGTAATACGTTCTTCATATCTTAATTGAATTATCTTACATCAATTTGTATTCTTGTTACAATAGTCCATAATATTTCTCCTCTATATCATAATATATCATAATATTATGTGACTTTATAGAAGCTTAAACCGAATTATCCTCTATATCATAATATTTCTAATGTTTTACAGAAGATAATTTTAGATTATTTTGTTTCACCATAAAAGATCTTAATATTATTATAGAATTATTTATAGAAGCTTAAACCAAATTCTCCTCTATATCATAATATTTCTAATGTTTTACAGAAGATAAATTTTAGATTATTTTGTTTCACCATAAAAGATCTTAATATTATTATAGAATTATTTATGGCGATACAAGAGCTGAAGCTGCATTATTTATTATTCTATGCAGAACACTTTATGATATTGCATAAGCTCAAAACTAGAAGCTACTATACTTCCTTAACTTTTTATAATTTCTTAAATATAGCATGGGCTACCACAATTACTTAATATAAGTGAGAATCTATATATTGATTATTATAGCGGAATAAGAAGATGATCGGTAATTAATGATCAAATTTTTATATATTGAATATAAACTGGTGGTGATTATTTTTAACTCAGGGTAATTTTGTTTGAAGTTTTGTGGAGTTTCAAAGGTATTAAATGTCTAAGTGGTTTTTAGTGAGATATTTGAGTTGTCTGATTAAATGTTCATTACCCTCATTAATGAAAGTGGTTGGGTATTTATACCCTTAATTATGGGCCACATGGGCTTTCGGGTCATACTTATAAATTCGGGTCGAGTTCAAAAACTCATTAGTTATTAAGCAAGCAAGTAATTAGCTTAGTCATGAAGTGATTTAGTTTTTAATACATTAGTCCTGTTCGGATGATTCAGTGGGTAGTGTGTGTCCAAAATGCCCCTGTCCGGTTTCTACAGTGAGTGGTAAGAAACTCCGGACTCATCAGTAGCCCCCTTTTTAGGTTATGTTCGAAGGCCTTTGGCAAGACCTAAAAAATAGCTCATGAGTACTCATAACAATGTCCGGACAGATTTCGAACTTGCGTAACGGCTTTATCCAGACTGGTGAAACTCTTAGAAACTCAAAGGTTTTGCCAGAGATCGTGGGACACGTGTCCTTCTCTTATTTGCCTCACCGGCCATTTTCCCCCTAGAACGGCGCTCACACTCATTTCCTAAAGTAACCTCTTCAATTAATGCTGGTAACGTCAGCGCCGTCTTTAATCATTACTCCCATATTTTCGTATTCTCCTAGGTTTCAAATCATCTTTTGTCTCTTTAATATAAATTAAACCATTTTCATTGTTTTACCATCTTCATTATCTCCACACTTTTAATCTATAAAGTTTTTACCTCTCAAAAAACCCTTTTCTTGGTGTAAGTTTATGTTCACAGCAAGAAACACCCTTGTAAAAGGTGGGTGACTAAACTTGTCGGAGTTAGAAACTGCTCAAAAAGTCGAACGAGAAAGGCGCATTGCTGATGACCTCCCTGTTTCTCCTATCGAAAAATCTAAAACACCAAGTTCAGAGCCTGATCGGGGTTCGTCTTCTGCCAGAAGTTCGAAACCCAGAAGGTTATTTTAACCCAATCTTTCACAAATCGTTTCAGGCTCATCGGTTCAGCAATCAGAGCTCCTTTTACACCGCTTGCTTGCTTAGTATCCGTGTCTGAATGAAATTCAACTAAGAAGTCAGCCACAGTTTGGGCTTTAACTGCTGTTCGAGGGGAAAAATCAATGTCGTAGTCTCCTAGCTCTACTGACCACTTGGTCATCCTACTTGAAATATCTGCCTTTTGAAGAACGTTTTTCAAGGGAAAAGAGGTCCGGACAATGATAGAATGAGCCTGAAAGTAGGGCCTCATTTTCCTTGCAGCAATTACTAGGGGTAGTGCTAATATTTCAAGCTTTAAATACCATTTTTCTACATCTATCAAGCTTTTGCTGATAAAATACACCGGAAGAGGATAATTATCCACCTCCCTTACCAATACTGCATTTATAGCACAATCAGAAACTGCTAAGTACACGAATATGGTCTCTCCCTCAATTGGTTTAAACAAGGTTTTAGGGGAAAATAAGTGCTTTTTAATTTCGTCGAAAGCCTCGTCACACTGTGGAGACCAGTTGAAATCTTTTGCACCTTTCAAATTTTGAAAAAATGGGGCGCACCTGTCCGAAGACCTTGAAATAAAACGGTTTAACGCAGCCAACCTTCATGTCAATCTTTGTACTTCTTTAATATTTCGAGGAGGCTCCATTTGTTGGAAAGAATTAAGTTGGTATGGATCAGGTTTTATCCCTTTCTCACTTATCACATATCCCAAGAATTTTCCAGAACATACTCCGAAGACACACTTTTATGGATTCAATTTTAAATTTACTTTCACCAAGTTGGCAAAAGTTTCCTAGAGATCTGCCAAGTGTAGCTCTTCGTCCATACTTTTTACCATCATGTCATCGATGTAGACTTCCATGTTTCTTCCAATCTGATCAGCAAAAGCCTTATTTACCAACCTCTGATAAGTAGACCCATCATTTTTTAACCCAAACGACATCACCTTGTAACAATAGAGGCCCCTGTCAGTGACTAATGTAGTATGTTCTTGATCCTTTGGATATACTTGAATCTGATTATACCCGGAGAAGGCATCCATAAAGGACAACAACTTGTTTCTAGATGTGGAGTCCACCAACTGATCAATTCGGGGGACCGGATATAAATTTTTTGGGCAAGCTCTGTTGAGATCTGTGAAATCGATGCACATACGCCACTTACCATTTTTCTTCTTTACCAACACCGGATTGGCTATCCATAAAGGGTATTGAGATTCCTTTATGTGCCCCACTTTAGTAAGCCGGTCAACCTCTTGATCTATGACATCAGCTTTTTCCTTAGAAAAAGCTCTCCTCTTTTATACAACAGGTGTTACATCCCTCCGGATGGATAGTTGGTGTGATATAATGTCTGCTGGCACTCTGGTTACATCAGCATTGCACCAAGCAAAGCCATGCTGATGGTCTTTCAAAAAATCTAACATTTTATCCTTCAATCCTGATGTCATCTTGGACCCTATCTTGACACTTTTTTCTTCAGCCAAAGAGTGAGTTTCGACTTCTTCAATTGGTATTAAAACACCAGGGGTCCCTCTGGGGTCATCAATTTCACCCTCTCCCCAGAGGGCCCCTCAAACTACTATTCCTCACTGATCTGGACTGCCCCCAACGTTCGAGGGGCCAGTGCTGTTGCATAACACTCTCTTGCTATCTTTTGACTGCTTCGAACAACTCCCACTTGTCATTGTACAACATATCTCAAACATTGGTGGACTGTTGAAGCCACAACATGCATCCTGGAGAGCCAAGATCTCCCCAAAATGGCATTATAACAACTGGGACAATCCACCACAATAAAAAGTATTCTAACCATTTTTTAAAAGGGCCCTTGCCCAACAAAACCTCCTCTTCGAACTCCCCGATCACATCTGCTGAACTTCCAGTGAAACCACAATTAACCTGTTCGAACGTTGAATTACTGATGGATTCTTCATTTTTTTGTAGGAAATCGGAAAGAGAATATTGGCTGAACTTCCGGTGTCCACCGAAATTGGCCTTATGTCATTGCCACCAATGGATGCACCTAAGACAACAACATCTTCATGGGGACCAGCAATGTCCCTCAAATCTTCATCATCGAAAACAATAAAAGGAAATGGAGTTTGTGATTGATATGAAGTCATGCCTCCTTCCAGTTGGGTAGCTAAAGTATGAACGTGCCTCTTTCTCGAAGAAGCAGTTGGTGCAGTCATGGTGTCTCCCCCGAATATTGTAAGCGACTCGAAAAAGCTGATAAGTCCGGACACCGTCTTGCAACGCTCTGTAATAACACCCACTTTATTCCGAGTTGGATAAAGGTCTAAATATTCTGACTATACATCAAACTTTTCGATTATCACCATAGCCCCATCCGGAGCCGATGTGCCTGCATTATTTGGACCAGTCCGATGAGCACTATCAGGCCTATTTCCACTTCTTCTTTTAACATAAGCTCCTAACTTTCCTCTTTCAATTGAATTCTGCACTTCTTGCTTCAGTGCAATAAAATATTCAGTGGTATGGCCAATATCATGGTGATATTGACAGAAACATTTATTACGACTCTCCCTGGGAGATTGTAATGCAGCCGGCCTTCTGAAATGTACTTCGTCTTTTGTTTTGTCATAAATAGTGGCTACGTTTTCTTTCAACTCTGCAAACCACTCCGGTTGAACCCAAGGCCCTCGCTTGTTTCTAGATTGCTGGCTCTCGGCTGGTGCAGTTGGATGGGATTGAGCCTTGGCTCTGTTATGACCCTGCCCGGCTTCCTTGGCCTTGTTCTCGGACTGGTTCTGATTTTGATTTGGTGCAGCTGGAGCAGACCTCACCTGCCTGTGCACCCTGGTTTTCTTTGTTTCATCCATATTAATCTGTTTACCAACCTGATTCAGCAGACCTCCCCATGTCATGGCCTTTTTCCTGGTTACTGAATCAGCCAAGTTTCCAGGGTTGAAGCCCAGCCTTAGAGAAGCTATTGCTAATTGTTCAAAGCAATCAGCCAATCCATTTTTGGTATTTACACAACGAATTATGTATTCTTTTAAGGTTTCGTTTAGTTCTTGGGCACAATGGATAATTGTATCTCCATTGCCCTTTACTTCCTTACTTCCAACGAACTGCCTATGAAAGGCCACCCGAAAAGTGTCAAATTTTTTGATGCAACCCTATGGCAGACTATTGTACCACTTCAAAGCACTCCCCGTAAAATATTGGGAGAATGCTCGACAAAGTAACTTATCGTCATCATCAAACTTCATCATAAATTTTTTGAATTGTTCCAAGTGGTTATCTGGATCTTTACTGCCATCATATTTTCCCATTTTTGTAATGTCAAACCTCTTAGGAAGGTTTCTGGATAGTATCTTGGAGGGAAATGGAGATTGTCTCCAATTCAGGCCACGATTTAATACAGTATCTTCGTTGGGAGTTGCAAAGATACCTGGCTCATCATGGAAGGTAAAAGGATCCATTAACAAGCGGTCTACGTGTCTCCGGCAATAACTATGACTGCGAGACAACACTTTACCCAGATGCCTCTTCAACCTTCCATGCACGTCCCTCTTTCTTGAGTACTTTTTAACCAACGTTTGTTTCTTTTTAGAACGGCCTTCATCGCTGCTGGATGACAAGGATTTTTCAACTCCATCTTCATTTGAGGAACTACTAGAAGACTCTGAGTCTGAATCTGAACTCTCTACCGGTTTATCTGTATGATGAGCTGCCGACACCTTAGACTTCTCTTTGGTTCCCATCTCTGCCCTTTTGGCAGCCCTCAAAGCTCGTATTTTAACCTGTCTCGCTCCTCAATCGTACGTTCATCATTTTATCCCACCACTTCTGCCAAAGCTGGTGGCACTTCTTGCTCGTACGGATTCATCCAAACTTTTTTTCTCGATGGTTTCGAATGCTAGATTCAGGCACCTTCTTCTCCCAATGTGGTCGCCAATTTGGTGGTGATTATTTTCAATTGAGGGTAATTTTGTCTGAAGTTTTGTGGAGTTTCAAAAGGTATTAAATGTCTAAGTGGTTTGTAGTGAGAGATTTGAGCTGCCTGGTTGTATTAAATATTCATTACCCTCATTAATGAAAGTGGTTGGGTATTTATACCCTTGACTATGGGCCACATGGGCTTTCAAGTCATACTTATGAATTCGGGTCGAGTTTAAAAACCCATTAGTTATTAAGCAAGTAAGTAATTAGCTTAGTCATGAAGTGATTTAGTTTTTAATACATTAGTCCTGTTCGGATGATTTAGTGGGTGATGTGTGTCCGAAATGCCCCTGTCCGGTTTCTACAGTGAATGGTAAGAAAATCCGGACTTATCATAAACAAATCATTTTTGAACTTTCTCTAAAATCAGGATTGTCCACTAAATATCTACCCTTAACTGATATATTCCAAAAAATAATGTATGAAATTATTGTATTGTCTCAAATCTAAATTTGGGTAGTTGTTTATAAAAGACTTTTATACCAAATGAAGATAATTATTATTGTATCAGACTCAAGTTCCTAATGGTAGGTCTGTAAGGTTTTTCTTGTACTAAACATCTCCAAATTAAAAAAAATCTTAAATAAGGCTTAAGCTATGTCTAAGGTTTAATGTACCAATTTTATAGTAATTTGAATTCTAAAAAAAAATTAATAAAAAATTATTGCAGAGTAAACTCTTTCTCTCTCTATATATATATATATTGAAATATGTTCACAGTATAGTAAAAATCTTATTTATAGTTATATATGAAATCGAATATCTTCATGATAATTGTCTAATATTGTTCAAATATTTTCATTGCTCTTTACATACCTATTTAATTTCTTTGGTATGCTTCTATTTGACGTGTCCATCATATGTATGAATATTTAGAATACTCAAAGGGTTCTTAATTTGAGAGATATGTCATAGACGCTTTCATGAATGTGTATTTACTGTCCTAATACTCAATTTATTTTGTTGTATGATATATAAATATGAACAGTGGGCATTGCGTGATTTAAAGTTAATTTATTTTGTAATTCTTAGACATATTAATTATCATTATATGTAAATCTATTTTAGCATCACTTATTTTTGGGAATTTAATGTATCCCCTAAATGAAGATAAAAATATATTGTTGGAGAGTAAACTTCATCACATACTTGGTCCGGAATCCTATGCTTCTAACATAGAAAAGAATATAGTGTATATAAGTGTGAGGGATGCCTCAACTAGTAAGAGACCTTTTGGGAGTGTACCAAAAGAAAAGCCATGCAATCCTTCGGGCTCAAAGCGTACAATATCTTGCTAGTATGTGAGGCACACCTATATATTTTAACATGGTATCAGAGCCAAGTTCGTAGCAAATGTAGGATTCAATGTAAATGTGTTTAATATCCAGCGATGTGTTTCCGCTGTGATTAGGCGACATTATTCCGCCCATCAACACATCCATCGATATGATTCCGCTGTGATTGGGCGACGTTTATTCCGCTCGGCGATATTTATTCCGTCGATTAATGAGGTCAAGTTTAAGGGCGGATGTTGGAGAGTAAACTTCATCCCATACTTGGTCCAGAATCCCACATTGCTAATATTAAAAACAATAAAGTGTATATAACTGTAAACCCTCCCTCAACTAGTAAGAGAACTTTTGTGAGTGTACCAAAAGCAATGTCGCGCGGGACTGATCACCTAAAGTGGAAAATACATTGCTAGTATGTGAGGCACACTTATATATTTTAACTCTTTTGGAGAGTAAACTTCATCCCATACTTGTTCCGGAATCCCATGTTTCTAACATATAAAAGAATATAGTATATATAAGTGTGAACCCACCTTAACTAATAAGAGGCCGGGAGTGTACCAAAAGAAAGCCGTGCGAGCCTTCGGACACAAAGCGGACAATATCTTGCTAGTGTGTGAGACACATTAAGATATTCTAACATATATCGCAACCAAGTTCGTATTAAATATGAGATTCAATGTAAATGTGTTGAATATCGAGCGATGTGTTTCCGCTGTGATTGAACGACGTTCATTCTGCATGACGACGTTTATTCCGCCGATTAATGGGATCAAGTTTAAGGAGGGATATTGTAGAGTATACTTCATCCCATACTTGGTCCGGAATCCCATGTTTTCAATATAAAAAAAAATACGGTGTATATAAGTGTAAAAAATACCTCAACTAGTTAAAGACATATTCTAACATATATCTAGCAACAATAAATAACTATTATTTGTAAAATTGTTTTATTTGCACTTAATTTTAGAAGTTTAATATATCAAATATCTAATATAACTATTATTTCTCATTATTGTTCAAACTTTTCAACTGAACCGGTATTGTTAATATTGATATTTTATTCAAGACTGGATCAAATATTAAATGTAAAAAATTGAACCGTCAACTTATAAATTATATTTTTATAATTGTTAAAATAAAAAAGTATACCGCCTAAATTTTTTTGACCGATTTCGATGTTGTATATTTTTCTTCCAATAAAATATATATATTTTATTTTGTTATTTGTTGGCCAATAATGAGAAAAACCTTTTTCTTCAAGTAAGTACTAATCGTGGTGTCTTGAAAGACCCTACTGGTCCTTTCCATTTTTAGTTCACCGTCAGACCGTTCGTTGTTGTTTTTTCTGTGTCAAATCAGCTATGCTACATTTTTGGAATACCGGTCTGTTATAACCACCCGCACTTCTTACCAGGTTAAAGTTCGATCAACCTTTGTGATAGGCTGATACCAACAAACGCACAACACCCTAATTTAAACGCTTCTCGATTTGTCTCTTCCCTAGGCTAATAACTGTCATGGTAGTTGGGAGCACATTTTTTCCAATGTGAATTTGGTCTTTCCTTGTTTCGTGATTGCGATCCGATATAAGCTCTCGTACTATTCTATAGATTTCTATTTTGCAGTTTTGCTTGTTTTCTGCCCCCAAGAATTCGGTTTAGTCGGTGGCAATACGGCATTCCTCGTTAATACTCGGTTTTGGGTCTTCAGATGAGACTTATCCAACAAATACCTCCGTATTTTTCTTTGTTTTGGCGCTGATAAAATATTCCTTATTCCCTTTTCACTCTTAGGTTAAGCAGATTTTTGAGCCTCATCCATTTTGTATCCCATGTTAGCTTTGATATATTTTAGTTTCCGATTTTATCGAGAAAGTCCATTACCTCAACCGGTTGTGATAGAGTAAGTGATTCCTATATCGAGAAACTATTTTCCGATTTTATCGAGAAAGTCAAGACTATTGATCAATTCTTAATAAAACATGTTAGTAATTCTATGATTCCTACCTATGTTAACAAACCCTTAAACTTAAACAATGTGCTTGGTAAAGGATTTGGGTACAAGGAAGGTTCTTCTAACAAAGAAAACTAAGAAAGGTCTGTACTATATCAACAAAGTTATAAATGGTTTTCCTAAATTCCTAAGTTTTGAGTTAGTTCTAGGAAAACTGTAACTCAAATATGGCACTATAGAGTGAGTGATCCTTCGCCTTATGTGTTGTTTAGAGTTCTAAACTCATGAAATTTTTCTTTTAATAAAAAATAGATTTCTTTTTGTGATTCTTGCCAACTAGGTAAGTTTGTAGACTACCATTTCCCACATAAAATTATCATGTACTAAACATACTAGACCTTATTCATTCTGACCTATGGGGACCAGCTTTAGGTATTACATTTTGTTTCTAGATGATCATAATATATTTTCTTAGGTATATCATCTCAAGAAAAATAGTGAAACTCTATTTGTATTTCTAGAATTACAAAAAAATAGTAAAAAAAAAAAATTAAAAAAAAATCAAAATCCTACAAACGGATGGAGGAGGATGAATACCAATCTTTTCTTCCCTTTACTAAGAACTGTGAAATTAAACTAAAAATGCCATGTCCATGTACTTCTACCCAGAATGGGAGGAAAAAAAGGAAACATAAGCATATTGTTGAGACTGACCTCACTCTCTTGGCTCAGTCTCAACTTCCTCTATCATACTGGTCTGATGCTTTTAGCACTGGTACCTTTCTCATTAACAAACTAAATACTGTTGTCCTAGACAACCAGTCACCCTATAAGCTAGTATATCACATAGAACGTTATTATTCAGTTCTGAAAGTGTTTTGCTCACATCCGACATTATCAAGATCATAAACTAAGTTTTCATTCAGTAAAATGTGTGTTCTTTGGATATTATGCTACTCAAAAGGGATAAAAATGTATTACACCTACAAGAAAACTCATCATTTCAAGACATGTTGTCTTCAATGAAGAAGAACTCCCTTGTGCTAATGATTCTTCAACACTATCCAACCTCAGTCTTTAGTATCTTAACCTATTTCACATTGGTTTAACACCTTTCCTAATCCCATAGGGTTCAATCATTCCACAACTAATACAATGCAGTGCAGACTTACATTTAATGCTTCAACGAAAAGAGGTATCCTAACTGAATCTTGTCTTCCATCTAAGGATCAATTGTCACCCATATCTTTTGCTCCACGATAAGAACATGTTATTATACTTTTCTTACGTTGCAAAAGAAAAACATACAAACACAGGTATCAACATTTTTCTTATGGATTATTAAGTAGGGCAACACTTTAAGCATCCAAATTTGGCCCAAGTACAACATCTAGTAATGCATCTGTCCTTCATATCACCTACCGGGTAAGTTGTATCCCCTGTAAATATTTACATTAATCATATATTTCTAAGTGATGAGAAAAAAGAAATGTACCCGATATCTATTCACTTTATGTCTCAATGTCACTATACAAACAGATGAACTGAAGACAATAATTTTAAAGAAATTTGAACATACAGCGTGTCTCATGTTTGGACGTCTGGGCCGCGGCAATTGCAATAGAAAGCAATAATAGAATAGCAAGTGCAATTATATATATTTTAGAGTTCATTTTTGCTTATTGAAGTGAAGGATTGGTGTTAAAGTTGGATATTCTGCTCTATTTAGGGAGGTTTAGTGGAGCTTGTTCATAAGGAAGACCGCATGTATTCCTGTCATATACGGCTTTGTTTATATTTGACTATTTTACACATTTTGTCGTTTTATTTAAAACCTTATCCATACTCCTCGCAAAATTGCAAAATTTTCCATGCTTTAGGAATTTGTTTTATTACGCAAAATAGTTGAAAAAACTGATGGAAAAAGATTCTTTTCAAAGGTTAAACCAAAATAATCTTAAATGGTAAGAGTATAGGTATAACAACATTTAATTTAATAATTTTAATTTTTTAAAAATCAGGTTTTCTGAATTTAAATTTTTTAATTAGTTATATCTCTAGTCTATTTTTAATTTTATAATTTATTTAATAACACTTGTTTTTTTAATAATATTAATATTGGTCATGTTTCTAGTAAATAGAGGAACCCATTTTAAAGTAATGTATTGTTAAACGTGTCAGGTTGTGGTGACCGTTGGCTTGACATCAAATTTGGCGTTTGATTAGCGTTTTTTAGATACGGCACTATCGGGTATCCGTTCAGGTTTTGAGATGAGACGATTGGTTAGTGTTTTCGTCCGTTGAAATATTATCCTCGTTTTGGAGATCGTTGTTCTCTTCAGATTATTTTTATTTTACTTATCTCATTTACGTTTATCTTACAGAGATAGTTGGTTTGTCTCTTTGTTGGTCTACTCGTTTCATCTATGTTTATCTTGCGGAGATGGTTGGTTCGTCCCATTTATGTTTATGTTACTGAGATGGTTGCCTCTTCTCGTTACTTGTTTTCCACTAATGAAACGGTTTCATACTAAATAAATACTATTTTTCATATAATTAGTCTTTATTATATCTTACCTCGTCATAATAAAAAATATACCCTGCTCGTAGTGCATGGCCTTATCTGGACTCCTCGCTAGTTCTTAATTGTAATTGTTCTTTTAAAGTAATATCTTAAATGACAAATGGAATAATATGGACAAGGTAAGTAATGAGTAAGAAACAATAATCCATATAAATATACGATAATAATCTCATATTATTAAAAGGAACCGTTGGCGTTGGCGTGCAACAAATTGTGAGTATGTCACGTTGTTTTCGCCATGTGGATGCAATACTGCTACTCGTAGCTTTTTCTAATACGTTTGGCATAGATATGCAAATGTTAAAGAGAATCATCCGAATTCGTATATGAATATTAAATCCAACGTGCAGATCAATTTTGGAGCAATAGGCGTATAAAAGGACTCGTCATCCTATTTTAAGTGTTTTTTCTATAGAGAACCATTGTGATATTCAAAGGCTTTTCTGCAACTTCATGAGTAAAGCTTTGAAGTTGTTGTTATCCCAATAACTAGATTACATTAGTATGTATCCTAACAAATTACATTATTTATATTTTTTGGATTAATCGATACTTTAAATTGTTAGAAAATTGAGGCAATGAGGTCTCAATTTAAATTATCGAGATTGCCTCTTGAATGTATTCACCTTAACGAGGTCATAATAATGAAAATAAGGGCACTAATACCAAAATCTCGTTCCGTAGCTAATTTCCAGAAACTCTAAAAAATTGATTTTAAACATTTTGAGCAATACCGTACTTCTGTCGGTAGACGAGGTGGAAAGGAGAAATTTTTTAAACCAATTCTTCAGTCAGTTGGCCACTAGTTACATTTAGATGTCTGAACAAAAGCATCAAAGCTTTAGACTCGAATATGGTATACCTAACTTACCCGTAACCCCAATGCCTAAGTTAGGAGAGTTAACTCAACAAGGTAGGGACGGTGAGACTTGTTTTTACACAACCGTTTTTATTGGATGTTACGGATACCCCTTCACATTTTCATACAAGTTTTCTTTAGGTATATTTGCATCTATCCAACCCAGTTGACAAAGATTAGCTAGCGCATGATGCTCAACATAATGCTAAGCTCCCTAAAGATATTTATTAGCTTAACAGATGTTTTGGCCAAATTAAAATATATAAGAAAGTCATAACCCCATTCTACTATGCATGTAACCGGGGTAGAAATAAGGTTGTGAATATACCCTCTTTTGACCATAATTAGACGAACTCTTTTGTTTTTATCTTGAGTAAGTGAGAACACTCAGTTGCTGCAGAATATAGATAACTCGAATGTATATGGATACAAAGACGTAAAAGGTGGTTTGGGAAATTTTATTTTAGGATATATTGATGTGTGTTTGCTTATACTAAAAATTTCTTATCTGCTAAATATGGGTACATAATTGGACCATTACAAACACATGTGGAAGAATATTTACGAATGAGCTGGGATTAACCCATTAGCAACAGTAGCCATTGCTTCATATTCAACGTTTGTTCCTAGGATTTTTTTCCCTCTTTACTCCGAAAAATATTTTGTTAACAGTCTGGTGACCGATACCGGAGTTGATGATGAGATATGAAGAATGGGTCAGATTAGCTGCAACCAGGAAGTTGGCCAGTTTAACGAATATTGATAGCATGCTGCATCGCATGTATATCTATGATAAATCGGAGATCGGATTGAATATTTCAAAAATGAAAGAAGGAAAGGAAACCGAGGAAGATATTTCTAGAAAATAAGGAAAAAAAGAAAACAATTGGTCGTGATACAGATGCCAAAAGTAGCAGGAGTAAAAAAAATCCAATAAACAAAAATAAGAAGAACAACCCAAGAAATACAGAATCAACTGGTAGTGAAAATATGTGTAACAATCTTGAAGTCGACCGAAAACAACAAATGAGGAAAAATAATGGCATGGTTAAGTCATGACTACCCAGAAATGATCAAGTTTCTTATCAAGTTGGATCATCTTGAGTTGAGATATCAAACTTGAAGAGAGGTTGTGTGTTGAATATGAAGGGGGTACTTGTGTCTCGTATGATAAAGTTGGTTGACTAAGCTTCATTCATAAAGAAAACTACCCCCTCGATGAGTGAAACTTCTATTCCAATACCACTTGGAGAACAACCCAACCCACCTGCTGCAAATAACAAGAATGAAGACAATAATACGATCGACATTATTATTTTGGACGTAAATGAAGGTCTAGTGCAGAGTGGTTGATCCTAAAATGGGCCCGTCCAATAGTTCGGTGGATACCCTTATCATGCGAGTCGAGAAATAAACAGAATACTTTAGCCATGAATCTACTGCTAATACACCTACAACACTCGAGGGCTCGAGCAAGGGAAAATATATAGTTATCATGTGTGCGTCCAAGAATATGGGTACATTTGTGTTGATGAACGATGATATGAGTGAGAGAAAAACACTATACTCTATTGTATCCATAATTCAACAACCATCAGTGATAAATGACACTGATGGGCCTTTAGTCATTGAGCTGCATCTGCCTTCGATGTTGTTAGATTGTTAAACTAAGGTATTATCATGAGTTATCTTATTATGACATGATGTTGATGACAAAGATTCTTTAAATTGTAGATTGAATTGGTAATTGAGGTACATATTAATTATACTATTTCTTGTAACACTGTGTTGTGGGTTTAAGACTAACCTTTTGGGAGATTTTTTTTATGTAGAGGCATCACAATTCTATGGTGCTAGCATACCAATAGTGAATCTATTATACATTAAAATGATGGAGGATTTCAAACCCGAGCCAATGGTTTTTGGGTCAGTTAGAGGTTTAAATGTCGAGTGTATCAAATATAAATGTGCCTACGCATCCTCCCGGATTCAGTGTAAGAAAATAGAATTAAATGGTGCGCTAGTAGCAGTTAGTGCCTAGGGATGCACTGAGAACTAAGAACATGAAATTAGTTGCGCTTAAAGCTACCTTAATTGAGCATATCTCGATACAAACAACACTAGACAACAATTATAACCGCTTAAAATACATTTTTGATGGACGAAACGTTGGATGGGTCTACCACGATGTTTGTTGTGATGCTTGAAAATACAGAGCTAAAATCAGAGATGCACAAAATCCAAATGGAGATGGAGGACACAAAGAGGGAGCCGATCAAGAAAAACGAAGAAAAAAAGGAGAAACTATTGGCAACTGCATAAAATATGTTATCCAAAGTAGGGAAGATTAACATTCTTCAAATTTGGGGATGAAACCCAAGTATAGATTTGGATGTACTTAAATTTTTGGTTCCCAAAGAGGAACGTCTTGGTGGTTCAAGCGATGAGGAAGAGGAAGGAAAGATAAGAAGAGAGATGGTGAAGAAGACGAGGCAAACGTAATTGAGGTGGGGCTAGCTGATGAAGAGGAAAACGATGCACTAGCTAGAGGTTAAGACAAGGAGTGTTAGTATTGATATTGTCTAACCTTGTGCGAAGTGAAAGAGTTAGGCCATTATTTTGAAGTAATTACTTATGTAAGGTAACCATTTTTTGTTTATATTAAAAATTTACTAACTTTTTGGATATATTGTTGCACTAATTAATGTGCGTGCTTTAACGAATTATATTTTATTGAAGGGTTCAGTTGCTTATTCGTTATTTGTTGAGTGAAACTCCTTATCCGATGACTATATTTTATCCTGTCAATTTACATAACGCTTAACTGTTACTCAATATAATCTTATTTTTATCTTGTGAAAATTGTTTAGAGTCGTCTGGGGCCGAGAATAGAGGATAATGTGTGACAGGGTTCATCCTATGCCATAGAGAAAAATGTTAAGACACAATATGGACGCTTACATAACCATGTATGCTTGATTTATTAACCAGTTCAGTAATTTTATTTCATAAATCCAGGCTTAGTGTGGCCCATTGCGTGGCCCTGTAGGCTTGGTCTGTATACTAGTTTGCGGTATTGACTTTTTTCAATTCTAGGCTTAGTATGCCCCTTGCATGGCCAGATAGAATTAGTTATTTACAAATTTCCCTAATTTGACATGTTTTCCAAGGCTCCGGTGCGCTCTTTTGCTTGTACTTGAAGGCTTGACTGAATAACCAATTTGATATTAGTTTATTACACGCCACCCCGTTTTCGTAAATATTGAAGAATTTGTGTTTTACCTTTATCGTAGCCGATAGGTGATGTGTGGAGATTTATCTTGATGAGATATGGGAGAAATGAGTCGTCCAAGTACTTTTATTGTACACAAATGTCAATCATCATTTATAGTATTAAAATATAAAAATAATATGCTTTTAGGAAATAAATGAAATTTTATTAATAAAAAGGACAACGTTGGGCCTTATTAAAAAAACCCTCATGTGCTACTTGGAGAGAAATTGAACGCACAACCAACTTACAAGGGTTGACGGTACAACTTCACGTGGTCGATGTTTCATGGGTGATACAAGATGTTCCTTTCCAAATCCTTAAAACCGATAATCCCTGTGATGTCTTTTGGAATATATATTGTAAGGTCCTTCCGATTAGGGTGCTACCACTTTGTATCATGTGTCAAATTGGAAAATAACTTGTAGTTAATGCTGCAACATCCAGGGTGTACCAGTGAGGTGGATAATATTGTCTTGGATGAAGGTGTTCTAGCTTCTCCAAATATTAATTTTAGTCATGCAAGTGTCAAAACAAGTTATTATAATCTTTATCTATGATTAAGGGACAAGTTGTTTTGGGAATTTCCTGAAACATTGCCTGATCGAATGTCACTATCAACACTTTATTTCACTCTTTGGTATCCAGGCTTGGACTACAAGACTTCTTCTAGTATTAACTTGAGGGGATGATGTAGAAATATAGACCTAATCGCAGTCAGCGATAACAAAATTTCGTAAAGCTTGAGAGTATATTAAAAAAATGAGTTCGTTTTAATTTTTATTCTAATACTGAGTTTTGAGTAATTCTTTTTCTTTTCTATTAATGTGTTTTGCATCATAGTATTGGTGAAGACTCAAATTCTTTCATTAGTATTTCATTACCATATTGGCGAATATTTTTTAATTATATAACTTAATTTAATTTAATTTAATTAAGAGAATAAAATAATTAAATGCTCCCTTAATTAATATATTTAGAAATTCATTAAAAAAATTCATTAAAAAATATGGTTTGGGAAACAATTATTTTTCTGGTATGAAAATTATGTAATAAATGAAAATTGATTGTTTATAAGTTCCTCGGGTATTCTAACCCAATTAGCATATAAAACAGAGAGAAACAAATTTACTCGTAGGGGATTGAAATCGTACATTACATGAAAGATTATTGAGCGACAGTACATTAAGGTTATTGATCCATTACAACATGGGAAGGTCTTCAATTTTGCAATCTACAAAATAGGCCATGATATCATGGTACCATGAAATTTTTACCAAAAATGAAATACGAACGGATATCCTTAAATATTCTATCAATAATTTCTTTCCATATATGATATATTACTGCGCAGAACGTTGTACGCCATAGATGAGCATTGTCGTTTGTAGGATGACTTCATGTGTTAAAGAAATTAAACCAGTGCTCATTGTATTTTGGGTGGCATGTGAACGTTTCTTGGCATGACCTCCTAGATATGCCTAGAGTAGGAACAATCCACTTAAATGTGATTAATAAACTTAGATGCGTTACCACGAAAAACACAATCTAACGTACTAGGTAGCCGGGACGGTGAGTTTTTCACATGTGGCCGGCTTTCCATGAATTGCTAACCAATAGATAAAATAATGTGTAACAATCTCAAATTTATTTCAAACTATGATAGCCTAATTTTTTTTCAAAACTAGTGGTCACACAAACTTATATGTGTGCTTACTTATTGTGAATATATTGCTATTCTGGTTTGAAATCTTGTAAAAACATGATCAGTATTGGAGGGAATTGGAACCAGATTAATTGGATTACTAATATCAAGTAGATTATGAATGGGCACGACAGAACCATTTACACATGACCATTGCTAATAATATCTAACATCTAAGTTTCCTCGTGTGGTTGGATACTCTTTATAATACTAGTTATAGTAGTCAACAAGAAAAGTGAGAATTTTTTTACAAATTGATCGAATGTATTTACTATATAACTAACATCTGGAATGCGAAGTTTTTATATTCATTTTAGTTGACAAAACATAAATTTAATAAATTTGGAGGGTCCAAACTTTGTGTGCAGCCAGCAGTTTAAATTTTTAATTGTCATAAGTACACTATCATTGTAACAAACATTATATATTTACGTATAGCATAAAAAGATTCATACAAAGTAAGTATATCACGATGTAGCATAAAAGGATTCGGTCCTCTCGAATCTGTTTATTATCATAACTTTCCATGTTGCAACAGATCTCAACTTATTGCAAAAGAGAAACATACAAAGGAGAACATAAACATAACTTTATAGTAGTAGAATCCATACATTATTTAGTTCGCGCAACACTGTACGCAGCTCCCTTTAAAAAAGAGGCAGCAACGAGTTATGCACCATGAAGTCGGAAACTTCTGATCCCCTATTGGATATTGTGCATCCGCTGTAAAAATAACAATATATACATAAATTTCTTTAAAAATATGTTTACAAGCTGAATAGTATTGTCTAAAGTCAGATTTTTGTACAAAAATTCCAAACTGAAACAAAAATAGATTTTATTTCTCGGAAGTGTCTCAGAATTTTGGGTTCCAACAAGTGATTTTTTTTTGGATCTAACAGATTAGAGAGTCTCGTATAATTAGTGTTTGTAACGGTTTCAGATTTGGGTTTCGGGTTAGGTTTGCGGCAGTAGTTTTTTCTACTATATCTGAAGCGACATGACACGAATCGTGGAGTCATTTTTACCTGGGCAACACTTGGTACATGTAGAGCTCCTGCATTGGCCGCAACAGCCAGTATGGCATCCACACTTTGTCGGCTTTCCTTTTTTGATTGCGTCGACTGTATATTAATTACCATAGCAAATTCATCACACACTTGAAATCATATATAACTCAGAAAACAAGAAAAACGCTTTAAGTGTAAGGAAATCATAACTAACATTGATTCTCATGATTGGATGGCCGGGCGGTGGAAGTTGCAATGCAAAGCGAAAGCAAGAGAGCAAGTGTCACAAAAACCTTGAGACTCACCATACTTGGCTGATGGAATTATGATTTTACTGATTGGGTATTCAGCTATTTATGGAGGTCCAGTGGGACATGCTCAGTTTATAATTGACTTGTTTGATAAAGCTTTAGCCCGTTGATTGGTTTTCAAAACCTTATCTCTTCGGCGTGTAGTCGTGAAATCGGCCTAACTCATGATGTCGGCCCCTAAGTCCTAACTCATGATGTCGGTGCTTTTTCTTTTGCAAATATTTTCAAACGTGTGTGTGGATATGTTTTCAGTTTATTGATAGTGTTATAAAGTATAATTATTGCGGCTGTCAGTATTGCTAGCATAATTTGAACTCTGACATGTTTATTTGTTGTATTAGGCGCATGTCGATTCGTAGGAACCCGCAATTCCATCTGTTAGTATCTTTTATTGAATGGATATGGAGAGTACCCCGTTTTCAAATTGTGTAGATTTATTAGTTTTTATTATTAATTTTGGATAAAATACAATTAAATATTTAAATCGAATTTATTTATTATTTTTTTCTACAAGAATTTACCACATACGTAGTTGCTCATATTAAAATTGGTTTACAACTATCACTTCTTTTATTTAAAACTGAACAATATACATTTTTGCATTGTCGACGGCTTAACTATTACATGTTGCGACACATACATACGTCGGGGCTATGTAAGACAAATAAATGTTAAAAAGATTAACTCAAATGAATTAGGCAACGGAAGTATGTGAAGTATCTAATATTGGAAAGCAACATCGGAAAATTATGTAAAAAAAAAAAGTTAGTGACAAACAGAGACATTTAAGTTTGTTCATGCAGATTTATATGGACCGATATCTCCAACTTCTCATAGTGAAAAAAGGTACATATTCTTGTTGGTAGATAATTATGGTTGTAAAAGCTGAATATATTCTTTGTCAGAAAATAATGAAGGTTTTTAGTTTTTACAAACTCCAAAAGCTTTGTAAAAAAGAAATCTGTAAAATTTATATGTTAGCTCGGAACAAATAGATGAGGAGAATTTACTTCAACTAGCTTCAACCAATTTTGCGAAGAAAATGGAATTAGAAGACAACTAACTGCTGCCTACATTCCTTAGCAAATTGGAGTAGGTGAGAGAAGAAACCGCACAATCATGAACATAGTCAGATGTCTACTCGCAGAAAACAATATGTCAAAAAAACAATTGGGCTGAGGCGGAAAATTGGACGTGTTATGTGTTGAACAAAAGTGTGACAATTGTTGTAAGTGATATGGTTCCAGAAGAGTGCTAGAGTGGAATTAAACCAAGTGTGGCCTATTTCAGAATATGGATGGACATCAGAAAAGAAGTCGTAGAGCACTAATATAGATGCAAGATTATGAAAGTGGAGAAAAGATTTCAGATGAAGAGACTAAAGCGAAAATGACATTGGCACTATTTCTGTCTCCTGCTGATTTGATCCATTTTAAAGAAGTTGCAAAGAAACAAACTGAATTAAAGCAATGAAATGTGAAATAAATGCTATTGAGAAAAATAACACATGAAAACTTGTAACTCTCCCTACTAATGCATAGAAAATCGGGGCTAAATGGGTTTTCAAGACTAAATTAAATGAAGATGAGGTGGTGGATAAACACAAAGCAAAATTTGTTGTGAAATGGTATGAACAAGAAGAAGGCATTGACTATGATAAAGTCTTTGCACCAGTTTCCCGATTGGATACAATCAGAATTTTATCGGCTATTGCTGCAAACAAAATCTGGAAAGTTTATCAATTATATGTAAACAATTTATTCTTATATGGGAAATTTAAGAAAGTGATGTATGTGGATCAAGCAAATAGTTTTGTAAAAAAAGGTGACGAAGATAAAATATATCGACTCAAGAAAGATTTGTATGGTTTAAGATTCCCGAGCTTGGTTCTGTCAGATAAAGAGGTAATTCAAGTAAAAAGGATTCGAAAGAAGTAGTCATGATCACAAGCTATTTTTTAAGAGGGAATGAATGAAGTCTACCCTGGTAAGTCTCTATATAGGTGATTTAATTTTAAGTGGAAATGATGTACAATTACTTGAAGAGTTTAAGTTGTCAATGACACGCGAATTTGAGATGACTAATCTTGGTTTGATGAGGTTATTTCGTGGTGTTGAAATTCATCAAAGCCATAATGGATTCACTTAAAACATAAAAAGTATGCTCATGGAGTGTTGGAAAGGTTTGCCATGACAGACTATAATTCAGTACAAAAATCTCATTGTCGCAGGTCCGAAACTTTCAAATGAATTAAGTGGAAAAAACGTTGATGCTACTTTATACAAGAAGTTGGTGGGTTGTCTAATGTACCTCACAGTTACAAGATCTGACATGATCTATGTTGTATGCTTATTATCTTGGTTCATAGCCAAACTAATGGAGGGATATATGTAGCCAACTAAGAGAGTTCTACAATATTTAACAGTTTAAATTGAGTTTTGCTTTTTATATAAGAGAGGATCATAAATGAAAGTGAAAGCATACACAGACAATGATTATGCTAGTGATCTCGATGATAGAAAAAGAACTTCATGTTATATTTTTATGTTCAATGAAGCTGCAATATGTTAGATCTCAAGAAAACAAGAGTTAGTTATTATGTCTACAACCGAAGAAGATTACATACATGCACTATATTGTGCTTGTCAATTGGTCTGGCTCAAGGAAATTATGGAACGATTCACATATGAACAATCCGAGTGTGTGGATCTATTGTTCAATACTTCCTCAAATCAACTCTAGAACAATCAAGTGATGCATATGTGCACCAAGCACATTTATGTAAGACATCATTATCTACGAGATCTTACCAATCAAGAAGTTGCGAAGCTGGTTTATTGTGGAACAAAAGAACAGGTTGCATATATCATAACAAAACGAGTGAAATTAAATACGTTTGTTAAGTCAAAATTTTCACTTGGAGTGCAAGCACTAGAAGATTAAACGGTTTACTTTCCAGACCTTTCCAGTTTAAAGGAGGGATTTGTTAGAATTTCTTTAATTATTAATTGATTTAAATATCGTATTCAATAAATTAGATGTTATATAAATTATTATTTTATTCTCTTTACATATTACTCTTTCAATTTGGTATCAAATCCTTGTCAAAAGGATCTGTTTGACTAAAACAAGAGTGAGAAAAATGTGAAACAAGTGAGGAAAATATGAGAAATTATATATGATTTGAACAATTTCAGTGTCTTATGTGTGCCCAAATTTGATAGAGATTATGATCATTGAAGTTTACTCATGAGAATATCTTACGTTTAAAAGAGTACTAGTGTGTGATTCAACCAGGTCACAAAGAACCTTGAGAAGGTGAAGTGTTAATTGCATTGCAACAAAGATGTTGGATAAATATTGGAAGGCAAATATTTATATGTTTCATTCCATCGAAAATACTATTTTGAAGACCATCACTCAAAAGCATACATCCAAACAACTTTGGGAAGCAATAAAAAACAAGTATCACGGAAATGAAACAGTAAAGCGTGCTCAACTTTAGAGGCTTCAAAGATTGTTTGAAACATATGAGATGAGGAGGGATGGGATAATGACGTATAATTTAAGAAGATTCATAGTCAGAACAAATGACATGAGAAACTATGGAGAAAACCTAAAAGATGTAAAGATTGTTAAGAAAATCTTTCGCACGATGACGAACAATTTCATTTATATTGTATCGTCAATCGAGGATTCAAAAAACATTGATCAATTGACAATAAATGATCTTTAAAGCGGACAAGTACTAAAAGTTGAGGGTGATCGCAGCTGTGGACAAAGTAATGGAATGAATAATTTTGGAAAAAGAGGAAGTAATTTCTCGAAATGTAAGGGAAGAGATGGAATAGGATGGACTATTAATAGAGTTCATATTAAATGCTTCAGGTATCACAATCTATGAAACCATCAATATCAATGCCCAGATAATGAAAAAAAGCAAACTACATTGAGTTTGATAAACGAGAAAAAGTAATTTTAATGGAACATATAAATATCAAAGATGTTGAAAATTAAGGGATTTGATTTATCAATTCCAGCAATCATATGACATGTGATAAATTTTGGAATGTGAAGTTTGAAATCAAGGGGATAACCCAAATATTAACATATATGTTTTTTGTTCCAAAATTGACTAATAATCTATTAAGTGTGGGGAAACTTCAAGAAATGGGTTCAACTATTTTGATTGACCAAAGAGCATGTAAAATTTACCATCATAGTAGTGTTTTGATTGTGAAATCTAGAATGACAATAAACCGCATGTTTGCTATATTTGTAATTAGAAAATTTGGTCTGAATAGATGTATGAAAGTAGAAGAATACGATTCATCTGGTTTATGGAAGAAGAGCTATGGTAATTTGAGAAACACAGACTCTATCAAGACTATGCAAGAAAATTAAATGGTAAATGGATTAACTAAAATGAAAGAGGCAACAAAAGTGTGTGAAGTATGCAATAATGGAAAACAACATCGTGAAATCATATAAAAAAGAACTCAATGACGAGAAACACGGAAATTGAAGCTTGTTCATGTAGACTTATGTGGGCCGATATATCCTCCTTCTCAGAGAGGAAAAAGGTACATATTCTTGTTAGTAGATGATTATAGTCGCAAAAGCTGGATATATGTTTTGTCAGAATAGAATAAAGCTTCTGTTATTTTAAAAAACTCCAAAAACCCTGTCCAAAAGGAAGTTAGAAAATTTATATGATGTTTGAGAATGGATAGAGGATGAGAATTTACTTAGCTTCAACCAATTTTGTGAAAAAAATGTAATCAAAAGACAATTAACTGCTGCATACACTCCTCAACAAAATGAAGTAGCCGAGGGAAGAAATCGTACAATCATGAACATGTTTAGATGTCTACTTGCAGAATAGAGCATGCCAAATAATTTTTGAGCTGAGTAAACACAAGGGACGTGTCATGTGTTGAACCAATGTGTGACAAGTGCTGTAAGTGATATGGTTCCATAAAAGTGCTACAATAGAATTAAACCAAATGTGGTCTATTTCAGAATTTTTGTTGGCATAGGTCATGTGCACATCCCTGAACAACATAAAATAAAGCTAGATTATGGAATCTATAAGTGTGTTTCACATGGAGTAAGCAAGGAGTGAAAGACATACCAACTTTAAAGAAAATTTTCATTAGTCAAGATTTAAGATTCGAAGAGGAAGATAAGTGAGATTGGAATGCTGATGAGGAAAATTATGATGGTAACTTTGAATGGAGAGAATAATAAATTATTGAGATAACAATGATTAAAAGAACAAGGCTGTTAAGGAAGATCTCATTGATGAAAATAATATCATAACTTCTCAACCTCAAACACATTAGAAAGGAAGTCGTAGAGCACAAATATCGATGCAAGATTATGAAAATAGAGAAAACAATTCAGATAAAGAGGCTGAAGAAAAAATGGCATTGGAACTATTTATATCTCATGTTGATCTGATGCGTTTTAAAAAAGCTACCAAAGATACAAAGTGGATCGGAGAAATGAAATGTAAAATAGAAGCCATTGAGAAAAACAACACATGGGAAATTGTAACTCTCTTTCCTAATGCAAAGAAATTAGGGTTAAATAGGTTTGGAAGACTAAACTAAATGAAGATGGAAAGGTGGATAAATACAAAGCAATATTGACGGTGAAAGGATACGCACAAGAATAAGGCATTGACTATGATGAAGTCTTTAACCGATTTCCTGATGGGATGCAATCAAAATTTTGTAGGTTGTTAATGCACACAAAATATGAAAAGTTTATTAATTAGATATACAAAGTTCATTCCTATTTGAGAAATGTAAGGAAATGGTGTATGTGGATTAACCAGAGGGTTTTATAAAGAAAAGGTGAAGAAGATAAATTAGATCGACTGAAGAAAGCTTTGTATGGTTTAAAACAAACTCCTCGAGCTTGCTGTTGTTGGATATAGAGGTATTTCAAGCAAGAATGATTTGAATGAAGTATTCATGACCACACACAAATCATGAAAGCGGAAGAAATGAAATATATCATGTTAAGTACTTATGTAGATGATTTAATTTTAACTTAAAATAATAAACAATTACTTGAAGAGTCTATTTTATCAATGACCCGGAAGTTGAAGATGACTGATATTGATTTGGTGAGGTTTTTTCTTTGTGCTGAAATAAATCAAAGCCAAAATGGGATTCACTTAAGACAAAAAACTTATGCTCCTGACGTATTGGAAATGTTTGACATGGCAGACTATAATACAGTAAAAAAAATCCCTTTGTCCCATGTCCTATACTCTCAAAAGAATGAGCTTGAATTTTTTTATGCTACTCTATACAAGTAGTTGGTGGGTTGTCTAATGTAACGCACAGTTACAGGACCATACATGATATATTTAGTCTGATTTTTGTCTCAGTTCATGGACGAACCAATGGAGGGGCATAGCTGAGAGAGTTCAGCGATACTTAAAAGGTACAATGGATTTTGGTATTATTTATAAGAGGGGATCAGAGATGAAAGTGAAAACATATATAGACAGTGATAATGATTATGATCTCGATGATAAAAAAAGAACTTCAAGTTATGTTTTTATGTTCAATGAGGCTAAAATATTCTAAAGCTCAAGCAAATAAGAGGTAGTTAATCTATCTACAACTGAAGCAAATTACATAGTTGCAACATCTTTTGCTTGTCATTGTGTCTGGATCAAGGAAATTATGGAACAAATCACATATGAAAAATAGGAGTGTAGGAATCTATTGTGACAACACTTCCTCAATTAAACTCTCGAAGAATCTAGTGATGCATAGGCGCACCATACATATCGATGTAAGGTAACACTATCTATTGAGATCTTACAAATCAAGAAGTTGTGAAGCCGGTTTATTGTGGACCAAAAGAGCAAGTTACATATATCATGACAAAAACAGTGAATTTGGATACATTTGTTAAGTTTCGAATTTCACTTGGAGTGCAAGCATTAGAATATTAAAGTGGTTGCTTTCCAGGCGTATCAAGTTGAAGGAAGGGATTTTTTGGAATTATTTTTAGTTATTAATTACTTTAACTATATTATTTAATAAATTAGACGTCATATGAATTATTAATTTATTCTTTATGCATATTAAAATTTCAATTTGGTATCAAAACGCTATCAAAATGAATATGTTTTAATGAAACAAGAGTGAAGAAAGTGTGAAACAAGAGTGATGAAATTGTGAGAAATGACATTTCATTCGAAACATTTCAGTGCCATACTACCAGCGATATCCTAACAACCACGCATTATTCTGCATTGGATAGGCCAATGAGCAACCCGTTGTAGAACTGATATTCCCGTCTTGTGTTTGGTGAAATACGTGAGAGAAAAATTTAACCCTCGTTTTCTATAAGACGGAACGACCACCTGAGCTATACCAAAGTTGAAGAAACATGGAATTCCTTTGATACCATATTCTATGGTTCCGTCGAATTTTTTAACATTGAATCGTTGACCTAAGGTTAGCTGTTGTGGCTGACATGGTGGTGATTGTAGCTGGTGCATACATGCTGTTAGTGTTATTATCACTATTCCTCCAAAGGTTAGCTTTCTTCTTCATAATCTTTTATGGAAAATTAAACCTAACTTTGTTACTCTTTATTTTGTATCATACAAAATATATTATGAGGGATGAATACAATCGGGTAAGCTTTAATTGAGCTCTGTTTCAATCTTCATTGTTAGTAATGAAGGCCTTCATATTTGTTTAGAACATTGCTTTCATGGAGACTTGATTAATTATGGAGTGTTTCCATAACTACTATTGATGAACGTGTAAGAGTTTTTTGTTAGGTAGATATCCTCTTCCATTCCAGAGTCAATTACTATTTTGGGGAGCCAACATTAGGTCTGGCGGACCCTTTAAAATGAATTTTGTTGGTGGTATTGAGGTTTTCTGATGATTTGAATTTGCCTTTTTCATTTTTTTGCTCAATGTTTTTTGAACACTTAATATTCTTTTGTTATTTTTGTAGGGCAAAATTGGAGGCTACCAGTGTATGGAAGTTTACGATAGGGAGTGTCAAATCTTGGTGAGTTCAAGATATTGGTTGTTGAGAGCAAGATTCCTATGTCAATAATATGTAGTGTTTCCTTTACGTTAGGCTCTATGATCTTAGGTATGAGATTACTTGTTTCAAGTTGGCTGATTGGTTTTGTTGCTAGGTATTTTTCTAAAGGTAGTAGAGGATGTAGGTTCTTATTTTAGGTTTTGGCTTGTTGTTGTGAGGTTTTGCTCATTTAAAGGTTACTCAAGATTGTGTATTACATAGTCTTCCATTAAATGTTCCTTTTTGTTGCTATCTGAATTATCTTGATCCTCTTTCTTCACAATTATAATTTTGAGTTTAGGTACTTTTTGTTCCATAGGTTAGTTAATTTGTTATAGGTATTAGTTGACTCTTTTTTAGTAGATGCTTCTTGATGCACTGTGGTTGTCAAGGTTTTTCTGCATTCTTCATGTTTGTGACCTAAATGAGGAAAGTAGGAGAAAAGCTAGGCATATCCCCATATTGGACCCCTGGCTAATAGCCCTCTGTTTGTCCAAAGATGTCCAAAAGTTGTTCACTAGGTTTTTGGATATGTCTGGCTTAATCAAAGTCGTACAGTAGTTCTACACAACCTAGTTTTCTAAAGGGACTTAAACAACCAATAGATTACCTATAGCCTTTGCCAGAGAATTGATGATATCTTCATTATACATGTAGGCTGGGATGTTTCGGAATGAGACCAAAACATGTGTTATCGAGGATTCTTTATAAAGGTGAAAGGAGAAGGCCGTTTTAGTATGTTCACAGTATGATGACGTATGGTCCTTAAATTGTGTCTCCAAACTTTTCTTACATCTTACTCGAGTTCGAGTTCGATCATGAGATGTCTAGGGTCCCATAGAACAAGGTCATTTTTGCTGGTGAATGCAAAGTTTCCATAGTCCAACCAATATCTACACATTATTTTTAACACCGTAAGCTAAATAATAATATATTATTGTATTATTATTATTATTAGTTTGGTCCAATATTTAAATTGATTACATTAATTGGACTTACCACAACATACTTTAATACTCTAAATGACAAATGATTAGAAATTATAACTTATGATTTCCTTGAATTATATACTTTAGTTTTGTTCTATATTGTGGGTTTTTACTTGGATGCTAGTTAATCTGAATTTTGTGAACTAGGTTAGGGATTGTTTCTAGTGTCGGAGAAAGAAATATAATGACTTTTTGAACTTGGTTAGAAATTATTTCTTTCTTTGATAAACCTTAAAAAAATATTATTATCGCTTACATATTAGATCGAAAAGAAAGAAGAGAGTCAGAGAGAAACTTATTGTTTTGGATGATGAATTGCTTTTAATTGATTTTTAAATGAAGGATAAATTGGTTTTTTCAGGTGATCAATAAAATTTATAAGCTTTTAGTTAAAAAATTAAAAGAAAAATGAGATATAACACGAATCTACTAGCTTCTGTTTAAAGTTGCTTAAAAATTCAAATTTAAATTAAAACATTGTTTTAAATAGAGTGAGTTTGAAGAAAAGTAAAAATATTAAATATGATTTATCATTTACTATCAAATCATCTATCGTACAATTTTTAAAATTTAAATCTCAAACACCAAATCAATAATAAAAAACCATAAAAAGTAAGAATTTAAAAAGTTGTTGTATAATACTTACTATGATTTTTATTCTTTATTATTAAATGACTTATAATTAAGGTAAAATGTAATATAACAATATGATTATTTTCTTTGTCAATAGTCTCATTTTACTTTTAAATAGGTTATATGATATTATTTCTTTTTAAATGGTAAATTATTAAAAACTATCCAGATAAAAATCAAATTATCCATAACCACCTAAATTTTGAAGTTTACTCAGTACTACATGTAACATAAAATCTAACAATACCTTTTAAAACATAATATACCTCTAATTTAGACTAAAAGTAATGAATTTATTAATTAGAATTTTCTAGTAATTCTAACAATATATTTACTAATTAGATTCACCCACTAAACTTAATTCTCAATAATATTTAATTTTTTCTAGTAATTGATTTATTTTAATATAAATATTAAAATTAGACTTTATTATTTAACATAACGTCATCATATTTGTTTTGTTCGTCACCAAAAGTTATGGTACATTTTGAATCAACATTCGAAAGGTATTTGATTATTTTGATAATGAAGATACATATGAAAGCATTGTGATAAATGGTGGTGATGATTAATGATGGTATTGAAAATTAAAAAAAGTTTCAAGAATATTTTGTTTTTTTAATGTTTTATTTCATATTATTTAAGACATGTGTTAGATTGTTTGTTTTGTTCAAGATTTATGTTTGTTTATGTAAGTAACATTTAATTTTTTATTTAGTTATGTTTATTTTGGTTTTAAAAAGTTATATTTTAATTTTTGCTAAATGAAAAAAATAAACTAAAGTTTGAGTTGGGTTCGGGCCGTGTTGGACGGAGCCGGAGAATCAAAATAATAAAAATAGTATTTGAGGGTTGGGTCCGGTTGACTCACTGATACAAAAGCGTCGGGCTCAGGTTCAAAAATATTAAATTTTTAGAGGGATGAACTGGGCTCAGATTCAAATAAAAAAATGTGGGCTCGAGTAGGTCAGTCCAAATCTGATATTTTGTCATCCCTAATCCGATCTTTTGTCATCCCTATATGCTTTGAAAGATATGGCCTTAAAAAAATCCAAAAAATGATTTTTATTTCTATTTTGGCAACCAATTCATACGTAATTTTCCAACTAAAAAATCATAAAAATATCGTTCTTGGGTACACTTTGTTTGTCTAACAAACAAAATCAATGATATTTTCAAATATTTATTTGGAACTATGGTTTGAAAGATATAGTATTCAAACAAAACTCACAAAACGATTATTTTCTATTTTCGCAACAAATTCACATGTAATATTGAAACTAAAAAATCAAAAAATATCATTCATGGATCTTGTTATGTTCGTCGTAGAAAACCAAATCAATGTTTAGAGCTATTAGAGCTATTATTTGAAAGCTATTAGAGCTACACGTAATTTCACAACTAAAATTAAAAAACATATCTGTCATGTTTCTAGTTTTGGGATATTTTTAGAGCTATTATTTGAAAGATATGACATTTAGAAAAGCCAATTTTTTTTCCTGTTTTTGTAAATAATTTATACTAATTTTACAAATAAAAAGACAAATAATATTTTTCATGGATCTAGTTTTCTTCATCTTAAAAACCAAAAACAATAATATTTTTTAATATTTTTTGGAGCTACAGTTTGAATAATATGATATTTTAAAAAATAGTTTTTTTTTCTATTATCAAAACCAATTTACACGTAGTTTCTTTTTAAAAGAACAAAACCAATGATATTTTCGGATATTTTAGAGCTATGGTTTGAAAGAGATGACATTTAAAAACAAAAAATATTTGGTTTTTATTTTGACAATCAATTTACACGTAACTTTCAAATTAAAAAAAATTTACATGGATCTAATTTTGTTCGTCTTAAAAAACAGAACCAATGATATTTTCGGATGTTTGTTTAGAGCTATGATTTGGAAGATATGATATCTATAAAAACAAAAAAAAGAGTTTTTTTTTCTATTTTGGCAACCAATTTAATGTTAAATTGTATGCGTTAATGAATTGTTAAAAGAGACGCCTTTAAATAGGCTTTACTCGAAATTCCTAAAGGTTTGGTCAAACTCAATAAAGAGCTTTAAATGAGAGTTAATAATCATAAAAACTTGGTCTAACCTATTAAATAATTTTGAATTGAAATAAATATAAAATAAAATATTTAAACTTTGACAACCTCCTTTAGTGGAATCTGCAGATATGAGTTTAAAAATAATAATTAACCCTGTACAAAAAAAGTATTTTAGGACAGTACGTGAACAAACTCCAAGTAAACCACGTAACTTCACAAATGTAGCCTGATAAGGGTCTAATTCGCCGGAATATAACAGGGGGTTGATTACGAATAAAAGATACTTTGTGTGGTTATTAATGTATTTATTATCCTTTAGACGCAAGTTTGTAAACAATGTACTTAATAAGGGGCCAAATAGATAATAAAATCAACCCACTAAGGATATTAATGGGTCCACCTTACTTTAGTATAAAAGGTGACCCACTTTCTTGGTAGGTGGGACATTGAATATTATTCCATTCTTTTTGCACCTTCTCTCTCTACACTTTCTCTTTCTAGTCACATCAGACTCAAGATCCGAAATATTACATAAGTCATTTATTAACTCATCATTGGCGCCGTCTGTGGGAACCCGTGATACCAAAAAGGAATCTTTTTTCTTTGAAAATCACGCTTTAAAAGATGAATGACGAGGCTGTGGGAGAGAGGGTCGGTAGAGAAGTAATCCGAGCCATTTCGGTATCCGAAGGCAAAGAAGCCCCAGGTCGGGGGCGCTACGACCAGGGTCGGGACAAACGGTCGACCCTAATCATGACCCGAAGACAGCTCCTGGAAGACATTGCCAGGCTGAACGCCGAAAGAGAGCGGGCACTAGACGAGAAAAGGGTCCGGGAAGGAAAAGGCAAAGAACCACTCTTGGAGGACCGTGAGGAGGGCAACCCCACTGTTGGACCTCGCATCGAAGCCCGACCTGTCAGGTATTATCGAGAGCCTCATCCCGAGGAAGGGCAAAATGCCAGAGCGCAACGATACCCAAAGGACCATCACGGCGTGTCCGCTGACTACACCTCAGATGACTCATCGGGCAGGGAGTACCGACGACGGGAAAGAGTCCAACGCACACATAAAAATCGTTCCCGACGCCTCCGAGGACCCAAGACAGACTCCCCGAAATACAAAAGGGGTAGCACTGAGAAACAAACTCCGGTGTCGTTTGAGAAGGAAGAAATGCCCGCAGCTAGTCGTGAAGAGCGAGCAGCGCTGCCTCAAGTACCATGGCAACCATCGAACAGCCAGCACCTAGGTTACCAAACCAGCAGCCAGTTTATCAGTCTAGGGGACGAGGGACTCTACGGAGTTCAAACAGAAGGACTCGGAGGCGGAGCTTTCGGGTTCAGAGTTAATTGGAGAGCCTCGCCATTGTCCGACGACATATTAGCGGGGCAGCTCCCGAAGCGATTTGATATTTCCAAGCTAGAAAAGTACGATGGGAAGAAGGACCCGGATAATCACCTGGAGGCCTTCAAAAACTTCATGCTGAGTTTCGAAAATGATGACAAACTCCTGTGTAGAGAATTCTCTATGACCTTCCGAGATCGGACGTCCAAGTGGTACAACCGTTTACCACAAGGCTGCATAAAAAACTTCGGTATGTTCTGGACAATGTTTAGGCAGCATTTCGTTGGAAGTAAGAGTTTCTGAGCCAACGGGGACACTATTATGAATTGTAGACAAAGGTTGGGAGAAAGCCTCAGGGAGTATACCCGACGATTTATTGACGCTAAGACCGACCTAGACCACTGCGAAGAGAATGTGGATTTAACCGTGTTTCGTTTGGGCTTACTCCCGGGACCTATGAAGCAAGCAGTAACAAAGAAACAGGCATTCACTTTCTCCGTACTTCTGGCTCAAATAGAAAAGCAAATATTGATCGAAGAGACCAAAGCGTCCGAGCTGGCAACGCAAATTCAGCAAAGTGCCCAAGCATTAGTAGTAATAAGGCAGGGCACTCAATCGAGCTACGCTCGGGCAGTCCAACCGGTCAGCACAATACATTCGACCTAGCCAGTTTCCACCAAACCTTCAGCTCCGACAAGCCAGAAACCAAAGCAGACGAGTCAAGCGATTTCGCGACCCATGTCTAACAAATGGATCCGGCCTGCTTACTTCGCAGACCTCACAAAGTGTGTATCGTCGATCTACGAAAAAACTAAAAAAAGCAGGATGTACCGGAGGCCTTTCCCGATACCTACGCCTCAGGAACAAAGGAACAACCGCTATTGTCGCTATCACGAAGACGTGAGGCATGATACTAAGGACTGCATTGCCTTGAAGAAAGAGATACAGATGCTCATAGAACATGGAAACCTCCTGGAATACGTTAAGAAAGCACAGCAAAGTACGACTTCGAAGGAAGTCATGATAGTTCTGAAGCCCGAAACCACAATGACCATTTCAGAGGTAACCGACCCTTTCGATGTTTCCATAGAATACCTTGACCCCGAAGCAAACCGCAACATCATCGGGATCATCGAGGAGGAAGCAGAGGAAAACGTCGGTAATGTAGGAAGCCTTTGTGAATTTTTTGAGTCCCTAACTATTTTTGGGGGAGATTCTATGGCAGGAACCACGCACTCTTCCAGGAAAAGGCACATTGTAAACTTAACCACTCAGTTAGAGGCTCGACCTTACTCCCAGTCCAAAAGCGTCCCATCTCCGATCTTGTACTTCGACGACGACGACATGAGAGACATAGCCGGCCCTCATGAGGATGCCATTGTGATCGGGGCAGCCATTGCGGGGGAGGAAGTCCGACGCATCTTGGTAGATACCGGAAGTTCGGCCAACATAATCTTTGCATCCACTTTCGCCAAGTTTAGGGCGCCGCCGGTCATCACACGGTCGGACCGTACCATAGTGGGATTTACGAGGTCAGCAGCTGACGTTATAGGAGAGTTTGAGGGCGTCGTCCAGTTAGGCCGTGACCCGTTCAAAAAGGAGGTTACCGTTTTATTCGTGGTAGTAGAGGCACCAGCTTCCCACAACATAATTTTCGGCCGATCGTAGATATCGCGAATGCATGCGGTATCTTCTACGATCCACCAGTGTTTAAAATACGTGGTCGGAAACAACGTGGGTATAGTCCGAAGTAGCCAGAAAGCAGCACTGGAGTGTTACCGAGCAGCATTGGCACCTAAAAAAGACCAAGAGATGGTTCAAGCTCGGGAATAGCAATCAAAGGGGCTCACCCCAGGGTCGTTACCTGTTGATGATCCTAGGGAAGCCCCTAGCTATCTGACTACCGACGAAGAATGTGAACGACACCTATTCGCCGAAGAGAAAGTTCTGTAGATCGGGGTATGCTTGTCACCAGTCTTCAGGGAACAATTACTGTCTCTACTACGGGAAAACCTAGATTTGTTCGCATGGTGCTCAAGGGATGTAACCGAGGTCCCAGAATCTTGTATCATTCACAGGCTAACTATCAACAGAAACGTCAGACCAATCTCCCAAAAGCGTCGGGCTTTTTCCCCGGAAAAGGTAGACATTATCCTATGCGAAGTCGAGAGAATGATCAGCGTCGGGCACATAAAGGAAGCAAGTTACCCGTTGTGGACCTCCAATCCCTTTCTGGTTAAGATGAAAAACGGGATATTGAGGATGTGCGTGGATTTCACCGACCTCAATCGGGCGTGTCCGAAGAACCCTTTCCCGATGCCGAGGATTGAACAGTTGGTAGATTCGACTTCAGGGAATAGGTTACTTTCATTCATGGATGCATACGCCGGCTATAATCAGATCAAATTACACGCTGCAGATCAGGAAAGCACCACGTTTATAACATGCCGAGGACTGTATTGTTACAAAGTCATGCCGTTCGGACTGAAAAATATCGGGGCAACATACCAGAGGCTAGTTAACAAAACGTTTGAGGGTCAAATTAGGAGGAATATGGAGGTGTACATCGATGACATGTTAGTCAAGAGCGGCACGGACGAAACTCATCTTACCGATCTGCGAGAGAAACTTTTGATAACCTACGGGGTATAAACCTCAAGCTCAACCCCGGTCGGGAAAATTTCTAGGTTTCTTCGTTAGCGAAAAAGGGATTGAAGCCGATCCCGTCCAGCTCCGAGCTCTGACCGTCATGACTCCGCCCAAGAACATCAACGAAGTCCAGATCCTAACTGGGCGTCTGGCTGCTTTAAACCGTTTCATTTCTCGTTCATCTGATAAGTGCGCTCCCTTTTTTTAGGTCTTGAGACAAGCCAAAAATTTTGTGTGGACGCCCGAATATGACGAAGCTTTCCTAGAGATTAAACGATATTTATCGTCCCCGAACCTCTTAACAAAGCCCGTAACAGGCGAGACCCTTTTTCTTTACATTGCGGTTACTGACTTTGTGGTTAGTGCGGCCTTAATCAGTGAATCAGGACCAACCCCTACAGCGGTTTACTTTGTAAGCAAGAGCTTGCTGGATGCGGAAACTCGGTATTTAAGGTTGGAGAAAATGGCTCTCGCCTTAGTAACAGCAGCACGAAAAATGCGCCCATATTTTCAAGCCCATCCTATTGTAGTCTGAACCTCGTTTCCGCTCAAGTATGTCCTCCAGCGGCCAGACATGTCCGGGAGGATGTCCAAATGGTCGGTCGAATTAGGTGATTTCGACATCAACTTTGAACCGCGGACAACCATTAAAGGCCAAATTATGGCTGATTTTTTAGTGGAGTTCCACTCCGAACGTCCGGATCAGGATGCACCATCTAAAGAGGCCGAACTGAAGGAGTGGACCATCCGTACCGACGAGGGGCAAATGTCAGTGGCTGCAGAGCGGGGATACAGATAATTACCCCAATAGGCATTAGTATGCACCAGGCCATTCGATTTGGTTTCCATACTTCGAACAATGAGGCTGAATACGAGGCTGCTCTGGCGGGGCTACGGCTAGCGCAAGTATGTAGGGCAAAGCAGGTATGCCTCGTAAGTGATTCCCAACTTTTGATAAACCAAGCCTCAGGAATTACGGAAGCTCGGAAAGAGCATCTGGTACAATACCTAGCAGCACTCAGAGTGCTAGCTGCCTCGTTCGTCAAAATCACATACGAACACGTCCCGAGAAGCGAAAACATGGTGGCAGATTCCTTGGCAACAGCTTCTTGCTCAAGCAACTATACCTGGGTAACCGAGCAAGAAAATCCATCTATCATCAAACGACAAGAGCTTGATAATCGACCTGACATCGCATGTCAGGTCTCCTCGGTAACAATCTCGGATTGGCGGCGTGATATCATCGCCTTCTTAGCTGAAGGTAGACTACCTAGCGATGGCGCCTCGGCTCGGAAGGTTCGCAACAAGGCTCGAGGTTACATTCTATTAGGCGAAGTACTATACAAAAAATCATTCAGCCGCCCTCTGCTCAGATGCCTATGGGTCCACGAGTCACAAATAATTGTATCTGAACTACAATACGGTGAGGGTGCGACACATTGCGGTTACAAAGCCTTAATTAGAAGGATTTTTCTCGCAAGGTTCTATTGGCCTACGATAACAGCAGATGCACGACTAATAGTGAAAACTTGCAACACATGTCAAAGATTCGCAAACGCGATAAACGTTCCTACAGCTCCTCTAGAGTCCATATCCGAAGGACTACCCTTTGATCGATGGGGAATTGACCTGGTCGGACCACTACCAATGGCATCGGGCGGGAGACAAACAATTGTCGTGGCAGTAGACTATTTTTCCAAGTGGGTCGAAGTTGAGCCGCTATCGGCCACCAAGACCAAAGACATCATCAAATTTATCTGGTCTAACATATGTTGTCGGTTCGGGGTACCCCAGAGGCTAACTATGGATAACGGACCACAGTTCGACAGCGGAGAAATGAAAGCTTTTTGCACAACGCACAGGATCAGGCAATGTTTTTCCGCTCCGTTCCATCCTCAAGCAAACGGGCAGGTCGAGGTCACCAACCGAACCATTTTGGACGGACTCAGAAAGAACCTCGAAGGAAAGGCTGGTAAGTGGCCGGACTACCTACAGGAAGTGTTATGGGCCTACCGAACCACCCCCCGGACGGCAACCCAGGAATCACCTTATGCTCTGGTCTATAGTATGGACGCGGTTACCCCAGCAGAGTCCATTTTTTCATCTTTCAGAGTCGGTACCTATGAGGAAAACACAAACGACGACAGTAGACGACTAGCTCTCGATCTTATAGAAGAAAAGCGCAGTTGTGCTCAGTTGAACTCTTTGCACTATGAGACCCTGATGAGAAGTCGATACGCATCTAAGGTACGCCGTCGGGAGTTTAAAGTCGGTGACAAGGTTTTGAGGCGCGTTTTTCTGCACACCAAAGACAAAAGCCTCAGAAAGCTCGCCCCGAATTGGGAGGGACCATACGAAATCGTAGAAAAAAATCAAGAGCGGGACATATCGCCTGCAGAACAAGCTCGGGCAGCCTTTGAGACTACCATGGAACATCGAACATCTAAAGTTGTATTTAGAATAGTTATAAACATCTGTAATTCGTTAGACTTGGTCTGTAAGAACTTATTGGTCGGGGATGCACTCTTTCCTACCTCGGTGGCGCGAGAAGGTTTTAACGAGGCATCATGAACACCCGACCCCCTTGATTGAATTAATCGAAATTTGATTTTGCCTTCCAATTTTTGAAATGCTACAAACTTGATCAGCTGACGAGCTGGTCGGCGTTTGTCCCTGCAGTCTTGGATTGCGCTACAGAACCTATTTTGGTTTTTCAGTTTCCGAACTGATCCACATTTTATAATTCCCGATCCCATCAGGAATTTTCAATATTACATTGATCTACAGAACCTACTTTGGTTTTTTAGTTTCCGAACTGATCCACATTTTATAATTCCCGATCCCATCATGAATTTTCAATATTACATTGATCTACAGAACCTACTTTGGTTTTTTCAGTTTCCGAACTGATCCACATTTTATAATTCCCGATCCCATCAGGAATTTTCAATATTATATATATCTACAGAACCTACTTTGGTTTTTCAGTTTCCGAACTGATCCACATTTTACGATTCCCGATCCCATCAGAAATTTTCAATATTATATTGATCTACATAACCTACTTAGGTTTTTCGGTTTCTGAACTAGTCCACAGAACCACTATGGGTTGCTTAGCAAAAACGTCTAAAATATTATGGTAAGAAATACCGATCACATATCAACATAAAAATAATCTGATTGTTCACATGGAATATTGTTAGGGGACCCCGCGCCCCCCAAAAGTCATACAAAAAAAACAAAAAAAACAGCAAAGTCAGATACTTAAAACAACAAAGACATGGCGTCCGGATCACTCGCTATCCTCCTCGGACTCAGTGTCGTCCGACTTATCTTCGTAAACGACATCAGCAGGGCGGTCCTCCTCCGGTACATCCAGCCACATCGTCCCGAGGTGAAGGTCCGGGAAGCGGTTATGAAACGATAGCACATACGCGGCCTTATCGTCGGCTGCTTCCTTCTCCGCCCACTTCTTACACTTGTCCGCAAAGGCAGTTTTCGAGGCTTTCAGCTTTTGGACCTCCTGAGTCAAGGTAGCAGCGCGATCTTCCCCGGCTTTCTTTGTCTCTTCCACGAAACGGTTGGCTTCTGCAGCCCGCCCCTCCGCTAGTGCCTGAGCCGCCTTGGCCTTCTGCACCTCCTCCATTAGTCCAACGATCTTTGCCTCTGCGCCCTCTAGCTTCTGGCTCAACTCGATCGCCCTACGCTCCTTCATGGCCGCTGGTATAAGCAGATTGTACAAGGATAAGGCCAGTCCGTCAGATCCCTGCAGCGGGAAAATATGCGGACTTCCAAGCATAGTTAGCACTGGGTACTTCGTACCACTCGACGAGGCCGCGGCCGGGTCCGACGTTTTGGATGGGTTAGCATCATCCGGAATCACCACTACGGGATCAACCATCGAATCACCCTTAGCACCGCCATACTGATCAAATAGCTTCGGCACGGTGACACCGTCCGCACCAGCGACGAGCCCACTCTCTTTCTTGGAGTGCTTGGGCTTCTTCGACTTGACCCCCTCCGCATCGGCTCGACCCTTTCTCTTCTGCACCGGAGCCTGGGCCTGATCAGCTGCACCACTTTCAGCGACGTTTCCCTCCTCTCGAGCCACCGCACCTGCCTCTTCAGCCCTGGTGTTATTTTCCCTCACCTCGTTGTCCGACTTCGGGCGCTTGCTAGGCGCCTTGTTGCGTTTTGGGAGATACAGCTGGGACCCGGGCGCGTCGGTCTTCGCGATCAGATCCTCCATGCTCGGGGGCTGTCGCAATTGCTCGATAGTGAGCACCTCTGACGAGCAACGCCAGAGGTTACTCATGATCAGGTTGGTGTCTTTGAAGGTACGGTGCATCGCCCGACCCCAATGCTGCCTAGCGTAGTCTTTCAGCACTTGGAACGTGGCTTCACCGGCTTTCGAGTAGTCTTTCTTCAGCCCCTGCAGGAACTCCTTCGTCACTGCACAAGGGATCAGACCTTTAAAAAAAAATTACCATCGGGAACCCAGGTTCGGAGCAGCCGCCTCTGGTTCTCCTTGCTGTAAGAGAGGCCGTTTTCCCAGCAGCCGCTCAAAAATACGAAGCGATGCTTCCAACCTTGTCTCCCTCAAGAAAGTCGTTAACTATCTTCCATATGTTCGCCAGGGAAGAGTAGAAGAACGGGGACTTAGGAGACTTGGACAGACCAGACATTGCTATGTATTCTTCCATGGGCATAACCCGACCCGACAGACGCGAAGCCATGATGCATGACATCAAGGTATACCATGCGTTGGGATTCAATTGGGAAGGGAATATCTGAAGGGTGCAGAAGTATAGCGCGATTTCGGGATCCAGGGGGAACCGAACGCCCCAATTGAATAGCTCGGTAAAAACCACTATCTCCCGCGATCGGACATGCACACGGGTCTCCCCGGGGGCCGGAAACCGAACAGTGACGCTCTCGGGAATCCCCCAGCGAATCAGCAGCTCTTTATGCTTGGCCGCTGGAAAGTAGAGGTACTTGCCTCCGAAAAGAGAAACAACGTCCTTTGAAGGAAGCCATCGGAAGTAGGTAGTGGTAATTACAGCCTCTACTTCCTCGGGAAGAGGATCCTCAGGAGGATTAGCAGCGTTCCCAGCAGCAGCGATGCTAACCTCTGCGGGAAGAATATCCCCCTCTGACTCTTCAATATTCGAGTTCGGAGCCTGATTAGAGCTTTGGGCAGCGGCAGCATTTGGATCCGACGACCATACCCGAGAACTTGTGGGACCATCACTGCTTCGAGTATGCGCCATATTAGCCTCATCCTGTTCCCGACGAGCGCGCTCGGGGTCTAACTCCTCTGGCGTCAGTCGACGCTTATTAAGACCTAAAACAGTTATTGCAGAATTAAGACCAGTCCGGTACCCTCGAATGGAGGGAGTAAGTTGAACCATTTCGAGATAATTACCTCCTGAGGGAGACGTAGGAGGACTGTTTTCACCCATAGTTAAGAACTTGGTCTTGTGTACGCGTCGGGGCGGTAATGGAGGCGAAGTGGCGTACGAGTTGACAGACGACGGGGTCGGATTCTCTGACCAAACTACCGGAGAACGAGGGGAACTGCTACTAGAAGAGATGACAACGGTTTCTGGAGATAGACCAATCTTAGTGAATAGAGAGCCGGGTGGTTCGGGCGAAAAGAAGGATTCGGCGGGGATCGGAGTAGCTAAAACAGGGTCGTGGGGCCGCGGAACGGGAGTGAATGGTTTGGAATTAGAACCCCAAATCAAGCCAGCGCGTCGGTACTCTTCGGCTCGGTCACTGATGCTCGCCCACTCTTTAAAACCGAACACAGGTTTCTTCTTTTTCTTGGTTGATGGCTGCTTCAGATGTCTGGGTTTCATAAAATGAGCATTCCCTCTCTAGAAAAGTTCGGACAGCACTTTCTCTCTCTAGAATGCCTCTGAGAGAGATCAGGATTTGTGAAGTATTTATAGGCAATATTACATGACCGGGGAATACCAACCGACAAAAAGCAGTGGGAAGGTGAAGAGTCTCCCTAAGAAACTGTGCTGGCAAGAACGTGTCGCGTCAACGGATGACACGTGTCAACCATCTTCTGACAAGGGATTACTTAGGCTAGCTTCTTCGAACCAAAAGGTAAGATGGGCCTTCTCAGCCTGATTCGCCGCGAAAGCCGGCCCACCACGCTGGGCCCAGGAATAAAACCCCAAGAAGTAACGGGAGCCGATCCAATTAGAACTATGAACCCCGACAGAGTGCGAGGTGAATAGCATCCGAGCGTTGCCCTCAGACAAAGTTGGCTAGAAAATGCAGCGGGAGGAAGAAAGCCTCCACAAATCAAAACGGGACGGAAAACGTTTTAAAATGCATGACGCTCACGAGAAGGGAAATCCGCCCGAAGAAGGATGACCATCGACCTAGAGTGCGGGTGACCGCGGTCGCTATGTTTAGGCTCTGCTATGAGTCTCCGCTCCCGATGCTCCCGAAGACTGGGGGGCTACTGATAAGGGTATAATTCGCCGGAATAAATAACAAGGGGTTGATTACGAATAAAAGATACTTGGTGTGGTTATTAATGTATTTATTATCCTTTAGAGGCAATTTGTAAACAATGTACTTAATAAAGGGCCAAATAGATAATAAAATCAGCCCACTAAGGATATTAATGGGTCCACCTTACTTTAGTATAAAAGGTGACCCACTTTCTTGGTAGGTGGGACATTTAATATTATTCCATTCTTTTTGCACCTTCTCTCTCTACACTTTCTCTCTCTAGTCACATCAGACTCAAGATCTGAAATATTCCATAAGTCATTTATTAACTCATCATAGCCAACTTGAGAGGTTCGGTCTGTATATCTGCAACTTGGTCTTCACTTCGTAGTTTAATTGTTCCATCATTACTAAGATCTCTCAAAAACTAATATTTCACATCAATATCTTTACTTCTTCTGTGTAGCACATGATTCTTGGAGAGTTTGATTGTTGAGCTGCTATAAAAAAAACTGTAGTAGCTTCCACTTGCTTGAACTTGAGTTCTTCAAGAATTCTTCTCAACCAGACAGCTTGACAAGCACAAGCTATAGCAGCAATAAATTCAGGTTATGTAGTTGATAATGTGACAATTTTTTGCTTCTTAGAAGATCATGAAATAGCCCCAATACCCAACATAAAAACATAGCCTGAAGTGCTTCTTCTATCATCTTGATCTCCTACATAATCACTGTCACTAAACCTAAACATTTCTACTTTTTCTCCCTTCTTGTACAACAACCCAAAATCTCTAGTTCCTTGCAAATAATGAAGGATTCTCTTGGCAGCAAACAAATGCATTTCTGTTGGATTCTCCATATATCTACTTATTAAACTCACAAAATACATTATATATGGTCGTGTTGCAGTTATATACACCAAAACGTCAACAATTTTCTTGTAAAGTGTGTTATCCACCTTTTTTCCTTCATGATATTTGTTTAGCTTCAAGCCAAACTTTTGAAGTGCTTACAGGATTGCAGTTCTTCATTTAAAACCTATCCAAAATATCTTTCACATACTTCTTTTGAGATATAAAAATCCCATTAGCTGATTTTACAATCTCTATGCCAAAGAAATAATGCATCATACCAAGATCAAACGTTTCAAATTCAATCATCGTGGATTTTTTGAATTCTTTAAACATTACACTATCATTTCCAATAAATATGAGATCATCTACATATAAGCAACCAATGAGTAGTTTCACTTTATCTCCAGTATTAACAAAAAGTGTGTGCTCATATGGACATTTGTGAAAGCTTTTTTTAAAAACCTAAGCCTCAATGCGACTATACCAAGCTCGCGGAGCTTGTTTTAAGCCATAAAGAGCTTTCTTTAATCTATAAAATTTATGCTTATTTCCATTCTTAATATGACCAAGATGTTGTTCTACAAATACTTGTTCCTCCAAGTTTCCATGCAAAAATGCCGATTTGATATCTAGCTAAAAAATACGCCAAGAATTATGTTTTGCCAATGCGATCACCAATCTGATTGTATCATGTCTTGCAAAAGGAGAAAAAACTTATGTATAGTCAATCTCATATTTTTTCTTATATCCCTTAGCCACCAAACGCGCCTTATACTTTTCAACTTCACCATTTTCTTTTAGTTTTGTTTTGAAGACCCACTTTACGCCAATGGTTTTGTTCCCTTTTGGAAGATCAGTCAGCTCCCCAGTATCACTTTTTCAATAAAAATAATTCCATCATTCATCATCTTCCTCTATTTTTCATCTTTGACAACACTTTCGAATGACGTATGATCACAATCTGAAAATAAAGCAAAGTGAGTTACTGGATCATCAATTCCAGTTACATCATAGTCTTTCATCCATGCATGCCTTTTTCGAATACGAGGAGGAGATTGAGCTGATACATCATTAGATGATGCAGCTTCATCATTACTTTCGACTACTATTGGCAAAATTTTAGCAGCTATTGGAGTTTCTTTTGATGAATTTTCAGGCATAAAGGTTTCCAAAGTTGGTTCGCTTTTAGAATCGTTTTCAAAGAAAAGAACTTGAGTAGCTTCTTTCCCATTCCAATCCCAAGTGTTTTCTTCATCCAAGACAACGTCTAGGCTTGTCACAATTTTCTGAGTTAACTGATTAAACAACTTATAAGCTTTGGATGTTTCACCAACACTAAGAAAAATAATTTTCCTCTTTATCATCAAGTTTCTTTATTTTCTCATATGAGATATGCGCATAAGCAATACAACCAAAAAATCTAAAATAACCTACAACTTGTTTCCTCTCACTCCAAGCCTCTTCTGGCGTCATATTTTGAACAACATATGCAGGACTTCTGTTCAAGATATGAACACTCCAATTTACTGCCTCAGACCAATTTGTTTTGGAATTCTCCCTTTTGCCAACAAGCTTCTCACCATATTGAGGATGGTTCTATTTTTCCTCAATGATACACCATTTTGTTGTGATGTATAAGCAATTGCTAACTCTCTTCAAATGTCATGAACAGTACATTATCAAGGCTTTATAAAAAGTAGGTATGCATGAACAATTTGAAGAAGAGAGTTAAAAGTGGAGGATAAAGTTTTGAGGAAAGTATTCTTACACATGAAAGGTAAATTCGGGAAGTTAGCACCTAATTGGGAAGGGTCATATATTATGAGAAAAATCATCAAGCTTGAAACGTATTGACTGGTTGATCAAGAAGGGAACTCTTTAAAGCATCCATGGAACATCGAATACCTAAGGATTTATCTTGAATGAATGTGTAAACTATTTACTTTATTTTAGTTTATTATAAATATTTAGGGGCACACTCTTTCGTACCCTAGTGGCTGAGAGAGGTTTTAACAAGATGTCTAGATCATTATTAATCTACAACTTTTGCCTTGAAAAGTTTATCGTAGTATATATGTGTATTTAATTGTTATGGCTTCGAATGGATTACCTTCGAATGACTTGTGTATTTAATTTTTATGTCTTCGAATAAATTACTTTTGAATGACTTGTGTATTTAATTGTTATACATTTGAATGGCTTGTGTATTTAATTTTTATGTCGTCGAATGGCTTGTATATTTAATTTGTGTTCCTTCGAATGGATTATCGTCCAATGACTTGTATATTTAATTTTTTTTTGTCTTCGAATGAATTATCTTCAAATTTATTGTTTAGTTAATTTTTGTTCCTTCAAATGGATTACATTCAAATGCCTTGTACATTAAATTGTTATGGCTTCAGATAGCTTGTATATTTAATTTGTGTACTTTCGAATGGATTACCTTCGAATCATTTGCGTGTTTCATTTCTTCCTTGAATGAATTACCTTCGAATGTTTAAACTATTTTGATCCAATGAATTATTAATCTTTGGACTGAGATACGTAAATAAAAAGTTCTGAGAAAACAAAATAGAACTATTGGACCAATGAAATCACAAGTACAAAATTACTTAAGTTGTGTTAAGGCCTTACATGAACTAAAGGCATGTTAGAATCTGAATTAAGAATTACAAAATTTCCTTGACCATGACAAGGACTTACAAAAACATAACAAGATATAAATTTATTGGCCTTTGGGCTCGTTCCCATCAACGTTTTCTTCCCTCTATTATGAGCTTCCACTTTCGCAGTCCCTTGTATCACTCTTGTCACAACCATCATCGGAACCATCATTAGGTTAATCCCCATATATACCCAACTGCTCAACTGTTGACGTATCGTTAGGCCACAATATTTCTGGAACCAGCTCCCACAAAGACCCAAGTATTAATGTAGGGAATGCCTTGTAAAATGCCAAAACCTTGTCAGATTTGATTAAGCCATCCCGTTTGTCTAGGGAATCTAAGATCCTATCAACATATGCATCTAATGAATCTTCTGTGTCTTGTGTGTATTGAGCCTTGAGAGAAACCACCTCGTCCTCATATTTCTTAACAAGAGCCTTTTGGTCATTTTTTTCTTCGACATGTGATCTATGGTAGCCCTACCGATAACCTGCTGATTTTTCAATGAGGTGATCTCTTTAGAGCTGGATAACTATAGCCATTTGTAAACAATCTTTGCGTCAAAAAGTTCCTCTTTAAGTGACTTTACTTCATCGGATAGACAATTAGCCCTTGCTTTCTCCTCTTCAAATGACGTTTTCTGATTTTTTTTTTGAAAAAAAGCAATGGTCTCTCTTTGGGACCTCACTTTTCTTTTCATCTTAACAACGGGCCTCACAAAAATTAGCATCGGATACCTTAGTGTGTCATTATCCTTTTAAAATTCAAAGGGATCACCATCAAACGCCGCATTTGTGGCATTTCTTATAGATTCAAGAAAGTCATTTTCAAACACTTTAATATCCAACCCCCCAAGGGGCCCCATCGGGTTGTTATCCCCATATGTCTACCTTTCAAGTGTGGAGAGAAAGGGAAAAGGAGGGTAAGATACTGGAACTAGTGGAGGATCAATGGTGGGGATTATAAGAGGGGTAATATCCGAACATAGGACAATCTTCGAATGAGTTGAGGTTTTCTTTCTCTTCTTGTATCTTTTGTCACTTTCATGTTTATTTCTCTTGTGTATCTTATTATTCTTAAACACGAGAATTTTTACGAGTTCATTACCCTCTTTAATAGTAGCACCAACAATAACTAACAAGACCTCATCAATCTCATCTGGATGTTCTGTGGTTCCAGCTTTGACAACACTTTTGGTTGTGCCCTGTTTTTTTTTGTGATGCCTTGAGGCTATGGCTCTGCTCTGGAGAAATACCTTGTCATCTGCTGCTTCAACTCTTTTCAAAATAGCAGATGGTTGATGAGGAGTATTCAAATGTTCTCATGTTAAATCTTGTTCGGAGTTAATCGACCAGAGATGACTCTTAACCAAGTTAGTGGTAGTGAAGAATTATTGAAAGACATTAGACTATTTCTCCTCGACCCACTAGTTTAGCTTCTTGAAAGTGACCTTTGCATATAGATGATACATATAAGGCTCTGATATAGTTGTAAAGAGAAAGAGGTCAGAGACAAGTTACAAAAATATATATTGTATAAGATAAAGTATGAGCTCGGAGGGTAACCCGTATGTTTCCAAAACCTGGTAAGCCGACTCGGATTACCTTGAGAGGTAATTATTTTTATCATTCTCCATAGTTAATCGGCCTTCAATAGGTTATATACCATTTTGTATTAATTCTCCATGTTGAAGCAGTAAATTAGAATGTTTGAATTGCAACACAGTCCCGCGATAGCAACAAATTGCTTAATTGGCATTAGGATTTTTAATATTAAAGATGCCATAATGCATGACATCATGGTAAACCACATGTTTAGACTAGCTTGACTTAGGCACAACCCTACCAAACTAAAATACGTTACAATTTTGGGGTCCGATGGAAACCGAAGGCCCAACTTATTACGTTGGGATAAATAACTAACTGACCACAAATCATCAGTGTCTCTCGTGATATAGGCAACCTAACTTGAAATTCTTGAGGGAATCCCTAATTCGCACAAATAGCCTCTAATTTATTTTCATTAAAATAAACAAAAGCTATTAAAATATATTTAGTGTTAAGAAAAAGTTGAGACGATTATGGGTGTTTTTAAAGACAAAAACATCCAAACTTTTGATACAATTCTTTGAAATCCATCAAATTACAACAGATGTAAACTTAATGCAAAAGAGAAACATACAAAGAAGATCATACGCATAACTTTATAGAATCTATGTATTATTTAGTGCGTGCAGCACTGTACGCAGCTCCCTTTATAAAAGCGGCAGCAACCAATTCTGCACCATGAAGTCGGAAACTTCTGATCCCCGATTGGATAGTGTGCATCCACTGTAAAATCAGAATATATATATATATATAGATATAGATAAATTTGTTAGAAATATGGTTACGAGCTGGATAGTGTTGTCTAAAGTCAGATTTGTGTACGAAAATTCGGAACTGAAACAAAAATACTAAACATTTAAAAGAAATTAAATTTTGGGTTCCAATAAGTTTTTTTTTTGGATCTAATAGATTAGAGAGATATGTATGGTTAGTGTTTGTAACAAACATGACACAGAACAGTGGAATCAGTTTTACCAGGGCAACACTTGGTACATGTAGAGCTCCTGCATTGGCAACAACAGCCAGTACTGCATCCACACTTTGTCAGCTTTCCCTCTTTGATTGCATCGACTGTATGTATAGTAATTACCACGACATATTAATCACACTTGCATATCATATATAAGTCAGAAAGCATAAAAAATGTTGCAAGTGTAAAGAAATCATAACTAACATTGATTCTCATTTTTGGATGGCTGGGCTGTGGAACTTGCAAGGCAAAGCAAAAGCAAGAGAGCAAGTGTCACAAAAACCTTGAGACTCATCATTCTTGGCTGAAGATATTATGATTTTACAAGCTGGGCACTCAGCTATTTATGAAGGTCTAGCGGTATATGTTCACGTTATAATTGACTTGTTTAATAAAGCTTTTAGCCCTTTGATTGGTTTTCAAAACCTTGTCCCTTCGCTGGATAGTCGTCAAATCGGCCTAACTCATCATATCGGTGCTTTTTCTTCTGCAAATAGTTTCAAATCGTATGGATATGTTTTCAGTTTATTATTAAATACTATAAAGTATAACTATTGAGGCTGCCAGTATCACTAATATAACTTGAACTCTGACGATTCGTAGAAACCCGCAATTCCATTTGTTAGTATCTTTTATTGAATGGATATGGAGAGTAGCCCATTTTCAAATTGAGTAGATTTATTAGTTTTTATTATTAGTTTCGGATAAAATACAATTAAGTTAGTCTGAAATTGCAAAGAAAAAGGAAAAGAGGGGACTAAAAATATTATGCCCTAAAAGAAAAAACAAAAGACCCGTGTCGTCTTCTTCTTCGAATTTAGGTGCTTCACTCTTTCTAACGGAAACTTTCTTATAGTCAAAATCGAAATCTTTAGCTTGAATCCATGTACCAAAGGCCAGTACTCTCCAAAATCGTGATGGTCATCAATGCATCCGGGGCATTACAACCTTTAAAACACTGATTTTTATTACAAAAGAGGATCCATTTCGCGATCTAGTCAGAAGTCTCATTCTGAGTTCTGGAGATATGACGAAGGATCATTCGAGGGTGAGTTAGGCTTCTGCACATTGTGATGGTAGATTCAAGATAAGGGGCAGCAACACCTTTGGCCAGAAGTTTGATTAGATTCATGCAATCGGATTCTACAACGACATCAGACGAGTTGTTGCGCTTACAAATGATTAAACCTTCTATGAGAGATCTGCATTCAACTAGAAGATGAGTTAATTTCCCAAACAAGCAACCATAGCCCAGAAGGATATCGCCTACTTTATTTCTGATAAGAATGCCTCCGTTGGATTCACCGGTCGAATTGCAAGCACTATCCACATTGAGCTTTAATCTTCCGGGATTAGGAACTATCCACTTCAGGTAACACAATTTCTTCTTTCGGTTATTGATAGTTCTACAGCCCAGAGCTACACCTGCATCAATGGCATGCATCCAGTGCTTAGCAGTTAACAAATTGTTCAAGTCAATTCCTGTTATGATTCTGATAACTCTATCAATAATACTCTTAACAGAGTCATGAGTGCCATTGAATTTGAACCGTTTCTGTTATACCATATTATCCAACAGATAATTTTAGGGATAATATGTGTAACATGAAACTTGTTCTTAGAGAACCAGAACCAAGAGCGAAGAATACGATTCAGAGTCATGAACCGACTCAAATTAACTCTGAAGAGGCATCCAAAGTAGTTTAAAATACTCCAGGAAAAGCTGCAGTTGACGAAGAGATAATTTTTATATTCACAACTCCAGTAGAACTGGATTTGGAGACTATAGTCACTTGTTTTTTCATGAGAATATTGTTTATAAAATGAAGTTGTTAACTAGTTTCTAGCAAAGAAAAGAAATGTTTTTAGGAGTGTAGTGAATCCAAATCTTTTTTGAAAAGACTAGATTTATTGTGTTTGAGTCTAATTCTTTCCCAAGTTAGATTAGTGTTGAAGTCAAGGTTATTAGATAACTTCCAGACCAACTTATCATCCTGGTCATGATGATTTTATAATTGTTGATATGGTTCACTCTATCTTGAGAAAGAAAAGACAGAAGTGAATTTATGTTCCAATTGTTGTTTTTCCAGAAAGACTTGAACTTAGCAGAAAGAAACCAGTTACTTATGACTATTATGACTTAAGAGGGGAGGCATGTTGTACCACTCCTCAAACCAGAAGTCCATAGAGGCATTGGCTAGGATCCATCTCAAGTTTCTATCAGCAGAAACTTTAATTTCACAGAGTCTCTTCCAAACAGTAGAATCTGAGTTTTCACAATTAGCTTTTAAAGGATGCATGTTAGGACATTACATATTATGCATCATCTCAGCCCAAAGAGAATTGTTTTTCCTAAAAATGAACCAGTGTTTGTGGGAGAAGGTGAGTTGAATATCAGCAAGCTTTTTGATATTTAATCCACCTTCTTCAAAAGGTTTGCAAATATTGGTCCAGGAGGCCCAGTGGTAGATTTGTCATTATAGTTGGACTTCCAAGGAAATATGTTAAAGCACACCTCTGATTTGTTAATAATATTTTTAGGGACGAGACTATTGTGCATCCAATAGTAAATGACAAGAAGCAACAATGAAGAGATTAGAGTCATTCTGCCTCCAAAAGACAGATGTTTCATATCCCATTCAGTGATTTTATTATGAATTTTATCAAGCAAAGGAGTGAAGTTCTTCCCTTTGTTGTTTTCACAGATAGTCCTACCCAGATAGTGGAAAGGAGGAGAGTCTACATTGAAGCCAGTAAGAATTTTGAGGCTGGTGGTCCTTGATTGAGAAGCTTTAGTAGAGGTAATTAATTTAGTTTTCCCCTTGTTGATAGCTTGACCAGATACTGATTGATATTGATCTAACAGATTTCACAACTTGTCAATGAAGGATGGAAGACTGTTCGTGAAGATGAGGATGTCGTCAGCAAATTCCAGACTTGGCACCGGGTAATTTGATCTAGCATTATACTTTAAAATCCTGTTAGAACTAAACATATTAAAGAGTTCTCTTATTAGTACTTCCTCAGCAAGAATGAAAAGGCTGGGAGATAATGGATCTTTCTGCCTTCAACCTTTATTCTGTTGGAAGTAACGAATACTAGAACCATAGAATAGAAATCATGACATTAGTTATCATTTTCTTGATAAGACATATAAAATCATTAGAAAACCTAAAACAGTCAAGAACTTTAAAAATAAAAGCATGTGACATCCCTATTTATGAAGGTCTAGCGGTATATGCTCACGTTATAATTGACTTGTTTAATAAAGCTTTTAGCCTTTTGATTGGTTTTCAAAACCTTGTCAAATCGGCCTAACTCATGAAGTATAACGATTGAGGCAGTCAGTATCACTAATATAACTTGAACTCTGACATGTTTATTTGTTATATTAGTCGCATGTCGATTCGTAGAAACCCGCAATTCCATCTGTTAGTATCTTTTATTGAATGGATATGGAGAGTAGCCCGTTTTCAAATTGAGTACATTCATTAGTTTTGGATAAAATATAATTAAATATTTAAAATCAAAATTAATTATCTATCAAATATTAATATTTAATAATCAGTAAAAAGTTATTTATTATTATTTGATAACTTACTTCTATAGTATTTCCTATGCAAATGATCCATAGAGATTATTGATATTTGTTTGTGTTTGTTTCAAACAGTTCTTTACTGAGGTGATGTTTTGAGTACATGGAAGGAAGATTAACACTTGTGTGAAGAGCCTCAGAGTAATATAGTAAGATAAGCTAATCCTCCAACGAGAATATGAACTACTTTGATATTTTTGAGTGTTAGAAATTTTAGATTTCTTAATTTTACTTAATATGTCCATGGTTTTAGTTCACCATATAATGCCAAAAAAGAGACTTATAAGATAATGTCATTTTTTACTTTTCAGATTTCGAATTTGATGGAGCTGATTACTAGTTTTTGATTTTATAAGAGATGACAATTAAAAATACTTTTCGGATCTAAAAGGTAGAATTAATATGTTTTTTAAAAATGTTATTTTTCATGTATGCGTGATCATTTTTTTTAAATGAATATTTTTTTTATAACAAAACGAAAGAAAAAAAATTGATTTTCGTTAAAAAGGAAAGTAATCTAATAATTCGTAAGATTCAAAATTTAAATTTAAATTTAAATTTTGAATTTAAATTTAAATTTAAATTCAAACTCAAACCTATAAACTCGTGAAGAAAACACTTTATTAAATTATCACTCGTACGGACTATAACATGGTATTATTTTATCGTAAAAAATAGTCCTAAAACTTTACGTTTTGCTTAAATTATTTATTTTTGAATCTAATCCTTTATACTATTCGGAATTAAACATGGTATCTATACAATTACCTCAATGATACATGTTTTATATACTAGTCTGTTATTTTCATTATGATTACCGTTATTGGACGAATATTGGCGATAGTCTGACACATTGATAGAACATATGATGCTTCAGCTCAATGGAGAAGTTCCAACAACCTTCTACTTGGATCATCATATGCTACTATAGGATTTATACGCTTAATGAATATTTTTAATTTCTTCGATCACATATATAACCTTAGCAATTTCGTAAGTGACCATTAACGACATCTGACTAAAGTTATCGTTAATGCATTGAAAGCGGTTAATAGATGCACAAGTAATCATGATATCGCAACATTCAATTACGTAGATTTATCATAACACATAACATAAGAATAATATGGAATGTAATCTTACATCTCTATTCTTAATTGGTCCTACTTAATTGGAAGTTTACTTACATTACAGTACGAATAATCAAATATAAGAGAACGTTGAATACTTATATATACATATGTTTACACTAATGATGTTAAGTATGCGATTATCGTAATACAAACATATTAAATATCTTAATACAATCTCCCACTAAGATTAAAAATCCTCTAACTACATAATACACATGGTAATGATGATGAGGGTAAAATATATTGTGAGGGTAAAATCGGAAGATCTTCTCGTGATTTCATAGTTAATACTTTTGTAGAGAGTAGTTAGAGAAAAAAGGTGCTTGTATTTAATATCTTTAGAAAAAGCCAACCTATTTAATGCTATTGTTTGGGGTATTTATACTCTATTTGGATACACATGGGCCTTTTGGGTCGGATCCTCCTTCGAGTCTATTCTATGAGTCTCTTAGCCCATACCATGAGGTACTAGGCATGCAACTAAATCACCAACTAAATTAACCGACTGCTTCGTCATCAAGTTTTGGTTTTTTAAAGTTTGAATTTCCCTTCTAAATAAAATCCAAATTACCATAATACATCTCCGAAGATATTTGATCCTATCATATAACCCTCTTAGCTCTTTCTGAAATATTTCGGGAGAGCTAACATTATAAACAAAATCGTGAACTGTATATGAAGTGTGTTATTAAAACTGCTTTTATGGAAATGTCACAACTTCAAACGGTTGATTTTCTTACAACACGTGTCATGTAATTAATGTAGAAAATGAATGGTTTCTTTCTTGAAAATGGCATCTATTTTCCAAAAAAAGAAACCTAATAGCTATTTTTCATAGCTTTCTCTAATTATCACTATTAGCTTAATCTTCATTATTTATGCTATTAGAGTAAGAAAAACAGGTTCATCTTCATAGTTTTAGAGAGATACAAACTCTTAAATTTTACCCAGATCTTCCTTTGATTCTTCTTGTCTGATTTCAAAGTTTTGCATGTTCACAGCTTAGACAACACTTATTAGAGAAGGTTAGCTTAATTTATCAGACTTGGAGGAAGAAAATAAGCAATATAGAATTGCCACCGGATTACCTACTTCTCCAATGACATAAATCCCAGAACCAGATAAAATTTCCTCATCTAGTAGGCGACCCTTCGTTTCTAAATTTAGCCCATGTAATCAATCTTTCATATTCATTAACCAATCTACCCAACAAACTGAGGTTTCTATAAAATAAGTTATCGACAATCATAGACCTAGATCAACTTGCATTCCCATGGGGTCAGATGTCAGAGAAAATACTCATCGACGACTCACCAGACTTTTAAAGGCTAAAAACAATCCTTCTACATCAGAAAAATTAAAAAAAATAAACTATCAGAGCCCCATATTGATGTTGGTAACCCACTGCCCCTGCAACAATCGGTTGAAGGGGAAAGAATTTCTTTAAATCATCCAGCACTTTCCTCTATTGAGGTTCTTTCTTCTAAGAAAGATAACCCGACAAACAGGTCGATGATACGACATAGATGGGTCCCTAATAATGGAAGAAAAAATAGATGTTAGTGGTGAAGACACATTTTTGGAGACATCGGATTGCGATGTTCAACGTTCCAAGTATTCCTCAATAGGTTGCCTTCTTTGTCTAGAAGCTTGTACGTTCCTTGCTTGACTTTCTCACATACGATGTATGACCCTTCCCAATTTGGAACCATATTTCCGAACTGATTTTCTTTAGTGTGTAAGAACATGTTTCTTAGCACTTTATTTCCTACCTGGAAGTCGCTTCTTTTTACATTGGATGCGAGCCTGCTCCTCATTAAGCCTTGGTAATGTATAGTTGTTTAATGTGCTTTGACTCTTTTTTCTTCAATTAAATCCAATTGACCCCTCACAACTATGTCATTATTTCCTTCAGAATAATTTCGAATTCGGAAGGAAGGAAGAGTAGCTTCTATAGGTGTAATAGCATCCATCCCATAAACTAGAGATAATGGAGACTCCTGAGTGGTTCAGTATGCCTATAATACCTTTTGTATATAACTTGGCCATTTACCTGCTCATCCTTCTAAATTATTTTTCACACAGTTATTTTTTTTTTGATTTACCACTTCAACATGACCATTGGCTTGAGGATGAAAAGGAGAAGAGAAACAATATTGTATTCCTCTTAATACACAAAATACATCTATATATATATATTTGTTAACAAACTGAGGGCCATTATCTGTGGTGATGCGTTTGGGAATACCAAATCTGCAGCATATATTGGAGAGAATAAACTTTATCATTGTCTTAGACGTTATCCCATATAATGGAGTAGCTTCTCCCCATTTGGAGAAATAATCTATAGTTACTATTATGGGTTGATAACCCCCAAAAGCCATTGGAAGGGGTCCAACTAGATTAAGTCCACATCTGTCAAACGATATTGGTTCAGATACTAATTTTATGGGAACTGTCGGCACATGGATTACATTTCCATATCTTTGACATTGGTCACATCTTTTCACTAGATCTTTTGCATGTGACATAATAATACGCTAATAAAATCCAGCCAACAAAACTCTTCTGATAAAAAAGTTATAGCCACAATGTGCTGACCTTTCTCTATCATGTAACTCTGATAGAATATTTTGAGACTCATTGGATCCAAGGCAACACAGTAAAGATATGCTAAAATATTGTTTATAAAAAAACCCCTCTTAAACTAGAAAACCACGAGCTTTGTATTTTATTTTCTTGGCCAAAGCCTGTCTGAAGCTAGAACTTCATTAGTGATAAATTCTTGGATTTCATTCTTCCAATATTTAGAAAGTACATCGGATACATGCATATTTTCTTCCACTTCACCCTTATTTCATGGTTTCATCTATGGAAAGACATTATTGCATAAGGATCCAAAATTATGCTTCAGAATATGTTGTAGTAGCTAAATAATTTGTCATGATGTTTTCTAATCTGGGGATATGCTCTATTTTGATGCATTTAAAAGCAATGGTGACTTCGTTTTATCCCTTGTAGATATTTTATCAATTTTCCTACAGATTTCCTTGAGCCTTATGAATGAGTAGTCACGAATCATTTATCAATCATACTTTTTTTCCCGACATATTTGGGCTAACCTTAAACCAGCTATGGTCACTTCATATTGTGACTCATTGTTGGATTCTCTGAAGCCAAAACATATAGTCTAGTACATGATATCACCATATGGAGTGGTTAGGAAATTTCTAGGTCCACACCCCCATTGTATTAGATCCACCAACAGGTCGGATCACCCATTACTTCTTAAACTTACTAACTTGAGCTTCTTCACGATGCCACTTAAAATGAAACTCAACTAAAAAAATAAGCCACAACTTGAGCATTGATTGCAGTTCGAGGTGCAACAGCAATATCATAATCTCCAAGCTCAACTGACCATTTACTCATTCTCCTAGATATATCATCCTTTTGTAACATATTTTTTTAGTGGAAAAGAAGTTTAAAGTATGAAAGAATGTGCTTGAAAGTAAGGTCTCATATTTCTACTTGCTATCACAAATGTTAAAGCTAATTTTTCTAATTTCAAGTACTTTTTATCTTCCAACAAACTCTTGCTTATATAGTAAATCGAGTGGGGGTAATCATCCACTTCTTGTACCAATATTGCACTTGCCACATACACCGATACTGCTAAATACATATAAAGCATTTCTCTTTCAACATGATTGAATAATATCTTGGGTGAAGATAAGTGTTTTTTGATTTCAAGGAAAGCTTGATCACAGTTTGGAGACCAATTGAAGTTTTTGGGATTTCTTGAAACTTGGAAGAATTGAGCACATTTTTCCAACGATCTTGAAATAAATTGGTTCAATGCAGCCAATCTTCCAGTTAATCTCTGAACATCTTTAGTATTTAACTGATCCGGATCAGCCTGAATCCTTTTCTCACTTATAATATATCCCAGGAATTTACCAAATGGGACTCCGAAGTTTCATATCTCAGGATTTAACTTCATATTGATGGCTTCCAAGTTAGAAAATGTTTCTTGGAGATCGGATATGTGATCTTCTTCCTTAGGGATTTTCACCATCATATCATCAATGTAAACTTTTATATTCGTTCCGATTGGATTAGTAAATGCCTTATTCACCAGTAGTTGATCAGTAACTCCAGCAATTTTCAACTCGAACGAAATTACCATATAACAATGAAGCCCCTTGTCAGTAATGAATGTAGCGTGGTCTTGATCATTCTGATTCATTATTATTTGGTTGTACCTAGAAAAATTATCCATAAAGGATAACAACTTGTTTCGTGATGTAGAGTTCACTAGCTTATCTATCCGGGGTACTCGAAATGAATCTATATGGCGAGCTTTATTGAAGTCTGTAAAGTCAATGCACACACATCATTTTCCATTTTTTTCTTGACTAAAAGTAGGTTAGCTATCGAAAGAGGGTATTGAGCTTCAGATTTTCTTTGGAAAAAACTCTTCTTTATTGCACTACCGACCCAACATCGGATTTCACATGCAGCTTGTGATTAATTATATTGGTTGGTACTCCGGTTACATCTTCTTTATACTAAAAAAACACATGTAAATTATGGGATAAAAATATAGTAATTTCTATTTTACTCTACAGACAATTTAGATCCAACCCGAACACTTTTACCTTCTGCTAACTAATGGAGTTCCATTTGTTAAACTTGGATTATTGCACTAACAGCCTCCCTTAGATCAGTTATCTCATTTAGTTTGGCAGAAGGCTCTACTGACTGCTATTACTTGTTAATCTTCACTGCTTCTCTCAATTTTGGAGCAAGAGCAATGGCATAACATTCAATAGCTACATTTTGGCTACTTCGGAAAACGCCCACCTGTCCTCCCACAACATATTTTAAACATTGGTGGACAGTGGAAGCTATTGCATGCATCTTAGAAAACCAAGATCTACCGAATATAAGGTTGTAAGATGTCAGACAAACAACTATTACAAAGAATACCCTTACCATCTTTTTAAATGGTCCTTTCGCCAATAAAAACTCTTCTTCGAATTCTCCAATAACATCAACTGAGATCCCATTAAATCCGATTATGGTCCTATTTAAACGTTGGATGATTGAGGGATTCTTCATTTCCTTATAAGTTGATAAAAACAATATATTTGTCAAACTGCTTACATCAATTAAAATCTGACGTATATCGTAGCTCCCAGGGAAGAGATGCATCCGTTCAGGATGGAAGTTTATGATGGAACCGGGGATCCAGAGAGGCACTTAGAACAGTTCATAAACATGATGATGGCTTTCAATCCTGACGATGCGATGCTTTGCCGAGCACTATCTATGACCCTTAAGGGTAACGCCATGGACTGGTTCAGTAGCCTGCCCAAAAGGTCTATCTATGAGTTTGTTGGACTATGGAAAGCATTAGAGAGAGGTTCGTGGGCAATAAGGAGCTCAAGCGCGAGCTTGATTCGATCATGGATCTTTATCAGCATCGAGGTGAGTCTCTTAAGAGTTATATTAGACGATTTGTCCATGCCATGAATGCTTTACTAGATGTAGACGAGAATATGGCGGTGGCTTCTTTAAAACGAGGGCTCGAGAGAATAGGGGAACTATATGCGGATCTCATCAGGTTCTCAACTGAGAACATGGGAGATTTACTTGCAAGAGCGTACACTTTTATAAGAGTTGAGGATGCCAGAAGAGGAGCGTCACCTGAGCGGCGTGAGCCAGAGGTCAAAGACAGTGGATCAGAATGGAAAAAAACTGAGGACCAACCGAGGAGGGACTACAATCGAAGACCTCAGCAGCTCGATCAACCAAATATACGTTTCACTCGATTGGTGGAGGCTATTTCAGTAATTTATGACCGTACAAAGGGACGTACGAGGTACCAAGCTCCACAAACAATGAGTGCGCCTTGGTTTAAGCGATCTAATAGGTATTATTGTGCGCATCATCATGACCATGGACACTCGACTGATGAATGCTGGCAGCAAAGAGAAGAAATTCAGCGCTTGATAGACAACGGTGAGTTGATTCAATATATCAAACGTAGTCAACCAGATCAACGTGAGGAAGATCGCCCTCCAAATACCGAAAAACCAGCGACTCGAGAATGGTGGAAAGCAAACAAGCAACAGTGGTTACTGACCATATCAGGAGGGAGTTTGACTACAAGAGAAGGGTCTACCCAGAATAAACGAGCTAAAAATAAGTTCAATGTTTTCGAGATAGATGGAAATTCCTATTGAAACTATAGAGACCTGATCGCCTATCTCACTTTCAATGATGATGGTCTCAGAGGTGTAAGTTTACCCCATGAAGATGTTTTAACTTTTTGGACATCGGAGGAGTAATGGTAACAAGAGTATTGGTCAATGGAGGAAGCTCGACAAATATTATATTCAAAGAAAGTTTTGATCGCATGCAGAATGTCCCACCATATCGACCTACTCAGCGAACATTGGTAGGATACGAAGGAAAATATTCACAGTGTGTTGGGGAGGTTGGTGGTCAAAGTCGGTCATGGAGCTCGAAAGAAGGAACTGAAAAACATTATTTTTTATCTCCGACGCGCAGAGTTCTTATCATGCAATCATGACGAACATGGCTACATAGGATGGAAGCAACACCATACACGTACCGACAATGCATTAAGTATCCAGTGGGTAGTTCGACAGGTATAATTCGAGGCAGCCAGATGACCGCGCGCACTTGTTATGCAATCGCGTTAGATCCCTCCAAACCTATCTAATAACAATCAAATGGCGGGGGAGATATTGTACCAGCAACTATGGATCTCACCTCGTCAGAACCAGTGGATGATCCACGAGAAAATGAGGATCCACCCACAACGGATGTTACAACAGTGGACACGGTCATAGTCGCTGACAGAGTGTATAGACTGGGGAATGAAGTGACTCCAGATTCAAAGGTACGATTTGTGGATTTATTAGCAAAAAATTTAGATATAGTTGCTTGGGAAGGAATTGATGTTTCAGGAGTAAGTCCTACAATTATAAGCTATGAATTGGCTATCAATCCTTGTGCCGAACAAGTACGACGGAAACGTAGAGCATTTTCGGCTGAGAAGCAGGCCGCCATATTAGCTGAGGTCAACAAGCTTACTCGATTGGGGTACATTCGAAAGGTAAGGTATCCAGGCTGGATAACCAATCCGGTTTTAGTTAAAAAAGAAGAGTGGGCAATGGAGAATGTGTGTGGATTTTAATGATTTGAACCAAACATGTCCTAAAGATGCTTTCCCATTGCCAAGAATAGATCAGCTGGTTGATTCAGCTTCAGGTTGCAAATTTCTTTCTTTTATGGATGCATATACAGGATATAATCAAATTTGCATGCACCTGTCTGATCAGGAGCACACAGCTTTTCAAACCGAGCGGGGCCTCTATTGTTATACGGTCATGCCCTTTGGGTTGAAGAATGCAGGATTAACTTATCAAAGGCTAGTTAACCACATTTTTCAAGACTATTTTCGGCAGCATTTGGAAGCATACATTGATGACAGGATTATTAAAACACGTGAAGAGGAGCATCACTTTAATACCTTACAGATTGTTTTTGATTTATTACGCAAGTACAATCTTAAGCTTAATCCGTAAATATGTTCTTTTGGTGTGGCTAAGGGAAAATTCCTGGGCTCAATGGGACCACCTAAAAATGTCAAGGAAGTCCAATTTATTACAGGACGATTAGCAACTCTGTCAAGGTTCATCTCACGTGCTTCGGACAAAAGTCATCCCTTCTTTAAAGTATTGCGGGGTGCTAAGAAATTCGTGTGGACAGAAGAGTGCGACAAGGCTTTTGACGAGCTGAAGAAATATCTTACATCTCCTAAGATTTTGTCTGCACCTACACCGGAAGAGCTGTTATTTATGTACTTGTCAGTATCACGTTTTTCTGGAAGTTCAGTTCTCGTGCGTGATAAAAAAGAAAAACAGTGGCCAATGTATTACACAAGTAAAATTTTGACAGATGTAGAGACAAGATATTTACACCTTGAAAAATTAGCCTTGAGCTTGGTTGTTGCAGCTCGGAGAATGAGACCATATTTTCAATGGCATGTTATCACAATGCGAACAACATATCCTTTACGATCAGTATTGCAAAAACCCGATATTTCTGGAAGGTTAACTAAATGGAGCATCAAGCTCGGGGAATACAACACTCGTTTTGAACCACGCGTGGCTACAAAAGGGCAAGCAGTTGCAGACTTCTTAGAAGAGTTTAGCTTGGCAAGGGAAAAGCATGATGAGATACATAACGAACAAACGGTGGAGGTCGATCCATAGATTATAGAAGTTTATGGTGCATCTTCAACAACGGGAGGAGGTGTAGGCATTGTAATCAGAACTCCAACAGGAGAGGAGATCAAGCATGCAATGCGCTTTAATTTTCCAGTTACAAATAATGCTACAGAATATGAAGCTGCCCTTTGTGGCATGAAGTTTGCTTTCATATGTGGAGCTCGAGCTATCAAGATCATATCTGATTCTCAGTTGGTGGTGAATCAGGCACGGGGTCTTTATGATGTCCAACAAGATGGCATCAAGGAATATCTTGTACTTCTTAAGTATGAGTCCAAATTTACTAATGTTTCGTATGAACGGATCCCACGAAGAGATAATTCGGCAGCTGACACTTTGGCAAAGGCTGCAACTGCAGGAGATCATCCAACAATTTTGCTCCAGCAACTCCCTACGACAGAGCTAATTTCAACGGTTGCCACGATTCATTCAATTATTAACGATGATAATTGGCGGACTCCGTACCTTCACTACTTTAACTAAAGAACGTTGCCTACGAGTAAAACTGAGGCTCGTGCATTGCAAATCAGAGCAGCTAAGTATTGTGTTCTCGATAACGTTTTGTATAGGAAAAAATCAACCAGACCCCTGCTCCGTTGTCTTGATTGAAGTGAAGCTAATTCTGTGTTAGAAGATCTACATTCGGGAGAAGTAGGAGCTCATTGCAGACACCGAATGTTGATTCAGCGTTTCTTTCTCGTTGGGTATTATTGGCTTGAGCTTGCAAGTGATGTCGAGAATCTAGTATTGCATTGTCACAAGTGTCAAGATTATTCGAACATGCAGCATAGACCTTGCGAGCCCATGCAGAATATTCATGTCCCATGTCCGTTTGATAAGTGGGGAATAAATTTGATAGGTTCTCTGCCAATGGCCACAGGCAAACGACAGTTTCTCATCGTAGCAGTCGATTATTTTTCGAAATGGGTTGAGGCTAAAGCTCTGTTTAGAACCCGCGCTCAAGAGGTATGTGATTTCATACATAACCAAATTCTGACCTGGTATGGAATTCCACCAATTTTAATGACATACAACGGGCTTCAATTTCAAAATTCGGTCCTTATAAACTTTTGTAAACGGTATGGGATTCTCCAGCATTTTTCCACCCCTTATTACCCTCAGGAAAAGAGGCAGGTCAAGGTGACTAACATAATATTATTAGAGGGGCTAAATAAAATGTTGGAGGGATCTAAGGGCAAATGGCCAAACAAGTTAGCAGAGGTCCTATGGGCTTACAGGACAACCCCGCACTCCACAACAGGTGATACACCATTTTCTTTAGTATACGGAGCTGAAGCAGTTATCCCAGCTGAGGTCATAGTACCGAGTTATAGGATTGAACATTATGAGGAGGAAGCAAGTCTTATAGCAGGTCAACGTCTCTGGATCTGATTGATGAAAGACAAGACCAGGCCAGGGCCCGAGCAGAGCACTATCGAAGTCTCAAGAGAGGACGTTTCAATGCTCGTTTGAAGCCACGATCATTCAAGGAGGGTGACTTGGTTTTGAAGAAGGTGTTTCAGGGTTCTGGTAGCGGAGCAGGTGGTAAGTTAGGGCCAAATTGGGAAGGCCCGTATTCAGTCATTTCAGCAGGACACCATGGCGCGTACAGATTAGCAGATCAAGCAGGTCGAGCACTCAAACATCCTTGGAATATTAATCACCTAAAATTGTATCGCCAAAATGTATAAGATGTAAATATGTGTTTTTCCCTCTCTGATAGCGCGGGGAGGTTTTTTACTGAGGCATCTAAGAACAAGCTTTTGAATCTTTTCAATATAAATCATTATTTTTACCAATATGTGTGTGAGTTGTATCTTTATAACCAGCGAATGGGTCAATGACCACGCCATTCTTGGCTACGCAACGGACCATACTGAGTCCAGACTAAGTGTTTATAAACGCGAACGGGCTAATTGGCCACACCCATGGGCTACACAATGACCATACTGTGTCTATACTTTGTACTGGGTATATTAGCGAGCTGGTCAAATACCAAGTCTGAATATAATACGCAATAGGGTCCATGAGACCTCTCCACAAAAATGCTATCATGGCACATATTGTCTATGCTACGCAATGAGCCATACTGAGCTCGGGGTTATAAAAGGTCTCCGCCAAACTAAGCACACATATAGTCCACACTTACCAATATACATTTGCATCAATAATTAAGATAAATTATGAATCAATTCGAAATAATATAATCCAGTTACTGCAAGCAGTACCATAGGTTTAACAAAATGAAGGGAGAGACGAAAATAAAGTTCAACTAGATAAGCATATTTTACTTAAAGCCACTAGGAGGTAATTGTTCGGAAGGATCCGTAGTAGTATTAGTTTCGATATTTTTTCTGAAGGCCACAATCGAGGTTGGGGCAGAAGGCTGGGAAAGGTGAGCAAGGGAGCCTAGATTCAAACCACGATTCAAGGCCATCAGTTCTGCAACAGCTTTCTGGTTCTCCGTAGTAATCATGTCTGTTGCAGCTGCGAATAGTTACGTTTCCCTCTCCTCAACGGCTGCATTTATCTTTGCTTGCAATTGTTGTTGTTCGCGCTCGAGCTGTGCACGCCCCTCCTCAAATTCTTTGGTTAATTTTCTCACCTTAGAAGTCAGAACATTAATCCGATCTTCTTGTTCCTCCATCCTACTCGCCTGGTTGTTGGCCCTATCCAGCAGATTAGCATTATGTGTTTGCAGATCGCAATTCCTCTTCAGAAAGTTATCGTTCTGGTATAGCACCACCTAATGGTTTTCAGACAAAGCTGTTAGCCGTTGATTATTACACAACACAGACTCTTGTAGAGACGCAACCGCTTTTTCTAATCGGGCTTTAGCATCTAAGGCTTTATGTTTAACAGCTTTGGTTGAGGCATAAGCATGCCTCAAACGGATGACTACAGCAGTACAAAATGTAGAAGAGCCAAAAAACATGAATTCAGGCTTCCATCTCTTTATGGAATTTACATCAGCAGGAGACATATTCTGATAACCCAAAATAAATGAGTTATAGTGCATCTAAAAACTAGCAAATAGGGTATATATATATATTTATCAAGTCTACAATTTGGTATATGTATTGGTTAACACGTTTTACCTCGATCGCTAGCTCTGTTTGTCTCTACAAGAGGTCTGCGTTAGATACTTTATCATAGTAGGACATATCAGGTGTTCTACGTAGCTACTCGAACATATTAGAGGATGGGCGTTGAAATTTCACTTTTGGGTGCTCCCCTGCAGGTACCCTTTGTTGGCTGGTTTCCACCGCTTTATTACTATGGTTATTCCTGTCAGTGTTCTCCGCAGACGGAGTTTGAGTTCCCAAGAATGAGCTCAGCGCCGGCTGTTGAGCTAATGCTGCATGAGTTGGTGGTTGCAACTCCGGATCTTTCTCAGCTCCATGGTCATTCTCTTCAGAGTCAGCTAGGTCAACTATCTCCTTAGCCCCATGAGGATTTTGTCCTTTACCAACTTCTGTTATTGATGGGTTAAGAGGATTTGCTCCTCCGTTGGAAGTGTCTTTAGTACCATCACCATCTTCATCTCTTAGTTGAAATCTCCTAGTGGTTAGATGAAGGGCATCAATTACCTTATGCTTTTTCTTCCTCCTTGTGTCAAGGCACCAAAGATAGTCTCTTCGTCTTCGTTTTCTCTTTCTGTTCGAGAGTTATTTGGCTGAGCAGCTAAAGGAACATGTGGTGCTTCTTTTTCATTTTTCTCGACAATTTTCGCTTTCTCCTTGCCACAATCATTTCATTGATAAATTGAGAGAGCTGCAGCAGAGGAGGAATCCCCAGGTTTGCCAACTTTGCGTGTTAACTGAGGTACTGCTAGCCAAACGCCAGGACTGTTTTTCTCACGAAGTTTATTTTCTAAAATCATTTTGAGGCGGTCCATGGTAGCTTTCGAGTTGTTCACCATCTTGACTTCTTCTTCTTCTGTGATACTGAGCTCAGGTATTGACCACATTCCTTGTTAAGTGCATTTCATGTCACTTATTACGCTTCATTTATTCTTAAAATCGTCGCAGGTAACAAGTTTTCGTGGTGTTTCAACGTGTTTTTCATTCATTCTCGTAGGTATAACTATATGCAGACAGTATAAACTTTTTGAGAATAGAATGCTCATAATGTTCCAAAAAAAAATTGCAATCTTGTACACATGGTTTTATTGGGCTGCATGAATCGGAAGAAATAGATCGATCATTTTCATTGTTTATTATAATTTTACTAGTGGGGGCCCAGTAGAAAAGAATTAGAATAGAAAAATCTGGTAGAAAAAAAAGAAAAAAAGGAAAATATATTTTCTCAGATTTATTAAAATTATATTATTTTTTAATAATATTTGTTTGAAAAAAATAAATATTATATATTATGACCAGTGCTTTTATTTAGCTATAGAGCACAAAAGGAAATTAATGCTGATTTAAGAAAAAAATATTAGACTAATGCTAGGGTTTTATTTAGCTATATTGTTTAAAATATTATTTTATTTAGCATAAATATTTCATGATTCGTATTGGGGCTTCTACCAGTTTTTTTGGACAGATTAAAACGAGAAGAAAAGGAAAGAAGATAAAAAGCCCAGCGAGAAGAAAATAGAAATTGGGCTCTTTTAGGGTTTCTGCAGATATTATAAATAGAATAGACAAACAGAAGAAAAATCGAATTTGGCCACTGACTTTTCTTTCTTCCAGAATATAAAACACAAGGAGATTAAAGCGAGAGAACAAATAAGAAAAATCAAAATTGGCTTCTGATTGTTTTTCCGATCGGCAACAGTAGAAAATAAAGCGAAAACGGCAGGTGACGTTGCGGTGTTTTCGATCGGTAGTTTACGAATTGTTTCTGTCAGGCGATACTCAGTGGTTACTGTTCGGGTTGACATTCTCTAAATGCTTATTCATCTATTTACATTCGTCTTAGAGCTATGTTAACTTTTGAGCCCATGATGATGATTCGTTCGATTGCTTGATTGCTTATGGTTTGATTGCTTGAATTATTTGTGAGATACGATAAATTGTGCTTATCGTTACATGCATCGCAAACATCTAGTTTGTTAATCTTTAATGAGTGTGAAAGTGGATTTAAGCGTTTAGAACTTGCCATGCTAGCATAGGTTCTTGAATGATTCGTATTGCGATTGTTCATGATTCGTAATATGTCACTAACCATATTATATTACCCTATGTAATCGAAATAGATAACTTGTGCTTAAAACCAATCGTACCTCGATTCGTATAGACATATAGGATTGTCATGCAAGCGGCGTCTTCTTAACCGCTATCTCTTTTGTGGTTATTTAAGTGGTTTGGTTTACGTGTACTGAAAGGTAGCGTATACTGATTTCATGTTATCAGATTAGTAATCGTTGTTATCATACATATTGATTAAGTATATTAATACTCTGAGTAAAATAAACAATGAAGTTAGGGTTCCATGTTTTCTCTCGCATAAGTAAACTCGTTAGTTAATTTCGTTAGTTAATTTGCTTAGTTATATTCATTCACCCATACTTTATTACTCGTTCAAGCATTAGTCTAATAATCATATGTTGTTACATAAGTAAATTCTTGTCATATATACCTGGTCTTCGTGGGAACAATCTTACTTAATTATTACTTGCTACTATTTGACCGCGTATACTTGCGTGAACAATCTTGATTGGCCACAGTCCTTATTGTAGATATTTATATCGAGTGAACATTTTTTTGGGGTCTTGTTGCCAGACTTCAAATGCTAGACTGTTAACTCTGATTAGAGGATTTATGTAGTTTCCTGGCCTTCCTTCTTTCCACAAGGTCTTGTTCGAGAGTTCACCTGAAGGCACAAGGATATGATAAAGGAGTTCGTACAAATTGGTATTTCATTAAAAATAAAAACAAGGCTTACAAGTTTTCTTTCATTTGCGTTCTAGTTGGAGATTTAGGGTAGGGGTGCTATGTTCCCAATTACCCGAAACAAGGACAAATGAATTATTCCAATTCCTATCAGAAGTGGGTAATTCGACAATCTTCTTGATCCCTTTAAAATGGGTATAGAAGAAAGGAGTTCTGACTAATTTGGTTACATCGGTGCCCGTAAGAAGGTCTGATAAGCATATTTCGGTGTTTAACACGCGTGAGCTAAGAACTACGCTGAGCAACAGCCTCCAGCCGTTTACGGACATCTGGGTGGGGCAGATACCTAGGACACTTAAATAATCACAAATTAGTTCGGGTAGGGATAATCTAAGTCCCCAGTGAAAAAAAGTGGTGAAGAGGCAAGTCTCTGTCTCCTGTGTGTGATAGCGATGTTCGCCTAGAGCAGGAGCCCTAATGGTTACGTTCTCAGGAAGATTGCATCTTTCCCTAAGAACGACGATTCCGTCATCAATTAAATTAGTGTATCTAGGAGCTATTTGAGAAAAGTAGTTTTCTAAGTCGTTGACATCTTCGTATACGGGTTCCACAATTTTGGCGGCTTTAATCCTCACTTCCTTTTTCGGTGCCATGGTTTTTCTACAAACTGCAATTAGGGAAGGACATAAATCAGAATGATTGTGATTATAAGGGAAAGTGATTTGATTTGGGGAATCGTCTACTGATAAAGTTCATAAACCCTGAATTTAGGGTTATCTCCAGCATTCGACATAAGCAAATTAGTTAAAAGAAAGAATGTTACCTGAATAACTGTTGAAGAGATAAGCTAACGCCTAGGATCAAGATTGCAGAGAGTATTTCAAGAGAAATAAAGTAGAAGATTTGAAGAAATGTGGTTTTTGCAAACAAATGAAGAAGTTATTCATGTAATGGAACGTTTTCATATACGCGTGAGAATTATGATATCATTACTTGTTTGAAAATTGTGCCAGAAAACTAAATCGCAAAAAGTAACTCCAAGAAACGGCGTTGTCAGAAAACCGTCACTTGTCTCGACGACACGTATCAGAGAGCAACAGACATAGGACGATTCAAATTATTACTATAAGGATAAGTAAATTACTTAATTAAATTTTAATTTAGAGGCTTATTAATGTTTTAATAAACCTCTAAACTAGAGGGAGCTCTGATAAGGGGGGATTCCCCAGAACGCGAGCTAGGACCACTGAGAGTTTGGATTATGATGAGAAGTGAAGAAGAGAACGAGTTCTATGGCAGGAACGAGCTCAACAGCAGGTGGACGTTAATGATAAAAACCGTTGATGAGCTCAAAAGGAACACTAAAAGCGTAAACTAATGTAACTACCCACTAATCTGTATATTATAAATAGGCAAAACCTATTGATGAATAAAGTGATCTATTTGTTGACTAAAATACTATAGACTTACTCTGACAAAACTTGTTAGTTTCTTAATAATAAAGATGTGTAGACATTTTTCCCTCCAACTGAGTTGTTAGACTACTTACATGTCTTTTTCTTGAACAACTTAAGGCTGCAATAACAATGTCTTCCCCAAAAATGATTAAAAATTCAAAGAAGTTACATAGATCAAATATGGTTGAAGTATTTTTCACTATCATCCCAACTTGATTTTGATCCAGAGCAAGGTCTAGATATTTCGAGTCCACATCAAATCATTCTATAATCACCATATCATTTTCTTGTCTAGATGTACCCATACTTTCCCTGGATCAGTAAATGATGTTGTTCGTGTTGTATTAGGTTGAGAGTGAGTATTGACTTTCCTATTATTCCCTTTCTTTTTAACGAAATTTGATAACTTCCCTCTCTCAATTAAATCATGTACTTCTTGTTTTAAAGCGATACAATCCTGGGTATCATGACCCACATCATTTTGCTACTTGTAAAAATGAGTATTCTGATTCTCTCTAGGAGATTGAATTGGTGTTGTTCTTCTAAAATTCACAACATATTTAGTTTTATCATAAATAGTTTCCATACTTTCACCCTCTTTAGCAAACCATTCAGGTTGAACCCACACACCCCTCCTAGGTCTAGCTTGTTAATCTTGATTTGATTGACTTTGTCTTGGCCGATGTGACCCATGTCCGGAATCTTTAGGTCTATAATAAAACGTGGCCTAAGATTAAGTATTAGCCATGGCGGACACGATGGTGCTAACACCATTTCATAGTGGAAACAACAACCTGAGCGCTATTACATGCCAGGCAGACCCTATGTCCGCCATGCAATGGCGTCAACAGCATCATGTCCGCCATGGCATGACGTTGAGGTCACTGTGTCCTCCACTTTCTTGGCGGAAAGTATAATCTTCTTCGACATGATGATGACGACGAACACCACCTGCACATAATCGTCTGACGGAATCGAGCCTTTTTTGATTTTTTTAAATCACTTTAAAAAAAACAGAAAGATAAAAGGGTCCATGTCTATGTTAGTTTGTAGAAAAATAAGTTTTATTACCATTTTGGCCATGGATTATATATTGTACAAAGTTGGAAAAAGAGAGTTTTGGTTAGTTTAAGTTTTAAGTTGTTATAATTTTAGTAAGTTTTAGGAACTAAATTTTTATGTTAAAGTAGATTTTATGTTTTCAACTTCATGAAGTAAATAATGGTATAAAATGTAATTAAATAAAGCTTTTAAAAAAATTGGATTTTTTTATTAGTCGTAATTACGGGTGTTATCGGTCCGGTTTGGTCCGAGTTTTGACAGAACTAAATCGGTCCGCTAAGCTTTCAATCCTATTTTTTAGAACCGGATCAGACCGCTAAGGTTTCGTTTTGGTTCGGTTCGGCCGGTCCGGTCCGGTTTGATCCGTTCTGTTCGGTTTCGGTTTTGGTTTGGTCCGAGTTCGGTTCTGTTAAGTTTCGGTCCGTTTCAGTTCGAGTTTGGTTTGGTCTGTTATCGATCCGGTTTTGGTCTTGTCCAATCCACTAAAAAAATTAAATTTAATTATAATTTTATTTTTAATTCTTTTAGTTGAATAAATAACATAAAACTTAAAGTTTATAAGTTAATATTTTATTTTTAATAAAAATTGGTAATTAACTATTAATTTTAGTAGTATAATATATTAAAAATTAAAATATTTATAAAATAATTGATTTTAACGGTTGTATTGGTTCGATTCCTAATCGGTTGACCGGTTTATCGATTTTATCGGTTCAGTTCCGTATCGGTTCTATCAGTTTACCGGTTTATTGGTTCAGTTCCTAATGGGTTCTACTAGTTTATCGGTTTTATCGGTTCATATTTATTGTTTCATTTTTGAAAATGGAACTGCGAACTGGACCGTTAAGGTTCGGTCCGGTGCTTAACGGTTTTGTTCTAGTCCGGTTCACGGTTCTCCAGAACCTCGACCCTAGTTGTAATTTTGTAAATATTGAAAAAATCAAAACATGAGTAATTTTGAATGTTTTAGCAATTCCATTTAGTTTTCCGGATACATATATATTCATTATCTCATTGTGATCATTCATTTTATCGAATAAATAAAATTTATCATTTGCCACTAACTTTCTAGAACCACTAACACTACCATGTAAATATAAACATAGGCTTTCATTTTCAAGTAGACAATAATAACTTAATTTTTCCAACAATAAAAAAGAAACTAGATTTGTTCAAAATAAATTATATGCAATACATCTTCCAAATAAAAAAAATATATGCTAGTAAACAACAAACAAAAACCACAATTAGAATAAACTAAACACGAACTTTCATCAATTGTATAGATTTATTTTTCACCATCACTCAGGTTTTGGGTTTCTTATCGTATCCTGCAAAGAAATACAAAAATGAATTTTTGCAGTTTTATCAACATACCAAGTATTTATTGACACTGAAACAAAATTTATCTGTGAACAAACCATAAAAGTGAAAATACCTTTAGCTTTCATCATAGTCTTTTCTTTTTCACTTTTTTTTAAAGTGCTCTAGTTTCTTACAATGAAAGCAACGCGCTTTATCAGGCATACCCTTATGTTTCTTTTGTCCAGAATGTGATGCATGTGAATATGAACCATCATTTTTCTCTCTCTTAATTTTCTTATTTATCTGATCATTCAACATCTACACTTCTGGACGTTCTTGATTCATCTTTACCGCCTCTTGCGCTTTCTAGGAGATGAGCTTATTAAGAGTTCATTTCTCACTTTGACAGTTATAAGAAGTTTCGAAGTTCTTATTCTGATAGAGAAATTGTGAAAAGCAAAGCTTACCACAACATCTTGCGAAAGGTCAATCTTAAGTTCTTTCAATTTAGAATCAATGTTTGACATTACAAGATATGCTAACGAATAGTAATTTTACCACGATACTTCATAGAGGCTAGCTTAATAAACAGTGTTTTAATGTTCACTTTATCGTTATTGAAAAAAAAATTCTACCTCTTCGAGAAATGTTTTCGCATTCGTGATCTCAGGTGAAACTAAACCACGGAATACTAATGGAATTGCTTACTTCATGATCCTCAGACTTATCATGTTCCACTTTTCCCAAAACTCTAACCCTTTCGTCTTTATAAGAGAACTGTTCTCAGTCAGAGGTTTAGGCTCACCGATCGTAAAATCTAAATCGCAATCATAACACATCAAGCGAAGCAACATATTTTAATTACATAGCTCAAAGTTGCTCCAATTAAGTATTGCTAACATAACAATAAAAAAAGAAAAAAACAACTAAAACATCACTTAACATATAATCTCTGTAGTATTTAATAATTAAATATAGCATAATAAAACATACTCCTACAACATCAATAAAATACTTTTGAGCAATCATATTAATTTGTATATGTATGGGTTTGGGCATAATCGTTGATCGTACTAATTCTTTCGAGCATACGTCTTTATCGATGGTATTTTATCAGTTGTTGAATCTTTTCCTTCGATACTGAAATAAACATTTTCATTAAAAAAGAGTATTTATATATCATCGTGAATCCACTTGCGTGATTAGTGCCTAGGGTTTTCTGACGAGTAAGGTCGGCCATTTTCCCAATCCCTGGAAATAAAAACAAAACGATGTCTCCATGCTTTGTCGCATTCTAATAATTGATTCACGATCTTCCAAGTATTAGCCAGAGAAGAGTAAAAGAAAGGCAGCTTGAGTGGCTTGGAAATGACGATCATGACGACATATTCTTTCATTGACATCGGAACCCCAGATAATCTGGAAGCCATTATGCATGACGACAATGTATACAAATCATAAGGGGTAAGCTGGGATGGGCAAAGGCCGAGAATCTTGAAGTACCTCACCATGTAGGGATCTAGCAGAAACCTAAGACCCCAATTGAAGGGATTGGTAAAAATAACTATCTCCCTTTGTCTGATGGATAGCGGTGTCTCCCCAAGATCCGGGAAATGGACGGTCACATTTTTTGGAATTCCTCACGTAATTTCTAGGTCAGGAATTTCCTTTGGGCTATAGTACAGATACTTACCATTGAACAAACTGATAATGTTTTCCCTAGATAAGTCATTGTGATATTCAGTCATAACTACATCGATTTCTGGTTGAAGAGGTTCTCTATCCGGTGCGACGTTGACAACATCTCCCCCTTCAACCACAACTTGTTTTCTTCCCCGATGTTCCCTTTGGTCTTCATTGACAACAGCTAGATCGGTTGCGTGATCATTAGCAGTCAGAGCAACGTCAACATCAGCAGGGCTCGGGTTAATACTTAGAAGAGTGTCGAATTTCTCAACAATGCCTGGTCGGACCGTAGCAACAACGTTTGAGGTCGGACCATCAGGAACAATTTTTTCCAAGCAAGATGCAACACTCTTCTTCTTTAGGAGAGAAACGTCTTTAGTGTTGGTTTTCGGCATGGGTGAAATGGGAACTTGGTGTTTCCGTTTTTTATTCTCTGTAGGGGCTTTAGGAGAATCAGTTAGTACTGGTACAAAGTTGACAAAACTAGAAATACTACTGACGCATTTATGGCTTAACTCAGTTCCTCTTAGATCTTTCAATGCTGCCTCTTCTTTTTCTGACACTCCGCGTCACGTTGAACAACCCCTCGAGGAGTAGCAACGATATTGTGGCTGGTTCGAACGCCAATAATCATTTTAATCAGCTCGACAAATTCAAGAGATGAAGATGTGAAAGAGTCTTCCATGACGAGGAATTGAGTTTTAGATTTTTTCGAGAGGGGGGTGTCGATCTTAGAAGTCCCAGCAATAACACCAGCTTGAGTTGTTGAGTCAGAAGCTGCCTAACTAGAAGAAGCGAGAACTACACTAAGATTGGGTTCGCTTGAAGAAATTAGGATCGGATCACGCACCGGTTCAGGATCAAAATTTGGATTTTGAGAACTTTTTTCGGCTATCAGCTGTGATCGAGCAGGGTTATAAGGCACGGGTGCGGTCTATTGAATAGGATTTTTGCTAGAATCCCAGATCAGGCCCGTTGTGCAATACTCTTCATCTCTTTCGGTGATACTCAAGTAGTCTATGAGCCCGAAGACGCGTTCTTCTTTCAATTTAGGTTTACGTTTGCATTTTGGGACATGTCTTCTCATAAACAAGGTTGATTCTCTCTCTAAGCACAGACAAAACTCAAATTTTCTCTCACTAGAATTTCTTCTGATAGCAGATAATGAATGAGAAGAGAAGTATTTAAGAGAAGGTTTTCCTCAACAAACCCCTGTATGCGGAAGATCAAACGAAAAGAGCCACGAGGAGTTGAAGAGTCGTTTTGATAGACACACAACTAGACACGCTTCTAATAAAAAGGTGACACGTGTCCACTTTGAACGGTTATAACGAGGATATGAGACTACAGTCATGATTAACGCCGCGACATAGGCATGTGAATATTTGGAAGTACAAGTGGCATCCAAACAACGCGACACGTAGCAAACAAAATGGGTTATGAACACGATTTAAGCTAAGGCCCATCAAAATCAAAGCCAAAGTAAACAAAGGATAGGAAAAATAGACTCGGGCATATGAAGTTGGAAACGTGATCGTGCATGGAATTTCCAACCATATGAATAACTCGATGAAACCCGATCACAACAGAAGCGGGCTGCTAGCTATGAAAGCGTCAGATCAGAGCCTGAAGAAGTTATCATTGATAGCGGGAGCATGCCCAAAGCTCTTCGCTTTCCCAATCAGACCTAATGCAATTCCAAACCAAGAAGCTATCCAACTCGAGTTGTGACCGTCTCCACTCAGAGATATATTTTATATATGTAAATATAATTAAACTCAATGAAAAAATATTTTGATTTTTTTATTTTAAAAATAAATTGGTATATGTTTCATATAATCCAAATCCAAAAGGATGACGACCAACAAGTTCTAATATTTAGTTTAACTTATATAAATATAATTAATTTTTGATGGTGCGGATTATATAGTGTAAAATAAATTATATCATTAACTAGTAATAGTAATAGTCTACATATATTCTAGATTATTTGTTATTAATTTATTAAATATCATATATTTTCATAATAGTAGATTTGTTGGATTAGAGGAAAAATAAACCTATTAAAATGCAAATTCAATGTAACACGATTTTTAGGAGTCTAACGAAACAATATTGTCATCTAAAGTTAGTTACAGAGTTCCAAGATTCTCTCCAAAAATTGTTCCTAGACTAATGCTTATCTCTTGCTCTACTTCCATTCATTGGCTCTAATGGAGGAAGGGGAATGTTCCTCGTTATTCCACAGATCTGATGATCTTGATAATCACTTTCTTGTCCTGAATGTGCATCTTGTCTAGCCACGAATCAGAGATAATCTCACATTTGAGTCTACAACAAACGGTGGCAAAGGAGTAAGAAATGGGTCCTTCGCAAATCTATTTAAAAATACCAGTGAAAGGTTATTTCATAAAAATGTTCAAAGATCATGGATTAATGATCAACTTGAAGTCAACTTTGAAGCAGCTAACTTGGGACATCTTCAGTCTAAGGCCACACACACGATAGTGGGCTAATTTTCAACTGGGAAACCTAAATATGCTACGGTTAAGGACTTTCTTGATACTTTCGGATTTAAAGAAGAGTTCAATGTCTCTTTTTGGGACTTTAGGCATATATTTATAGATTTTTTTCTATTGGAAGATCTAAAGCTTATATGGAGGAGGAATGTTTGGCAGGTTGGAGATAAGAGCATGAGGTTGTTTGAATGGACCCCTAGTTTTAATCTTAATGTGGAGAATCCTTCTACACCTGTTTTTATTGATCTACCTAGGCTTCCTCAATGTTTATACAATAAATCTACTATACGATAAATCTACTATACTGTGAGAAGATTCTCACTAACAGGTCACCATGGTACTTTAAGGCTTTTATCTACTTCTGCTGCAAAATTATCTCTCCTAGTATAAAGATTACCAATATCTTCAGAGAGCAGAATGAGGCAGCAGATAAGCTTGCTTATTCTGCTTCTGATGCTACTGGTAATAATGATTTTGACAATAAGGATGTGTCTGCTACGCTAAATGCGATTGTATTTCTCGAAGGATTGGCGGTAGGTCACATTAGGACTAACCCATATTCTTGAGTTGGATGCATGGTATGGTAGCTTCAAGTAGAAAATTACCTTAGTTTTTGGCTTCGTTTGCTGATGCTCGTCTATTTTCTTGTCGAATATGCTTCTGAAGATGTTCTGGTGTGATGATGCAAGGGTTTTTCTTTCAATTGGCAATTGGTGTCTAGAGATGTTCTTTGTTTTGGCTATGGGGTTTATGGTGGAGTATTGCTGAGTCGATTTCGGTGGATTTGGATCGGTTATGTGAAGACTAAGACAAGAGAAAGGAGAGAGTGCTATCTAGGATTAATCTTGTGAGAGTCAATTTGGGTGTAAAGTTTATTTTTGAGCTGCTTGCAGCGTGTAAGTGTTTGTTGTTCTAAGTGTTCAGAAGAAAAAAACAATATTATAATATAATTTAATATACTTTGGGAATTAGATCAGAAAGCGTCTACCAAAAAATAGCTTCAACAAAGACTCATAAGTTGAAGCAATTATTGTATAGACAAAAAAGATGGAAGAGTTTTCCATTTTTCAATTCTCCTACATAAATTACCATATAAATCAAAAGTTTAAGGTTTATTGGACCGTTTCAATGCAATGCCGCTATAATGGATCTATTGAAAATTCTAATAAAAATTTTATATATTTGGTCGCAGTGTCGGATCCACTCTGGGGCGTGCAAGGGCTGGAGCCCTCTTAGAGGTCCGTCTGTAACATTCAATAGTAAAATTTGGCATAGAAAATACCTTTTTAATATTATTAGGTTTAACAGAAATTAAAATTAATACAAATTATAATATATGTGTTATTTATTTTAATATAATTAATGGTATTAAATGGAAATAATTATCATTTAATCATTCACTAAATTTTACATTATATCATCCCTTTACGAAATATTTACGATATTGTGTTTTTTTTTACAAAAAGATCGCATGAAGATATAAGATCTAACTATTTTAGAATGGTTTGTGGTTGCACCTAAGAAATTAATGTTTTGGAGTTAGACAAAGCATATGTTTTTAGAGATAGACAACACATTCGAAACTACTCAAAAAAAATCGGAGAACATGTTTACTATTTTATAGTTTAGTCCCCCTTATTTTGATTTCTAGATCTGCCACTGTTCGGTCGCATATATAAAAATATATAAATTAAAAATTAAATATCAATAATTATTATATTATTATTATTATTAGTGACATGATTTTTTAGAATAAAGATAAAAGCTAGCTAGTTATAAATATGATAGGACATTTTTAAATTATTAAAAATCTTATCTCGATTAATGAAACTCAAACTCAATAAATAAACACTATATTTTTTTTAACAGCAGATTGTATATATGTTATATAATCCGAATTTTTTAAAAAAATATTTAGTTTTATTTACGAAATACAAATAATTTGAGAGGGTATAAAGTAGACGGTATACAATAAATTGTATCATTAATTGTAACATTAAGTCTATATATATATATATATATATATATTTTTAAGCAAACACGAACTTTTATTTATAATGCAAAATTATTCAATACAAAGAAAGTAGAAATAAGTCCGGTCCAAGGATTTGCAAAAAAGACCCCGCCAAAACTTCACCTTCTATCCTATCCAAGACTCAGAAACACCGAAAGATATACCAGCTTCATCTTCTATCATCAGTAAAACAGGCACATCGTTTACTCATCTTCCCGGTCAAAGCAATTTCCAGAGGTCTCTGAATTAATCTAGACACCCCCACATCGAAATCTACATATATTATAAAGTGTTTATTATTGAAATATTATTAATATTTTTATTATATATTTATTAGTATAATATTCTTATATTACTGTCAGTATTTAAAAATGATATAGATATTAGCCGATACAAACAAAATTTAATAGGATAAAAAAAAAACAGTCATGTCACTCATCGGTGATATTCTGGTCAAACTCTGTTTATTATTATGATTTCCCGGTGCAACAGATATGAAAGTAATTGGAATGGAGAAAACATACAAAGGAAAAGGAAAGGAGGATGTAAACATAATTTTATTGGAGGTATGGATCAATTAGTGCGTGCAACACTGCACGCAACTCCCATTGTAGAAGAGGCAACAACGAATTGAGCACCATGAGGTCGGAAACTTCTGATCTCCGATTGGAAAGTGTGCACCGGCTGTAGAATATATCTGAATAATTATTTAAATCTTAATTTGGGTAAATGTTAGGATGTTAAATATGAGTTATGTTTACCAGGGCAACACTTGGTGCATGTAGAGCTCCTGCACTGGCCACAACAGCCAGTATGGCATCCACATTTTGCTGGTGCTTTTCCCTCTTTGATTGCATCGACTGTATGTGTATATTAATTACCATAAAATATTGATCACACACTTGGATATCATATGTAAATCACTAAGCATTCAAAAAAACAAAGTCTTAAAATGTAGAGAAATTATTATAACTAACTAACGTTGATTCTCATTTTTGGATTGTCGGGCTGCGGAAGTTGCAATGCAAAGCGAAAGCAAGAGAGCAAGTGTCACAAAAACCTTAAGACTCATCATTATAGGCCTGGCCGAAGAAATGATGATGAGTTTACAAGCTGCGCACTCAGCTATTTATGGAGGTCCAGTGGTACATGATCACCTTATAATGTACTTGTTTAATAAAGCTCAGCTCTTCGCACTTAGATTCAGTCGTTTAATTTAAAAGAATCAGGTAATACTTGGACAGGTTACTCAAGGTATTTTATTATTTTTTACTTTCAGATAAAAAATTATTTTATCACTGTATCATTTTTTTATATCAAATTTAAGTACTAAAATATGCCTCTTACCCTAAATTCGAAAACACTTATCAAACAACAAATGATTAAACCTACCTATTCGAAAGTATTTAATGACGTCTATTAAAGTTACCTATTCGAAAATATTTAGTGAATCAAGTTACGTGATCTAAAATTATGTTATCCCCACTTACATAAAAGACCAACCTATCTTTCCAAAATTATAAATAATTAATTTTGTTTGTTTACTTTGATTTTATCTATTTTCCTAATTATTGTTTATAATTCAAATAATGTTAAATAAATATTTATCATTTAATATTATATTTTCAAATTTGTTAGATTTAGTTTCAATTGTGTGGCATGATTTCGGAAACACGATTATTTGGTCTTCGGTTTGAGGTTTTAAAATTTCAAAGCGTCTCTACAGAACTGTATAGAGAAGTTGACAAGGTACGTTCAATGCCACACAAGTAAGCTTGGAACGAGTATGCCTTATTGCTGAGAATCGATCAATTTCATTAAAAAAAAAAAGATAAAAGAGCAAAACAGGGGCTAAGGCTTGGTTGAAATAGTTTTGGGATATTTCTACTTGTGACGATCTAAAAAGGACGAGACCCATGATCTGCTAAGCTACCGGTGTATATTTTATGTATATTTTTGGATACACGATATTTATCAATAATATATAAAAGTGCGTCAATGTAGAATTATTATTGTATTCAAATGATTTAGCTGGACTGGAGGAGTATACATGAAAGACCTCTATATTGGTTTTTGTGTACCGCCAATTGAGGGAAGCTTTAAAGTTAAAGGGGTGGAACTTGACCGGTTTAATTAGTTTGCTGAATTGTTAGATTTACGACTATCTTTGCTGAACCCATCTTATAATCCATCAACGTCGAAGATTGTTAATTGATTTTCTAATATATTAGTTTGTTTGGAGGTGCGAAAGAAAGACTTCATTCACGATACTATTTCAGATCCGCGGGGAGTATGTATGGATTTTATGTTGTTAACAAAATTTAAAATATTTTCTTTATCATTTCTTATAGCGTATATTTTATATTATTTTATAGCTTATCTTTTATTCGTACGGTGTCTTAAAATCTCATTTCCAATAAAGGAGATTTGACTATATAACTATTTTATTTTCATGTTTCACTACGTCAAAGCATATATGTCAGAGATATATGCGACAACTTGGAATGGTAAAAGATGTGCCAATGGTGTCTTTACCAACCAAAAAATTCTATAGAAATGAAAAGATACCGTCGGATACAATTGGAAGCAGTCTTCTACGATGTAGTAGCATGTGCGCTTGTTGGATAGAGACCGTTTAAAGTTGGGCTAACATTTATCGGTACCATGAAATTGGATTGGTGGTACCATGCAATTATATTTTCGGACGATGGCAACCCATACTCTAATTTTTTTATAGAGAAGACTCTGGCAGGGAAGGGTTTTGGTACCGAATGTATAAATCCTGGTCATGCTGGCTCCAAGCCTTCCACCAACATTGTTACACATATTTTTAAAAATTTAGAACATATGTCACCTAGTTATGATGGTAAGAAGGCTTGATATCCAATGTTAGATTTACCAACAAAACGATTTAAGTTGGATTTATTGCTCTCCACTTGGTTAGTGTTTATGTTTGCAAAATGCATGAATGTTTTAGTTTTATATGTAACAAACTTGTTAATCTAAAAAATTAGCTAACAATTTTTGGTTTATCCGATTACTTGAGGACAATCTGTGAAATCATATTTCATATGTACAATTTTTTTAAATTCATATTTGGTATGGAAAATAATCGCCTGAGGGTAGGCTAGTAATTTCAAGTGGAGTTTCAAGGTGGTATATGGGTGTTTAACGGTGGTGTGTGGGTGTTTAACGGTGGTGTGTGGGTGTTTCACGGTGGTGTGATAATTAAGCAGCTTGGTAGCAGTTAATTTTCATTACGAGAAGTTAATGCTGGTGGTTGAGTATTTATAATGTGATGTTTGGGCCCTTATGGGCTTTCGGGTCAAGTTTAATGGACACGGGTCATGTTTAAAGACCCATGAGTTCTAAGCAGGAGGACAGGTAGCTTAGTCAGTAAGTGTTTAGGTTTTTTAGTACTTTTGTCATAGTTCGAACAGCCTTAGGCTCACATTGTTTCGAAGTGATCTGTCCGGTCCAAATGATCTGTCCGGTATTCGGAGAGAGTTTACACTGACATGCCCTTCCGGGGAGATGTCCTGGATTCGGACTCATCAGGAGCCCCTTTTTTAGGTGTTTGAGCAAGTGTCCTTGTCAAAGAACTAAAAAACTGTCCGATTACAGGAAGTGGTTCTTGATTCAGAGAGAGTTATGGGTATACCCGGACAGGTCAAACGTTACGAATTCCAAACGGTTTTTGCCAGAGTTAATGGGACACGTGTCACTCCCTGATTGGTCACTCCAGCCGTTTTTTCACCTTGAATTTCGCGCCACCTTCTTTAACAAGTTACCTTCTTAATTGCTAATAATGACATCAGCGCCGCCTTTTAATCATTACCTGACTTTTCGGATTCTCCTAGGAATCAACTCTTTTTTTCACATTTACTATAAATTCTCATTCATTTTTCACTGTCTCACTATCTCTATTAAATTTCACTCTGCATTTTCACCCAGAGCTTTATCTCTCTAGAACGAAAATTCCCTTGGCTGTTTTATGTTTACAGCAAGAATAGCTTTGATTAAAGGCGGTTGGCTCAATCTTTCGGAGTTGGAGAAAGCACAAAGGGTCGAGAAGGAGAAACGATTAGCAGCAGGGCTACCATCGTCGCCTGTTGAGAAACCAGCATCCTCTGTTGCAGAGTCTGATAGGGGCTCATCTTCTTCCAAAGGTACCAAGCCTAGAAAGCTTTTTCACTCTACCCTTTCTCCCATAGTATCTGGCTCCTCAGTTCAGGAGTCAATCCCTGCTGTTGAACCGGGAGTTACTGCTACAAGTGTTAGGAAAAATCGTATTTTATTGCCATGGGGTCTGACTCTGACCATTCTCCGGATAAATTAGTCATCAAGAGGCCAAGCCGGTTAGTCAAAGGGCTAACTTCCAAAAACACTCCCTCAAAGTCGGGAACAAAAAATAGTGACTCTGGGTCTGGAGTGCCCTTTAGAGCTCCCCGGGAGAAGCTGTCCGGTCCGGAGGCCAGCAGCCCGGCACCCCCCAAAGAATCTTCTGCCTCAGAAACTCAACTCGAGGTGAGGCAACAGTCCGGAGGGCAGGCTATGCCAAGCACTAATCCTCCCCGAACTACTTCCACAGAGGTCCCTCCAATGATTATGGAGGAGAGAATGGAGGACTCTATTGAAGAGGTCCCCTTTGAGTCCGAGTCCTCCGGACAGGCTGATATCACTCCTGCTGCTGTAAAAAAGGGGAAGGAAAATTTGTATCTGAGGCGCCCGGACCTGCCGGAGAGCCTTGAGGGAAGAGTGGGGCCGTGCTTCCACAAAGTTGAGTTCAAATACCTCTTGGCCTTGCAGAAGACCAAGTATGCGTTCATCCATACTTCAGATCTGGGTAGATTGCGCACAAAGTGGGGGATCCCTGAGAACGTAAAGATAAGGATTCCCATCGATCCGGAGACCCCGATGGATTGTAAAAAGAATGAAATAGTCTTCTTTACGGAGCTATTCAACTGGGGACTCAGGTTCCCACTGGACCCGGAGATAGTGCGCTACTTTCACTTGGTCAAACTCTGCCCATCACAGTTAAGCCCCAATGGTTGGTTCACCTTGATGTCATGCATAATGGCATCTAGGCTATCAGGGATCCCTCTTCCTATGGAAGAGTTCACTGCAGTGGCCAACCTGTGCAAGCATCATAAGTTCCCCTTCTACCATTTCAATATGGGGAACGATCTCAAAGCTGTTGATGATCTCCTGGAGTCGGAGAGCAAATGGAGGAGCCAATTCTTGTTTGTCAGTGGCTCGTGGGAAAACGACAAGAAAATCAAGGCCGGAGAGAATCCAAGCCTCCTCAGGAGTAGATGGAGGAGTGACCGTAAGTTTTTATTTTAAGTTTCTGTTCGAATCTCTCTTTTCTTCTTTGTACTAACCAATTTCTCTTTTGTTTTAATAGAGCTGCCAAAGGAGTTCGGGGACTACCTGAAGGCCGGACAGACTACCTGTGGCAAAATCAACGCATGGGCTGCAGAGAACTGGGAGAACCGTTTCCACAAGGCCTTTACCACTGGAAACCTAGCAAGGTCCCATCTGTGGAACACAACAGGTCGGAGAGACCTTACCTGGGAAGAGCTTGCCACCCAGCCTGATGAAGACATTGTGCTGAGAAGGTCCCACGAGCTGGATGGGACACTTTACCTGCCTGCCCGGGCCAAAGCTCCAAGAAAAATGAAGGGCAAGAAGAAGAAAGGCAGGAAGGCGGAAGGTGATACTGAGAAGGAGGCCCCAACAGACCCAGAGGGACTGGCCCAGGTTCAAATTGATGCAGCCCTTTTACAAGTAGTGGAGCAGGAGAGCGAAAAGCAGGAAGTGAATCTCCCAAAACCTTCAAGAGCTTCAAAGAGGACTCGCAAGCAAGCAAGTGAAGGTGCTGACAGGGAAGCCAAGAAGAAAAAGACTTCCCAAGGAGATGAGATTGCTCTCCGGGACCCGGAGCCCTCTTTCCCTACTGACCCAACATTGGCCGAAGAGATCCCAAGGGACTTTCAAGAAGAGATTCCAAAGGAATTCCATACAGATGAAGTTGAGGGGGGAGAGCTTAACTTGGATGAAATGGACATCACCGGTCTGGGTGGACTTGGTGAATATTTTCTTGGCCTGCCCAGAGACGAGTTCGCAGGGCCCTACATCCCTCCGAGCAGCTCCAACACGGTCAATTTTAACGGTAAGACTTTCATGCTTTCTAGCGAAAAGGATATTATAGCCCATTCTCTACTTAGCAATGTACAGCCAGTGCTTACTTTGGAAAGGCAAGCCCGAAGTCAGGCAGACACCATCAAAGACCTCAAGTCTGAGAAGGAGAAGTTGTCCGATGACCTCCAGACTGCTGCTACTAAGGTTGATTTGCTTAAGGAGGCAAATGATCAGCTAAAGAAGAATCAAGATGAAAGCAACACAAAAGTTTCTTCTTTGGAAGATACCATAAAAGATCTCCGGGCTAAGCTGTCCGGACTGGAGAAGGACCTGACAATCTCAAGGGAAGAAACTGCAGCCAAGGAGAAGCTCATCACCAACCTGACCACTGACAAAATCGCTTTAGAGAATGTAGTGGCTCAGGCTGCTGAAGAGAAGGCTGTTTTGGTGAGGGACCAAGAGGCCACAATCAAGGCCAAGATCAACACCTATGCCAGGGAGATGATACAAAGCGGGGAGCTAATGATTCAAAGGGTGAAGTCCGATATGGTTCTCTTATTTCACGAGAAATTCCCGAAGAGGAGACTGGGTAGCTTATGGCGCTATGTGGATGATGACGACCTTCCATATTATACTATGGTTGACGAGGGATATTCCAGTGAGTCCTCGTCTGATAATGAAGAGGAAACCGGAGAGAGCCCAGGTGAAGAAGAGATTGATCCCAAGGGCAAGAAGATAGTCGAAGAGAAGAGCGACATCAAGGGCAAGAAAGCAGATGAGGGCGAGCCATCTTCAAAGGCTCAACCTTAACTTATAATTTATTCTGTTTATCTTTTATTCGAACTAAAGTCCTTGGAAGGCCAAGGCACTCTTTTTGTGATGGTGTCCGTATTATTCGGACAGATTTTTTGTACTATGCCCAAACTTGTTCAAAAAGTCCTTGGAAGGCCAAGGCAATTTTAAGTTATTGAATGAATGTTTTTATTTTGCTCAACCATCCTCTTCTTTCATTATTTGTTTAAATAGCTGGAGTTTAAGTAGTTTTATTGTATTGTGAGAGTATTAAGACTCTCCGGCTAGAATTTAAATAGGCCTTAGATCTTTTAGTCCGGGTAGTATGATAAAAGATAAAATTTTGAAAACACTTAGAGAATTTCGAAGAAGGCACCAAATTTTATTGAAAGCTCTCCGTGCCACCGAAGAAGGGAAGGTATGCCCCCAAATATTTACATGGATGTTTAAACAAGTAAATATTTACACAAGTGTTATTCCAAGTACATTCGAAGGTGTTCAATATTCCAAAGGTGAGTTAAAACCCTGCCATCTTTATCTTCCAACCAATAAGTGCCAGGCTTGATTCTTTCAACCACAGTATACGGACCCTCCCAGGTTGGGGCCAGCTTTCCGAAGAGCTTTTCCTTAGTATGCAAGAAAACTTTCCTTAATATTTTATCTCCTGGTTGAAAATCTCTCCTTTTAACTTTAGAAGCAAACCTGCTTCTCATCAAGCCCTGATAGTGTGCAATTCTAAGATGAGCTTTAACCCGTCTTTCTTCGATCAAATCGAGCTGATTTCTAATTGCCATCTCATTAGCATGTCCGGAGAAGTTATGAATACGAAAGGAGGGGAGTGTCTTCTCTATGGGGGCTACTGCATCCATTCCATAGACCAAGGCAAAGGGGGATTCTTGTGTTGCAGCCCGAGGTGTTGTCCGGTAGGCCCACAAGACTTTTTGTAGATAACTAGGCCACTTCCCAGCAGCCCCTTCCAAATTCTTCTTTAAACCGGACAGTATTGTTCTATTAGCCACTTCAACTTGCCCATTGGCTTGATGGTGGAAAGGTGAAGAAAAGCAGTGTTGAATACCCCTTAAGGCACAGAAGCTTTCCGTTTCTCTGTTGTCAAACTGTGGCCCATTGTCTGTTGTTATCTCCTGTGGGACACCGAATCTGCAACATATGCTGGACATAATGAATTTTATGACAGCTTTCGAGGTTGTCCCTGCCAGGGGAGCTGCTTCTACCCACTTTGAGAAGTAGTCAATGGCCACAATTATAGTTTTACGCCCTCCGGAAGCCACAGGGAGAGGTCCAACCAAGTCCAATCCCCATCGAGCAAAAGGGATGGGCTCAGAAATTGATTCCAAAGGAATGGCTGGTACATGAATTTCATTGTTGTACCTCTGGCATGGGTCACACCTTCTCACCAGCTCCTTAGCATCTTTCATGATTGATGGCCAATAATATCCGGAGAGTAACACTCTTCTTGTCAAAGCTCTAAATCCACAATGGGCTGATCCCTCACCATCATGCAATTCGGAGAGAACCATTTGTGACTCATGATCCCCTAAACAACGTAGGAGAGGTTTGCTATAGGACTTTTTGTACAACACTTCTCTCAACATAATGAAACCACGAGCCTTGTGTTTCAACGTTCTGGCTTGTGACTTATTTGAAGGCATAATACCATCGGACAGATATTGTGTGAGAGGAGACCTCCAGACTTGAGGCCGATTCACTTGTATTTCAAAAACTTCCTCTTTTCCACCCTTACCAAGTTCAATAGAAGGGCTTCCAAGCACATGGATCCATGGGTAGGACTCCGTATATGCTATTGTTGCCAATGAATCTGCTAGCTCATTTTCTGCCCGGGGGATGTGCTCATAGACAACAGCTTTAAACTTTAACGCTTCATTTTTGAGGAGGAGTAAATACTTGACCAATTGCTCCTTTCTAGGCTCTGATAGGCCCAAAGCATGGTGGACAAGCAACTGGGAGTCACTTAGTAGCTTGACCCTTTTAGCTCCACAGATATAGGCCAACTTTAACCCAGCTATGGCTGCTTCGTACTCTGACTCATTATTAGATGCCCTGAAAGCAAAACAAATAGCTTGGTACATGTTGTCCCCGTAGGAGGAAGTGAGACATATCCCTGCCCCAGATCCCATGGTACTAGATCCTCCGTCTGTTCGGACAATCCACACTTTCTTGTCTTTTGAATCAGTAGGTTGCTCTGAATCCCTATCAGAATGGAATTCAACCAGAAAATCAGCCACAACTTGGGCTTTTACTGTTGTCCGGGGAGCAAAGTCTATGTCGAAGTCCCCCAACTCTACCGACCACTTTGTCATTCTGCTTGAAATGTCTGCTTTTTGAAGGACATTCTTTAAAGGGAAAGATGTCCGGACGACGATAGGATGAGCCTGGAAATAGGGCCTCATTTTTCTTGCAGCTATCATCAAAGCTAAGCCAGTTTTTCGAGTTTCAAGTAACGCCTCTCAGCATCAATCAAGCTTTTGCTGATGTAGTACACTGGGTGAGGATGCCCATCGACCTCTCTTACTAATACTGCGCTGATGGCACAACTTGAAACAGCCAGATACACAAAGAGAGTCTCCCCACCAACTGGTTTGAACAAGGTTTTGGGAGAGGAAATATGTTTCTTGATTTCATTAAATGCTTCATCACACTGTGGTGTCCATTCAAACCCCTTTGCACCCTTCAAGGTTTGAAAGAATGGAGCACACCTGTCCGAAGACCTAGAGATGAATCTGTTCAAGGCAGCCAACCTCCCCGTTAATCGCTGGACTTCTTTAATGTTTCGAGGAGGCTCCATCTGGAATAAGGCATTGAGTTGGTCCGGGTCGGGCTGTATTCCATGCTCACTTATGATGTACCCTAAGAATTTCCCGGACTGCACTCCGAACACACACTTTTCAGGGTTTAATTTTAAATTCACCTTTACTAAGTTGGCAAAAGTTTCTTGGAGGTCGGACAAGCGCAACTGCTCATCCATACTTTTCACCATCATATCGTCAATATAAACCTCCATATTTCTTCCAATTTGATTAGAAAATGCCTTGTTTACTAACCTTTGATAAGTAGCCCCAGCATTTTTCAAGCCAAAAGGCATCACCTTGTAGCAATGTAGACCCCTATCAGTGACAAACGTGGTATGCTCCTGATCTTTTGGATCTACTTGGATTTGATTGTACCCGGAGAAGGCATCCATGAAGGAGAGCAGTTTGTTCCCAGAAGTAGAGTCTACCAACTGATCTATCCGGGGAACCGGATACAAATCTTTCGGGCACGCTCTATTAAGATCTGTGAAGTCAATACACATACGCCATTTGCCATTCTTCTTTTTCACCAAAACAGGATTGGCAGTCCACAAAGGGTATTGAGATTCTTTAATATGCCCCATCTTTGTGAGTCTGTCAACCTCTTGCACTATGACATCAGCCTTTTCTTTTGAGAAAGCTCTCCTCTTTTGTACCACTGGTGCCACATCCCTCCGGACAGATAGGTGATGGGAAATCACCTCTGATGGAACTCCAGTAACATCAGCATTACACCAAGCAAAAACGTGCTGATGGTCTTTCAAGAATTTCAACATTTCTTCTTTCAACATTGGTGGCATTTTGGACCCTATCTTGACACTTTTTCCTTCTTCCAAGCAGTGCGTTTCAACCTTTTCAATCGGAATCAACACTCCGGGGGTCTCTATGGGGTCATCAATTTCACCCTCACCCCCAGAAAGGCCCTCAAACTGCTATTGATTATCTATACTGACTGCCCCCAGTGTTCGTGGAGCCAAGGCAGTGGCATAGCATTCCCTTGCAATCTTTTGGCTGCTCCGGACAACCCCAACCTGTCCCTGAACAGCATACTTTAAACACTGATGGACTGTCAAAGCCACTGCATGCATCCTAGAGAGCTAAGATCTCCCTAGAATAGCATTATAGCAAGTGGGACAATCCACCACAATGAAGAGCATTCTAACCATTTTCTTGAAAGGGCCCATGCCCAATAATACTTCTTCTTCAAACTCCCCGATCACATCGGCTGAGCTGCTCGTGAAGCCCACGATTGATCTGTCCGACTTCTGAATCACAGCTGGATTTTTCATTTTCTTGTAAGTGTTTAGAAAAAGGATATTGGCAGAGCTTCCAGTATCCACCAGAATTCGCCTTATCTCATTGCCTCCTATAGATGCTCCTATGACAACAGCATCCTCATGAGGGCCAGCAATATCTCTCAAATCATCCTCATCGAAGACTATGAATGGGAATGAGTTTGGTGATTGATAGGATGTCATGCCTCCTTCTAGCTGGGAGGCTAAATTATGAACATGCCTCTTTCTTGAAGAAGCAGTAGGAGCAGTCATTGTGTCCCCTCCGAAAATCGTCAGTGACTCGAAGAATTTAATGAGCTCGGAGACTGTCTTGGAATACTCCTCTATGGCACCCACCTTATTTCGTGTTGGATCAGAATCCAAGTATTCAGATTCCACATCAAACCTTTCAACTATTACCATGGCCCCCTCTGGGGCGGCATTACTTGGACCAACCCGGTGAGTGTTGTCAGGCCGGTTGCCTCCTCTTCTTTTAACGTATGCACCCAACTTTCCCCTTTCAATCAAGTTTTGTACCTCTTGTTTCAATGCTATGCAATCATCAGTGGTATGGCCAATATCATTGTGGTATTGGCAAAAGGAGTTGTCACGATGCTCTCTGGGAGACTGCAAGGTTGCCGGTCTCCGGTAGTGTACCTCATCTTTTGTTTTATCAAAAATGGTGGCAACGCTTTCTTTAAGTTCTGCGAACCACTCCGGTTGGACCAATGGCCCTCTTTTGTTTCTGGATTGTTGACTTTGAGCAGGAGCAGCTGGCTGAGACTGAGCTTTTCCTCTACCATGCCCCTGTCCGGTTTCTCTTGCTCTATTCCCAGACTGGTTTTGATTTGGAGTTGGTGCCACCGGGGTGGATCTCACCTGTCTGTGTACCCTGGTCTTCTTTGTTTCATCAACGTTTATTTGCTTGCCTACTTGATTTAGTAACCCTCCCCAGGTCATGGCCTTCTTTCTGGTCACCGAATCAGTCAGGTTGCCTGGGTTCAAGCCTTGTCTTAGGGACGCTATTGCCACCTGTTCGAAGCAATCAGCCAACCCATTCTTTGTGTTCACAAAACGACTTATGTACTCCTTCAATGACTCGTTTCGCTCATGGGCACAATGGATTATTGTGTCTCCATTGCCCTTCAACTCCTTACTCCCCACAAACTGCCTTCGAAAGGCCACCCAAAACGTATCAAAGTCTTTAATACAACCCTGAGGCAGGCTGTTGTACCATTTCAGAGCACTCCCCGTGAAGTATTGGGAGAATGCCCTACAGAGCAGTTTATCATCATCATCAAAGTTCATCATGAAGTTCTTGAATTGCTCCAGATGATTGTCCGGATCAGTACTGCCATCGTACTTCTCCATCTTGGTACTCTCAAACCTCTTGGGGAGGTTTCCAGACAGGATTTTAGAAGACAGTGGAGATTGCCTCCAATTTCTTCCACGACTGAACACAGTATCCTCATTGGGAGTTGCAAAGATACCTGGTGCATCGTGGAAAGCGAAAGGATCCATCATCATCCGGTCTACATGCCTCCGGTTATGAGATGACCCCTTTCCAATATGCATTTTCATTCTTCCATGGTGATCTCTTTTTTCTCGAATATTTCTTAACCTGCTTTTGCTTTTTCTTGGTTCGACCCTCATCACTGCTAGAGGACAAGGATTTTTCATTTCCCTCACTGTCCGAAGAGCTGCCCGAAGATTCTGAACTTGAGTAAGAGCTCTCCACAGGCTTGGACCGGTGAGACTTTTTAGAACTAGCATGTGTCTTTTTGGTACTCACATGAGTTTTCGAAGCCTCAGGCTCTCTAGGGTTGTCGGTGTGATGAACAACCGATGCCTTGGATTTTTCTTTCACGCCCATCTTGGCCTTTTCAGCCCTCAGAGCTTCTATCTCAAGCTTTAACCTGTCACGCTCTTGGACAGTATACTCATCGTTCTCTTCCACCACTTCGAGCAAAGCTGGTGGAAGCTCTGGATTATCCGGATTCATTCGGACAGAATTTCTTGGCAGGTTTTGAATGCTTGATTCAGGCACCTTCGTGCTCCCACTGTGGTCGCCAATTTGGTATGGAAAATAATCGCCTGAGGGTAGGCTAGTAATTTCAAGTGGAGTTTCAAGGTAGTATATGGGCGTTTAACGGTGGTGTGTGGGTGTTTAACGGTGGTGTGTGGGTGTTTCACGGTGGTGTGATAATTAAGCAGCTTGGTAGCAGTTAATTTTCATTACCAGAAGTTAATGCTGGTGGTTGAGTATTTATAGTGTGATGTTTGGGCCCTTATGGGCTTTCGGGTCAAGTTTAATGGACCCGGGTCATGTTTAAAGACCCATGAGTTCTAAGCAGGAGGACATGTAGCTTAGTCAGGAAGTGTTTAGGTTTTTTAGTACTTTTGTCATAGTTCGAACAGCCTTAGGCTCACATTGTTTCGAAGTGATCTATCCGGTCCAAATGATCTGTCCGGTATTCGGAGAGAGTTTACACTGACCTGCCCTTCCGGGGAGATGTCCTGGATTCGGACTCATCAATATTCAGTCTCCAAATATATTATTTCATTCAACAAACCCATAAAGTGTCAAAATTTTTATCCTTCGTGTGCTTCTTTGTATTTACAAGAACATTCGCGTTAATGCATCATTGACATAACACTTATGTTATTCTCATCAACACATTTTTAGAGGAGTGATCAATGTTTAGCCTATGTCCGTGAAAACCACAATTGGTTCTACAAGTGAGTTAACTTCTATCAACGATTGCAAACAATCTAATGTCCACTTGAAATTTAATATTTTCTCCTCCAGTATAAACATAAGTTCAACTTAAAAATTAAAACCAATCAAGGTTGCTCCAACGATCTCAAACAAATACATCGCGTACCTTATTATTTTATATATAGTATCCAATTAGCAGTTTCAAAAAAATTTATAACCAATCAACACTAACAAAAAAATTATGTAAAGATAATACTTTGGTCTTCACTGGACTTGTCTCATTCAAAATAATTAAAAATTTGATTTCGCATGTATTATAACTGTGACTAACCAACTTTCTTTATATAAATTGGTGTTTTGTGGAGTGTTGTATACATTGTACATCTTCGACAAATTTTAATGTTAAACCGTGTCACTACATTTAAAATATATTTATAGCATTCTCTCAACAAGGTATGGTGGTCTCATATTCCAACTCATATTTTAAAAAGTATCATACGTACGAATGTGCTTCGAATTGTTTCGATATTGGATGGTTGTGAATTATGTTTATAACCTCTAAGGACCATTGATATGGAGTGACCATATTTTCCTTCAGGCTAAAATAACATCAATATTTTTTTAACATGTTGACTTTCTTGAAAATCCTTTAGCATATTCCATATTGAATTGCAAAATAAAAAACCACAACTTCGCATACCAACTATATTTCCCAAATAGTAGTACATTAAATACCCACAAAATCAACTTCAATACAATCAAGCAAATAAAAAACCCCAATTAGCCATCAAATATTCACCAATATATTAATCAAATACAACACGAGAATAATCACAAAAAATAAGCAATGGTAAAATAAATCAACACACAAGATTTATTTTACGTGGGAAAACCCCTTCAATGTGCAGAGTAAAAACCACACAACTTATGAGTAGTCTCCCCTATAAAATAATTATATTATTATAATAACTTGATGGTAGAAGTATATACAATTCAATTTCATAAAAGATCTATAACCCACCAACAATTTCATGCATAATAAACTAACAAGAAGAGAATAAAAGTGAATATATCACCTAAATATTGTATTGTTCCAGCAAATATTTTTCCCTAATCATAGCATCAAAGAAAAATCCAATTTGTCAAATTGAATCTTTAGCTGCTTCTAACGCGATGCCCAAAACATAAAAAAAAAAACGAAATCGTTTTCCTTCTTGTTGTATGTTTTATATGTCTATCTTACCTCTTTCCCCGATATATATAACCCTATAAAGATAAAAACTCAAAGTTATAAAGTTAGGCCAAATTTAGGTCGGACCCTAACAATCTTCCCCTCAAGGCCACTATAGGGAATATACGATCATGTGGTCCGTGTGTGGTATATTTGATTCGCGCTTAAATCCATAACACACTGATTTCATATAATACTACATAGTCATATTTCTTTAACTCAAACTCTCAAAGGAACCTCTTAAGGAAAAATATTTTATGTTTGCTTTGACTGCTGTAATTTACTTTGCCTTAGTTGTTGACAATGTTGCACATTTGTGTAGGTCGAATTGCCAATAAATAGCTTCCTCTGAAAATGTGAACACATAACCTCAAGTTGACTTCGGGTTATCAATTTCACGAGCCATGTCGGCGGTTTCATGTCCTTCAAATATAGATTTCCATCTTCATAACACAAACTAAAAAAATAAGTTCCTTGCAAGTACTTGAAAATCCACTTCACTACTTCCTAACCAACTTTACCCGGATTCGATAAATAGATACTCATGAATCAATATATGATCTTGTACATGCAATAACATACATCAAAGAACCAACAATTAGACAAGGAAATAGTTGACATACTTTCTTTCTCTTTCATTGTTGTAGGACACTTATCCTTGCTTAACATAAATTGTGTATCCAATAGTGTATTAACTAGCCTGACATTCTTTATATTGAAATTCTCAAGTGCAGGTTCAATATATTTCTCTTATGATAGCCATAAATTTCCAGGTTCCATTTCATAAACTATCTTCATGCCTAAGATTCTGCATGCAAGTCTTAATGTCAAAATGTTATTTTTACATCAAGTGTTCCAAAATCAAGATTAAGTTTTGTGGTTAAACCCAACACAATTCTAATAGAATTTATCTTGACAATAGCAGATGAGATCTCATCAAACCCAAGGTAATTTTACTAGATTTCATCCTTTTACTACCAATCTATTTTTCCACTTGACAATCTTCGATGTTGAAAACCATCTATTTTTTAAGATTTTATTTCCATTATGAGGTTTCATTAGCTCATAAGTTTCATTAGTTTTTAAGGAATACATATCTTCATTCATAGCATCAAGTTGAAGGTTTTCTCTCTTTAGTTGACCTTAGAACCTGTACATCCTCCATGCAATGGATAGGTTTCTCGTTATGCTCATAAAAATTTTCATCATGAATTTCTTCCTCAAATAAGGTCTTGTTAAAATCGCCATCATCAACATCATCTTGTAAATTACCATAGGGTAGAAAATTCTAAATATCATCAAGAATTACCTCAACATTCTACCTTTATAGCGAAATTACATAAGAAATGGTAAAAGGACAAACGTCATTAGTAGTATTAAAATGTATTTACGCATCCAACTATCACTCAGTTTCTAGACCCGCTATATTTTTTATTTTTCAAACCTAAAAAAGTTTTTAGGCAACCAAATTGCACTCATTTATGCACCCAAGTTATTGTTAGTTCTAATACTAATCTATATGTATTTTAACTTTGTATTATAGGTGACAAATTTTTTAAAAATAAGTATTCTCCATATTAGGATGTCCAGACACATCTCAACTTATGCTAGAAATAAAGAATCTTGAAGAAGAAGTCAACAATTTGTAAAATCAATATTAACGGGTAACTTAAGTGTTTTGACACAACAAGTTAACACGTAATTAAGAAACCATGTTTTAACACGTCTAGAAATTTATTTTCCAAACATAATTACACGTAATTATGCAACCACAGTTTGACAAAGCTATAATTATCTTTAGTCAAAATATATGGTTTAGAAAAAAAAATAGCGAACAGATTAAAGAACTACAATAATCAAATTCTATTCTTAAAGATCATATTGAAAAACTGAAAAAAGGAAAATAGGTATATTTCCACAACCATTTGCTATGAGATCTTACGTCAAACAAAAGAAGATATTGCATCAAACATAAGATAATAAATTAGTTGGTTTATTTGTTATACATGAGCATAAAATATGATATTGGTAGATGGTTGTCTGTTATATTGTTATTTCACAACTGAATTTTTTATAACGTAATTACGCAACCAATTAAATTAAAATTTTGCATCCTAATTACATTTTTATTTTTCATAACAGATTTTAATTTACACTACCAAAACATCATTACACAACCACTTATAACGTAATTTTGCAAACCCATTATAACGTAATCAAGCACCCAAATACGCTTGTATATTTTCACAAGTACTCTTTTTTTGTCCAACCCATTATAACGTAATCAAGAACCCAATTAAAAATGATTACTTTCATAGCTAAAAATATATAAATATCCAAATTATTTAAGAAAAAATAATATAAATGAATAAATTAATATATCCAATTTTTAAAAAAACAAAAATATATTATTTTGTATACTTTCCTTCACCTTGCAATATAATATGTTTCTTTTTAGGTCTTTGAGATCTCTTTTACAAGTTAGCAGGAAGAACATCAAGAGATGAATTTGAACTATAAGCTTCACCAAAAGTATAAAGCCAGTATGCCCCAAGAGTAAGTTTCCTTATAAGAACTTGTACTATAGTATGACTCCACACATGTCGAATGATTCGTTTGAATTCTAAATATAACAATACAATCATATAAAAATGGGAAATATCAAATTTACCGAATATGATAAGTATATTTGTAGTTTGAAAGATCAACAACTATAACCGGTTCCGATTAAACTTGAAACAATACTTTAATAGACGACCACTCTACATACGACGTTCTTTAATATTTAATCTAATCTTCTTCTTAACATTAGGATAAAGCTCGTCATTCGAACACAAACGAATAAAGTATTTAGGTAAGCAGTATAATCCTAATTCTGTCCAATAGTTCTGAAATAGTTAGGCTACAAATTTCTTTAATTTGATTATTAAAAGACTCAAATAGACTAGAAGTCATTGAACCATAACATGAACCTAAAACAATGCACAAACTTACTGTTAAGGAGGAAGGTTTCCCATTAATAAGTAATTATATAATTTATAATTCTATAACATAAAACTACTTACGCAACCAATTTGCACATGATTACGCAATAGGTTAACACGTAATTACGCGACCATAATTGTTTTATTTTATTTTCGTAACATTAGACTAATTCTACAACGAAAATCTAATTAAGAAATCACTTTTCACGTAATTATTCAACCGGTTAACACATAATTCCATACCTAAAAAAGAATTTTGTATTTACGTATATTTTTTGTAAAAAGAACTTGTCATTGTTATCATATTTTGCTATTGTAGAAAGTAAAATCTTTCGATGTGTATTAGTAAAACAATGTACCATTGGTAAAGAGAATGGGACGACAAGAGTGAAACCTTGAACACAAGCTTAATAAGCTATAAAATATCGTTTAAAAACGGTTTCCTCCATCATAATCCAACATAAAATCTTTTGTGATGTTTAGACTCGTTAAAGCCTTAATATAACATTTTAACAAGCTTTTGTGATGTTTAGACTCTTTAAAGCCTTAAAATAACATTTAACAAGCGGTAAGGAGTAGAAATATCTCCATAAACTCTCATTCTATCTTTTTCCGACGTAATCCATGACATGCGATAATAAAATATGTATTTTTTCCGTCGAAAAACCATATAAGTTTTTATAGATTTTTTACATTTTTTATTTGTTATCCTTAAGAAAAAATACATACAATATCAAACTGTTATACAACTTAATCTGGCATTTTCCAAACCAAACCAAGATGAACAACTTTCTCTATAACTTCATCTCGTAATGCATTAATCTTTTTAAAATCATAAGATTTCATCACAACATAGCAAAAAAGATGTCGAAATAATTATCTTAGAGCATCAATGTGTATTAAACTTACAAGATAGTGAATGTACATTTAATTTACGAGCCGAGCACCTATATGCATTAAGCTTCTAAGCCGAACACCTATGTGTATTAAATCCCGTATATTTGGATATTTATTATCGTAAAAAAATCAACAAATACACGTAAAAGATAAAAAAATAATTAACTTTTCTTAATAATGGTGTGGATAAAAGTAGCCTGAGGGTAGGCTGGTAATTTTAAGTGGAGTTTTAAGGCGGCGTAAGGGTGTTTCACGGTGGTGTGGTGGTGTTTAAGGGTGTTTTAAGATATTTCAGGGTGTTTCAAAGTGTTTCAAGGGTGGAGAGAGAATTAAGCAGCCTGGCAGCAGTTAATTATTCTTACCCATAGTTAATGCTGGTGGTTGGGTATTTATAGTGTGAAATTTGGGCCCTTATGGGCTTTCGGGTCAAGTTTAATGGACCCGGGTCATGTTTAAAGACCCATGAGTTTTAAGCAGATGTACAGGTAGCTTAGTCAGATAGTGATTAGGGTTTTAGTACTTTAGTCATAGTTCGAACTGCCTTATGTTTGCAGTGTTCAAGGTCATCTGTCCGGTTCAACCAGCGCTGTTCGAACTGAAGTCATGGAGTCTGTCCGAATTTACGGGGTGATTTTACTTTGGACTACCCTTCCGGGGAGCTCTTCGAATTCGGACTCATCAGGAGCCCATTTTTTAGGTATTTGAACAAGTGTCCTTGTTAAAGAACTGAAAAACAGTCCGATTGAAGAAGTGGTTTTCCAATTCGAAGAGAATTGAGATAGGCCCGGACAGCCCAACCGTTATGAATTCCAAACGGTTCTTTGTCAGAGGTAGTGGGACACGTGTCACACCCTGGTTGGTCACTTCAGCCGTTTTTTCATCTGGAAAATCGCACCACTTTATTGAACAAGTAACTTCTTTAAATGCTTTTGATGACGCCAGCGCCGTTTTTTAATCATTGCCCAACTTTTCGGATTCTCCTAGGAATCAAACTCTTTTTTACATTTACTATAAATTCCATTTGTCTTTCACAGTTTCATTTTCACTTTTACTTTGTCATTTCACTCAAAACTTCATCTCTCTAAAACTTCAAACTTTCCTTAGTTGTTTTATGTTCACAGCAAGAACAGCTCTAATCAAGGGTGGCTGGCTCAATCTTTCAGAACTAGAGAAAGCTCAAAGGGTTGAAAAAGAGAAGAGACTTGCAGCAGGGCTTCCAGCGTCGCCCGTTGAACAACCAGCCCCTTCAATCGAAGAATCTGATAGAGGTTCGTCGTCTTCGAAAGGTACGAAACCTAGAAAACTCTTTCAATCAACACTCTCCCCAATAGTTTCTGGCTCATCAGTCCAAGAGTCAATCCCCACTGTCGAACCGGGGGTCGCTGTTACAAGTGTTAGGAAGAAAACCACTTTTATTGCTATGGGGTCCGACTCTGATCATTCTCCAGACAAGCTGATCATGAAAAGACCAAGTAGACTGGTTAAGGGACTCTCCTCAAAAAACACCAGTGAGTCAGGGTCCGGGACAACTGTTAGGACCCTCCGGGAGAGGCCGGTTGGTCCGGAGGCTAGCAGTCCACTACCTCCTAAGGAAACTTCGACCTCAGAAGCTCAAACTGAGGTGAGAACTCAGAAACATACAACGAGCCGCCAGTCCGGAGGATCAGCTGTGCCAAGCTTCATCCCTCCCCGGGCTGTTTCTGCAGAAGCTCCCCCAACAGTAATGGAGGAGAGGATGGAAGACTCCACTGAGGAGGTCAGGTTTGAGTCCGAGTCTTCCGGACAAGCTGAAACTGCTATAGTTGTTGCCAAGAAAGGCAAAGAAGACTTGTACCTGAGCCGTCCGGATCTGCCGGAGAGCCTTGAAGGGAAAGTTGGGCCCTGCTTTCACAAGGTAGAATTTAAGTATCTTTTGTCTTTGTCAAAAACCAAATACATGTTTATTCATACTAGAGACTTGGGACGGCTTCGCACTAAGTGGGGGATCCCTGAAAACGTTAAAATCCGAATTCCTATCGATCCGGAGACCCCGATGGATTGTAAAAGGGAATGAAATAGTCTTCTTTACGGAGCTATTCAACTGGGGACTTAGGTTCCCATTGGATCCAGAGATAGTGCGCTATTTCCATTTAGTCAAGCTATGCCCATCACAGCTGAGCCCCAACGGATGGTACACCTTGATGTCATGCATTATGGCGTCCAGGCTGTCCGGAATCCCTCTTCCCATGGAAGAGTTTGCTGCTGTGGCTAGTCTATGCAAACATCACCAGTTCCCCTTTTATCACTTTAATATGAGGAACAATCTGAAAGCCGTCGATGATCTCCTGGAATCGGAGAATAAATGGAGGAGCCAGTTCTTGTTTATAAGTGGCTCATGGGAGAATGGGAAGAAGATCAAGGTTGGGGAGAATCCTAGCCTTCTTCGAAGTAGATGGAGAAGCGATCGTAAGTTCTTTCCTTAAGTTTCTGTTCGAATCTTCCCTTCTTTAAGCTTTCACTAACTAGTTATTCTTTTGTTTTATTAGAACTGCCAAAAGAGTTCGGAGACTATCTGAAAGCCAGACAGGTCACCTGTGGCAAGATAAATGCATGGGCCGCAGAGAACTGGGAGAACCGGTTTCACAAGGCTTTCACTTCGGGGAACTTGGCGAGATCTCACATGTGGAACACCACAGGTCGAAGGGATTTAACATGGGAGGAGTTCTCCACCCCTCCTGATGATGACATAGTGCTGAGAAGGTCTCATGAGCTAGATGGGACCCTTTTCCTCCCTCTCCGGGCCAAAGCCCCAAGTAAAATGAAGGGCCAGAAGAAGAAAGGGAGGAAAACAGCAGCGGATACGGAGAAAAAGGCTCCAACTGACACAGAGGTGCCAGTTCCAGCTCTAGTTGATGCAAACCTTCTTCAGGTGGTAGAAGTGGAAAGTAAGAAACACGGAGAGACTCCCTCAAAACCTTCAAGGGCCTCCAAACGAACTCGCAAGCAAACAAGTGACAGTGCTGACAAGGAGGCCAAAAAGAAGAAGATTTCTCAAGAAGAAGAGTTTGCTCCCCGGGATCCGGAGCCCACTTTCCCTATTGATCCAACGTTGGCTGAAGAGATCCCGGAGAATCTTAACGAAGGGATTCCAAGGGAACTCCATACTGATGAGATTGAAAGGGGAGAGATCAATATGGACGAAGTGGATGTCACCGGCCTGGGTCCTCTGGGTGATTACTTTCTTGGTCTGTCAAGAGATGAGTTTGCTGGGCCATATGTTCCCCCAAGCAGCTCCAACACAGTAAACTTCAACGGTAAGACTTTCTTGGTCTCCAGCGAGAGAGACGTTATAGCTCATTCCCTCCTGAGCAACGTACAACCAGTACTTACCCTAGAGAGGCAAGTCCGGAGTCAGGCAGAAACCATCAGAGAACTTAAGTCTGAGAAGGAGAAACTGTCTGATGACCTCAGGACTGCCACTACTAAGGTTGACTTGCTCAAGGAGTCGAACGAACAGCTGAAGAAGAGTCAAAATGAAAGCAACACAAAAGTTGCCTCTTTAGAGAAAACCCTAGAAGATCTCCGGGCTAAGCTGTCCGGGTTGGAGAAGGACTTGAAAACCTCAAAAGATGAGACTGCAGCAAAAGAGAAGCTTGTCACCAATCTGACTACTGACAAACTTGCTTTAGAGAATGCAGTGACTCAGGCTGTTGACGAGAAAGCTGCTCTGGTGAAGGATCAAGAGGCCATGATCAAGGCCAAAATCAATGCTTTTGCCAGGGAGATGATCCGGAGTGAGGAATTATTGATTGAAAAGGTGAAGTCCGACATGGTCCTCCTATTTCACGAGAAGTTCCCGAAGAGGAGACTTGGGGACTTATGGCGTTACGTGGATGACGATGATCTCCCATATTGGACCATGGTTGATGAAGGGTACACTGATATATCCTCATCTGGGGACGAGGAGGAAACCGGAGAGAGTCCGGGTGAAGAAGAGGCTGACCCCAAAGGCAAGAAGGTCATTGAGGAAAAAAGTGATATCAAGACCAAGGGAACAGATGAGGGTGAGCCATCTTCAAAGGCTCCACCTTAGTTGGTAATTTATTCTGTTTACTTTTTGCTCGAACCAAAGTCCTTGGAAGGCCAAGGCACCTTTTTTGTGATGCTGTCCGTTTTAACCGGACAGATTTTTTGTATTGTGCTTAAACTTGTTTAAAAAGTCCTTGGAAGGCCAAGGCAACTTTAAGTTTATTGAATGAACGTTGTATCTTGCACAACCTTACTCTTATTCCATAGTCTGTTTAAATATCTTGGAGTTTAAGTAATTTTGAGTTATCGTGTTGTGAGAGTGTTTAGTTTCTCTGGCTAGAATTTAAGTAGCCCTTAGACTTTTCAGTCCGGATAGTATGACAATCAACAGAATTTTGCAAAAACTTAGAAAATTTATTCAAAAAAGCTCCACGTTTCATTTAAAGCTCTCCGTGGCGCCGGAGAGAGGTAATGGTATGCCCCCAAATATTTACATGGATGTTTAAACAAGTAAATATTTACATAAGTTTTATTCCAAATACATTCGAAGGTGTTCAATATTCCAAGGGTGAGTTAAAACCCTGCCATCTTTGTCTTCCAACCAGTATGTGCCAGGTTTGATTCTTTCAACCACAGTGTAGGGGGCCTCCCAAGTTGGGGCCAGCTTTCCGAAGAGCTTCTCCTTGGTATGCAAGAAAACTTTTCTTAATACCTTATCTCCTGGTTGAAAGTCCCTTCTTTTAACTTTAGAAGCAAACCTGCTTCTCATCAAGCCCTGATAGTGTGCCATTCTAAGATGAGCTTTTACTCGCCTTTCTTCAATTAAATCAAGTTGATTTCTAACTGCCATTTCATTAGCCTGTCCGGAGAAGTTGTGCACTCGAAAGGAGGGAAGTGTCTTTTCTATGGGGGCTACTGCATCCATCCCATAGACCAAGGCAAAAGGTGACTCTTGTGTTGCAGCCCCAGGTGTTGTCCGGTAGGCCCACAAGACTTCTTGTAAATAACTAGGCCACTTCCCAGCAGCCCCTTCCAAATTTTTCTTTAAACCGGACAGTATCGTTCTGTTAGCCACTTCAACTTGCCCATTGGCTTGTGGGTGGAATGGTGAAGAAAAGCAGTGCTGAATACCCCTTGAGGCACAGAAGCTCTCCATTTCTCTGTTGTCAAACTGTGGCCCATTGTCTGTTGTTATTCTCTGGGGAACACCAAATCTGCAACATATGTTGGATAGAATGAATATTATAACAGCCTTTGATGTTGTTCCTGCCAAGGGGGCTGCTTCTATCCACTTCGAAAAGTAGTCAATGGCTACGATTATGGTTTTACGCCCTCCGGACGCCATAGGGAGAGGCCCAACTAAGTCCAATCCCCATCGAGCAAAAGGGATAGGCTCAGAAATTGATTCCATAGGAATGGCTGGTACATGAATTTCATTGCTGTACCTCTGGCATGGGTCACACCTTCTTACCAGTTCCTTGGCATCTTTCATTATTGAAGGCCAATAATATCCGGAGAGAAGCACTCTTCTTGTTAATGCTCTAAATCCACAATGGGCTGATCCCTCACCATCATGCAATTCGGAGAGAACCATTTGTGACTCATGATCTCCTAAACAGCGTAGGAGAGGTTTGCTATAGGATTTCTTGTACAAGACCTCTCTAATCATGATGAAACCACGAGCCTTGTGTTTTAGAGTTCTGGCTTGTGATTTATTCAAAGGTATGATGCCATCGGACAGATATTGTATAAGAGGAGACCTCCAATCCTGAGGCTTATTTACTTGTATTTCAAAGACTTCTTCTTTTTCCCCTTCATCAAGTTGAATAGAAGGACTTTCAAGCACATGGATCCATGGATAGGACTCCGTGTATGCTATTGTTGCCAACGAGTCTGCTAGCTCATTCTCTGCCCGGGGAATATGTTCATAGACAACAGCTTTAAACTTCATTGCTTCATTTTTCAAGAGAAGTAAATATTTAATCAATTGTTCTTTTCTAGCTTCTGATAGGCCCAAGGCATGGTGGACAAGCAATTGGGAGTCACTTAGCAGCTTGACCATTTTTGCTCCACAGATATAAGCCAATTTCAACCCAGCTATAGCTGCTTCGTATTCGGACTCGTTATTAGACGCTCTGAAAGAAAAACAAATAGCTTGGAACATGTTGTCCCCATAGGGGGAAGTAAGACATATTCCTGCCCCAGATCCTATGGCACTGGATCCTCCATCTGTTCGGACAATCTACACTTTTTTGTCTTTTGAATCAGCAGATTGTTCTGAGTCCCTATCAGAATGGAATTCGACCAGAAAATCAGCCACAGCTTGAGCTTTTACTGCTGTTCGAGGAGCAAAGTCTATGTCGAAGTCCCCCAACTCTACTGACCACTTTGTCATTCTGCTTGAAATGTCTGCTTTTTGAAGGACATTCTTTAAAGGGAAGGATGTCCGGACAACGATAGGATGAGCCTGAAAATAAGGCCTCATCTTTCTTGCAACTATCACCAAGGCCAATGCTAGTTTTTCAAGTTTCAAGTAACGGCGTTCAGCATCAATCAGGCTTTTGCTGATGTAGTATACCGGGTGAGGATACCCATCAACCTCCCTTACTAGCACAGCACTGATGGCACAGCTCGAAACAGCCAAATACACAAAGAGAGTCTCCCCCTCGATTGGTTTAAACAAAGTCTTGGGAGAGGACAGATGCTTCTTAATCTCATTGAATGCCTCATCACACTGTGGTGTCCACTCAAACCCCTTTGCACCCTTCAAAGTTTGAAAGAAAGGAGCACACCTGTCCGAAGACCTTGAGATGAATCTGTTCAAAGCTGCTAACCTCCCCGTTAACCTCTGTACTTCTTTAACATTTCGTGGAGGCTCCATTTGGAACAAGGCATTGAGTTGGTCCGGGTCAGGCTGTATTCCATGCTCACTTATAATATACCCCAAGAACTTCCCGGACTGCACTCCGAACACACATTTTTCAGGATTTAACTTTAAATTTACCTTGGCCAGATTGGCAAAAGTCTCCTGGAGGTCGGACAAGTGCAGCTGCTCATCCACACTTTTCACCATCATATCGTCAATGTATACCTCCATATTTCTTCCAATTTGATCAGCAAATGCCTTATTGACTAACCTTTGATAAGTAGCCCCAGCATTTTTCAAACCAAAAGGCATCACCTTGTAGCAGTGTAAACCTCTATCAGTAACAAAAGTGGTATGCTCTTGATCTCTTGGATCCACCTGGATCTGATTGTACCCGGAGAAAGCATCCATGAAGGAGAGAAGCTTGTTCCCAGAAGTAGAGTCTACCAGCTGATCTATCCGGGGAACCAGATACAAGTCTTTTGGGCAAGCTCGATTGAGATCTGTGAAGTCAATGCACATTCGCCATTTACCGTTTTTCTTTTTTACCAAGACTGGATTGGCAGTCCACAAAGGATACTGAGATTCTTTAATGTGCCCCATCTTCGTGAGTCTGTCAACCTCTTGTACAATGACGTCAGCCTTTTCTTTTGAGAAACCTCTCCTCTTTTGCACCACTGGTGCTACGTCTCTCCGGACAGATAAGTGATGGGAAATCACCTCTGATGGAACTCCAGTAACATCAGCATTGCACCAAGCAAAGACATGCTGATGGTCTTTTAAGAATTTTAACATCTCTTTTTTCAACACTTGTGGCATTTTGGACCCTATCTTGACAAATTTCCCTTCTTCCAAGCAGTGTGTTTCAACCTCCTCAATTGGGATCAACACTCCGGGGGTCTCCCTGGGGTCATCAATTTCACCATTACCCCCAGGAAGGTCCTCAAACTGCTATTGGTCATTTATACGGACTGCCCCCAGCGTTCGCGGAGCCAAGGCAGTGGCATAGCATTCTCTTGCAACTTTTTGACTGCTCCGGACAACCCCAACCTGCCCCTGAACAGCATATTTTAAACACTGATGGACTGTCGAAGCCACTGCGTGCATCCTAGAGAGCCAAGATCTCCCTAGAATAGCATTGTAACAAGTGGGACAGTCCACCACAATGAAAAGTATTCTGACCGTTTTCTTGAAAGGGCCTCTGCCCAACAATACTTCTTCTTCGAACTCACCGATTACATCAGCTGAGCTGCCCGTGAAGCCTACAATCGATCGGTCTGACTTTTGAATCACAGCGGGATTTTTCATTTTCTTGTAAGTATCCAGGAAAAGGATATTGGCAGAGCTCCCAGTATCCACCAGGATTCGCCTTATCTCATTGCCCCCTATCGATGCTCCTATGACAACAGCATCTTCATGAGGGCCAGCAATGTCTCTCAAATCATACCCATCAAAGACAATGAATGGGAATAAACTTGACGATTGATAAGAGGTCATGCCCCCTTCTAGTTGGGTTGCCAAATTATGAACATGCCTTTTTCTTGATGAAGTGGTAGGAGCCGTTACAGTGTCCCCTCCGAAAATTGTCAAGGACTCAAAGAATTTAATGAGCCCGGAGACCGACCTGGAACGCTCCTCTATTGCACCCACTCTGTTCCTTGTTGGATCAGGATCCAAGTATTCAGATTCCACATCAAACCTTTCAACGATTACCATAGCCCCTTCTGGGGCAGCATTAACCGGACCAGCCCGGTGAGTGTTGTCAGGCCTGTTGCCTCCTCTTCTTTTAACGTATGCACCCAATTTCCCTCTTTCAATCAGGTTCTGAACCTCTTGTTTCAAGGCTATGCAATCATCAGTGGTATGGCCAATATCATTGTGATATTGACAAAAAGAACTGTTTCGATGTTCTCTGGGAGACTGCAAGGTTGCCGGTCTCTGGTAGTGTACTTCATCTTTAGTTTTCTCGAAAATGGTTGCCACACTTTCTTTGAGCTCTGCAAACCACTCCGGTTGGACCCACGGCCCCCTTTTATTTCTAGACTGCTGACTTTGTGCAGGAGCAGCTGGTTGAGACTGAGCTTTTCCTCTTCCATGCCCCTGTCCGGTTTCTCTAGCTTTGTTGCCGGACTGGTTTTGATTGGGAGTTGGTGTCACCGGGGTGGATCTCACCTGCCTGTGCACCCTGGTCTTTTTTGTTTCATCAACATTTATTTGCTTGCCGACTTGATTCAGCAATCCACCCCAGGTCATGGCTTTCTTCCTTGTTACTGAATCAGCCAGGTTGCTCGGGTTCAAACCTTGTCTTAGGGATGCTATTGCCACTTGTTCAAAGCAATCAGCCAGCCCGTTCTTTGTGTTCACAAAACGACTTATGTATTCTTTCAACGATTCATTTGGCTCTTGGGCACAATGGATTATGGTATCTCCATTACCCTTGAGCTCCTTACTCCCCACAAATTGTCTTCGAAAGGCCACCCAAAAGGTATCAAAGTCTCTGATACAACCCTGAGGAAGGCTGTTGTACCACTTCAGAGCACTCCCCGTAAAGGACTGGGAGAATGCCCTGCAGAGTAGTTTATCATCATCATCAAAGTTCATCATGAAGTTCTTGAATTGCTCCAGATGATTGTCTGGATCAGTACTGCCATCGTACTTCTCCATCTTGGTGCTATCAAACCTCTTGGGGAGGTTTCCGGATAGGATTTTAGAAGATAGTGGAGACTGCCTCCAATTCCTTCCACGACTGAACACGGTATCATCATTAGGAGTTGCAAAGATACCTGGCTCATCATGGAAGGCAAAAGGATCCATCAGCATCCGGTCTACATGCCTCCGGTGAGATGACCCTTTTCCAATATGCCTTTTCATTCTTCCATAGCGATCTCTTTTTCTAGAATACTTTTTAACTTGCTTTTGTTTTTTCCTGGTTCGCCCCTCGTCACTGCTGGAGGACAAGGACTTTTCATTTCCCTCACTGTCCGAAGAGCTGTCCGAAGATTCTGAACTTGAGTCAGAACTCTCCACAGGCTTGGACCGGTGAGACTTTTTAGAACTGGCATGTGTTTTTTTAGTGCTCACATGAGTCTTTGAAGCCTCATGCTCTCGAGGGTTATCAGAACGATGAGCAACTGATGCTTTGGATTTCTCCTTCATGCCCATCTTGGCCTTTTCAGCCCTCAGAGCTTCTATTTCAACCCTCAACCTGTCACGCTCCTGGACAGTATATTCATCGTTCTCTTCCACCACTTCGAGCAAAGCTGGTGGAAGCTCTGGATTATCCGGATTCATTCGGACAGAATTCCTTTACTTGGTTTTGAATGTTTGATTCAGGCACCGTCGCCTCCCACTGTGGTCACCAATTTGGTGTGGATAAAAGTAGCCTGAGGGTAGGCTGGTAATTTTAAGTGGAGTTTTAAGGCGGCGTAAGGGTGTTTCACGGTGGTGTGGTGGTGTTTAAGGGTGTTTTAAGATATTTCAGGGTGTTTCAAAGTGTTTCAAGGGTGGAGAGAGAATTAAGCAGCCTGGCAGCAGTTAATTTTTCTTACCCATAGTTAATGCTGGTGGTTGGGTATTTATAGTGTGAAATTTGGGCCCTTATGGGCTTTCGGGTCAAGTTTAATGGACCCGGGTCATGTTTAAAGACCCATGAGTTTTAAGCAGATGTACAGGTAGCTTAGTCAGATAGTGATTAGGTTTTTTAGTCCTTTAGTCATAGTTCGAACTGCCTTATGTTTGCAGTGTTCAAGGTCATCTGTCCGGTTCAACCAGCGCTGTTCGAACTGAAGTCATGGAGTCTGTCCGAATTTACGGGGTGATTTTACTTTGGACTACCCTTCCGGGGAGCTCTTCGAATTCGGACTCATCAAATAACATATAAAAATAAACAAAAAACCCATAACACCAATCTTAACAAAGTTTGGTGGTATGAAAAAATTTCAAACCAAATACTTTTGATTCAATAAAAGTGAATAACCTATAATTGAATAATATCGGTCGAACTATGAAAACTTCTAAAATATAAATACATGTCCATTTTTCAATTCGTTCATACTGCTTAAAAGATTAATCACAAAGACTATATATATATTAACCGAACTTTATTGATAGTAAAAAAAATTAATTATAGAAAATATCTGACAAAATTAAACTTATATACTATTTAAAAATAAAATTAATTAAAAGTATACCTCTATTTTAAGTTCAATTTTTTTCCACTTAAAAATCTTGACATTAACTCTTGTAACACAAATATTTATAAAAACCATTACAATTCATATTAAACTTTTATCATTTTACCTTGTAAATTGTTAAAGTTTAAACATTTTATTTTATATTTATTTCAATTCACAGCTATTTAGTGGGTTAAACCAAGTCTTTATGTGTATTAACTTTCATTAAAAGATCTTTATTGATTTAGACCAAAACTTTAGGAATTTCGTGTAAAGCCTATTTAAAGGTTGTCTTTTTATATCAATTCATTAGTGCCAACAACTTTCTCTTTTTCATTTTTTCTTCTCTTACTTTTATTCTCAAGCTAATAGTGGTATAAGAGCTAGTTTTTAAAATAAAAATAAAAAAATAAACTTGATTTGATGGTCACTATGATCATTGAGCATGCTCATAGAGAATTTCTTGAGATCCAAAGAATATTGTAGTTGTTGTTTCTGGAACTAGCAGAATGTGTTATGTTGACGGATGTCGAGAAAACAGAGTTGGAAGCAAGAAAGCTAAAAGATTTGAAGGCAAAAAATTATATTTTTCACGCAATTACTCAGCCCATATTAAAAAAAATTATTAGCAGAGAAATTCTAAATAAATTTGGTATTCCATGAAGAAAAAATATCAAGGCTCTTTTATAGTGAAGCGTGCACAGTTTCAAGCTTTGAGAAGAGATTTTGAGATTCTACAAATAAATGATAGAGAATTTGTTACCTGCTACTTTGCTAGGACTATTAAGATTAGCAACAAAATGAGATTTAATGGTGAGAAGATGGAAGATGTTACCATTATGGAGAAAATATTGTGTTCATGGATACTAAAATTTGATTATATTGTGTGTTCAATTGAAGAATCAAAAAACATAGAAGCATTCTCACTTGATAAGCTACAAAGCTCATTGTTGGTCCATGAACAGAAGATAAAACGCAGTTCAACTCCAGAGAAGTAAGCTTTGAAGGCTTCTACCCATACTAATTTATCATTTTTTAGAGGAAGAGGCAGAGGTAGAGGTAGAGGTAGCGGTAGAGGAAGGGGATTCCAAGGCAATAAAGATGGAAACAAGTATTCTAAAACTAATACTGATAATTTTTCAAACAAATACAGATGGCGAGATCAATATTTTAACAAATCTAAGGTAGAGTATTTTAGATGTCATAAATTTGGTTATTATCGTTCTAAATGTTATACTAAGCTTCACAATGATAGAGAAAATGAAGAACAATAAAACATTTCCCAAAAATAAGGAACTATAAGATATGTTGATGATTGTTCAAGCTAATCAGGAATCTCAATTTGATGTTTGGTATGTAGATACAGGTTGCAGTAGCCACATGTGTGGAAGTAAGTTTTTCTTTTTCATATTTAAATAAAAATTTGCACTCTATAGTAGGTTTCGGTGACCGTTCCACTATGAAGTTCGTGGGAAAGGGTAATATTGAGATAAGAACCAAGAACAATTTTGTGGAAATAATATCAAATGTTTTTTCTCTTCCTGAATGGAAAAGTAATTTGTTAATCGATGGTCAATTTCTAGAAATGGGTTATATAATCAATATTTAAAAGTGTGTTTGTGAGATTTATGATCTAACTAAAAGAGCTATGGTTGTTGTTCCAATGAGTCCAAACGTGTTGTTTCTATTAAAGATTGAAAGTGTGCAAAACTTGTATGGTAGCTAAAGTAAAATATCCTTCTTGGTTGTGACATTTCCGTTAGTCTTTCTCATATTAGTATTCCAACCCAAGTTTGTGAAGAATGTGTTGTTGGCAATCAACCTCGTTCTCAGTTTACTCAAGGCACGTCATGGCGATCAAAAATATCTTTGGAGCTAATTCATTCTAATATTTGTGGCCCGATAACATACATTTCTAACGGAGGTAAAATATACTTAATTACCTTCACTGATGATTATACTCGAAAAACTTAGGTTTATTTTTTACAGAAACAAATTAGAAGCTCGTTTTGCATTCAAAAGCTTCAAGACTCGTGTGGAATATGAAATAAGAAAGACCATCAAGACCCTTCGAACATATCATGGTGGAGAATATTACTCAACCAAATTTAAAGTTTTTGGGGGCATTGATGGTATTCAAAGAGAGTTGACAACTACTTATACACCACAACAAAATGGTGTATCAAAGAGTAAAAATAGAAACATCCTCAATATGGTGAGAAACTTGTTGACAATAGGGAGAATTCTAAAATATTTTTGGCCCGAGGCAGTGAATTGGAGTATTCATATCTTGAACAAAAACCATACATATGTTGTTCAAAATATGACATCGTAAGAGGTTTGGAGTGGAAGGAAACCAGCTGTAGATTATTTCAGAAATTTTGGCTGTATATCTTATAAACATATCCAAGATGAGAAAAAGAAGAAACTTTATGATAAAGAGGAAATGTGTTTTTCTTGGTGTTTGTGAAACATCTATAGTTTATAATTTTTTTAATCAGTTAACTCATAAAATTATGGCAAGCCGAGACATTGTCTTTAATAAAGAAAACACTTGGGATTGGAATGGGAAGGAAACTACTCAAGTTCTTTTCTTTGACAACGATTCTGAAAGTGAACCAACTCCAGCAACAGAAGATAATGATGTAGCAATTCAATCTCTTCCTCTCATTCGAAAAATTCATGCATGGATGGAAAACTATGAGGTAAATAAAATTGATGATCAAGTCATTCAATTTGCTTCATTTTCATATTGTGATCCTACAACCTTTGAAATTTTTGTCAAAGAAGAAAAATTAAGGAAGGCGATGAATGATTAAATTAATACTATTGAAAAAAAATGATACTTGGGAGCTGATTGATCTTACAAGAAAACACAAAACCATTGGTGCAAAGTGCGTCTTCAAAACAAACCTAAAAGAAATGGTGAAGTTGAAAAGTATACGGTTCCTTTTGGTAGTTAAGGGATACAAGAAAGAATACGGGATTGACTATACATAAGTTTTTGCTCCTGTTGCAAGATATGATATAATCAGATTGGTGATCGCATTAGCGGCGCATAAATCGACGCCTATTTTCAGCTAGATGTCAAATCGGCATTTTTGCTTGGAAACTTGGAGGAACATTTATTTTTTGAACAACCTCTTGGTCATATTAAGATTGGAAATTAGGATAAAGTGTATAGATTAAAGAAAGCGCTTTAATCTTAAAACAAGCTCTACGAGCTTGGTATAGTCGCACTAAGGCTTATTTTTTGAAAGAAGGCTATCACAATGTCCATATGAGCACACACTTTTTGTTAAGATTGGAGATAATGGGAAACTTCTCATTATTTGCTTGTACGTAGATGATTTCATATTTACTGGAAATGATAGTGTCATGTTTAAAGAATTCAAAAAAACAATGATGATTAAATTTGAAATTTCTGATCTTGGTATGATGCATTATTTGCTTGGCATAGAAGTAGTAGAATCAGCTGATGTGATTTTTATATCTCAAAATAAGTATGTGCAAGATGTTTTAGATAGGTTTCAAATGAATGATTATAATCATATAAGCAATTCAACTAAGTTTGGCTTAAAGCTTAACACACTTTACAAGCAAATTGTTTGCAGTTTAATGTATTTAACTACAACAAGATCACATATAATGTATTGTGTGAGTTTTAAAATAGGTATATGGAGACGCCAGCATAAATGCATTTGTTAGCTGCCAAGAGAATCCTTCGTTATTTACAAGGAACTAGAGCTTTCGGGTAGTTGTATAAAAATGGTGAAAAATTGGAACTATTTTAGGTTTGTTGACAGTGATTATGCAGCAGATCAAGATGATAGAAGGAGTACTTCAGGCTTTGTTTTTATGTCGGGCATTGGGACTATTTCATGGTCTTCTAAGAAGCAACAAATTGTCACATTATCAACTACAAAAGTTGAATTTATTGCTGCAACAACTTATGCTTGTCAAGCTGCCTGGTTGAGAAGAATTCTTGAAAAACTCAAGTTCAAGCAAGTGGAAGCTACTAAAGTTTTTTGTGATAACAGCTCATCAATCAATCTCTCCAAAAATATTGTGTTACAGAGAAGAAGTAAACATATTGATGTAAAATATTATTTTGTGAGAGATCTTAGTATTGATAGAACAATTAAACTGTTTTTATTGTCGAAGTGAAAACCAAGTTGCAGATATAAACATCAAGCCATTCAAAGCTATTTAGTGGGTTAGACCAAATTATTATGAGTATTAACTTTCATTGAAAAGATTTTACTGAATTAGACAAAAACTTTAAAATTTTCATATAAAACCTATTTAAATACCGTCTCTTTTATCAATTCATTAATGCAAACAAGAACTAACATAAATTAGTTCTTCGTTTAGTCTATATTCGTCAATAAAATTATATGATTTACATATCTATTCATTAGGTTTAAATATTTCGTTCGAATTCAGTTCACACCCACACTAACGGATTATTTATTATATAAATAATTATTCTGTGTAAAAATAAATAAATTATTAAAGTTATAGTTTATTCAAGTGGTGTGAACTCAAACCATGGGACAAGAATTATTATACAGAACATACATTGTTTTATGTCATAGTTTGAAATGCTCTAGGTATCACATGTACTATGAAAATTTCAGTCATGTCCAGATGATGAGTATCAAGATAGACCGAGAATATGCACTATTTATTATCGTTGTCTTCTTGTGCATGTGGTCTCACGTTATTACAAAAGTAGAAATATACAAAAGACAGCGTACGCGTACTTATACAAATTTATGGAATTATCTACGGCAACTAGTCCCAGAGTTTTCGGGATTATCTAGGGCAACTAGTCCCAGATGCAGTAAGTATATATGTGCAAGGTGGGAAAGTTTTGATATCTGGGCAAAATACATAAAAAGATACGCAAAGTTCTTTTTATTATTAAAAATATCAGATTAAATTATAATAAAATTGTTTATAAAATTATGGGATATACAACGTATTGGAAAGAGAGAAATGTATCTAAACTTTACCGATCCAAACTTTACCGACATATAATATTTCGACTTTCATTATTATTAGTTAGTGGCTATTTTACGCTAAACAATTCATTCAATACAAAATTAAATTTTAGATAATATTTGAAATGCTCGCTCTTCAGTAACTCATCACGTAACTATTTTTTTTTCAGAATAATTCTTCTCTTATTATTTTTTTAATGTTATTTTTTAAAAAGTATGTACCGTTTCTACAAGAGCTGTAAAAATAAGTTGAAAATTTCATCGGTTTTGTTTTTTAAAAACGAAAAAAAACTAGATTGTTTGATGATATTTTTTAAAGTTACTATCATTATTTTTTACCAGTACTATGCGAGAGTAGACATAACTAAACAAATAAGACCATGCATAAATAAATATGTGAGACCATACATAAATAACATGATATATCAGACATAAAAAATCATACAGCACGAATAAACACTTAAGACCATGCAAAATAAATCATGTGCGACCAAGTATAATAAATTTGAGAGACCAAACATTATTAAATCATGCGAGACGAGACATAATAAATCATGCGAGACCATGCATTATTTTTTGAAGACGAACAAAAACTAGATCCATTAATGATCTTTTTTTTCGTCAGACCCAGTAACCCTAGTCGTGCATCTTTATCATCAAGTAGTACATGTCTCGCATGTTTATTTATGCATAGTCTCGCTTGTTTACTTATGGTTGGTACTTTCGGGTTTATTGGTTCGAATATACAGACTTTAAAATTGAAATAAAAAAGAGAAAGTAAGAAAAAAAAATTTGGTTAAAAAAGAGAGGGTTACTTGTGATTTTTCACTCTCAAAATGATGACTCCAAAAGATTCGTACTATGGTGATGAGATACTTGACTAAGTATTTATCAGTACTTTCCCTTTGAAAAGATAAAAAACATCACTAATTGATAGCTATTGGTTGTGAACAATATGATTGCAACATATATTTTTAATTACTACTATTTGATCGCTGACGTGAATATATAATGACGGATTTACAACAAAATCTAGTTGTTGCAAATTAATTACAATTTGTCGTCATTAAAGTGATCGAGTTGAAAATGGGTAAAATCGCAGGAAATCGTTATAAATACGCAGTAATAATATTATTTTGATGTCATTGTTAATGTCAAGTTTTGTTGCAACTTATTTGACGGTCATAACTAATTTATAAATGAATATTGTTACAACAAAATAAATATCATTGCAACATGATGAATTTCACTTCAACAAAATGAATGTTGTTGCTAATCCTAATTTCAAATCTAGTATTTGTGGTGAAAATCTATTGCTAAGTCTAATCGAAATTATAATAATAAGAAAATGTCGCAAGTTCGTGAGCAGCCCGTTGTCAAATTTAATCAAATTATAAAAATAACTATTGTAATTGTGTTACATATACGTTTGACGATTACATGAAATATATTTTTATTTTTTTTGCAAATTCATTACTAAATTTACATGAAATACAAAACAATGTGACAATTTCGTTGCAAAATTGTTGCAAAACTTAAATGATATATAAAAAACTATATATGTATCAATTTATGACTTATTAAATTGAAATAAAACATATCACCAAACAAAAAATATATTATAATATACATCAATTTATAAAAATGTTACATTTAAAATATACTGCAATCTAAAATTTTAAAAAATTGATAAAAAATTTATGTAATGTAAAACAATATTAAATATTACTAAATTTATATTGAAAAATATAAAAATGTTACAATTTGAACAATATATAATTTACATCAAGAAAAAAAACTTCTGACTAAATTTGTTATGCACCTAATAGTCTCATTTTCTCTCTCTTATATGCGTGTACTTGAAAGAGTAAGAAATTCCAATTTAAACAAAAAAAATTAATTATCTAATTTGTGATAACAACTAGTCTTGTTATTGGGTCGGGTTGGTTCATGTTTTAACTAGTCTGAAACCGACTCGGTAAGCTACCGGGAGCCAAACATTCTGGCTTGAGACCGGCTCAATCAGCTATCAGACTGGTCCAGCCCGAAACGTTAAGTATAGAGAGTCAATCAATCTGGTTCGAGATCAGTAGGTTAAGCTATCAGACCGGTCCAACCCGAACCGATAAGAAAAAATAGTCAACCATTAATAACGTAAGAACATAATAATCACAAAATAACAGTGTAACAAATAACAGTATACAAACTAAACATTTACAAAATAAAAGTGTACAAAATAACAATATACAAACTAGACATTTACAAAATAACAGTGTATCAAAAAAACAAAATAAGACTACTACAAAATCATTTTCCTCAATTTGTTTTCCTCCAATGTAGTTTCAACTTAATCCCGTAAAGAAAACTGATTTAGACAACAAAAAAACTTTCCCTGCTAGTAAACATCAGCACCTTGCATTGTCCTCTTGATTTTTTTGACATCAACAACATGCTAACAAAATAAAAGGATCAGCATACAAAACAGCACCTTGCATTGTCTCTATAATCCCTCACTATAAATAGCACCTTGCGTTATCTCTATACTACTACTTAGCAATATATAATTAGTACAAAACCTAACCAAAAACATTATCAAAAGACAACCCATACAGTTACGATAAAAGCCTTTTCCTCGGCTACTTAACAATATGTATTACTACTACGTAATATAAACAACACATTGCACTAACCCTTAATATAAAAAAACACCTTGCATTGTTTATATACTACTACTTAGCAATATATAATTACTACAAAACCTAACCGAAAGCATTATCTAAAGACAGCTCATACAGTTACGACCAAAGCCTTTTCCTCAGTTACTTAACAATATATACTACTAATACTTAATATAAACAACACCTTGCATTGTCTCGATACTACTACTTAGCAATATATAATTAGTACAAAACCTAACCAAAAACATTATCAAAACACAACCCATACAGCTATGACAAAAGTATTTTCCTCAGCTACTTCACAATATATACTACTATTACTTAATATAAACAACAATATATCAACAAAACCTTGTACAATCTCTATAAACCCTCAATATAAATAGCACTTTGCATTATCTCTATTTAAGTCGTTGAATTTCCCGACGTAATATCTCCAAATGTGTACTGCATCTGAACTTCCACCTCCTCAAGCTACTAAATATTTTTACAGTATTAGAAGATATAAAAATAATGAAATAATATTAAACGGTTAATTAAATACTTACAATAATTTGGCCTTATCTTTTTTTTAATCTGTGAATTTACTTCACCCAATCACCTCGACATAGAAGCATTTCTATAGTCTCTCTTTTCATTGGTGCACATTTAGGATTAATCCCTCGTTTTCGGCACTGAAAGTTGATTTGAAAGGAACTATTGTTATATGAATAAACAATATTAGAGAAATATACTAGAGAAAAATAATATTTTAAATTTAGATGGTAAAAAATGACATATACTAGAGAAAAACAATATTTAAGAACACTTTCATTCATAATACTGATTTTTTTCCTACCATACTTTTTATATTTTATAAATATCTTATAAGAAACAAATTTTATTTTATTTTCAAATATGTTTTATAAATAAATTGATTTTATTTCTATTTCAAATTAAAAATATATATCTTTTAGATAACATAATTTAATTTTATTTCCATATATTATTTACTATATTTTTTAATATAATATTTGATTTTTTTATCTTCTAATATATATATTTTAGATAATAAATTACGTTTTATGTATTTTTTGTATAAAAATATAATTTTATTTCTATTTATTTTTAAAAAATATTTTTTATATAATAAATCTAATTTTATTTCCATATATTTTTTATAATATATTTCAAATATTGGATTTAATTTGTGATACCCTATTTAAAAAGGGAAAATTACACATAAGGTACCTACTCAACTATTTTATTATCATCTAGTACCTAATGTTTGATCAATTATCTCTTAATACTCATCTCAACTATCTAATTACAACCTAGTACCTAACATTATTTTAATACCCTAACTACCCTCACCCTTCATGAACAACCACGTAACCAAAATTTATATTCCGTACTTTTTCTTTTTATTTTATTTTTAAAAGATCTGTATCTTTCAAACCGGAGTTCGAAAAAAATAAATGAAAGTACCATCGCTTTTGTTTTTTTAAAATGAACAAAAATAGATACATTGATGATGTTTTTTGATTTTTTAAAATAAAATTTCATCAGTAACAACTCTCAGGATATCCTGAGAGTTGCAAACAACTCATGATATCTTGAGAGTTGTTTAGGAAATCCTGAGTTGCAAACAATTCTCATGATATCCTGAGAGTTGTTCAGGATATCTTGAGTTGCAAACAATTCTCATGATATCCTGGGAGTTGCTCAGGAAATCATGAGTTGCAAACAATTCTCATAATATCGAGAGAAGTTGTTCAGGAAATCCTGAGTTGCAAACAATTCTCATGATATCCTGAGAGTTGTTCAGGAAATCCTGAGTTGCAAACAACTCTGAGGATATCCTGAGAGTTACAAAAAACTCTTATGATATCTTGAGAGTTGTTCAGGAAATCCTAAGTTGCAAACAATTCTCATGATATCTTGAGAATTGCAAACTTCTCGAGGTACCAGCGGGTATATATGGTCGGGGGTATTTTTGTCCAAATTTCAATTCGAGGTACCAAGTTACATTACCCAAAAAGCGGGTACCACTGGGTAATTAAATACTTGAGAAGGTATTTACTGGTATTTTTCTCTTTAAAAATAATATATTAATATTTAACATTAATTTATAATTATTTTTGTTATTTGGAAACAAATAGTAAAAATGAATAAACAAAATAAACAAAATAAAAAAAACATAAAAAATGGAAGATAAAAAAAACAAATGATAATAAGGTGACTTTTTTATTCTAGCTTAGACATATCCAAAAATATCATGTACTTTAAGACATTCAGTGGATAACATATATATATAAAAAATCGTTATTTCTTGTGTGGCAAATTCGTGGAAAAATATAAAAATATAGAAAAAAAATTAATTTACGCATAACAAAGCCAAAAATTCTAATCCAAAAAATTAAAATAACCTACAAAATTTAGCAACAACGATAATACTAATTAAAAAATAATAAAACTAACGACAATCAAATACCATCATAAAACACCAAGTTCAACAACAGTAATGCTTTACAAACAATATCAATTTTGTTCCACAAATTCGATATCATCTTTATCATATGAAACATGCTAATCTTTGCTATCATCTGAAACATGATAGTCTTCTTTATCGTCATCATCATTTATAAACTCATCTTTACTTTTATTAGAGGCCCCGTTGTGATCTTCATACTCTTTCATTTCAATAATCTCAAAATTCTTGTGATCAAGAAGATGGCTAGGATAATTCAGGTTCATATTTAGTTGTAGCGGCACTCATAAAGACATTTCACCTTCTTGGAAAACTCTTATTTTGTTTTTTAAAAAAAAAATCTAATACATCTGTATCATCTTCATTAGAAAAAATATGTGCCATGTCAATTCTATTTACATCTCTTGTTTTGCATACAATTAGTCATTCTTTATGAGATGATTTTCTTGAGACATAGTTTTAAAATTTTTACTTGTTGAGCCTGTGCAACCAAAATGATTGGATCATCTTGTGACATTCGACGTTTTCAAAATAATTCTACCAAAACATGTGTAGGGTGAACTCGCATGTTTTTCTTATCATTACTAAACTGATCACATTTTAAAATTATGTTTGATTCCATTACGCCAACATACGACACCTACCAAATTTATACTATTTGATCATAGTAATCTAACTTAGGAGTACCATCATTTTATGTCACCCCAACCATGATCCCACTATAGTTTTTCTGATGCCATCTTCTATGTTTGGTTTCGAAAATGTAAACATCGGTGTAATATTTCTCAAATTTTTGAATCTTGCAATAGGGATTTCTTGCCAACATTGATATACAATGGTCGATGGTGTGAATATTTATAGTAATTTGTACAAAAATAATTATAACCAAATGTCTCTATAAAGCATTTATGAAGCTCTGGTGCAGTAAAATTAGAACTCAATTCACAAAGTTTTAAATTGTATAATTTGCAAAGTAAACAAATAGTTATAAACCACAAAGTTATAAACAATACAGTTATGCCTCAAGTACCGTTGTAATGTAATTAATAATAAAAATTTTAAAACTCACTCTATAATATTAGAAAGTTTGATGGTATTCTTCAATACATATATATGTATCATATTACAATATTTTTCAGAAAAGTACTCAAACTTCCTATTTCATCTTTTTTGGTTTTTCGGGATATCAAAATATGGATAAGTGTTCATCACACTTCCCCTCCATTATTATTCCTAGACAGTTATTGTTGATTAGTCTACATAATTTCATCAAAATACATCGCACAAACCAATGACACATCTTCACGGTGGTATTCTTTTGAAACAAATCCTTCAACACGTGCCTTACGATTCATCATACGTTTCAGCTTTCTAAGATACCTAACCAATTTTTTAAAAAATAAAATTCTTCTTTAATAGTGATTGATTGTGCAATTTAAAAACTATACTATGAATAACTTATGATTCAAAATTATACATCCACCGATATTTACAAGGTCCACCAATAAGCACTTCATATGGCAAATGAATCGAAACATGTTTCGTTATATTAAAGAACAATAGAGGAAATATCTTCTCAAACTTACATAGTATTTGTGCTATATTTATCTCATGCAAAAGTACGTTTTCTACACGAAGGGTAGATGAAGAGAGGTCTAAAAAAATGATATCAATCAACGACTACTTCCCATACAGGATTTGGTAACAAATGATGAAATTAGAACATTACAATTTTTCCATAAGCACGTCACACTCATGGCTCTTCAATCCGACAAAACCTTATATATTTGTCCAACGTGATAGATTGCTTGTACGGCCATCAGGTAGCTTCAAATTCTCAAGTCATATATGAACTCGCTCTTGTTTGTCTTTGTTAAGTACATAATTAGCTTTGGGTTTGATCTTTCTAAACATTAGGTTATATAGCATATATATAAATTTCTCAGTGAGCATAATAATTCCATATATTCCCTATATTTTGCATTGCTCATGATCTTTGATTTAACATCCACAGTAATAAACAACATGTTCTTCAAATTATTTATTTTGATATGTCTGAAGTGAAAATTATGCCTAATCCAATTGTCTTTCCAATAATTTAGCTTCCAAAAAATACATTTCTTTGACCAATAATGGCTTGTATCATATTCGGATGACTTACGCTTAGGATTTGATTCACCAATTGATGTCGAGGACTTGCCTATAAAATATAATCTAGTGTTTCAACTTCTGTAAGTTGCTCATGTAGAACAACATGATCCACCACTTTACCTTTTATTAATGCAACTCAATTTTTTCTATCCAAATGGTTCCTTGGTAGAAACTTCTGCTAACAATCAAACCAACATACTTTCTTACCTCTGAGAAGGTAATGTTTATCTGTTTCATTCAAACAATATATAAGGCAACTTCTATGAAAACATTACCCTCATAACATGCAATAAGCGTGAAAATCACTGATTGTCCATATTAGCGATACTCAGATTATAAAATTATTTTTATTGTCAAAATCATACAGCACGATACCATCACCCCATATATAATTTAGCTAATCTATGTAAGGATGTATAAACACATGAAGATCTATATCCAGACTTTGAGGAATATCTATATATGGCATACATAAATCCGGTGGAAAATTATAAACGCATTACCAAATAGTTTGAATTCATCTGTACATAATTCTATTTTCATATTGCATGGTATTGATGTAAACTCTATATATAAAGTATCAAAATGCTTTTACGCATCACAATGCCTTGGTGTGTCATAAAAGTGTCAACAGATGGATTACGGTGGTGCCAAGTAATATGCATAGTCATTTTTCCGACATGTAAAAAAAATTTAACCGAGGGCCTATGTGAATATAACTTAGAACCTTGTGAGCCACACCTTTTTGTAATGCGACTTATCATTGTGTGAGCAAGGTGATGATCAAGAGGACACCAAGGTAGTGGACAAGAATTGTACCAACTTCAAAGCCTAGAAGTGAGGAGATATTGTGACTAGTATCCATAACACCCAAGAGAAAAAAATTGTTTTTCCGAGGGTTGACATTAGGGCCGAAGAGAATAAAGGCTTCCAAAATACCCTCTTTTATTAAGAATAAAAATTTAATGGCAAGATGATTGAAAATGATAAGGTCATTTGCAAAATAGAGGTTTATGATTTTGAGCTTGTGATATTTCTAATGGAAATTTAATATGGGGTCTAATATTTTCTCTTTTAAGATACTAGAGAGTACCTATATTCCTAGAACAAAGAGAAATGGAGACAATGGGTCTCCTTGTCAGAGGCCTCTTTTGCCTTCAAAAGTGTTAAACGAATTTTTCATTGATGGTGAGGATATTAATCGCCTGAGGGTAGGCTGGTAATTTCAGTTGGTGTTTTATGGTGGTATGTGGGTGTTTAAGTGGTGGTATTTGGATGTTTTAAATGTTTAGAGAGTAGAGAGATAATTAAGCAGCTTGGTAGCAGTTAATTTTCATTACCCATAGTTAATGCAGGTGGTTGGGTATTTATAGTGTGATGTTTGGGACCTTATGGGCTTTCGGGTCATGTTTAAAGGACCCGGGTCATGTTCAAAGACCCATGAGCTCTAAGTAGGAGAGCAAGTAGCTTAGTCAAGAAGTGTTTAGGTTTTTTAGTACTTTTGTCATAGTTTGAACTGTCCTATGGTCATTGTGTTCAAAGTGATCTGTCTGGTCCATGTGACCTGTCCGATCTGTCCGGTCCGGAGGCTTTGGACTGATCTGTCCCTGTCCGGGGAGCATGCTGAATTCGGACTCATCAATTGATATCTACAAAATAAGAGGAGGTTAATATACATTTGTTGATAGATGTTATTATGAAGGATGGAAAGCCCATAAAGACCAACACATCTGGATATGACACTAGTGAACGTTGTTGAAAGGCATGTGGATATTTTCTGTTAGTATTGTATACACCGAGGGGCTCCTGGATATGAGTATATTTTTTAGATACATTCTAGGGATAATGGTTAATTATGAGAAATGTTCAAGGGACGATAGGCTGTTTGTGATCCTATTATGTAAGATTTTTGAAATAACTTTGTAGATTATATTGCAACATGAAATTTTCTTTAAATCATAGTGGGATTAAAGGTTTTCGGTTTTGGGTATAAGGGTTATTTAGGTTTTATTCTAATTGGGGTCCATAGAATATTCTGTGAAGAATTGTCGTGTAATCTTTCATATGTCATTGCCCGTGATAGTCCAATATAATTTGGAGAAACTTAATCTGAATGCGTCAGGTCTTAAGGGTTTGTTACTATCAATACTAAAAAGAGATTTTTTTGTCTCGTCGTTAGTAATTGGATAAATCATGTTGGCCTTATCATAATGATTGACCTTGGTAGTGTTAAGGGAGTTGATATATAAACCTTTGTAACTATAAGGGAATTTCTATTTGAGAATGTTGGTGAAATGGTTAACAAAGATATTATCTACCTCTTTAGGGACGTACCTTGATTACCGAGTAGGTCATTAATATAAATGATTTTATTATGGATAATACGAGATTTAAACATTTATGAAAAAAATTAGAAGTAAGTTTTGACCATGTCTCGTAGGATTTATGTATAAAGAATGATTCTTCAACGCGACCGAAAAAAGTTAAAGTTTTTGAAGCGTTAATAGTGACCTTGATTGCATACGGGTTTAAAGGATCAGTAGCCAAATCACTTTGTGCTTGAGATATAAGGCTTTGGAGGTTCTTTCACTAATATTGTTGAATTATATTTTTTTATGTAGCAAAAATGGTCGGTTGGAGACCCCTATCATTTCTAGGCATAATGGAAATTATGGTACCCTCCAGTGAGAGGTTCCAGCTATTGGTAATTATGGACTTACATTATCTATGTTATTGCCACATATGTATGCTATTGCCACATGTAAAGAAACTGAAGGGTTTTTATATGCATATCTAGAGGTAGTGAGATGGAGGGTGATGAACGTACGGTCAAACGTTTTAGGAAAGTGGGCAAAGGATACAAGGAAATAAAAGTCCTATAAGTTGCTAACAAGGACATGATGGATTTTGAAGGAGATATGCTTATTGTTGGACCAGAAGAATTGAAATTCGACGATTCTTAGGTCTCACAATCGTAACAACAATGATTGAAGTCACTGATTAAATAAATTCAGAGGTTCAAGCTGTCAGTTTGGTAATCTAGCTTACAAATCTCGTTAACTTTTCAAAACACGACCCATAATATGGTAGAATGAAAGTTTTAGACGAAAGTAGCATATTTGGAGTGAGGAATACGATGTGAGGCCTCGTTGAAGTCGTAAATTGCAGAAAGGAGAACCTAATACTAGAGACGATATGTGTTATGCTACAATCTAAAATTTAAGGAGAAGTTCTTTCAAGACCTAACTTAAACACACTTCAGTTCTAAGCTATCATGATTCTACCATAAGGGTGTGCATCATGCTTAGTTTTAAATCTAAATGCGGCAGCATGGTTCTCATTGTATTTTAAACTTTATTTTCACATACTATTATTTTAATAAAATAAATAAGAGTGAGGTAGTTATTAAAGACGAATTTGGTGACGTATTTATGACAAATAATGTCAGTAAGACCTTGAACGTTCTAAGATTCAATATTAAGGAAAAATAATTACTTATGTCTAGTGATCAGGAATTATGTTGTCCTCAATCATAAGAGTACCATTCATTCGAGAAGAAGTACTATGGGATCGAGAAATATAAGAGGTAACTTCCACAATTGTGGGGCTAGGATCTGGAGTTATAGAAACATAATGTACGTGCACTTAATTGAGTATGCTAAGCTGAAAGTTTCCCTTCTCATCAAGTGCCTCAGCTAGCTAATATAAGTTTGGTCTCCTTATCCCGATAGAGTGTATGCATTGCTGGAAGAGAATGGTTTAACAACCATGGGGAAAACAAAAGCGAGATTTTTCTCAGGACGATGGGTTTCGCTGTGTCAAGCACTCACCACCGGCGAAAGCCACCGTGAACGGTGACTGCCTTGAGGAACAAGAGGCAACAATGCACGACACTGAACAAGAAGTCTGTCCTAGGGTTAAGGCCATGGGCTTGTGTATCGGGTCGAAGCATCAGACCTTGGACCCTGATCTGCTGGACTCTAAGGGTGTTACTAAAGCCCAACAAGACTCAACCTAGAAGTCCCATGTGCTATCTCTATGACCAAACACCTACTCTCATCCTACCTTTGTATTCAAACACCCAATATAAATCATGAACTGAATTGTAACAAACTAAGGAATATTCTGTAAGTTTGTTACATCACAAATATGTACTTAAATAGCAATCTCTACAATGAATCAAAGTAGTGAAAAATCCTTTACAAAAATATACTCTATCACTCACTCTCTAATTTCTACTTGGTATCAGAGCCATTCTGATCCATTGAATGGCTAACTCTGATGAATCTCCATCACTGTCCTCATACTCCATATGCTCCATTCTTCCCAACAACTCCTCTGTTGCTCCAAGGAGTCTCCAGCTGCATTCAATAAATAATGCAAATAACATTAGACTCGACGGAAGTAATTATCTTCTTTGGAGAACAGTTGTGTTACCCATGATCAAAGGTAACAAGCTTGGTGGCTATATCTTAGGGGAGAAGGTCTGTCCTCCAAAACTCTCTACTGATAATAAAGGCAACATATTTGAGAATCCAGACTATGAAGAGTGGATCTCAAAGGACCAACTGCTGCTTGGTTGGTTGTATTCCACTATGAGCCCTGAGATAGCAGCTCAATTAATGGAAGAAGAGACCTCCAAAGGTCTTTGAGAAGCAGCAGGAAAATTGTCTGGCTCTCAGACAAGAGCCAGAGTCACTTACTTCAAAGCAGAGTTCCAGAAAACGCGTAAAGGGACTACTACTATGTCTGACTATTTGAACAGAATGAAAATGATATTTGACAATCTAATACTTGCAGGGTGTCTTACCTCCATGGATGATCTGATTACTCAGGTCCTTTCAGGTCTTGATGGTGACTACACACCAATAGTAGTCAGCCTGGCTAACAAAGATAGTCTCTCTTGGCTTGATCTGCAGACAAGTCTTCTAACCTTTGAAAGCAGGTTAGAACAACTCAATGACCTGCAAAATACAATGTCTACAGTTAGTATGTCAAGTGCTAATTATGCTCAAATAAATGATACAAAGCAACAAACCAACAATGCCAATCCAAGAGGCTACTTTGGACAAAACAGAAACTTCAATAGAAACTATAGAGGAAGGTTTAACTCTAACTACAGAGGTTGAGGCAGCTCTTACAGAGGCAGAGGTGGAAGGTTTTCTCAAAACAAACCAACCTGCCAAATTTGTAGCAGATATGGTCACTCTCCTGTTGTTTGCTACTATAGAGATGACCCTTCAGTTATGGGGTCAACCTCTTCAGAACACCCTAAATCAGAAGGTGATCACAGTGCTTTGCTTGCAGCACAAGATACAGCATCAGATGGAGTATGGTATGCTGACAGTGGAGCCAGCCACCATGTTACAGGTAGTACCAATCAGCTGACTCAGAAACATGACTACACAGGTACTAAACATGTCTTAGTTGGTAGTGGTGAGAGACTTCCAATCTCTCACATAGGTGAAACTTCTCTTTTATCACTACATAAACAGCCTATTATTCTCAAATCTATACTTCATGTTCCCAAAATCAACAAAAATCTTATGTCTATTTCTCAACTCACCAGCTATAATCATGTTTTTGTTGAATTTCACAAAACATTTTGTCTTGTGAAGGACAAGTTAACAGGGACAATGTTGCTCAAAGGGAGATGTGAAGATGGATTATACAAGATGGATACTCCTTCTAGAAATCTACCTACCAATCCAGTCAGTTTCAATACTCAAGTCTGTGTGTCTAAGAGCTCTTTATGTTCCGCTAGGGTGTGTCCTTCTAAGGTCTCTAAAGATGGATGACATAAGAAGCTTGGCCATCCATCTCAGTCTGTTTTAACTAGTGTTCTTAAGTCATGTAACCTTCAAACTATTTCAAGTAATGAGAACAGTTTCTGTGAGGCTTGTCAGCATGGCAAGTCTCACACTCTTTCTTACCCTCTATCTACTTCTCATGCTAGCAATATGTTAGATCTTATTCATACTGATGTTTGGGGGCCTTCCCCTGTCCTATCTACTGAAGGGTTTAGGTTCCATGTTCTTTTCCTTGATGATTTCTCTAGATACTCTTGGGTCTACCCTATCAAAACTAAAGGACAGGTTATTGAAGTGTTTAAAACTTTTAAAGATCTTGTTGAAAATCAATTTTAGCGAAAGATTAAAACAATTCAAAGTGATTGGGGGGGAGAGTTTAGACCTCTAGCTACCTTGGCTAAAGAAAGTGGCATCCTACTACGAAGGTCCTGCCCTTACACATCAGGTCAAAATGGAAGAGCTGAGCGTAAACACGGGCATCTTGTGGAGACTGGATTGACCCTACTTGCTCAGTCTAAACTACCTTACAAATTCTGGGTTGAAGCCTTTGACACAAGTATATATCTCATTAACAGATTACACACCCCCACTCTTAACAATATCTCACCATTTGAAGCCCTATTTCATAAAAAACCCAACTACCTAGTCCTCAAAACTTTTGGGTGTGCCTGTTTCCCTTGTCTCAGACCTTACCAAACTCACAAATTCCAGTTTCATTCCCTTAAGTGTGTCTTTCTAGGCTACAGTCACAATCACAAAGGGTATAAGTGTTTAGGTCCTACAGGGAGAGTCTACTTGTCTAGAAATGTGGTGTTCAATGAGACTGACTTTCCTTTTATTTCAGGGTTTCTTCAACAACCCCAAAGCAGTCAATCTTCTTATCAGTCTGTCAATCTCTGGCTCCCTTCTATGTCTAGTCCTCTGGTTTCTGAAAGATTAACCACTTGTACTAACCCCATATCTGATCTCTCCATTGAGCCACATACTTCTCAGCCTGTCCCACAGGCAGAACATCAGACCACTCCCTCACACTCTCTACCTAACCCACTATCTAAGACTTATACAGACACTACCTCACATTCACTCCCAGACTTAGATACTGCCACTAATCCATAACAACACAATGATTCTCATACTAGTCCCACACCTGCACTTATCATTGACTTACCCTTACCCACTCCAAACCACTCTATCCCTTCTTTACAGCCTAAAAACACACATATCATGCAGACAAGACACAAAAGTGGCATTCATAAAACCAAACTACCCTATATTGGAACCCTTACTACTACCAACAGGGACATGTTTACACCATCTAGTTTTTCTAAGGTTGCAGGGAATCCTAACTGGGTGGCTGCTATGAATGCTGAATACAATGCTCTAATGGCTAATAACACTTGGTCCTTAGTTCCTTTACCACCCTAATCTACTGCGGTTGGCTGCAAATGGGTCTACAAAGTCAAATATGTTATGGATGGGTCTGTTCAACGTTACAAAGCCAGGCTAGTAGCCAAAGACTTCCATCAAACTCCTAGTGTTGATTTCTATGACACTTTCAGCCCTGTTGTAAAGGCTTCTACGGTCAGGCTTATCCTCACTATTGTTGTATCAAAGAATTGGCCAGTCAGGTAGCTTGATATCAACAATGCCTTCCTAAATGGGGAGTTACAAGACATTGTTTATATGCAACAGCCTCAGGGTTTTGAAGATGTTAGTCAACCTACCTATGCGGGCAAATTACACAAGGCTCTCTATGGCCTGAAGCAAGCACCTAGGGCCTGGTTTTCTAAATTACGTGATACTATTACTCTTTGGGGGTTCAAGAATTCGAGAGCTGACTGTTCTCTCTTCTATTTGGTTACCAAAACTACCATCTTACTCATCCTGGTTTATGTGGATGACATTCTGGTCACAAGCAATGATGCAACATGTCTCACTCAGTTCACTCACAACCTTAATGCAAAGTTCTCTCTCAAAGATATGGGAACACTCTCTCTATTCTTAGGAATAGAGGTTCATCGTGATACTTCAGGTATATATCTTACTCAGCATAATTATGTTGAAAACTTACTTGTCAATCGGGGTGCTGCTCTATCCAAGCCCTGTCCCACTCCTCTTGCTCCTGGCACAGCTCTATCAGCCACTACTGGATTTCTACTTCCTTCACCTACACAATATCGGAGTTTGTTAGGAGCCTTGCAGTATCTAACACACACTAGACCCAATATTGCCTATGCCGTTAATCGACTTAGTCAATACCAGCAGTCTCCTACAACTACTGATTGGCAATGTCTCAAGAGAATTCTACGTTACTTATCTGGGTCACGTTGGCTGGGACTGCATATCAAGCCCTGCTTCCATCTTCAACTAAATGGATACTCTGATGTTGACTGGGCTTCCTCCATCGATGATCGACGCATCACTGGGGCATATTGTGTCTTCCTTGGCGAGACATTGATCTCCTGGTCCTCCAAGAAGCAGAATATCGTCTCTCGATCGTCCACCGAGTCTGAGTACAAGGCTCTTGCCAATCTGTCTGCCGAATTGATTTGGATTCGCTCGTTGCTCACTGAACTTCGAATCCCCCTCATACCTCCTTCTGTCATGTGGTGCGATAACCTGGGGGCAAGTGCAATGGCTTCGAACCCCGTCTTCCATGCTCGCACCAAGCATATAGAGTTTGACGTGTATTTCATTCGAGATCAGGTTCTTGAAGGGGCTGTTCAGATTCGCTATGTCCCCACTCAAGACCAGATAGCAGATTCCCTTACCAAAGCTCTACCTTCGTCTCAATTTGCTTATCTACGTGACAAACTCGGGCTCCTAGAGTCACCGCTCTGTTTGAGGGGGGATGTCAAGCACTCACCGCCGGAGAAAGCCACTGTGGACGGTGACTGCCTTGAGGAACAAGAGGCAACAATGCATGACACTGAACAAGAAGTCTGTCCTAGGTTAAGGCCATAGGCCTGTGTATCGGGTCGAAGCATCAGACCTTGGACCCTGATCTGGCGGACTCTAAGGGTGTTACTAAAGCCCAACAAGACTCAACCTAGAAGACCCATGTGCTATCTCTATTACCAAACACCTACTCTCATCCTACCCTTGTATCCAAACACCCAATATAAATCATGAACTGAATTGTAACAAACTAAGGAATATTTTGTAAGTTTGTTACATCACAAATATGTACTTAAATAGCAATCTCTACAATGAATCAAAGTAGTGAAAAATCCTTTACAAAAATCTACTCTATCACTCACTCTCTAATTTCTACTCGCTGAGACAATCAGTCGTGGGCTCTTTAATTGGGTGATAGCTATGAGAGAATTCAGATATGTATCTTTCTAGAGGGGGGATTATTTTAGCGGAGGTTGATGAAAAGTGTGGGAAATTAGGAGAGACAATGCAATTGGTGCTTATGTAGTCAAAAGAATAACATTTTTTGCAAATCAGAGGCAGACTTTGGTATCCAACACAAAGCATGGTTGATTTATACAAAACTTTAATATTGAGTTTTTCAAAAAACCATTCCACAACATTCATAACGATCAAGACCATAATTAAACTCAACTTAACATTGTTAGCAGTATGTGTATTCACATAGACATGGGTTCCAAAAGAACTTACAATAATACTATAACTGATTTTTGAGGGCTTATCATCGTTGAAGGTATGAGTTCTCAATGATTATGGAAGATAAGATTGTCGTTGAAGAACTATGAATCGTTCTCCAGCACATATACAACATTCTGCACAAAATCAAAACCAAAATAAAAGTAACATTATGGCATAACCTTTCACTCTTGCAGACCGTGCATGTTCAATAACTTGACCGCGTTGTCTTATACAAGATAGAAGACGGGTTTTTCTCAAGAAAGCGACCTCAAATACATTTGGCCTGGTCTTTCTTGTCTTTATATATTGCATCGTAAGGGACTATGATTTTTTCACTTTGGTACTCAATGTATTGGATTTTCTCGACGGTTATACAAACTGGTTGTCTAGGGGAGCAACGACAATGGTGGCCCGTGTCTAGGAGGGATGAGAGGTCGTTGTTGCTTAGAAACTCCTATTGAATGACGATGGTGGGATACTATTGTTGGTGACTGCAAGTGACCGAGAGGAAATTAGTGATTAAACTTGTGATTATCAGAGTAGAACTTTTCTACATAGCTGATCATATAAGAGAAGTAGTAGAGGGATGGAGAATAATGTAGTTGGCACCATAAAGATGAGAGTATGAGACTTGAGCAACGTTGTAACATGGCCAATAAGAATGACTACGACGATAGCCTTAGGGACATACTAGAATAGTACACCATCTATTGTTCAGACCCGGGACGGTAGAAGGGAATGTACCTAGTGGGTTATGACCTAAAGAGAGTAATGGTCTGTAACTTGCATTTTGGTTATTATAAGGGGTGGTGGGGGCAGAAGTGGGAGGGAGCAGGTCACGTCATTTTTTGAGTTCGTGCAAACTAAACGGTACTTGGTTATGGTTTGATAAAGAATCCAAAGAGGCAATCTGATTGACAATAACGAGTCTGGGCAGGCGAGTGTGAAGAGTAGCAAGTCCTTGAAGCACCATGACAAGCATGGAATGGGTGAAGCTTCAAGGTCTGCTTCAATGGCTGTTGTGGTAGTAGAGAAAGAAGAGAGAAAGGGAAAAGAGGCTGTTGTGGTAGTAAAGAAAGAAGAGAGAAAGGGAAAGGAGGCTTAGGGTTCAGACAGTAACCCTAAGTCGAGTTAGTATTTGAGTTGTGGGCCTTTGGCTTTGGATTGAAGACGGGCCAAATTATTTTAAGCCCAACAGAAGGTTTAAGCCTGGCTTTGGTCTTAATGATACATGGGACATTATCACATGAAAATAATGTTGATGGTCTAAGTGTTACATTGGTAAATAAGTGTGTAACAAGATTTGTATAACAAATTCCCACTACTAACTACCTAACAAGAAGTTGTTAGTGAACTACATATATAATGTACTGAGTTACACTTAACTGAATAATGAAAATCTAATCTTCAAAATCTCTCTCTCTATACTCTTGAATTCTATCTTGGTATCAGAGCTTTTGCAAGCCTTCAATGGCGAATCCAGAATCACCCACCCATAGTAATGAGTCGCTAGGCTCAGTGTTTCATAGCAGCTTCTCTGGTGCTACCAAAAATGTGCACCTGCAAACAATCAACAACAACAGTCAGATCAGACTCGACAGAAATAATTACTTGCTGGGGAAAACTATGGTTTTGCCTATTATCAAAGGCAATAAGCTAGGAGGCTTTGTCACAGAGGATAAGCCATGTCCTCCTAAGCTCATTAATGATTCTGAAGGGAATACTATTGACAATCCTGAGTATGAGGATTGGACTGCTAAGGATCAGTTACTTCTTGGCTGGTTGTAATCTACTATGAGTACAGAGGTTGTTGATCAGTTGATGGAAGAAAGCACCTCAAAAGAGCTGTGGGATGCAGCTAGTAAGCTTTCTGGCTCACACACAAGAGCCAGAATAACATACTACAAATCAGAATTTCAGAGGACAAGGAAAGGTAACTCTACTATGACTGAATACCTAAGCAAGATGAAGAATATTGCTGACAATCTTGTGTTAGCTGGCTGTGGTGTATCAATAGATGATCTAATTACTCAAGTCCTTGCTGGTTTGGACTCAGAGTATACACCTATTGTGGTTAGTCTAACTGACAAAGATTCTATGGGGTGGCTAGATCTTCAAACTAGCCTACTCACATTTTAAAGTAGGCTGGATCAGTTGGTGATTCTTCAAAATAATGTATCAAACCTAAGTCTAGCAACAGCTAATCTCACTCAGAAAATAGACTATAAGCCACAAAACAACAATACAAATCAGAGAAACTATTCTGGTCAGTACAGAGGGTCATACAAAAATAACAGAGGAAGAAACAACTCATCGAATTATTCAAGAGGAAGAAACAACTTCTATAGAGGGAGAGGTGTACGCTTCTCTCAAAATAAACCTACATGCCAGATCTGTAATAGATATGGGCACACTAATCTAGTGTGTTACGACAGGGATGATCCATCTGTTATGGGATCATCTTCTTCTGAACAACCTAAGGGTGATAGTGATCATGCAGCTTATTTGGCTACTCAAGACTCTACTGGAGACTCTGCCTGGTATGCTGACAGTGGTGCTAGTCACCATGTTACAGGCAACACTAACATAATGACTCAAAAGACAGAATACACAGGTAACAAAAGTATCCTTGTTGTAATGGTCACAGGTTGCCTATTCATAATATTGGGTACTCTAGTTTACAGTCTCTCAATCATACTCCTATTTCTCTCAAAAACATACTACATGTACCCTTGATTAATAAGAATCTCCTATCTGTCTCTCAGCTTACTAGTCATAATAATGTTTTCATTGAATTTCACAATGGTTTCTGTCTTGTAAAGGACAAAGTAACAGGGACAGTGCTTCTCAAAGGGACTACTGAGGGTGGACTGTACAGGTTGAAGGATGTTTCTAAGTCACAAGCTACGGGGGGTCATTCTATCAATGTCAAACACAGTCCTTTAGTTTCCAGTGTTTTACTTCCTAAAGTCATGTCTGTTTGTTTGTCTAATTCCCTAACAGATGGATGACATAGGAAGCTTGGCCATCCATCCTTACATGTTCTTAATTCTGTTCTAACCTTACTTCTGTTATGAAAGAAGAATGTAACTTTTGTGAAGCCTGTCAGTTTGGGAAATCTCACTTGTTTCCATCTTCTTTGTCTCACTCTCATGCCAGCAATGTCTTGGATCTCATACATACAGATGTATGGGGTCCCTCTCCTGTGGCATCCACTCTAGGTCACAAGTATTATGTGATCTTTGTGGATGACCATACCAGGTATACTTGGCTGTATCCTGTCAAACACAAAGTCAAGTGGTTAGTATTTTTAAACAATTCAAATGTCTTGTTGAAAAACAGTTTGAAAGATCTATCAAAGTTATTCAGTGTGATGGGGGGGTTCATTGTGAGGAAATCCTGTCCTCACACCTCAGCTCAGAATGGTAGAGCTGAACGTAAACACAGACACTTAGTTGAGACAGGGTTAACTCTCTTATCTCAAGCTAATCTACCTTATAGATTTTGGGTTCAAGACTTTGAAACAGCTGTCTATCTTATCAATATGTTGCCTACTCCGGTTCTATCTAATAACTCACCTTTTGAAGCCTTGTTTCACAAGAAACCTAATTACCTAGCTTTAAAAACATTCGGTTGTGCCTGCTTTCCATGTCTCAGGTCTTATCAGTCACACAAATTTCAGTTTCATACGATTAAATGTGTCTTTTTGGGGTTTAGTCAATTTCATAAAGGTTATGTGTGTCTTAGTCCTAAAGGGAGAGTATACATTTCTAATAATGTTGTGTTTAATGAAACTGATTTCCCTTTTCAAAATCAGTTTATACATAATTCATTACCTGAGTCTTCTACAGAAATTTCCTTAGAGTCATGGTTACCTAATCTACCTCTAGCTCTTGTGAACACTAAACGTTCTTCAACAACTACTGCTGCTCTTAGGGTTCCTCAAGATGTTACCTCTATGCAACCTATGTCTACACAAGGTAATACTCTTACTCATTCTGGCAATAATCTTACTCAGTGTTTAGTATCCCCTACTCATGTTGAACCTAATGTCTCTAGTTCATCTCAAACACAGTGAGAGTCACTTGTTTCAAATTCTAATCATACACTTGTCCCTAGTCAGTCTCTAGTCCAAACACATACTACTGATAAGCATTTAATTCAATTGGATCAGTCTAATCCTAAAATCTCTATTTGTTTGCCCTTTGCATCTAATGATGAGTCAACTATCTTACCTTCTAAACCTATCTCTCATTCTATGATAACTAGAACCCAAGATGGAACTAGGGTACCTAAAACTCCTTACATTGCCTCTGTGATCAAACTGACTTGGCTACTACTGAGCCTACTACCTATTCTAAAGCAGTGTTATGTTCTCATTGGGTGACTGCTATGGAAACTGAGTTTAAAGCACTCATGTCAAACAAAACTTGGTCCTTGGTACCTTGGACTCCTAATCTAAATGTTGTGGGCTGTAAATGGGTGTACAAAGTTAAGTATAATCGAGATGGTTTTGTTCAAAGATACAAGGCAAGACTTGTAGCCAAGGGGTTTCAACAAACCTCTGGCATTGATTTTTCAAAGACTTTTAGTCCAGTGGTTAAGCCTTCTACAGTGAGACTGGTTCTAACCCTAGTTGTGTCTAAATATTGGGAAGTTAGACAGTTGGATATTAATAATGCTTTCCTCAATGGGTATCTCAGTGAGGATGTTTACATGGTTCAACCACAAGGGTTTCAAGATCCTCATAAGCCTACACATGTATGTAAACTTCATAAGGCCTTGTATGGTCTTAAACAGGCTCCAAGGGCTTGGTATTCCAGGTTGAAGGACACACTTCTTCAATGGGGTTTTAAGAACTCTAAGTCTCACTGTTCTCTATTCTATCTTGTATCTAAAACTACTGTTCTGCTAATTCTGGTCTATGTAGACGATATCATTGTTACAGGTAATCAAACAGGGTGTTTGAGGGAGTTTATTCATAAACTCAATGCTGTTTTCTCACTCAAAGATATTGGACGACTCCATCTATTCCTTGGAATAGAAGTTCATCGTGATTCAACTGGTTTCTATCTAACACAACAGCAGTATATAAAAAACTTACTGAGTTCTCAAGGTCTTTCCTTAGCCAAGCCTTGTCTTACACCCATGGCTGCTGGTGTGCATATCTCCAGTGACTCTGGAACTCTCCTTGCTGATCCTACACAGTATCGAAGTATATTAGGCGCCTTACGGTACTTAACACATACGAGGCTTGATATTGCCTTTGCTGTTAACAAGCTCAGTCAATATCCGCAAGCCCCTACTACTATACATTGGCAGAATTTAAAACGAATTTTAAGATACTTATCTGGGTCTTGCTGGATCGGTTTACACCTCAAGCCAACCTTCAATTTTCAACTTCAGGGTTTCTCTGATGCTGACTGGGCTTCATCTTCTGATGATCGAAGGAGTGTTGGCGCATACTGTGTGTATCTTGGAGACTCCCTGATCTCCTGGTCTTCGAAGAAGCAGAATGTTGTCGCCCGATCTTCTACTGAGTCAGAGTATCGAGCATTAGCGAATCTATCAGCAGAGATGATGTGGTTGCGTTCTCTTCTGACTGAAATTAAGTTTCCTGTTGTAACCCCTTTTGTTATCTGGTGCGATAACTTGGGTGCGAGCTCGCTAGCATCAAACCCAGTTTTTCATGCCCGAACAAAGCACATCGAGATTGATGTACACTTTGTTCGGGATCAAGTCTTGCAGGGTCTTCTTCAGATCCGCTTTGTACCGTCTCACGATCAGCTAGCTGACTGCCTCACGAAGCCACTCACTCACCACCGTTTTCAGTTTCTCAGAGACAAACTCGGTCTACTGATGTCGCCTCTTCGTTTGAGGGGGGGATGTGAAGAGTAGCAAGTCCTTGAAGCACCATGATAAGCATGGAAATGGTGAAGCTTCAAAGACTGCTTCAATGGCTGCTGTGGTAGTAGAGAAAGAAGAGAGAAAGGGAAAGGAGGCTGCTGTGGTAGTAGAGAAAGAAGAGAGAAAGGGAAAGGAGGCTTAGGGTTCAGATAGTAACCCTAAGTCGAGTTAGTATTTGAGCTGTGGGCCTTTGGCTTTGGATTGAAGACGGGCCGGATTATTTTAAGCCCAACTGAAGGTTTAAGCCTGGCTTTGGTCGTAATGATACATGGGACATTATCACACGAAAATAATGTTGATGGTCTAAGTGTTACATTGGTAAATAAGTGTGTAACAAGATTTGTATAACAAATTCCCACTACTAACTACCTAACAAGAAGTTGTTAGTGAACTACATATATAATGTACTGAGTTACACTTAATTGAATAATGAAAATCTATTCTTCAAAATCTCTCTCTCTATACTCTTGAATTCTATCCGCGAGTTCAATAAATAAAACTGGGCACTTGGTATTTGGTAAGAAAAGTCAGTCGAACATTTATGGCATTTGAGTTTGGATCTTACTGTGGAAAAATTGGTGTTTCCCTTTGGGAATTGGAGTTTGGATGTTACTGACGAGAGATTGAAGTTTGGTTGGTGGTGCATTAGGTTAGGGATGGGAATTGGATCCGGGATTATGACAGGTTGGGTTGACATTAGGCAGGCGTACGCTTTAAGCCTAACGAGATTAAATATATAAATTTAACGGTTTTGAGATTGAGAGTCACAAGGAGAATAAAGAACAGTTCAAGTGACTTGATCATTTTGATGATTGGCGACTGTAACTTCAAAATGTGCTTTAGAGGTAGTGTAGAAAGATTAAGAGGTAATGTTAAGACTGTGACAGAGTTTGTAGGTATGTATGGTAACTAGACAAACGTGTATATATGGAAAAATAGGATTTTACGGGGCTAAAAAACACCCGTGGTCCCCCATGTTTACCACTTGTATCAACTTTGTCCCCTTCCTTCAATCATGCATAGAACTCATCCCCATCCTTTTTTTAAGTTCCATTTTCAGTCCCCCGCACATGTGAAGCCTGTGAGCTTGACACGTAGCATCAGTTTTTGTTGTAAGAATGGTCCCCCAATTGTTTTTCCGAAATTGCCCCTTTCCATTCCATCTCAGCAGCCTAGTCAGCCTCCACGTCAGCTTCACCATTTACTTTTGGTTTTTACCGTTTAACTTAAAAAGTTACCATTTACCCTAACTTAACAAACCAAACCCGAAACGCCTATAGAACACAGCCCAACCCATAGCAAAATAACCCGACCCAACATCCTCATTCATCCTCTTCTAAAGATACACACAACACAACACAAATATCATGAACAACAAAATCTTATTCTTTCTCTCATATCATAAACTCGAAGACTGTATCACCATCACTCCTACATCCCTGTGCCCTTATTTCAAATTGATTTATCTACTGATCAACCCACATATCTCTCCAAAAAGGTAAGAAAGAAAGAAAAAACATCAACTTTTCTACTCTCTCATCTTAATTTCTATCGAGATCTTTGTTTTCCGTCTCCTTTTGCCGATTATATTACTCAATTTCGAAAACCCAAATATAAAAATAGAAACTCTATTCATCTCTAATGGTGTCAAGCACGATCCGTAAAGTGATCGGTGCAGTCAAAGACCAAACCAGTATTAGTATAGCAAAAGTCGCCGGAAACATAGCTCCCGATCTCGAGGTATTAGTGGTTAAAGCCACGAGCCATGACGATGACCTGGTCGACGAAAAATACCATAGAGAAATCATTAATCTGACCTCCTACTCTCGAAAATATCTCACTTCCTGTCTAGCTACTGTCTTTAAACGCCTTAGCAAGACTCGTGATTGGATCGTTGCTTTAAAGGAGTTGATTCTTGTTCATAGGCTGGTGGTAGATGGGCTTCCTCTGTTTGAAGAGGAAATCGTGTTTTCCACTAGGAGAGAGATGAAGGTTTTGAATTTATCCGATTTCCGCGACGAAGCGCATTCGAATGTGTGGGATTATTCGGCTTTCATTAGGGTTTACGCAATGTATCTTGAGGAGAAGGTGGAGTTCGAGGTGTTACAGAGGAAATTAAGGCAGGTGAAAGACAGGTTTGAGGGGAAACATGATAAGAGAGGAGAGTTCGGGGATGATTTCGATAGGAAACGAGGTCTTATGGTGATGGATCAAGTGGATCAGCGACTAGAAAGAAAACTCCAATTAGGGAAATGAAAGTAGAGAGGGTTGTAGTAAGATTAGAGAGGTTGTTGATACTTCTCAATAATTTTTTGGCTTGTAATCCCGAAAGAGGGGTCTGGTATTAGGGTTAGTGTAAATTGGGGTAATTGGGGTCTGATTTGGATTAGTGTGAACGGGTCGGGTTATTTTGCTATGGGCTGGGCTGGGTTTTATAGGTGTTTCGGGTTTGGTTTGTTAAGTTATGGTAAATGGTAATTTTTTAAGTTAAACGGTAAAAATTGAAGGTAAATGGTGAAGCTAACTAGGCTGCTGAGATGGAATGAGAAGGGGATATTTTGAAAAAAAAAATGGGGGACCATTCTTGCAATAAAAACTGATGCCACGTGTCAAGCTCACAGGCTTCACATGTGCGGGGGACTGAAAATGCAACTTAAAAAAAAGGACGGGGATGAGTTCTATGCATGATTGAAGGAAGGGGATCAAGTTGATACAAGTGGTAAACATAGTGGACCACGGGTGTTATTTAGCCAATTTTACGGTTTGTATGAGATCTTGGCGGTGCAAGGAAGTAGAGGTGTCAACTGGATCGGGACCCGTTAAAATTTAAATAGATCCACGCATAAATGATAAATTTGGTGTCAAATGGTCTCGGCACAATAAAAATAAACGGGGATACATTAGAATTTAAATAAATCTACGCAGAAATGATAAGTTTATCATGTAACACGTAAGACACTTACGCGCTAGACACATTATACACCAATAATAATCACACGTCAATAATAACACGCCACGCCAGTTACACTAATAATTATATATTATACTAAATAAAAAAACATTATTTATAAAATTTATATATTTTATTTTTAAATATTATAAGAAATATTATTATGATTCTATTGTTATATTTTGAATATTATTATTATAATTTAGTTTTAAATATTATTATTGTTAGTGTTATTTTATTAATTATAATCATATTATATAATTACATGTTATATGTTATATGATTATAATTTTATTATTATATTTTAATTTTGATTTTGATTATTATTATATTATATGTTATAAAAATAAAGTTATAATTACAAGTTATATGATTATATTTTATAATTACAAGTTATATGATTACTAAATAAAATTATAATGATATTTGAAGTGTTGTAATTATTTTATAAACAAAAATCAAATCTTAAGTTATATTTCAAAAATATTATTATAATATATACTATTATAATTTTATTATTACAATTTGGTTAGTATTATTATGATTTAGTTATTAATATTTTAAGGCTTGTAATTATTTATAAACCAACATCTTAAATATTACAATATGGTTATAATGTTATTATTACATTTTGAATATTATTATTATGATTTGGTTATAAATATTATAAGTGTTGATATTATGTTTTAAACCAAAATCTTAAGTATTACAATATGGTTATAATGTTATTATTATGTTTTGAATATTATTATTATGATTTGGTTATACATATTATAAGTGTTGATATTATGTTTTAAACCAAAATCATATCTTATCATGTTAAAATATTATAAGTTTTATGGTTATAACTTTATTATTACATTTTAAATATTATTATTATGACTTGGTTATAAATATTAGTAATCTTGCTATTATTCTATAAACCAACATCATACCTTATCAGAGTAAAATATTACAAGTTATATAGTTATAATTTTATTATTACATTTTGATTATTATAATGATTTGGTTATAAATATTACAAGTGTTGTTATTATTTTATAAACCAAAATCATATCTTTTCATGGTAAAATATTACAAGTTATATGGTTATAATTTTAATATTACATTTTGATTATTATTGTGATTTGGTTTTAAACATTACAACTGTTGTTATTATTTTATAAACAAAAATCATATCTTATAATTATTTGATAGTAAAATTGTTGTTATTAGAATGAAAGGTAAATAGTTTTTTTAGTTTATTTAGCCGTTCACAGTAATGTTCACAAATTAAAATACAAGATCTAAAAAAACTATTACAAACATCATTCATCTTCTTGAAGTTCTTCTTCGTAATCATAATCTTCAGACTCACTTGATTCACCTTCAACTTCATTTTCTTCTATAATTTATTGTTCAAGTGTATCTTCATAATCATCCGATAATCTTCGTAGATGTCGTCTACATTCACTTTGTCTCTAAACTCTTTGTCTTGCATCCTTTTATCCATTGTGGTCCAATCCTTGACTACCACAAGCACTCCAAGTGCTTTTCCCGTCAATCTTTTTCTCTTAGTCGTGTATTGCAACCTCGTTTAGCTTAAAGCACACTCACTTGTAACTGTAGACATAGATATTGCATAAATCTCTTTAACAAACATATAAAGAATAGGATAATCATTAGTTTTGGTACTCCACAATTTTTAGATATCTTCAATACCATGGTCGGGAAAATTCGTTAAATCAAACTTATTGTTCAAATATCTAGACAACTCATTATCAGATTGAAGGGTTTCTCTAAATTCATTTCTTTGTAACATTGCCATTTGAACATAGTTAGTAGATCTATTGTTATTACCCCTTGCATTTGAAGTTGTATTTAGTCTATATTTTTTAAGCATACTTATTATACATATTAAACATACAATCATATGCTTTGGCAATATACCCTTCAGGGTTAACTAGGTCAGCCGGTGGACTATCTTCAGAAAATTGTAAGGCTTTATAAAACCATTTAACTAGCAATTCAAATTGATATTTTTATGAAAAGGGATACAAAATGCACGTAATAGAATAAGTCATCGGGATTGGATGAAAATACTTTTAAAACTTTAATTCTATTTTGGGCACCATGTCTACACTTACAATATGAGATCTATATTTATCCATATGCATGGCAAGATTAGTAATCGTGGAAAGGGTCAAGTGAACATTAAGATTATTTTCCGTAGAAAAGGTTTTAGTTTCATCTTTAAAAAATTCTAATTTTTTTAACATGGCAGCATACTAATTCCAATGTTGATTTTCAAGACTTGTTGGAGGATAAGATGCATTATAAAGCGAGGTAACCTCTTCTTTAAATACATGACCATGTGCAAGCAACATATAAGTAGAATTCCATCTAGTTCCGACATCTAATATAAGTTTCTTATATGTTATCATATTTTTAATAACAAGTATTTATACGTTTTGAAGCCATTTCAAAACTAAAAATAATGTTTTTTTTAAATATGCAATAAAATACTAATAAAAACTAATATCGCAATTAATAAAAACTAAATTTAGACTTATAATTACTAATATCACAAATGAAAATAAAATATATATTTTAAAAAAAACGAATAACAACTAATCTAAACAACTATGACAAACAAATAACTTGATAAATTATACGAAGCTATTAATTTAGCTAGTATAATGTTATCAAAGTGTTATTTAAGTGTTTTATCAAAGAAAAACAAATAGAAAAAAAATATTTAAACGATTCTGAAAGTAGAACTATAATATCGAAAACAAGTAACTAATGCTTTATAGAATTTGTAAAACAAGTAGAGAGATTTAGAGAGATGTACAGTACATTTGAGAGATGATGAGTTTGGATTTGGAGTCTCCTCTATTTATAAGGGAGATTCTTTTATAAAAAAATTGGTTGAATTTGGATATCCGGACGCCCAGTCCGGATATCCGTTTTGGTGACGTCACCGATGACATCAAAAAAACGGCTCTTTATAAAAACAATTAAAACCCTATAAATAGTAGACCCCTCCTACCCTTTCTTCACACCATCTATCTCCTATATTCTCTTAAAATATTATCTCTAATTGTTTTTTTTTTAAATTTCAAACAACAAAAAATTCAACAAAGTTTATCTTAATGTCTTCTTCGAGAAAATCAAAGCAGGTATGGAGGAGTGGAGATGATTCATCATCCTCGAAATGAAGAACAAATACCAAAAAAAGTTGTCTGTATCAAGACGTAGAGGAATCAGAGAGCCAGACAGTCGAACATCACGAAAAAATGGAGGTTCACGTCTGTACCCCGCAAGCACCACGAGTTGTAACCAAAATCTACTCGGGTATGTATTTGGATTACGATGAACTTGTCCAAGTTGAAGGTATGCAAAAAAAATTCAGACTTCTTGAACCTTATAATGGTGTAGGTCGGATCTATCTTGCTAGATTCAAGTGTGAATGGTATCTCGAATTAGTACAAAACAATTATGCCCATGCACGTATTATTGATAATGATTCATGGTCAAGGTTTAGGAATGAGGTTTATAATTAATGGTGTTGCCTATAGTTTTTTTGAAACTAATTTTCAAGATTAATTTTTCCTTCCATCTTGAGAAATATATACTGGTGAAAATTAGATTCACTTTCTTTTCCTCGTTCGGGTTGGGGTGTTGATTGGCCTATGTCCTTCGAGGACGCAGTAGAGCTTCTGATTTATGGTCTGCACGCTCAAGAAGTTAACGGTAAATCTAGAGCCCTAAGAGGTAATTTGGATGCTAATAGGAAATTAGCTTTGAAATTGTTTAGCAGCTTATTTCTTTCCCCTGGTAACAATGATTTGCAACTTTCCTGTATTCAAACATTTTTAACTGCTTTTGTGGTACAAAATGAGGGAATAATTAATTTGGCTAGTTTGATGATTCAGAATATGGCTATGAATATAAAAGAGGGGGATAAATTACCATATGGGATGATATTGAGTCATTTTCTTGTTAAGCAAGGGGTTGATGTGAGTACGTACACTCCGATCAAATTTAGGCCAAGTAGTGCTTTAGGTAGACACTTTTTGAGATTGGAAGAGATATATACTTGGGATGAAGAGTTGATATCAAAATGGCAGGCATTGAGTCGTCATTTGCACTTGTTCGATGATATATGGGCTGCGAACAATGTTAGCAAACCACCAAATCCACCTTCTGGATACCCTCAATAAGACATTCAGCCGCCTGTCGCTCCAGTGACTGCTGGTGGTTCTTCTAGACAACCACAACAACAAAATATGTTGAGTGGGCGCATGAACAACAAATGCAGTATGTCCAGTGGGCGCATACTCAGCAAACGGAGTGGCTTGTTCTTCATACGCACTGGTAGGATCAATATGAGTAGTGGCGTGAGCAGTCGCAGGTTCAAAGCAACGAGCGACATGCTCAAATGAGTAGTGGCAGGTTCAAAACAACGAGCAGTATTGTCAATTCGAGCAGTGGCGGGGTGAATACGAGCAGTGGCATGGTGAATTCGTGCGATGGCACGGTAGACAAGAGGAATGGGATAGTCGATTTGCAGGCTCTAAAGTGGAACAATCCGAATATATGAGAAAAATGATGAAGAACATACAGTTGCAAGGTCCACCACCACCTTCAAATAAAGACGACGAAGCTCCTTAGTTTTTTTTACATGTCATTGTATTTGGAATTTTCATTGCAATGTTTTTCTTTTTTATTTGATTAAACAACTATGTTATTTGTTTGGTTTTTATTATTAACGAATTGTTTGTTTCGCTTATATATTTTATCAAATGTTAATTAAATCTCTTTCAATTTTTATTTTGTTATTTACAAGTAATTTATGTTAATACATATACTTATACAATTCTAAAAAATTTAAATTTATACTTCAAAAATTCAATAATTCGAAAATACAATAAAATATTTAAATCATCTAAACATATACACTTCAAGCTTGAAAGATCTAAAGAACTAAAATGAAGTAAAAAACTAAACTAAACTATATTATATTTGATAATCGTATAAATATTTTAAATGATATAATATAATAAAATCAAAATACAGTTAGATGTCTAATAGGTATATATTATTTAATATCTACCTAATATTAATATAATATCTAAAATATCTAAATATAATCAAACAGTATCAAAATCATATTACAATTATCTTGTTTACAATATACATATCTTAATTATAGTATTTGGATTTAGTTAAGACATACAAATATATTCGTAAAAATATTTTCAATAATTTAATATTTTAAAATCAAAATACAAATATTATTTAATATCTACCTAATATTAAATAAAATATTTAACATATCTAAATATAATCAAACAGTATCAAAATCATATTACAATTATCTTGTTTACAATTTACATATCTTAATTATATAATATGGATTTAGTTAAGACATACAAATTATTATTTTATAATCGTAAAAATATTTTCAATAATATAATATTTTAAAATCAAAATACAAATATTATTTAATATTTTCCTAATATTAAATAACATATTTAGCATATCTAAATATAATCAAATAATATTAAAATTATATTACAATTATCTTGTTTACAATATACATATCTTAATTATAGTATTTCAATTCAGTTAAGACATACACATTATTTTTTTATAATCGTATAAATATTTTAAATAATATAATATTTAAGTTAAAATAAAATAAATATCATAATTATTTCATTTATATTATACATGAAATTTGATTTAATTAACATATACAAATTAGTTTTAAATAATATTATAAAAGACTTGATAGACACGACTTTAAATAGATCATGTGGTGGGTAACCTGTGTAGGCTTACTTGCCTAACCTGCTACCTGCCAGACACATTTATCTGTTTACATGCATAAGCAGTTAACTCCCAGACATGCTACCTGTCAAACACATATACGTTTAAAACTGCCAAATGAGTAACTCGCTACCTGCCAAATACGTACACGTTTAAAACTGTTCAATAGATCATGAGTATGATGGATAGACCGGTTTGCACTACTATAACTAATAACGAAAAGTAGTCTGTGTGAGATAATTCTAATATCCAATTATAACAATGGTCAGAACGGTAGTTCGTCACGTCCGGAGAATTTGATCAAACACTCGGCCAAAATATTTAAAAAAATGTCAAATTTGATTTAACTTGACTCCATTATTTACTCGACGTATACAATTTTTTAGGTTATCTTTAGTTAATTCTAAATATTATGTATTTTAATTTTTAATATTATTTGTTTTTAAAAGTATTAAATAAATCATCAATTAAGGTATACAGTACCACACACAAAAAGAATTCGAATGAACCTAAAAATGATCGGAATACATATAATACAATATTGAAATACATATTACGACGTCGATTGTTACTACTACAAAATTAAAATACATAAAATAATCCAAGATCTAGACCAAATAATTAGACTAGAAATCCAAGGTTTACAACAAAAAACCCTAAATCTTGGATTGTAACAGAAAAAACTCAATAACCCATATGAGATTATACGATCACTTACACTTTCACCTTCCACAAACTCTCTAACACTAAACCTTGCAGTGAATACACCAACAAAACACAACACAACAAAACCATCTTTTAAAAAAATAGCTCACCTCTAGGAAAAAACCGGACATATGAAAGCTTTTTTGGAGCTGATGAATTCAATTATTTCTTAGTTATTAATTCTGTTAAAACTATGTTTGTATGAAAGTATTTGTCAAAAACATATTCGTATGAGGTAGTTTTAGAGAGAGAAATTGAATCAGTAGAGAGAGAAATGGAACAAAGGAATAAATATAGCAATCATTGACTAATCATTGGACCATTTGCCAAAAAAGAGAATGTTCTTTATATAGTACATGGGTTACATTCTGAATTTACATGTTTACCCTCTCACAAATGAATATTCTCTTACTGTTTGTAAACAAGCTTACTAGTTATTACATATGACCCTCTCAATCCTTATGTTTGCTTTAGTACAGTCCTTTATATTTAATCATATCAATTTAAACCTTTTGTTCATTACATTAAATCTTATTCTTCACCATATTTTTCTCCCTGTATCAGTAGCCACCCAATCCTTGTGAAAGCACTTCAATAAGGACTGATTTTCAGAGCGAGAACTTTCTTTTTTTAGCCCCATCAGATTTTTCTTCCTTCGGTTCTCCTGGTCGGATTACTTCTCAGCGCTACCTTTGGTCTAATTACTTCTCTGTTAGTTTAAGTTGTTCTCCTAATGTCCCTGGGTTATTGCTTTCAGCAGAATTCCTAACATGACATCTTTTTTAACCTCCTTAGATTATTATGGCTTTACAACTTTCTTGGACAACCTTGTCACTCATATTTCTTAGGTGGGTTTCTTTACAAAGTTTCCTATGATTATCCTTGATCATGGGTATTTCTTATGATTCATGTCTTCACCATTGAAAATGCTGACCTCATTCTCCCCCATCATTCCCTTTAATCATCGTGCGCCCTTTTATCCGCTAACGTGTCAGAAATTTTATTAAACTGATGACATCACTTTTGAACATGTGTCAGTTACTTCCTGACACATGCCAACGTGCCTTCTAGATCTGTTTCTGAGATAAAAACATGTCGAAGATATTTTCACGTTCCCCAAAACTTATACGTGTCGACAAACAGATTCTTCAACTTTTTGAAAGACTCTTCAGCTTACTTGGGCCCTCACACCTTTAGAAGCCCTACCTCTCTATATATACTTGCATTCACTCATAGTTTCAGGTTTTGTACATATTTTCTCATCTCAACAAACTTACGAAGATCTTGCTTTTCAAAGAGATAAATAATGTTTTCCACTAAATTTCTTACCTGAACTTTCATGCCTCGAGAGTTTATAAATCTTGACAAATAGAAACTCTGGAGGTGGTTTCATATCTCAAAAAGGGCTAAAGAACGGAGAGCTACCAGTATTAGAGAGCATCACACTCCTTCAGAGATCTATTAAACAACATTTCGTGATAATTGGTCTCCTCTCTAGGCGTGTTTTGACATATCAGGAGCTTCAGGTAGCCTCTATTTATCTGTTTCGCCTACTACTCAGCCCCCCAATCAATCTTGTTTTTAAAAATAACAAGGATGACCCTTCAATCTCCGAATACTCTCACAAATCTTGCTAATTTCTTATGATGGGTGGTGATAAATAAAACCTTAGCAAAACGAGTAAAACAAATCGTTCTAAAAGAAAGAAGTCTCCAAAGCCAATTAAACCGTCCACAAAAATGAAAATCGCCACTTCTGTTACTAACCCCCAAGTAACCCCACAGGACATTCCTCAAACTGTCCCAGAGATTAGTCTCATAATCCCCCTTCAATAAATTTTCAACTAGGTACATTCTTAAAGTCCATTCTTGAGATACAAGAGAAAAACCTGGTTGATGAGTCGGATAGTGAACCCCCTCCCCCCATGGCGGAAATTATGTACCAAGTTAGGAACCATGTTCTCCTTCCCTTAATATTATGATAGTTTCTCTTACTCACCGATTGGATACTTCCGTGGTGAAGAAGAGCAAGAAAAAGAACAAGAGAAAGGCTTCAAATTTTCCTTCAAACATAGAAGATATCTTATGAGATAATATTCGTGAAGTTAAGGCTAAAAAGTTTCCTACAGCTGGAGAAACCCCACTATCTGTTTGTGATCACGAATTGATCCTCTATACAAAACTCATGAACTAGGGTCTTTGCTTGCCTCTTGACCATGCCTTCGTTGAATACTTCTATTTGATTAAAATCTATTCGTCCCAAACCGGTCCCAACATGTGGTACACTCTATTGACGTACATCTTCCAGGATTGCTCAAATCGAATTCTCAATGGAGCAGCTGATTGGATTCTCATGTCCCATTATCCTTTTTATTCTATAGGTCTTGGAAAACAATACAAAGTCGTGAAGGACTTCTTGGAGGCTGAAGAGAAATAGAAACAATAATTTATTTTTGTTTCCGAGCTATGAGAGACCGGGTTCGAACATTCTGAGCAGATGCCCCATCAGTTGATCTTAAAATGGATCGGACGAGGTATTTATTTTCCTAATAATTTTATCTTGTTTGCTTGATCTCTCAAACTAAACATTTTCTTGTGGGAAGCCATAAAGGGGATTGGCAAACTATTCGCAGACTATGCCAAATCCGCAGGTACAATATTTACCAAACTTAACCTTTAGGCAGGTACCAATTGGAGCTATAAATTCCACATATGCTTTACTCCCTCGAACTTGGTTAGGACCCATCTTTGGAGAAGTGATCTGAGCGAAGTGAAGTCATTGAAGGAATTCACGTTACCCCTCCCCCTCTGGAAGACGCAATAGTTAAGCGTTTGTAAGGCTTGGACAACCTGGTTTATCTTCCCACCATAGTTAGGGCTCCCAGCCATCAAGATGTTGAAAAATCAGATTGGTGAGGAGAACGATACTGAAACTAACGCTGATTCGGAGACTGAAGTCCGAGAAGGTCAACAAACTAAAGTTCAAGAAGAACAACAAGTTGAAGTCCGAGATGAACAACAAACTAATGCCAAAGAAGAAAACCGAACTGATGTCCAAGAAGAACAACGAATTGATGTAAACCCTGAATTTGTAGTCGAAGTCAGACCAACTAGGAGAGAAGGTGTTGTAAGGCCAGTAAGAAGATATTTTCTCAAGAAAAGAAGAAAAATATTATTGATAGTGAAGAGGAGGATGACAACACCACTAGTACAAGTTTTCCTCCAATTAAAAGGGTTGTTGTTATCAACTCAGATTCTGCCAGGGAGTTTGTTCCCCAAAGAAGGTAAGCTGCTAACCAAGGGAACAAGAAGAAATTCCAGAGGAAGGAGAAAATATTTCCCATACCTCGACTTATTTCAATGTTTACGAAAAATTACTTTATTGCGAATTAGCTTAATAGGTTGCTTCCCATTGTTGATCTCCTCAAATGGAAGACCAACCGCTATAAGAGCGAAGTCATTCAAAGAAGAGTCGAGCTGAAAATGTTAGAATAGGAATTTGATGATGAGAGGGAACGATTCATCACTAGGGACGTGGAACGTAATACTCTCTTCGACGGTCTTTTTGATTCATATGATAAGAAACAAAAATATTTTGAGAGTGATGTTAAATAGATTGAAAAGCTCTCCGCAAAGATTGATTCCTTGAAGAAAAACTTGAGGCTGATAATAAGAAATGCATTGAGGAATATGTTGCTGACTGCGTCTCTCGCCTGGAAAAGAGGGATGCTAACATAAAGTCAGCTTTAGTTTTAGAGATGCACGAGCACCTGATTTAAAGCTAGGAAGCCTTTGGGGGCGCGTTATAGAAATATATTCTCCAGTAGGAGTTTCTTTCGAGGATGAAGCGAATTCTAGCGACTCAGAAAGTTCTTCCTCCGGTTCTAGTTCCTTAGAAGACAATAAAGAAGATGTCACTGTTGAATAATATTGGTGCTTATTACTTTTCGTGTTAAATTTTATATTTTTGTGTAAGGCTTGCTTCTTACTCATCTTTTGATGCCCCTTGTCGAATTTTTGTTGAACTTTCATATAATATGCTTTGTATGGTGAAAGTTTTTATCGATTAAGATTTTTGATTATATACTATCTCCTGAAGCTTGATCTTGCTCCAAAAAATTTCATGTGAAATTTTTTAACTAGGAATTCATAACAAATACTCATATTCTTTACCCAAAGTTTTTGATATGAAAATGTTTTACCCTTATCTTTTTCGAAAACTTTCATATTCTTTTTCCAAAGTAGCTAGAATATTTTCAAGAACTGTTGTGTTCATACAAAAGTAAGATCAGTCACAAGAGAAACACTATTCACACTAATATACGGTATAAAAATGGTGGTTCAACCCAAAGCTCAAATACCCTCCTACACGGTATTCACGTATGATGAATGGGTAAACTGTACAACGAGAAGTGTGGAGCTTGATGTAACCAAAGAGAAGCGGGTGTAAGCTCACCTCTAGTACAAATACTACAAAGCTCTAGTATCGAGCAGATACAATTCCATGGCCCGTTTATGAATCTTTCAAGTAGACAAGAAAATATTAATAAAGATATTTATTTGTACCAAGGAAGACCGTTTCAAAAAATTGGCCCCAACTTAGGAAGGGCATTATATGATTGAAGCCAATGTCAAGATGGGTAGGTACTGTCTGTTAGATGATAACTTCAACTAAATCTAAAACACTTGGAATATTAAACATTTGAAGTTGTATAGACCAATTGTTAATCCAGCTAATTATACTGTTTTTTTCCTAAGGAAGTCTTACATTAATACTGCATCTCAAATTGGACGGGCTTAGAGAAAACATAGACATCTTCTGGAGATGGGTTTGACCTTATTGACAAAAGGTAAGATAACTTATGAATACTAGGTGGAAGCATTTGAGACTATTATTTACCTAATAAATGGACTCATTACACCTGTTTTAAACAATGACCTTCTTATTAAATACTTTATCATAAGAAGCATAACTACATAGATTTAAAAACCTTTGGTTTAACTTGTTTTCCTTGTTTAAGACCTATCAATCTTACAGGTTTCAGTTTCACTAATCTAAGAATATTTTTATATGCTACAACTAGTCACATAAAAGTTCTAAATGTATAAACTCTACATAAAGAATTTATGTTTCAATAAATGTTTTTTTATGAAAATGAAAATCCATTTTGAAGGTTTTTTAAATAGTGATTATATTTAGAATTTGTGTCCATCTTATTAGTTTTTACCTTCCGAACCTTCGTGAGTAACTAGTGACTGGTGATATGACTTCTTCTACCAGATTTATCTTAGGTGTTCATGATGATCATGATACTGCCCATATTCTAAACATTTATGCTAAATAAAAATATTTAGATACTATGCATGTTTATTTTTACAAATATTTGGCTGAAAAGTAAAATCATTTGGTTGCACACATTTTCTTCCGATGTTGTTTACAAAAATATTCATAAAAATGAGAGAAGATTTTAAAAAAATAAAATCATATAGTTTATCTTTAAAAATGAAAATGTTGATAGTTTAGATTATATTTTTGAGTTGTAAATCATAAAATATAGGTAAACATAACTTTTTAAGGGTTTTGGAGAGAAAATAAATATTTAAATGTTTGGTGAAGTTTTCTTTTTATGCATTTAGTTTTTTATTATTAGATTAATTTTTTTGGATAAAATAGCTCTTAGAAATATTATATTATTTTATTAAATTAGTTTTTTAAAAAATATTTAACTATCATGTTGAGTATTTAGGTGCCAAGATAAATATTTCGTTATCAAGACAAACAATTAGGTGTAAGTTTAAAGATTGAATTATAAATTTAAAACATTTTAGTTGTGCGATTATAAATGTAGATGTTAGGTGTAACTATAGTCGTCAAGATAAACACTTATTTCTCAAAGTAAATATTAAACGGCCACATTAGAAGTTTTACAGTAAGCTAAATATTCAGTTGGCGGGATAATTGTTTTATAAAAAATAATATTAATAATTTGTTTTTTTATTTGATTCGTTTAAAAACAATTAATACTCTTAGGTTTGTTTTAATATTATCGTTTTCTTATTCTAAGGTTATTATTATGATTCAATGTTCTAATATATAATTAAGTTCTGTAATTATATTATATATTTTTACTCACATAATAACGTTAAAATATTAATGATTTCACTATTATAATATTATCCAAAACTCCACTACAACCAAAATGGGAGGTTTTCGGATACTGACTATCTAAAATATTACCAAATATTACAAGTGGAAACCTTTTTAGTAAAACATATGTGATTGCATAATAAGACGGAAATAAATTTCCAGTGTTTTAGGTGAGTTGATTTATAACCAAAGAGAGAAATAACATAAAGTCATCTTGAAATTGAGATTTCTCATATGGTTATGAAACAACTTATCAGTAACTTACATACCATATAACGTAGCAAACTACTATTCTATGACATATCATTGAATATATTAATTGAGTAGGAAAAAAATTATATGACTTTAAAAAAACAAGTTATACATGACTTGGTCGATTAGCTCACAACCATTGAATATAAGAATTATGATTTATATCATTACATTATCATATAATTTTATCTAAAATACAAGTGTACTTGTTAATGGATGCAAGCAAAATTCCTAAATACCACGTGTTTAGAAAATTAAAGATTAGATATATGACATATTGATAACAAAATTGAAGAAATTTGAGCACGCGAACAATATGAAATAGACTTTTACAACGTTGCAAAAGTATAACATGAAATTTAACCCTATGTTAAACTTATTAGGTTCATCTTGATATATTTCTTAGGTTTCACGATGCATAATTATAGTACCAATTTTGACTCTAACCATTTAGCAACTATGTAAGAAAGAAAGAGACACAAATATGTAAAAAAATGTTTAGATGAATGAATTTTCATTTTTGCCTCTCTCTTTTTTTAGTTACAAATATATAGCTATTAATTTTCATATCCTTGTAAAATTAAAAAATAACATAGAAAAGATATTTCAGCTACCGTAAGCTCTTGTTTATGCGTAGGCCGAGAAAGTAACATAAAAAAACATTTCAGCTACCATAAGCTCTCGTTTATGCGTAGGTCGAGAGTATAACTTTGTACGTGTGAAAATATTCTCGACATAATGTTATTACTATCTAGAAAAATAATATATATTTTTGTCCACTCCTCTGAGAGAGTGTTAATCGGTTATCTTATAAGTTACTTCAAAACATAAAATAAATATAGTTTTATATTTGATAGTTTATGCGTGAGACAACTAAATAATAATTATAAGACGTGTGGGTTCAACTAATAAGGCACCACCATTACATTTAACATTTAACCATGTGACCACTATAAATGGTGAACTCAAAAATGAAAAGAGAAAGATACAAATTAATAATTGTAAACTAGACTAACTAAGTATCTTTATTAGATATTTTAAATTTTATATCTTAGTAACCAAGTTCAACGAGGATAAAAGAATTGTATTTTTATATCATTATAGTATTAAAGTTGATATAATGAAAAATAATAATATTTACTTTTTCATATAATAATATTATGGATACGTTTGTGAAGTCGAAAATATTAATTTGATAAAAATGATACACAAAACTTCATTAATATTAGACTTTTAGAAACCACGAAAAGTTTTGTAGTGCAAAAATATAAGAATTGATGAAATTCTGAACCTAAGTAATACCAAATGTATAAATCTAATCTGAAAACAAGAATAGAAAGATAGAGTAGTACTTTAAATAAATAAATAAATCTTTTTATTAATCAATCAGATTCGTCGCATTTGATTTAGAGTATACTTTATTTATATATATATATATATATATATATATATATATATATATAAGTTAAAATTTAAATATATGTATAAAAGTTTGATTTTTTTTTATTCATAGGATCAATTTAAATATATGTACATACATAATTATATAAATATGTTTATTTCTTTATCAATATCCGGATCTTATGACCTCACCAAGATTCCCACTAATCTTTAAGTTAGAATATTAAATGAAACTTAAGGACTACCAATGTTTGAACATAGTAGTCGAATAGTTTAATCTTCAATGTTTTTCCTTCTAGCCTTCAACTCCAATCCATTCTTTATCAATTCCTCTAGCTCCAAACCATTCGTTCTTCAGGCCTCCAGCTCCAAGTCATTAATTATTTATGCCTCCAATTTAAAATCTTTAATTCTTCATGCTTCAGTTCGTAATTAAATTGAATAATATTCATTTTTTGTCAAAGGGGTACATGCAATGTGGTGCTGATATGATTTTGACATTCGATGATTCTCCGTAGAAAAAGACTATGGTAATAACTTAATCTTATAAATGACAAGTATTTTGATATTAGTTTAATAATTTAGCTCAAAGATCGTCAAGATGAGTATTTTAATCTGATCCAGTTTGTAAAATTAAATGCCTTCCAAATTATTAAGTTGAATGTCTTTAAGGTCGTTAATTGGAATGTCTTCGATATGGTCAATTAAAATGTCATCCAAATATTCAATTCAAATATAATTCAGATAATCAAGTTAAATATAGTGTCATCAAGTTGAATATATATGAGGTCATCGAGTTAAATATTTTTAGGGTTTTCAAGTTAAATGTCTTAAGGGTCGTCAAGTTTGATATCTTTCAGGTTTTCAATTTAAATATCTTTCAGATCGTCAAGTTAAATATCGTTTGGGTTCATCAAGCTCAATATATTGCATGTTTGTCATGTTGAATATCTATCAGGTCGTCAACTTGAATATTTTTCAAGTTATCGAATTGAATATCAATCAGGTTGTCAAGTTAAATATCTTATATTTCGTCAACTTAAATATCTTTTGTGCCTTCAAATTAAATGTCTTTATGGCCATCAAGTTATTTTAATCATATATATCGTATTATTTTACTGTTTGTTTTATTGAAGTGTGTTTATTGTTTATTTTTTATTTTTCTGAATCATCTAGTAAAATAATACCTCATAGGAGAATAGTTATAAAAGAGATAACATACTAGTAAGACCTCTTAAAAGAATACTCATAATTAAAATTCTTTGTGTATAGCTCGTCCAACCGTACAATAATTTCTTTTAACTATTATGGTCTAACTGAAATTGGTATTTGACATACTAGTAAGACGAATATTTAGGCAACTGTGTAGCCGCCTCTGAGACTTAACTTGTATCATGTTTTTGATTTGATACAATACTTAGACGACATTATAAGAAATCATGTGCCCTCAAGGTTTTGGTTTGTACTTATGTTTATAATTTGACATACTAATAGATCATATTATGAGAAATTATGTAGCATCTAAGGCATGGCTTGTCGAATGCTACTAAAATATTATCAAATAATACAAGTCGGAATTTTTAGTAATACATGTGTAATTTCATAACAAGACCGGAAATGAAATTATGCTATTCCATATGAGTTGATTTATAACTAAAGAGATAAATAAATAAAGTTATCTTGAAATTGAGAATTCTAATATGGTTATGAAACAACTTATCAGTAACCAACATACCATATAACATACCCAACTCTTATCTAATGACATATGATAGGATAATATGACTTGAGTAGGAAATAATATTTGTGTGACTTGAAAAAGACAAGTTATACACGACGAGGTCGATTTTCTTATATATATATATATATATATATATATTATGATCTATATCATTACATCATCATATAATTTTATTCAAAATATAAGTTTATTTGTTAATGGATGCAAGCAAAATTTCTAAATACCACATGTGGAAGAAAATCAAAGATCACATAGATGACACGATGGTAACCAAATTGAAGAAATTTGAGCACGAGAACAATATGAAAGAGACTTTGACAACTTCGCAAAAGTATAACATGAAATTTAACCTCATGCCAAGCTTATTAGCTTCGTCTTGATAATTTTCTTAGGTTTCATGATGCATAAAAATAATAACAATTTTGACTATGACCATTTAGCAACTATGTAAGAAATATAAACACACAAATAATAACAATTTTGACTATGTTATTTTACCCTTTTTCGAGTTACAAATATGTAGCTATTGATTTTGATATCTTTATAAAATTAAAAAATAATATGAAAAAATATTTCAGGTACCGTAAGCTTTCATTTATGCGTAAGCCGAGTGTATAACTTGGTACGTGTGAAATTATTCACAACATAACGTTAATACTACCTAGAGAAATGTCATATTTTCATGTCAAATATTCTAGAAAAGTGTTAATAAATATCAAGCAAGTTAATCAAAAATATAAAATAAATATAGTTTTATCCTTGATAGTTCATGCATGAGACAACTAGATAATAATTACAAGATGTATGAGTTCAACCGATAAGGCACCACCATTATAATTGTCGTTTAACCCTTGGACCACTATAAATGGTGAATTTAAAAATTAAAACAGAAGTATACAAGAAATTTTAGTAATTGTAAACTATACAAACTAAGTATCTTTATTGACATTTTAATTTTTATACTTTACTAACCAAGTTCAACGATGCTAATTTTTTTGTATTTACTTATATCACTATAGTAATTAAAGTTAATATAATAAAAAATAATAATACTTATGTCTTCAGTGTCATCACGTTCTTTTTATCAGAAATACAGCGTAGTATATTATTTTATTGGTTGTTTTGTTTAAGTATGTTTATTGTCTTTTTTTACTTTGTTGAATCATCTTGTAAAATAATACCTCGTAGGAGAATAGTTATAAAAGAGATAACATGCCAGTAATACCTCATTAGAGAATGCTCATCCTTAAAATTCTATTTTTATAGCTCGTCCAACTGTACATTAAGATCTTATAAACATTATTGGCCTAACTGAAATTAGTAATTGACATAGTAGTCAGACGAAAATATGGGCAACTGCTTAGCCTATAGGAATTCACTTGTACCGTATTTGTGATTCGATATAGTAGTTAAGGGACATTACATAAAATTGTATGACCTCAACGTCTTGGTTTGTAGTCATGTTCACAAGTTAACATGGTATCAAACCAAAATTTTGCGAAATTGTGTAGCCTCTAAGGCTTGGCTTGTAGCTATGTTCATAATTCGACATAGAAGTCGGGCCAAAATATAGAAAATTGTGTAGCCTCTGAGGCTTGTCTTATAGTCATACTCGTTATTTTTAATAGTAATTAGGCCACGTTATGGGAAATTACATGGCCTCAAGGGATTGTCTTATAACCATATTCACTTTTTGAATTTACTTAGCTTATTAATCTTTTTTGTCATTTTCAAACAAAAATATTTGGTTTAAAAAATATGTGATTAATATCTATCGTATTCGGAGGTCGTCTGGCTTATAACATTTCTTACTAATGTACATCGTATATGGTATAACTATATATCAAGCTTTATAAGGACTAATAATTAATTGGACCAATGACTTGATATTTTTACTTTTCGAGGGCTTATTTCAATGAATTATTTTTATCAATGAAAAACTTTGGCTTATTATATCATGTATGACAAAAATATTCAAAATCCTTAAATACATGCAAAATTATGAAAGTTATCTCTAAATCACGACTTGTACGGCTGAAAAACTAAGATTGAATAATCAAACCGCATAACAATCACTTCAAATCAATATCACGAAACTCATTCACATATGTTTTGATACAAATTTAGGTTTTGATATAAATCAAAGCAAGTGATAAGCCAATACTGAATCAATCAACAAGAATAACGGAATTAGATAAAAAAATTTAAGGAAATCAAATTTATTGTTTAATCTTAAGCCAATCAATGAAAACCCAAAACAAAATTGGTGAATCTTAGAAGAAACGATCATTAATAAACTTGATGCATCTTATTCCACATTCTCCAACTGAAACATTAATTAATTAAATGCATAATTTTTTTACCTTTCTCTTATTCCAATTTTACCTTTTTGCTATGATTTGGAGCTAAATCAATCGGTAAAGACAAACGATCACCATAAATGAAGAAAAACTTCACACTCTCTACATTTTTCACTCCCAAAAATATAGAGAATAAACTAAAATTTTCGATTCGTATAAACTATTTTCAGAATAATGAAGATAATACCTTGTCATTATGAATTTTTCTTTTCTTTTTTTTTACTCACGTGTTAAACAAATCATGTTAAATCTCTTTACTCAACTTCATCCAATTAGATTTCAATCAATCTTTCTACTCCTTCAAATATAATTAAAATCTATTGTTACGAATTTTACGATATGAGAACATAAGTCGTTTTCTTAAAAAGTGCTATTTGATGGAATTTTAGCCTCATCGAAGCTTTGACAAAAATATAATTGAGTTGGATTTGGAAAAATAGTGTTGTAATTGAAAAGAGATAAAAATATAAAGGATGAGGACAGTATGACATAGATCACTAGGTTATAATGCAATTTTATTTAAAATGTAGGTTTATTTATTAATGGATGCGAACAAAATATCAGAACCTTTTTTCAGTCACAATGAAACTATATTATTTAATTGAGAAATTAAAAGAGTTTAGGATCCAAATAGCTAAAGAGAACAAATTAAGGATTAAACAACAATAAACCCTATAATAATCAGACGGAACCTAAAACTAGCTTCGCGAAGCAAAAACGCCATAGACAAACAATTGAGCTAATGCTCTCAACGAAGGCACTGACACTCAAAGAAATCGACGATGATTAATATGAAACAGCCTTGAGCTAATTCAATAGAAGCTCCTAAGCCTTTATCCCTAAAACTCGAATTGAAACCCTAGAAAGCTTGAAACTCCACATCTTTCGAATTATACCCCCAAGTTATCAACGAAAAATCAACTCAAAGTTTCAATCACCGGAAACCTCCTTCCATTCAAGCTTCAAGATCGACAGCTCAAACCACTACCAAGTGCGAGCCGATTAGGGCCAAGCAATATCAGAAACAACTTCGATTTTCCCACAGTTGTTCAAACTGTTTCAAGCTCACAATCCAGATTCACAAGTCGCTACCATAGGGTCATGCAACAACGTAAACAACGTTCAACTAGCCAAAGCAAATCTTCTAAACTCTTCAAGCTCCAGATATGACAATCAGATGAGACTATTCTCTACAATCAGCAAATTCAATGTTAGTATTTAGAATAGCAATTATAGTTAGTTAATTATTAATTGACCGATACCCAAGCTATCAAGAACTGATAGAATAGGATTGGGGGGAACAAAGCTCTCATAATGACTCTTCATCTTGCATATGAGAGTCCACCTTGCAAGCCAGTCGGCTGCAAGGTTTTGCTCTCAAAAAACATGATTGAGAGTCATGGAGGGGGGAAGAAGGCCTCTGATTTGAGAAATATAACGCTCAATCTGGAAAATTGAATTCCCAGAAGTGAGGAAAGAGATTAATATCTCATAATCAATTTCAATATAGATATTTGAAATACCCTTGATTTTACAGATAATCAGGCCATCTATCACGGCTCTGGCATCGGCCTGGATAGGCGTCTGCTTGCCATAGGTGTTGTCATAGCCTAATATGAAGTTCCCAGATGGTATCTGATGATGATTGCTTCACTGGTTTCACCAAATTGAGCACAGCAAGCATCAGAGTTCAACTTCAGTCTTCCACTAGGAGGAGGAACCCAGTAAAGGTAATTGATACTCTTCTTGATATCTCTATGCATATAGCAACCCAACTCGTGAGCAGCATTCTCACTATTTTTGCAATAATTAAGTTTAATTAGGTTAGAGTATTCAAGAGAGGAAATAATATGTTTTATGTGCTGAATTGAAGACTTAGCTGAAATAGATGAGTCTTTAAATTTAACATTGTTTCTAGCTTGCCAAATGACCCAGTTTATGATAGAAGGCAATATAGTCTTCATGTCAATTTTTGAGGGAGAAGACCACAACCAGTTTCTTGCCATGTGGACAATAGTCATAAACCTGTAGATCTTAACATTGAATAGATTAGTATAGTATGACCAAACCTTCCAAGCATGCTCACATTCAATAAAGACGTGTTTAGAGCTTTCAATATTTTCACAAAACACACATTTAGAAGCAAGGTCTAAATATATTTTTTGCATCGTGACCTCAGTAGGATTAAAAAAATTTAGGAGTCTCCAATGCAAAATATAACATTTTACAGGAGTGACTTGATTTCAAATCCTTTAAAAAATTGAAGAGTTAGGATAGCACTGAGAAACTTTGTGTAAAGTGTCTTTAATATTAAAAGAACCAGAGTTAGAAATATTCCAACTGATCTTATCCTCTTTGTTAAAATCAATTTTCAGTTTTTTAATAAGATTGATACTAGAGTTAGGGAGAAGAGAACTTATCGTTTTTAAGTCCCAATTGTTATTTCTCCACAGAGAACTAACATATTCTCCTTTAAACCATTTGTTGTCAGTTTCAAATTCAAACTTGATAATGGGAGGAGTACCAAACCAGTTGTCCATCCATATGTCCACATCACCTTTACCAAGATCCTAGGTAATGATATTTTCATATTCATTTCTGATCTCCATCATTCTATTCCAGCATTGAGAACCTTTATTGAAGCCAATTTGAGAAGGATGATAATCCTTACAGTAGATACTATGAAACATTTTTACCAAAGAGAGCTATTGCTTCTAAAATTAAACTGGAGTTGCATAGTATAAACCTTCTGATAGTAAGCAAGACTATGAATATTGAGACCACCCTCTTTGTAACTTTTACAAATGGAGCTCCACAAACACCAATGAATGTTAAGCTTTTCTGTAGTAGATCCCCACAAAAATCTACTAAATATTTTCTCTATTTTGCAGATAATTGAAGGAGGCATCTTGCAAATGTGACTCTAGTATATTGAAATAGGCAAAAGGACACTTTTGATGAGGGTGAGCCTTCCTGCATAAGAAAGACACTTGCCATCCCAAGTCAATTTTTTTTGTTAATCTTGTCAATCAGAGGAAAGTAGTTGTTGACTCTATTGTTGGAGCTCAAGGTGACACCCAAGTAAGTAGTTGAAAGCTTTCCAATGCTAAAATTAGTAATAATTTGAAGGTTATTAAGCTTGTTCTGGTTAATATTGTTGGCAGCTATTAACTGAGTTTTGTCTCTGTTAATAACTTGACCAGAAGCATTCTGATAAACCTGTAATAAAGCACCTATAGTATCCATAGAACTGGTTAGACCATTAGAAAAAAACCAACAAGTCGTCTGCAAAGGCCAGACAAGGGATATCAATTTTGCTTCTTCCCTTAAATTTGATAGTTTTATCAGTTTTATAAAGACTAGTCAAACCTCTTATTAAAGCCTCCTCAGCAAGGATGAACAAACTAGGAGATAAAGGATCTCCTTGTCTGATTCCCTTGCTGGTTTTAAAGAAACCCACTGACATGCCATTAAGCAGTATAGTACCATAGACAGAAGTTATAATATTACTAATAATTTTAATGAATTGCTGATTAAAACCAAAGCAAGCAATGATTTTAAATATGAATTCATGAGAAAGATTATCGAAAGCTTTCGACATATCAACTTTGATAATGACATTACTGATTTTGGTTTTCCTTTTCAGGCCGTGAAGAAGCTCTTTGTCAATCAGAATATTCTCGTGGATGGATCTGCCTTTCACATAGGCTCCCTATACATAGAAATAAGAACAGGTAAAAGTTTTGCTATTCTGTTATTTATTAATTTAGACATTAGTCTATTAAAGATGGTACAGAGTGAGATAGGTCTAAATTGGTTCCAAAAGCTAGGATTATCAGTTTTCTGGAGAAGGAAAATGCATGTGACTTTGATTCCCTTAGGAATAGATTTGCCTTTAACAAAGTCTTTCATAGCATTACAGATATCAAACTTAATAATTAACCACAAGTAGTTAGAAAACAAGTGTTGAAGCCATCAATGCCAGTTGCACTAGATGGCTTCAAACACTTAATAGCATTGAGGATCTCATCCTCATTAGGCTCTGACAACAAAAGTTCATTATCAGAATCTGAAAGCAATTTAGGAATATGCTTAAGAATATCATAGCTAGGATTGTAAGTAGAATTATTAGGAATTGTTGAAGTGAACATATCTTTGAAATAACTTTCCACTAAAGAATCCATTTGATCTTTATCAGTGGTCCACGCGTTATTGATTTTGATATTTGCAATCTTGTTACGCCTTCTTCTCATTTAAAAAAAATGTTATGATATGTACTTGTATTTCTGTCTTCGTCTCTGATCCAAGCAGAATAGGTTTTCTGCTTCCATAAGCTCTTCTCCATGGACAAAGCAAGGAGGTTATCAGCAATGGTTTTGGAGAGAGAAATCTTGTCCTCCAAGAAATTACTGGTAAGAAAATTCCCCTCGCAAAGGGTAGCTTTGGCATCAGTATCTTTGACTTTATCAAAGATATTACCAAATGTGTCCTTATTCCAAATCTTTAAATCATTTTTTAGTCTTTTTAATTTATTTCACAAGACATTAAGAGGGCTACCATACATACTTCTCTGCCAACTATCTTCAACAGCTTCGATGAAAGTAGGGTCCTTAGTCCACATATTAAGGAACTTGAAACTACTGCTAATCTTTCTGTTCTTGTTGTTATTACAAACCTTTAGAGGGCAGTGATCGGAGCAAGTTCGAGCCATGTGGCTTACCTCAGTGGAGTCGAAACTATTCATCCAATCGTGGTTGATAAGGACCCAATCTAACCTTTTACCTTTGAGGTTCCTCATCCAGGTAAATTTGGTACCCATAAACTTAGTGTCTTCAAGCTTACACTCATTTATCATAATATTAAAATCCTTTACACTTTGCTGACAATAGCTATTGCAGTTAACCTCGTAATTGATGGATCTCGAAGTGTTGAAGTCACCAAGGACCATCCAGTCCTTCACAGTAGAAGAGATATTCTTCAAGATTTTCCAAAGATCAAGTCTACTATTCCTCTAGCACTTGGCGTAAACAGAGATAATGAAAATCTGCTTGTTTTAATTAGTAATAAGGACTTCAGTATGCACTAACTTAGTCTGATCAATCTTAATGTTGACTTGAATATCATCCTGCCAAAAAATATATAACTTGTTAGAAGAGTTAGCGTTATAATTACTGACTTTGAAGTAAGAGGCTATAACATCAATTTTTATAGGAAGAATAAAAGGCTCCTTATGAAAAGGAGTTTAGTGCTGTGACTCAAGACAATAAACTTAAGTCTTCGCTGAGAAGACTTATTGCCTATTCCCCTTATATTCCATGAAAGAATATTAATCATTAGAATATTTTTTAGTTGAATCTTTGGTCTTCATAAAAAGTAAAGACTTAGTAGCCTTTGAAGTATTATTTTTCTTGATTCTAGCCTCTTTAAGCTTCTGGTTTAGGATTTTTTGAAAGCTCTTGCTTGTTTCCTTGGTCTTTAACGTTGATGTAGCTGGCAAACTGCCAATGTTGTTTTGATCTGGTGTGTTATAACCAGATTTGAACTTAGATTGATCTGGGGAGACGTGGGTGATTTCACCCTCGAGATCCATTATTGCTTCAATCATCTCTTCTCTATTGTTTTCTATTTATGTATCAGTTTGAGTTTCATTGCCCTGTTTCGCTCTTATAATCGATTTTATCTTAATTTTCTAATGGCTAATAGTTTGATCTTTGGAAGTATTCTGATTGCTATGTTTCAGATTGAGGCATTTTCACTAATTCTGTACTTTCAGTTCTTTTATTGTCTTGATTTTCATCAACAGGTAAGTTTTGCATCTGCTTAGTATAATTCTTTTTATAATTTTCCATACTATGACCAATATGGTTACAGTAATTGCAATATTCTGGTATGTTCTTGTAAGCTATTTCCACCCAGCAACCGTCATTAGGACCATTTCCAATCCACGTATGATTCTGTAGTTTACTTGTGACGTCTAATTCAACCCATATGCATAATGCATTGAACAAAGCCCTATTTTGTGTATGAATCCAGATCTTTATAGGATCACCAATAGCCTTGAACACAGTTTTAATCATTGATTATTTGTATAGGTACTCATGAACCTTCGAGATTCTAGTCCAAATTGGGGTTATTGGACTTTCGATTTTGGGATTGAAATCTAGGGACCACTTTAACACCCTCATTATGGTGTTTCCAATAGTCCAGGCAGTCTTGCTCCAAAGATTACCATAGTCTTCCATCAAGTCAAATTCGAACAGAACGTGGTGTGAGTCTCTAGTAGAGAGACCCATACTTCCTTTAAATATCCTAAAAGCAATAAAATTGTACAGCAGGTTCTTCTTTGGAATTCCTTCAGAGAACTTACCAATTAGGGTAAATTTTAACAATTTCAATAAGTTATCTTTGACTTGTTTAGAAAATTGCAAAGAAATATGGTCCTTCTTGTAGCTAATTGATTCAGGCTCAAATTCCTGTTTATCATTAATGTTCTTCTTAAACAAATCAACATATTTCTTTTTCCCTAACGAATTACCTTCTTTTTGCAGGTTTTCACTTTGCATATCCATGGATCCAAACAAGCAGACCTCAACCAACACCCAAAACAAACCTTAAAAAACAAGAATCACAAGAAACCAGAGAGATCAAAGGAACACAAGGAATCAGATTGGAGGATAGATAAAGAAAGAAACAGAGGGAAGCACCACGATCAAGAGAGATGATCAAAGACAATCCCAAACCTTAGAAGGAGGACAATTAAGACTCATTAGACAACAATACAATCATTCAAAACAGTGATACTCCAGAGCGTCAACATCAAAGAATCGAGGAGGAGTTACAAAAGAAAGCTTTTGAGAGAAATAATATAAATTGAAAATTAGGTCGATTGTAAGATAATAATAAAAATTGAAATTTTTTTAACACAAAAACAATACGAAAGAGACTTCTACCATGCTTTAAAAAAAATATAACATGAACCTTCTGCAATTTTATTTTTCTAAGTTTGTCCATCTACATTTGTTTATTCATAACTAATTGCTTTTTATGCTTTTTATGCTGGTTTTACTCTTTAATTCTGTAAAATGTGTATTTTGTTGACGCGGTCAAGAGTAAATGATGCTAGCATGAAAAAATCACCATAATAATCAAATTAAAGCACATATAATTTACATTAAACTTATCAACCGTAGACAACCAACACTAAAACGAACTATCCTCACCAGTCCACTACCTAAACTCAGTTTCCTGGTACAAAGTTGGTGGCGAAGGCCCAGGCGTTGTTGCTCACAGGGTCAGCTAAGTGATCAGCTAAGTTTTCTAATGGACCCTTGCCGGTCACAATAGCTTGGACAAAGAATCCAAACATCGAAAACATAGCTAGTCTACCGTTCTTGAGCTCCTTCACCTTTAGTTCCGCAAATGCTTCTGGGTCTTCAGCCAAGTTCAATGGGTCGAAACTCCCACCAGGGTACAACGGGTCTACAATCTCACCGAGAGGCCCACCTGCTACACGGTAACCCTCAACGGCACCCATCAATACCACTTGTGTGGCCCAGATGGCTAAGATACTCTGAGCATGTACCAAGCTTGGGTTACCCAAGTAGTCGAGCCCGCCTTCGCTGAAAATTTGGGATCCAGCCTTGAACCATACGGCTTCACCGAATTTTACTCCATTCCGGGCTAAGAGTTCCGGAAAGACACACCCTAGGGCCCCAAGCATTGCCCATCTAGAGTGAATAACTTCGAGCTCACGGTTCTTAGCGAAAGTTTCTGGGTCAGCTGAAAGTCCAGCTGTGTCCCACCCATAGTCACCGGGGAATTCACCGGTTAAGTAACTTGGGGCCTCGCCGGAAAATGAGCCCAAGTACTTAACTCTGTCGGGGCCGTACCACGGGCTGCCGGATGGTCCTGAGGGTTTTTTGGACACGGGTTTCCTCATTGACACACGGCTGTTTCCCTCGGATGAGGCTGGAGAGAGATTCAGTGGCTTCCCGGCAAAGCATGGAGATGATAGAGCCATGGTTGAGGAGGCAGCCATTTTGTGATAATAGGAGATGAGAACAAAGTCGATCAATTGAGTGAGGTTTAGTAGTTGGGTTTGATGACTGAATTCAGTTGATGGGCTGGTATTTATATGGGATACAGCCATAAGACGCTCTTATCGTGAGATATCATTATCTGAAATCCTATTGGTTGCAGACGTTTTGTATGTTTCTTCCATTGATACTCTAGCTGGATCACTTTATAGCCGTTGGTTTTGTTCTTGGTTCTTAACCAATAGAACTTCTGTGGCCAGTATATCAATCTTCTGCTTCAACCCAATAAGGATGTGCCATCTAAGATATACGATCTAACTAATATCCTTAGACAATCAGGATCCTTTGGATAGAGCATCTCTTAATTGACAACTCAATCACTCAATTTCTTTTACTTGTATTTTAAACCAAAAGCAGCAATATTTTTGTGAATTCGTACCGGTATTCTTGTGTGCATCCTTTCTCAAGAGCTCAAATCCGTGGTTCATCTTGATGTCATGTATTATAAGATTGAGGTTGTCAAATATCGGAATATAGATTGAGCCATTTGTTGCTATTGTTAAGTTGTTTAGGAATCATCGGATCTCCTTCTAATTTCTTACTCTAACAGATGAGTATAAAATAATAATTGACATATTGCAGGGTGAAAATATGTGGAAGATGCAATTATTTTTTATCACCGACTACTAGAAAAATGGCAAAACATCTCCCTAAATGACAATTTGAGCCGCATTCAAAGGGTTCGAAAAAATACTCGTAACTTCTCAAATATGTTTTTTAATGTTAATTTATTTTATCTTTTAACTTTTTTTAAAATTACTTTTAATTATTTTTACACCTGTATTGAAGTCTCAATATAAACACTTGGAAGTTGTTAAAGTTACCTTCAAAAGGTTGGGCAAATGGATCGAGGAGAACTGGTCCAATGCTTTCGATAATTGCTTTACTCTTAACAACCTAGTTCAGAGTCACCTCTAGTGGACCAAAACCAGTTTGTAACTTATTATTTGAAGAGTTTATTACCCCACTTCGTTTATCATCTATCCTTGACCGAACATGAGTTATTAATGGTAAAGTCTATCTTCCGACCAGGACAAGGGCCACCTGATGCCAGTGGGTTGGTTCAAAGAAAGATGTTGAGGGTTATGTGGAAGCTAATCAGCCCGATTCTCCATTACAAGTTACGCTTGAGGCTGATGTTGGAGCAGAAAAGACACCTGAAGAGTTCCTAACCCTAAAAAAAGAAAAAAAAGTATCACTGAAGTCCCCAATGGGGCAAACATAGTAGTGAGAAGACAAATAATAAGAGGACGCAAACTAGCTCGGAGATGATCCATATCATAGCGTAAGTTGTGCTTCCTTTAGTCACTGAATTACTTACATCCTCTATTCGAGACACGGAAGAACAAGAAATTACTGGTTAAATCCTGGGGGCTGTTTGGAGAGGCTTGGTTTCGAGGACTCCAAATAGTAATTTCCCAACCCGAACAATCTTGCCAATGATATGCCTTTTCAATTATAAAAAATGACACCCTTCCTTACACACTATTGAGATTTGTGAAGCCTATTTTTGAGTAGGAGATGAAGGAAATAGCACACATAGAAACAATGTTCATTTTCGAAGAAGATTGTGAGCAAGCATTCGAAGATAAAAATGAGCATGTTGATGGTTTGTCAAGCCAAGGCGCGCAGGATGACAAATAGCTTAAGTTATGAAGACAACATTGCTAGCGTGGAAGCTTCTAGAGTGGAGGAAGTCCGACGATACAAAAATTAAGAAAAAGATCATAAGAATGACATGGATCGTTTACTGAAAGCTTTGTACCAGAAAACGACAACTACAAAGAAAGCCGATGGAGCTAACTTCCCTTGAAACTCAAGCTATAAAAGATTGTGAAGATGTTGTGGATGCGTAGGACAATAAGTACTTTTTTTTATCGTAGTGAGACGTTTCGATTAAGTCTGATATGGTCTTGAACTTTCACAATAAATTCCAAAATCCGAACCTCGAATCTATTTATGGGTGGGTACCATATAAGTTATGGCCTAATGATATGGAATTTGTAGATAAACTAGGCATTCATCTGGATACAGCTAATGAAAGTTCCCTTAAGAGTAAAAGCAGAGAATCCGAATGTGGGAGCTCCAAGGAAGATGATGTTGAAGGGGATAAGTCCAGAGGCAATTAAGTTTATCTTTGTTTTACGAGTTTTTTTTATTACCGTTATTTGTCCTTTTCCTTGCCGTGGTCAAGACCTTATTCGTAATATTCAATTTTTTCTTGTATAAGTTCTTGGTATGGTCAATGCACTTAGAAGATATATTCATAATGAATCGATTTTCTTTTATTACTTATTTTTAAGCAAATTTATCATTTGCTGAATAACTTCATCGGATTTTCATTAATCGAAGGTAATCGAATCCCAACTATACATCAAACCGATTATTTCAATCCAGATCATTATTTCTTTGAATTCGATCAACCTAATTATCTAATGTTAACCTTTTAATCGTGACCAACTAGTGTTAGAATATTTTAATCGTGACCAACTAATGTTAGAATCCTTAAACTTGACCAACTAGTGTTGGAACCTTTTCAACTGTGACCAACTGATGTTAGAACCTTTACACCTGACACAACTAGTGTTATAAATTCTAATTGTGACACTAATAATATACGAATCACAAATAAAAAATAACACAAGAATCATAAAAGTCATAATATTTAAATAGTTTGGAAACCTCATTAAAACCACTATGCACCACGAAGGTATAAAAAGTGTAAAAAAATTAAAAAAAAACAAACAGTTTTTTCTTAATTATTCCACATAGAGTCTTAAGTGCTCAATATTCCATGGATGTCAAAGAGGATAGTCTTCTTGATTAGCTGATTGATAAGTTCCAGACTTAATTATTTCAATAACTAAATAAGGATATTCCCATTTTGGTGATAGCTTCCCTAGTGTTTTATCTTTAGTGTGTAGAAATATTATTTTTTCATAAATTTATCCTCTACTTTGAATTCTCTCATTCGGAGACGAGATGCATGCATTTTTGTCATCACGGTATGATAGTGGAGAGATTTTGATGACATTATTCTCTTTTCTTCATATAATTGTGTTGTCAACCCATCAAGGATGGTTCAGTTGATAAATCTACTTGTCCATTAGCTTGGGGTGAAAATACGATAATAAACAATGTTGAATTCTCTATAAAGAACAAAATTCTTCCATATCTCTATTTAATTGAAGGTCATTATTTGTCGTAATGGTTTTCAGAATACCGAATCTATATCATATATTCGAATGATAAACTTGATAACTTTTTTAGATGTGGTTCTGGATATTGAAATTGATATAATCTATTATCCTTTATCATTTTCTTTAGAAAACCATATATGGGCTGAAGAGTCCTCCTAGAGTTTGATACTCTAGACTTAGGGATACTATACTAGATTAAGAATTCAATAACTCATGAACATATTGCTATATACTCTATTAGTTTCTAAAACATTTATTCTACTAATCTTAACCTATGTTGATGACATCGTAGTGGCAGGTAATCAAGCAAGTTAACTAAAATGGTTATTCAAATATTGCATTCAATGTTTGCATTCAAAAACATGGGTTCACTCTATCTATTCCTTGAGTAGAGTTTCACCGTCATCTTAGTAGTATGTATCTTACACAACATAAGTATATTAGTAACTTACTTGTTGCCCAAGGAATCTCTCTTTATGGAAACTATGTCTAACACTGATGAACGTTGGGTCTCTATTATCCAATATTAATAGATCTTTTCTTGTGAATCCTACAAAATACATATGTCCATTAGGAGAATTATTATATTTAACTTACCTAAATCCATATTTTTATAGTCAATAAGTTAAGTCAGTTTCAATATAAACCCAATATAAACCCATAAACGTGCATTGGCAAATTGTAAAAAGGGTCTTTGTTACTCATTAGGCTCAAGTTGGCTTGGTGTTCACGTGAAACCCAACTATCATTTGCAGTTACGAGGTTTCTCCAATGTTGACTCTTGAAGATAGATACTCTATTGGAGCTTACTACGTCTATCTCGGCGACTCTCTGATTTCATGGTCTTCAAATAAGAAAAATATTATAGATCACTCATCTACTGAGTTAGAATATAAGGCTTTAGCCAACCTTTCGTCTCAATTTATATGGATCTGCTCGCTGTTATCTGAACTTCAATGTCTCATCAAGACACCCCTAGTTATATGGTGCAATAAACTTGGAGCAACCTATTTTACATCACATCTCGTGTTTCATGCTAGGATGAAACATATTTAACGTGACATACACCTTATCTGCGACCAAGTGCTTCAAAAGACTCTGTAGATCCACTTCATTGTATCTCATGACCAAAATAGCTCTTAGAAATATAATATTACGTCATTATATTAAAAAAAATTAAATATTTAACTATTATGTTAAGTATTTAGGTGCCAAGATAAATGTTTTGCCGTCAATAAAAAATAGTTAGTTGTAAGGTTAAACATTTGGTTATCGGTTTAAGACATTTTTTAGTTGTCCGATCATGGATTTAGATGTTAGGTGCAAACTTAGTCTACAAGATAAACACTTAGTTCTTAAAAGAATCATTTAATTGCTACATTAGACATTTAGTTGCAAGTTAAATATTTAGTTATCGGGATACCAAAACTTTATAAAAATACATATTAATAACGATTTCTTTTGTTTTTATTTCGTTAAAAAAATATTGAGAGTCTTAGATTTTTTAATACTATTGTTTTCTTATTCTAAGGGTAATAATGTGATTCAATATCCTAATATATAATTAACATTTTTTATTATAACAAATTTGTACTCACATAATAACGTCAGAATATTAATAATTAACTATTGTAATATTATTCAAAATGATGAAAGGTTGCGAATGCTAAACTAAATATTATCAAATACAACAAGAGGATAAATTTTAGTGATACATGTGTGATTTCATAACAAGACTCGAGATGAAATTCTCGTGTTCCATGTGAGTTGATTTATAATCAAAGAGATAAAAAAAATTCATCTTGAAATTGAGATTTCTCATATGGTTATGAAACAACTTATTAGTAACCAACATACCATCTAAAATAGCAAATTATTATTTGATAACATATCATAGCATAATATGAGTTGAGTAGGAAACAATAGTGGTGTGTCTTGAAAAAGACAAGTTATACAAGATGATATTGATTTGCTTATAACAATAGAATATATAAATTATGATCCATATCAGTACATCATCATATAATTTTATTTAAAATCTAAGTTTATTTATTAATGGATGCATGCCAAATTCCCAAACATCATATGTGAAAGAAAATTAAAGATCACATAGATGACACGATGATAAACAAAATTGAAGAAATTTGAGCACGAGAATAATATGAAAGATACTTCTACAACATTACAAAGGTATAACATGAAATTGAAGAACTATATTTTACAAAAAAAATTGCAAAAAATAAAATGATATAGTATAAATAAAAAGATTCGTTATAATATACAATGTTATGTATGGTATTATGAAAACTATTTGAGTTTTAAAACTTAAATAGATTTTTCTAACATATTTTTATATTTACAAGGTTAGTAGGAGAATAATAGTTGATTTGGTAAGAACTTAGATTTTAAACTTGTAAACTTTTTCGAAGTTTAGACAATATCATAGAGTTTGGAGACAAATAATTACTTACTATTTAATCATTAGTTTTTTGTTTTTTACATATTTAATCATTAGTTTTTTGTTTGTTTACACGGTGGATAATGTAACCCTTTAAAATGAACAAAGCTATTAATGTTGTATATGCATAGGGTTGTATTTGAGACAAAATGATTGGGAATCGAAGATCAGGTCGGCTCGAGTTTGAATTATCTGTAATATGCTAATGTAGACCTAAAACATTTAAGTTCCACATTGTACACAACTATTTGAACAAAATTAACATGAAACACTTAAGTTTCATATTGTTTACAACTGGGCAATGGCCGATTATGAAACACTTAAGTCCATTAAAGTGAGACGATAGAAACAAGAAATTGACAAAAGATGTCGGTTAAATAGAAAAAAAGTGAATAGACCTAAAGATAGTTTCCATATCCCTTCACAGGAAATCTATATCTAAACTAATGAGAAATTTCCATACATATAGATATGAATGGCTTCATGATCATTTATTATTAGATTTTTTTTATTTATTAGAAAAGGAAAGTTTAAATAATATAAAATTTGTCCAAATATGTTTATACAAGATACTTCATATTTTATTTTATGAAAACATGAAGCGTATCTTTCAATATTATGGGGAGTGAATACATATGTCATTTATTTTTCAATTCATTATATACCACATATACTACAATATAACTTAATTTAAGTTATTCTTCTTTTGAATTGTAGATTTTTTGCAAATATATTAAATGAGTCTTAATTTTTATTTTTTAATAAATACAATAATTAAATTTTAAATTAATATAAAATCATAAAGAACTATTATTAACAATGTTAGCGTTTTATAAAAACAGATGTGTTCATCTCATATTTCATTATTATTTTATCAGATTTATAATGCTAACTAGACCCGGTCTGAAATGGAAAGCTTTACTAGACATTTTGTGTGTAAGAAGATGCAATGTAAGATTTTGCATATAAGTAGCTAGACCATGCTTTAGAGTAGATGGAAGATGCAAGATAAGACATAATGTACATGTATGAGATGCGAGATAAGACATAATGAATATGTTGAAATACAAGATATGTGTCAGATGCTAGATATGTGAAACCATACATAATGAACAATTTTTCAACATGTGAGACCAGCTGTAATGAAGATATGGGAAACCATAGATAATAAACATGTGCGAAACCATATACATATGAACAATACAAGACCAAACATAACTAATACATATGAGATGTGAGATCCGATTTGATGAATATATGCGAGATGTTAGATATGCGAGATCAAACATAATAAACATGTTCGAGATGTGAAACTAGTTATAGTGAAGATATGCAAAACCATACATGATGAAAATATGTGAAACACCAGAATAATACGAGACCAGATATAACGAATATACGTGACATGCGAGACGTCCCAATTAATGTATATCGTATATAATTACCCCAAGTGCGAGACAAAGTTAAAAAAATACATGCGAAGTGCAATACATGTGAAGAACAAAGCTTAAACCATGCAAAACCATATGAGACATGGTATTGATACACATGGAAGATGTGAGACGTGGTTGTTTTTTAACTTTGAACTGAATGATACCCAATAACCCAAAATAAGAGAAACTTAAAACAGTAAACAATAAGACTCCGGACCATATATTCGAACCAACTCACTAAAATACAACACATCAAATATAAAAAATAAGAGCTTTTCATACCCTCAAACTCTGGTTTATTGTAAAATTACAATACGAACGTATATTTATGTTCGAAACCTAACAAACAACCTATAATTATCGTTTTCAACACTTTGAAATTGAACCTAGACCATGGAACTTACAGAATGAATAAGAAAATTTACCTCGTTGTTTTCCGGTTAATTTATGGATTTAGATAGAAATGAGAGTTTAAGCTTGAGACGTTGAGAGGTAAGAGATCGGTTATGGATAATAAGCTTCAGAGAGAGGTTGAAATATTGAGGTCGCCTATTTATAGGTCTAAATATTGAGTGAGAGAGAGAGAGAGAAAATCCACCAAAATAATCATTTTTCATAAGAAATCCTACAATTTTGAATTTATCTGTTTGGTTCACTGATCTGGTATTCTGTTCTCTACATCATAGACATATAAACATATAAAATTTTCTTCTAGGATATTGGAATTCTGGTAAGAACTGGTGTTTTAAACTGATTTACAACCCGTGGAATAGAAGGCAACTTTAAGATTTAAAAGTTATTAGGTCGATGACAATACAACATATAATGCTCTTAAAAAAAACTACAAGAAAATCACTTATATCTACACTAAAACTTACAGATTCATAAAATATGTCCTACCATGTTTTATTCATGAACTCAAGAAATATGCCGGTACGTTTTATTCATAAACTGGAAAAAAAATCTCGCCTCTAAGAATAAAACAAAATTTACAATATATTTTCTGCATTTCACAAAAAACTAAATATTTCTTGCCTTTAACAAAACAAATATCAAAACCAAAAGACAAAATTGAGATTGGATAAACGATAAAACATGAAATCAAATAATCAAAACACTAAAAACAAGGTTTTATGAAATTTTTAAATTGATTTCTCACTCAAATCCATTGCTCAAATTAAAGTTTCTGTAAACAAGGTTTCAGATAAAAAGTGAAATCGAGTAATCAAAACTCCTAAAACATTAAAATAAAAACAAGGTTACACCTCTTAGCAAACGAATTATTCCGAATCAAATCAATTTTCTATTTCGAATCTAAAAACATAATATTTTCAAATAAAAAAATTGAAATCAAGTACCATAAACTAATAAATAACACCAGAATTATAAAAAAAATATCCCCCAAATTTTCAATTTAATTTGGATTAGAGTTTAAAAAATAGAGTTCTAAAAGAAAATAAGAATGATGTTTGAAAATATACGGTATTCGCCAAAAATAGGGAAAACAGTATTTTTAGACTGTCAAAAATAAAAATAATTTATTGGATATTTTTAATTTAATTCAATACATTATAGGCCAAAAAAAATTAGCTTCCACCAGTTTGGTCATTGAAGATAACATAAACAGCTTATTGGTCAATAACCCTAAATTTTATGAACGGTAAAACTTTTTCTGAGTATAGTTGTCCAATAACATCCCTCTATCTTAAGATGAAGTTTGTAAAAGTTAAACCAAACATCTACCATAGTATATAAGTTTGCATAATTTTATTAGACCGAGTAAATTAAAACTAAAAAACTGAATTGCGTGTTTTGGAACAAAATAATATATCTTGATATGATTAGATCATGTGTACAAAAACCACAATTTGTAAATAATAACAACAAAATCGTATTTTTCAATTCTTAAAAAGTTTCATAATATATCAAATTGGAAAAAAAAAATTATTTGTCTCTTCAATACAAACAATATAATGATCTCATTTATTTATTTTATTTTAAATCTCAACATATAATTATTACAAAACATATATAACAATATATAAAAAAACTCATAGAATAAGAAGAACGTGGATAGGATACAGTAACATGAGATTAATAAAAATGTTCTAAATGATCATAAATATTCAAATAAATGTGTTAATGGTCGCATTGTTTTTTGTATTACCTAAATAACCACCAACTTTAAACAAAATACCTAAATAGTTTTTTTTAAAGAATATCATTATTTTTAAAAAAATTACTACACATAACGAAACGCACAAACTATGTATTATTGAATATTGATACATAGTTTAATATGTTTCATCGGTTATCTTACATGTAGGATAACAATTTTAGTTCTTTCAATATAGATTCAAAGTAGATTCAAATTATTGTCTGGTTAAAAAGACTTATTATCATCATCTTTTGTGCATCTAATTGCAAATTATTGTAAAAGAAAAACATACAAAAAACAATATAAACATAATATTATTAAATTAATCATTTAGGACAACATCGTGCGCATCCTGACATGTCCACAGGACAACAACCACGTGTGCACCATTGCTCTGGAAATTTTTGATCGCCTATTGAATACGGTGTTTCCTCTATATGTATGTATATATATATATATATATATATATATATATATATATAGAGAGAGAGAGAGAGAGAGAATATTTAACAATAGAGTATAAAAACATAGTTATAAAAAAGTATTTGCAATAGTGACTCCATTTTATTATTTATAAAGTTCTTATTATGATAAGTTCGTCCAGTGGATAATAACCACTTAAGGTGCATATACTATACAAATTAGGTTTAGTGGATTATATGAAGGATTAGAACTTAGACGAGTAATCTGAGTCATAATATATTAGGCCTCGTAAACTTAATAGGTTATCCCAAAATATTGTAAGCTTAAGTCATTAGACTTGAGTTCTATGACTTATTGTGCTCGTATGCATGAGTTTTTACAGTACAGAGTCATCATTTGGTGACTTTATGGTGGAAGATACTCAGTGTTATTCGTGTGCTAACCAAAATATTATTATGATTCAAGACGGACAATCACTAACTTTAGACGGTAAGTAATATGTACCTTCATCTTATACTTTTTACTATTATGCATGATAGAATCTAAGTATTAGAGTTGAGTGAAATAATAAGTACATGTAATATTAGAATCATTATATGCATGATAATAATATGATCATAGCTCTTTAGTTTTTAATTTTTAACAAATTAAAAGATATGAAATGATGGGAAGCATGTTAGATTCAATTCCAAATATGTTTTGATTTTGCTTCAAGTCATAATTCATGATTTTTTTTTAATTCAATAATTTCATACACGAGTTTTGATAATTATATATTCCATATGTCATCTGTTGTTTGGAAATAATATTGTTTTTACAGTCTTTAAGGTTTGTGACAAAAAGCTCTAATATTGCCAAACTTTGAGAAAATCTTATATACAAGCCTAAGTCATAGTGGTAAATGAAATTTTTATGTGGTAAATTATGTCTTACTGTTTAGAGTGAGAAAATAGTTGTATCATCATGGTGAGCACATTTCTTATCCCGATAAAACTCAATCCAATGTTGTCACGATTGGGTATTTAAGTATTCTTGTAAAACCCTACTGTTTTTCTGAAATATTTTATATTACGAAACGTTTTCAAAATTTCAAAACCACATATTACTTTAATATAATACAAACTTTAAGATGCATAAGGTTATGTGTTGCATGCTAAAAGTGCTTAATATTTGAGTTTATAAATTGTTATTAAAGTGTTCATATCTTTTTAGATATCTCATATCCTAACAAGAAGTAATAACGTTAATACATCAATTAAGTCGATCATTATTAGATCTTTGATCTTAATGATGTATCTTAATATTTCTATACTGATGAGATGTAAACACGAATCACCAGTTGACATAAGGTTATGTTATACACAAATTACATGTAGACAATTCATATGACCAAACTTTGGAAATACCTTACCGAACTAAACATATCATCAAATTATATATATTGGTAAGTTATTTAGTAATAAGTTTTATGCATTCTCGTTATGACCGGTTATTTACATAAGTCGGTCTAAGGAAGAGTATGCTTACATGTGTCATGGGTAAACACATGTGCATGCTATGAATGTGACTTTAAGAATCGGAATGTTTATATGTAACAAGGCATTTGATGGTGAATGGTCTTATTCAAATTCATAAAATAAGAGAATTGTTCCAAAATAAACTATCTTATTTTCAGATATGATAGTGAACCAATATCGATTCTCTTAAGTGGTAAATTTTTACCCCTTGGGTGAGGCACACCCCCTATATCTAACGAGGTAAGACCAAACCGAGGAAGAGTTCGTTATCAGTTAGAAGCATAAGAATCTTTTGATGATTGGGTGATAAGACCAAGCCCCTTGGGTTAACACGCTCCTCACATTTGGTAAGCTAAAACCAAAACGAGAAGCAATTAATGATCAAACCAAGACAGAAGATGGGGAAGCTCACCAATCGGACTGGATTGAGACTCGAGCATTAACAGACAGAAGACAATAGGGATGTCAAGCAGGTAAGACGACATACTGAGGCTGGTCATCAATAAAATAATGATTCTCATAAATGTGCATCCTCAATATGAACAATTAATGAACGTGTGCAGTAATGACTTGAGTGATGCATAGTGTATTAAATGCCACTAAGGAACGTCTTAAGAGACAATTGTGTAATTAATAGTAGAGATATAAAAGAAAATTATCTTAAACCTGTATAAATAGGACTAGAAATAAATAAGAAAAACAAAATTTGGCTTGATTATAATTTTATTTCAAGATTAAAATAGTTTATTATTTTGGCATATATTTGTGAGGAATTTCTCATAACAAATTTGGTTCCGTCTGTAGGAACCATTCTGTCACGAAAACCTTAAGTCTCAAACTTTCTTATGGTGGTAATTACATATGGAATTGAAAGATAGATTCTAAAAACGAACCTCCCTAGAAGCAATCAGACGGTGAGCAACTCGTCGACCGTCGTGAACAACCCAGATACCAACCTAGTGTTGGGCCCCATAAACCAATTTGATGTCACCGCGAATGGTGTCTTGACTAGTGACGGCCTACACTATTTTTTCAGCAAATGTTCGGAAGCAGAGCTCCCCAAAAAATCGACCCATACCACGTGAAGGCCTCTGACGGAACGGGAGAACCAGAGAATCACTAGAGAAATTTTAAAACATAATGATGGTGTTCAACCCCGAAGATGTGATGTTGTGCCAAGAACTCTCCATGACACTTAAAGATAATGTTATGGATTGGTTTAATGGGTTTTCAAAAGGTTCAATTCGTGATTTCGTAGGTTTGTGGGTTTCTTTTAGAGACCGATTCGTCGGTAACAAATAACCAAACAAGAAAATTGACTTTATCACGAATTTATATTGTATGATATGGGAATCACTCAAGAAGTACATTAATATATTTTTCCATGCAATAAATTTCTTATTGGATCTGGAGGAGCGAGTGGCAGCAGCATCACTAAAGAGACGACTCAACATTGAGGGCCTTTTGTACACCAATCTTGTCAGATTTTTGGTGGAAAAGATGGGCGACATTATCGCACGAGCGAATCAATTTATCAGGTTTGATGAAGTGAAGAAAGGAGAATTATCATACCCTTCTAAATCTAAACCACAAGATTTTAAGACGTCTTCATCCAATCAGAGGCAGAACAACGACGTTGGGCGTAGTGAGAGCACGAGGGCCCCAGTCGGCAGGTGGATGGTTTCGTATCATAACAACTCGGTTGAAAGTTCACACCCCTAACAGAGAATATCTCCACCATCTATGATAGGACTAAAAGGCAAGCTAAATATCAGCCCCCGCCCAGCATGTTGGCTCATGATCATAAGAGATTTTATCGTCACTTTTATTCCTATCACAATGACCATGGTCATCCGACCGAATATTGATGGTAGGTCAAGGAAGAAATTCAACGAGTGATTGACCATATGGAGATGGTTGCGTTTATTAGGTGCAATGAGGATGAACGTCGAGACGATAGGATTAACGATGGTCAGATAGAATGAGGGTGGAAAAAGAGAAAGAGTGATAAGGGAAATCAACTAGAGCTGTCAATTTTGGACACGACTTGTAAACCCAACACGAACACGATCCGAAATTTTAGGGTTAGAGACCTGATATTTCAGACCCGATGAAATTAAGACACGACACGAACCCGACTCGAAAAAAAACGGGTCGGGTTCGGGTTGGGTTCGTGTCACCCGAAACTAACCTGTAAAACCCGAAAAGACCTGTAAACCCGAAACTAACCTGTATAACCTGAAAACACCCGTAAACCCGAAAAGACATGTGAAACCCGAAAAGACATGTAAACCCGAAACAGACCTGTAAAACCCAAAAGACATGTACACCTGTAAAATAAAATACTGAAAACACTTAATAAAATTTTATAAATAAAATAATATTATTTTAAAAATTTGACCTATAAATTAGAACATCAAAAATACTTATAAAACTTTATTAATGAAATAATTTTATTTTAAATTTAAAAAATATAAAATAAATAGTATATTTAAATAAGTATATGAGGGAGGACAAATAATGGTTCACATGTTTGCTATAAAGTTTTGAATTTTATTCTTCTTTCACGTATATTAATAAAGTTTTGAATCTTTCATCTTCTGTGTATATAGATTATAATATTATGAATAAAAAATGGAAATGATTTATTATTTAACAGTTTTTTTTTATCTCATTCGTGTGAGTTTGCTAGATTTATTAATAGATATTGAATGCATTCAATCTTGTTTTGTGGGATGAACCGATTTATAATTCTAGTGGTTATTTGTTAAGAAGTGACAACTTAGTGGTTATTTGATATTTCTAAAATTTATTTAATATATCTCATGTATTTTTTTCGTGTTTAGGTAAGATGGCAAACCCATCATCACCATATATTTTACGGTAAGATAACTTCACCGGTGATAGTAAAGCCGGTGTAAATATATGAAGTAAGCAAATCTTGACTTTATATAAATATAGTGGACTAATAAAATTTCAAAAGGGGATGTAGCTCAAATGGTAGAGCGCCCGCTTTGCATGCGGGAGGTACAGGGTTCGATCCCCTGCATCTCCATTTATTAAGTTTTGCCTTTACCCAAAATTCGTGTCAAACAGGTAGGTTTCGTGTCAAACAGGTCGGCTCCGGGTCCAACCTGTTTTTAACAGGTCGGGTTCGGGTCTTTGAACCTGACACGAATTTCGGGGTTCGTGTCGGGTTCGGGTCTTTGAACCTGACACGAATTTCGGGGTTCGTGTCGGGTTCGTGTCACAGGTTATAAAATTTCGGATTGGTCAAACCCGACACGAACGCGACTCGAAACCCGAAATTGACAGCCCTAAAATCAACAGTGGTTACTCACCATCTCCGATGAGAATATGCTGCCATGAGCAGACCCCTGCGTCCAGAAAGCAGCACAAGAAAATAATTTGAACTATTATCGGTCAATGGGTCTTCCTACCATAATTATTCGGACCTGGTGGCTGACTTGACGTTTGGTGACGATAATTTATGGAGAGTTTCCTCACACCATGAGGACACTCTGACCGTTTACTTTGACATTGGAGGAGTGACAGTTACACGTGTCTTGTTTGATGGTGGGAGTTTTATAAATATAATCTTCAATACAAGCTACGACAGGATGCTCAAGGTGTCTACGTACAAATCAACTAACTGGACGTTTGTCGGGTATGAGGGAAAATATTCCCAGAGCATGGGAGAGGAAAAATACCCATTATGGATAGCAAACCCAATGTTAGTAACAACGAAAAATGGACAATGGAGAATGTGGGTCGACTTCACCGACCTTAATCATGCTTACCCAAAATGCATTTTCACTTTTTTGTATTGATCAGTTGGTTGATACAATGTCTGGTTGCGAGTTATTTTTGTCTATGGACGCATATAGGGGGTACAAACAGATCTGGATGCATCCCACAGATGAGGAACACACAACATTCCACACATCATGTGATGAAAACCCTTTCTCTCTTTCATAGAAACGTTCTTCCGAGGAAACACAGATCTTAATAGGTGGTAAAGGTTGATGAGTCGGATCATACTTTGGAAAATATTCTCTAAGGTGTTTATATGTTTGTTATCAAATGATATTAAATTAGTTAAAGATGTTTATACCCATACTAAGAAACGATTTATGAAACTTGAGTTTGTTAATTATAAACAATTGATCAACAAGATTTCCACAATAAAATATAAGAAGAAAAACAAGATTCAAAAGTATATCATGGAATAATTTAATCCACTTCAAGCTTAAGTATCTTCAGGTTGACGTTTGTTGGGACATTACTAAAATAGACTATATGTTAATGTTTATTTTGTATTAAAGTAGTGTGTTTGAGACTACATATGACTGTCAAAATAAAAAATAAATCAATAATCATCTCATTTCAAATGGATTGCATGAATGAGAAAAATTAAGTTAGTAAGTTAAGGAATCCAACATAATAAATATATTTCTAAATAGCAAGAACAAGCCTAAGAGTTAGATCGTAAGAGGAAAATCCAAAAAATAATTTCAAGCAATGGAGATTCTTCCACTACAATGACCCAATATATTTTTAAAAGAATTATGGGAAATGGAAGACTTGGATAGTCAAGAATGGTAAGCTCTCATATGTGATATGTTAATAAGTTAATTTAGTATGAGTGTATTAAAATACATGGTAGATTGGTACAACACCAATCACTTATGTTTGTGTATATTTACATGATAAAATTTAAGAAATAATTCAATGATGACGCAATACCAACTACAAGAAAAAAAATCATATTGTTGTTAAGTAATAGAGACATTCAGATTATTATATGACGTTTGTATGTAAATTTTTTATTTTATTGTTGGTTCTATTTGTTTGTTTGCTAATGAATTCTATTATATGATAATCGATGAATTCGTACACATATTTTAGAATATAATAATTTTTACAATTTGAAAATTATTATAAAGTGTAGTTAAATAATACAAATAATTATATTCAAATCTAAACATTAAAATACCTTTGGCATAAGCGTTTAAATCATATCTTTGAAAAAAAAAATTACAAACTATTTACTGAAGGCTTTTTTAACTCATTTGGTTATTATGTAATAAAGTGAAACCAGCCAAACATAAAAAGATTGATGCTTATTATGTAAAAAAAATTAAATTTGATTTATACTACAAAAATATTTTTTCATTCGTAGATGACACTTCATGATATTGTTTGGTTATGTGCCTTCTTTTTATTTATATTTATATATATATATATATATGAAGGTTATCATTATTCAACTTACTTTCTTTTGTTGTGATAACAGAGATACCATGCATACTGCAAAGAATTGTGTTTTTCATGAAAAGACGAAACAACTTGAATTTGATTGTTATTTTACTCGCCACCATCTTATACTCGACATCATCTATTTTTATATGTCCTACCAGCTTTGTAGGTTGTTAATATATACACGAAGATCCATTTAACATTTCGATTTTATTTTATATACCAAAAGTTCTCAATGTTTATAAATATTATATTGTGAGTTTGAAGAATGTTAACGGTATAGCCTGTTAGCTATTGGACTACCAATCTATTAGGTTATTATGTTAAAAAAATTCTAGAGATTCTATTTGTGGTGTATTAGTTCTTTTGAAGATACACTTTTTTAATTAGTAAACCTAGTCTTCTCTTGTTTATTTCGATTATCGTTATACATGCTTATAGTTTATCAAAATTAAATTCAAATTTCGAAATAATAATAAACTAGTGTTATACGTTTTAAAAAATAAACATCAAATTTACGCATGTAAAAAAAATACAAGATTGAGTATTTATTTTACAACAACTCCAACATATTTTCATTAGACGGTTGGATTCAAGTTTTGGCTTTCTTTTTTAATGGTCCAAATCTACCGGTTTGTCCCAATATACAACCTTATATTCCTAATAAAATGATAAAATTCAAATTTAGCTAATGGTACAAAATTCTTGTGTGTATCAGACTTCTTCTAAATCACACAAAATTAATAATAATAATAATAATAATAATAATAATAATAATAATAATAATAATAATAATAATAATAATAATGCACAATTGAGTTTTCGGACGATATGTTTCGGTAAGAAAAATTTTGTATTCTCTTCGGAACTTATAAAGTGATGAAATGTGATGTTATTCTTACCAGGGCAACACTTGGTACATATCGAGCTCCTGCATTGGCCGCAACAGCCAGTATCATCGCATCCACACTTTGCCGGTTTTCCTTCTTTCATTGCATCGACTGTATATTAATTACCATAACATATTGATCATACCCCTGATGTCATATATAATCAGAAAACAGAAAAAGGAAGCTAAAAGGGTAGAGAAATCATAACTAACATCGAGTCTTATATTTGGATGGCCGGGCCATGGAAGTTGCAGTGCAAAGCGAAAGCAAGAGAGCAAGTATCACAAAAACCTTGAGACTCATCATTACTCCTGGTTCAAGAAATTATGATATTTTTCTTTTTGAAGGTTTTGGTTCTTTTTACTTACTCATTACTAAATTTCAAACCTTATCTTATCTCTTCACTTGAGAAGTTTGTGTCCTTTTCCCTTTCCAGATATTTTATCTATGTATGGATAATGGTCTCAATCTATATTAAAATAATGAAAGACTTACTAACAAATATGTGAAATTTGAAATTTATCGAAACCATCTCCATCTAAATGCTTTCAATAATATTTATTCAACGTAAAAAATTTATATCTTTTATATTTTGAATTTAAAAAAAAAATCGTAAAACACACATTTTTGGTTTAAAAAACGAAGAACGAAATCTATAAGTAATATTTTTGTGGAGAATTATTTTTTCTAAACCTATTTCGTATCCTAAATACAAGATTTTTTTAGAAAACAAAATTTAGTACAAAGATACACATATTTTTGCAATTACAAAAAAGTTAATTGTTTCGCACCTAATTAACACTTATTTTCACAAAACAAGTTTTTGTTTTTGTTTTTTCACACAATTAGACTTATTTAGCAATTAATGCACTATTTCCACAATTATTTTCTTTTTATTTTTCCACTTTATTTGTACACAATTTCGCACTTGGAATACAGTTGTTTTTTCGCACCCTAATTACACGTAATTTTGTACCTAGAATGCAATTGTTTTTTTTTCTCACCTCAATTACATGTAATTCCGGAACTGAAACACAATTGCTTTCCGAAACTAATTTTGCACCCTATTTACATGTATTTTTGCTCTCATACGCAATCAAAAATCTATAATAAAAAAAACGGCTTTTTCAACAGAAAAATGCACAGATTTTTCCGACTACAAAAAAAATTAGTTGTTTCGCACCCAATTAACACTTATTTTCACAAAACAAGTTTTTATTTTGTTTTTTTTTCACACAATCAATCTTATTTAGAAAGCAATGTCTTATTTCCACAACTATTTTCTTCTTATTTTCGCACCACATTCGTACGTAACTTCGCACTTATAACACAATTGTTTTTTCGCAACATGTTCGCACCCTAGCTACACGTAGTTATGCACTTGAACAAAGTTGCTTATTAGCACCCCAATTACATGTAATTCTACAACTAGAACACATTATTTTTTAAGATAAATATAGCATTCCAATTACACGTATTTTTGCACCTAGACGCAGTCCGATTTTAAAAAAAAATCAACACAATAATGCACATAATTTTGCAACTACAAAAAGGCTAAATATTTCACACCAAATTAACATTTATTTTCACAAGTTTGTATTTTATTTTTTCACGCAGTCAAACTAATTTTTAGCAACTTGATTTGAGGTTTTCAAAAGCTTGATTTGCATCGAATTCGTAAAATGATAATAAAACAAAAAATAAAAATAGATTTTCACCTTGTTTTGTTTCCCTTTGAGGTTTTCAAAAGCTTGATTTGCATCTTCGAATTTTTGAAGATGAGAAGAGCAGAATAGCTTCTTCTTTTAGGATTTTTAGATGGTCGTCAGTGAACGAAAAAACAAATAACAGTTATGGACATACAAAGAAAATGAATGGTGTAAGAACAAGAAAAAGGATGATGCACGATACGTGCGTGCATCTAGATGTTCTAGCACGAGGTGCGAGATTTTGTTTCAAGAATCATAGTTGCCTCTAATTTCTATGTCCTCAAATAATAGACCAAATTTAACAAAAATACAGTCAAATCGTAAATATGCAACTAACATAAACTACAGAATTAAGTTGTAATTAAAAAACAACTACAAGTATATAAAAAATAGATTTTTCATACAGAATATTCAACTCTAAATATCAATAAAAGTATATACCGAAATTGTAAAAAACATTATACCAATGCATAAACATTATATACCTTAACAAAGTTGTAGAGTCGAATTTCAAAAATTTAATTTTTTAAAGTAGACAGTTTGAGAGATTTAAGGTTTGAGTATAGAGTTTTGTTGTTCCTTTTAGAAAAAATGGGTTTTATATCAATGGTAATTCTATAAATAATGGAGGTCGTGTTCTAACAAAATCGGATCTGGATCGAACTGAGTTTTGTTCCAACAAAAATAGATGTTGTTTCAGCCCAACCCTTGGTATATTCACCTAAAATAATATGTAAATAATATGTATTTATTATGTAAAACAAAACACACTCTCCTTTACTATTTTAGAATTTAAATCTTATCATTTTACATTTAAACATAATCACCATTTTAAAATAATTATAAGAATTTTTTTATTAAAAAAATTAAAAAATCAGTATTTTTAAAATTGTAATTCGAAAAAAAAACATTTAAACATAATAAGGGTTGTAATCTTGTTTTTCTTTAGTCTAGTTTATCATTGTTTTATGTTTTGTATTAATAGAAATCTAAACTGTGTAATAAGGGTTAACCAAAGAGCAAATTTTATATTCGGTCCAAGTGATAATTAAATTTTTGGGTGAATGAAAGTGAAAATTTGTAATTCGGTTTTAGAATTCTTTACGTGGTCCTAGTGAGAATTTAAAATTCGGTCCGCATTTTAATTCATAATTTAAGGTCATTTTAAAAAAATGTCTCAATACGCAACGTGAACTACGAATTAAGGATTAAACAAAATGTGAATCATAAAATAAGAGTTATACAAATTTATAAATCGTGAATTAAAGGTGAGATAAAATACAAACGGATAACTCCGAACTAAGCGATATACAATTGTTGTAATAAAAGTTAAACATAATTTAAATCGCAAACCAAAAGTTAATTAATATAGTACAAAAAATAACCAAATAAAAAAAACATCAATCATAAATCTAGTTTTGTTCTTGTTAAAATATAGTATCAAGTGTATGCTCGAATATTTTTTAGATTACATATTTAACTATTAATTTTTAAATTTAAATTATAAATAGCATCAATTATAAATCTAATTTTGTTCTTCTTTAAAACATAAAATCAACCGTATATTCGAATATTTTTTAGATTACATATTTAACTATTATTTTTAAAATTTAAATTATAAATAAAAATATGAATAAAAGTACGTGTGAACTTTTTATATTATTCAAGAGTATATTTAGTAGGATATATGCTCCAAATACTTTTCAATAATTTTATGTTTAACAATGCAATTAATTCAATTTCATATGAAAAAAATAACCTCATTCGAGAGTACAATTAGTAGGATATATGATCCAAATATTCACTAGCTTAAGGATACTGTCTTGAGGATTTTCAAACTCCAATAATTATGGTTGTTCATTTAGTATAATTTTACAATAGTTCTTAGCCTTACCAATTTGTATTTGATATCTAATCCAAATACCTTCATCTAAAATACCATGAGTCTATTTTGTTTCTCTATTTTTTTTAAATAATTAGGGAAACATTTGGAGTTTTTGTCTCTATTTTTCAACCAACTAATTGTATTTTTTTGTTCCCAAAAGGTTTCCTCTCTGGCCAATAATTGTAAATGTGGCTTTAGTTTTAGAGTATTTGAGTTTATCTTAGAGGTTTGATTTGTTTCAAAACAGTGTTCTAGGTATTGGACATCTTCTTGTGATTTAGCTATAGCTTCAAAGTCGTTCCCAAATATATTCAAGTTTCGGTCTTTTAGCTTGTAATTGAGTCTTTTTAGTTTGCTCTAAAAACATGAATTGGATAGCCAAATATTTCCTCATTCTACATTTGTTCCACAACCTTTAGAAAATCTGGATGGTGAGCCCACATGTTCAAGAATTTAAAGGTAATTTAGTGTGGTGCTTTCTAGTATAAGTATTTGTTAATAGGGGAGTGGTATGAGCCAATCATGGCTACATGATTGAATTTCGTTGTGTTAAAATAGTATAGCTACGCAGAATTATATAGAACATGGTCTAATATTTTCCATTTGTGATTATTTGACCAAGCAAACCTTATTCCTGTAAAATCATTATCATTTAGTGAGCAGTGTTGTATTTTGTTGTTAAAATCATCAATGCTTCTTTGGCATAAGTTTGAGCAAGATAATTTCTCTTGTGAATTAGTAATAGCATTGAAATATTCCATAATGATCCAATGCTTAGTGTGATATGTTATATATTTTAGGTCATTCCATAAAACTTCTCTTAACTTCTTAGTTTGTTAGCATATATTACTGTCATTAGGAAGGATTGTCAAATGATGTGTGACAAACATTTAAGTGTATGAATTTCTCATGATATGAGAAAATTTCTACCTTTAACTCATTTTGCCAAAAAAAATCTAAATCTTGTAAAAATAATTGGCAAAGCATTGTTAAAAACCAAGTTTTCTTGAATTGTGATGAGGTAAAATTTAACAACTCTTTTTAATAAAATGAGTTTTCCAATTGTTGTTTTATTGCACATTCCCCTCACATTCAATCTTGAATTGTTATGTTTTAGTGATATTTAAACCATCTAAAAGTAAAAGATGAAATGACAAATCAATAGATTCAAAAGCATCTATATTTCTACATTAGTTTCTTCTCAATATAATGTTACTATTTCATCAACTTCGTTGAGGTTTGATTTGCTTTTGTGGCTTGAGTTTTCTAGTGTCATGTGAGCTTGAGTAGGCATATTGTGTTTTGATCTTTTACAATGGTGACTTTTATTTTTGGGACCCGAAATTAAACTGGCAAGGATAGGAATTCGGTATTCTATACTTTAGTGGAGTTTGATTTTTTTTACTATTTGGTTAATCTTCCCGAAACATCGGGCTTTTGTGATATATTTCTTAAGGGGAGGAAGGTTCTCATAATTATAGTATATGTTTGAAAATGCGGTCTCATGTTTCTAACCGCTATTACCAGTGTTAGAGCTATTTTTTTCTAATTGTAAGTATTTAGTTTATGTTGGTAGTAAAAATTTACTTACCTCGTATACGTCCCTTCATTCCCTTCTGATTAGCATTGTGTTAACTGCATAATGCGAGACCGTCAAGTATAGGTTCAAAAAATTTCATCGTCGCATGTTAGAGTCTATTATAATATTCTTACTATTTTTAGTATTTGTAATAATGGTTGACATTTTTCTAAAAATTGCAAAAAAAAATCGTATTTTTTGTTTTAATTTTAAACTCGTGTCTAAGATTTCTAAAATATTGGGCAAGGAATGTCAGATTTTTTTTCTTCGTGTAGGTTTGATACCAACGTGCCATCAATATAGGATTATAAGTTCTACTTATTTGAGTTGTGAGGATCCTATTTATCAACCTCTGATAGGTTTCTCCTGCATTTTCAAATCTTAAGGGCATTATTTTGTTGCAATATAGCCCTCTTTTAGTAATGAACTCCAGTTGTGTTCTTCATCTTCCTCTATTATTTAGATTTCATTATATCTTGAGATCAAATCGTGTTGTTCTACCAAATTTTATGATTTTTCCTTTGTTATTGAATATTTGCATCTATGTTTTCTCGGCTGCATCAACTGAGTGCTTTGGGGGTTTTACCTCCTCGAGATGATGCCATTTTGTTTGATGTTATTGCTCACCTTCCAAGGTCTTCTATGAGTCGTATTAAGATTTTTTTTATTTTGTATCATGATGACGTGGAGGAAATAAAAGAAGAAGAAACTTATTTAAAATTTAAGGTATATGAGGCTTTATATAAAATCTGCTCAAAATTTAAATTAAAATATAAGGAAATAAAATAAAATCTTAATACAATTAGATTTGATTTAAATAACATAATATATTTGAATAAAATAAAATAAAATTAAAAAGGTTGTGTTTGGACTTTCTGGGCTACACCATTCTCCCCTGGTTGACAAAAAATTGTTCTCAAATTCACAGCACCATCACCATCAACCACCAAAAAAAATATTTTATTTTTTTTAATTGTTACATTGGGAATAATAATTGTGGACCTTATTGGAATAAAATAATTATTCTTGAGTGTTCCTTAGTAAAAGTCACATTGAAGTCATAAAGTTGGTTTCGAATGCCTTTTCATAGCCTGAAAACAAAACCCCATGTCTAGTTGATGAAAAATATTGGGTTCGAAAACCGCTACATAGCCTGAGACATCATCTCGATAAGCAAGTTTTACCTTGATCCGATGATTGGTAGCCAATTTAAACTCCTTTTGTAACTGGTCAATACAATCATCTATCAAAACGCCTGGTGTGTCCCCGCATACCAAACGATCTTCGAGATCTTTATGGTCATAAATGTCGTTCTCTTTTTTATATCTTGAATCAGATGAAATTAGGATTCAGATTCATGCTTGCCCCATAACAGGAACTGAAGCTCTGATACTAAACTGATGACGCGACGGAAATAGAAGAAGAAGCAACGATAGATGAAACTCTAATTCAATGGTAATATGATGAAACCCTAATCTAGGGGTAACAAAGACTAAAATTTTCAGATATAAAAAATATATTATTCCAAAAACATATTTAAAATTTAAGGTATGTGAGGCTTTATATAAGAGCTGCTCAAAACCCTAAATTAAATATACTAGTAAATAAAATAAATATTTAAAATCAAATCAAATCTTAATACAATTAGATTTGATTTAAATAACATAAGATATTTGAATAAAATAAAATAAAATTTAAAAGGTTGTGTTTGGACTTTATGGGCTACATCATGTCATCAGAAGTGTCAATTTCAATATTTCATATCTTTTTTGTATAAGATGTTTGTTGAGCTTTAATTGTCGATCTTTACTCTACTAATTTCAACTTTTACCAACTCCACTATTATCAGTACGATACTATCCTTTGAAAAATCTATTTTCTTAGGTCATCATCTTTTCCCTGATATTTTTGTGATTTCATAGTAAGGATCTCCTTCATAAATTACTCTGATTCTTTTTATAAATAGGTATGGGTTCAAGTAATAACCTTCCTCTTTACATATTTCCAAAATATTTTGAGATTTATTTATTAGTCTCATATTACTATTTTACTACTTCAATATTTTTATTTTTATGCACCATTAACGCTTTATGAGATTAAGCTAGCCTTCGTAGAGGAGTTGGAAAATTATTGCTTATATTGATGAATCATGAGCTTGCGAGTGTTAAGGGAGGACTATATTTTCATCCCAAACTTACTGCATTTTATTTGTATGAGGGGTCTTTAAACTCCGCGAAGTGTTGAGAACTACGTATTTTATCAAATATGTATATTTTTTTTATTGAGCTTCGTCACTCTTAATACATTAAATTATTTTTTGTTTGACTTTTATTTTATCAATATTAATTTTTGGTTTTTTTAACCTATCGATTGCATAGCATTGTTCGACTGGTAAGCTGAATGAACATTTAATTAAAAAGTATATATGAATAAAATATTAAAATACTTAGTTTTTTTTCAGAGTCGGTGTGATATTTGTTACAGAATCGTATATAAAGACATATCAAACTTTTTTTGTCCACGCTAGAATTTCTAGTCATGTTGTTTGTTTGGATTATACGGATTCGGACAGAATATGAATACTATATATCTAAATAATACACGATATATAACTTTAATATCTAATATATTTTTAAATAAAAATAATAAGGACGTAAACTCGTAAGCTACCGAGGTTAGGGATAATCGTCCAAATCTTATTGTGTACAAAAAAGTCGCCCTGCTGCCGGCGGGTTGGGTCTTGCTCAGTAGTTAAGTGTTTTCCTTTCGCGGTGGATTATGATCAAGCGGTTAAGTCGTTGTTTTTCTCTCGGATAAATTTGGATTCGAGTAGTAGTTGGTTATATTTTTTATATACCTAGATGTAGGCATTCTGTTCGGGTCAGTTTTCGGTTTTTATAACAATATAATAATTATTTAGAAATCTAATATAATTCGATTGTGTATGAATATTTTAAAAAACAAATTATCATAATGTTGTATTTTACCAATTACTAATAACTATAATACTTGTATGGTATGAATCATACGTATGATGTTACTTCATCTATAAAAATAAAATAAATACTTTTCAAATAAATCATCATATAGTTAAATTTATATATAGTATTTATATTTATAAAAATAACCAAAATTTTGTAATATCCATTCGGTTATCGGTTCGGTTATAATTAAACTAGAATCGTTTGGGTATTAGATAAGAATCCAAATCGAACAAAATCTTTTATTTCGGTTTGGTTCTTTGGTTGTCGAACTGAATGCCTTATGAGACCTATTTTTTAACTTTGTGCTTCGGACCTATTGTTTTGTTTTATTTGTTCTCATCACGAAAATCCAACTTTTTTTCCCGGTTCTAATATTTTAGCCAATTAAACCTCCACTTTAGCACTATGAGCTTTTATCATTTTTTTTGTTTTGGTTTGTTCTACCATTTCATGCTTCGCAACAAGTTAAACAACATTTAAGGTTTGGTTGAAACCATCCTTTTTTCTCCCATATTTGCATATTCCGACTTATTGAACTATGATAATATTTTGATGGTTCCAAACACGGTTTTAGGTGCATCCAAAGTTAACTGATAACACATCAAATGCTACAACTTGTAACCGAAGCTAGATCTGTACCAAAGTTTTCACTTGGAGCAGCTGATGTTAATGCTGAAACATGAGTACCACAACCTAAGAGAGGAAAATAGAGTGTGGATCAAACAGTAAGAAAACCAATCAGGGCTTTCACCAAAGAAAAGAAGACTGCTTAAGTGACTTCACCAATGAACCCAACTACATTATACTTTAAGCATAACCAAATAAAATCCCACTTATCAAAGTATGAGTTCATACACTGAGTTCATACATGAAGGATCCCAACTCTTCTCACATTATAAAAAACAAAAGTTTTACATAATTATGTTACACGTGTGAGTATGGTACAAATTTGTTACATTGTGGTTAAGATCGTACAGTTATATAGCAATCCATATGTAATATTTTTCCACTATTCAATGTTGTAACAAACTTTCTCTAGTCCTATATATGGAGGCACTTACATAGTGTAATTAAGTGTGTGAGAGATACAAAGAATAATACAAACAACTTTATGAATACTAAAATACACATTTCTTTTAAAGTTCTAACTTGGTATTGGAGCAAGTTGTTACCTTCAATGGCTAATCAAGATTTCTCTCTGTCATTTGAGACGAACGTTATTGTTACCTACACCATTAACATCCTCAACAACAACAATAGTGACTTGAAGAAAGGAAACATTAGTGCCTTCAACCTTGTAAAACTAGACAGGAACAACTACCTACTATGGAAATCAATAATTAGTGGCCTTGGTAAATCGTTTTGGCCAACGTATTAGCCTTCATTCTTGTCTTCATGGTAAAAACAACGTCTCAGTCATCATTAAAAATAGAGAATAGAATTGGTCGATCATCATGCGACATGGGCGTCGAATTCATATTCAACACTTAAGCGACATTAGGAATGATATCAACCAAGGCCCTTCTCCTTCCAATGATGAAGATGAGTTCATATGGATCTCCAATAGTAACAATGGTATTTTTTACCATTAGTAACACATACAACGCCATTCGAGCTCCCATTGTTACTGTCAACTAGGCAACTCTAGTCTGCAATAAGTTCAACATCCCCAAATACTCTTTCATCACTTGGTTTTCCATCCATGACAAACTAACCACCAGAGATAAGCTCTTTGTTTGGGGTTACCCCACTAGTCCTCCATGTGCATTTTGTGGCATCAACCAAGAATCAGTGGACCACATCTTTATGTGCTGCACCTATGCCTTGCAACTTTGGGATTTTGTTACCCAACATCTCAATATGAGATCCATCGCATCTTGCTGGCATGATTGGATCAACATCGCATCAACTTGGAACTCGAGCCAAATAGGGTTAAGGCACCATAGAAGAGTCGCCTTCTACGTTTTAATATACCACATATGAAATAAAAGAAATTACAGAATATTCCAGAGTACCGACTCCATCTGCTCAGCACTTTGGGTATACAATCATCAATGATATTTGATATAGATTCCATGGCACCAAGCATCCCTTGGATACCCTTCGATAGACATACCAGTTATAGACAGCTAGGTCGTTCAACTGTAATTTTTGTAGTGCATTTATGATTAATCTAATCATGATGTACCTTCAATTCCAGGAAATGCAATGAAGTACTTGTAAACCTTATTTGTTTTCCTATATTTTACCTTTTTATACCCAAAAAACAATGGTGCTACCAATCATTCAAGGAAATCAACTTGGTTATTTCATCACAAGTGAGGAACCATGTCCTCTTAAACTGGTCAATGACACTACTGGAAATGTCATTAAGAATCCTAAATATAAAATATAGGTGGATCAAGACTAACTACTTTTGGGCTGGATATATAGCCTATGACCTCATATATTGCTTCCCAACTAATTGAGGAAAATAAAGCAAAAGGATTGTGGGATGTTGTATCCAGACTCTCTAGTACACAGAATAGATCTAGAGTAAATTATATCAAATTTGAGTTCAAAAGAGCTCGAAAGGGAAACAAATCTATGGAGGACTATCTAAACACTATGAAAACCTAGCTGACAACCTAAGTCTAGCTGGGTATCCTCTAAAATTGGATCATCTAGTGTCAGACATACTCAATTAAATGGATATTGAATATAATCCTATAAATGTTAGTCTAGCAGAAAGAGATGCAACTAACTGGAACTATATACAATCTAATCTGCTCACATATGAGAGCAAACTTGACTAACTAAACAAGCTAAATTATGGCATTGCTAGTCTCAACAGTGCGCCTGCAAATTTTGCCTCTATTAAATGAAGATCTTAAATATTAAAAGAAACTCAATGAATAACTACACAAACAACTACAGAACACAAAAAAAATTCAGAGACAGAGTTTCTCAAGGAAGGTTCAACAACTTTAAAGGTAGAACCTATTATAAAATAGGAATAGTTAGTATATACACCATGCCAAATAAACCCACCTGCCAAGTTTGTGTCACATATGGTCATTCATGAGCCTATTGTTACTACATGGATGACTTGATTGTAATGGGAAATCTTACCAACACTCAAAACAAAGGAGAATATGAACCAAATGCTTTTCTTGCAACAAAATATCTACAAACAGATGGTGCTTGGTATCTAGATAGTGGAACTACCCATCGTGTCACATGAGCTCTGAATATACTAGATCAGAAGGATGAGTACTATGGTAAGAATACTATAACTATGGGCAATCCTCACAAGCTAAATATATAAATTGTAGGAACATCTCCCCTAAAAACATTTCATAACAAAACTCTAGCACTAAATAACATCCTCTATGCACCAAATATTAACAAAAAACTTTTATCAGTTCATCAACTTACCTTATCTAACCCTATTTTTGTTGAGTTTCATCTAAATGGTTATTTGGTTAAGGACAAGATTACATGGATATTACTACTCACAAAGACAACTATGCATGGTCTTTAAAAGCTGGAAGATGTAGTTCATGCTAATCAGTATAGGAAAATTGGTCCAAGTATTTTCCCTAACATTTTCAACATTTCTGTTTTGCCTCAGGATAAGGTCACTCTTTCTAAACATGTATCTTCTATAGAAGATTACTGGCATATGTGTCTGGGCCATCTTTCTCGTAGAATACTTTCTCTATTTCTCAAGCAATTTAATCAATCTTTAAAAAAATTAAATGTAAACTTTTGTGATTCATGTCAATATGGAATTTTACATGTTTTTCCACATACTAAGTCTGAGAAACAATATGCCCATGTTTTGGATTCGATACATTCAGATGTATCGGGACTAGCCCCTGATACTTTCTAAATAAGTTTTTAGTTTTATATTATGTTTGTTGATGACTAGACTAGGTTCGCATGGCTATATCCATTAAAATATAAAGGTGATGCCCTGTAAACTTTTAAAGACTTCAATTGTTTATTGAAAATCAATTTGGGAAAAAATTAAAAGGTTTCAATCTGATTGAAGATGTGAATTCAAAGCTTTTTCTACTCTAGCAAAGAAGTGTGGAATCTGATTTTAACCTCTTGCCCTCACACATCTTCTTAGAATAACATATCTGAGAGGAAACATAAACATGTTGTCGAAATAGGTCTCACACTCCTAGCTCAGGCCAAGCTATTCTACTATTTTTAGGAATATTTTTTTATGAGTGCTACCTATTTGATCAACAGACTTCCTACAATAGTCTTACAAAACTTGTCACTTTTTGAAAAACTTATTCAAATCAAACCAAACTGTTCTTTTTTAAAGTTTTCAAGTTTTCATGCTTCCCATATCTAAGACCATACTAACCACAAAAATTTCAGTTTCATTCAACAAAAATGTATCTTTCTAGTTTAAAGTGGCACACACAAATGATACAAGTACTTAAGTTCCATATGAAGATTATCCATTTCTAGATATGTAACTTTTAACAAAAAATACTTTCATTAGACTACATGTTTTTCAAACACCGTAAATCCCTACCTAAATATGTTACTGACTGGCAACCTATGTTTTGAGGACAATTAGCATCTACTGGCATTGTTCCTACCGCATGACCAGCCTATGTCTCTTGTTAGTGACTCACACCTACATATACAGTTTAACATTCAACAAACAACACAGCAAATCAGCCACAACCACATATTGCACCTTGCAATCAACAACCAAACAACTTCCAGTCTACACCACAAAATTCACCACTTACTTCACAAAATATATCTCAGTCATCACACGGAGAATATACACCAAACATAGTCATTGACCCACAATTACTACAAATCACATAATAGACACAACTATATAATTCATACGACAAGACTACCATAGCAAAACATGGCATATACAAATCAAAATAACCCTACACTGGCCTAACCATTTCCCCGATAGTAATCCTACTAGAATCTACAAAAAAAATTGATGTTATCAAAAATCCTAATCGGGCTCAAGCTATCCAAGTAGAGTATGTTGCTCTTGTCAAGAATAACACTTGGACTTTTGTTCTCTAGAATTCCTATATGAATATAGTGGGCTGTAAATGGGCCTATAAAGTTAACCATAATTTTGATGGGTATATTGATAGATACAAATCACGTCTGGTTGCCAAGGTTTTTCATCAGACGCCATTTGTTGATTTCACATAAACCTTTATCCATACGATAAAGCCTTCTACAATCAGATTGGTCATGATTCTAGTAGTCTCAAAGGATTAGGAAGTTCTTTAACTAGACATTAACAATGCTTTCCTAAATTTTGAGGTCACTCAGAACCTATATATGGATCAACCTAAAAGATTTGCGGACCCCCGAGAACTTGTCTCGTGTCTGTAAACTTCACAAGGCCTTACATGGACTCAAACAAGCCTCAAGGTCCTGATACTCAAAACTAAGGCATACTCTAATTCTGTGGGGCTTTACAAACTCTTAGGCTGACAGATCAATGTTTTTCTATATGTTCATATTGGTTATCCTTATTTTACTAGTCTACATGGATGATATTATCATTACATGAAACAACGTTGATCACCCACAAATATTTATCAACAAACTCAGCCTAATGTTTGCTCCAAAGGGTCTGGGCAGCCTATAATACTTCTTAGGCATATGTGTGACGAGGATCTACGGTTTTTTACCTAATTCAGCAAGCATACATCGTGAATTTAGTAGAAAATAAAGTGTTTACCTAAGCAAATCCATACAATACTCATATGCATGATTCTCCTGCCATCTCTCTCACTGATGGAACTTCTATCATGCAACCAACACTTATTAGGTTACCTGCAATATCTTCTTCACACAAGAGTTGACAGTGTATTTAATGTTAACAAACTCCATCAGTATCAAAAAAATAGTTATGCAATACTTATCTAGGATCTCAAATCTTGGTATTCACATCAAGCTCAACATTGATCTTCATCTTAGTGGATTTAACAATGATGACTATGCATCTTCTATTAATGACAGATGATCTATGGGTGGTTACTATATATATTTTTAGGATACTATTTCTCATGTTTTCAAAGAAACAACAGGTGTTGGCACAATCAAGCATTGAGTCTGAATATCATGCTCTTAAAAATCTATCTGTTGAACTTATTTGGCTTCAAGTTATCCTTCAAAAACTCAAGTTTCCTCTCTCTCAATCTCCAATAATTTGGTATGATAATCTAGGATCCAACTAGCTTGCCTCAAATCCAGTATTTCATGCTCGAACAAAGCACATCGAGCTGTAGATTCACTTCATACGCGATAAGATAATCCAAGGAAAGCTCGATATCAGACATGTTCCATCGCATGACTAAATAACCGATCTTTTGACCAAGCCTCTTCCTCAGACTTATTTTTTTTTCTTAGGGACAAACTCGAGTTATCAGAGACAACCCTTCATCTGGTGGGGAAAGTAAACTAGAACGCTTTATCTTGATAATCATATCCACTATAATTTGTCTCTTAGTTTTTATTGCATTATTATAAGCTTAAAATTATATTTCCTGATGATATATTAAATCGACAGTTTTGCAGTGATTAAAGGCTTCAAGCTCTTATGATTGTCGGTAAAGGAAGTGGTAATGGTGAATTAGACCACATTACTAGATCAACGTTTTCTTTGACGGATCAAGAGATTGTCGATTACTATTGGATTATTATCTTCTTTGCATTATTATTTTATTTCTCCTTGTTGTACCTCGTGGCTGGTATTGATTCTGCTTTTATTTATAATTATTATTAAGAGACCCACAAGTTTTTTCTTTCTCAATGAGAAACCATTATTAACAGATACAAAGTTTGATTAAGTACCACCACTAAAGACCTATATTGTTGCCGACATAATAACTTTGCATCTCGTAATCAAGAAATTGATGGAGATAATAAATTTCCCTGGCTAATAATTCCCCTGAATAAAAGTTTTTATTGTTTTTCATTTGGCAAAACTGAATTTTTTATTTACATAGGTTTAAGGATCAATGAATGCCTTTTAAACCGTTGCGAGCTCATATTCGTTGTGTTTTTACTATCGTTAAATCGTCGGTTCTACTTTGGCTCTCGCTCACTCACTGATTTAGCCACCTTAAAGAGTCAATTTCTAGTTGCAACTATAATGTTATGGTTTGATTTCTTTGAATAATTTATTTTCAATGAAAATCAGTTATGTTTTGAAATCTTTTATTCTTCTGTTACAATGACATTTTTTTTATTTTTTTATTGGGGATCTTTGGCCAGACATATTAATTTAGACCCAATATTTTAGATAGACGTCCGAGTGTGCTAGTAGTTGTCATTAATACTCATACACCTGTTGTTAGCAGATTGAGTTTAGATTTTGAAAATCAGACAATCACAAACGATGACATTGTTAGAAGCATGGTTGAAACTCATGCAGTTTTATACCCGTTAGATTGGAATTTTGTGAGCAAAGATCTTGATCATTCCGCTTTCATAGACATGGTGGCGGGGTTGTTTTTATCTTTATTATAGATTAATTTTTCTATTGGTCTCTTCGTATATTGCAATTATTGGCAAAAATAGTTTCTATATTGAAAAGCTTGAATGGGAAAGTGTTCCCTTTTAGATTAACTATGTGTATCATAATTTCAAGAAACAAGGAATTCTAAGTAAACTATGAATGTAACATTAGTCTACAAAGGATTTTACCGTATGTAAGAAAATATGCAGAAAGATGCTCTTACGAATTGAGCTTTTGTACCTTGTGTGCCGTAAAATAAATATATTGTAATATTATATATTATTTTCATTTGAGAATTCATGAAATATAATGAGATCATGCATATCAGTGATAAAGAATGAGTAAATTAGTCAAATTACCATAATTTACAATGATACAACACAATATCAATCATGCATAATGTCACCACATCCAATTTATCTTCGATAGATCTAATTTTTTAATTAAAGTTTTTAGAGGTGGACAAATCAATTTTAAGATCGTTTTTTTCATGACAAATTTTATCACTCGAGATAGTTGTTAAAAGAACAATTATTAATTTGATGTAAAATCTACCACTAACTAAAGTATTCAAAATAAATATAGAAAATCAATAAAAACTTAGTTATTTTGAATGTGATCTTGTAGATCTGCTCTTCGAATTTAGATTTTATTTTGTATATTATATCGGATAAATTTTATATCATCGTCAGATTCTAGATTATAGATCTTCCATCGGTTAAATCTTCTCATTTAGATTCAAGCTTATGAGTCTTCCATTATTGCTGGTAAATACGTGGCCTTTTGGGTTTATTTATTTATTTAGGTTTTTTATTTTTCGACTGTAGATTGATAAATTTATATCATTTAGACAATATATATATATATATATATATATATATATATATATATTCTATATAATAACGATGCACACTCATATCAAAGGCTAACAACAAGATAAGATGCGGAAAACAAAGAAGATGTTAGACGAGAGTCATCAAGATGGTTTAGATTAAAGGTGTATGGAAATGTTTAGACGATGGTCACCCAGAAGATTCTAAACGATGGACATAAAGAAATGGTCAGGCGAGGCACAAGCATAAGTAGTTAGAAGACATTCATTCAAAAGACTTTAGACGAAGACCATAAACAAAAGATTATACGATGGACAAATAAAAGCGGTCATGCGATGATTGTTGAGAAGACTTTAGACGATGGTCATAAAGAAATAGATAGAAGAGGGATAAGCAGAAAAGGACAAACGATGGTTGTTTAGAAGACTTAAGACGAGGGTTACAAAGAAGCATTTAGACAAGAGTAATGAGGAATATGTGAGACAAATGGAGTGAGCGGGAAAAGATGTTTAAAGAGTTATAACTAAAAAACTCGTTACATCATTTAATAAGTCATCAAGATAGTTTGTTAAACTGTTATGATACTTGTAATGCTCTAATTGGAGAATAGAAACGGTATATATAAAGACTTAATCTCTATTTAGGGATTACACACTTAATACATTAAAATAATTATTTTTATTGACTTCTCTTTTCTAATTATCAATCATTATTTTCGATAGTATATTTGATAAGAAATTTCTTTTATTATAGATATTTTGAATCGTTAAACCTAGTTCAAACGGTAAGCGGGGAATGAATTAAAAAATATATAACTAAAATAATGAAGAAAAATACACTACCAACAGTAAGAAAATGTCGTTTTTTATAAAACTTATGAAAAATTCTTTTGTTACCAGCGAGAACATCCATGATATTACCTACTTAGCTAATAATGAATGATAGTATACTTCTGACTAAATTTATCCCAATGTTTTCATTTGATTTTTTTTCTACCTAAAATTGGGCTTTATTGAGAACTTTCAAAATACAGGGTTCAATTTGAACAAAGAAAAACAAAACATACTAAAATGGAAAGCAAACATGAACACGGGGCTTTTTGAGTAATACTCTAACTTTTAATCAGCATGTGACTTTAAAGATGCCTCCACTGCCTTCTTCAACGATCTCCACAACCCAAACAGCCAAACTTTCTTTCGCCGAAAACTCCAAAACCATCGGAAACCCAAATCAAATCAACCATCTCTATCTCTAATGTAACCCAAACCGATACTTTCAAGGAAAACTATCGCCTTCAACTCAATTGGGGCAGAATTATGGTCAAAAGTAAAATCTCTTCTGCAATTCAAAGCCTCCTTCGCAATCCAATCGGAGGCTTTATTTTGCTCTCGGTAGACGTGCTTAATCACCATTGTAGAATCTATTAGCTTTCTACAATAGTTAATAATGGGATCAAGATACCAGATAGTTTTCACCTTCTCAATCAGCTCCACTAGAAAGCTCGAATCGACTTCAATATCTAGATTCCTGATTCCCAGAGACTTGCATAGAAGAAGACCTCCATAAGTGCCCTAGTTTCAGCCATAATCGAATTATTCTTCCCATAGATTTTACCAAACACTTTGATAATGATTCCTTCGTTGTTTCTGATAATCTTTCCACAACTGGCCTCCCCAATAGCAGTCAAAGCACCGTCTGTATTTATCTTGTATCGATTCAAATTGGGAGCATTCCATTTTAGGGATAACAGAGCACGATACTTATACTAACGAATATCACAGCCCAGAAGAATTGCCTTTCTATAGTCTTTTCCCAAGTGCTTATTTCTCAGTAATTTTGAACAATTTAATGCAGTAATGATATAGATTACCTGGTTTATTAATGAAGTAGAAGTCACATTAATCTCTTTGTTCTTTTTTTGGTTATGAGCTCTCCAGATAATACATACAATGATAGCAGGAATGATGGATCTCAGATTATGGATCTCAGACTACTAATCTTCATAGAAGACCAATACCATGTACGGATAACATGTTGAATCGTCATATTCCTTCTAATATTAATTCTCATAATATTTCTGAAGTGATTCCAGATAGGCCAGGATAGATTGCAGTTAACCATTGTGTGATTGTTGTTTTCCTCATGCTAACAGAACAGGCACTTCGATGCCAGTTGGAAGTGTTTTCTCTTCAAATTGGTGTCAGTTGGGAGCCAATTCATCAGAACCCTCCAAAGAAGAAACAAGCATTTCTTTGGAGTTACAGTGTTCCAAGTCATCCTGAACGGGTTAGATACATTTCCTTTATCACGAATGGCATTCCAAGTAGACTTAACATTAAACTTTCCATCATCTGACAATGCCCACATAATTCTATCAGGATTAATATTTAGCTTAATCTTAATAATACTTGCAACCACCGTATAGAGCACTGTGTAGTTAAGCTTATCTAAAGCCCATGTTTTCATTTGATTAGGATCAAACTAATTACACATATATATATATATATGAAGTGTTTATTAAATATTCTAAAGGGATTGAGAACCAGCTTAATAAATAAATAAATAAGAAGTAACATCGTTTTTAAATTCAAATAAAACATTATTTTGTCATAATATCCAAAAGAAAATCGGATGTTAGACGATTAATTTAGTTCAAATCAAATTACTAAAGAATATAGCCTATGGGTGGCAATTTGGGTGTTGTCCGGCCCGACCCGACCCAACCCGGTCGGGTTTTGTTCGGCCCGAACTTAGAACGGGCTGGATTCGGATTCAGAATCTGTAACCCGCAAATGGAGATGTCGAGATTATTTTTATCTGAGGTAATTTATTTATTTTATGGTCATGCTTTGATTTCTTCGTGCTTTCTTGTTGGTTGATTTGCGATTTTGGTAATAGTTCATGTTTCGATTGCTAAATTTGGTGATAGTTTCTTGTTGACTGAGTATAGAATTAGGTATACTTGAAACTAAGTTTCTGTTTGCTGGATAAGGATTCAGTAAAGTTTGTAAATTGGTTTAAAGTACAAATTTTGTACTTTGCATAGTCTGTCAAGACTGAGGATGCCTCTTTTAACTTTGGTGATTCTTCAAGTCAAGTATAAGCAAAACGTGAAATCTAAACTTTATTTATATACATATATGTACAGACGATTTTTAGCCTATGAACATATCTTTTTGTAAAACCCATCCGATAATAAAAGGTATATATTGTCTGATAATGCAGACAATGGAGTCTAATAGTACAAATAATGCAGAAAATCGTCTGTACATATATGAGTAATATGTTCTATTCTGATAATGGAGTATACATTGTCGTAAATCGTAATAATACAATATAATATTTTAATATTAGTAGTAATGCACCAGGAGTCCACTAGTAATGCAATATATACTATATATGCAGTCTAATATATATATATATATTAATTAGTAATTCACTAATATTAGTAATGCAGTAAAGTAAATGAGTATGAACTAGTAATGCAGTAAAGTAAAACAGTATGAACTAATGCATTGGGAAATTAATAATGCAATACATATGCTGATAAAGTATATATATTAATAATGCAATACATATGCTGATAAAGTATATATATTACTAATGCACTACTATTAGTAAAAGTAGTATGCAGTAAAGAGAACAAATAATGCACTAATATATATATATATATTATAGATGCAGTATGTTGTCTGATATGTATTGGTAATGCACCTATGCCTACAGTTAAGAATTCACGCAGAAACTATAACAGATTTTAGTAATACAAGTAATATTAGTATACAGTCTGATAATGTATAGTCTGATATATATTAGTAATGCACTAATAACTTGAATGTGTATTTTATTCTATTTTTAATTATTGCAGATAATAATATTGACTTGGTTAATAGACCGGTTAACTTGAATATGAAGCTAGTACTAATAACCAAAACAAAAGGAAAGAGTATTGGAAAGAAGGTGAAAGAGAATCTAATTTTAAGTTGAAGAAACAAGTCCAAGAAAGATTATGGGTTTGGAAGCACTGTACGAAGAAGAAAGATAATCTAAACAAATGTAATTGTAACTACTGTAGGAGAGAAATTGCGAGTCCTTCAAGTTCAGGTACCTCCAACCTAGTGAAACAGTTGAAAATATACAAAAAATATCAAGCGTTCGAACAGTCTCAAAATCAAGCTACGCTAAAAGCATAAGGTAATGGTTCTGTTATGTATGGAAAAGTATCTGAAGCTTTATTCAAGGATGCATGTAATGAGTTACTTATCTTAGGTGAGCTTCCATTGTACTTTATTGAGAGTTTGGCGTGGAGAATTGTTTTGCAATAGAATAACGATTCACAAGCCACATTCTCGAAGAACTGCAACTAGAGATATTATACAGATGTATGTCCATAATAAAGAAGAGATAAAAAGGTTGATTGGTAATAAAAGGGTTTCACTAACAACAAACATATGGGTCGCTCCAACAATTGGTGTAAGTTACATGGTTATCATAGCACATTGGATTGATGATAGTATGCGCCTCAGGAAGCTCATCATTGGGTTTTAAAATGCCATAGATCATAAGGGAAAAACAATAGCTTCAGTTCTTCTTGATTGTCTAGCTAAATATAGAATAAAGAAGATCTTCACCATCACAGTGGATAATGCTACAACCAACACTACAACTCTCAAAATCTTCAAAGAAGAATTTAAAGTTGTAAGTTATGATTTTATGGTTTTAGTTGGTGATTTTTTGCACATGAGATGTGTTGCTCACATCCTCAACTTAGTTATGAATGATGGATTAAAAAATGTTGATTCAAGTATTATAGCTATACGTAATGAAAATCACACATGTAAGATCATCATCTGAAAGATTAAAATCCTTTGAATTATGGGTTGACAATGGTAAAATGAGTAAAGGTAGTCTACCATTAGTTGTTAAAACACGATGGAATTCTAGTTACTTGATATTTAATAGAGCGTTGAAGTATAAATTGGCTTTCGATAAGATGAAAGTTAAATATAAGGTGTATAATAATTGGTTTGATGAGAGAATGGATAGGGAAAAAAGATTTGGACCACCAACAAAGGAGAAATGGGAAGCAATTGATAAATTGGTAAAATTTCTTAAAATATTTTACCATTCCACTTTGGTTCTTTCAGATTCTGACTCAGTTAACTCATCTAACTGCTATGCTGAGATTGTCACCATTGAGAGAAATCTTATTGCATTTTCTAAAGATCACGATAAAGACATGCGAGATAAGGTTGAACCAATGAGAGTGAAGTTAGACAAATGTTGGAAATGAGTAAAGGAGATCAACAGGTTAGTAATTATTGCAAGTGTGTTAAACCCAGACGAACAATATGTGTTTTGTTACTCTATGATTTGAGAAGCTTTATGGAAAGGGTAGTATGTAATCAATGAAGATTGATCACTCAGTAAATCACGTGATGAAGCGGCTGTTTGGGGAATACTCTATTGATTTTGGCAGATTAATGACAAGTAGTGGTTTCTCACAATCACATTCTACATTCGAATCAAGTTATTGGACATTAACGTCTTAGAGTGAACATAAACGAATTTGAAAATAATACTAGTGGGTATGAAAGAATTAATTTCGTTTACAATAAATTAGTTAACGAGAAAGGGCTCCAAGAATCAAGTAGTGAGTTAGAGCTTTATTTGAAAGAAAGTGTGACATATTGTCATGGTGGAAGGTCAATGTTGCAAAGTATCCGATTACGTCTCAAATCGCTAAAGATGTATTTGTTATGCAAGTATCGTCTGCTGCTTCAAAATCTACCTTCAGCACAAGTGGTCGTGTGTTTAACCCTTACAAAATTCGTCTTACTAATTATATGACAGAAGTTCTCATGTGCACCGAACAATGGCTGAAAAGTTCATTAAATTTAAGAGACAAATATGGAGATACAACTACTGAAGATATCATTTCAAAAATTGCATTTAAAGATCAACTTAAAAAAGGTCATTTAGTTTCCAATTTCTGATTAAATCTTACATTTTTTAAAATTAAATTTTAAAAAAAATTAACCTTTCAGGTCTCTAACTTTATATCTTTTAGAGTTTAGCAGTAATGTTTTCAATAATTAAACAATTTTTTGGTCTTTGCAGGCTCCGTACATCACATCAATATATATATATATATATATATATGTGTATTACTAATGCACTAATATTAATAATGCAATATATATGCTGATAAAATTAGTAATGCAGTATAGCAGTATATATGCTGATAATATATAGTATATATTTACTAAGGCAGTATGCTAAAGAGAACAAATAATTCACTAATATATACTCCCTCTGATGAACTTTATATGTCGTTTTAGACAAATTTTAAAATTTTAATTTAATAGTCGTTCTAACTTATCAAGAAAGAATTAACTACAGTCAACTAATTACTTCTATTAATCAATCAATTTTCTTTATGTTATGTCTTTAAGAAGAAAGAGAAAACTATACACTACTTAAAACCAATAAAAATGGTTGCTTTTTAGCTTTCTACAAGAAAACAAAACAATCATTGGTTTTATTAATACCCGTGTAAAATCCTTAGACGTCCCTTATAATAGAACGGAGGGAGTATTAAATACTATATATCTCATAACATGTATTAGTAATGTACATACACAAACGTTAAGGATTCATGCATAAAGTCTGATATGTATGATATAGTAATATAGTTTACTTTTGGTTATACTGCAGGTTTTTAGGTGATTTTGGTGAGCTGCATTCTCGATTATTCCATGCCATTCGTGAATTCTTACTAATTAACCTACATTATTTTGAATAAAAAAAATAACATCTACGTATTAGATATTTTTCACGATTATTTAATCAAAGTACACGTTATTCGTTTGATGATTTTTCTTTTAAGCATGTAATGTATGTGTTTTCGTATTAAAAAAATTCGAATAAAAAATCCATTGAGAAAAATACCACTAAATAACTTTTCAAGTATCTAATCCCAAATAAGTACCCAAATATGAGACTCTTACACTAGTAGTAAGAAGCCAATATTTTTACCAAATTAGCCCTAATACTAAAAGAAAGAGAAAGTAGGTTATTATTAATACTCATCTCCTTCTTTCTCCTTCGATTTATTATTGTGTTTTTTTTCTCTCTCTCCTATCTTTGGATTTTCATCAACATTAAAGCACCCAAATCTCCTTGCTGGTCTACTAAACCTTCTGGTAGGATTGGAAATTGCTGGAATCATCTCGATTGAAGCTCTATGACCGATCCTTTCTAGCTTTGGTGACATCCAAATCTTCTTTAAGCCAGAGACAGACCGATCAGATTGCAAATCAACGCCAAATCCATCGTCTGAATAAGGGCTTTTTTTATGGAATCGATGACATTTCCTTTGATTTCACTCACTGATCGATCCTTCTCTTGCCATGTCATTCTGTTTGTCCAGTCTCCAATCAAATAAGTCGATAGAAGCTGTGAAAGTTAGAATAAATCCGTCTAGCGTCATAGTCAAATGTTAGGCAAGTACAACTCGTATAGCGTCATAAGTACAACTCGTCTAGTGTCATAGTCAAATGTTAGGCAAGAACAACTCGTCTAGCGTCATAAGTACAACCCCTTATAATGTCATAGTCAACGAACATCTCGCGTGATGTTGGCAAGTGAAACTCATCCAGCGTCATAGTCAAGTAATATCTCGCGTTATTTAGGCAAGTACAACTCGTCTAGCGTCATAAGTACAACTCGTCCAGCGTCATAGTCAACGAACATCTCGCGTGTAAGTACAACTCATCTAGCGTCATAAGTACAACTCGTCTAGCGTCATAAGTACAACTCGTCTAGCGTCATAAGTACAACTCGTCTAGCGTCATTAGTACAACTCTTCTAGCGTCCTAAGTACAACACGTCTAGTGTCATAGTCACATGTTAGGCAAGGAACATCTCGCGTTATTTACGCAAGTACAACTCGTCTAGCGTCATAAGTACAACTCGTCTAGCGTCATATTCAAATGTTAGGCAAGGACAACTCGTCTAGCGTCATAAGTACAACTCGTCTAGTGTCATAAGTACAACTCGTCTAGCGTCATAGGTACAACTCGTCTAGCGTCATAGGTACAACTCGTCTAGCGTCATAAGTACAACTCGTCTAGCGTCATAAGTATAACTCGTCTAGCGTCATAAATACAACTCGTCCAGCATCATAAGTACAACTCGTCTAGCGTCATAGTCAACGAACATCTCTCGTGCTGTTGGCAAGTGCAACTCATCTAGCATCATAGTCAAGGAACATCTCGCGTTATTTAGGCTAGTACAAATCGTCTAGCGTCATAAGTACAACACGTCTAGCGTCATAGTCAAATGTTAGGCAAGTACAACCCGTCTAGCGTCAGAAGTACAACTCGTCTAGCGTCATAGTCAACGAACATCTCGTGTGATGTTGGCAAGTGCAACTCATCTAGCGTCATAGTCATCTAGTTGTCTAGCGTCATAGCCATATAGCGTCATAGTCATCTAGCGTCTTCAACCCAACGACATGTAAGAACAAAACGCAAGTTTTCCATTAAAACTGATCCGAAGGAAATCAAAACAGATGACCGATAACAAAGGCAGAAAAATCAAATCAACAACACCAGGTTTAGGTATAAACCCAGATCTTTTGATTTTTCCGAGAGTAATTAAAATATAAAACACCACATTCACCGTACTTAGAATCCAAGAAAATACCCACCAAAGAACAAGAATCCTAGGCCATTTTCTATCTTTTAAACTTCAAACTCTGTTTTTCGAGTAGAGAGTAACCAAAAAAGCTAAAACACAGGTGAGAAGTAGAACTATCGATCCAAAAGTAGAACTATCAATCTAAAATCCAAGTGAAGAAAAGTGATGATTAGAGTACACAGAAAATTAATTCTCTATGCTAAACTAAATTCACCATGATCATGATCATGATCAGTATCGCTGACGAAATCATAGTCTCGGCTTCATTTGATTAGTTCATTGTTAGTTCACTGAGCTAAACAAAACTTGGTTCGAAAATAGACTGACACTTTTAAGGGTATTTCAGGAAAGGAAATATTAGATGGGTATTAAAAAGGAATTAGTTTGGTGAGATGGGTATTTAGTATGCATAGAAAATAGTTGGGGTACTAGATGATAATAAGTTTGGTGAGAAGGTATTTAGTGTGACATTTCCCAAATCCAAAAAGCTTCAGATGTAACAATATATATATATATATATATATATATATATATATATATATATATAAAATAAAGAGAAATTGCACCTATAATACCCACTCAACTATTCAATTGTCATTTAATACTTGAGATTAGATCAATTGTCACTTAATACCCAACTCAACTACCTAATTGTTATTTAATACCTAATATTATTTTAATACCCTAACTACCCTTAATCCACTATATAAGCGGAATTTTCTGTTTTCTTTCTATTTTCTAGCTTTTGAAGATTTGAATTTGTTAGCCGCTCTAACCACCTAACCCTAAGAACCACCATGAAGCACGACTGAAAGCACAATTCCGGTGATCGGAGCGTTCAAAGGTCTGTTTATTTTTGTAAGTTGTGGTGTAAAACCTATCTAACGACGGTTTTCTACGTACAGGAACTCATCGTCATTGTTGGAATCTGTTGTTTTTTTAGTAATCGTGTTGTTGATTTCAGGTAATCGTAATTAACACCGATTTCGAAGTTATTTGTTGGTTTTCTAAGTTAGAATATGTTTTATTCTACTATTTTAGACGTCATAGCCTGATTGCGAGCTTTTCTCTGTTTTTTTTGTTTTTGTTCCAGTGATCTGTGCTTCTTTTATTAATATTTGTTGTTATATACTCATAGCCTTGTTTATGATGTTATATACTAATTTGTAGTGTATTAGATTTTGATTTCAGACGTGAAACATTTGTAGACTATGAGTTTTAGTTGTCCATGCGTTCGACACAAGATGCGAATTGTTTTATGATTTTCCAATGTAGATTATGCGAATTATGTGATGTATCCAATGAGGAAGATGCTAATTGTGTTACCAATTCGCATGGTTTCATGCGAATTGCATGAAACAAATTCAAAAGTTTTTCAAATAACTATCAGTATATGCTGCGAATTATATGGAACTCCAACGTAATGCATGTTCAAACATATATCAAGACTCTTAGTTGCTTACAAAACTCAGGATAAGTTGCGAACTGTGTGGAATTCTAAATTATTGCATTTTCAAACAAATATCAAGACTTTTACTTACTTTACGAATCACATGATATGATGTGAATCGTTTAGAACTTTTAAGTATAGCATTTCCAAACAAATATCAGGACTTTTTTAGTTGTGTTACGAATCACATGATATGCTGCGAATTGTGTGATATATCATACCTTATCATCTTTCAGAAAAATCTCAGGGAATTAAATAGTTAAGAGCAAATCTCAGGTACAATTGCGAATTATTTACATTTTTTGTTAGTGTGAGTGTACCAGTTGATTTACCTACAACTCTCAGGACAGGATGCGAATTGGTCAATTATAGACTAAAATTATACACAGTTCACAGCTTATAGTTATACACAAATTGCATGATAAGATGCGAGTTGCTTGGTGCAGTAATAAATAACTTGCACTTTATATTTGGGATTAATAACTAATAGCTTGTTTGGTGCAAGATAAGGTATGTCTAAATCACGAGTTTGTATTTTTAAACACGGTCACCAAACTGCAATTGTGCCTTTCACGAATTTTGAAACATTTAAAAGTATCCAAGCTTATATGGAGAACACATGGGAGGAGCTTGTCACAAGTGACTACCTAATTACATACTCCTGCGGAGACCACAATAATTATTTCTTTAATAACCAGAAATATTTTGTTGGGTTGGTGTTATATCTTGATTTGGAGCGTTTAAACGGGTAGTTTTCTCATAGAACAATACGTCTTAGATAAGGGTTCTGGTGATAAGAGCTCTGGTGGTAAGGATTTTGGTGTAAAGCGTAAAAAGCGTTACATAAGTTTGAAGAATCATCTTTTAATCAACTAGTTAGTGGGGAGAGTAGTAATGGTTTAGTTAATTCTGATCAGAGAAAAAAACAACTTGCTACTGCTGGTTGGGCTGATGCTATTACAGGAGTGAGTCAAGCTTTTGAAGAAGGTGTTGCATGTCTCAGGTTATCTTTGTGCAAGTTTGCTTTAGAGCATGGTTTTGCTTTCAAATACCTGCACAACACAGCAACCAATATCACTTCTTATTGTGAAAATAAGTTCACAAGCGGATACAAATGGAGACTTTATGCATCTATTGATTCTAGTATCAGCTTGATGACAATCAAGAAGTATGTTCTGCACCATACTTACAGTCCCGTTTTCTCCTAGAAGCATAAGCGGCATAGGCATTTGATATCAGATTTGATTACGGAGGAAATTTAGGATTCTCTCCGGACCTGCCATTCGTTGACAGCCAAAACCATACAATCGACTATCAAACAAAATTACGGTCTTGACATCTCTTACCGTTTGTCATGGAATGCTTTAGAGAAGGCAGGGAGGGGAGTTTTCGGAGATAGTTCAAGTTTTTTTAGTTTACTAAGTGGATACTTCAAGCGATTGAAGATCCGCGATATTACTTCAGAATGTCAGTTGGAGTTATCAGCTGGAAACCGCTTCAAGCGTTGTTTTGTAGCATTCGGTTTGTCCCTTCAGGGTTTTCAATCATGTCGTCCAATGTTGTTTGTCGATGGAACCCACTTATATGACAAGTATAAGGATACGTTGCTAATTGCCGTAGCAAAGGATGGCAACAACGGTTAGTTTCATTTAACTATTTAATCTGAATGATTATGATGTTTTGTTTGAAATTTTGTCAACAATTCGCATCCTATAGTAGCACACAACTCTCATGGAATCCTGATCTTTGAGAACGAATCGCATTAGAGGCTGCGAAATAAGCAGTAACTTGATTTGATGACACTTCGCAACAGAGGATGCGAATTAGTCGGTGTAACTGATAAGTGCATTTCATGTCACTTATTACTGAGGAGTCCGGATTTTCTCACCACTCACTGTAGAAACCGGACAAGGGCATTTTGGACAAAAACCACCCACTGAACCATCCGAACAGGACTAAAGTATTAAAAACTAATCACTTTATGACTAAGCTAATTATCAACTTGCTTAATAAACTTATGGGCCTTTGAAGTCAACCCGGTTTCATGAGTTTGACCCGAAAACCCATGAGGCCCACAATTAAGGGTATAAATACCCAACAACTTTCATTAATGAGGGTAATGAACATTAAATACAACTAGGCAGCTCAAATCTCTCACTACAAACTATCCAAACATTAAATACCCTTGAAACATCACAAAACATCTTACTTAATTACCCTCAGACCGAAATTATCCAGACCAAATTGACGACCACAGTGGGAGGAGAAGGTGCCTGAATCAAGCATTCGAAACCATCAAGAAAAGTCAGTTTGGATGAATCTAGTTGAGCAGGAAGTACTACCAGCTTTGGCAGAAGTGGTGGGATAAAATGATGAATATACCATCGAGGAGCGAGATAGACTAAAAGTTGAGATAGAAGCCTTGAGGGCTGCAAAAAGGGCAGAATTGGGTGTGAAAGAAAAGTCTAAAGTGTCAGCAGTTCACCATACTGACAATCCAAGAGAGCATGAGCCATCAAAAACCCACGTGAGTACTAAAAAAACTCATGCTAGCTCGAAGAAGTCTCACCGGTCTAAACCGGTGAAGAGCTCAGATTCAGACTCAAAATCTTCCAGCAGCTCCTCAAACGGAGATGGAGTCGAAGAATCCCTGTCATCCAGCAGTGATGAAGGCCGTTCTAAGAAGAAACAGAAGTTGGTTAAGAAATACTCAAGAAAAAGGGACAGGCATGGAATGTTGAAGATGCATCTGGGTAAAGGGTCGTCTCATAATCATGGCCATAGCCGGAGGCACGTAGACCGATTACTAATGGATCCTTTTGCCTTTCATGATGAGCCAGGTATCTTTGTTACTCCCAACGAAGATACTGTTTTCATTCGTGGCTGTAATTGGAGGCAATCTCCATTGTCCTCCAAGATACTGTCCGGAAACCTTCCTAAGAGGTTTGACAGCACAAAGATGGAAAAATATGATGGTAGTAAAGATCTGGATAACCATCTGGAGAAATTCAAAAAAATTATGATGAACTTTGATAATGATGATAAGCTACTCTGTCGAGCATTCTCCCAGTCTTTTACTGGGAGTGCTCTGAAGTGGTACAAGAGTTTGCCACAAGGCTGCATCAGGAATTTCGACACTTTTTGGGTGGCTTTCCGAAAGCAGTTCATTGGAAGTAAAGAAGTAAAGGGCAATGGAGACACTATTATCCATTGTACCCAAGAACCAAATGAATCTTTGAAGGAGTACATAAGTCGTTTCGTGAACAACAAAAATGGATTAGCTGATTGCTTTGAACAAGTGGCAATAGCTCCTCTAAGGCAGGGTTTGAATCCTAGCAATTTGGTTGATTCAGTAACCAGGAAAAAGGCCATGAAATGGGGAGGTTTACTGAATCAAGTCGGCAAACAGATTAATATGGATGAAACAAAGAAACCAGAGTGCACCGGCAAGTGAGATCTACCCCAGCTGCACCAAATCAAAACCAAAATCAGTCCGGGTATAAAGCCAAGGAAGTCGGACGGTCAAAATAGGGCTAAGGCTCAGTCCCACCCGGCTGTACCAGCTCAAAGCCAGCAATCTAGAAATAAGTGAGGACCTTGGGTTCAACCGGAGTGGTTCGCTGAGGTAAAAGAAAATGTAGCCACCATTTATGATAAGACAAAAGACGAAGTCCATTTCAGATTGCCGACTGCATTACAATATCCAGGGAAAGTCGAAATAATAGTTTTTGTCAGTATCACCATGATACTGGTCATACCACTGAAGATTGCATTGCATTGAAACAGGAAGTGCAGAATTTGATTGAGAGAGGGAAGTTGGAGATTATGTTGAAAGAAGAAGTGGAAATAGACCTGATAATGCTCATCGGACTGGCCCGAACAATGCAGGGACATCGGCTCCGGATGTGGCTATGGTGATAATTGAAAGGTTTGATGTATAAACATAATATTTGGATCCTGATCCAACTCGAAACAAGGTGGGTGTTATCATAAAGCATTTCAAGACGGTGTCCGTCCTCATCAGCTTTTTCGAGTCACTTACAATATTTGGGGTAGACACCATGACTGCAGCAACTGCTTCCTCGAGAAAGAGGCATGTTCATACTCTAGCTATCCAACTGTAAGGAGGCATGACTTCCTATCAATCACAAATCCCATTTCCCTTCATTGTTTTCGATGAGGATGACTTGAGGGACATAGCTGGTCCTCGTGAATATGTTGTTGTAATAGGAGCATCCATTGGGAGCAATGATATAAGGCGAATTTTGGTGGACACCGGTAGTTCAGCCAATATCCTCTTTTTAACTTCCTACAAAGAAATAAAGAACCAGGCAGTAATTCAGCGTTCGAATAGGTCAATTGTGGGTTTCACTGGAAGCTCAGCAAATGGGATCGGGGAGTTTGAGGAGGAGGTTTTGTTAGGCAAAGGCTCTTTTAAGAAGATGGTCAGGATACTTTTTTATCGTGGTGGATTGTCCCACTTGTTACAATGCCATTTTAGGGAGATCTTGGCTCTCTAGGATGCATGTTGTGGCGTCAACAGTCCACCAATGTTTGAAATACGCTGTACAAGGACAAGTGGGAGTTTCCCGGAGCAGTCATAAGGTGGCAAGGGAGTGTTATGCAATATCACTGGCCCCTCGAACATTGGGGGCAGTTCGGATCAGTCATAGTTGGCATTTTAAGGACTTTAGTTCTTAGATGTCTCAGCATCACTTTGTTTCTTCTTAGGATCGGTGGGTTCCTCATCTGGACTCTCTCCGGTCTTCTCATCTTCATCAGTGGTGTCATCCCAACCACTGGAATAACCATGCTTATCACCATCAGCCATAGTATGGTGAGGAAGGTCTTCGTATTCCACGAATCGTCATAAGTCCCCAAGTGTCCTCTTCAGAAATTTCTGATGAAAGAGTAGGACCATGTCTGACTTGAATTCAGCATATCTTTGTTCTTAGGAGTCTATCACATTGTTGGTATATGCATCAATCTTAGCTTGGATTGTCTTTTCTTGCTCCTTTAGCAAGTCATCTTTCTCTTGCTTAGCCCGGGACACGGCATCTTGAAGCGATATTTTGTCATTTGTCAGGGTCTGAATAACGTTGTCTTTAGCATTCACTTCCTCTTTCGAAGTAGAAAGATTTTTTTCCAAGTCAGAATACTTGGATTGAAGTTCTATGACAACCCTCTCCGAAGTGGCCAACTTATCTTCCTTCCCCCTCTTCAACTCTTCGTTTTCTCTCTTTAATGCCTCAATGCTTTGGTTGGCAGTAAGGAGGTTGTTAGACAAACTCTCCTTATCAGAGGTGAGTGTGTTGATGATAGCTGACTGATTTCGCACCTGCTTCTCTAAGTTGAGCACCAGTTGAATATTTCTCAACAAGGAATGGGTCACCATGTCCTTCTCCCCTGAAACAGAAAAAGAGTTACCATTGAATATGACCATGTTCGAAGAGCTTGGAGGGAGGTAAGGGCCAACGAAATCATCTTTCTCAAGGTCATTAAAGTAAAGACCAATCCCTTGGAGCCCACTGATGTCTACTCCATCGATGTTGATATCCCCTCCGGTTCCTTCTCGGGTATGGAAGTCACTTGGGATTTCCTCTGCTTGAGTTAGGTCTGTTGGGTCAACCGGAGGGAAAGACTCTGGAGCCCGGAGAGCAACTTCATCTCCCTTGGAGGTTTTCTTCTTCTTGGCCTCCCTATCTCCACATTCTGCTCCCCATTTTATGTCTTTATTGATAGCTTTTGGGGGCTTTGGAGATCCAACCACCTCTTTGGTACTCTCATTGTCTACCACTTGTAGCAAAGCAGCATCGATCCTTCCTTGTCCCTGCCCCTCCGGGCTTGCAGGGGCAGTTTCCTCAACATCACCTGGGTTGACTTCAGCCCCATCTTGCTTAGCTTTGCCTTTCTTGCCCTTCATTTTGCTTGGGGCTTTAGCTCTTCCCGGCAAGGCCAACTTTCCATCTTTTCCATCAGTTTTCTGAAGAATCACCCTCAGAGGGGGTGGAGTGGTTAATTCCTCCCAAGACAAGTCCCTTCGGCCGGTTGTATTCCAGAGATAGGATCTTGTCAAGTTGCCTCCGGTAAAACAGATATGGAAGCGGTTTCTCCATTTCTCAGCAGCCCAAGCATGTAGCTCGGCACAAGTAGTCTGCTCCGCCTCCTAGTAGTCGTTGAACTCCTTAGGCAGCACTACCAAAAAACAAAAGAAGAGAAATTAAACAAACAAACTTACCATAAGAAAAGATAGAAAAATGTGATTAAATGTTTACCTGTACTCCTCCATCTGCTGATAAGCATGCTTGGATTATCACCAGCTTTAATCTTCCTCTCGTTCTCCCACGTACCACTGATGAACAAAAATTGAGTCTTCCAGTTCTTGTCTGACTCAAGAAAGTCGTCCACCACTTTGTAATTGTCACCCATGTTGTAGTGATAGAAGGGGATGACATAGTTCCTGCAAATACTGGCTACAGCAGCAAATTGTTCCATTGGAAGAGGAATTCCGGAGAGCCTAGAGGCCATGATACAGGCCATGACGGTGAACCAGGAATTAGGGCTCAGTTGGCTTGGGCAGATCTTTATCAGATGGAAATATCTGACTATTTTTGGGTCCAAGGGAAACCTAAGCCCCCAGTTAAATAACTCTGTGTAGAAAAATATCTCACTGAGTTTGCAATCCATTGGCGTCTCTGGATCGACTGATATCCTCACTTTAACATTTTCTGGAATCCATCACTTCGTCCTCATCCGGCCAAGTTCAGCTGTATGAATAAAAGCGTAATTGATCTTCTACATGGCTAGTAGGTACTTTACGCTTACTTTGTGGAAATAAGGCCCCACTTTTCCTACGAGGCACTCCGGCAGGTCCGGGTGCTTTACACATAACTTCTCTTTGCCTTTGCTCTTCTTGAAAATGGCAGTCTCACTTGTCTGCTTAAAGACATCGGTATCGAAAGGGGCTTCTTCAATGTTTTCCTCCATCATATCTTCCATTATCCTGGAAGGGTTATCAATTGTTTTTAGGAGGGAAGTGCTAGTGGTTGGCTCAGTAAGTTGTCCGGATGGCTGAGCATTGCTTGCTTCTTGTAGTCTGGAGTCCGGCTGGGGCTCAGATCCGGACGGTTCGTTTCGGAGACTTGAACCGGTGGCCTCCGGAACAGACTTTTTATCTTTAGGAACCTTGATGGGTGCTTCTGACCCCGTAATTTTATCTTTTGCCCCAAACTTAGAGGGCACGGATTTTGGAGATTTAGGCTGAGAAACAGCCTGACTTTTCACTAAACGACCTCTTCGTCGATTTACTAGCTTTTCTGGGGAGAGGTCAATGTCCGATCCCATGACTATAAACGTAGAGGGTTTCCTAACACTTGTAACTTGTTCTTGTTCGACAATAGGCTCTGACTCCTGAACCGATGAGCCTGAGATGATCGGTGAAAGACTAGGTTGGAACAACCTTATGGGTTTAGAGCTTCTGGCAGAAGATGAACCTCGATCAGGCTCTGAGATCGGTGTTTCAGGTTTGTCAATGGGAGAGACTGGGAGGCCTGCTGCGATGCGCCTTTCTCGTTCAACCCTTTGTGCTTTCTCTAACTCCGACAAATTCAGCCACCCACCTTTTACTAGAGCGTTTCTTGTTGTAAACATAAACTTACACTAAAATGCGTTTTTGAGAAGAGAGGTAAAAACTCTGAAGATTAGAAGTGAAAAGATATTGAAGATAGTAAAACAGTGAAAAACGATTTAATTTATACTAAAGAGACAAAAGATACCTTGAAACCTAGGAGAATTCAAAAAAATAGAGTAATGATTAAAGACGGCGCTGACATCACCAGCATTAATTGAAGAGGTTACTTTTGAGGTTAGTGGGAGCGCCATTCTAGGAGAAAAAACGACTGGTGAGGCGAATCAGGAAGGGACATGTGTCTCACGATCTGTGAACAAAACCTTTGAGCTTCTGAGAGATTTGCTAGTCCTGATAAATCTGTCATACAAATCGAAGTCTGTCCGGACGTGGTTTCAGATGCTCATGAGAGATTTTTTAGGTCTTGCCTAAGGCCTTCGAAAATAACCTAAAACATGGGCTACTGATGAGTCCGAATTTTCACACCACTCACTGTAGAAACCGGACAAGGGAATTTCGGATAAAAACCACCCACTGAACCATCTGAACATGACTAAAGTATTAAAAACTAATCACTCTATGACTAAGTTAATTATCAACCTGCTTAATAAACTTATGGGCCTTTGAAATCGACCCCATTTCATGAGTTTGACCCGAAAACCCATGAGACCCACAATTAAGGGTATAAATACCCAACCACTTTCATTAATGAGGGTAATGAACATTAAATACAACCAAGCAGCTCAAATCTCTCACTACAAACTACCCAACCATTAAATACCCTTGAAACATCACAAAACAACTAACTTAATTACCCTCAAACCGAAATTATCCACACCAATTACGCTTCCATTAGTCTTAAAATCGTCGCTGGTTCTCAAGTATTCATTGTGTTTTAACGTGTTTTTCAAGTATTCTCAAAGGAGATTTTGAGGATGATAAATCTGTTAATCTAATCATGGAGTTGTGTGCGGGTGGTGAGCTTTTCGATCAGATTATTACCAAGGGGTCTTATAGTGAAAAGGCTACTGCTTCGGATGAGAATGACGATCTTAAAGCAACTTATTTTGGATTGTCTGTCTTCATCGAAGAGGTCAAAGTATGCGCGTCAAGATCTTGGAAGAAGTTTGCATGCTCATGGAGGCAAGAAAGGGATGAAGACAGATCATTCTTTTGAAACTGCACTTTTAAGATTGGGGCATTTGAGCTCTTTCGAACGATGCAGGAATCCGAATCCAATAAGCCTAATGCTTACATAGATGTATCTCTTCTTCCATTTTGTAAAGACGAAACGTACGGTGATACGGGCCGATCAATCCACGGACTTGCAGTTAAGCAAGGTTTTGACGTAAATCCAACCGTAAACACTGCACTCACAGACATGTAAATGAACTGTGGTGATGAATATATGAATACCTGTCTATTTGAGTGTTGTTCTGAAAGAGATCTCGTCTCTTGGAGTTCTTTGATTCATAGCTATGTTAAACATAACGAACCAATCAAAGCCGTACGGCTTTTTAATCATATGAATATCAGTTAGTTGATGTTCATTATTTTTATTAGGCTTGTGGTCAGGCCCACTTCGAAACCGAGCCTTTGAATTAGCTCTTAGGTCCAGAATCAGAGGAAGTAGGGTAGGAGGCCGCCATCGAAAAATGGAATGACGTGTGCTAAGGTTTGTAAAAGAGTATATAAAGGGAAAATGGCTATCTGTACAATTGGTCTCTCCTTCCTGCAGGCTTGAATTGGACAAACAAAGAGGAAAAATTCAATTGGCTACTGAATTTTGTATTTTGCAGAATAGAGAAAGTAGAAAGAGAGGAAGAGAAAACGGAATTGGCTACCTTTTAGGTTTTCCTGCAGAAGATACAAAACGAGAAAGGCATGTGACAGTTGCTCTTTGGGTTTTTGATCGGCAGCGGCAACATACAACCAGACGGCAGGATGTAGGTAATTGCTTCGATGGTTTTCGAGAGGTAGCAAGTGATAGCTACTGTCATTTTCGATCGGCAGTTGAGGTAACGGCTACGGTGTTTTCGATCGGTAGTTTATGTATTGCTCGAGACAGGTGACGACTATTTTTTCAGTTGTTTTTCGTTTGGTAGTTTACGCATTGTTTCTGTCATGCGATAATTGGTGGTTATTGTTCGGTTTGACATTCTCTAAACGCTTATTCATCTATATACATTCGTCTTAGAGCTATGTTAACTTTTGAGCCCATGATGATGATTCGTTCGATTATGAACTAATCGTTGTCATGGAACTCTAACGGAATTGTTTGAATAATACTTATGGTTTGATTGGTTGATTGATTTGTGAGATACGTTTATCAGTTACCTAGTATGGTTATGATTATCGTTAGATGCGTCGCGCAGATCTAGTTTGTTAATCTTTAATGAGTACGAAAGTGATTTAAGGGTTTAGAACTTTCCATGCTAGCATAGGTTCTTGAATGATTCGTATTGTGATTGTTCATGATTCGTAATATGTCACTAACCATATCATATTACCTTATATAATCGAAATAGATAACTTGCGCTTAAAACCAATTGTACCTCAATTCGTATAGACATATAGGATTGTCATGCAAGCGGTGTCTGCTTAGCCGCTATCTCTTTTGTGGTTGTTTAAGTGGTTTGGTTTACGTGTAGTGAGAGGTAGCATATACTGATTTCGTGTTATCTGATTAGCAATCATTGTTGTCATACATATTGATTAAGTATATTAGTACTCTGAGTAAAATAAACAAGGAAGTTAGGGTTCCATGTTTTCTCTTAAATAAGTAAACTCGTTAGTTAATCTCGATAGTTAATTTACTTAGTTATATTCATTCACCCATACTTTATTACTCGTTCAAGCATTAGTCTAATAATCATACGTTGTTGCATAAGTTAATTCTTGTCATATACACATGGTCTTCGTGGTAACAAACTTACTTACTTATTACTTGTTACTATTTGACCACGTATACTTGCGTGAGAAAATGACTAACAAGTTTTTGGCGCCGTTTCCAGGGAACTCGGTGTTATTTGATAGTTTTATTGCTTATCATCAGGGGTCGTTATAAAACTACTGACTTGATTCGGTTACTTGTTTTTCGTGTGTTTTCTTGTGCTTCTTGTACTTGAGCGTGTATGCAAACACGGTCTGAAACTAAAGCACTAGTACAAAAGGAGCTTGAATTAAGCCAAGGAACCGAGTTACTAGTCTCAGATTCTGATACTAATTCTACAATAAACGATCCACCTCCAAAATCACTCATGAAGTACTTTCAACCAAAGATCATGGATATTCAGTCTAGCATTGTCAGACCCAATATTGCTGCAAATAATTTTGAGATTAAACCCGCCACTATTTATTCTTGTCAGTTTAGGGGAGCTTCATCTGAGGATCCTAATATGCACATTATCACCTTCCTTGAAATCTGTGATACTTTCAAGTTCAACGGTGTTTCAGATGATGCCATAAGACTGAGACTCTTCTCATTTTCTATGAGGGATAAAGCTAAGAGTTGGTTACACTCTTTACCAGCAGGCTCTATCACTACTTGGGATATACTTGCGCATAAATTTCTCTCAAAATTCTTTCCCATGGCCAGAACATCCGCCATGAGGAATGGTATTACTCAGTTTTCTCAGTCATATGATGAATTTTTAAGTGAAGCTTGGGAGCATTACAAGGAGATGCCCAGAAAATGTCCTCATTATGGGCTGCCTGATTGGTTAGTAATAAATTGCTTCTACAATGGTTTGAGTGCGCAAACAATGCCCATAGTCGATGCTGCATCTGGGGGAGCCTTATTAACGAAAAGCTATGAGGAGGCTCACGAGCTCCTTGAGATGATGGCTGCTAATGAATTCCAGAACCCTTCTTAGATACTTTCACAACATAAAGTAGCTGGTATTCTTAACGTAGACACTTCCACTGCTTTAGCAGCTCAACTTGAAGCTCTAAACATGAAGGTGGATTCTTTGACTAAACTAGGGGTACATCAGGTAGCTAGTGTGTGCGAGATTTGTGCTGGAGGGCATGACACTCAACAATGCCCTAACTCTACTGAGTCAGTGTAAGTTGTGAGTAACTTTCAAAGGCAGAATCAACAACCAATCTCAAACACGTATCACCCAAGAAACAGAAATCATCTGAACTTCAGTTGGAGCAATAATCAACAAGGTAATCACCATTATGGTGCTAAGCCATACGCTCCTCCTGGATTTCAGCAACAAGGTCAGCAACATCAATCTCAACAGTATGCCCCAAGACAACCTCAGAATCAACATCATGGCCCTTCTCAACATTCTGTGAGAGACTCTGAATTCGAAGAGATGAAGTTAATGATTAAAGGTCTGATGGTATCTCACAAGACCTTGGAAAATCAGATTGGGCAAATGGCCAGTAACATGATGGTTAGAACTCAGGGAGTTATTCCTAGCAACACGAAACATAATCCAGGTAAACGGGACGACAAAGAGCAATGCCAAGCTATCACTTTGAGATCAGGAAAGGTTGCCGAGAACCCAACATTTGAACAAAAGGCTGAATCTTCTCAAAATCAGCCCTCCTCTGAGGTTAACTCTGATCAAGATCAGCCACCTAAAAATCCATCTCAGTCAGTTGTTGAGCCTACGATCTACCCTCCTCCACCTTTTCTGCAAAGGTTGCAGAAACATAAGCTAGATACTCAGTTTGGGAGATTTCTATAGGTATTCAAGAAGCTACACATCAACATACCCTTTGCTGAAGTATTAGAGAAAATGCCTAGTTATGCCAAGTTCATGAAGGGAATTCTTTCGAAAAAGCTAAAGCTTAGTGATTTTGAGACAGTGACGCTCATTGAGGAATGTAGTGCGATCTTACAACAAAAATTGCCTCCCAAGCTTAAATATCCAAGAACCTTCACCATTCCTTGTTTGATCGGAAATTTATATTTCATCAAATGTTTAAGTGACTTGGGAGCGAGCATCAATCTGATGCCCATATCTGTGTTTGAGAAACTTGGGATTCTTGAGCCAAAACCGACTAACATCTCTTTGCAACTGGCTGATCACTCTATCACATATCCTCGTGGTATCGTGGAAGATGTCTTAGTAAAGGTAAATAATCTCATCTTTCCGGCTGACTTCGTTATCTTGGATTTCGAAGAGGACAAAAACATCCCCATAATCATGGGAAGGCCATTCTTGGCTACGGGCAAAACTTTGATTGATGTCCAGAAAAGGGAGATCACTATGAGAGTGCAAGATCAGAATGTCACATTCAACGTTTTCAAGGCTATGAAATCTCCAACAGAGGATGAGGAATGTTTTAGGTTGGATATGGTCGATTATTTTTACATTAATGAGTTGGATCGGTTTACGAGTTCAGATGTTCTAGGCAGAGTTCTACATGGTGAATCTGATTTCAAAAACGAAGAAATATCTGAATGTGTTCAACTACTATAGGCAGCCCCATATCAAAAGAGACTCAATATTCCACATGAGTCGCTTGGATTGGGTGATGTTAAGAAATCTTAGGAAAGGCTTAGACCTTCTCTAGATGAAGCTCCTAAACTTGAACTCAAACCACTACCAGATCATCTCAGGTATGCTTTCTTAGGAGAGTCATCTATATTACCTGTTATTATTGCATCTAACCTTTCAGGTAGTGAGGAAGAAAAGCTATTGAGAGTTCTGAGGAAGTTCAAATCAGCCATTGGTTGGACCATATCAGATCTCAAGAGAATCAGTCCCTCTTACTACATGCACAAGTTTCTGCTCGAAGAAGGGAGCAAACCATCTATCGAGCATCAAAGGAGGCTAAATCCTATCATAAAAGAGGTGGTGAAGAAAGAAATTCTAAAGTGGCTAGATGCAGGCATTATCAATCCTATCTTAGACAGTCCGTGGGTAAGCCCGGTGCAATGTGTACCAAAAAGGGAGGAATGACAGCAATAACAAATGAAAATAATGAACTCATCCTCACTCGGACAGTCGCTGGATGGAGAATTTGCATGGATTATCGTAAATTCAATAAGACCACTAGAAATGATCACTTTCCCTTGCCATTTATTTATCAGATGTTGGATAGGTTGGCAGGCCATGAGTATTACTGTATTCTCGATGGATATTCAGGCTACAATCAGATTTGTATAGCTCCGGAAGATCAGGAGAAGACCACATTCACATGCCATTTCGGTACCTTTGCTTTTCGACGTGTCTCGTTCGGACTTTGCAATGCACCCGCTACTTTTCAAAGGTGCATGATGGCTATCTTCTCTAATATGATTGGTGATATCATGGAGGTGTTCATGGATGATTTCACAGTCTTTGGTAAATCATACGATGACTGTCTATCTAATATGGGTAGAGTACTTGAGAGATGTGTGGAAACAAACGTCATTCTTAATTGGGAAAAATATCACTTCATGGTGCAAGAAGGTATTATCCTTTGGCATAAGGTGTCTAAGAGGGGTTTAGAAGTGGACAAGGCCAAGCTTGAAACGATTAAAAAGTTTCCTCCTCTTGTCTCAGTAAAAGGAATTCGTAGTTTTCTTGGTCATGTTGGATTCTATAGACGTTTTATTCAGGATTTCTCAAAGATCACCAAACCAATTTGTAATCTACTTGAAAAGGATGTTCCCTTTCGACTTACTGAAGAGTGTTTCATTGCTTTTGAGCTCTTGAAGAAAAAATTGACTTCAGCCCCTATCATCACTGCGCCTAACTGGGAAGAGCCATTTGAGATGATGCGTGATACCAGTGATTTCACTGTGGGAGTCGTTCTTGGTCAAAGGAAGCTGAAGGTGTTTCACGTGGTTCACTATACCAGTGAAACCCTCAATGATGCACAACGAAACTACACCGTTACTAAAAAAGAGCTTTTGGCTGTTATCTATGGCTTTGAGAAGTTCATATCCTACTTGCTTGGTGCTAAGGTCACGTTTTTCACGGATCATTTGGCTATAAAATACATGCTATCTAAAAAGGATGCCAAGCCTCGCTTAATTCGATGGGTACTCTTGCTTCAGGAATTTGAGTTGGAAATTAAAGACAGAAAGGGGACCGAAAACCAGGTAGTTGACCATCTCTCACGGCTTGAGCAACATGAGAAAGACAAGGGAGATAGAATTCTTATCAACAAATGTTTCCCAGATGAGCAGTTGTTCCTGATCCAAGGAGAAGTGTCATGGTTTGCTGATTTTGTTAACTATCTGGTTAGCAATGTGATTCCTTCAGATTTTACTTGGGCTCAACGGAAGAAATTCTTGCATGACGTGAAATGGTATCTTTGGGATGAGCCATTCTTGTTTAAACAGTGTGCTGATAAGATGATCCGACGTTGCATCCCTTATAGTGAGATTGAAAAAGTTTTACATGATTGTCACTCTACGGTTTATGGAGGACATTATGCTGGGGATAAGACAGATGCTCGAGTTCTTCAAGTAGGTTTCTACTGTCCTAACTTGTTTAAGGATGCTCATCTGTACGTTCGTAGATGCGATCGATGCCAAAGGGTTGGTAATATTTCTAGGCGAAATGAGATGCCCCTTAATATGCTTCTTGAGGTTGAGGTATTCGATGTGTAGGGAATAGATTTAATGGGACCATTTGTGTCCTCATGCAACAATCTATACATACTCTTAGCTGTGGATTACATATCTAAGTGTGTTGAGGTGAAAGCTCTCCCAACTAACGATGTAACGGTAGTGCCCAATTTCCTTCGTAAGAAAATCTTCACTCGCTTCGGAACTCCTCGTGCTATAATCAGTGATGAAGGGACTCACTTTTGCAATCGTCAGTTCACAGCCTTGTTGGCTAAATATGGTGTTTTACATTGTGTTGCTACCGCCTACCACCCTCAAACTAATGGTCAAACTGAAGTCTCGAATCGAGAAATCAAGCAAATCTTAGAAAAAGTGGTGAATCCTTCGAGGAAAGATTGGTCTCTGAAGTTAGATGAAGCGGTATGGGCATACCGAACGGCTTACAAAACTCCACTTGGGATGTCACTTTTTCAGTTAGTATATGGTAAGGCTTGTCATCTTCCAACAGAACTCGAGCATAAGGCATTCTGGGCTTTAAAGAAGTTGAATTTCGACATTCAAGCAGTTGGTGAGAAGCGTGTGCTTCAATTGAATGAACTTGACGAGTTTCGGTCTTAAGCCTATGAGAACTCGAAGATATCTAAGGAAAAAGTCAAGAAATGGCATGATAGGAAGCTTGTGCATAAAGATTTTGAGCTGGGTCAAATGGTTATTCTTTTCAACTTTCGTCTAAAGCTTTTCTCTGGGAAGCTCAAATCAAGATGGTCTGGACCTTTTAAAGTCAAGACAGTATATCCACATGGAGCAGTTGAAATCTATGAGTAATCGCCAGACAAATCATTCAAAGTCAATGTTCAACGACTCAAGCATTACTATGGAGATATGGTGAACCGTGAGGCATTCATCATCAGCCTCGTCACTACATGATTCTGAGTGGTATCGTCGAGCTATCGACTTTAAACAAGCACTTCGTGGGAGGCAACCCACTGGGAAATAATGATTAACACTGTTGGACGAGTATGGGAGCGTTTCTTGTATCTTTTAATTTCTTGTAGTTGCATTCATCATAGTAGTTATTCATGATAGACAGTGCATCTTCATGTTAGTCATGCTTATTTGCATATTCATGCCATGATCATATAGAATGTGTTTAGGATCGAGTTAGTCTATTAGCATAGCATTTTGTTCATGCATTTTGCGTCTTTGATCCCTTGAGTTGTTGTTTCTACTTAAGTAGCCAATCATGAAAGTTGTTTGTAATGACAGTAGGAATAAAATCTAATTAGGTTGCTTATAAGTTAGCTTGCTCGATGTAGAAGGACAATTAATACATGAAGACTCGTCGATTGTTTTTATGTTAGTTACAGACACACTTAAGTATTTTTACACATAATCCTTGCTTGGGTTCAGAATCATACCTTAATCCTTTATTAGCTCATGGATCACAAAAATATAATTTTGGGGGAGTTGAAAGATAAATATGCGTATTATTCAGTTAGGCGTCAAAGGCTAGTAGCCGCTCGTTGACGTGCGTCCTCTTGCTGGGGACTGCGTAATACGAGTAGTCTATGGATGTAATGAGATGGAGCGAAACTCATTCATTCCCAATCGCTTGTGAAAAAAAATATGAAAAATAGAAGGCAAAATTGGCTAGGATGAGTCTTTGGTACTCGAGTTATTAAGTTCTATGGGACTTTGTGCCTAATGACCTAAGACTTTTCCGGTCTGGGATCCGCTAACCTAAAGCTCGCTACATGGGCACCATTGTATAAGTCTTTTAGGGACCTCGTCCATTGCGCGGTCAAAGAAGCCTTTGTATGTCTGTATATAGAATAAAGCATAATAAATCTTTGACAACCCCGGGGAAATATGGATGTGCATCTTGATTATGAAGAATCTAGGTTGTATTTCGTTTTTAAACTTGTGATTATTATGATAAAAACAAGTAAGGCCCATTAACTTGTACTAAAAACATGTCGATTGAACTTGAGCACACACGCACGCTTCCACACTTGTATTGCTAGCATTTGAGTACCTAGTTATTTCGCATTCCGAGGTCATTACATTCGTTGAGGCATTTATGCTGAATTAGTTTCGGTTACTCGTTTGGGATTCATTGCATTCTTGCATTCATTTAAATTCAGTTGCATTCATGCATCATTTGTTAAACCTGTTTTGCATTGTTTGTGGGCAAACAACAGTTTAAGTTTGGGGGTTTGATAAGTTCATTTCATGTCACTTATTACGCTTCCATTAGTCTTAAAATCGTCGCCGGTTCTCAAGTATTCGTTGTGTTTTAACGTGTTTTAACGTGTTTTTCAAGTATTCTTAAAGTCGTTTTTGAGGATGATAAATCTGTTAATCTAATCATGGAGTTGTGTGCGGGTGGTGAGCTTTTCGATCAGATTATTACCAAGGGGTCTTATAGTGAAAAGGTTGTTGCTTCGGATAAGAATGTCGATCTTAAGCAACTGATTTCGGATTGTCTGTCTTCATCGAAGAGGTCAAAGTATGCACGTCAAGATCTTGGAAGAAGCTTGCATGCTCATGGAGGTAAGAAATCGATGAAGACAGATCATTCTTTTGGAACTGCACTTTTAAGATTGAGGCATTTGAGCTCTTCTGAACGATGTAAGAAGTCGAATCCAGTAAGCCTAATGTTTACACAGATGTATCTCTTCTTTCATTTATTAAAGACGGAACGTACGGTGATATGGTTCGATCAATCCACGGTATTGCAGTTAAGCAAGGTTTTGACGTAAATCCAACCGTAAACACTGCACTCACAGACATGTAAATGAACTGTGGTGATGAATATACGACTACCTGTCTATTCGAGTGTTGTTCTGAAAGAGATCTCATCTCTTGGAGTTCTTTGATTGCTAGCTATGTTAAACATAACGAACCAATTAAAGCCATACGGATTTTTAATCATATGAATATCAGTTAGTTGATGTTCATTATTTTTATTGGGCTTGTGGTCAGGCCCATTTCGGAACCGAGCCTTTGAATTAGCTCTTGAGGAAAAAATGCAATTGGCTACTGACTTTTGTATTCTGCAAAATAGAGAAAGTAGAAAGAGAGGAAGAGAAAACGGAATTGGCTACCTTTTGGGTTTTCCTGCAGAAGATACAAAACGAGAAAGGCAGGTGACAGCTACTCTTTAGGTTTTCGATCGACAGCGGCAACAGACAACCAGATCACAGGAGGCAGGTAGTTGCTTCGGTAGTTTTCGAGAGGCACCAGGTGACAGCTACTGTCGTTTTCGATCGGCAGTTGAGGTAACGGCTACGGTGTTTTCGATCGGTAGTTTATGAATTGCTCGAGACAGGTGACGACTATTTTTTTTTTCGTTCGGTAGTTTACGGATTGTTTTTGTCAGGCGATACTTGGTGGTTATTGTTCGGTTTGATATTCTCTAAACGCTTATTCATCTATTTACATTCGTCTTAGAGCTATGTTATCTTTTGATCCCATGATGATGATTCGTTCGATTATGAACTAATTGTTGTCATGGAACTCTAACAGATTTGTTTTAATAATACTTATGGTTTGATTGGTTGATTGATTTGTGAGATACGTTTATTAGTTACCTAGTATGGTTGTGATTATCGTCAGATGCGTCGCGCACATCTAGTTTGTTAATATTTAATGAGTACGAAAGTGATTTAAGGGTTTAGAACTTTCCATGCTAGCATAGGTTCTTGAATGATTCGTATTGTGATTGTTCATGATTCGTAATATGTCACTAGCCATATCATATTACCCTATATAATCGAAATAGATAACTTGCGCTTAAAACCAATTGTACCTCAATTCGTATAGACATATAGGATTGTCATGCAAGCGGTGTCTGCTTAGCTGCTATATCTTTTGTGGTTGTTTAAGTGGTTTGGTTTACGTGTACTAAGAGGTAGTGTATACTAATTTCGTGTTATCTGATTAGCAATCGTTGTTATCATACATATTGATTAAGTATATTAGTACTCTGAGTAAAATAAACAAGGAAGTTAGGGTTCCATGTTTTCTCTTAAATAAGTAAACTCGTTAGTTAATCTCGATAGTTAATTTACTTAGTTATATTCATTCACCCATACTTTATTACTCGTTCAAGCATTAATCTAATAATCATACGTTGGTGCATAAGTTAATTCTTGTCATATACACATGGTCTTCGTGGGAACGAACTTACTTACTTATTACTTGATACTATTTGACCACGTATACTTGCGTGAGAAAATGACTAACAGTAACCATAAAACTGTGAACAATTCGCAACCTATGATTGTACACAATTTGCAGCGTATATGTGAGAACAACTCTCAAGACAGCATACGAGTTGTTTACATTTTTCACACGCTTGAGTGCTATTGTATTGTTCATTTGAGATGCCTTTTTCCAGGACTATTCCATGTCGCTCTTGGTATAGTTAGCATTGAATATTGGGATAATTGGATGTGGTTTTGGGATATTTGAAACCACATTTGTTGGAGTGCCAAATCACATTTATTTCAGACCGTCATTCTGGTAACGTTAATGTTGTTTCTGTCTTGTATCCAAAATGTTATCATGCGTAATGTTATTTCCATCTCTTGCAGAATTTGAAAGCAAAATTGGAACATACTAATAGAGACTGTAAAAAAAGATGTTGAATTTCTTCCATCGTCTTGCTTATGCTCCAAGTCGAGAGCTTTTTAAAGATATACTAATAGTTTTTCTATGTGAAGGTGGTGACAGAATGAGTGATTTTCTTGCTAATTTACCCCCGGAAAAGTATGCGCAGGCTTACGTTAAAGGGAAACAATACAGCTCTATGGCTTCTACTGTGGCAGAATTGTTTAACGATCAGATTAAAAAATATTGCGGCCTACCCATTGTTGAGTTTATTGACTGGATTAGAGTCTTCCTTATGAATCAAGTTTCAGGAAGATACGAAGAGGGGCTAATCTAGAGTAGTAATTTGGTCCCCGAGTATGAGAAGAAGCTAAAACAGAATGTTGACATTTGTCGAACTTGGTCATCTTCTGCCATGTTCGAAGTCTTTTCAAATCCTGTAGCTGTTGTTAATCTATTGGATTTCCAATGTTCTTGCGGATCATGGCAACAAGAGTGTTTTCCATGTCCTCACGCTTTATCGGCAATATAGTATATTGACCAAGATCCATTTACTATAATAGAGCCCTTCTTTACGGTTAAGAATTACAGAGAAAGTTACTATTTCAGCATACCAGCTATAACGGATTTCGGGGAAGGGTTCAGCGCTAACGATCCTTCGTTTGTTAAAATTCTGCCTCCGAACGTTAAAAAACGCTCTGGAAGGCCTAAGAAAACACGAATCCCATCTAGAGGAGAAATCTCAACCAAGCAGTTGAGGTGTGACCGTTGTTTGAAATCATGCCATAACAGGAGGACTTGTGATGTTCGAGTTTAAGAACAATCCGTGTTGTGGACAATTCTCGTTGGCCAAATTTATTTGTAATACTGTTATTGTTCTGGACAACAAACTAAACATTTTTAGAGTTGTTTGTTCATTTATACATTTTGTTTTTGTTTTGTTTTTATTACAGTATAGAAATGCTAAGTGTTTTGAGTTGCATGCAATTCGCATTCACTATTGCGAATTATTTACAATATCTTGATATCATGTTGCAAACATATCTCAGGTTTTCATGCAAGTTGTGTGAAATTTTATCAGGATGCGGATTGTTTGTAAAATCATATCAAACAACTATCAGTATATGCTGCGAATTGTATTGAACTCCAACGTAATGATTTTTCAAACAAATATCAGGACTCTTAGTTTCTTACGAATCACATGATATGATGTGAATTTCCTTCAACTCTAAAGTATTGCATATTCAATCAAAATATCACAAAGCGCATGATATGCTGCGAATTATATCTCAAACAAATATTAGGACTTTTGGTTGCTTACATATCGCATGATATGCTGCGAATTGTAAACAACCAGAAGTCCTGATATTTGCTTACAAATCACATTTTATGTTACGAATTGTAGTTTCAGACAAATAGCAGGCCTTTTAGTTGATTGAAAAGTGCATGACATGCTGCGAATTGAATGAAACTACAAAGCATTACAATACTCAAGTCCGCATGCGAATTGTGTGTAAATCAGTAATATTGATAAACAACATCTCGGGCTAAGATGTGAGTTGTTTGCAAGTGGTAATAGGATGAAAATTGTGGGTATTCTTTCACGTTCACACATAGTATAACGTATTCACATATGATTCAAATTTTATATAAAAAATGGATTCCAAAAAGAGGATGGATTACAGGTTCAATGCACTAACAAATTTTCAAAAAAATCACTACAACCTTTTAGTGTTTGTTAGTTGCATTCCAAAAAAAAACACTCTATCAGTCATCACTAGGAGATTCTTCACCATTTTATCCTCTTCGTGCTGATCATGAGCCTTTTCATTGTCCTCTTCATCCTCGTTATCTACGTCCATCATGCATAAAAATTTGGTCCTTGATGGACCAGCGTCGTCGTCCGTCTTCCGTTTGTTGTTTGGAACCTCTGCCCTCTAAGGTGGAACCTCTGCTGGCTAAGGTTCAACATCAACCAGTGGAACCACTTCCACTGGTTGAGAGTCAGCTGAAAAGTAGTCCTCAATGTCTATATCAAGGACAAAAACTGGGCTGTTTGGTGGTGCTGCCGGAATGATTAAGTCATCGCTCCAGTTGGTGGTTATAGATGACCATGAGTCACCTAGAGAACCTAGTGAACCATAGTATGTGGTGGTGGTTGTGGTGGTGGAAAATGACATGATGTTTGGAATTTGAAGAGAACTAGAGGTGTTTAAAAAAAATAAAGAGTTTGTTTTAAAATTAACATCTGGTTACTAGTGTTATTTATAGGCATGAAGGGAGTCTGAGCTTATGAGGTGGTGTGGTTATATTAATTATTACATAGCCTTCATGTCCAATCAGAAATTAATGGGATCTTGTGATTAGATTTTTTTTTTGCGTGCTCAATGCACTTAACGTTTACCAAGGCAGACGTCATAGTCTGTTCGTATTCTTCAACGATAGATTTTGAATTATTTATTTTATATCAGGATTAGATGCGAACTTTTTAGTGAGAATTTCGTAGCCTGTAGTTGTAAATGTGGTAGTTTTCTAAGCATATATTAGGTTATCATGCAGATTGTTTAGTGAGGATCCTGTTTTTAATATATATATATATATATATATATATATATATATATATATATATATATATATATATATATATATATATATATTAGGGAATGATGAGAATTGTTCGAATACCAACTAATCTTTATATATCAGGTTAGTATGCGAATTGTCTGATAAGAATTCTGTCCTTTCTATATATATATATATATATATATATATATATATATATATATATATATATATATATATATATATATATATATATATATATATATATATCAGGGAATTACAAATTTTTGAATTAAAAAACTCTATATACACCAAAACATTACATGGAATGTATGTACAAAAAAAATCATAATGTCATAAAGAAAATCACCAGTACGTGTTGATGTCTCCGTCATTTAGGAAATAACAAAACATTTCTGCTCTAAATCTGGGAACCATATCTTCATCGTAAATTTCCTGCCCATATCCATGTTGGATAATATCTTTAGCATATTTGCAGACAAAAATACCACAGTCAAGGGTGCCACGTTTTTGTTGTGGAATTTTTCTGTCATTTTTCACCTTCCACCATGTCCTTGTAGTAGGTAGGTAGGTATCCTTTATCCAATAAATAGTTGATCTGGTTATAATAATTAGTGTTAAGAATCAGCACAAATACTTAAACTGTGGTTGTCAAAAAATTCGCATCATACATTGTGAATTGTTTAACAACCAATCCAACATGTGGATGTCAAATAATTCACAGCCTATATTGCGAATTGTTCACCATCCAATCCATTTAGTGGATGTCAAACAATTCACAACCTGTATTGCGAATTGTTCATCATCTAATCCATTTCGTGAATGTTAAACAATTCGCAACCTATTCTGCAAATTCTATCAGGGATATGCTGCGAACTGAATGAAACTCAAACGCATTACATTTTCAAAGAAATATTAGGACTTCTAGTTGCCAACAATTCTCCTGACAACATGGGAATCGTAATCCATTTAAATACAACTGACTTGGTCACAGTTCGCATGATATTCTGATTATGCATTTTAAAATGTGTTTAAAAGTAATTGAATAATTATGAATTTTACCAGCTTGATAGGTGTCCTTGTGGTGTGGTCTATCGCTTTGAGTTTATACAACAATAGGTTGTAGTTTGTTACCGACCTGCCGTCTACATCAATGACGAGCAACATCTAATGGTTTATCTGGTCCTTCGTCTCGGTGCATAATGGAATGATGATGATGTTGGGGTCTTTAGGCGCTTTGCTAAAAACTGCGTCGACTAAATTTGATACATCCCACCCTGATTCCAGATTATGTTGCATTCAAGTGATAGTACATTACAACGAGAACATGTGAGGAACTTTGAAATCAACCGTAGCCAAACTTACCGTAGTCATGCGCGAAATCATAACGCAGTCATGATACACTCCTCGAACATTTTTGCATGGAACTTTAAAGTTCACTTCTACAAGCATATTTTGAATCCAAGCGTCCACAACCTATGAAAGTAGTTGTTTATTTATGTTAAATATACGAGACTTGTTTGAAACATTAAAAAGAGAATTGGTTGACAATTCGATACTTTTACGTCCAGCTCCAGTTCTAAAGGTAGCGACAGCGCATTACTCTTTTGCACTCTAATTCCGTAGGAAAATTTGGACGACGGTAAAATTACATACTACTTGATCAATTGTGTCATGCTAGTAGGCTTTCATTAACTGTATTGTAGGGTATTCTGCGACATCGATACAGTCAGTTGTCTGTGTTTTCTTTGGCGAGTTGGTGTATTTTACTTTAAGCGGTTGAGGTTCTGTTATAATTATTTGTTCATCTTCCTCTGCCTCTGCCACTGGATGTTGTGTTGGTGTCAATAGATTAAAATTAGGCTTCTCCGTCTCTTTACTTGACTTGAGCTTATTAAATAACAAAAATTAAAAGAGTGTGTCAGTCATTATTGATGAGTCCTGAATTATTCACCACCACTCACTGTGAAAACCGAACAGGGGTAATCCGGATAATAATTACCCACTAAAGTATCCGGATAGGATAAAAGTATTAAAACACTAAACACCTTTTGACTAAGCTAATTGCTAATCTGCTCAATAAACTAATGGGTCTTTGAACTCGACCCGATTTCATAATCTGACCCGAAAGCCCATGGGTCCATAATTAAGGGTATAAATACCCAACCACTTTCATTAATGAGGGTAATGAACATTTAATACAACCAGGCAGCTTAAATCTCTCACTACAAAACACTCAAACATTTAATACCCTTAAAATACTCCAGAATATCTGAAAAAATTACCCTCAGTCTAAAATAATCCTCACTAAATTAGCGACCAGAGTGGGAGGAGAAGGTGCTTGAATCTAGCATTCAAAACCAGCAAGAAAAACCAGTTCTGATGAATCCGGATGAGCAAGCAATGCCACTACCTTTGATAGAAGTGGGGGGAGAAAATAATGAGTACACGATCGAAGAGCGAGACGGGATGAAAGCTGAAATAGAAGCCTTGAGAGCTGCAAAAAAGGCGGAGATAGGCTTGAAAGAAGAATCGAAAATGTCAGCCATTCACCACACTGACAATCCAAGGGATTATGACCCATCAGCCATGACTCACTTGAGTGCTAAAAAGACTCATGTCAGCTCGAAGAAGTGTCACCGGTCTAAACCGGTGGAGAGCTCGGAGTCAGAATCATCTAGTAGCTCTTCGAACGAGAATGGACTTGAGGAGTCTCTGTCATACATCAGTGATGAAGGCAGGTCCAAGAAAAAGCAAAAGTTGGTTAAAAAATATTCGAGAAAGAGGGACAGGCATGGAAGGTTGAAAAGGCATCTGAGTAAAGGGTCATCTCATAGCCGCAACCATAGCTGGAGGCATATAGACCAACTGTTAATGATCCCTTCATTTTCCATGATGAGACAGGTATTTTTGCAACTCCCAATGAAGATACTGTTTTTAGTCGTGGCCAAAATTAGAGACAATATCCATTGTCCTCCAAAATACTGTTCAGAAACCTTCCTAAGAGGTTTGACAGTAAAAAGATGGAAAAGTATGATGGGAGCAAGGATCCAGATAATCATCTGGAACAAATTAAAAAATTTATGATGAATTTTGACGATGATAACAAGTTTCTTTGCAGAGCCTTCTCTCAATCTTTTATAAGGAGTGCTCTGAAATGGTACAATAGCCTACCACATGGATGCATCAGAAACTTTGATACGTTTTGGGTGGCCTTCTAGAGGCACTTTGTTGGAAGTAAGGAGTTAAAGGGAAATGGAGACACTATTATTCATTGTGCCCAAGAGACAAATAAATTGTTGAAAGAATATATAAGTCGGTTCGTGAACACAAAGAATGGATTAGCTGATTGCTTTGAACAAGTAGCAATAGCTTCCCTAAGACAGGGTTTGAACCCTGGCAATCTGGCCAATTTGGTAACTAGGAAGAAGGCCATGACGTGGGGCGGTTTACTCAACCAGGTGGGAAAGCAAATCAATATAGATGAAACAAAAAAGACTAGGGTGGATAGGCAAGTGAGATCTGCCCCAGCTGCACCAAACCAGAATCAGTCCGGATACAAGGCTAACGAGGCCGGATAGGGTCCCAACATGGACAAAGCTCAATCTCACCCAGCTCTAGCTCAGAGCCAGCAGTCCAGAAATAAGCGAGGACCTTGGGTCCAACCAGAGTGGTTTCCGAATTGAAAGAGAATGTGGCAACCATCTACGACAAAACAAAAGATGAGGTGATTTTAGGAAGCCGACAACGCTTCAATCTCCTAGGGAAAGTCGTAATGCTTGTTTTTGTGAATATCATCATGATATTGGCCATAACACAGAAGATTGCATTGCTTTGAAACAAGAGGTGTAGAATTTGATTGAAAGAGGAAAAATAGGTGCTTATGTCAAGAGAAGAAGTAGGAATATGCCTGATAATGCTCATCGGACCGGCCTAACAAACAATGGAGGGACATCGGCTCTGGACGGGGCCATGGTAATTATTGAAAGATTTGATGTAGAATCAGAGTATTTGGATCTTGATCTAGCCCGGAATAAGGTGGGTGTTATAACAGAACATACCAACACGGTGTCTGGGCTCATAAGATTTTTTGAGTCACTTACCATAATTGGGGGAGACACAATGAATGCACCAACTCCTTCTTCAAGGAAGAGGCATGCTCACACTCTGGCTACTCAGTTGGAGGGAGGCATGTCCTCCTATAAATCCCGAATTCCTTTTCCATTCATTTTTTATGAAGATGACTTGAGGGATATGGTTGGTCCTCATGAAGATGTTGTGGTGATAGGAGCATTAATTGGGGGCAATGACATCAAGCGAATTTTGGTGGACACCCGCAGCTCAGCCAATATCCTCTTTTTAAGTTCCTACAAACAAATGAAGAATCCGACAGTAATTCAATGTTCAAACAGGTCCATTGTGGTTTTCACTGGAAGCTCTACGGACATAATCGGGGAGTTTGAGGATGAGGTTTTGTTAGGCAATGGCCCTTTCAAGAAAATGGTCGAGATACTTTTCGTCGTGGTAGATTGTCCCACGTGTTACAATGCGATCTTGGGAAGATCTTGGATCTCTAGGATGCATGTTGTGGCTTCAATAGTTCACCAATATTTAAAGTATGCAGTTCAAGGACAAGTGGGAGTTGTCCGGAGTAGTCAAAAGATAACAAGGGAATGTTATGCAACTGCGCTTGCCCTTAGAAATTTGGGGGCAGTTTGGATAAATGAAGATTAGCAGTTTGTGGGGCCCTCTGAGGAAGAGGGTGAAATTGATGACCCCATAGAGACCCCTGGTGTTTTAATACCAGTTGAAGAGGTTGAAACTAACTCTCTGGCTGAAGGAAGAAGTGTCAAAATTGGATCTAAGATGACATCAGAGCTAAAAAGCAAAGTGTTATCCTTTTTAACAAACCACCAACACGTTTTTGCTTGGTGTAATGCTGATGTAACCGAAGTGCCTGTGAATGTTATATCAGACTAACTATCCATTTGGAGAGATGTAGCACCCATTGTGCAGAGAAGAAGAGCTTTATCTAAAGAAAAAGCTGATGTTATAGTTCAAGAGGTTGACCAGCTTACCAAGATGGGGCACATAAAGGAATCTCAATACCCTTTATGGACAACCAATCCAATGTTAGTAAAAAAGAAAAATGGGAAATGACGTATATGCATCGACTTTACTGACCTCAACCGGGCTTGCCCAAAAGATTTGTATCCAGTCCCCCAGATCGATCAGTTGGTAGACTCCACATCTGGGAACAAGTTGTTGTCCTTCATGGATGCCTTATCCGGTTACAATCAGATACTAGTGGATCTGAAAGACTAGGAACACACTACTTTTGTTACTGATAGGGGCCTCTATTGTTACAAGGTGATGCCTTCTGGGTTAAAAAATGTTGGGGCTACTTATCAGAGGTTGGTGAATAAAGCATTTGTTGATCAGATTGGGAGAAATATGGAAGTCTATATTGATGACAAGTTGATAAAGAGTGTGGAAGAGTAATTACACTTGGCAAATCTCCAAGAGACTTTTGCCAACTTAGTAAAAGTTAATTTAAAGTTAAATCTAGAAAAATGTATTTTTGGAGTACAGCCCGGGAAGTTTTTGGGGTATGTGATAAGTGAGAAAGGGATACAGCCTGATCCGGACCAGCTTAATGTCTTATTACAGATGGATCATCCTCGGAATATTAAAGAAGTGTAAAGATTGACAAGAAGGCTGACTGCTCTAAATCGTTTTATCGCAAGGTCTTCGGATAGGTGTGCCCCATTTTTCAGACTTTAAAGGGTGCTAAAGACTTTAACTGGTCTCCACAGTGCAACCAAGAGTTTGATGAAATAAAAAAGCATTTATCTTCCCCCAAGACTCTCTACAAATCTATTGATGGAGAAACATTGTACATATATCTAGCAGTGTCTGAATGTGCTATAAGTGCAGTACTAGTAAGGGAGGTGGATAGTTATCCTCGTCCGGTGTAGTACATCAGCAAGAGCCTGATGGATGCTGAAAGAAGGTACTTAAAACTTGAAAAACTAGTACTGGCTTTAGTAATTGCTGCCAGAAATATGAGGCCCTATTTTCAGTCTCATTCTATTGTCGTTCAGACGTCTTTTCCCTTGAAAAATGTTCTTCAGAAGGCGGACATATCAAGCAGGATGACCAAGTGGTCAGTATAATTGGGTGACTATAACATTGATTTTGCCCCTCGAACTGCAATCAAAGCTCAATCAGTTGTTGATTTCCTAGTTGAATTCCATTCGGACAGAAGTACTAAGCAAGCTGCTGATGAAAGAACTAAGAAGGTATGGGTTGTCCGAACAAATGGTGGATCAAGTACCATGGGTTATGGTGCTCAGATATCTTTAACCTCTCTATATGGCGACAAGCTATACCAGGCTATACGTTTTGCTTTTAGGGCTTCTAACAATGAGTTTGAATATGATGCTGCTATAGCTGGTTTGAAATTAGCCTTTCTATGTGGAGCTAAAAGAGTTAGGTTAATGAATGATTCTCAACTTCTTATCCATCATGCCCAAGGACAATTTGAGGCAAAAAATGAGCAGTTGATTAAATACTTATTCATTCTTAAAGAAGTGACAGCCAACTTTAAAGATGCCAGCTATGAGCATATACCCATATCGGAAAATATATTAGGAGACTCCTTGGCAACCATAGCATACTCTGAGTCCTACCCATGGATTCATGTGCAAGAATGTCCATTCATACAACCTAATTGGGGTAAGGAAGAAGAGGAAAGTTTAAGTATACAAGTGGTTCAACCCAAGGACTCGAGACATCCCCTTCTTCAATACATTTTTAATGACATTTTGTCTCCGGAGAAAGTTGTGGCAAGGAAAATGAAGTACAGGGCTCATGGTTTTTTAGTCATAAGAGATATTTTATACAAGAAGTCATTTAGTAGACCTCTCTTGCGTTGTTTGGGGATTGAAGAGTCTCAAATTGTGCTATTCGAACTACATGATGGTGAGGGATCAACACACTGTGGCTATAGAGCTTTAACCCGAAGAGTTTTATTGGCCGGATACTACTGGCCATCCATAATGGAAGATGCCAAGGAATTGGTAAAGAAGTGTGATCTATGCCAAAGATATGGTAATGAAATTCATATCCCAGCGATCCCCCTGGAGTCAATTTCTGAGCCAATACCTTTTTCTCGTTGGGGACTGAATCTAGTAGGGCCTCTACCGATGCCATCCGGAGGGTGCAGAACTATTATTGTAGCCATTGATTATTTTTCAAAGTGGATAGAGGCAGCCTCCTGGCATGAACTACTTCAAAAGCTATTATAAAATTTATCCTATCTAATATTTGTTGTAGATTTGGGGTTCCACAAAAGATACCTACAGACAATGGGCCATAATTTGATAACAATGATATGGAGAGTTTTTGTGCCTCTAGGGGCATTCAGCATTGCTTCTCTTCTCCTTTCCACCCACAAGCGAATGATCAAGTTAAAGTGGCAAACGTGACCATTTTGTCCGCTCTCAAAAAGAATTTAGAAGGGGCTGCTGGAAAGTGGCCAAGGTATTTACACGAAGTACTATGGGCCTACCAGACTACTCCTGGAGCTGCTACACAAGAATATCTGTTTTACTTAGTATATGGGATGGATGTAATTGCTCATATAGAGGCAACTCTTCCATCATAAAGAGTCCACAATTTTTCCGAACAGGCTAATAAAGTGGCAGTCAGAAGTCAATTGGACTTAATAGAAGAAAGAAGGGTTAAGGCTCATCTTAGAGCCACCCATATCAAGGTTTAATGAGAAGCGGGTTTGCTTCCAGAATCAGAAGAAGGGATTTTCGACCGGGGGATAAAGTATTATGAAAATTCTTCCTACATACTAAGGAGAAGCAGTTCTGCAAGCTAGCTCCAAATTGGGAAGGGCCCTATGTGGTCATTGAAAAGCTTAAGCCTGGGACATATAGGCTTCAAGACAAAGATGGAAGAATCTTAAACCACCCTTGGAACATTGAACACCTCCGGATGTATCTAGAATGAAAGTTGTATAAATATTTACTTGTTTAAAGTCCATATAAATATTATGGGGCATACTTTTTCCTACCCTAGTGGCCCAGGGAGGTTTTAATGAGGTGTCCGGGATTTTCAATGAAATTTGATGACTTCTTTAAATATTTGGAGTGGTTTGATTTACAGTTTCTTTAAAGCCTTCTAAGTATCTTTGACAGATCGGATTGATCTGGTGGAATGATGACCATTTAACATTTGTCATCAGAGAATTTAAACACTCTCATCTTAAAATGCTTGTAAAATAAATAGGGGCTATTTAAACATTAGCCATTAAGATTGAGCGAATATGAAACAAATAAAGAATTTAGCAAAGTAAAACTAACCGACTAAAACCAGAGGATGATATTAAAATATAAAGAATGCCTTGGCCATCCAAGGACTTTAAGTTGAAGAGGAAAAGCTTGACCGGACTCAAACCGGACACTGTTACAAAAATTCCTTGGCCATCTAAGGACTTTAGTATATCATAAGGATAAGAAAAAAAATAGTTAAAACTTCAGGGCTAGTTTCTCTTAGATGTTCCTGCATCATCTTTTTTCTTCTTTGGATCTTTGGGTTCGTCACTGGAACTATCTCTGATCCCTTCTTCCTCATCGGTAGTATCGTCAATACCATTGGAATAGTTTTTCTTATCACCATCCACCATCGTGTGAAATGGGATATCTTCATATTTAATGTACTGCCACAGAGTACCGAACGTTCTCTTCGGGAATGTTTGATAAAAAAGCAAGACCATGTCAGATTTAACTTTGGCATACCTCTTTTCTAGGGAATCTATCACATCGTTGGTATATGCATCAACCTTGACCTGGATCGTCTTTTCCTGCTCTTTCACAAAATCTTCATTCTCCTTGGTAACCTTGGACACAACATCTTCAAGAGAAGTCTTGTCACCGGATAGGGCTTGGAAAACATTATTCTTGGTCTTCACCTCTTCCTTCAAAATAAAGAGATCTTTCTCTAAGCCAGAGCACTTGGTTTGGAGCTCTGTGTTAGCCTTCTCTGAAGTGACCAACTTGGTTGACAAATCTTCTTTCTCTTTTTTTAACTCCTCGAGCTCTTTCTCCAATACCTCAACACTTTGGTTAGCGTTAAGAAGGTCAATAGATAAACTCTCATTATCTGCATTGAGGGTATTGATGAGGGCATACCGACTTTTTACTTGCCTCTCCAAGTTGAGCACTGGTTGAATATGGCCCAACAAAGAGTGAGTCACCGTATAGTTTTCCCCTGAAATAGTAAAAGACTTGCCATTAAAGGTCACCATGTTAGAGGAACTTAGGGGAAGGTAGAGACCATCTAAGTCATCTTTTTCAAACTCTCCAAAATAAAGGCCAATGATTTAGAGGCCACTGATGTCCACTCCTTCCAAATCCCCTCCGGTACCCTCTCTGGCGTGTAGATCAGTTGGGATTTTCTCTGCCAAGGTGAGGTCTGTTGGTTCGGCCGGAGGTAGAGACTCCGAAGGCCGGAGGACAACTTCATCCCCTAAGGAGTCTTTCTTCTTCTTGACAGTCCTCTCTTTACTGCTTGCTCCCCGTTTTCGGTCTTTCTTAGGAGGTTTTGGAGGATCTTGAGGCCCACCTGCCTCCCTAATGCTCTCATATTCAACTACTTTAAGTAGAGTAGCATCAATCCCCCCTTGGGCCTGCACTACTTGGGTCTCCGGAGCGATCTCCTCTGCAGCACCCTAAACAACCTCTGCTGCAACCTTCTTTTTCTTGCCCATCTTCCCTTTCATCTTGCTTGGGGCTTTGGCTTTGGAAGGAAAGGCCAGTTTGCCATCTTTCTCCTCTGTTCTCTTGAGAATAAAACCGGAGGGGGTGGTGTAGTCAGCTCCTCCCAAGTAAGATCTCTTTGGCCTGTTGTGTTCCAGAGGTGGGACCTCACCAAGTTGCCTAAGGTGAAGCAGTTATGGAAAGCGTTTCCCCAACGATCAGCAGCTCAAGCGTTTAACTTGGCACAGTTGGTCTGCCCCTCCTCCATATAATCGGAGAACTCCTTCGGCAATACTAACCAAAGAAAAAAAAAGTAATTCATAGACAAATTTTTTACAAAGTAAGAAAGACAAACATAGTAAAATATTTACCTGAGCTTTTCCATCTACTGGTGAGCATACTGGGATTGACACCAACCTTGATTTTCCTCCCATTCTCCCATGTCCCGTTGATAAATAGAAACTGGTCTTCCAGTTTTTCTCTGACTCAAGCAAGTCATCCACCACCTTAAAGTTATCTCCATATTGAAGTGGTAGAATGGGATATGGTGGTTTTTACAAAGGCTGGCCACTACATCAAACTGCTCCATTGGAAGTGGTATACCGGACAGCTTTGACGCCATAATACAAGCAATGAGAGTGTACCAAGCGTTGGGACTCAGCTGGCTTGGACATAGTTTTATCAGGTGGAAATACCTAACAATTTCTGAATCCAAGGGAAATCTGGCCCCCTAGTTGAACAACTCGGTGTAGAGGACAATTTCACTGAGCTTGTGGAAGCAATGTCCCACCTTGCCTTCCAAACTCTCCGACAGATCCGGATGGGTCATTCAGACTTTCTCCTTGCCTTTTCCTTTTTTATCAGATACAGCATCTCCAGTCTTCCCGGAAGCTTTAGTCTCGAATGGAGTATCTTCACCACTATCCTTCATCACCTCTTCCATCACTATGGAAGGTTTATCAGCCGTTGTTGATGGGAGAGTGCTAGTGGGTGGCTCATTAGGTTGTCCAGACGGTTGAGCATCAGCCTCTCCTAAGGATATGGAGTCCGGTTGGGGCTCAGTTCCGGAGGGCTTAGTATGAGAGCTGGTTCTAGTGGCCTCGGGTCCGAAGAGTTTATCTTTTGGTGCTCTAATAGATGCCTCCGATCCGAAGGCTTTCTCTTTGGCCCCAGACTTAGAAGGCTTTGTCTTGGAAGACTTGGTTTAAGAGCCAGTTTCTTGAACCTTTACTAAACGAGTTGCCCGACGAGGGATTAGTGGGAGCACCATTCTAGGAAGAAAACAGCTGGTAAAACGAATCAAAGTGCGACACGTGTCCCACAATCCAGAGCAAAACTCTTAAAATTCTAAGAAGTATTCAGTCCGGATAAACCCTGTACATGAGCAATCCAGAGAATGTTGTTATTTCCTAAGTGAGTTTTTTGGTCTTGCCAAAGACCTTTGACAAAACCTAAAAAAGGGGCTACTGATGAGTCTAGAATTATTCACCACAACTCACCGTGAAAACTGGACAGGGGTAATTCGGATAATAAGTACCCACTGAAGTATTCAGATAAGACAAACGGATTAAAACACTAACCACCTTTAAACTAAGCTAATTGCTAATCTGCTTAATAAACTAATGGGTCTTTGAACTCGACCTGATTTCATAATCTGGCCCGAAAGCCCATGGGTCCATAATTAAGGGTATAAATACCCAACCACTTTCATTAATGAGGGTAATGAACATTTAATACAACGAGACAACTCAAATCTCTCACTACAAAACACTCAAACATTTAATACCCTTAAAATACTCCAGAACATCTGACAAAATTACCCTCAGTCTAGAATAATCCTCACAAATTATAATGTTAACGACCTCCAACAATTCGCATGATAACATGCGGATTGTTTGGTTCTAGCTGAATACATTACAGGGTAACTATCAGGATAGCATGCGAATTGATCGAGGTTCCACTAAACACTTCGCATGATACCCTAATATTCGTTTGTAAAACTTAAAATATATCCACAAAATTCTCATGATATGCTGCGAAATCATTTAAAATATCCCTTACCACACGGTCAGCGACAACCAATGTCGTTGACTGGTTTGGCATAAGTCTGGTTCGTGTCAGCAAAAATCATTAATGTCATCCTCCGACATATTCTCCAAAGATCGTTGTATTACACCATCGTAATATACATTATAAATTTCATTTAAAGATGTCTATGAAACTTGAGTGTAAATACCATCAACAGAAGCATCAGGTAAACCTACTATGTTATCGTTCGACTCTGGAACTTGCAGTTGATTCGGGTACTGGTACTACAATTTCACGTTGGCTTAACAATTCTGACTTTGCACACACCACTGTTGGTCTTTGAGGTACATCACCGTATTGGTTTTGGTTTTCTAACGATGTTCCTCCCTGGCTAAGTAGTTCCAGCTTCTCACAGGGATTGCCACGTTCTGGACTCTTCCGGAGCTATGTCGTGTGTTAGCCTTTCTCTCTTTGCCAAGGCTATTTGTTGTTGTTATTGTTGTTCTTCTTCTTGTGGGTGTTGTTGTTGTTCTTGTTGCTGCTGTTGTTGATCTTGTTGTTGTTGGTGGTGGTGTTGTTGTTGTTGTCTGTTAGCCTCCTGTTTCATACAAATTCCAAAATAAAAAGGTGAAGGGGTTAAACATACTATAATCATAGCTGCGAACAAATCGCATGCTAACCTGAGATTTGTTTGAGTTATCCATCTCAAAAAATTCGCATGGTAAGCTGCGATATCTGAAATAACCAACTCAATAGAGTATAAAACAATTTGCAATATACGATGCAAATTGTTTGGACAGGACTACACAATAGTCCTGATATTTGTTTGAAAGTTATCATGTGATGCGAATTGTTTGAATATGTATACAATGATAAAACCCCGCTGACTGTTTTAAATACATACATTGACTTTGTTTGAATATGTATAAAACAATAAATATTATTATAGAAATAATTTCATCACAACAATAAATAAGATATTTGAATCTTAGTGTACTTTTGATCCACTGACATCTTCAAGGTTGTCTGGGTCTGTACGTCCAGATTTTTCTGCTGCCATTTCTTTCTCACGATCTTCTATCTCCTCTGCTACGTGAAGTACGAGCTGTTGGTCATTCGGAAGAGACTCGTGTATTTCTTTCTTCGTTGGAGGACTCAGAACTGTGGCTGCCTCCTATGTAGGAGGAGACTTGTCTGTCTGTCTCTCTGTGGTGTTCGTCTCTGTGCATACCAACAACTCTTCCTGCATCTTACCAGATGGTACAGGTATGGGTGAATGGTTCCTATCCTTATTCGTGTCCTTATCCTGATTTTCAACAGGCACAGATGCCTGCAATTCAGTGGATACCGCTCCAGATGGAATGTTGGTAGTCTAGGTACCTTTTTCAACTGCAGGGCTTCCAATCTGGAAAATTGGTTGAGAGAGAACATTGTGGAGTTGTTGTGCTTCAAGCTCTGCGATCTTCAATTTTAATTCTTCCAGCTGAAAAATTAATAGCAAACGTTTAATAACATATTACGTGCTGATTATAACGATTATGTAAGGCTAAATTTCATACTTACTTCTTTGGCCTGTTTTCAATCTTTCTCTCGTACTTGTTCTTATCGGTGTATGTCTTCAAACTCTTTGATTTCCTTACAGTTTCAGACTTATTTGGAGTATCCGCTCTGCGTTTGAGGACAAAATTACAGATTGTTTCACTCATACTAGTGGTGCCCTTGTCGTCGGGCTCCTGCTGGGATGTGCCGATCGGTGGTGGTGGAATCGTTGGCTGAGGGAGTCTTGGAGGTTGGGTTCTGGGTGATATCACCTGATTCGATTCTTTCTGTTTTTGTGATGCTCGTCTCATTGGTTTTGGGGCTGTGTTTTTCTTCCTTTTCTTTGGTCTTTCTTCTGGTAAAAGAGATTCAGCATCTGCATCTCCACTATCTACCGCTCCTCCGAAAGCTTCGCTTTCAGCCTCATTAAGACATAGTGGACCTTCCAAAACCTACCAACAGAGGAACATGAAAGTAAATAGCTGCAAGCGGTTTTTTTGGAAAATATCAGGATGTAGACAGACAAATTGTTTTTTGCAAACAGTTTGCATTATATGCTGCGAATTGTGTGGAACTCTATCAGTTTAGAGTTGCAAACAACTCGCATGTTACCATGCGAATTTTTTGCAAACAATAAGTTGTGAATTGTTTGCAAACAATAAGTTGCGAATTGTTTGATACCTTAATTATATAGAGTATCAAACAGAACGCAGGGTAGGCTGCGAATTGTTTGATACCTTATTCTAATATAATACCAAACAAAACGCAGGATGTGCTGCGAACTGTTTGCAACCCCAATTCAATACCTATATAAAGCTCATACCTGATCATCTTTCAGATTGGGTATTCTAACAAGAAGCGACGCGGTAGATGTTTGGCACTCTAATCCCAACCATTTGAAAAACCTTGGGATCAAGGTCGGCTTCACTAGCTCTAGCCCGATTGTTGAGTGCTCCATGATGAAGGGCCTCATGGGGACATGTATTATCATCAATATGCTATGTACATAACTAATTTTTATACTGAATAAATCAATCTTATAATTAGAAGGGCGACAATCGACGACTCTATCGGGTTTTTCGATAGCCAAGTAACTCCTGATAGACTGTTGAAGCTTGAACAATATTGATCAGGACCAGTCATAATTGTTTATTTTGCTGAGGTCTTCAACAAAATCAAACGTACTCCAATCCAGGATATCTCCAGATACGGAGTAAATTAGGGTTGAGCACAAAAATAGTATCAACAGCCGTGCAACATCTTCTAACTCATGCTCCCCACTTTCGCTTATGACTCTTTTTATACCTTCTTGTAAAAACCATGTCAACATGCTATGTTAGTAAAGTACATTTCCTTTATGCCATGCTCCAGATATCGTTACGACATTTCCTCTGTGCCATGCTCCATCCCGAATATGACCTTCACATCGTCTGTAGTTAGCTTCACATACTTTGAGCCAATAAGGAAGGTGTCTTCATCGACGGAGAACCTCTCGACAATATACTAAATGATGGAATATAATTTCTTCTTCGGCAGCTCTGCCACATTACGGATGTCAAAATCCGTTTTCAAAAGCGTGTAGAAGAGTGTGTTTCTTGTAGCTTCGATGTGGGCATGGGTAATACAGTTATCTTTCAACAACTTGAGAAAGCTCACCAACCCTGACCTGTAATAGCTTGGTTTTGTTGTCATACTTCCTGAACAAACACAAATCAGTTGGAGTGTCATATAACTCGCATGACAAGCTGCGAACTGCCTATCTATCAGTTAGAGTGTCACACAACTCGCATGACAAGCTGTGAACTGTGTAATATACATATTCAATCAAGCTGCGAATTGATATGAATTATAAAAATAGATGAAGCTGCGAATTGTTTCACATCCTAGGTGATGAAGGTGCGAACTGTATTAAGGGCACTGATACAGGCTGCGAACTGTTCAATTTTTTACATGCAAGTACCAGGGATCTGGGAAATATGGAAACAACACCAAAATCAACAATCAACTACCTAATGCACATCTAACATACATCTTTATTCTCAAGAAAGTATTAGCATCACATGCAATCTAACTTCTATCATGCGTTCGACGACAAACCCAGAAACCAACTAACCAACTGTCATCACTAAATACTTGATTCCGGTTAAAAAAGGAACGTCGATCGTGAAATAACGGAAACAGGTAGTTTGAAGACATCAACAACGCAAAAAAATAGATATTCCACGATAATGCTTACCTTGTTACTGCAAAATACTGTAATTTCACCGGCCGACGAGCAGTTCACGACAACTTCTCCAACAGAAGGTGGTTAATCACTTGACGAAGTACAATATGTTGACCAATCCAATTCTGGTGGGGGTTTGACGAACGACTAGTTTAAAGAGAGAGGCTCGAAGGGTTTCGGGTTGAAGAGAGAGGCTGTAAATCAAACAGTTTTTTTCTGGTGGTTTCAAAAAAATTAGAGGTGTTTGGGTTGGTTTAGGGTGATGTGAAGGGGAAAAAAGTGTGTTTGAAGTGAAACATGGGTATATATAGTTGGGTAACTCGAGGTACTAAGTAACACTATAAAAAATTTGGGTACTACCGGGTACTTACATAATTGAGCGGGTATTTACTGGTACTTTTCTCTTTAAATCTCAAAACTAAGAACAACAACGGATAATATCCTTTTTATCTTAAGAACTATTGCGCGGTTACCACTCTAATCGTAGAGACAAAATGGTTGCTCTTAGAATCAATTTAATGAAAGCCTTTGATAATGTCAGATGACACCTCATCCTTGACATCCTTGTTCCGATGCATTTCCCTAATAAAATGATCACTTGGATCATCAAATGCATTTATTCTCCTTCATACTCCATCAATATTAATGGAGATCCTCATGGAAATTTCAAATGAAGGAAAAGTCTGAGGTAAGGAGACCCACTCTCCCATTTCCTCTTTGTCCCTACTTCTTATCAAAGAGGCTCTTGATGAGTTTTATACTCTCTCTAGTCTCAAAGTCAACCCCTCTAAAAGTCACTTTTTTTTTTTCGGGTATTGATGATTCCCTTCGGTCAAATCTTATTACCATTATGGGATATCCGGAAGGATCTCTACCAGTTAAAATATTTAGTTGTGCCCCTTCTTACTAGCCGTCTCACCCACTTGGACTGTCGCCCTCTTTTTCACAAAATCACCTATAGAATTGACTCTTGGATCTCTAAGCATCTCTTTTATACAGGTAGACTTCAACTTATTAAGTCTGTCTTATTCGTTGGTCAGGTCTAATGGTCTCCATTTTTATCCTCCCCTCAATGATTATCAAAGAATTGTCTCAATATCTCCGTCGTTTTTTCGCAAACGACTATTTCTCAGGGTATGCCCTAGAATCTTGTTTGAACTATTTTCGATTTTGTAATGCTTTTATACACAAAAAAAATCGAAACCTCACAATCGGACGTATATACAACAACGAACAAATTGAAAAAAATAAACTTTAAGTGAATCATGAAAAAAAAAACATAAAAAAATCGTGAAAAAAATCAATCATAAAATAGAAAAGTATGAAAATCTAATTTTTTCCATAATCTAATTTTGTTCATTTGTAGTGTCTATCTATGCCGAAGAGTTTTTTTTTTTAAAAAGAGAGATCGATAATTTCAGTTTGTAGTTAAAAAATTGGTTTATATATTTGAAAAGGGTTTTTAGAGTACTAAATAAATTTTATATATTAAATAATAGTTGTTTAAATTGGTTAAATATTAGATGGTATTAAACCTAGTAAAAGGTTGATTTTAGATTTGAATAACAATTAGTAATACTTAACCTTTTAATAAGAAAACCTCCACCAATGTATAACATTGAACCACGAATTCAATCCATAACAACAATAAACGGCAAGCCTAACAAAAATAGTCCATTCCATTAGATATATGGCCCAAAATCACAACAATCCGCATCTCCGTCTTGGAAAAGCCCAACTTTTTGTGCAATTAGGGTTAGGGTTTTAGACCTCCACCAATATATAAGTAGTGGATCCTTCATTGTCCCACAAACCAAACCGCCATCGGCTCTAAGCCTGGTTTCTTTTTTTAGGCCTCATTTTTTCTATGCTCTGTCAGTTTTAAAGTTTCTTCGAATAGGATTCTAATGTTTGTTAGTGTAATGTAGAAAATCCCCGATGAAGAAACAATCCCATAGATAGGAAGTGCCGTATGACAGTAACCCGCAGCAGATGTAAACTCCGACGAAGCGGTGATTGACAACCCATCTGATTTTGAATCTTTGTGGTTCGCTTCTTTTGGACAATTGTCGATTGAGTGTGCTCATCGGTTTTCCGTTGTGTGGGTGATTTGAAACGGGTCACTGAGGGATAATTTAATAATGTGTATAGGATAGAGAAGGTCTGATGCCACGTCCGTGATAGCTGTGTAGCGATGATCTTCGATGCTATGATTAGACCCAAATTGATTTATTGTTTCGCTTACCGATAGGAACCTGTTAATCTGTTTAACCATGATTATACAGAGCCGATTTTAGCGATTACATTTCATATTCGTTAACGTTATTTATTTATGCCGATGATGATTAGTATTATATCTGGAATTACCGTCTGAATAAAATCTGACGAAAATTCTACTTGGCTGTGGTTCTGAGGCTTTTATAATCATTCCCATACCCATATTCCTATTAGTATTGCGTACTATTTTTTTTTCTGATTCACAAGACAATCATTTGATGATTCGTTTGTTGTTTGAACATAGCCTTTTTAAACAATATTGCTGAGAAAACCTAATCTTGGATGATTCCAGATTTTGGTTCAAGTGTCAAGAAATGCACAAATGGCTCTAATGCTGATTAGATACTAAAGCCAAATGAATTATAGTAAATGATTTTTTTTATAGAGATCCGTTTTGCTTGATTGGGATACCAAAGCCAAATTGAAATAAAAAAATGAACTTTGATGATGATTCTTGATCTGGTTTTGCTTGAAATGTGAATCTTTTTATTATTATTATTTTTTTAGACAAATTTTAGTATTTATTCACATTCTTTTGTAATTAGAGAAGAAATAGTGAATTACTACAATTTCGCCAAAAATTTCTGATTGACAACCCATCTGATTCGTATTTTGCCCCACTTCTTTGGTAGTCTTGTTGATCTTCATTTACATGAGAAACCTAGGCGGTTCTCCCTCCGTTACTTTTATAGTGGTTTCTACGCTGTCTTGCCCCTTTTCTTTGCGAAGCGGGACCTGATTACAAGAGAACAGCCGCTCCCTCTGTAGTCATGTTGATCGTATAGGTCAGAAAAGGCTCACATGAGAAACTTAAGTGGTTCCAAAGAATAACCATTACTCTTCCAAGAGTATATAATGTCCGAAGGGAACAAATAGTGAGAAAAGAGTAGATCAAAGAATAACCATTAATTAAGACAAATCTTCCAAGAGAATGGTGATCCTCCGGAAAATATTCAGACTCCTTTTGTAAGCTATAATCGTGAGTATCGTGTGAGTAATGATTCGAAGAAGTTTATACTCATCATTGAATGATTGTCCAAAAGGCTTATAAAGTTAGTTATAATTGGAGGTTATCTCCTCTCTTTCTCTCGGAAATCCTTTTTGGGAAGTTGTTGAAGTGGTTTTTCATTTCTAAGTTTGAAAAGGTAACTATGATGATGATAATCTGTTATGCGGAGCCTTTTCCCAAACATTTTAGAATGTAACTTTAAAATTATATAATCGTTTGCCAAATGGTTGTATAAAAATTTATTTATATGTTCTGCAACATTTACGGCAGCACTTTGTGGGAGCAAAACATTTCATGCGAATGGTGGGGAGCAAAAAACATTTCTATGTTGATGATAGAGGATAGCAATTCACAACTAAAAAATGTTGTTCGGCCTAGAGCACCGATTCAAACCATATTTCAAGCACCTCCAAAGATGAAAGAGTACACACCTGTTGTGATTTCTCAGCAATTTTTCCGACACATGTCAAACGTATAGATTTGAAAACACATTTTGGTGAGATTTAAGTGTGTAACGATAATTTTTGAAAGAACACGTCTGCACGTAAAGTTTCGTAAGCCATTTCCAATACTGACTACAAGAGGACAGAAAAATAATTATTGTAAATATCATGAGGATATTGAGCACAATACAAAGGATTGTGTGGCGTTGAAAAAAGAGATACAAACCTTAATAGAAAATGGAAAGCTAACAACATTTGCGAAGAAGAATTCTTTGGTTGCTCCAAAGCACCATAATTCTATGAAGTAAAAAGATACTCTAATGATCTTAGAACCTATTGATGAAGAATCTATTGATTCATTTTATATTTCTACTGAGTATCTAGATCCGAAACCAGATAGAAACAACGTCGATATGTTGGCAGCGCCGATTGTGGAAGGAAAGGTTAGTGAATTATGTGTTTTTTAGTCACTAACAACTTTTGGAGGAGATACTGTTGCAGGGACATCAAATTATTCTCGAAAGAGACATATTGTTAGCCTAACAACTCAATTATAGGTGGGAGCTTGCCACACTTATAGATAAATCCATTTCCAATACTTTGTTTTGAAGACGATGATATGCGGGATGTAGCTGGTCCACATGAAGATGCAGTGATTATTGTAGCGCAATTTGCTGGTTTGATTAATATTGGCAGCTCAACTAGGTCGGATCAGGTCGGGGACCATTCAAAATGGTAGTGATAGTGTTGTTTATTATGGCAGATACTTCAACGTCTTACAATGCAATTTTTGGAAGGTCTTGGCTGTCTAGAATGCATGATGTGCCATCAACTGTTCATCAATATTTGAAGTATGTCGTGGGGAACAATGTGGGAACGGTCATAAGCAGTCAAACGATGGTAAACGAGTGTTATCAAACGACTTTGGCCCCTAAGCAAATCAAAGCGGGCGAGTCAAAGGAAGAATAAGAATCACCGAGGTCTTCCTCGGGATTCGACCCTGTAGATATTCCGAGGGAGACCCCCTGGTTTATGATCACATACGAAAGTTTTGAGGATCATGTTTTCTCCCAGGGTAAAAGTCTAAAAATCGGCACAAAGTTATCTTTGGAGGTGAAGGAAAAATTAATTCAGTTTTTGTCAACAAAGTTACACCTGTTTGCATGAAGTATGGAAGATGTGACAGGGGTTCCTAGAGATATCATTTTTCATAGGTTAGCGTACGAAGTAATGTTCGTCCGATCATCCAGAAGATGAGATCTTTTTCTCTAGAAAAGTCTGAGTAAATTATGGATGATGGGATCGCTTAACTGAAGTTCGGCACATACGCGAGTCGCAATATCATTTGTGGACTGCTAATCCGGTTTCGGTCAAGAAGAAGATCGGTAAATTTGGGATGTGTTTGGATTTCAGTGATCTAAATAGGACATGTCCCAAAGATCCCTTCTCGGTCCCAAAGATCCCTTCTCGGTCCCAAAGATCCCTATTTGTGGATCTAAATAAGACTGCTAAATAGGACACCCAAGAATGTTTAGAGGCCTTTTATCAAATCAAAGAGTATCTTTCTTCACCTGGAATTTTGACAAAGCCAAATCCAGGGGAAAATTGTATGTTTATCTAGCACTATCAAGTTATGTTATGACTGTTGTTTAATTCGATATGAAGATAATTCCTCAAGACCAGTGTACTACATCACTAAAATTCTTTTGGATGCTGAGAAACAATATTTAAAGTTAGAGAAATTTGACCTTGCACTAGTACCTGTTGTGCGTAAAATGAGACCTTATTTTCAGGCTCATTCTATCATCGTACATACATCTTTTTCATTGAAAAATATGTTACAAAATTCTGATATATCAAGAAAAATGACTAAATGGTCACTTGAATTGAAAGATTTTGATATTAAATTTGAGCCTATGACTACAATAAAAGCATAAGTATTAGCAGATTTCCTTGTCGAATTTCATTCCAAACGGTCATATGATGAAGAAAATTTTGAGTCAGAGTGGACGGTCCGGACAGATGAAGGCTCAAGTGCATCAGGATGTGAAGCAGGGGTGTAGTTGATTTCTCCATAAGGAATTTCCATGCATCAAGCTCTCCACTTTAGATTTAAAGTGTCAAATAATGAGGCAGTATATGAAGCTACTTTGGCAGGGTTGGGACTTGCTCAAATTTGTGGGGCAAAAAAAGTGAAGCTAATAAGTGACTCTTAACTTCTCATAAATCATGCATCTGGACAATTTGAGGTAATACAAGATCATTTAGTAAGATATTAGAGAGCGTTAAATGCCTTTATATTGGTCTTCGAATGCATCAGATACGAACATGTTCATAGGGCTGGAAATTCGGTGGCTGATTCTTTAGCTACGACATCATATTCCGAGGAGTGCCCTTGGATTATCATACAAGAAAACCCTTCAATAGAGAATACATCCGAGTCAGTAGAAGGATCAGTCGAATCTTTTCAAATTTCAATAAGCACAACAAAGGATTGCATGAGTGAAATTAAAGAATTTTTTATACATGATGTGTTACTCGTTAACAAAGTAATGGCAAAGAGAATACGATTTAAGGTGTATAGTTATATAGGATTTAGAGATATCTTGTATAAAACATATTTTAGCAAGCCTTTACTTTGATACCTTGGAGAAAAGGAACCACACATGATATTGTCAGAGTTACATGATGGGGAAGGATCCGCACATTATGGATATAAAACGTTGATACGAAGAGTTTTTCTAGCATGGTACTACTAACCTACAATCTCCTCGAACGCCAAAGAATTAGTTCAATAATATGACACTTTCCAAAGAATTAGTTCAAAAATATGACACTTGCCAAAGATTTGCTAATACAATTCATCCATCGGTAGTGCCTCTTGAATCAATATATGAATCCCTACCTTTTAACCAATGGGAGTTGATCTGGTCAGACCCTTACCGATAGCATCAGGGGGAAAACGATAATTGTCGCGGTAAGTGGGTGAAAGCTAGACCATTAGCAGGAACAAAAGCTATGAATGTAATCGAGTTTATTGTTTCTAATATTTGTTGTCGTGTTGCGGTTCCAAGTAAAATAATGATTGATAATAGACCAAAGTTCAATAATAAGGAAATGAAGGCTTCTTGTTATGCTAAAGAAATACAACAATGCTTCTCAGAAACTTTCCACCCACAAGAAAATGGCCAAGTTGAGATTATGAATCGAACAATTCGTGACGGGTTGAGAAAGAATTTGGAAGGCAAGGTTGGAAAATGGCTGGATTATCTACAAGAAGTTTTATGGGCATACAAAACTACTCATAGGAAAACAACACAAGAATCATCGTTTGCGTTAGTCTATGGGTTGTATCGAATCAACGAATATTCCGAGGAAACAAACGATAAGGAAAAGCGTACATAGTTAGAGTTGATAGAAGAAAAGCACAATTGAATTCATTACACTAGTAGACTCCGATGAGAAGTCGGTACGCTTCTTAAGTTAGACGATAGGAATTTAAAGCAGGGGAGAAAGTGTTAAAAATGGTATTCCTTCATACGAAAGAAAAATGATTTGGTAAGTTAGAGGCTATATGAGTGGGTCCGTATACGGTAACAAAGAAAGTCAAGCCGGGAGCATATCGACTCAAAGATAAAAAAAGAAGAAGAGATATTCTATACCCTTATAATATTGAGCATCTTAAATTGTATTTAAAATGAGTTTGTAAGTTTGTAAATATTTATGAAAATTTATATAAGTATCGGTGACATACTTTTTCCTACCCTAGTGGCGCTGGAAGGTTTTAATGAGGTGCCCTCACATTCGACTTATATATAATATTTCTTTGCCATCTTAAAACAACTACTATAATTTTTATCTTTCTAGACGCTAAGGGTCTTCCAACAAATATTGGTCTACAATTTTTATCTTTATGGACTCGAAGGGTCTTCCAACAAACGTTGGTTTATAATTTTTATCTTTCTGGATCGGAAGGGTCTTCCAACAAGTGTTAGCTGCAATTTTATCTTTTTGGACCAAAAGGGTCTTCCAACAAATATTGGTCTACAATTATTATCTTTCAAGTACGGAAGGGTTTTCCAAAAAAATGGTCTATAATTTTTAACTTTTGGGCCTGGAAGGGTCTTCCAACAAATGGTAGTCTATAATTTTTTATATTTTTGGACTTCCCTCTCCACGAACGTAAGGTGGTGTAGTACCCGGATGTTTCCCCCAGCTTGCAGGATACCAATGTTTGGCGTAGAAATTGGACTCTTTATGACCATTTTTATGACAATAGTATAAAGTTGAGAATAAAGAGGGGTAGAATGCGACTCGTCTGCCATGAAAACTACCGGAAAAACATCGGTGATGAGAAAACAAACAAGACTACACCGGAAATACAGCGGTGCAAGAGGAACAAGACCAGAAATACATCGATCATGAGAGAACAAAGGCCAGATAAATATCGGCTGATGAAGGATTTGCCGGAAACACATCGGCGCAAGAAGGAAATTTTAGAGGTTAGGGTTTTGGAGGCTAGGGATCTGATACCATGTTGAGGGAATTATGTCTCTTTTTAATGTATTATTTGAAACTTACAACCCCACATTATGCAATTGTGTAGCGTATATATACATTACAATGTATATATACACTATTTCAAAACATAACTCAAAAGGTTTCATGTGTATTTCCTAAAATGTATATTAGACTATTATTAAATAGTGCATATACATTTTAACATAATCCATGTCTTGCTTGTAGCCCATATATATTTTAACACAGTCCATGCCTTGCTTGTAGCCCATATACATTTTAACACAATCCATGTCTTGCTTGTAGTGTTAATTTGAGTTCTTGTTTTGATTCTAATCCTGACACTCTAACAACATTCCAAAAATTGAAACTAGAAGTTACCGTACTAACTCAACTTTTCACAATTTTTTGAGGAAGTTGAGTTTGTCCATTTTGAACAACTACAGATTTTTAATCTTAAGTGAGAATTTTAACGTTAATTTCTATAGGCGAACGAGGAGAGTATTAGAATATAATGATCAAATTCTAATCGAGGTTGTTCCGTGTATATTTTTTCCAAACTAAATATCTTCAAAATAACTGAATTATCCAATATCTAAATTAAACGATAATAATATACATTAATAATAATAAAAAATATAAATAATAATAATAACAACAACAACAATGATAATAACAACAATTATAAAATAATAACGATACTTACGATAATAATAACAATAATAACGATGATAATAAAAATAAGAACAAAAATACTAAAAATATATAATAATAATAATAAATAAATAATGATAAGGATGATAATACTAATAATAGAAATACTAATAATTATAATTATAATGATAATTAATAAAATTAAATATCCTCAAAATAACTAATCGACAAATATCTAAAATTGGATATTAGGTAAGATAGCTGTTATAGAATGAATTTATTTTGAATGGAGATAATTATGGTTGTACCCGACTCCAGTTCTGAGTATTAGGTCTTTAAAGCTTTGCTTGTAGTAGACGTCCTTAAATGTACAAATTTTTTTAAACAATGATTTCGCTATGCTAAAGCTTAATGTACACATTTTACTAACTATCTTTCCATGAACTTTCCTAACAAAGAACCATTGATATTTTAACTGTAAAAACGTAACATTAAGTTATGTCATTGTACACCAAACTGTCATACTGCCCTTCAAAATGAACTACCGTGAATAAATATGACAAAATATTTAAATTTATTTATGAATAAAAATGTCTTCGTGATAACTATTTAATAAACCTTATTTCATTTATTTAATCTATTCTCTTTTGATGTATCAAGGACATAGGCTTAAATCGCTGCTTCGTCCCTCGACTATCACGTTTTGTGTCATTTAGTCCATCGACAAAAAAATCACGGTTGAGGGTCCCTCGTCTATCAAAAATCTATAAATTCAGTCCCCGTGCGTGGTTTTTGTTGTAATGCTGCCACGTGTCACTATAGTTAAATGGGTTGCGTTCCACAAATAGTCCTTCGACTTTTAATTCCATTTTTACCCTTTGAATTTAATATTTTTTTAATTTTTAATTTTTTTATTATTCCGAAAACAGAGTATCCCAAAATTTGGAATACTCTGTTTTCTGTATCCATTTGAAATTTCTGTTGAGTGAGACTTAATTGTAGGGTCTTGTTCTAATATGTGTCATCATTGAAATCCATATGATATACTTCATATGATATACTCTGTTTTGTGTCATTCTATCATTTGACTTGCTGGTTAAATCATTGAAATCCATATGATATACTTCATATGATATACGCTAGAGATAGAGGGGCTGGTTAAATTTATTTATTTTTTATAAATTTTATCATTGCCCTTATCATTCAATGAATTCTTGATTTACATCAATTCTAGATTCAACCACTTGAAAAATTAATAAATTTAGGCACAATAAGTTTTCAATTTAGGTAATAAAATTTACAAATATATAGAAAATATTCCATAATATGTTTTAAAGATTTTTTCATAACCATAGTGCGAAAGATACTTAGGTGTCTTTACCAAATAGATATATCATTATTTCCATTCTATCAAAATAATTTGGAATAAATTACCTAGAATACAACTAGATTTTATACTCATAACACTTAAACTTAATAATCGTATAAATAATATAAAAGATGTTGAATTTATCAAGTTGAAGGTTCAACAATTACATTCATATGTACCTCACTTGTCTTAATCATTAGCGGAGACAGTATGTGCCAATGCGTTGTATATTACCTATGGAGTCAGTATTTTAAGGTTACACAGTGTTAGTTTTACACCATATCTCAAAATCAACCAAACCTTTTGTAGGGATTGTAACTAACTGATTTACGGTAACCGAGCGAACCTTTCAACACTGGAAAACAAGTTATGCATGAGTATGGTGTGTATAAATGCAACAACTGTAGAATGAAACAGATGCTCACAATCAAGAAATATATGAGGTAATCTTCTATGGGCCGACATACACACACAACAACCAATCTTTAAGTTGTAAGGCCTAATACATCTTTCTTTTTATGATTCGCTTGATATTTCCCATCCAGGTAGGACACTAGGTCAGTCAATCAGTCATAAAGAATGAGCATCTGAATGCTCGTATTATAATTTGTACAAACACTATTGAATATCTATCTTTATATATCTGACTTTAACACCTCGTACCTCAATACTTTTGAGCATCCAAAGCAATTTAGAGATGTAAATTATCCATTCAAGTGATCAGATATTTGAAGGGAGATGAATTCCAATCAAACTCCATGTAACTGGAGTAAAACCATCTATGGGCATGCATGACATCAACATGTACATCATAGAGTCCAAGTACCGACATTAATGCATAATTGCATCCCATCATGTGACAATACAATCTCAGAACTAGATGCTTCTCAATATGTACATAATAGGACTACATAATATAAACCCCTGAACATATAACACATCACCCAAACATGGCATACATATAACAAAATCAACCAACTTAAACGTGTTAAACATGCTACATAATCGCAAAAGAAACATGAGTTTCATCATAGATATGTAACTGAACTGAACATGATACATACATACATACATACATACATACATACACCATACATACATGCATACATACATACATACATACATACATACATACATACATACATACACACATACATACATACATACATACATACATACATACATACATACATACATACATACATACATACATACATACATACATATATACATACATACATATATGTATACATATATACATATATATATATACATACATATACACATATATACAATTATACAATTATACATACATACATACATACATACATACATACATACATACATACATACATACATACATACATACATACATACATACATACATACATACATACATACATACATACATACATACATACATACATACATACATACATACATACATACATACATACATATTCTTAAAAAAACTTAGTTGCACCACTATATAGGGAAACTACCACATACAAAGCAAACAAACACATTACATATACTGAATATATGAGGCTAACTTACTCGGTTATTAAAAAACATAACAGAATAATCATGTATATATATGAATTTTAGGTGAACTCAAAAAAAGAATTACCTGATTCGGACAACCGAGAGCCAAATTATGGCCTTCTAAAGTTAGACACTTAAAAAATGATTTTTTTCTACTGTCCGTGTTCGTCGTGATAATAGCAGGGATGGTCTTGGTAAACACTTAACCGCAGTAATTGCTTATGAAGTGAGTTTATCACAACAGACATAATCATGATCGCGACAAAGTTCTTCAATTATAAAAAATTGAAAACCTCAAATTGGTTGTGAATTTAGGGTCCGTTCTGAAATTCTCAAGATCGTATGCGCACATAAACATATAACAACAAATACACCTTTATGTATCCTTAATCAAATCAACCAAGATATAAACGTGCAATTCTACATTTTCTTACAACTTACTTATGCATAGGTCTCAAAAATAGAAATCACAAACAAAGAGTTTTTACTATAACTGAATCAATTAAAAAATTGAGGTTCGGAAGAATTTATCTTACATTTCTCATTCCTATAAAAAGTGGAATCAGAGCCGAATCTGATAGTCTCAAACATGCATAATATTCAAGGGTATTCATCCCTTTGGTTCAATTTCCTGGAATTTAATCATTTTCGTGTAAAACAATAAGAAAATGAGATTGAAGAATTTATCGTGAGCCATAACCCCTTTCATATTTTCTAGGGCCTGGAGTGGAAGACTTAATTTACTCTGATTTGAGACTACTAAAAATGAAGGCTATGGATCTTCAACAACTTGTGATTGGTACAAAAATAATATTTGAACGAATGTGTATATGTGTGTGTAAGAGAGACATATAAAAAAAGAATTAGAGAAAAAAAGAAAGATAATATATGAAAGCAAGACAAATATATCGTACTGAATTTGGGTTTAGAATTTTGGAATTTATATTAAGTTAATATAATTCTCTTAATGTCATAATAGCCCGTGAAATATTTTCACTTGTTTAAGGGCGGAACTATTTCTCCCATCACTTTTTTTTATTTCCTCCATAATTCAAACTCTAAAAAACACTCATCACTTGCTTTTACTATTCTACCTTATTTTATCTTTTAATTTATAATTTTATGCCACTAACCATTTTCTAACACTTATATCAACAAACAAAAGATTTAACCCAATTGAATCCAGCATATATGTTTTAACTTATAAAATTAAACCCTAAAAACATAAAAACCCTAAATTTGATAAAAACTTATCCATAGAGGAGAAAGACACCCAAACCAAATATTTAACATTGAAAAACATCACACAATAAACCAACAATATAATTTAATCTTGTTTTAAGTTGTATATTCATGTAACTTGAAAATCCATATTAAAAAAACCCTTCTAATCACAAATCCCGATTTTTGTAGGTTTTAGCGACAAACACCTGATTCGTCGTCTCACCAATAATATTGACCAAACCACAATCGAGTGGGAATGCGTGGATCTAAAGAAATCTAATATGTAAGTAAACCATTACTCGATGCCAAAAATCCATACATGCAGCTAGAGAAGTTGGTCATTATATTAGTAATGGCATCCTGAAATATGAGACTGTATTTCCATGCTCATAGTATCATTGTTCGAACATTATTCCCTATATGGATCATACTACACAAGTCGTACATATCTCTGAGATCAACCTAGTGGTCAGTGGAGCTCAGAGATTATGACATCTATTTTAAACCATGAATGTCGAGAAAGGCGCAAGCCATTACGGATTTCTTGACAGAGTTCTAGTACAAATGACCCACACCTACCGTGCATCAGACCAAATCAACCTAGAAGTATAAACAGATTATGGGATTAATACTCAAGGCTCAGGGTATACCTCCAACTTACATCCCCAACATGCGATATCCTAACGCAATCCATCAAGTTTAGCTTCCGATCATCAAACAATGAACCATAATACGGCCCTTCAATTACATGCCTTTGTTTGGTTAACATATGTTGAGTAAATCGCCTTCAACTATTTATGGATTCATAAATCGTAGTCCACAAAGTGGTCAAATATTTCAAAACTAAGAAGGACACCATAAACTAATACCTTAAAGATATTTGAAGACAATTGTTCTTATTTGATGACGTTTATTCGAGCAAGTCTCAAGAGCAAACAATCTGAAAATTGATTCTTTTGACTATTCAACTTGTGCGACATCATCACTAGCATTATTCAATCAAGATAAGTTACCATTATCCTCTCTAATATTTTTTTGAAACAATCTCCTCCTTCGTGGTCATGGTAATTCAAAGTGAAGAAGCACAGAAAAAATGATTGGTGAACACCAATTATAAACTATCAAAAGAAGAGGGTTCTTTTGAAAAATAGGGACGAAAGTGTATTTTCTATTTCTACTTCCTCTTCTTTATTCATTCACTCCAAAACTTCTGTTCTTAATTTTCATGTTTCATTCTTTATATGCTTTCAATCATGGGTCCGAATGTCATGCATGAAAGCTATTTCAGCAATATAACGCAATTACCCCCAGATTGATCTCATAGACTAATCTCTCACGATAAATTTTTATCCATGGTTTATATAATTAATATAGGCTAGTCAATTATTTTTATAATTAGTAAGAGATTAGTTAATAATGAGTATTAGCTAGTCAAACAACTAAATTATAATATTTATTTTATTTATATATATAGAGGTTTTCTCTTAGTATATTTGTGTATATAATTTATAATAATAATTAAATTTTATTTACCATCACGATCAAAATGATCTAACATGTAATTAGAATGATTGAACGAACTCGTTTGTATGTATATTTTGTGAGGATTAGAGTTTGATCCCAAATTATGACTTTTTTTTATTAATAATTATTGTTGTATTCTTCGTACTTCCTATTGCTTGATCACGAGTTATGTGTTATATAACTTAGATAGAGGTAGTGATATAATATTTAAACTAGATCAACTAATAATACCGTTGATTAAACAATTAACTGAATTTTTTCGAAGTAGCATGTGAAGTTTTTATTAGTTTCGTAGAACCAAAAAATAAATTTATATAACTATAAGACCATAAATAACTAATATTATAAAAATATTGGTTTATTATTATGCGGAAAAAAAATCTAAAAGAATTTGACTTTTAAAAGTTCCTGCAATGACTAGTCAAAAATCTAATTTGAGTATATAGAAATTAAGTTCTAACATTTGATAATATTGGGCTCTTATTTATTTATTAAAATTTTATTTTAAATTGTTTACCTGTTTATTATATTCACATCAATAGGTTTTCATATCAATTTTTTTAGTAAGAAATATTCTTGTAGTATTTATTTATATATATATATATATTGTCATAAAGCAGTATAATTTGCTATAATTTTACGTTGCTTGCTCTATTTCAGACCACTCATCCTCTGTAGAAATCATTTTTAGCACCAATTTCTTTTCAAGAGACTAAAGCTTTTTTTTATTTTCTTTAAGGTAAAAGTTCATATTGAATATATTTGTTAGACTAAATATTTATTTTCTTCTTTCAAAAATTTATTCTTAATAAATAATCAATACGGTACTATGGTCCTATAATTATATTCATCCATAATTGAAAATTTATGTTGAACTATTTGGAACAATGATCCGTATGCACTGTAAGTGGTATAAAGTCCCTTCGGAAAGGAAAATATTCGAAGAGATAATACAAAAAAAAACTACAAAGTTACTAATAACTATATTTGCATGATTATATAAAATGTAATGGGTTTTGACATTTTATCATCTATACACACCTATAAGACCACTAAGAAAATGCGAGGCTATTTTCACACAATTTCTCAGGCAAACATAAGATATATTAAGATGAATGGTTATTTTCTTTTAGTGCAGATTCAACGACAATATGGAGAAACTAAGAATAACATGTTTGGATTTTTGCTATTTTTTATCCGGTACAACTTGGATTTTTGTTATTAAATCTAGACAATAAACTTTCTCTATTTTTTTTGAAAAAACCCAATAAAATACCAATGTCAAATCTCTTTAAAGTGAAAATATCAAATAATATTTCACAAATTAATTTGTGAAATATATGACAATTAATTGTATCATTCATGAATCAATATGTGTTTATACACCTCAACAAAAACGAGTGATTGAACGAGATTATTACCATATACTTGAGTTGGGTCGTAATATATTCTTGACATGATTGTAAAACATTAGTTTCTTATATACAAACTAATTGAATCGATTGAGCACATATATGTGATCATAAGAAATACTACATATTGATTGGGAAGCGAAATTATCTAATAAATTACTCGACTAGACATTTGTATCCAGTAAGTATGGTGATTTAATTAATGTTATCCTCGCGTACTAAATAATGGGATGAAACTATATGGATCATTGGATACTTCAAATGATCTTCAAGTAAAATATTTATATATGTAGATCAAGGACATAGTAAGGTTGTAATGTTTTTAATGTCAATTGAGTAAGTTATCATACTATTTGAAGGCCTAATATTGGATATTTTATCTTAATTTGTGGTAATCTAATATCCAGGAAGAGAACAAAAAATTAGACAATAATATCCCGTTCCAGTACGAATTCTTAATATTATCTAATAACAAACACATAATATGAGCTAGTTTGGACAAAGCATTTACTCATCAACCTAGATATTCACTATGATGGTACAACATTGTGATAATCAAGATGTTATGCATATATTAAACAACTAGGACTTTTGTGATAGGACCCCGCACATTGAGTTCGATTCTCATTTTTTCGAGATATTTTCATAAAAACATCCATTTATATCATATGTATTTAACTCGATCGCGTTCAAAAGATCTTTAGCTTGCCGACATTCTTAACAAGGTTTTTTTGAAAGCCACAATAAATAATATATGTAACAAGTTGGACGTATTAGACATATACGCTGCAACTTGAGGAGTGGTAAAGATAAAAATTTAAAGAAATTTTTAAACTAGCATCATATAATTTAATATAGATGAGTCAATAGTTCATATAATTAGTGATAAATTAGTTGATAGTCAATATTAGTTAGTTGAGTAATTATATAATAATATTTACTTACTTTGTTTATCTAACTCTATATATAGATATTTATTTTGTACTTTGATAAATATATTTTACAATAATATTTAAATTATCTACAATCATGATTAACTTGAGCTAATAAGTATCCAATATTAGTGAACAAGTATGAGTTTGTGTATATATTTGGCTACGATTTGAGTTTAATCTAATTTACGATTTTTATAAAGTCTTGTTGCTGTGTTTTTCATACTTACTATTATTTGATCGAAAACTACATGTTATATAGTCCAGATTCAGATCACGGTATGATATTTAAACTCTAACAAATAACTATATGGAATCAATTGGTCGGGAAGCAGAATTATATAACAACTATTGGACCAGATATTGCATATTTAGTAAGTATAATGAGTTAATGCATGTCAGTTTCACACATTACATAATGGGATGCAACTATTTGGACCCTTGGATATCTCAAGTTGTCTTTAGGTAAATAATATTTTGGTTAAATGACTAAATAGAATTATAGTGTTCATTGATTTTGAATGGACATAATGTCTAACTATCAGAGGTCTATTATTGAATATTGTAGCTTTTTTTGTGTGAATCTCATATTTAAGAAGAGAAAAAAAGTGGAAAATTACACCTCCATCTCGTACAGAGTCACATATTCACAATAATATCGTGCAAGAATAGAACATTATGATAATTGTTTATTGAGTCAGCTAGATATTCACAATAATGGTAAGATGGTACTACATTATGACTCTCAAAATTGTCATGTATATCACAAAAAACATGATGATTATTGTTATCTCATTCGAAATATTTTCATAGAAACATCCACGTATATCTTATATATTCTAACCAAATATTTTTGTAAATCCCTAATTAATACTAGGGAAACATATTATCTCCATTAGTTTTTTTTATTTTCCTCTCCATATTATGGTCGTGTTTTTTCTTTGATATTTCCTTTATCAAATAAATTTCAATTGTCACCTTATTTAAACTTAGATTTCTAAGTCATTTACTTGAGATTCATCTTTTTTCTCTCGCCTATACTTACTCTTAAAATTGCTTGGGTGAAGCTATTTCCTCCATCAATTTTTTTTATTTCCCCCATAAATAAAAAGGAACTCCACTTTGTTATTTCCTCCATAAAGGAAATAACATATTTACCCTTTTCTTTATTTTTATTCCAAACCGATTGATTCTCCAGCAACTCCATCGATTTCTACCACCATCCCAACTATCTCCATCATATTAACTTATACACACCCATCCACTCATATTAGCTTCTCACATCAATCCCCCATAAACTCTAACCCTAGTCTAGCCACTATAAAGACGGTCTCCTCTTCAAGACTGCTCTTCTAATCTTGAAAAACAACAAACCATGGCCAACTACTCGATTTCTCTTTTAATCTTGACAAAAAACGGCAGTTTCTCTCGAATTCGTCTAAGGTAGAAATAATTCGTTATTTTAAAAAACAACAACACTTAAAAATACACCATTGTTTATTAAAACAGATGAAATGCACCTAATTCCGAGACGACATCTAGGAATTAGGTGCATTTTTTTATACAAAAAACACCTAATTCTGAGGTGCTGTCTCGGAATCAGGTGTTTTTATATAAAAAAATGCACCTAATTCCGAGAAATCGTCTCAGAATTAGGTGTTTTTTTCTTTAAAAAAAAACACCTTATTCCTAACTGCTGTCTCAGAATTAGTTCTTTTCCACTAAAACCTGCACAAATCGGGATTTTTAAAAATATGTTTTTTTTAACAACGATTCTCAAGTTACTAAATTATTTAAGTCAATAGCATTAAAATATAAATTAAAAATTAAATTAAAAATTATATTATAAAAACATGTGTCGAATTTCTTTTCAAAACCTTCGATAAAGAATATAGAAGAAATTATGAAAAAAGTAATGGTACATTTAATACTATATCATATGTAATAGGATGGACCTGTTAAATATATATATCCCGCTTCAAAAGAAAGTGTTAAAAATAGAAAGTTACATATCTATTTAACTTTCAGTCAGCGGTTTATATAATCTAATATAACTTCATAAATGGTCTATAGAATTTAGAATAAATTAGTCAATTACAGATAGTTAGTAATAAATTAATCAATAGTCAAAATAAATTAATCAATAGTCAATATAAATTAGAATATTTACTGACCTTATATATCTAAGTCTAGCTTTGTACTTTCATATATATACTTTTATAATAGTATTTGAATTCTTTAGGGTCATGATTAACTTGAGTTTAATAAGTTTAGGTTTATGTGTATATTTTGTTAAGATGAATCTAATCCATTTATTTATTTATTTATTATTATTATTATTATTATTATTATTATTATTATTATTATTATTATTATTATTATTATTATTATTATTACTTCATCAATAATTATATATCCCCTAGTTATTTATCTGATCAATTTGGTACTGATTTAATTTACGATATTAGAACAATTATGCCTTTTATTATTTATGTTGAACCATCTAATCTTGATAATGCTAATCTTTAAAGAAAGTTCATTTAGGATTTCTAAAGAAAATTCATTTATTGTGTTAATCACTTTGTCAAAATCTAGAACCTTTTGTCCCTCATATAAACCTTAAAATCAATAGATTCAAACTTAATACAGACGGTGTTCGAAGTATTTTGGGTGAGGCTGATAACGGCCTAATTAAGGATAATATGGACGGTGTTCGTAGTATTTTGGGCGAGGCTGGTGACGGCCTAACTAGGGATAATATTGACAGTATTATTTTTGGGTTTGGCAGAATTTATGGTAAAAATATTTTAATTACCATGGAATGCTAGAGGAAATAGGAAATTTAACTTAGTATTTAATAAATTGTATGTTTATAGCTATTATGCCATGATAATTTTTGCTTTAATTAAAAAATAATATTAGTTTTGATCTAATACTATTTTAATCAAATTTTTAATGTTCTTGTTTTGGGATTATTGTTGTTTCCAAAATTTTCTCGATCTGGGAGTTGAAAAAACTGTCCGGAAAAGATAGAAAATAGTTGAAAGAAGAGTGAAAGCAAGCAAGAAAAACTAGCCTAGAGCGATGGTAAAAGATCAGCCTCATGCACATAAAAAGGTGCGAATACGGAAACCCTTTTTTGACAGAATCAACTAAGGAGTTGGCATCTCCATGGGCTATCACATTCTGATTCAGTTACCTCTTATTCAGGACCTGTAAACTATTTTTTTTTATAATTGCAGGTTATAGAAAATGGCAAGTGGATTATAAATAAATCTGTATTATTGACACATTTTTCAAAAATTGCAGTTTATCAACTCTTCAATCTTTATTTGGTAGCAAAACTTATTGTTTCACGGTACAAAGCTGGTAACTATTACAGCAATTTGCTCTACTTCTGAAATCAGTGCTTTACTATCCTCCACTCGAGGATTTTATACTTTCAAAACATCATGATATTACAACAATAAGATTAAATTTCAGGCGCCAGAATTCATTCATCCTTCAGATTCTGTCTTGCTTAACTCATAGCGTGAGCAGCACATGCTACACTTAGAAGAAGGATTTATGTTGTTGCGAGATCAAAACCGGTCCTATGGAGCAGAAGTGAAGAGTATGGATGCATTTGTCCCTCCAAAACCAAAAGAGTTTGACAAAGCTGCTCTGATCGACATCTCTTTTGAAGCCGTCAAGGGCATGAAACCGTTATTAAATATTGGATCGGGTTTGGTGACGTTAAGTGTCAATGGGGCTATTCCCTGCAATAAGCCGCCACAGATGTAAGAGCCGAGCAAGCTACATTCTTTAACATTTTACTTCTACTAAATTTGTTAAGCATATCCATAAACTTAAAATGAGAATGTTTACGTGGTGCACGGCTAAAACAGTGAAAATTGCTTCAACAGCTCCCGCTGCTCCAAGAAGATGACCAACAGCCCCCTGAGTTGTTTGCGCATTGCAAAACTAGTTATGTATTGAAATATAATATTTACTGAATCCTGCGTCATGTAGCAGAAGTCAACAAAATTTACCTTTGTAGATGAGAAAGCCAATGCACCTGATGTTGGATGGTCAGAAAATAGGGTCTTTATAGCACAGGCTTCGACGGTATCACCTAGAACAAACATAGTAACAAAGCCTTAACGATATGTTGAAAAAAGCAAGCTTGTAGAGGTTCAAGATGTTACCAAGTGGCGTGGATGTTGCATGGGCATTTATGTAATCCACTTGATCTGGACGAAGACAGGACTGTCAAGAAAAAGTAAATATATCAGAGTAGGCTACTTAATTTAAAATAACCACAAACAATAATTTTCTTTGTGAGTTAAGTTGTAAGCATTCACTCAATTGAGCCAAACAACTGCAAAACCATCATGGTCACCTTGTTAGAAATATATTGTTTAAAAAGATCAAGCAAACAGGTAAATTTAGACATCAAATAAGTTCTTATAGCTCAATAATGTTAGTATTTCGCAGACGAAAAACAATGCAATATCAGTAAAGGAGTTCACAAAAAATAAAGCAACAGTGCAAATACTAAAGGCAATGAAAATTGACCTAAGCTTTACTATTAAGTATTTTATTTTCACTTCATGATTGAGAGAATGATAATCAGGTAAAAGCGACTCAGACAATGTACTTAACCTGCTTCAAAGCGCGTGTCATTGCCAAAATGGCACCTCTTCCATCAGTAGTTGGTTGAGTTATGTGATTTGCGTCACCTAAATAACATCATTTTCGTCATAAGATAATGGTTGACATAACATTTGAAAAATGACTTTCACTTCTTGTTTTTTCATTTTTAAAAGCAACCTGACATCCCATAACCACCAACTTCGGCATATATTTTTGCTTCGCGTCTTCTTGCATGCTCAAGTTCCTTTGTAACCCCGCAACAAAAGTAACAAATTTTACACCAAATCAAATGTGGAAGAGGAAAATCAACCCAGAAAAGTCAAGTAAAAGGCACGAACCAACTCTCACCTCTAATACCAAAACGCCAGAGCCTTCACCTATACTGAAAGCAGCAGTCAGTCAGTGGTTAGAAGCTAGAAAAACAAAAAGTGGAATCTATAAGGGAATGTGAACCTGTGAATGTTTTCACTCACACAAAGCCATCTCGATCAGAATCAAAAGGCCGTGAAGCTTCTAGAGGGGAAGAATTATGCTTTGTTGTTAATGCCCTTGACCTGAAAATCCATGATTTAGACTTAAATCCATATAGAATCGCCAAAGCAACTTGGATTTTTCCAATTACATTGCTATAACAGGATGTGTGCAAACAGCAAAGACCAAAGATGAATGTTTTAAGGGCTTATATATAAACAAACAATATTACCCTCGTCATTTAGTATAGTTTTGGTTCACAGCATCAAAGTAATCACCACAACCAACGTCATTTAGCAATTTGAACACATAATTTGGTAAGATAATTACTTGCAAAATCCTGCTATTGATAAAGCATCAATGCTAGACTCAGTACCCTCAGCCACCATAACATCTGAATCTCCAAACTGAATTATCCTTGCAGCGTCCCCAATAGAATGTGCTCCAGTAGCACAAGCTGTCACTGCAGCATGGTTTGGTCCCTATATTCAAAAGCATGACTAGACTATGCAACATCTTGTTCAATATATAATGTACATCCTCTACAGAATCTTCTTTGTTAATAACACAAACATAATCTTTAATAGAAATTCACAGCACAAGTCCCATTGTACAATCTATCAACTTAGACCACCTTAAATCATATACTCGAATTGTAATTCCAATTCCAATTTGAATATTAGAATATAATAAATAACACTCAAGATCATAAGACCGAAGTCGCATTCAGTAAGTACTAAGAGTTGCACTCATCTAATGATGTATTTATATTTGCAGTGCTTCACTAACAACATAAATTAAGAGATCTGATTTGTTCCTTTAATCAAGACACAACAAATCTAGTTATTACAATTCAATTACGATTATATTTATAAAAAAAATATTGGGTAAGAGAAAATTTATTTAAAATAAAGACCCAAATTAGGGGAATAGATTATAGCCTCTAGTTATTACGATTCAAAATAAAAGTGTCTTACTAATAATAAAAAGGACAGAACCTGAACCTGAACCTGATCCATCTTCTTTCTAAAACCTCTCCAAAACCTCCAACTCTCTCTCTATCGATCTCCACCAACAACGCTTTTAACTTCTTCAAATCTAACAATGCAAACATCAATTCCCATTTTGCCATTAAAACCCCCTTCAATTTCCCCGTTTCACCACTACCACCACCACCAGTTAATTTCTCAAAAACCACCATGGTCAGGTCACCAATTCTATCTCGAAGGTCGAACCCACATCAACCCCTTGAATTCCCTCAGAGGGTCGGGCTATTTATCATCCATCAGTAGAGCCATTGACGAGGAAGAAGAATACCGGAAAGCTCGGGCCGCCGTGGAACGGAAAGGAATCGACTTGGAAGGCTATTTCATCGAGGGTGTTTCTATTGGTGGCCATGAAACGTCGATAATCCTACCGGAGTTGAAGTGCGTTTTCGATATCGGAAGGTGTCCTTCACGCGCTGTGCAACAGAAGTATCTGTTTATCACCCATGCTCATCTTGATCACATTGTAACACTCTCTATCCCATTTAAATTGCCACAAAACTGAATTGAAAAATTATGACTTTATCATATTAATGTTTTTAGGTTGCTGAATATATTTCTTTTAAGTGAAGATTGTAATATACTAATATGTTTTGAAAGGTATGTCTTTTTTAAGTGCTATGGGTCTGGGTTTGTTTTCTTAAGGTTTTGAAAACTTGTAATATGGCTGAGAAGTATGTTCTTGTAAGGATAGAACATATGAGGAATAGACTTTTGTTTAATGAAGTTTGAATAAGGTTTCAAGTAGTGAGTTTGCCGATAATTTTTCGATGTATTATCATATATGTATAAAGTAGTCTAACAATACCATAGGCTGACATGATGGTTACTGAATTAGGGTGGATTAGCGATGTATGTAGCTACTCGCGCATTATACAACTTAGAGCCACCAAAAGTTTTTGTGCCTCCATGCATAAAAGATGATGTGGAGAAGCTAATAGAAATTCACAGGGTCATGGGGCAGGTGGAACTAAACCTTGAATTGATTGCATTGGATGTAGGTAAGCAGCAACATAGAGTTAGCTCAGTATCCTCCTTTCTCTTCTTTAACTTGTGTACTTCAATATGTGTTTATATGAAAATGATTGTTTTGGCAGGTGAAACGTATGAGTTGCGAAATGACCTTGTAGTTAGACCGTTTAAAACACACCATGTTATACCAAGCCAGGTATGCTTCATGAATTTGTTTTCGATGTCACGTCTAAATCTGTATTAGGTTTTTCTCTTATATGTATATTCTGAGTTGAGTAAGAAAATGGCACTATGGCTTCGTATCGAACTATGCTCATTAGCTCTCTCTTGTGTTTCTGCAAGATATTCACCAAAATCAAATAGGTTTAAAGGAGCTATGGTAACGATGGTGTCATTTGATAGTGTTTTCAGACTTTATTTTATGATTTTCTCACAATTTTGAATGTGAAATTTCTTGCTTTCCATTCAGGGTTATGTTATCTATTCCATTCGTAAAAAGCTGAAAAAGCAGTACACTCATCTGAAAGGCAAGCAAATCGAGAAAATTAAAAAGTCTGGCACTGAGGTCTGTTTGCTACTCTGTAAAAGATTTTGATGGATGCTTTTTACTCGCTTGTTTCAAATTTAAAGAAACTTATTTTGACAGATTACAGACACCATATTGTCTCCAGAGGTAGCAGTCACCGGAGATACGACACCAGAATACATGCTTGATCCACGTAACGCCGATGCATTGAGAGCAAAAATTCTTATAACTGAGGTATAGTACGATTTTGACCTATTTATTATGTCAGAATGTATCTTATTTTGCTAGCGGAACTCCTTTTGTCAGGCAACTTTCCTGGATGAAGGATTTAGCGTTGAGCATGCACAGAAACATGGGCATACTCACATATACGAGGTATCTCCGTGGCCTCTCACAATCTCATTTGATTAGCGGTATATTCAGGACTTTTGAAAAGTTGATTTTTATATTATAATAATTGCAGATCATAGAGAATGCTAAATGGATTCGAAATAAAGCTGTTTTATTGACGCATTTCTCCTCACGCTACACTATGGAGGTGATATATTTATTTTTTTGTTACATAGCTACACAAGAAAGTGCCAAAAGTGTTTTTGTTGAGCTTAGATAAATTGGATGGACGAAAGCCACGAAACTGATTAGGTGATCACTCTGAGTGCAGGATATTCGTAAAGCTGCACTGAAGCTGCAATCGAAGGTTTCAGCAAAAGTAGTTCCTTTAACGGAAGGTTTCAAGTCAGTGTACTAGTAATAGCTCATATAATTTTATGATCAGCTGGAGGGCGATGGTAGGCAAGATAGGAGAAGCGAAGCAAATGAGTTTGATTATATTTACCTTTTAGTCCAGGTTTGTACTGACATTTCGTTTCTTAATTCGCCCTGTACTCATGTATCTTTATTAGGGTAATTGAATTAATTTGTAAATTTTATCATCTCAATGAAATCCTTTTATTATGACAATTATTATCTTTAAAATATATTCTAGTAGTTAGTTTTTGATTTAAAAAATTATATTCTTGATATAATTATACCTAAAATCCTTTTTCAATAAAAAAAGGAATATGATAAAATATTATTATACAATATTGTACTTCATGGTATCCAACCTTTGGTGTCAATATCTCAACTATTATTATCAAGAACATAGAACCCAAGCAAATATTGAACTTATTTTTTACCCATCTATAATATCTCGAATAGTCATGTTTTATCATCGGCATAAAACATTTTTTTTCAATCAAACTCGTTTTTTATATTTTTTTAAATCACATTTTAGAAGAAAAAAATGAAAGTATTTCACTTATACGAACAAAACTAGATCCATGAATGATATTTTTAATTTTTTTTACTATATCCAGTAATCATGATTTTGCATCACGTGTGTTTGGTCTCGCATTTCGCACTTCATTTTGTCCTGGTCTCGCATAATGTAATAGAGATATGCGAGTCATGCATGATATAATGAAGAGATGCGACACCAAACATGATGAGATGAATAGATGCGACATCAAACATGATAAAATGAATATATGTGATACCGTAGATCATGAAGTGGAGAGATGAAATACAAAGCATGATAAAGTGGGAAAATGCGAGACCGGACATGATGAAGTGGATAGAACAGTCACAATGAAATTGATAGACTAAACATGAAGAGGTGGATAGATCAGAGATGCGAGGCCAGACATTATGAAGTAGAAATTTGCGACACATGTATTATATGATGATAAGAGATGTGAGACCAGGGTTACTAGGTCTGGCGAAAAAAATCAAAAAATATTATATATATATATATATATATATATATATATATATATATATATATATATATATATATTATTCTTGTTTGTATTTAAAAAAAACGATAGTAATTTCAATTATTTTTCCAAACTACGGTTTTAAAAATACAGATTATTTGGTTCAAAAAGATAAGAGGGTTCCTTTTGGTTTTTTTTTCTTGTATAGTTTACTAATTTTGGATATTATATGGTAATAAGATAGTTGACTCTTCTGTTTGTGGGTAATACATTATTTGTTATATTGAGTTTTGAATTTTTAGATACAACTTTCGAATATTTGAAATAAAACATATATATATATATATATATATATATATATATATATATATATATATATATATATTTATTAGATTTATGATTAAATTAAATTCTACTATCCCTAAATTAAAATTGTAAAATTTTAGAATATGAAAATCTGACGGGATCATAAATTTGTTATAACATTACTTAAATTAGTTCCCATATTTTATAGTGTTCAAAATAAATAAATATAAAATAAAAATGAACAATATAACATGATGTTTCACAAATAAATTCGTTTTGTTTTTATTTTAGCTACCCTGTTAGAAATGCAAATTAATTTTTATAGCAAAAGAAATTTAGAAGTAAGGATAATACAATAAAATGCTAAAATTATCGAAGAATAACCATAAAATAATACCGGCTTAAAAATATAAAGAAAATAAAAAAAAAAAGCAAAAAATAAATATAAAATCAATGCATAAACCTAAAAAAAGGAGATATATACATACACAAATCTACGGATCCCCAAAATTGAAGGACTAAGAGACGGACTTTGAAGGTACCCTAAATCTGAAAAACATGTTTAGTATAGTTGGTAAGGAGCTTTATCTATCTTCTATCCAATAATGAATATTGTTTATTTCATATACTTTTTTTTGTTATCTCTTTTTGAAAAAGGTCATTGATTTGGTTTATCGTTTATTTTGTGAGTTTTTTTTATCATTAATTTGGTTTCTCTTTTTTTACAGATTATTGATTTTGTGAATTTAAAGAAAGATTTGTTTTTTTAACTAATTTTAGTTTTTTGCACATCATTTGATTTAAAACTTTTTTTTGGCATGTTTTTAATTTTGTTAGATATATTCCATTGTAGATTCAGTAGAAACTAAAACTATTGGATTTTTCTAAAAGGAACAAAGGTATAAAGAAATGAAAAATATATCATGTATATTTATTTACTAAATTAACTGTATTAAATTTATTTATTTGTTTTTATCAAATTTGTATATGAATAATTTATATAAACCTATTAATCGTATATAAAACAATTTATTAATAGTTAAATAGTTACAAATATTAATTTTAGAAATTTAGTACATAAATTATATATAAAAATTTATTATTGTAATTTATTAATTGTATTTAAGTAATAATTTTTTCTACCAAATTTATTAACCTGTAGGTTAATTATTTATTTTATATAAATAATAATTTTTTATGCCAATTTTAGTTATTAAATGATTTACATAAGTTTATTTATTTTATATAAGTAATACTTTTTATGCCAATTTTGACAAATCTCAATTATTTCAAGAATTGATTGTTTTTCTACATGTTATTGATTTTATAATGAAAGAGTTAGGGATCGTTTTACAGTAGAAAAAATTGTTGAGTTGTTGAATTGTGTGCCGTGTTTGAATTTGTATTCTTCATTTCAAGATTTTGACGTTAAATCACTTGTGAGGTTGGTGAGATTCTATCCATTTGACTTTCAACATGTTCGTGATAAAGAATTTGTCTAGTCAATTTGAGAATTATATTGAGTGTGTCAAGATGGATAATATTTTTTCCAATTTGAAAGGTATTTCAAATCTATGTAGGACTCTTGTTCGTACAAAAAACACAAGACTTTTGGATTCGTGTACACACTTTTAACGCTAGCTTTGTCAGTACCGGTGGCCACCGCAAGTGTTGAACGTGTTTTTCCTGGTATGAAATATGTGATAAATGAGTTGAGAAATCGAATGTCTAATCAATGGCTTAATGATTGTTTAGTGACATTTGTGGAGAAATATATTAGCAAGCGCTTTCAAGGCATGAGTAATAGGAGAATGCATCTACGTTTGGACTAGAAATAAATATTCGTTTTGAGTTTAATTGAAACATTGGTATATTTTTACTATCTAATACTCAAAAACAAAAATTCAAAATTTTTGGTATTATTTTTTGCGTACTCTTAATTTAAGCTCTGGATCCGCCCCTGCTGAATGTGATGTATGCGTAACATCTCGACAATTGCTGCATTTTGTTAACCCATATGTTTTAAGTCGTAATGGACATGATGTTACATCGATAAACTAGATGGATCTCGAATATGTATGTTTCAATTTTGGGTTGTGACGGAGATCGATCATAAAAATTGAACTTTTTATGATCATTCATATACGGGGTATTCTCTCTTTTATATTCACACTTTAACATCAAAAGATAAACAAAAGCTTGTAATAAGCAAAGGATGTAGGAAGAAAGTGGCACACTCTCAAATCTATAGACACGTGTTTATAAATATATCGTTTTTTTGGTTACATAAGCAAACACTACACGATGCAAAGTTATTTAGTTCAAATTTTCCGTTAAAACCAAGCAAGCACTCACAAATGGATATAAAATCCATGTGAAACCCTTAAAACACCTCATCATTGTCGACCATGTTATTTTAGGTATATCATTTGTCTTCTACCGGTGACCCCTAATCATAACTATGTTATTATAGGGTTCTAAAAAGATAAATACACGTACAATTATATCACAAAAAATGGTTGATTGTGCTGATTTGCGATATTCCTCTCATCTCATCCTTTAATAATCGATTCAAACCAATATGGAGTTAAAGAATAAAAAAAACAAGTCCCTCTACATACGCTTTCTCGGCTGAGCCTGTCACTTTGTGTGGTTTACCTTCTGGCGTTGGTTTGCAGGCTATCGCGTCAGACTGAGGGTTTACCTGTGCGCACTCATTGCACTCTGAGTAGCGGCTGCGGGTTCCCTCCGAAAAAAAAATAAAAAATAAAAAAACAACTGTTTCCAATAGTAATGAGTTTGGTAAGAGCCCCCAAGGGGGGTAGCCGAGTTGGTCGAGTATGACATTCTTATGACCAAAAGGTCATGAGTTCGAGTCCCTCTACATACGCTTTACATCGTATTTAACTAGTTAATCCATTTGCGATAGCATAGTTTTTAAGGCAAATTTTAAGTTAAGTTAAAATATTTATAAATTGGAAGATGCAGTCTGCATCTACATCTCAACCTCTTCAAGATCAGAACCACAGATAAAACTGGTTGATTCTGTAAGTGTTCTTATTTTTTTATTCATTGTTTTTACAATATTTTATTTCGGTTTCATTTGGTTTAATATTTCTTTCTCAAATTTTTATTTATCTATGTCTTGTTCTATTGTTCTACATTGCTTATTGGATTTAAAATTTAATTGATCATTGTTTATCAAGGAGAGATTGTAATTTTAAAAGGGGAAATGAAGAACATAAAGGGAAATAGAGATTTTAATTAGATATATTAAAGAATATGAAGATTTTATTAAATAGATTAAACCAGACGGAGAAACGACCTTAAATAAATAACATTGATAACCCAAATTCAAAGTCAAAGTCATGTATATAAAAAACTTACCGTGAGTACATTTACTTGTTGTTTTAGTTATCTGTATATACTTCAATCATATGTTTTATATATTTTTTAACAAACAATATATTATGATTTGCATTTATAAAATAATTAATTTTATTTTTATTATGCTTACACACATGTTTGTTAAACAATATATATTAAAATATTTTTTTATTTCTTCTAATAAAATAATTTATTTATATTATAAATTATGTTTGATACAAATTTGATTTTATTTCTATATATTTTTTATATAAATGTTTTTATTTTATTTCCATATATTTTAAAAAAATATTTTTTACATAATAAATTTTATTTTATTTCATCTATTTTCACATATATCTTTTATATAATAAATTTTATTTTGTTATATTTTATTTTTCAAATATATTTTTAAATAATATATTAACAAAGATTAAGATCTATTGTTAAATATTATCAGTAATAAATAATATATTAAAATATACTAAAAATATGTTAAAGTACAAGGAGAGAAACATTTTTTAAATGATAATTTAAAATTGATAATAAAATCATTTTACAACGGTAGAATTAATTTTATAAATTTTTTTAGCCCCCTAATTTTGATTCATGAATCATCCACTAAATGTAACCACAAATCAAAAATACTGAAATTTAACCCCTCAAATCATATACCATATGGGTATATAAAATTAAAACTAATTAATAAATTTATGAAAAAGTTAGAAATAGTACTAATTGAAGTGAATACTCAATCGTTACCTTCAATTACGACCAATTTATGAAAAGAAAAAAGTTTTATTTTTGAACCTCTAACATGAATCCCAATTTTTGAATGATGGAAGTTTTTTTTTTTCAAATTCGCATCAAGATATTAGTGTTTAAGTATGTGGGTAGTGGAGGTTAGTTGAAATTTGGGTTAAACCTATAATTTGAATTGTTGAGGTGAAATTGGTGATTAAAATATTAGAAAATAAGAAAGGGATGGTATAATGGTTTTACGAAAAAACGCACAAAGTTAGTTTATATGGAGTTCAACCTAGTATGAATTGGTCTTTAGGATTTCATATTTGATATTATTAAAAAAGGCCATCAAGTTAAAAAAAAATCAAAAAATATGTTTGGTCATCGTGACTATATGTGTAGTCATGACGACGATGGGATTTTTTTTTCTGAGCATCATAACAATTTTTTAAATAACTCTTTTAACCTTACAATAGTTTCCAAATACAGTTTAGATTCGGTTACTCTCGATTGGTGCTTATTTTAAAATCGTAAATTTGACGTTTTAGATTTTTATTTTTGAATAATAAAGGAATATAAATCCAATCTTTATCAATAATTCATTTGAAGTATATTTTAGATGATGTCTATTGACCATTAGCCCTTTTTATTCGAGATGTGTAACTTCAATAGCTTCATTATGAGAAATTTGATTTACCACAAAAGTTTTAGACTATCTCGAACTTAATATTCTTGAAAACACATCAAAGACGTGAATTGTATATGGGGACCTTCTGTACGACATAAAAATTTTAATGCAGAATTTCTTATCATGCCATTTCTTCATATTCTTATTGTAAATGAGAGAATTTTTGTGTGCATTGTTTTTGAATTTATTTATCTTGTTCAATATTTTTTCTGATGACATTGAAATCAAAATTTAGAATCCTAGTTTCCAAATATGATCAATGTTCTAATTCTACTAGAAGATTACATATCTTTCATTAAATCAAGTGATAATGTGACATCAAAGATGTGAATTGTATATGGGGACCTTCTGTACGACATAAAAGTTTCAATGCAGAATTTCTTATCATGCCATATCTTCATATTCTTCTTGTAAATGGGAGAATTTTTGTGTGCATTGTTTTTGGATTTATTTATCTCGTCCAACATTTTTTCCGATGACATCGAAATCAAAATTTAGAATCCTAGTTTCCAAATATGATCAATGTTATAATTCTATTATAAGATTAGATATCTTTCATTAAATCAAGTGATAATGTGACATCAAAGACGTGAATTGTATATGGGGACCTTCTGTACGACATAAAAGTTTCAATGCAAAATTTCTTATCATGTCATTTTTGCATATACTTTTTGTAAATGAGAGCATTTTTGTGTGCATTTTTTTTAATTTATTTATCTCGTTCAACATTTTTTCCGATGACATTGAAATCAAAATTTAGAATCCTAGTTTCCAAATATGATCAATGTTATAATTATACTAGAAGATTAGATATATTTCATTAAAACTCAGTTATAGGTGTTGGGAATATGCGGGTCCACTACCAAAAGGCCTCATCCTAGTTGAGGTATGTTCTCACTTATATACCATTGATCCTTCCCATGTTTTACCGATATGGGATGTGGAACTTTGGTCGCTACCCTAACAAATCCTCCTCTCGAACAAAGTACCACTTTAGCCTCCTCTCAATTGACATTCATCCGCTCACTCTAATCAGGTTGGGGCTGCCTGATCGCTAGAGCCTTTACAGCGGATTTATCTGATCTTGACCATCCTGCCTTGTTCCTTAGCGCCACTCCAAACAAGTACCACTGTCTTGATACACTCCAATCAAGCCACACTGCTTGATGAGCAACGGGCACTCCAAACGAGGATCTCTCCAATCAAGCCACAATGCTTGATGAGCCTCAAATCAAGCCACACTGCTTGATAAGCCACGGGCACTCCAAACAAGGATCTTGAGCATGGCTACTAATTCATCATGTTCGACTAATGAGAATTTCACCCACATGTTCGACTAATGAGAATTTCACCCACATCACCCACCACATCGCGTACTGTCTGGGCCTGGAGCTCTGATACCACATGTTGGGAATATGCGGGTCCGGTCCGCATATTCCGCCTCCGTATATAAGTAAGAACACAACCGATCTCAACACTAGTATGATATTGTCCGTTTTGGCACCCGAAGGCCCTCACGGCTTTGCATTTGGTCCACTTCCAAAAGGCCTCATACTAGTTGAGGTATGTTCTCACTTATATACCATTGATCCTTCCCATGTTTTACCGATGTGGGATGTGGAACTTTGGTCGCTACCCTAACAATAGGCACTCTAATATGACTATAAGTCATTGTCTGCTTTAGAGAACCAATTTTTTTGAGATGTTAACTAATTTCTTAAAATCCATTTCAATTATCAGTTTGACATTTCAACTTATCTATATGTCCGAGGATAATAAGATGTCATAACTTGATGTATAAGTCTTTATTTAGAAAAAATATATATTTACTTATCAGTAACAAGAATGGTTCTCGTGACACTTATAATTGCTCACGTTGTTCCAAAACATGAGAAGATATTTGTTTTTTATGAACTGTATCAACACTCGTGCATTATTGGTTGACAAAGTTGATGCTTCAACCCATTTGGATACATAGTCAACAACCACCAATATATATATATATTAGTTTGCTAGAAATGCAAGAAAATACCCCGTAAAATTAATGCCATACATATCAAATAACTTCATTTATAGAATATTTTATAGTAATATCTCGTTCTTTGATTATATATTTCTCACTCTTTCATATTTATCAAAGTTTACAACAAAATTATTAGTACCCTTTTTATAGTGGGCCAAAATAAATCTGATTGAATAAATTTTGATGTCATTTTGGTTAGACCAAAATGACAGTCCATTTCTAAGAAATGGCAATGCTATATTATGATCACCATTTCATTTTCGAGTACACCTATTAATATGATCACGATATTACTTGTAAAGGCATGGATGATTCTGTAAATAATATTTGATCCACAGAAAAAAAAAAACAAAGTGTATCAATTTCTTCAAATATCTTGTTATCGACGGTATAATTAGCAATGTCAAGAACCAATGGTTCAACCGTGATTACTAGTAATTGTTCATATAGAGTGTTATTCATTTATATGTCTTATATCTTCCTTAGTTTTCTCATCTATCTCAAGGCAAGACAAGTGAGTCAATCATGTTTATTGATCATTTCTCGTATTTGATTTATAGGTCAAATTCCTATAAACATTAATATCATGCATAATAATCGAGGTTACAAATATTTCTTATTTAATGGGTGTTATATTGTCTCAAACTCAATATCTATAATGACTTGGTACCTAATAAATATGATCAAAATTTATCTAAATTAAATAGTAGTGCAACAAACTCTTCTTAGTTGTTACGTAATTTAATTATGCGCTAATTAATGTTCTTCTAACATGATATATAACATTAAAACCATTGGATTTTAGTTATCCAAATATAATTATTATCACATAATTGATATTAGAGATAAGCATATGGTTATAGAACCAAAGAACCGAACCGAAGTAACGGATTCAGTTCGATTCCGGTTCCTTATAAATACCCTTACGGTGTCTTATCTTAAATACCCACGGTTCTCGGTAGTAACCATTAAGAACCAAATAACTAGTAATAATTTAGTTTTTATTTATGTGTTTTAATTTATTAAACTTATAATAAAAAATATTGTAAAAGTAAAAAATTATCGCTTTACTTCACAGTTCACTCTTCAACCCTAATCGCAGCCTCCCTCAATCTTTAGTAACTCATATATCGATGCTTTTATATTCTTATATTCTCTCAACCAGCTGTGTCTAGTCGAATATGTAGTTTTTAATCTTAACATTAAACTAAATCATGGAAAAATTGGGTTCTTTTCATTCTCTAACTCAATAGCTGGAAAGGAGATGTCGAGATTATTTCTATATGAGGTAATTTATTATTTTTGATGGTTATACTTTGCTTTCTTAGTGCTTTTTTATTGGTTGATTTGCAATTTTCATATTTTGATTATTTTTGGTAATATTTCATGTTTTAATTGCTAAATTTAGTGATAGTTTCTCGACTATGGAAGTAGGTATGCTTGAAACCAATTAAGTTTATGCTTGCTAGATAAGGATTCAGTATAGTTTGTAAATTGGTTTCAAGTACAAACTTTGTACTTTGTATAGTCTGTCAGGACTAAGGATACCTCTTTTAACTTTGGTGATTCTTCAGGTCGTGTATAAGCACAACATATATCTAAACTTTATTTATATACATATATGTGCAGACTATTTTTTTACTATGAAAGTATCTTTTTGTAAAGCCCGTTCGATAACAAAAGGTATATATTGTCTCATAATGCAGACAATGAAGTCTAGTAGGGCAAATAATGTAGAAAATCATTTGTACATATATAGAGTACTCTGTTCTGTTATGATAATGGAGTATATATTGTGTCGTAAATCGTAATAATGCAGTATAATATTTTAATATTAGTAGTAATGCAACCGGGGTCCATTTGTAAAACAGTATACTATATATGCAGTCTAATATATATATATATATTAGTAATTCTCTAATATTAGTAATGCAGTAAAGTAAAACAGTAGTAATACAGTAAAGTAAAGTAGTATGAACTAATGCACTGGTAAATTAGTAATGCAATATATATGCTGATAAATTATATATATATATATATTACTAATGCACTAATATTAGTAATGCAGTAAAGCAGTATGCAGTAAAGATAACAAATAATGCACTATATATATATATATATATATATATATATATATATATATATATATATATATATATATATATATATATATATATATATATATATATTAAATGCAATATGTAGTCTGATACGTATTGGTAATGCACTTATGCCTACAGTTAAGAATTCATGCAGTAACTATAACAAATATTGATAATACGAGTAATATTAGTATATAGTCTGATAATGTATAATCTGATATATATTAGTAATGCATTAATAATTTGAATATGAATTTTATTCTATTTTTAATTGTTTGAGATGGATTCTTTTGCATATCCTACAGATGATAATATTGAACCGGTTAATAGAGAGGTTAAATTTGAACATGAAGATGATACCAATAACAAAAACAAAAGGAAAAAGTATCTGGAAGAAGGTGAAAGAGGATCTAATTCTAAGTTGAAGAAACAAGTCCAAGAAAGATCATGGGTTTGGAAACACTATACGAAGAAGAAAGATAATCTAAACAAATGCAATTGTAACTACTGTAGGAGAGAAATGGTATGTCCTTCAAGTTCAGGTACCTTCAATCTAGTGAAACATTTGAAAATATGCAAGAAATATCAAGCGTTCGAACAATCTCAAAATCAAACTACGCTAAATAGAGAAGGCAATGGTTATGTGAAGTATGGAAAAGTATCTGAAGCTTTAATCAAGGATGCATGTAATGACTTACTTGTCTTAGGTGAGCTTCCATTGTATTTTATTAAGAGTTTGGCGTGGAGAAATTTTTACAATAGAATGACGATTCACAAGCCACATTCTCGAAAAACTGCAACTAGAGATATTATACAAATATATGTACATAAGAAAGAAGGGATAAAAAGAGTGATTGGTAATAAAAAGGTTTCACTAACAACTGGGACCATCTTTTCTACTTTAGTGTGTAGCAGCAGAGGATGGATAAAAGCAGATTCCATAAGAAAGTCCCTCTCCATCTACACTCCACTACACGATACACAGATTTAATCAAATCAGTCACTTTCTCTCCATTCTTGACAGCTTAACCTATTTCAATGCCCCGATCATATTAAATTCCCGATTTCTTCGATTCTTCAATTAGAGAGAGTGAGAGAAAGAAAAAAAAATGGCGGCACTGTACGGCAGTCCAGGGTCATTAAGTGGACTCATGCTTCGATCTGTACAATGCGTGTTTGCGGCTGTTTCGATTGAGATTTTGCTTAGGGCTACTCACGACAACCCCTATAGTTGTTTTCAGTATTTCCTTTTTCAATTCACTTTACTTCCATGTTTGATGTTACGGTTAGGTTAATTGTTTCACTTTAGTAACTAATTTAGTTTTGTGAAGAAATCGCTTTGAATGGAAGATTTTGAAGGCCTTTTTTTTATCAGGAAACCATAATTGGAAAGGACAGTTGTAGAGTTTTTTTATGCAGTTTTAGATAAATCATTGCTTATTGCGATGCGCATGTGTTTCGATTGAGCGATTGTTTTTCTTTTTGTTTCTCTATGGAAAGGTGAAATTCAACTTCTATATCCATATTGTTTGAAATTCAACTTACAAAACTATGTGTTACATATTACATATGCACGGAACATACGAAAATTTGTGCTAAATTTGCACGGAAATAATGAAATGCATTAATCTACACTTAACTGCATGGTTTAAGCATATATATATATATATATATATATATATATATATATATATATATATACCAAACTATATTTTATAAACATAAAATCACACTTAAATAAGTCATAAGCACATGAAATAATTAATTACATGATCAATTATATTACATAGATGCAGTGTGTATTATGTCTGAAACTGAGAGATGGAGGACTAATGTTTAAGTTATAAGTTTAGAGGGAGGAATAAATGTTAAGTTATAAATGTACAATGGAGCCTTTATTCTTCACATAACCATCATATTAAATTCCCGATTTCTTCGATTCTTCAATTAGAGAGAGAGAGTGAGAGAAAGAAAGAAAAACGGCGGCACTGTATGCCAGTCCAAGGTCATTAAGTGGACTCATGCTTCGATCTGCACAATGCGTGTTTGCGGCTGTTTTGATTGGGATTTTGCTTAGGGCTACTCACGACAACCCCTATAGTTGTTTTCAGTATTTCCTTTTTCAATTCACTTTACTTCCATGTTTGATGTTACGGTTAGGTTAATTGTTTCACTTTAGTAACTAATTTAGTTTTGTGAAGAAATCGCTTTGAATGCAAGATTTTGAAGGCCTTTTTTTTTATCAGGAAACCATAATTGGAAAGGACAGTTGTAGAGTTTTTTATGCAGTTTTAGATAAATCATTGCTTATTGCGATGCGCATGTGTTTCGATTGAGCGATTGTTTTTCTTTTTGTTTCTCTATGGAAAGGTGAAATTCAACTTCTATATCCCTATTGTTTGAAATTCAACTTACAAAACTATGTGTTACATATTACATATGCACGGTACATACGAAAATTTGTGCTAAATTTGCACGGAAATAATGAAATGCATTAATCTACACTTAACTGTATGGTTTAAGCATATATATATATATATACCAAACTATATTTTATAAACATAAAATCACACTTAAATAAGTCATAAGCACATGAAATAATTAATTACATGATCAATTATATTACATAGATGCAGTGTGTATTATGTCTGAAACTGAGAGATGGAGGACTAATGTTTAAGTTATAAGTTTAGAGGGAGGAATAAATGTTAAGTTATAAATGTACAATGGAGCCTTTATTCTTCACATAACCATCATATTAAATTCCCGATTTCTTCGATTCTTCAATTAGAGAGAGACAGTGAGAGAAAGAAAAAAAAATAGCGGCACTGTATGGCAGTCCAGGGTCATTAAGTGGACTCATGCTTCGATCTGCACAATGCGTGTTTGCGGCTGTTTCGATTGGGATTTTGCTTAGGGCTACTCACGACAACCCCTATAGTTGTTTTCAGTATTTCCTTTTTCAATTCACTTTACTTCCATGTTTGATGTTACGGTTAGGTTAATTGTTTCACTTTAGTAACTAATTTAGTTTTGTGAAGAAATCACTTTGAATGGAAGATTTTGAAGGCCTTTTTTTTTATCAGGAAACCATAATTGGAAAGGACAGTTGTAGAGTTTTTTATGCAGTTTTAGATAAATCATTGCTTATTGCGATGCGCATGTGTTTCGATTGAGCGATTGTTTTTCTTTTTGTTTCTCTATGGAAATGTGAAATTCAACTTCTATATCCCTATTGTTTGAAATTCAACTTACAAAACTATGTGTTACATATTACATATGCACGGAACATACGAAAATTTGTGCTAAATTTGCACGGAAATAATGAAATGCATTAATCTACACTTAACTGCATGGTTTAAGCATATATATATATATATATATATATACCAAACTATATTTTATAAACATAAAATCACACTTAAATAAGTCATACGCACATGAAATAATTAATTACATGATCAATTATATTACATAGATGCAGTGTGTATTATGTCTGAAACTGAGAGATGGAGGACTAATGTTTAAGTTATAAGTTTAGAGGGAGGAATAAATGTTAAGTTATAAATGTACAATGGAGCCTTTATTCTTCATATAACCATCATATTAAATTCCCGATTTCTTCGATTCTTCAATTAGAGAGAGAGAGTGAGAGAAAGAAAAAAAAATGGCGGCACTGTATGGCAGTCCAGGGTCATTAAGTGGACTCATGCTTCGATCTGCACAATGCGTGTTTGCGGCTGTTTCGATTGGGATTTTGCTTAGGGCTACTCACGACAACCCCTATAGTTGTTTTCAGTATTTCCTTTTTCAATTCACTTTACTTCCATGTTTGATGTTACGGTTAGGTTAATTGTTTCACTTTAGTAACTAATTTAGTTTTGTGAAGAAATCACTTTGAATGGAAGATTTTGAAGGCCTTTTTTTTTATCAGGAAACCATAATTGGAAAGGACAGTTGTAGAGTTTTTTATGCAGTTTTAGATAAATCATTGCTTATTGCGATGCGCATGTGTTTCGATTGAGCGATTGTTTTTCTTTTTGTTTCTCTATGGAAAGGTGAAATTCAACTTCTATATCCCTATTGTTTGAAATTCAACTTACAAAACTATGTGTTACATATTACATATGCACGGAACATACGAAAATTTGTGCTAAATTTGCACGGAAATAATGAAATGCATTAATCTACACTTAACTGCATGGTTTAAGCATATATATATATATATATATACCAAACTATATTTTATAAACATAAAATCACACTTAAATAAGTCATACGCACATGAAATAATTAATTACATGATCAATTATATTACATAGATGCAGTGTGTATTATGTCTGAAACTGAGAGATGGAGGACTAATGTTTAAGTTATAAGTTTAGAGGGAGGAATAAATGTTAAGTTATAAATGTACAATGGAGCCTTTATTCTTCACATAACCATCATATTAAATTCCCGATTTCTTCGATTCTTCAATTAGAGAGAGAGAGTGAGAGAAAGAAAAAAAATGGCGGCACTGTATAGCAGTCCAGGGTCATTAAGTGGACTCATGCTTCGATCTGCACAATGCGTGTTTGCGGCTGTTTCGATTGGGATTTTGCTTAGGGCTACTCACGACAACCCCTATAGTTGTTTTCAGTATTTCCTTTTTCAATTCACTTTACTTCCATGTTTGATGTTACGGTTAGGTTAATTGTTTCACTTTAGTAACTAATTTAGTTTTGTGAAGAAATCGCTTTGAATGGAAGATTTTGAAGGCCTTTTTTTTATCAGGAAACCATAATTGGAAAGGACAGTTGTAGAGTTTTTTATGCAGTTTTAGATAAATCATTGCTTATTGCGATGCGCATGTGTTTCGATTGAGCGATTGTTTTTCTTTTTGTTTCTCTATGGAAAGGTGAAATTCAACTTCTATATCCCTATTGTTTGAAATTCAACTTACAAAACTATGTGTTACATATTACATATGCACGGAACATACGAAAATTTGTGCTAAATTTGCACGGAAATAATGAAATGCATTAATCTACACTTAACTGCATGGTTTAAGCATATATATATATATATATATATATATACCAAACTATATTTTATAAACATAAAATCACACTTAAATAAGTCATAAGCACATGAAATAATTAATTACATGATCAATTATATTACATAGATGCAGTGTGTATTATGTCTGAAACTGAGAGATGGAGGACTAATGTTTAAGTTATAAGTTTAGAGGGAGGAATAAATGTTAAGTTATAAATGTACAATGGAGCCTTTATTCTTCACATAAGAAAGTGGTTTTCTTTATAGAAGAAGATGAATGAGAGAGAAATGAGGTGAAAGATGGTGCTAAGAATGATTGGTAGTATTATTTTATATTTAGAGAGTACTTGGAAGAACAAGTAGAAATATGCAAGAGTTAATTAATGTAAAAACCTCACAAAACATAATACTCATAATATTATATCAAAAGTTTTTTATTTATTTTATTTATTTTGTTTTATCTTTTTTTTTCCATCAGTCATGTCATTTTCAATAAGTCATGTTATTGATTTTTAAAATTCAAAATAAAATATTATTTTAAGATAAACATTTGATGATTTTTTTTGGCTTTTTTTTGACGTAAACAAAATTTCATTCAAAATTTAATTGAAAAATTAAAATATTTATTTTTCCACTCAAACTTAAATATTTGAGTAGAAAACTACTACTATAATCATTTTTTTTTACAGAAAATGGATCCAAATTCACTACAATACAAATTCACTACAAAACTCATCTACTAGTCTACCTGAATTTAATATTGAAATAAATGAAATAAGAGTTGTCCTCTTTTGATATTCTACATGATTTGTTTACTTTTTACTAACAAAGAAATAAAAAATCAAAATAAAAAGAGTAATAGTGAAGGTTATAATAGGGAAAATATAACTATTTTTTTCTTGGTTTTCTAACACGACAGTCGTTTTAGACACTTTTAAAAGTCTCATAATATATGTCGTGTTAGAAAACCAAGAAAAAAATAGTTATATTTTTCCTATTACAACTTTCACTGTTAGTCTTTTTATCTTTATTTTTTATTTATTTTTGTTAGAAAAAGTAAAGCAATTATATAGAATACCAAAAGACAAGACATTTGGAAACGTGAAAAGTAAGATATCAAGAGTTGAGATCAATATAAAGGCCGGGTAGACTAGTAGTTGAGTTTTGTAGTGAATTTGTATCCATTTTTTTATGTAAGAATGGGTATAATAGTTGATTTTCTACTTATATATTTAAATTTGAGTGGGAAACTGAATATTTTAATTTTTCAATTGCGCCATATTAAAATTTGAATGAAATTTTGTTTACGCAAAAAATTTTCATCAAATATTTATCTTGAGATAATATTTCATTTTGAATTTTGAAAAATCAATAACATGACTGATTGAAAAAAGGTGACTGACAAAATTGATAAGATAAATATATTTTTTTGATATACCAAAGGTACGTTTGTACCATTGAATAAAATAAAGTGAAATCTTAACATGTATGCACAATTATAGAACGCCAGATATTATGATAGAGAGGGAGTAATACATTATGCCTTTTATTTTTATTTTATAAATTTTTTGGTTATTCTTTTTCTCACTTTAGAAACACTCATAGAAACATTGCTGCGTGTGTGTGTGTATATATATATATATTATCTGAAGACTATGCACATTAACCTTCACAAAGAAATTTTTGAGATGGTATTGCTGCGATTGGATATCTATTCGTAAACATTGCCATAATGATGGAGATATAAATTTAAGGTTCGGAGGGATCAAACAATGAGAATAGATAAAAAATGCTCCTAGTACTAAGGAGAGGCATAAACATTGAAGTATAAACATTTAAGGTTCGAAGGGAACAAACAATGCGAAAAGAGTAGACAAATGGTGCTCCTAGAACAAGGAGAGGTATAAACATTGTGAGAAAAAAATGGACCAAAGATGCTCCTAGAATTGAGGGGAGGCATCGAAAGAAAAGCCTTTTAATCTTCCAAGAGTATGGTGAGATTTGGGCAAATCTTCCAAGAGTATAGTTAGATTTGGGCGTCGTGATGAGTCTATAAAATCAAATAAATATTCATATTGTAAAGTTACAAGAGAAAATATTCGAGGAGGCGAAGAGGTGGTCTTCGGACACTAAGAGGTCGAAGAAAGAAAACTTCGAACACGAGAGCAAGTCACTCAACATATGCAGAGTATCGTGTGAGTAATCAATTTAATGATGGCCCAAAAGGCTGCTATTTATAATTGGAGGTTATCTCTCTTCTGAAATCCTTTTTGTGCATTTGATTAAGTGGTTTGACATTTCTAAGGTTGAAAAGTCAACTATGACGATGATTATAAACTGTTATGTAGAGCCTTCTCCCAAACATTTAAGAATGCAACTTCAAAATGGTATAATCGTTTGATTTAGGGTTGCATCAAAATTATTGATATGTTCTGGAACATTTATGTCAGCACTTTTTGGGAGCAAAACATTTCATGCAAATGGTGGGATAGAGTCATAAAGATTATACGAATCGTCTTATCAAGGTTAAAACCGACATGGAAAGTTGTGAAAAATGTGGCGTTAGGTGCCGTCCGAATGTGACTCTCCAGAATAATGAAAGATAATGCAACAAAGAGGTAGGCAATGATATTTGTGGCTCTGTTGGACCAAGTGGAGAAAAGAAATCCTAGTAGAGGAAACACAAGCATCGGAAATGAATTTTTTGGCACAGTTCGAGCAAAATCAGTTTCGTCAATGTTCGATGATACAAGATAGCAATTCACAACCAATAAATGTTGTCCGACCTAGAGCACCGATTCAAACCATATTTCAAGCACCTCTAAAGATGAAAGACTACACACCTGTTCTGATTAATCAACAATTTTTCCGACACACGTCAAGCATATAGACCCGACTAACACATTTTGCTGAGCTAACTGAGTGTGTAATGATAATTTTTGAAAGAACACGTCCGCACGTATAGTTTCATAATCCATTTCTAATACTAACTCCAAGAGAACAGAAAAATAATTATTGTAAATATCATGAGAATATTGGGCATGATACGAAGGATTGTGTTGCGTTGAAAAAAGAGATACAAACCTTGATAGAAAATAGAAAGTTGACAACATTTTTGAAGAAGAATTCTTTGGTTGCTCCAAAGCAAGAAAATTCTATGAAGCAAAAAGATACTTTGATGATCTTAGAACCTATTGATGAATAATATATTGATTCATTTGATATTTCTACTGAATATCTAGATCTGAAACCAAATAGAAACAACATCAATATGGTGGAAGAGCCGATTGTGGAAGGAAAGGTTAGTGAATTATGTGTTTTTTAGTCACTAACAATTTTTTGGAGGAGATACCGTTGCAGGGACAACAAATTATTCTCGAAAGAGACATATTGTTAGCCTAACAACTCAATTAGAGGTGGGAGCTTGCCACACTTATACATAAATTCATTTCCAATACTTTGTTTTGAAGACGATGATATGAGGGATGTAGCTGGTCCACATGAAGATACATTAATTATTGTAGCGCAATTTGTTGGTTTGATTGATATTGACAGCTCAACTAACATAATGTTTATGACTACTTACAGTAAGATAACGAATCCACCAACGATCCTTCGATCAGATCGGGAAATTGTAGGGTTTATTCGAGTAACAGCTAAAGTGGTAGGAGAGTTTGAAGGGGAGAGTTTAATTAGGTTGGGGACCATTAAAAAATGTAGTGACAGTGTTTTTTATTGTGGTAGACGCTCCAATGTCTTACAATGCAATTTTTGGAAGGTCTTGGCTATCTAGAATGCATGATGTGCCATCAACTAGTTCATCAATATTTGAAGTATGCCTTGGGGAACAATGTGGGAACGGTCAGAAGCAGTCAAAAGATGGTAAGCGAGTGTTATCAAACGACTTTGGCCCCTAAGCAAATCAAAGAGGGCAAGTCAATGAAAGAATAAGAATAACTGCGGTCTTCCTCACGATCCGACCCCGTAGATGATCTGAGGGAGACCCCCGAGTTTATGATCACAGACGAAAGTTTTGAGGATCATGTTTTTTCCCAGGGTAAAAGTCTAAAAATTGGCACAAAGTTATCTTTGGAGGTGAAGGAGAAGTTAATTCAATTTTTGTCAACAAAGATACACTTGTTTGCATGGGGTACGGAAGATGTGACATGGGTTCCTAGAGATATCCTTTGCCATAGGTTAGAATTACGAAGTAATGTTTGTCTGATCATCCAGAAGAGGAGATCTTTTTCTCTAGAAAAGTCTGAGACAACTATGTATGATGAGATCACTTAACTAAGGTTGGGCACATACGCGAGTCGCAATATCATTTGTGGACTGCTAATCCGGTTTTGGTCAAGAAAAAGAACGGTAAATGGGGGATGTGTTTGGATTTCAGTGATATAAATAGGACATGTCCCAAAGATCCCTTCCCAATACCACGAATAGATCAGTTAGTGGATTCGAGTTCAAGGAGTCGGTTACTTTCTTGTATAGATGCATATATCGGATATAATCATATCTAAATGGATCTTAAGGATCCGGAAAGTACCAGTTTCATCACTAGAAGAGGTTTACATTGCTATAAGGTAATGTCGTTTGGGTTGAAACATCCTGGAGCAACTTATCAACATTTAGTAAACAAAGATTTTTAGACTCAGATTGGGAGAAATATCTAAGTACATATTGATGACATTCTAGTAAAAAATACAAGAGATGAGAACCACTTAGCAGATCTAGAAGAAACTTTCGCTAACTTGACAAAGATAAATTTAAAATTGAATCCAGAAAAATGTACGTTCGGGAGTAAGATCCGGAAAATTTATTGGGTATATAATCAGTGAGCATGGGATAGAAGTTGATCCAATACAATTAAATTCTTTGAGCACTATGACACCCACCTCAAACAATCAAAGAGGTACAAATTATAACGAGAAGATTAATAGCATTGAATAGAGATATATCACGATCATCAGACAAGTGTGGCTCTTTTTTCCAAGTGTTGAGATGAGCAAATTGTTTTGACTGGACCCAAAAATATTTAGAGGCCTTTCATCGAATCAAAGAGTATCTTTCTTCACCAGGAATTTTGACAAAGCCAAATCCAAGGGAAAATTATATGTTTATCTAGCAGTATCAAGTTACGTTGTGACTGCTGTTTAATTGGAGAGGAAGATAATTCCTCAAGACCAGTGTACTACAACACTAAAATTCTTTTGGATGTTGAGAAACAATATTTAAAGTTAGAGAAATTGGCCCTTGCACTAGTACTGTTGCGCGTAAAATGAGACCTTATTTTGAGGCTCATTCTATCATCGTACGGACATCTTTTCCATTGAAAAATATGTCACAAAGGTGATGTATCAGGAAAAATGACTAAGTGGTCACATGAATTGAAAGATTTTGATATTAAATTTGAGCATATGACTACAATCAAAGGACAAGTATTAGCAGATTTCCTTGTCAAATTTCATTCCAAACGGTCATATATGAAGTTTGATGAAGAAAACTTTGAGTCAGAGTGGACGGTTCGGACAATTGGAGGCTCAAATGCATCAGGATGTGGAGCAGGGGCGTAGTTGATTTCTCCATAAGGAATTTCCATATATCAAGCTTTCCGCTTTGGATTTAAAGCGTCAAATAATGAGGCAGTATATGAAGCTGATTTGGCAGGGTTGAGATTTGCTCAAATTTGTAGGGAAAAAAAGTGAAGATGATAAGTGACTCTTAACTTCTCATAAATCATGCATTTGTACAATTTTAGGCAAGAAAAGATCATTTAGTAAGATATTAGAGAGCGTTAAATGCCTTAATATTGGTTTTCGAAAGCATCAGATATGAACATGTTTATAGGGCTGGAAATTCGGTTGCTGATTCTTTAGCTACGACATCATATTTCGAGAAGTGCCCTTGGATTATCACATAAGAAAACCCTTCAATAGAGAAGACATCCGAGTCAGTAGAAGGATCAGTCGAATCTTTTCAAATGTCAACAAGCACAACAAAGGATTGGATGAGTGAAATTAAAGAATTTTTGATAAATAATGTGTTACTCGTTAACAAAGTAATGGCAAAAGAGAATACAATTTAAGGCGTATGGTTATATAGTCTTTGGAGATATCTTGTATAAAAAATATTTTAGCAAGCCTTTACTTTGATGCCTTGGAGAAAATGAACCACAAATGATATTTTCAGAGTTACATGATGCGGAAGGATCCGTACATTATGGATATAAAATGTTCTTACGAAGAGTTCCTCTAGCATGGTACGACTAGCCTACAATCTCCTCGAACACCAGATAATTAGTTCAAAAATATGACACTTGCGAAAGAATTAGTTCAAAAATATGATAGTTGCCAAATATTTTCTAATGCAATTCATCCATCGGGAGTGCCTCTTGAATTAATATCTGAATCTCTACCTTTTAACCGATGGGGAGTTGATCTGGCGAGACCCTTACCAATGGCATCAGGGGGACAACAAACAATAATTGTCACGGTAAGTGGGTGAAAGCTAGACCATTAGCAGGTTCAAAAGCTAAGAATGTAATCAAGTTTATTGTTTCCAATATATATTGTTGTATTGCGGTTCCAAGTAAAATAATTATCGATAATGGACCAAATTTCAATAACAAGGAGATGAATTATTCTTGTTATGCTAAAGGAATACAACAATGCTTCTCAGAAACGTTCCACCCACAAGCAAATGGCCAAGTTGAGATTACCAATCGAACAATTCGTGATGGGTTGAGAAAGAATTTGAAAGGCAAGGTTGGCAAATGGCTGGATCCACAAGAAGTTTTATGGGCATACAGAACTACTCATAGGAAAACTACACAAGAATCACCGTTTGCGTTAGTCTATGGGTTGTATCGAATCAATGAATATTCAGAGGAAGCAAACGATAAGGGAAATCGTACAAAGTTATATTTGATAGAAGAAAAGCACAATTGAATTCATTACACTATCAGACTCCGATGAGAAGTCGGTACGCTTCCAAAGTTAGACGATAGGAATTTAAAGCAGAGAGAAAGTGTTAAAGAAGGTATTCCTTCATACGAAAGAAAAATGGTTTGGTAAGTTAGGGGCTATCTAGGTGGGTCCGTATACGGTAACAAATAAAGTCAAGCCGGGAGCATATCGACTCAAAGATTAAAAAAAAGATATTTAATACCCTTATAATGTTGAGCATCTTAAATTGTATTTAGAATGAGTTTGTAAGTTTTTAAATATTTACGAAAATTTATATAAGTATCAGTGGCATACTCTTTCCTACCCTGGTGGTGGAGGAAGGCTTTAATGAGGTGCCCTCACAATCGGCTTATATATAATATTTCTTTGCTATCTTAAAACAACTTCTATAATTTTTATCTTTCTAGACGCTAAGGGTCTTCGAACAAATGTTGGTCTACAATTTTTATCTTTATGGACTTGAAGGGTCTTCCAACAAACGTTGGTCTATAATTTTTATCTTTCTGGATCGGAAGGGTCTTCCAACAAGTGTTAGCTACAATTTTTATCTTTTTGGACCAAAAGGGTCTTCCAACAAATGTTGGTCTACAATTATTATCTTTCAAGTACAGAAGGGTTTTCCAAAAAATGCTGGTCTATAATTTTTAACTTTTGGGACCGGAAGGGTCTTCCGACAAATGGTGGTCTATAATTTTTATCTTTTTGGACCTCCCTCTCCACGAACGTAAGATGGTGTAGTGCTGTTTCCCCCCACCTTGCAGGATACCCATGTTTGGCGTAGCAATTGAATTCTTTATGACCATTTTTATGACAATAGTATATAAAGGTGAGAATAAAGAGGGGGTAGAATGCGACTCGTCTGCCATGAAAACTACCGGAAAAACATCGGTGATGAGAAAACAAACAAGACTACACAGGAAATACAGCGGTGCAAGAGGAACAAGACCAGAAATACATCGATCATGAGAGAACAAAGACCGGATAAATATCGGCTGATGAAGGATATGCCGGAAACACATCGACCAACGAGGAAAATTTTGGAGGCTAGGGTTTTGGAGGCTAGGGCTCTGATACCATGTTTAGGGAATTTTGTCTCTTTTTTAATATATTATCTGAAACTTACAACCCCACATTATGCAATTGTGCAACGTATATATACATTACAATGAATATATACAACGTGTTAAAACGTAACTCAATGGGTTTCATGTGTATTTCCTAAAATGTATATCAGACTAATATTAAATAGAGCATATACATTTTAACATAATCCATACCTTGCTTGTAGCCCATATATATTTTAATACAGTCCATGCCTTGCTTGTAGCTCATATACATTTTAACACAGTCCATGTCTTGCTTGCAGTGTCAATTTAAGTTCTTGTTTTGATTCTAATCCTGACACTCTAAAAACATTACAAAAATTGAAACTAGAAGTTACCGTACTAACTTAACTTTTCACAATTTCTTGAGGAAGTTGAGTTTTTCCATTATGAACAACTGCAAATTTTTAATCTTAAGTGAGAACTTTAACATTAATTACTATAGGCGAACAAGGAGAATATCAGAATATAATGATCAAATTCTGATCGAGGTTGTTCAGTGTATATTTTCCCTAAACTAAATATCTTCAAAATAACTGAATTATCGAATATCTAAATTGAACGATAATAATATACATTAATAATACTAATACTAATAATAATATAAATAATAACAACAACAACAACGATAATAACAACAACAACGATAGTAACAACAATGATAAAATAATAACGATACTTACGATAATAATAACAATAATAACTATGATTATAAAAATACAAATAAAAATACTAAAAATATATAATAATAATAATAATAATAATAAATAGTGATAACAATGATAATACTAATAATAGAAATACTAATAATTATCATTATAATGATAATTAATAAAAGGGTCACGCTAGAAAAAAGACACATTTTGATAGATCTTAAACCGCTGGATCTTATACCCATTTGATATATCTCTCACCTAATTTTGGACAAATTTGTCCTTTTCAGAAAAACTAGGTATAAAAGGGTTTGATAAATCTCTCATCATTTTTTTCTTCTCTTTCTCTTTCTCTCTCTCTCTAGAAAGCTCTCAAACACCCAAATCGACCCATTTCAAAAGCTTGATTTTTCAACAATCTAAAGTCAGCAAAACATAAAGGTAAGTAATACAAACGTCATGCTATATTTTTTTTAGATTTCGTTGGGTATAAACTGCTGAAATTGGATTCTTAGGTTTTTCGGTTTTGATTTCAAAAGTTTAATTTTTGCTTGATTTTTGGTGTTGTTTTGTTAGATTAGTGTTGTATTGTTGTTAGTTTTGCTAGGATCTATGTTTATGTGTCTGATTTTTACTGAAATGAGGCTGCTTTGGTGGGTTTCTAAAAATGGGTTTAGTTGCTGTTGGTAGCACGATCGTGCGACCAAGGATGCATGTTGTCGCATGAGACGGGTTGTGCTTTTCCGTCTCATGCGACAGACAGCTTAAGCTGTCTCATGCGACGAGATGCCTTTTGAGAATACTTATTTGGGGTTGTCTCACTAATACATATTTCTTTATGTTGTCTTTACAGGATGGGGCGGATCAAACAGAAAGTAAAAAATCCGTTTAAGAAATTGAGGGAACGCGATCGTTTGGCACGTGAGGCGGAAGAGGCGACAGAGGCTAGAGTTTTGCCCGAGCCCAAGCATGTAGAGGCAGGTCCCAGTGAGGGACAGGCTCCTGGTACGCGTACGAGACGACGTCTCCGTCGTTATCAAAATGAAGATTACATTCCTACTACTGTCGGTAGCACATGGGCAGGTTCTTCTTCGCAGCCACCTGACTTTTGTTACGATGACGATGCAGATGCACCGGAGGATATGGAGGGGGTGGAGCGGGAGGAGGTACATGAGGCCTCATATTCACAGTATGAGGACGATGCATCTCACGCACCCGAGGCGGTATCCCACGCACCCAAAGATGAGGATCACGAGTTTTTGTCGGTGATGCCGCATGTCCCGGCTCTCTTTCCTGATTACATCCAGTACGAGGCGTTCAACGTCTATCACGGAGATGTAAGTATTATACCTTTATATTGTTTTATCACTTTCGTACGTGTTCGATACGTATGTTTATAATTATTGTTTTATCACGAATTTACGTGTTTGATACATATTGCAGGATAATGTCACCCTGCGATGCTTCGCTATGTACGACAGACTCCAAAGATGGGACCTGACACAGCAGAGTAGGGTACGTGAAAGGGTGATGGAGACTATTTTTGGCCCACTCGTCGATGCACTCTCCCGCTGGCATACCAACCTCCATTTGGCGGAGGAATTCTTAGAGCGGTGGCATGAGGAGACTTCTTTATTCCATTTCTCGTTCGGGGAGATGACATTGACCTTGGACGATGTCTTCTTCATCACTGGATTACCGGTTGTAGGTAGGTCATTTGATGCTTTACCTTATGATTCGGAGGTTGAGCAGATTAGTACTTATGCTGGCATGCTAGGTGTACGACCAGCTGAGTTGAGTAAAAATCTTAGGAATGCTAGTAGTGTGAACCTTGGGTGGCTGCGCACTACATTTAATGGTGCTAGGTATAGTGATAGTAGGATCACAAATGAGAGGGTAAATCATGCCACCCGTGCCTACATACTGTATTTGTTGGGTACCACTATATGTGCCAACAAAACCTGAAACAACATTCCTTTAGATTACCTCCAGTTTGTGAACCAATACCAGGGTATGCATAGGTCCAATTGGGGTCAGTTGGTTTTAGCACAGCTGTACCACTCCCTTAGTCAGGGATCTCTGCATGGTACGGGAGGCATTTGCGGGTTTATAGGAATGCTCGAGTCGTGGATATTTGCCCACTTTGTTCAGCTCTGAGCTCCACTGTTTTGCGATTACAACATATCTATGCCCCATATGTGCCGACATGCGCCGCAGAAGATTGGCGTCTCTCATAATGTGCGCAGGCAGATGAGACATGCACTTTCGACGTGCACGAAGGCAGATGTAAGTCATATTTGTTCATTTTAATTGTAAGTATATTTATTAATATAAAGGGCTAAGTTGTTCATTTTTTTATTTACAGGTCATGTTCCTTCCCTTCATAGACTTACGGGACCATTATCCGTTCCAGGGGGTGACTTGGGTTGAGCTGACACTTAAGGCGTTCGACGTGGTTGTGCCGTACTACCCTGATCGTGTCACTCGACATATGGGGTTCGTACAACTGATTCCTAAGGATATACGCCCTCCTAAATCGAAAAGAACAAGGAAGAAGATGGTCTGCAGATACCCATAGGACGGTCACTTGTGGAGGGATTGGGAGTTCCATGTGTACACTCCTGATGGCATGTTGTACCATGGTAGTGGAGAGAGTGATGACCCGATGTACTACATTTGGGTGAAGATGATGCTGTGGTACATCGTTAGTAGCTCTGCACCAGCTAGAGGTCCTCGGTTGGAGCCGCACGGTGCTGCTGACTTTGCAGGATACGAGCAGATTGCTCGGTTTGCTCCATCGATACCGACTCTGGAGCACGATGATCTTGTAGAGACTGCCCTTCATATGTTCAGGATCGCGGAGAGGTATATAACTCACTGATTATTACTCGCAGCATACCTTTGTCAGACTTTTTGACGTTAGCACTATATTTTGTAATCGGTTTATTTTATGACTGCTTTTATTTATTGTATTTTAATTAATCAATTAATTAAACTGAATGGAATGTAGAAGACTCAAATCTACTTTTATATATCACTTAGCTCTAACCCCCACCTCCCACAAATCAAATCAAAATTACATTATCATATTAACAGATAAACATCTAAAAAGACAGAAAAAGAAAGCACTGGTTTTGTTTTTCGATAGTAATCCGAAAAGACTAAAATCTACTTTTATATATCACTTAGACCTAACCCCCACCTCTCACAAATCAAATCAAAATTACATTATCATATTAACAGATAAACATCTAAAAAGACAGAAAAAGAAAGCACTGGTTTTATTGTTCGATAGTAATCCTAAAAGACTCAAATCTACTTTTATATATCACTTAGCCCTAACCCCACCTCCCACAAATCAAATCAAAATTAAATTATCATATTAACAGATAAACATCTAAAAAGACAGAAAAAGAAAGCACTGGTTTTGTTGTTCGAACATAAGAAACATAACAATGACAGTTTTGTCTTCTTCAAGAAGATGTTTTGCTCCCACTATATTATCTCTCTATTTTTATTATCACGTTTGATTGTTTCTACTCTCCACAACATTCCTATTGTGTTATTTAATAATAAGGTAATTTCTTCGACAGTTGAATGCTCAAGCTGTGTAGTAAGAGTTAGAGCTTCTACCATTGAAAAACATTATATGGTAAGTTTTGCCTTTTATTTTTTATATTATTTCTTTTGAAAGTATATCATTTTATTATTACTCGCAACATACCTTTAGTACGAAATATAAGGTCAACATAAACTCAAACACAAATTCAAACACACACTCAAACACAAAATGAAACTCACACTCAAACTAAATCTGAAACACACAGTCATACTTAAACTGAAACACACACTCATACTTTAAATGAAACCTACACTCATACTAAAACTGAAACACACACTCATACTTATCTATTAGGCCAGTTCCATTTCATCAACTTCCGTTCTTCTTCCGCATCCTTGTAGTCACTGATTTCCTCAAGCCGGATATCAACAATGTCTTCGCGGACCTTATCCAGCTGGTCCTCTGTTATAGAATCCGTGACTTGACAGTTGAACCGGTTACACGCAATACGACGTTCCAATTCGGTCAGGCCAGAAACTGGATGTCGACGGAATGCTACCAGTATTGACCACCTAGCTCTCACTTCATCAACACGCCTAGAAATTCTAGGCGGCTGAACACCATCCCTTCCGTACAGGAAGTACATATGGCATACCAATGTCTCGCAGTACCTTTTACCCCCCCTCTGGAATGTGCATGTTACCAGCTTCAAATGATGCCCTCATCAAATATTGATCTTCTAACTCAGTCCATGGACACATTTTTCTGCTTGATTTATCAACTAATTTACACTTTAATGGGAATAAGGCTTCTATTTATAGACAGTTTCGTTGCAGGTAACGTAATCGGAATTTACGAATGAAAACGTAACACGTGTAAAGTAAGAAACCAAAAATTCCCGCCCATTATCAAAAATAAAAAACTCCCGCTCATTCTCAAAAATAAAAAACTCCCGCTAATTCTCAAAAATTAAAAACTCCCGCTCGTTATTAAAAATTAAAAACTCCCGCTCGTTCTCAAAATTCAAAAAATCCCGCTCGTTCTAGAAACTCAAAAACTCCTGCCAAACTTTACTTCCCTATATAAAGGGACTCCAAAACCTTTAACATTCATAAAAACTTCTCAAACATAAACAGTTTAACAAATGAAGTTTACTCCTCATGAAGACTACAATTTGCTTGAGGCGGTGAAGATTGTCCGCCGAGAGATGGAGGAAGATACTAGCGATGTTTTTTTTTGGTCGAGTTCTTTGTAAGATGTACTACGGCTATGGACGTTTACAAACTGGAGGTCTCCTCGTGCGCAACCGTGAACAAATCATGCAGAGGTACCTTTTTTGTAAACCGCTCCGGCGTTTGTTGTTTTTGCCATATAAAAGTAAGCAAGAAGCGGCCGCCGTCTGGAACATGCCGGTGGTAGACTACATCACTAGGGATATGGTAGCGTATCTTCAAGATAGGATTACGGTAAAAGAGGATGGGGTTGATTCTGACAACAACTTGGGATATGACTTCGACGATTGAGCATTTTGGCTGTTGGCATGTCGTTGTTTAATTATTTTCTTATGTTTGGTTAAGTTAAGGTGTTAACTTGTTGTTTTCGTCTTTATGTATTTCCTTCAAGTGTACTGTCCAACTTTAAATTTAAAATTTCCCCTTTTTAATGCTATCTTACTCCAACAATAGAATAAACCTGGCTTTTTAGGCCATAATATATTAGGGTTTGCATCGCATGTGAGATGGGCGGAAGGACGTCGCATTTCGGGCATGCGATATAAGCCATCTGTCTCAAAAATAGGGCCAAACATTTAGCCTAGACTCATATGAGACAGGGGCCAAAGGACGTCGCATTTCGGGCGTGCGATATAAGCCCTCTGTCTCAAAAATAGGGCAAACTTTTTAGCCTATAGTCGCATGAGACAGGGGCCAAAGGACGTCGCATTTCGGGCGTGCGATATAAGCCCTCTGTCTCCAAAATAAGGCCAACAATTTAGCCTAGCTTCGTATGAGACAGGGGCAAAATGAGGTCGCTTTTTGGGCGTGCGATATAAGCTCTCTGTCTCAAAAATAGAGCCAACAATTTAGCCTATCATCGCACGCGTATGTGGCCAAAGAAGGTCGCATGCAGCGGGTGTCATATGTTATCTTTTTTACTTGTTTAAATGAAAAAACTCCTAGGAAAGGCTTCTATTTAAACGGAAAAACAACATCATAAAACATTTCATCAACTATAATACATCAAAACTGTTGTAGGGATTTTCCTACAATATTACATCAAAATTACATCAACTATGTTACATCAAATGTTAGGCAAAATAACTGTCAAACATCCAAACCATTTCAAACGTCATCTCTAGTCAAATCCGTTACATATGGTTTTTGTTGAACCGACGGTAGTAGGGATGCGCCCATTGATTCACTTCTTCTGTTTCGTAAGCGGCCCAACAAGGGTATAATGGAGGCAACGGTCCATCAGGTGGAGTAGTAATCTACAAGAAAAAAGAATAAATGAATGCATTAGTAATGATAGCGTAAGAAATTTGGATTAGAAACGAAATATAATTACATTAACAAAGTGACATCCATGTACGAAAGCTATCCCAACTTCTATGATCATTGAATTGTTAACGGGTGGCTTTCCACGGATTGGTAGATACGTTCACGAGGCTGCTTGCGATACATGGTATACCATGCATTGATACCTTGTCGCGATGACTAGTCCAATGTCCGAAAATGTCATCCAATAGTGGCTACTAGGGTTGGGCTTGAAGTAATCTAACCTATGTACCAAATCGTCAAACACCTTCGGCGAACCATATGCATCCAACCAACATGCACGGTTGTCCCGCAACTCCTTCAACAACTTGCGTCTAACATCCTTCCATCTATCTTCGTTGTTGTATATTAAATGCGCTACGGAACGATATACGCATTGTCCTTCCGGAAGAACGTCAACTAACTTTAAAATGTAAGTGTGTAGAAAAGCCGGGATGCAATCCGGATATAATGTTAACTTCCCATCCTTAACAATTTTCTTAGGCCTTCCAACTTTCTTTTTTGCTAATGGAGGTTTGGGTGGTACGATGGGAACCACGTTGGATGCGGCCGTGCTCCCTAATGTGTTTACGGGTGTACTACCTACCGAGTTAGCCGGAGTACTAGCATTAGCGGTTTGTTCAATGGGATATTCCCACGAACTAGGGTTCCGTTTAGTCGATTTATCAACGCTTTCCTTTGGTCTACCCTTAGCTCTAACCGCTTCTTTAGGATCTTGAATACGACTTGTCTTGGGCCTTAATATTTGCATTACCCTATTGATAATGTGGTCTTGTTGGTCGGGTCGGAAACTACGAATGGAGTTGTCAATTAAGGATTTTTTTTTTGAAATTCCTCTTCACGAGAGCTAGGATCTCTATGCACAATATCTAATCTTTTCCAAAAGATATCCACGTCTTCTAAAGGGATGCACCTACCATCTCAAGCTATAAAATAAATTTCACATGCACAAGGTAAACCATGCGTTTTCCTAATGAAACAACCTCCACAAGCTACCCGATCTACTCCTATATTTCGAGCTCGTATAATAGCAACCATCAATATCTTTAGCCCCGCATGTGACACATGACCTTTAAGATTTTGGGTCAAAACACCATCAAAACCGGGAATTATTTGAAACTTACTTCGCTTGAATGATTCGACGATACCCACATGCTACTTCGTTAATAAGTTGTGAACTTTTTCCCAAAAAAGCTCAAAGTTGCATTGATTCGTCCGAAGATATTTTTTAGGGACGAGTGAGCACCCTCCGCCCTACATAGTATAAATAATAAATTATGAACTTATTTGAAATTAGATAAAATAACTAAACAAAAGATAGGATAAACGGACTAACATATTTGTAGTTGTTTGGCCATAATGCTTAATCGTGTTCGTTCGGTACGCAAGGAACTTGTCACCATATTTTGTTATCTACGAGTCCATAACGTACGCAAAACACTCCGGTTTAGATGCAAACATCTCTTTCAGTGTATCTAGATTCTTTTGGTAACTCTCAACCGTGTTCGCCCCCGCAATGTAGCCGTAAAAGTCAACAAATTGTTTCACTACTGCATCATCATGCTATATCTTCCGGATCGCCCCAAGAATGTTCTTACTAATGTGCCACGTGCATAACAAGTGGTGCGTGTCCAGAAAAATATTATCGATCGCTCGCATGAGAGCTAACTCTCGATCGGTAACAATAACGGATGAAAATTCGCACACGCTATCCATCATCAAACCACAAAGAGTTTCCAAAGCCCATACGTAGTTTCCAATATTCTCTCCGCTCATAAATACGTACGCACCTTATACCTAGTCGTCTTGTACGTAATAAGTCTACGCTAGTAGGATGTGCGAAGAAAAATTCAGTGATCACCTTTGAATCATCTTTCAAACGCTCCCACGTCGAGTATCCATTCTCCTTCAACTTCGTCAACAAATAGTTCATTTGCGTTTGTCCACCGTGCTCAACATCCCGATGTTTTTGGCGGCAATTGTAGATTGTACGCATGTTCAAAATATTCTCGGGATATTGGTACTTCAAACCACTATATATCTTCCTAGGGCGCGAACCGAGGTGAGATAAACTACAAACTAGTTCCTTTTCATCCCTTTTTAGCCTACAAGCGCGTGAATGACCGTCTAGGCGAACGTAGGGTTCATGATTATGAGTACCGTTTATCATCTCCAAACGCCATTTCATGGCTAGTACGTCGATCAGATGACCTTTTAGCGCAAACAGACAATTATATTTCTTCGTCGATGTTTTCCACTTTCTTAAAGTTTCCGGTTTCGCTTTTGATACGAATACACCGTATCGCTCGCAAACGTACTCTAACCTAGGAGTCCTTCCCCATTTCCCGCTATCGTAGAGCTTTCTAATTGTGACAAACTTGATATTCTTCGATTCAATGTCCATAAAATCATCCAATTCGTCTTTAGTAAATAACCTATCCGTATTGAATATTTTACTGTATTCGGCATCCATAAATGGAGGCTGGGCAGGTTCCTCCTACAAAATATAAAATTGAAAACTATGAGTTTATATAACACTGCTGTCGCACAAGCCATGTCTTCAGTGCTGTCGCACGAGACATGTCTTCAGTGCTGTCGCACGAGACATGTCTTCAGTGCGGTCGCATGAGACATGCTTCTATATTCGTCTCATGCGACGGATACAGTTACCAAGTCGCACGATCGTGCGATGACGAAGGTGTTCGTCGCACGGATTGCGTGCGACACGACCCAAAACCGAAATACAGGGTTTCACTTCTTACATCCATCCGGTAAGCTTCCTCCTTGTCTAGTAAGTCTTCCAGAGAGACGCCCATCTCATCATTATCCATAAATACTCCGATTCAAGATTTTTCGAAGTGGATTTAATGGGTTTGGGTAAAAAAACCTAACTTTTTCGGTTTAATGGGTTAAAGTAGTAGATATTCGTACAAAGCTTGTAGATTTAGGGTAATAACGGATAGATTTCAGAGTTTCGGCTGATTTGGAGAGTAAATGGCATGAATGTAAAAATCTAGAGGGAGAAAGGGAAATTTTGGAATTTCAACTTTCAGTTTGAAAAAAGAAAGGGGTAGAGTGAGAGATCTATCAAAATGTGTCTTTTTTCTAGCATGGACCTTAATAAAATTAAATATCCTCAAAATAACTCATCGAAAAATATTTAAAATTGGATATTAGGTAAGATAGTTGTTGTATAATGAATTTATTTTGAATGGAGATAATTATTGTTGTACCAGACTCCAGTTCTCAATGTTAGGTCTTTAAAGCTTTGCTTGTAGTAGACGTCCGTAAATGTCCAAATTTCTTAAACAATGATTTCGCTATGCTAAAGCTTAATGTACACATTTTTACTAATTATCTTTCCATGAACTTTTCTAACTAAGAACCATTGACATCTTAACTGTAAAAATGTAAAATTAATTCATGTTATTGTACACCAAACTGTCATACCGCCCTTCAAATGCAACCACCAGAAATAAATATGACAAAATATTTAAATTTATTTATGAATAAAAATGTCTTCGTGTTAACTATTTAATAAACCTCATTTCATTTATTTAATCTATTCTCTTTTGATGTATCAATGACATATATGAATAATTAGACTCCTTAAGGGATTCTGAAGCATTTTATCAACTAGATGTTTTCATTTTCCTAATATTTAATTTTATTCTATTGTATAATACAGAAATATGGATATCATCATTGCAGAGACGGTAGATACAAATGGGCTATACAATTAATTTATTTTGCAACTATTCTATAGATTAATCACCACTAACTGCAAAGTTATTTTACCATTACTTAATTTTGAAGATTTAATGTATATAATGAATGGAGATCAAAGATATTTAAGAGATGTAAGACAATAGTAAATTATTATTATCTAAGTCTATTTTACCATCACTTAATTTTGCTATTTAGTGTATCTACAGAATAAGAATCAACAATCCCTAATATATAGATATAAATTGATATATAAACGAGGATTACTTAAGGTTTGAAACTTAGTGCAATATAAATTATCCTTATTACTTAATATATATATATATATATATATATAATTTCAAATGGTAAACCTCTTTATTGGTCAATTTTTGAATACGCGGGACTGATGTACTCTTTTATTCAAAATGCTAATTTAATTATCATATAGATCTCTAAATTTTAGGTGAGTTTAAAAAGGATCACCTAAATCAGAATACCAAGCGCTTAGATATAACATTCCGAAATTAGTGAACTGATTTTTTTACACTCGTTGTGAACACCCAAAAATAATAAATCCCACTTTTGTTCTGTATTAAGGATTTATTTCCAAATTTCAGGTCTGAAACTTGACATTGTAATTAGAAATAAATTTATTTTATTTTTTATAAAATTTATCATTGCCCTTATCATTCAATGAATTCTTGATTTACATCAAATCTAGATTCAACCACTTGAAAAATTAATAAATTTAAGCACTGTAATTTTTGAATTTAGGTAATAAAATTTACAAATATATAGAAAATATTCCATAATATGTTTTTAGAAAAATTCATGGGATATCATTACCGTATATACTAAACTTCTAACCTCTTTAATGATGAGTAATCATAACCATAGTGTGAATGATATTTAGGTGTCTTTACCAAATAGATATATCATTATTTCCATTCTATTCAATAATTTGGAATAAATTACCTAGAATACAACTAGATTTTATACTCGTAACACTTAAACTTAATAATCGTATAAATAATATAAAAGATATTGAATTTTCTCAAGTTGAAAGTTCAACAATTACATTCACATGTACCTCACTTGTCTTAATCATTAGCAGAGACATTATGTGTCAATGCACTGTATTTTACCTATGAATTTAGTACTTTAAGGTTACACAGTGTTAGTTTTACACCATATCTCAAAATCAACCAAACCTTTTGTAGGGATTGTACCTAACTTATTCAGGGTAACCGAGCGAACCTTTCAACACTGAAAACAAGATATGCATGAGTATGATGTGTATAAATGCAACAACTTTAGAATGAAACAGATGCTCACAATCAAGAAATATGCGAGGCAATCTTCTATGGGCTGACCTACACACACAACAACTGATCCTTAAGTTGTATGGCCTAAAACTTCTTTCTTTTTATGATTCGCTTGATATTTACCATCCAGATAGGACACTAGGTTGGTCAATCAGTCATAAAGAATGAGCATCTGAATGCTCGTATTATAATTTGTACAAACACTATTGAATATCTATCTTTACATATCTGACTTTAATTCCTCGTATCTCAATAGTTTTGAGCATCCGAAGCAATTTCGAGATGTAATTATTCATTCAAGTGCTCAGATATTTGAAAGGAGATGAATTCTAATCAAACTCCATGTAACTGGAGTAAAACTATTTATGGCATGCATGACATCAACATGTAAATCCTAGAGTCGAAGTACCGACATTAATGCATAATTGCATCTCATTATGTGGCAATACATTCTCAGAACTAGATGCTTCTCAATATGTACAAGATGAGTTCGGATTATCTAGTCATAGCTTATTGTGTTATCTGGAGAGGGGCCATCCGGACATAAATGTACCACTGAACTATCCGGACAGGACAAAAGTAAAGAAACACCTAAACACCTTTTGACTAAGTTATGTGCTAATCAGCTTAATAGATTAATGGGTCCTTAAACTTGACATGGTTCCATAACTTGACCCGAAAGCCCATGGGTCCTTAATTAAAGGTATAAACACCCCAACTACTTTCATTAATGAGGGTAATGAACATTTAATACAACCAGGCTGCTCAAATCTCTCACTACTTTATACCAAACACTTAATACTCAAAATATTTTATAAAACACTTTACAAAATTACCCCCAGCCCAAAATAAACCAAACCAAATTGGCGACCACGGTGGGAGCACGACGGTGCCTGAATATTGCATTCAAAACCAGTAGAAAAACCTGTTCGGATGGATCTGAACGAGTAAGAAAATCCACCACCTATGGTGGAGTCAGTTGGGGAAAACAAAGAATACACTATCAAAGAGCGAGACAAGTTAAACGCAGAAATAGAAGCGTTGAGAGCCATAAAACAAGCAGAAATGGGTATAAAGAAAAAGTCAAGAGCGTCATCCATCCATCCATCATACAGACAATCCTAGGGAGAATAATTCATCAATAAAAAATCATTTGAGTTCAAAGAAGACTCATGTTAGTTGTAAGAAGACTCACCGGTCCAAGCCGGTTGAAAGTTCAGATTATGAGTCCTCCAGCAGCTCTTCGAATGAGGTTGAGCTTGATGATTCTTTGTCATCGAGCAGTGATGAAGGGAGGTCTAGGAAGAAACAAAAACTAGTTAAAAAATATTCAAGAAAAAAAGATAGGAATGGGCGACTTAAAAGGCATCTAGGCAAAGGGTCATCTCACAGCCATAGTCACAGGCATGTGGATGAGTTGCTGATCGATCCTTTTGCTTTTCAGACCGAACCATGTATCTTTGCAACACCTAATGAAGACACAGTCTTCAGTTGTAATAGAAATTAGAGACAATCGCCATTGTTTGCGAATATACTGTCCGGAAACCTACCCTAAAGGTTTGACAATTCTAAAATTGAGAAGTATGATAGGAGTAAGGATCCGGACAATCATCTGTAGTAGTTTAAGAACTTCATGATGAATTTTGATGATGATGACAAACTTCTATGTAGAGCCTTCTCCCAATCTTTTACGGGAAGTTCTCTTAAGTGGTACAACTGTTTACCCCAAGGGTGTATCAGAAACTTTGATACAATATGGGTTGCCTTCCGAAGGCAGTTTGTGGGAAGTAAAGATGTGAATGGCAATGGATATACTATCATCCATTGTGCCCAAGAGCCAAATGAGTCCTTAAAAGACTACATAAGTCGGTTCGTAAATACCAATAACGGGTTAGCAGATTGCTTCGAACAGGTGGCAATTGCTTCTTTGAGACAAGGGTTGAACCCTAGAAATCTGGCTGATTCAGTGACAAGGAAGAAGGCCATGACTTGGGGTGGCTTGTTAAAGCAGGTGGGAAAGCAGATTAACATGGATGAAACCAAGAAAACCAGGGTGCACCGTCAGGTGAGGTCTACCCCAGCAGCTCAAAACCAAAACCAGTCCGGGTATAAGGCTAAGGAGAACGGTGTACTACATCAACAAAATCCTGATTGATGCTGAGAAGAGGTACCTGAAGCTTGAAAAGCTGGCATTAGCCTTAGTGATTGTTGTAAGAAAAATGAGGCTGTATTTTCAGTCTCATTCCATCATTGTCCGAACGTCTTTTCCATTGAAGAATGTTCTTCAGAAAGCAGACATATCAAGCAGGATGACCAAGTGGTCAGTAGAGTTAGGTGATTATGACATTGATTTTGCCCCACAAACGGCTATCAAGGCTCAATCTATTGCTGATTTCCTAGTAGAATTCCATCCGGATAGGAGTTCTATAAAAGTTTCAGAAGGGAAAACAAAAAATGAATGGGTAGTCTAGATTGATGGTGGATCAAGCACAATGGGTTATGGAGCTGGAATCTGTATAACTTCTATGTATGGTGATCAAATGTACCAATCTATATGCTTTGGGTTCAGGGCCTCTAATAATGAGTCTGAATATGAAACAGCTATAGTTGGTCTTAAATTAACTTTCTTATGTGGGGCTAAAATAGTTAAGTTGATGAGTGATTCTCAGCTTCTTATCCACCATGTTAAAGGTCAATATGAGGCCAAGAAGGAACAGTTGATCAAATACTTACTCATCCTTAAAGAAGTGAAAACCAATTTCAAAAGTGTTTGTTATGAGCTTATTCTTAGGTCAGAAAATACGCTGGCAGATTCCTTGGCAACCATCGCATATTCTAAGTCCTACCCTTGGATTCATGTGTAAGAATTCCCATCCATACAGTCAAGCCAGAACAAGAAAGAGGAGGAAAGATTGAGTATACAAGTAGTCCAACCTAGAGATTGGAGATTTCCCCTTCTTCAATACATTTATGATGGGGTTTTGCCTTCGGATAATACTATAGCAAGAAAAATTAAACACATGGCTCGTGGAATTTTGATCATAAGGGAAGTGCTCTATAAAAAATATTTCAGTAGACCTTTCCTACGTTGTTTGGGGGTTGAAGAATCTCAAGTTGTTCTATCCGAATTCCACGATGGTGAAGGATCAGCTCATTGTGGCTACAAGGCACTAACCCGGAGAGTATTGTTGGTTGGGTACTATTGGCCATCCATAATGGCAGATGCTAAAGAAGTAGTGAAGAAGTGTGATCCATGTCAAAGGTATGGTAACATAATTCATGTGCCGACAATACCTATGGAGTTGATTTCTGAGCCAGTACCTTTTGCTCGTTGGGGATTAGATTAAGTTGGGCCTCTGCCAATGGCGTCCGGAGGGCGCAGAACTATTATAGTTGCTATTGATTACTTCTCAAAGTGGATAAAGGCAGCTCCTTTGGCAGGAACCACTTCAAAAGCTGTCATAAAATTCATCTTATCCAATATATGTTGCAGATTTGGGATTCTTCAGAAGATTACCACAGATAACGGGCCCCAGTTTGATAACAAGGATATAGAGAATTTGTGTGCCTCTAGAGGCATTCAAAACTGCTTCTCTTCTTCTTTCCATCCACAAGCGAACGAGCAGGTTGAAGTTTCCAACATGACTATCATGTTCGGATTAAAAAAGAACCTAGAGGGGGCAACAGAGAAGTGGCCAAGCTATCTGCAAGAAGTATTATGCGCGTACCGAACTACTCCTCGGGTTGCTACACAAGAATCTCCTTTTGCTTTGGTGTATGGGATGGATGCCATTACCCCCATTGAAGCTACCCTACCATCATACAGGTTCGATAACTATTCCGAACAAACTAGTGAGATAGCAATTGGGAATCAGTTGGACTTGATAGAAGAAATAAGGGTTAAAGCTCACTTGAGAACAACCCACTACCAAGGATTGATGAGGATCAGGTTTGCTTCCAAGGTCAAGAGAAGAGATTTTCAACTCGGAGATAAAGTTTTGAGGAAAGTTTTCTTACAAAACAGGGAGAAGCAGTTCAGTAAGCTGGCTTTGAACTGGGAAGGCCCCTATGAGGTCTCCGAAAAGCTTAAGCCTGGGACATATAGGCTTCAGGATAAAGAAGGAAGGATTTTGAAGCACTCATGGAATATTGAACATCTCAGGTTATATCTAGAATAAAATTTGTGTAAATATTTACTTGTTAGATATCAATGTAAATATTAGGGGGCATACTCTTTCCTACCTTGTTGGCGCGCAGAGGTTTTAATGAGGTATCCAGTTTTTTCATTCAATAAAATGCGATGCCTTCTTAAAATATCTGGTGTGGTTTTGCTACAATTCAATTCAAGTTCAAATCGCTGGTTCAATACTTTGGATCTTTGGTAGATCAGATAAACCTGGTTGAGTGATGACCATTGAACACACGTCATCAGAGATATTAAACACTCTCACTATAATACTTCTAAAATAATTGGGGCTATTTAAACATTAGCCATTAAAATTAAAGGGAAAGAAAGTGTTATACAAGAAAGATTCGATATATGAACCTCTTCGGACTTTAACCAAACATGAAGAATAAAATATGCCTTGGCCATCCAAGGACTTTAAGTATTTCAAAAAACTTATTCGGACTCAAACCGGATAACATTACAAAAAACGCCTTGGCCACCCAAGGTAAAATAGTTCACAAAAGTAAGAAAAAAAAAGATGTTTAAAACCTTAGGGCTTGTTCCCTTCGGATTTTCCTTCGTCACCTCCTTTATTGGGACTTTTGAGTTCGGCACTCGAACTCACACCAGTTCCTTCCTATTCGTCACTGGTGAAATCTATTCTACTGCTATAATTGTACTTGTCACCAGCAGCCATAGTGTGAAATGGGATCTCGTCATAGTCTACAAATTTCAATAAGGGACCAAGGGTCCTCTTCGGAAACGTTTCATAGAAGAGCAGCACCATGTCAGATTTAATCTCAGCATATCTTGTCTCCAAGGAGTCTATCACCTCGTTGGTATATTTGTCAATGCTTTCTTGAATAGTTTGTTCCTGCTGTTTCACCAAGTCTTCTTTCTCCTTGGTCATCTTAGACACAGTACCTTCTAAGGAAGTCTTCTCACCGGACAAGGTTTGAATGACACCATCTTTGGTCTCCAGGACCTCCCTTAATGTTGAGAGATTCTTTTCCAAATCGGAGCACTTAGTTTAGAGCTCAGTACTGGCAGTCTTCGAAGTGACCAACTTGGTTGATAGATCTTCCTTGTCCTTTCTCAGAGCTTCTATCTCTTTCTTCAGTTCTTCTATGCTCTGATTGGCATTGAGAAGATTGGTTGATAGAGACTCTTTGTCAGTAGTGAGGGTATTGATGAGTGTGGTCTGGCTTTTCACTTGCCTCTCCAGATCAAGCACTGGCTGGATATGACCAAGAAGGGAATGGGCCAGAACATCTTGTTATCTGGAAACGGAGAAAGACTTACCGTTATAGGTCACCATGTTAACAGAGCTCGAAGGGCGGAAGGGGCCTGCAAAATCATCCTTCTTAGACTCATTGAAGTACAAATCAATGTCTTGAAGGGCACTAATGTCCACTTCATCAATTCCTCCTCCAGTACCCTCTCCGGATTGCAGACCTGCTGGGATCTTCTCTTGAAGAGTGGGATCGACAAAGGCTGGTGGAGGTAGAAGCTCCAAAGGACGAAGGATTATTTCTTCTCCTAATGTGACCTTCTTCTTTTTAGCAGCCTTTTCGCCACTGCTTGCTCTTCTCTTCCGATCCTTTTTAGGAGGCTTTGGTGGGTTTTGTGATTCTTATGCCTCTCTAACAGTCTCAGCCTCTACTAATTTGAGTAAGGCATCATCGATTCCCCCTGGGTTCCCCGAACCAGTCATTTCTGTGGCAGCCTGGACCGGTTCTGCTGCATCTTTCTTCTTCTTCCCTTTTATCTTGCTGGGATCCGTGGCCCTGGAAGGTAAGGCAAGTTTACCATCTTTGGGCTCCGTTCGCTTAAGGGTCACACCAGGTGGAGGCGGTATTGTTAGCTCTTCCTATGTGAGGTCTTTCCGACCTATGGTGTACCATAGATGGGACCTCGCCAAGTTGCCTGAGGTGAAGCAACTATGGAAGGCGTTCCCCCAACATTCTGCAGCCCATGCATTAAGTTTGGCATAGGTTGTTTTCCCCTTCTCCAGGTGTCCGGTGAACTCCTTCGGCAGCACTGAAAAAGAAGTAACAGATAAATCAGGAGAGGAATACTATGAGTTAAGAAGAAGAACATGAAAAATAAAGATAAAACGTTTACCAGTACTTTTCCATTTGCTAGCTAACATACTAGGGTTGGTGTTGGCTTTGATCTTTCTCCCATTCTCCCATGACCCACTGATAAATAGGAACCGTGTCCTCCAATTCTTCTCAGACTCCAGTAAGTCATCTACCACCTTGAAATCGTTCCCCGTGTTATGATGGTAGAATGGAATGTGGTGATTCTTGCACAAACTTGCCACAGCGACAAATTGCTCCATTGGGAGAGGGATTTTGGACAACCTTGATACCATTATGCAAGTAAGGAGAGAATACCAGGCGTTTGGACTTAGCTGGCTTCGACAAAGCTTCACCAGGTGGAAATACTGACAATTTCTGGGTCCAATGGGAACCGAAGTCCCCAGTTTAGCACCTCAGTAAAGATGACCACCTCATTGAGTTTACAGTCCATCGGAGTCTCCGGAGTGACAGGTATCCTTACCTTCACTGACTATGGGATCCCCCATTTCGTCAGGATCTGGCCCAACTCAGTAGTGTGAGTGTAGATATAGTTAATGTTTTGAAGAGCTAACAAATATTTAACAGTGACATTTTTGAAGCAAAGGCCTACCTTGCCCTCTAGGCACGCCAGAAGATCCAAATGAGTCAAAAACCTTTGTCCTTCCTATCAGAGGCATCATCCCCGATTTGACCCGATGCTTCAGTTTCGAAGGGAGTCTCTTCAATACTATATTCTATTACTTTTTCCATCACTGTGGAAGGTTTATCAGTTACCTTGGATAGTGGAGGATCAACTTCTGGCACTAATGGTTGTTCGGATGAATGGGTGTCTGTTGATTCTAAAGGCCTGGTGTCAGGTTGAGGTTGGGATCCGAAAGACTTAGCCCTTGGGGCTATTTTAGATGCCTCCGGTCCGGAAGGCTTATGTTTTGATGCTATTTTAGATGCCTCTGATCCAGAAGGCTTATCTTTTGATTCTATTTTAGAGGCCTCCGATCCGGAGGGCTTATCTTTTGATGTTGCCTTAGATGTCTCCGATCGAGAAGGCTTTGGTAGTGAAGTAGTTGTTTGGGATTTGGCTAGACGAGTCGTCCGGTGTGGAGTTGATTTTTCCGGGGACTTCTCAATGTCTGAACCCATAGCTAAGAAAGGGAAAGGTTTTCTGACACTCAAAACCGCATTTTCCTTGGCAACGGAAGGTTGGGATTCCTGAACAGAAGAGCCTGAGGGGACAGGAGAGAGGCTTGGTTTGAATAACTGTTTGGGCTTGGGATTTCTGGAAGAAGATGATCCTTGGTCAGCTTCTAGGGTTGGTTCACCAGACTTTTCACTTGGGGAAACTAAGAGACCAGCATTAATGTGATTCTCCCTTTCAACTTTCCTTGCCTTTTCTAGCTATGATAAGTTTAACCAGTCGCCTTTAACAAGTGTGTTTCTGGCTGTGAACATAAAACTCTTCAAGAACAAGTTTGAAGACAATAGTGAAAATCTTTTTAGAAAGCTTTTGAGTGATGAAGACAATGGAATAGTGAAAAATGATTTATATAACGGTAGAAAAAAGTAACTGTTACCTCGGAGGAGTTGAAGAGGTTTGGCAATGATTAAAGATGGCGCAAACATGTGAAGGATTAAATTCCTAAGTCGCTTTCTAGGCTTAGTGGGAGCATCGATCTAGGAAGAAAAATGCCTGGTAGGTCGAACCAGATTGTGACACGTGTCCCACGATCCAAAAAGAAAACTCTTAAAATTCTGGAAAAAGAAGTGAGTTCGTACAGACTTCGAACTAAATGCACATGCAGGTCGGACAAAGTCGTTACTGGCTAAGTAATTTTTTTAGTCCTGTCAAAAATACTTGACAAGCCCTAAAAAGGGGCTACTGATGAGTTTGGATTATCTAGTCACAACTCACTGTGTTATCCGGGCAGGGGAAATCCGGACATAAATGTACCACTGAACTATCCGTACAGGACAAAAGTAAAGAAACACTTAAACACCTTTTGACTAAGTTATGTGCTAATGAGCTTAAAAGATTAATGGGTCGTTAAACTTGATCCAGTTCCATAACTTGACCCGAAAGCCCATGGGTCCTTAATTAAGGGTATAAATACCCCAACTATGTTCATTAATGAGGGTAATGAACATTTAATACAACCAGACTGCTCAAATCTCTCACTACTTTATACCAAACACTTAATACTCAAAATACTTTGTAAAATATTTTACAAAATTACCCCCAACCCAAAATAAACCAAACTAGCACATAATGGGACTACATAATGTAAACCCCTAAGCATATAACACATCACTCAAACATGGCATATATATAACAAAATCAACCAACCTAAACGTGCTAAACATGCTACATAATCGCAAAAGAAACATGAGTTTAATCATAGATATTGGTGTGAATTAAAGTTGTAGTGAGAGAATTAAGAACAGAAAGTCTTCAAGGAGAATTTAAAGTAGTGAAAAGTGCTTCTGAATATTTCATAGGTCAAAATAACTTCTTCAGCCTCCTTAAATAGGCAGGGTGAGTTAGTTAAAGAAATGGTTACATATTGATATATTTACGATTTAACCCTCATGGTTCTCCTAAAGCCTAATTTAATCCTATATTTACAGAAATTATCAATTTAGTCCCTATCAATTACACTTATGTCCCTGAGGAATATCTTTCCTTATCAGTAGCCCCCCTAGTTCTTATATAGATATTTATAAGAACTATTAGCTCCTCGAATTCTTCCTCAGATCAACACCATTTTCATCACTTTATGTCTTTATTATGATTGAACTCAATGGTCTATGACTTTTCTTCGAATTTATGAATAAGTGCAAACGAATTTCTCAATTGCTTCGAATTTAACTCCTTTTCGAATTTGACTTCTTGTGGTATAGCTTTGCCTCTTCTTCGAACATTATTACTTCAAACATAATTTAATAACACTTCGAAATCTCTGATCCCTACCTGATAGATTGATTAGACCTCTAGTAGTAGACCTGTGACACTACACGTTTCCTTTTCGTTTCATATTCCACCCAATAAAAGCAACTTACTTGTTCCACACTTTCACATTCTCGACGTCATTCTTTTATCCTATAAATATCCAGCTATTCATTCATTAAGAACTTTTTAGAGAATCCGTCCATCTTCAATCTGTTCTTCATCTTCAACCTCTTCATCTTCAACCTGTTCTTCATCTTCAACCTGATCTTCATAAACCTTCAACTCACTTCATCTTTTCTTGTCTACCCAAGCAATCTCTCATACCAATACCCATTATATGAGAAGATACCCTAGATATAATAGATTTAAACCCAGAAGACCAGTAAGATCAAAGAAAAATCTTTTTCCTGGTTCCAGTAACCAAGTATTCGGGGCCTACGATTATCTTTGCATTTCTCGAAGAGCCAAAGAATACAAGGCTGCTGGGTTGATCTACAACGGTCCTCACTCTTCCTGTACCACTTTTAAATACGGTAACTTCAATCCTAACCTTGCCACTTCGTCTTCACCTTTAGTTTCTAACCCAGAAAATAACTCAACAGCCTCTCCTCTTCAAAATCCAGCCAAATCTTCATTGCTAAGACCTCATCGGAAATCTAAAGTAGTTACTTTAAACAAGCCACCAACTGATAACAAATCACAACCCAAATCACTTGTCCTTCAAGTCAAAGAGACAAAAAACCTTCAATCCAACACACTCCCTCCTCAATTCGAGGCTATCAGAGCTAAACGTGCCAAAAAATCACCTTTCTTAGTAATGGGTGAAGAAACAGAAAACTCTTCTCCTCCCCCACACTCTTCTCCTCCCCCACAAGAAGTGGATGACATTACACCAGAGTGTAGTCAGCCAATTCCTGTGACTCAACAGGAGACTCAAATCCGAAGTCGCTCCGATGAGGATCACAAAAAAGACGATTCTGAAGCTACTGAGTCTGATGCCGAAGAGGAATCCGAGGCTGATGGTGTAGCTCCTCCAAAAAAGACTCGAGGGAAAAAAGCTCTTATTACACTTCCCAAGAACGTTGCCTCCTTAGTTCAAGAAAATCTCAAGCCTCTTTCTGCTTGGTACATTCTTGCCTTAAAGAATGTATCCTATAGCTACTACCTCGAATCAGAGAAAGAGCAACTCAGAAAGCTATGGGGGTTAACTGATAATATGATTCTTCGATTACCAGTAGAAGGAGAGACACCCTTAAACTGTCAAAAAGATGAGTTAGTAGTGTACCCTGAGCTCTTCAACTGGGGACTTCGGTTTCCCCTTGATCCGATGATAGTAAGGTTCTTCGAAATCCACAGATTGTGCCCAACACAAGTCACCCCCAACTTGCTCTTTACTTTGTTCTCAGCAATCATGGTATCGAGGCTTGGAGGTATTCCCCTCGAAATCGAGGACTTTATCTCAGTAACCAAAGTTTCAAATGGCCCAGTTCTGCCATTTTATTACTTAACCCTTGAAGATGATTTAAAAATTATCGACGACCTCCTCGAAGCCGATAAGTTCTGGAAGCAAAGGTTCGTCTTTCTGTCAGGTGCCTGGGAAAATGGCAAAGATATTTCCGATGCCAATCCTTCCAAACTTACCCTTACTTGGAGAGACAGTAGTAAGTGATACCTTCCTTTATTTATCTAGTTGTTTTTGAATCAATTTATTTAGCTAACTATTTGTCTCTCTTTAGAAATTCCGAGGCGATTTAAGAGTCGTCGAAAAGAAGCCAAACTTATCTTCCAAAAAATGGTTGAGTGGGCTGAAAAGTCTTGGGGAAATGGCTTTCACTCAGCATTCGAGCCTATTAACTTTGTTAACAGCCATCTCTGGCGTATATCTTTAGGGGCTGACTTCCCTCAAGATCCGATGACGCCACCAGATCCCCTCCTAGCAGTTGAGAGGATACTTGCACCAGATGGGAAATGCTATCTTCCGCTCCGGAATCGAAGTGACAGCCATCTTCCTTTAAAGAAGAAAAGAAAATTGACCCAGAAGAAAGCCAGCACAAGCAGGGCTAAGCCTTCCAAGACTTCGAAGAGTGTAGGGAAAAGAAAAACATCTGCACCTTCACTTCCCACCATATCCGAAGAAGATCAGCCTGTCCTGAAAAAGAAAAATGACACCTCTCCAAAAGAGAAAAAGAGTAAGTCTAGCAAGCCAAATGAAAAGAATGAAGCTGATATATTAGAGGCTGTGCTAGCTTCCGAGGCGCAGGGTAAAACTTTTATTGAGAAAAACCCTGAAGGAGAAATAACACTTGGAGATAAACAAATAGACGATTATCTGAACTTCGAAGACTTTAACTCAAGTGGGGATTTTGTGTTTTCTGGCTCTCAACCTGCCAATGTTGTTCCACCAATTTCTACTGGGGCTGCTACAGCTTCGACATCTAACACCATCGCTCCTGTTCATCAGCCATTAGTCTTTCCTCACTCGGAGAAATCCGATGAGGTAACTTCAATTCTTCAACCTTTTCCAAATTTAATTGCTGCAGTCACAAAGTTATACGAAGAGGTGAGAAATTCTCAAACTCAATTGGAGCGCCTTGCCCAAGAGTTAGCTAGGAGCAGAAAAGAAACAGAGTCTGAAAAGACTTCGAAAAATGAAGCACTCCAGAAATTCGAAGCTGAGAAAGAACAACTTCTCAAAGAACACAAAGATGAAGTCGAAGCTCTTAAAACTACTCATCTGCAAGCTCTTGAAAGTCTAAAGGCTGAACATTCTACTGCTATTTCCGATGCTACGAAGCTTATTAAGGAAACTAAAGAGAAACTAGAAAATAGCCAAACTGAGATTACTACACTTCGAACAGGATTCGAAGAAGAAAAGAAAGCTGCAGTCAAACAGGCTGAAACCAAAGTTGGTTCTTTAATGCTCGAAGGCATGAAGAAAGCTCAAATTGATACATCTATTCAGCTTCTTCGAGAAGTTCATGCTGTTTGTCCAAGACTGGACTTATCAAATCTCTGGAAACGAGTTCCAGAAGAACAACGCCCAAAGGAAGCGTTCGAAGCGCCACCAAGCTCTTCCTCAGAAGAAGAAAATAATTCCGAAGAGGATTCATCAGAAGAAGAAGAAAATGATGCCTAATAGGCTAAGCAGTTTTTTTTTTTTTTTTTTGTATGTGGTTAAGTACTTCCCCCCTTTTTTTTGTAAACTTCGTATTTTATCCCACGAGCAAACCACTTCTCTTTTTTATATCTTAAATTTCTGATATACTTGTTTGAACTGGTTATTTCTAAATATAGATGCACTCATAAAACGTGGCACCTCGAAAAATAGATGCACTCATAAAACGTGGCACCTCGAAAAATAGATGCACTCATAAGACGTGGCACCTCGAAAAATAGATGCACTCATAAGACGTGGCACCTCGAAAAATAGATGCACTCATAAGACGTGGCACCTCGAAAATTTGGTTGTTTCTTCAAAGCTATCGCTTCGGAAAATTATTCTTGGTCAACTTTCAAAGATGATCAGTCTTTGCCAAATTACCAAAATAATAAATCACACATCATAGTAAACAACCAATGGCCAAAAGAAACTTTATTAAAAAATTCAATATTAACCAGACACCTCGTTAAAACCTTTCTGGGCCAACAGATAAGGAAAGAGTATGTCTGTTTTACAAAAATTCGAAGTTCAGTTTTACTCACAGTACAATTTCAAGTGCTCTATATTCCAAGGGTGTTTGAGCATCCTCTCTTCTCGATCTGACAACCTGTAGGAACCTGGCTTGACCCTCATTTTAACTTCATAAGGACCTTCCCAATTCGGGGCCAACTTTCCGAGGTGTTTATCCTTAGTGTGAAGAAATACTTTTCGTAACACTCGATCGCCAATTTTGAATTCTCTTCTTTTAACTTTAGCGTCGTATCTGCTTCTCATTAATGTTTGATAATGGATCACATTCAAATGTGCCTTGACCCTTTTTTCTTCCAACAAATCTAACTCCACCCTTCTAGCCTCATCATTATCCGCATCGGAATATTGTAGTAGTCTATAAGAGGGCAATGTAGATTCAGCAGGCACACAGCGTCCATCCCATATACTAAAGAAAAAGGAGTCTCTTTTGTAGCCTCTCTAGGGGTTGTTCTATATGCCCATAATACTTCTTGAAGAAAATTTGGCCATTTCCCTGCTGCTCCTGCCAAATTTTTCTTCAAGCCATCCAAAATAGATCTATTTGTAACTTCCACCTGTCCATTTGCCTGAGGGTGGAAAGGAGTGGAGAAGCATTGCTGTATCCCTTTCGAAGAACAAAAAGAGTCCATTTCCTTATTATTAAATTGAGGACCATTGTCCGTCGTTATTTTTCGAGGCACTCCAAAACGGTAACAAATGTTACTTTGATTAAACTTGATTACATCCTTAGCTTTTGTCCCAGCCAAGGGCTCTGCTTCTGCCCACTTCGAAAAATAATCAACCGCAACAATAATCATCTGTCTTCCTCCAGAAGCCATAGGTAATGGTCCCACTAAGTCAATCCCCCACCTATCGAAAGGAACCGCCTCTGAAATTGTCATTAGGGGTACTGCCGGCTTGTGTATTAAATTTGCATATCTTTGGCAAGTATCACAGCTTCGAACTAATGACTTGGCATCTTGCATAATAGTAGGCCAATAATATCCTGCCAACAATACCCGACGCGCTAAAGCTTTGAATCCACAATGAGCTGATCCATCCCCATCATGCAGTTCGGATAAAATGTCCTGGGACTCTTGTTTGCTTAAACATCGTAGCAAAGGTTTCGACGCAGACCTTTTGTACAATACTCCATCCAATACCACATAGCCAAGAGCTTTGTACTTTATTTTCTTAAGCAAGTGTTTATCAAGAGGTAAAATTCCCTTCGAAATAAAGTTTAACAAGTCATACCTCCAATCTCCTCGAGCGCACATCGGATCATTCACTACCTCACTAACAACTTCACACTGCTCAGAATTCGGTATGATCGAAGGCGATGGTTGTGTTATGATCCACGGATATTCTTCAGAGTAAGCCATTGTTGCCAAAGAATCAGCCATTGTGTTGCTACCTCTTCGAATATGCTCCACTTCGACATTTTCAAACTGTGCCATCACTCCTCGAAGCTCTTGTAAGTACAAAATCAAACGCTCCTTTTTAGCTTCCGACACCCCTTTAACGTGGTTAACTACCAACTGTGAATCTGTTTCCAAGCGTACAAACATTGCTCCACAAATCTTTGCTAACCGCAATCCTGCTAGCACAGCTTCATATTGAGCTTCGTTATTTGAAGCATGAAAGCCAAATTTTATAGCTTGAAACATAAATTCCCCTGTTGGTGCCACCAACTCGACTCCTGCACTTGACCCTTTACTACTGGATCCCCCATCAGTTCGTATTGTCCACGTCGGATTCTCATTCACCTTTTCAGCATCTTTCTCTTCGGATCTGCTTGAGTGAAACTCCACCAAAAAATCTGCTAAAGCTTGAGCTTTGATAGCTGTTCGAGGAGAAAATAGCACATCAAAATCTCCCAATTCCACAGACCACTTGGTCATTCTTCCTGAAATGTCTGGTTTTTGCAAAACATTTTTTAATGGATATGAAGTTCGAACTAAAATTGTATGTGCCTGGAAGTAAGGGCGCATTTTTCTTGCTGCCACTACTATACACAGTGCCAATTTTTCGAGCTTCAAATAGCGTTTCTCAGCATCAACCAAACTTTTGCTGACATAGTAAACAGGCTTCGAAATTTTTGTGTCCTCACTGACCAAAACTGCGCTTACTGCATAATCTGACACTGCTATATACAAAAATAACTGCTCACCTTTCCGAGGCTTTGATAATATTTCAGGAGAGGACAAAAGATTTTTTATCTTCAAAAAGGCTTCTTCACAATCCGAAGTCCACTCGAAATTATTGGGTTTACGCAGCACCTGGAAAAAAGGCAAGCACTTATATGAAAAACGAGAAATGAATCTGTTCAAAGCTGCTAACCTGCCCGTTAGCATTTGCACTTCTTTGATATTCCGAGGTGAAGACATCGATATCAGAGCCTTCAACTGTTCTGGATCCACCTCGATTCCTCTTTCACTAATCATATACCCCAAAAATTTGCCAGATCGGACTCCAAATGTGCATTTTTCTGGGTTCAACTTCAATTGAATGGCTCTAAGATTCAAAAACGTCTCTTCTAAATCATCAATATGTTCATCATCACTCTTGCTTTTAACAAGCATGTCATCGATGTACACTTCAATATTTCTCCCAATCTGTGAAGCAAACGCCTTATTCATCAGCCTCTGATATGTTGACCCGGCATTTTTCAATCCAAACGGCATTACTTTATAGCAGTGCAAACCTCTGTCAGTAATAAAAGTCGTGCTTTCTTCATCATCTGGATTCATTCGAATTTGATTATACCCCGAAAATGCATCCATGAAAGTCAAAATTTTATTTCCCGAAGTGGAATCCACTAACTGATCTATTCGAGGCACCGGAAAAGGATCTTTTGGACAGGCTCTATTCAAATCTGTGAAGTCCACACACATTCGCCATTTTCCGTTCTTCTTTTTCACTACCACCGGATTAGCCGTCCACCTCGGATAATTGGCCTCCCTAATGTGCCCCATCTTGTATAGCCGATCCACTTCGGCAACTATGGCCTCGGATTTCTCCAATGAAAAAGCCCTTCTTTTTTGGATAATCGGTTTGACCTTCGGATCAACCGCTAAGCTATGACATATGATGTTACTTGGGACCCCTACTACGTCTTCGGATCTCCACGCAAACACATCCAAATTTTCAGACAAAAAAGTCGACAACTTTTCTCGCATTGACAAAGATAACAGGGTGCCAATTCGAAGTACCCTGCCATTATTAAAAATATATTCCTCTATTTCTTCATTGACCACCACAGAACTCGGGGTTGACCTCGGATCATCAATTCCCTCATCTGTTCCATCAGAAGACAACCCCCCAAACTGCTAATTCTCCATCAGATCATTAGAACTTTTGCCCCGTAGTCTAAATGCAGCAGCATAACATTCTCTTGCTACCTTTTGATCACTTCGAACTATGCCGACCCGGTCCTCAATCACATACTTTAAACACTGATGAACTGTGGAAACTACAGCATACATCTTCGCCAACCACGACCTCCCAAAAATAGCATTATAACTTGATGGACAATCTACCACCACAAAAAGTACTTGTACTTTCTTCTTGAAATGCCCATTTCCCAAAGAAACTTCACCCTCGAACTCTCTTATCACATTTGCTGTTGCGCCAGTAAACCCTATGATAGTCCTTTCTGATCTTTCTATTCGAGGCGGAGCAGTCAATCTCTCATACGTTGACTTGAAAAGTACATTAGCAGAGCTCCCTGTATCAATCAGCACTCGTCGAATCTCCACCCCGCATACTTCTGCTCCTATGACCACCGCATCTTCATGTGGCCCAGTAATCCCTCTCAAATCATCCCCGTCGAAAATTATAAAGGGCACATCCTTTCTGTTGCTTAGGTGTGCCGATGCGCCTCCCTCAATTTGTCGTGTTAAATTTACTATATGCCTCTTCCTCGAATTATTAGTGTTGTTGGTCATCGAATCTCCCCCAAATATTGTAAGTGATTCGAAAAAGGCACACAAATCTCGAACACGTCCCTGACGCATCGGCTCATCTATTGACATTAACAAAAGTCGACTGGGGTCTGGTTCGACATATTCCGAGGCTACATCGAAACCATCCCCCTCACCTGCAACATCTAAAATCATTAACGCAGTTTCCTGCTTAGAATTAGGATTACCACCTTTAGGAGCTGTAGCCTTGGCATTCTTCCTGACATATTCCAACAACTTTCCATTTTCGATCAGAATTTGCATCTCCTTCTTCAGAGCAATGCAATCATTTGTATCATGGCCGATGTCTTCATGATACCTACAGAATTTATTATTGCGCTCCTCTCTTGGCCTGTTAATAGCTGGTGGCTTTCTAAAATTGATTGTTCCCCTTGTTTTTTCATATATCGAAGCCACGCTCTCAGTTAAATCTGCATAGTAATCTGGCCTTACCCACACATTCGACCTGGACCTAAACTGCTGCTGATTATTAGAATTATGCTGATTATATCCCCCTTGATACGAGTTCGAGGTTCCTCGGTTAGAAACATTTTAATTGTTCTTCGGACGCGAGGGATTGTTGTTCGATATGTTAGATTGTCCACTCCCCTTCTGAACAGTACTAGCACCTCCTCGAACCCTCGTCGATTCTTCGACCTTAATCTGGTCCTCAACCTGAGCCATAAGAGCTCCAAATGTTAACGCCCTGCGCCTCGTAGTCTCATCGGCTAAATCCCCAGGCAACAGCCCTTGCCTGAACGCCGCCATAGCCACACTTTCTTCACAGTCATCCAATTCAGCCTTTGTTGACACAAACCTCTTGGTATAATCCTTTAACTTCTCTCCCACAGCCTGCTTGCATTGTATTATTGTGTCTCCATTGGCTCTCATTTCCTTGCTTCCCACAAACTGTCTTCGGAAAGCGGTGTAAAAACCTCTAAAATTTGCAATTGACTCCTTAGGAATCTTATTGAACCATTTCAGCGCAGTTCCCTTAAACGTTTGAGAAAAAGCTCTACACACCAATTTATCGTCATCTTCGAAATTAGTCATGTAGTTTTTAAATTGTTCTATGTGGTCATCGGGATCTTGAGTCCCATCAAACTTATCAACTTTGGAAATATCAAACCGCCTCGGTAGCGGCACAGATCTGATCTCCCTGACCAATGGTGAATCCCTCCAGTCGACCCCCTGAACATACTGGTCCTCATTTCTCATCCCCACAGTTGCGTATAAGCTGGACTCACCTTCATATTTCCGAGGCGAACACCTCCGAGGCGAATATTTCCGAGGTGAGTATACTCGCCTCTCTTTCTTTTTCCTTCCTTCCTTATACACCTTAGCTGGCCGGAGCTCACGCTCTGTTCCTCTTGAACGGCCTCGAGAGCGTTCGTACCTCGGTGTTTCATCAGACTCGGAATCTTCGAAGTCCTCTTCATCACTAGAGTTTACATACAGTCGCCTTTGTAACTTTTCTTTCCTCTTTATCCCGCTATATTCTTTTTTTTGCTCAGAACGTGCTTTACGCTGCTCATAGTGATCATCGCCATCGTCCATCGACTGATCCGACTGATCATTCTGATCGCCCCCTGCTATCTTAGACCTAAGCCTAGCACCATCATTATTTCCCTTCTTTTTTACCAATTCGTCAAGCTCTGCCACCTTCCTAATCATCTCATTCATTTTTCCTTCAAAATCAAATTGGATTGATTGAGTTGGAATAGATTTACCTGCCTCTTGCAGATCGGATTTCAGCGTTTCCATAGCCTTGCGAACGGATGGATTGTCACCTTCCTCTGGATTCATCTTCAATCAGCGAAAAATCAAACAAAATATGAAAATTCGAACGAAAAACTTTGAAAAACGAAAACTCGAACGTCGATTTCTGATCTGTTGATCAAGGTATCCTCGCCCCCTCTTTCTAGCGCCAATTTGGTGTGAATTAAAGTTGTAGTGAGAGAATTAAGAACAGAAAGTCTTCAAGGAGAATTTAAAGTAGTGAAAAGTGCTTCTGAATATTTCATAGGTCAAAATAACTTCTTCAGCCTCCTTAAATAGGCAGGGTGAGTTAGTTAAAGAAATGGTTACATATTGATATATTTACGATTTAACCCTCATGGTTCTCCTAAAGCCTAATTTAATCCTATATTTACAGAAATTATCAATTTAGTCCCTATCAATTACACTTATGTCCCTGAGGAATATCTTTCCTTATCAGATATGTAACTGAATTGAACATATAACAAATATATATATATATATATATATATATATATACATACATGCGTACATACGTATACATATACATATATATATATATATATATATATATATATATATATATATATATATATATATATATATATACATACATACATACATACATACATACATATATACATACATACATACATACATACATACATACGTACGTACGTACATACATATATACATATATACATATATACATATGTACATATGTACATACATACATACATATATACATACATACATACCTACATAGTCTTAAAAATAATATTAGTTGGACCCCTGTATAGGGGAAACTACCACACACAAAGAAAACAAACATATTACATATATTGAATATATGAGGCTAACTTACTCGGTTATTAAAAAAAATAACAGAATGATCATGTATATATATATATATATATGAATTTTAAGTGGACCCATAAAAAGAATCACCTGATTCAGATAACTGAGAGCCAAATTATGGCCTTCTAATGTTAGACACTTAAAGAAATGATTTTTTTTCTACTGTCAGTGTTCGTCGTGATCATAACAGGGATGGTCTCGGTAAACAATTAACCGTAGTAATTTCTTGTGAAGTGAGTTTATCGCAGCAGCTATAATCATGGTCGCGACAAAGTTCTTCAATTATAAAAAATTGAAAACCTCAAATTGGTTGTGAATTAGGATTTCGTCCAAAAATTCTCAAGATCGTATGCGCACATAAACATATAACAACATATACACCTTTATTTATGCTTAATCAAATCAACCAAGATATAAACGTGAAATTATATATTTTCTTACAACTTACTCATGCATAGGTCTCAAAAACAGAAATCACAAACAAAGTGTTTTTACTAAATCTGAATCAATTAAAAAATTAAGGTTTGGAATAATTTATTTTACATTTCTCATTCATATACAAAGTGGAATCAGATCCGAATCTGATAGTCTCAAACATGCATAATATTTAAGGGTTTTTATACATTTGATTCAATTTCCTGTAATTTAATCACTTTCGTGTAAAACTATAAGAAAATAAGACTTGAAGAATTTATCGTGAGCCATAATCCCTTTCATATTTTCTAGGGCCTGGAGTGGAAGACTTAATTTACTCTGATTTGAGACTACTGAAAATGAAGGTTATGGATCTCCAACAACTTGTGATTGATACAAAAACAATCTTTAAACGAATGTGTATATGTGTGTAAGAGAGACATATAAAAAAATTAGAGAAATAAAGTAAGAAAGATAATATATGAAAGCAAGACAAATATATCGTATTGAATTTGGGTTTAGAATTTTGGAATTTATATTAAGTTAATATAATTCTTTTAATATCATAATAGGTCATAAAATATTTTCACTTGTTTAATTGACGGTTTTTATTATTTCTATAAATCACTCTTTTATATTTTTATTTTTCAAACATATCTGATGGACTAACCACTTTCAGGGACCATAATCCTTATTGAGCTTCTAAAGCCCAATAATAAATTATTGAATTAAATAACCCTCCTTCAAGGTACATTTTATCCAATCGATAATCATATATTATAATTTATTACACCAAATACTAAACAATAATAATAATATTATTTATAAGTCCAACAATCTCAACTGATTACTTTACTTATATAATTGGACTTGTATCAACATGCATAAATACCCTAAATTACACAAGATGATATATTCCAATTTAGGATTTTCTTATAATCTTCTGCTTTTGCCATTTATGTATACTGAAATTCATCTATCCCAAATATGTACCGTATAACTTTGTAGTTCACGAATAATATCTGAATGTCTATTCATGTCATGAGATAACTAACAAAGAACCAAAATGCTATACCATTTCTTATAATATGTAATGGTTTTACAATAAATTACATTGCTAACTACCGCCATGGTGAACCTTGACCTCTAATGGAGTGTGGCATGATAGTATTTCAACACATGTCAACTACTCAATTATCCAACTTAGCTGCCACGGAACCTCTACATAACACCAAAGAAGGACAAATATTTGGTCGGATGATTGGTAGTGTTGAATAGTGAGCATTGACCTCTAATGGAGTGTGGCATGATAGTATGTCAACACATGTCAACTACTCAATTATCCAACTTAGTTACCATGGAACCTCTACATAACACCAAAGAAGTACAAATATTGGTTGGACGATTAACAATGTAATGGTTTTACAGTAAATTACATTGCTAACTACCGCCTTAGTGAACATTGACCTCTACTTGAATGTGGCATGATCGTATGTCAACACATGTCAACTACTCAATTATCCAACTAAGATGCCATGAAACCTCTACATAACACCAAAGAAGTACAAATATTGGTCAGACGATTGGAAATGTTGAATATATTTATTTATTGATCATTCAAACAATGCCAATATTTCTTCCAAGTCTTAAAGGGTGCAAAAGTTTTATGATAGACTCCATCATGTGAGGAAGCATTCTAAAACATCAATAGATTCATCATCTCACCAATAATATTGACCAAACCACAATCGAGTGGGAAGGCGTGGATCTAGAGAAATCTAATATGTAAGTAAACCATTACTCGATGCCAAAAGTCCATACATGCAGCTGGAGAAGTTGGTCATTACATTAATAGTGGCATCCTGAAATATGAGACTGTATTTCCATGCTCATAGTATCATTGTTCGAACATTATTCCCTATATGCATCATACTATACAAGTCATACATATCTCCGAGATCAACCTAGTGGTCAGTGGAGCTCAGAGATTATGACATCTATTTTGAACCATGAATGCCGATAAAGGCGCAAGCCATTACGGATTTATTGAGAGAGTTCTAGTACGAATGACCCATACATACCGTGCATCAAACCAAATCAACCTAGAAGTATAAACATATGACAAGATTAATACTCAAGGCTCAGGGTATACCTCTAACTCACATCCCCAACATGCGATATCCTAATACAATCCATCAAGATTAGCTTCCCATCATCAAACAATGAACCATAATACGAGCTTTTAATTACATGCCTTTGTCTGGTTAAGATATGTTGAGTAAAGCATCTTCAACTATTTATGGATTCACAACTCGTAGTCCACAAAGTGGTCGGATATTTCAAAACTAAGAAGGATACCATAAACTAATACTTTAAAGATATTTGAAAACAATTGTTCTTATTTGATGACGTTTATTCGAGCAAGTCCCAAGAGCCAACAATGCAAAAGTTGATTCCTTTGACTATTCAACTTGTGTGACATCATCACTAGCGTTATCTACCAAGATAAGTTACCATTATCCTTTCCAATAATTTTTTCGAAACAATCTCCTCCTTCGAGGTCATGGTAATTCAGAGTGAAGAAGCACAAAAAATGATTGGTGAACACCAATTATAAACTATCAAAATAAGAGGATTCTTTAGAAAAATAAGGACGAAAATGTATTTTCTATTTCTACTTCCTCTTCTTAATTCATTCACCGCAAAACTTTTATTCTTAATTTTAATGTTTCATTATATATATGCTTTCAATCATGGGCCCGAACGTCATACATGAAGACTATTTCAACATTATGACGCAATTACCCCTTGATTGATCTCAGAGAACGATAATTTTTTAATCGATGGTTTATATAATTAATATAGGCTAGTCAATTGTTTTTATAATTTGAAAAGATTAGTTAATAATGAGTATTAGTTAGTCAAACAACTAAATTATAATATTTATTTTATTTATCTATATATATATATATATTCTCTTAGTACATTTGTGTATATAATTTATAAAAATAATTAAATTTTATTTACCATCACGATCAAGATGATCTAACATTTAATTAGAATGATTGAACAAACTCGTCTGTCTGTATATTTTGTGAAAATTTGAATTTGATCCCAATATATGAATTTTTTATTAATAATTATTGTTGTATTTTTCGTACTTCCTTGCTTGATCACGACTTATATAACTTAGATATGTGTTATATAACCTAGATAAAGGTCGTGATATAATATTTAAACTAGATCAATTAATAATACCGTTGATTAAACAAATAACTGAATATTTTCAAGTAGTTTGGGAAGTTTTAATTAGTTTTGTAGAACAAAAAAATAAATTTGTATAACTATAAGACCAAAAATAGCTAATATTATAAAAATATTAGTTTATTATTATTCGAAAAAAACAAAAACAAATCTAAAAGAATTTGACTTTTAAAAATTCGTGCATTGACTAGTCAAAAATCTAATTTGAGTATATAGAAATTAGTTTCGACATTTGATAATATTGCGCTCTTATTTATTTATTAAAATTTTATTTTAAATTATTTACCTGTTTATTATATTCACATCAATAGATTTTCATATCAATTTTTTATTAGTAAGAAATATTCACTATAGATTATTTATATATATATATATATATATATATTGTCATAAAGAAATATAATTTGCTACATTTTTAGTTGTTTGCTCTATTTCAGACCATTCATTTTTTTGTAGAAATCATTTTTAGCACCAATTTCTTTTCAAGAGACTAAAGTTTTTTTTTTATTTTCTTTAAGATAAAAGTTCATATTGAATATATTTTTTAGACTGAATATTTATTTTCTTCTTTCAAAAATTTATTCTCAATAAATAACCAATATGGTACTATGGTTCTATAATTATCTTCACTGTAAGTGGTATAAATTTTCTTCAGAAAGGAAAATATTCGACGAAATAATACAAAAAAAAAACTGCAAAGTTACTCATAGCTATATTTGGATGATTACAAAAAAATGTAATAGATTTTGACATTTTATCATCTATACACACCTATAAGACCACTAAGAAAATACGAGGCTATTTTCACACAGTTTCTCAAGCACACATAAGATATATTAAGATGAATGGTTATTTTTTTTAGTGTAGATTCAACGACAATATGGAGAAACTAAGAAACGCATGTTTGGATTTTTGCTATTTTTCATCCGGCACAGCTTGGATTTTTGTTATTAAATCTAGACAATAAACTTTCTCTATTTTTTTTGAAAAAAAACAATTAAAATACCAATGTCAAATCTCTTTAAAGTGAAAATATCAAATAATATTTTAAAAATTTATTTGTGAAATATATGACAATTAATTGTATCATTCATAAATCAATATGTGTTTGTACACCTCAACAAAAAAGAGTGATTGAACGAGATAATTAACATATACTTGAGTTGGGCCGTACTAAATTCTTGACATGATTGTAAAATATTAGTTTCTTATATACAAACTAATTGAATCGATTGAGCACCCATATATGATCATAAGAAATATTACTTATTGATTGGGAATTGAAAGTATCTAATAAATAACTCGACTAGACATTTGTATCCAGTAACTATGGTGAGTTAATTAATGTTATCCTCACGTACTATATAATGGGATGAAACTATATGGATCCTTGGATACCTCAAATGATCTTCAAATAAAAGATTTATATATTTAGATCAAGGATGTAGTAAGGTTGTAACGTTTTTAATGTCAATTGAGTAAGTTATCATACTATCTGATGGCCGAATATTGGTTATTTTATCTTAATTGGTGGTAATCTAATATCCAGGAAGAGAACAAAAAATTAGATAATAATATCTCGATCCAATACGAATTCTTAATATTATCTAATAGCAAACACATAATATGAGCTAGTTTGGACGAAGCATTTACTCATCAAGCTAGATATTCACTATGATGGTACAACATTGTGATAATCAAGATGCCATGCATATAATAAACAACCATGACTTTCATGAGAGGACCACGCACATTGAGTTCGATTCTCATTTGTTTTAGATATTTTCATAAAAACATCCACTTGTATCATATTACTCGATCGTGTTCAAAAGATCTTCAGCTTGCCAACATTCTTAACAAAGTTTTTTTCAAAGCCACAATAAATAATAGATGTAACAAGTTGGATGTATTAGACATATACGCTGCAACTTGAGGAGTGCTAAAGATAAAAGGTTAAAGAATTTTTTTAACTAGCACCATATAATTTGATATAGATTAGTCAATAGTTCATATAATTAGTGATAAATTAGTCAATAGTCAATATTAGTTAGTCGAGTAATTATATAATAATATTTACTTACTTTGTTTATCTAAGTCTATATATAGATATTTATTTTGTACTTTGATAAATATATTTTTATAGTAATATCTAAATTTATCTACAATATTAGTGAACAAGTATGAGTTTGTATATATATATATATATATGTCTACAATTTGAGTTAATCTAATTTATGATTTTTATAAAGTATTGTTGTTGTGTTTTTCATACTTACGATTATTTGATCGAAAATTAGATGTTATACAGTCCTGATTCAGATCACGTTATGATATTTAAGCTATATCAAATAATTATAGGGAATCAATTGGTCGGGAAGCGGAATTATATAACAATTATTGGACCGAATATTGCATATTTAGTAAGTATAATGAGTTAATTCGTGTCAGTTTCACACATTATATAATGGGTTGTAACTATTTGGACCCTTGGATATCTGAAGGTATATTTAGGTAAATAATATTTTGGTCTAAGGACACAATAGAATTATAGTGTTCATTAATTTTGAATGGACATAATGTCTAACTATCTGAAGGTCTACTATTGAATACTGTAGCTTTTTTTTTGTGAATATCATATTTAAGAAGAGAAAAAAGTGGAAAATTACATCTACATCTGGTACAGAGTCAGAATACCGTGCAAGAATAAAACATATCATATAATTTAGTTTGGACGAAGTGTTTAGTGAGTGAGCTAGATATTCACAATAATAGTAAAATGGTACTACATTACGACACTCAAAATTGTCATGTATATCACAAAAATATGATGATTCCTTTATTTTCCTCTCCATATTATGGTCATGTTTTTTGCTTTGATATTTCCTTTATCAAAGAAACCTCAATTGTAGCCTTATTTAAACTTAGATTTCTAAGTCATTTACTTGAGATTCATCTTTTTCTCTCGCCTATACTTACTCTTAAAATTTGCTTTCAAACCCTAACTTACTGTAACAATGGATTTTTCATAATCAGGTTTAGATCCATTGACAAAATCAAAGGTTCATTTACTTAAAACTCAATCTTGTTGTCAGACAAATTTAGATATGTCAATTAGAGAAAAAGAAAAGTCAAATTTACAATTTGTGTCTTTTCTTTTATTGGTTTGATTTGATTTTTTCAAAATTACGGTTGTAAATGTTAATTTTCTTCGAAAATAATGTCACTTCAAACACACTTTTTCCCCCCTTCTCATCACCCCAAACCAACCCAAAGACGTCTAATTTTTTAGAAACCACCAGAAAAGAAATTGTTCGACTTATAGCCTCTCTCTCCAAATCAGTTGTTCGTCGAACCCCTCACCGGAATTGTACCAGTCACCCTATTGTTCTCCGTCAATCGATTAACCACCTTCTGTTGGACAAGTTGTCGTCAATTGCTCGCCGGTCGGTGAAACTACAGTGTTTTGCAGTAACCAAGTAAGCATTGTCATGGAAAATGTATTTTTTTGCATTTTTGATGACTTCTAACCACTTATTTATGTTAGTTCACGATCGACGTTCCTTTTTTTATACCGGAATCAAGTATTTAGTGATGACAGTTGTTCAGTTAGTTTCTGGGTTTATCGTCGAACCATGGGTAGAAGTTAGGTTGCATGTAATGTTAATACTTTCCTGATAATTGTGATGTATATTAGATGTGCATTAGGCAGTTGATTGTTGATTTTGGTATTGTTTTGATATTTCCCAGATCCCTGCAACGTGCGTGTAAAAAAGAGAACCGTTCGCAGCCTGTACGTGTGCGTTGTAGTACAGTTTGCATCTTCATCACGTAAGATGCAAACAGTTTGTAGCTTCATCTCTGTTTATAGTTCATATAAATTTGCATCTTGATTCAATAGGTGCATACAGTTCGCAGCTTATATTTGCACACAATTCGCAGGCCAGCGTGCGAATTATTTGTAAAACCGGGCTGATAGATAAGCAGTTCACAGCTTGTCATGCGAGTTGTGTGATATTCCAACTAATAAATAGGCAGTTTACAGCTTATCATGTGAGGTGTGTGATACTCCAACTAATTTGCGTTTGTGTAGGAAGTATGACAACAAAACCAATCTATTATAGGTCAGGATTGGTGAGCCTCCTCAAACTGTTGAAAGAGAATCGTATTACCCGTGCCCACATACTGCAAGAAACACATCCTTCTACACGCTTTTGAAAACGTCTTTCGACATCCGTAATGTGGCAGAGCTGCCAAAGAAGAAATTTTATTCGCTCATTCAGTATGTTGTCGAGAAGTTCTCCGTCGATGAAGACGTATTCCTTATTGGCTCAAAGTGGTGAAGCTAACAGCAGACAATGTGAAGGTCGTATTCGGGATGAAGCATGGCACAGAGAAAATGTCGTTAACAAAATCTGGAGCATTTCATAAAAAATACGTAAACGATGTAGAGGACGAATCTAGGATGATGAAGAAATACTTCATGGGTAAAACGTCCAGGAAGATAGGACCGACAGATACTAAAACAATAGCGAATGCTATTTTAAAGGTACCTGTAAAATAGAATTCATCTTATAAAGCAGGATGTTGTACTTTACTAACATAACATGTTGTCGTGGGTTTTACAGGCATGTATAGAAAGAGCCATAAGCGAGGGGGGAGAGCATGAGTTGGAAGATGTTGCACGGCTGTTGATACTGTTTTTGTGCTCAACCCTATTCTACTCCGTATCTGGAGATATCTTGGGTTGGAGTACGCTTTATTTTGTTGAAGACCTCAGCAAAATAAACAATTACAACTGATCCGGATCAATAGTGTTCAAGCTTCTCCAGTCTATTAAGAGTTGCTTAGCTATCGAAAAACCCGATAGAGTCGTCGGGTGTTTCGCCCTTCTAATTGTAAGATTGATTTATTCAGTATAAATATTAGTTATGTACAGAGCATCTTGATGATGATACTTGTCCCAATGCTGCCCTTCATCATGGAGCACTCAACAATCGGGCTAGAGGTAGCAAAGCCGACCTTGATCCCAAGGGTTTTAAAATGGTTGGGATTAGAGTGCCAAGCATCTACCGTGTCGCTGCTTGTTAGAATACCCAATCTGAAAGATGATCAGGTATGATCTATATAGGTATTGAATTGGGGTTGGAAACAGTTTGCAACCCGTCCTGAGTTTTGTTTGGTATACTATTAAACTAAGGTATCAAGCAATTCGTTGATCGTCCTGAGTTTTGTTTGGTATTCTATTAAACTAAGGTATCCAGAAATTCGCAGCACGTCCAGACTTTTGTTTGGGATTCTATTAAACTAAGGTATCAAGCAATTCGCAACCTACCCTGCATCCTGTTTGGTATGGTATCTAATTAAGGTTTCATACAATTCGTAGCCTATAATTTGCAAATAATGCCCATGGAACCTGAGAGGTGTTAGAAACCTAATAGGTGGTAGAGTTGCAAACAATTCGCATGGTATCATGCGATTTGTTTGCAAATAAAAGCTGATTGAATTCCAAACAACTATCAGGATATCATGCGAACTGTTTGCAAAACACAATAGGTCTGTTTGCATCCTGATATTTTCCAAACAAACCGCGTGCAGCTATTTACTTTCATGTTCCTTTGTTGGTAGGTTTTGGAAGGTCCAATATGTCTTACTGAGGCTGAAAACGAAGCTTTTGGAGGAGCAGTAGATAGTGAAGATGCAAATGTTGAATCTCTTTCACCAGAAGAAAGACCAAAGAAAAGGAAGAAAAGCACAGCCCCAAAACCAAGGAAACGAGCATCACAGAAACAGAAAGAATCAAATCAGGTGATATCACTCAGACCCCAAACACAAAGACTCCCCCAGCCAACGATTCCACCAACACCGATCGGCACATCCCGGCAGGAGCCCGAGGACGAGGGCACCACTAGTATGAGTGCACAATCGGTAATTTTGTCCTCAAACGCAGAACGGCTACTCCTAGGAAGTCTGCAACTGTGTAGGAATCAAAGCGTTTGAAGACATACACCGATAAGAACAAGTACGCGAGGAAAATATAAAACAGGCAAAAGAAGTAAGTATGAAATCGAGCTTACATAATCGCTTTAATCAGCACGTAATATGTTATAAAACGTATATTATTAATTTTTCAGCTGGAAGAATTAAAATTGAAGATAGCGGAGCTTGAAGCACAACAACTTCACAATGCTCTCTCTCAACCAATTTGCCAAATTGGAAGCCCTACAGTTGAGAAGGTACATGGACTAACATCATTGTCATCTGAAGCGGCGTCCACTGAATTGCAGGCATCTGTGCCAGCTGAAAATCAGGATAAGGACCCGAATCAGGACGTGAAAATGCAGGATGCTGATGGAGTACTGCCGGAAGAGAGGGATGATGATGGGAACCATTCACCTGTACCGGTACCATCTGGTAAGATACATGAAGAGTTGTTGGTATCCACAGAGATGGACACCACGGAGAGATAGACAGATAAGTCTCCTCCTACACAGGAGGCAGCCACAACTCTGAGTCCTCCAACGGAGAAAGAAAGACACGAGTCTCTTTCGAATGACCAACAACTCGCACTTCACGTAGCAGAGGAGGTAGGCTACGAACAAAACAGAGCTAAGAAGGTAGAAGCTCGTGAAGATGTAAGTGGATCAAAAGTACACTAAGATTCAAATATCTTATTATTTTTGTGATGAAATTGTTTCTATAATAATGTTTATTGTTGTATACATATTCAAACAAAATCATTATATGTATTTAAAACAGTCATGGGGGTTTTATCATTGTATACATATTCAAACAATTCGCATCATAGGATAACTTTCAAACAAATATCAGGCCTATTGTGTAGTGTTGTCCAAACAATTCTCAGGATATCATGAGACTTGTTCTATATTCTATTGATTTTATTACTTCATAGATCGTAGCTTACTATGCGATTTGTTTGATATTATGATCTCAAATAAATCTCAAGTTAGCCTGCGATTTGTTCGCAACTCCGATTGCAGTATTCTTAACCCCTCCACCTTTTTATTTTGGAATTTGTATGAAATTGAAGACTGACAAATAACAACAACAATAGCAGCAACAAGAACAACAACAGCAGCAACAAGTACAATAACAACACCCACAAGAACAACAACAACAACAACACATAGCCTTGGCAAAGAGAGAAAGGTTAACACAAGACGTAGCTCCGGAAGAGTCAGAATGTGCCAATCCCTGTGAGAAGCTGGAACTACCTAGCCAGGGAGGAGCATCGTTAGAAGACCAAAACCAATACAGAGATGTACGTCAAAGACCAACAGTGGCCTACGCAAAGTCAGAATTGCTAAGCCAATGTGAAATTGTAGTACCATTATCGAATGAACCGCAAGCTCCAGAGTCAAACGATAACACAGTAGGTTTACCTGATGCTTCTATTAATGGTATTTACACTCAACTTTCACATACATTTTTAAATGAAATTGATAATGTATATTACAATGGCGTAATACAACGGTCTTTGGAGAATATGTCGGAGGATGATATTAATGATTTTTTCTGAACTGATCCAGACATTATGCCGAACCAGTCAACGACATTGGTTGTCGCTGATCGTGTGGTAAGAGATATTTCAAATGATTACGCAGCATAACATGAGACTTGAATAGATATATTTTACGATTTACAAAAGAATATCAGGATAACATGCGAATTGTTGAACATTCAGTTGAAACTCGAACAATTCCCATGATATCCTCATAGTTATCATGTACTATATTCAAATAGAACCCAAACAATTCGCAGCATATGATGCGAATTGTTAGGAGAAGTTAATATTATAATGTCTGACACACTCTTTTAATATTTGTTATTTTATAAGCTCAAGTCAAGTAAAGAGACAGAGGAGTATAATTTTAATCTACTGACACCAACACAGCATCCAGTGGTAGAGGAAGAGGAACATATAATTATTACCAGACGTCAACAGCCAAAAGTAAAATACACCGACTAGCCAAAGAAAACACAAACAACTGACCGTATCGATATCGCAGAATACCACAAAATACAGATAATTAAAGCCTATGAGCATGACACCATTGATCCGGTAGTATGGAATTTATCATCATCCAAATTTTCTTACGAAATTAAAGTGCAAACGTTTGATGTGCTGGCGCTACCTTTAGAACTGGAGCTGGACGTAAAAGTATTGAATTGTCAACCAATTCTTTTTTTAATGTTTGAAACAAGTCTCGTATATTTAACGTAAATAAACAACTCATTTCATAGGTTGTGGACACTTATATTCGAAAGATGCTTGTAGATGATTTCAGGAGTGTATTATGACTGCGTAATGATTTCAGGCATGACTACGGTAAGTTTAGCTATGGTAAATTTCAAAGTTCCTCACATGTTCTCGTTGTAATGTAGCCCCGCTTGAATGCAGCATAATATGGAATTAAGGTGGGATGTAAAACATTTAGTCGACACAGTTTTTAGCAAAGCGCCTAAAAACCCCAACATCACCATCATTATTCTAATATGCATCGAGACGAAGGACCAGATAAACCATTGGACGTTGATCGTCATTGATGTAGACGGCGGGTCGGCAACAAACTACAACACACTGCTTCCTAAACTCAAAGTGACGGACCACACCACAAAGACACCTAACCAGCTGGTGAAATTCCTAACTGCAACAATTACTCTTACACAAATTTTAAAAAGCATAATCGGGATATCATGCGAACTATGACCAAGTTAGTTGTATTTAAATGCAAACAATTCCCATGTTGTCATGAGAATTGTTGGAAACTAAAAGTCCTGATATTTGTTTGAAAATGTAATGCGTTTGAGTTTCATTCAGTTCGCAGCATATCCTGATAGAATTTGCAATATAGATTGCGAATTGTTTGACATCCACAATTTGGATTGGTTGTTAAACAATTCGCAACATAGGCTGCGAATTGTTTGAAATCCACATGTTGGATTGGTTGTTAAACAGTTCGCAATGTACGCTGCGAAATGTTTGACATCCACAGTTTAAGTATTTGTGCTGATTCCTGACACTAATTATTATAACAAGATCAAGTATTTACTGGATAAAGTATACCTACCTACTGCAAGGACAGGGTGGAAGGTGAAAAATTACAGAAAAATACCTACCTACCTACCTACTAAAGTATACCAACATGGATGTGTGCAGGACACTTACGGTGAAGATATGGTTCCCGGTTTCAGAGCAGAAATGTTTTATTATTTCTTAAATTATGATGACACCAACTCGTACTGGAAGTAATATACATTTTATGTATGACATTATGATTTTTTTGTACATATATTCCTTGTAATTTTTTGGTGTATATAAAGTTTTTTTATTTCAGAAATGTGCACTTCCCTGGTATATATAGAATGAGAGGATTCTTATCAAACAATTCGCATGCTAACCTGATATATATAAAGATTAGTTGGTATTCGAACAATTCCTATCATTCCGTGATATATATAAAAAGACATGATCCTCACTAAACAATTCGAATGCTAACCTAATATATGCTTAGAAAACTATCACATTAACAACTACAGGCTGCACGAAATTACCACTAAACAGTTCGCATCTAATCCTGATATAAAATAAATAACTCAAAATCTATCGTTGAAGAATACGAACAGACTATAACATCTGCCTTAGTAAACGTTAAGTGCATTGAGCACGCAAAAAGCAATCTAATCACCACAGCCTATTAATTTTTGATTGGACATGGAGGCTATGTAATAATTAATATAGCCACACCACCTCATAAGCTCAAACTCCCTTCATGCCTATAAATAACACTAGTAACCAGAGGCTAATTTAAAAACAAACTTTATATTTTTTTTAAAACAACTCTAGTTCTCTTCAAATTCCAAACATCATGTCATTTTCCACCATCACCTCTGGTTCACTAGGTTCTCTAGGTGACTCTTAGTCATCCATAACCACCAACTGGAGCTCAGACTTAATCACTCCAGTAGCACCACCAAACAGCCTAGCCTCTGTCATAGATTTTGACATTAATGACTACTTTTTGGATGACTCTGAACCAATGGAAGTGGTTCTACTGGTTGCTACTGAACCTCAGCCAGCAGAGGTTCCACCTAAGAGTGCAGAAGTTCCAAACAAGAAACGGAAGAGCGAGGATGATGTTGGTCCATCAAGGACAAATTTTTTAAGTATAATGGACGTGGATAACGAGGAGGAAGAGGAAAATGTAAAGGGTGATGATTAGCATTAAGGGGAGAAAGATGGTGAAGAATCCTCTAGTGATGACTGATAGAGTCATTTTTTTTGTTTTTTTGGAATGCAACTAACAAACACTAAAAGGTTGTAGTGATTGTTTGAAACTTTGTTAGTGCATGAAGCCTGCAATCCTCTTTTTGGAATCCATTTGTTGTATAATTTTTTTTAATCATATGTGAATATGTTATACTATGTGTGAACGTGAAAGAATACCCACAATTCGCACCCTATTACTACTTGCAAACAACTCCCATCTTAACCTGAGATGTTGTTTATCAATATTACTGATATACAAACAATTCTCATGCGGACCTGAGTATTGTAATCCTTTATAGTTCCATTCCATTCTTAGCATATCATGCGCTTTGTAAGAAACTAAAATTCCTGCTATTTGTATGAAAATACAATTCGCAACATATCATGTGATAAGTAAGCAGCCAGAAGTCCTGTTATTTGTATGAATATACAATTCGCAGCATATCATGTGATATGTTATGGCCACAACAATAATAGTATTACAAATCAATGTGGCCAACGAAAATTGTCCACAACACGAATTGTGTTTAAACTAGAACATCACAAGTCCTCATGTTATGGCCTGATTTCGAACAACGGCCACACCTCAACTGCTTGGTTGAGGTTTCCCATGTAGATGGGATTCGCTTTTTCTTAGCCCTTCTGGAGCGTCTTTTAACGTTCGGAGGCAGAATTTCAACAAACGAAGGATCGTTAGCGCTGGACCCTTCCCCGAAATTCGTTATAGCTGGTATGCTGAAAGAGTAACTTTCCCCGTAATTCTTAACCGTAAATAAGGGATCTATTACAAATCAATGTGGCCAACGAGAATTGTCCACAACACGAATTGTGTTTATACTAGAACATCACAAGTCCTCCTGTTATGGCCTTATTTCGAACAACGGCCACACTTCAATTGCTTGGTTGAGGTTTCTCTTGTAGATGGGATTCGCTTTTTCTTAGACCTTCTGGAGCGTCTTTTAACGTTCGGAGACAAAATTTTAACAAACGAAAGATCGTTAGCGCTGGAACCTTCCCTGAAATCCGTTATAGCTGGTATGCTGAAAGAGTAACTTTCCATGTAATTCTTAACCGTAAAGAAGGGATCTATTACCGTAAAAGGATCTTGGTCGGTATACTAGATTGTCGCTAAAGCGTGAGGACATAGAAAACACTCTTGTTTCCATGATCTGCAAGAACATATAAAATCCAACAGATTAACAATAGCCACAAGATTTGAAAAGACTTCAAACATGGCGGTAGACGACTTACGTACTACCCAAGTTCGGCACATGTCAACATTCTGCTTTAGCTTCTTCTCATACTCAGGGACCAAATTAATACTCCAGCTTAACCCCTCTTTGTACCTTTGTGAAACTTGAGTCATAAGCAAGACTCTAATCCAGTCAATAACTCAACAATTGGTAAGTCGTAATATATTTTGATTTGATTGTTAAAATATTCTGCTTCAATAGAAGCCCTAGAGTCGTATCGTTTCCTTTTAACGTAAGCCTGCACATACTTTTCCGGGGGTAAATTAGCGAGAAAATCACACATTCTGTCACCACCTTGACATAGAAAATATGTTAGTATATCTTTAAAAAGCTCTCGACTGGGAGCATAAGCAAGACGATAGAAGAAACTCAACATCCTTTTTTATAGTCTATGTTAGTATGTTCCAATTTTGCTTTCAAATTCTGCATGAGATGGAAATAATAGTACGCATGATAGCAGTTTGGATACAAGACAAAAACATCATTAACAATACCAGAATGACGGTCTGAAATAAATGTGATTTGGCGCTCCAACAAATGTGGTTTCTGGTGAGGTTTATTTTAAGCTAAGGGTAATTTTGTCAAGTGTTTTGGAAAGTTTTGAGAGTATTAAATGTCTGGGTGTTTTATAGTGAGAGATTTGAGCTGGCTGGTTGTATTAAATGTTCATTACCCTCATTAATGAAAGTAGTTGGGGTATTTATACCCTTAATTATGGACCCATGGGCTTTCGGGTCGAATTATGAAACTAGGTCAAGTTTAAGGACCCATTTACTTAATAATCTGATTAGCACCTAGCTTAGTCAAAAGGTGTTTAGTTATTTTATACTTTTGTCCTGTCCGGATAGTTCAGTGGGCAGTGTTTGTCCGAATTTCCCTTGTCCGGATATCTCAGTAAGTAGTGGTGGATTTATCCTGACTCATCCGTTTCAAACACCCCAAAAACCACATCCAATTGTCACAATCTTCAATGCTAACTATACCAAGAGCAACATGGAATAGTCTTGGAAAAAGGCACCTCAAATGAACAATACAATATCAATCAAGCATGTAAAAAATATAAGCAATTCGCATGCTATCCTAAGAGTTGTTCTTAAATATAGATTACGAATTGAGTACAATTATAGGTTGCGAATTGTTCACAGTTTTATGGCTACACAGCTCTGTTGTGGATTATTTTGAAATGAGGGTAATTTTGTCCAACGTATTAAAGAGTTTTAAGGGCATTAAATGTTTGGGTGTTTTGTAATGAGAGATTTAAGCTGCCTGGTTATATTAAATGTTCATTACCCTCATTAATGAAAGTGGTTGGGTATTTATACCCTTAATTATGGACCCATGGGCTTTCGGGTCAAGTTGTGGAACCGACTCGAGTTTAAAGACTCATTAGTTCTTAAGTAGATTAGCACCTAGCTTAGTCAAAAAGTGTTTAGTGTTTTAATACTTTTGTCCTGTCCGGATAGTTCATTGGGCAATTATTATCCGAATTACCCATGTCCGGTTTTCTCAGTGAGTGGTGGTGAATAAATTCGGACTCATCAGTAGCCCCTTTTTTAGGTTTTGTCAAAGACCTTTGGCAGGACTAAAAAGCTTATTTAGTCAGTAACAACATTTTCTAGATCACTCATGCGTTTGGTTCAAGGTTTACCCGAACTGATTTTCTTCTCAGAATTCTAAGAGTTTTTCCTTGGATCGTGGGACACGTGTCACATTTTTATTTGTCCTTCCAGCCGTTTACTTCCTAGAACGGCTCCCACTAAGCCTGAAAAGTAACTCTTGCATTTAATTCTTCTTACGTCAGCGCCCCTTCCAATCATTACCTAAGTCTTTTCGTTTTCTCCTATGTATCAGTAACTTCTTGATTTACTAATATAAATTACTTTCCTTCACTGTTTCACCATCTTCAACACTCCACAATTTCTTTTCTCAGAGCTTTTTACCCTTTCTTTTGAAAACTTCTCTTGAATAGTTTTATGTTCACAGCGAGAAACACTCTTGTGAAAGGTGGTTGGTTAAATCTTTCTGAACTAGAGAAAGTGAAAAAAATTGAGGATGAGAGACATATTGTTGTTGGTCTTCCAGTCTCTCCAAGCAGTACGTCTGATACACCATCCTTAGAAGCTGATCAAGGATCGTCTTCTGCCTTAACGTTTATTCCAACCCAACCTCTCGCCAATCCCGTTAGGCTCCTTCGTTCAAGAGTCTTAGCCTTTTACCGTACAAAAGAAAGCCGCATCGAGTGTTATGAAGCCTTCTTCGTTTATCGCTATGGGATCTGACGTTGAGAAATCCCCTGAAAAAGCTAACCCTCGCCGGACAACACACTTGGTAAAAGGCCAAGAAACTGGCTCACAACCCAAGTCCTCCAAAACGGGGGCCTCTAAGTCTACAACAAAAGATAAAGCCTTTGGATCAGAGGAATCTATTAGAGCCCCAAGAGACAAACCCTCTGAATATGAGGAAACCAAAACAACTTCTCATACCAAGTCCTCCGGAGCTGAGCCCCAACCGGACACCAGACCTCTAAAGGAGACTGATGCTTAACCGTCCGGACAAACTACTAAGCGACAAGATGACACTCTTCCATCCACAACAACTGATAAACCTTCCACATTGATGGAAGAAGTGATGAAGGATAGTGTCGAAGAGGCCCCATTTGAAACTCAAGCCTCCGAGAAAACTGGAGATGCTGCCTCTGACAAAAAGGGGAAAGGCAAGGAGAAAATCTGCATGACCCATCCGGATCTTCCGGAGTGCTTGGAGGGCAAGGTAGGGCCTTGCTTTCAGAAGGTCAATATGAAACATTTGTTGGCCATACAGAATATCATTTATATTTATACTCATACTGCGGAGCTAGGCCGGATCCGGACTAAGTGGGGGATCCCAGAATCAGTAAAGGTTAGAATTCTAGTCACACCGAAAACTCCGATGGACTGTAAGATTAACAAAATTGTCTTTTACACAGAGCTGTTCAATTGAGGGGCTCAGATTTCCCTTAGACCCGGAGATCGTCAGGTATTTTCACCTGATCAAATTTTGTCCAAGCCAGCTGAGTCCAAATACTTGGTATACTCTCCTCTCCTACATAATGGCGTCGAGGCTTTCCGGCATTCCTCTACCCATGAAGAAGTTTGCTGCAGTGGCCAACCTGTACAAAAACCACCACATCCCATTCTACCACTACAACATGGGAGACAACTTCAAAGTAGTGGATGACCTGTTGGAGTCAGAGAAAAATTGGAAGACCCAGTTCCTCTTCATCAGTGGGACGTTGGAGAATGGGAGAAATATTAAGGCTAATGTCAACCCTAGCATGCTCACCAACAGGTGGAAGAGCACAAGTAAGTACTGGGTTTTACATGTCTTCTCTCTTTCTTATTTCTACCAAAGTTCCACTCTTAAATTACCCACTTTTTATGTCAGTATTGCCGAAGGAGTTCTTCAGCTACTTGGAGGAGGGGCATACCACATGCGCCAAATTAAACGCATGGACTGTTGACCGTTGGGGGAACGCCTTCCACAAATGCTTTACTTCAGGAAACTTGGTGAGATCCCACCTTTGGAACACTACGGGCTGGAGAGATCTCACTTTGGAGGAGCTGACAACACCACCTCCTCCGGCCGTTATACTTAAGAGAACAGAGGAGAAGGATGGCAAACTGGCCTTGCCCTCCAGAGCTAAATCCCCAAGCAAAATGAAAGGGAAGGGCAAGAAGAAAAAGGCTGCAGTAGAGGCTGTTCGGGGTGCTGCAGAGGAGATTGCTCCAGAGAATCAAAGAGGGCAGACCCAATGAGGGATTGATGCTACTTTGCTCAAAGTAGTTGAGGATGAGACCATTAGGGAGGCAGGTGGACCTCAAAATCCACTAAAGCCATTTAAAATGGACCGAAAAAGGGGAGCAAGCAGCGATGAGAGGACTGCTTAGAAGAAGAAGGTCTCCTTGGGGGATGAAGTAATCCTCCGCCCTTCGGAGTCTTTACCTCTGGCAGATCTAACTGATCCCACCTTGGTAGAGCAGATCCCCACTAATCTACAATCCGGGGAGGGTACCGGAGGGGATATTAATATTGATGGAGTAGACATCAGGGGCCTCCAAAATACTGGTCTCTATTTCAATGATTTTGAGAAAGACGACTTTACTGGCCCTTACCTTCCCTCAAGTTCTTCCAATATGGTGAATTTTAATGGCAAGTCCTTCACCATCTCAGGGGAACACAATGTGGTGACTCACTCTCTGTTGGGCCATATTCAGCCAGTGCTCAACTTGGAAAGGCAAGTAAAAAGTCAGTCTACCCTTATCAACACCCTCAACAAAAACAAAGAGAGTTTGTCTACTAACCTCCTCAATGCCAACCAAAGCATTGATGCATTGAAGAAGGAACTTGAGGAGTTGAAGAAGGAGAAATAAGATCTGGAAACCAAGCTGGTTACCTCAGAGACAGCTAACACAGAGCTCCAAACCAAGTGCTCTGGTCTAGAGAAAGATCCTTCCACTTTGAAGGAGGACTTGAAGACTAAAGATGAAGCCATTCACACTTTTTCCGGTGAAAAGACTTCCCTTGAAGAGGCTACATCCAAGGCAACCAGGGAGAAGAAGGATTTGAACAGAGAACATCAAAGAGCATGGGTCACATTTCTTTACCAATTCCTTGGCATCTGTCATGATGGATGGACAATAGTATTCGGCCAACAGAACCCTTCGGGTTAAAGCTCTATAGCCATAGTGTGTTGATCCTTCACCATCATGTAGTTCAGATAGCATAATTTGGGACTCTTCAATCCCCAAACAACGCAGGAGAGGTCTACTAAACGACTTCCTATAAAGGATATCCCTTATGATTAAAAACCACGAGCCTTATGTTTCATTTTCCTTGCCACAGCTTTCTCCGGAGGCAAAATGCCATCAGAAATGTATTGAAGAAGGGGATATCTCCAGTCTTTGGGTTGAACCACTTGTATACTCAAAATTTCCTCCTTTTCCTTGCCCTGATTGGGTTGTATGGATGGACATTCTTGCACATGAATCCATGGGTAGGACTCAAAGTATGCTATGGTTGCCAAGGAGTCTGCTAGTGTGTTCTCTGATCTAGGTATATGCTCATAGCTAACATTTTTGAAGTTAGCTGCCACTTCTTTAAGGATGAACAAGTATTTAATCAACTGCTCCTTTTTTGCCTCAGATTGACCTTGTGCATGATGGATAAGAAGCTAAGAATCACTAATTAACCTGACTCTTTTAGCCCCACACAGAAAGGCTAATTTCAGACCAGCTATAGCAGCCTCATACTCGGACTCATTGTTAGAAGCCCTAAAAGCAAAGAATATAGCTTGGTATAACTTATTGCCATATGTAGAGGTTAAACATATCCCAGCACCACAACACATGGTACTTGATCCACCATCTGTCCGGACAACCCATACCTTCTTAGTTTTCTCATCTGCAGTTTGCTTAGTACTTCTGTCCGAATGGAACTCAACCATAAAATCGGCAACAAATTGAGCTTTGATCGTAGTTCGGGGGGCGAAATCAATATCATGATCACCCAATTCTACTGACCACTTGGTCATCCTGCTTGATATGTCTGCCTTCTGAAGGATATTTTTTAAGGAAAAAGATGTCCGGACGATAATAGAATGAGACTGAAAATAGGGCCTCATTTTTCTAGCTGCTATTACCAAGGCTAGTGCTAGTTTTTCAAGCTTTAAGTACCTTTTTTCAACATCCATCAGACTCTTGCTGATGTAGTACATCGGACGAGAATAATTGTCCACCTCTCTCACCAGCACTGCACTTATAGCACATTCAGACACAACTAGATATATGTACAATGTTTCTCCATCAATAGGCTTGTCAAGAGTTTTGGGGGAAGATAAATGCTTTTTTAATTCATTGAACGCCTGGTCGCACTGTGGAGACCAGTTAAACTCTTTAGCACCCTTTAAAATCTGGAAAAATGGGGCACACCTATCCGAAGACCTTGAGATAAAACGATTTAAAGCAGCTAACCTTCCTGTCAACCTTTGCACTTCTTTAATATTCCGAGGAGGATCCATTTGTAATAAGACATCAAGCTGGTCTGGGTCAGGCTGTATCCCTTTCTCACTTATCACATACCCCAAAATATTTCCGGTCTGCACTCCAAAGACACATTTTTCTAGATTCAATTTCAAATTAACATTTGCCAAGTTGGCAAAAGTTTCTTGAAGCTCTGCTAGGTGCAACTCTTTTTCCACGTTTTTTACTATCATGTCATTAATATATATACTTCCATATTTCTCCCAATTTGATCAACAAACTCTTTGTTCACCGACCTTTGATAGGTAGCCCCAACATTCTTCAACCCAAAAGGCATCACCTTGTGTTCCTGGTACTTCGGATCCACCTGTATCTGGTTATAACCAGAGAAGGCATCCATGAAGGACAATAACTTGTTCCCAGATGTGGAGTCTACCAACTGATCTATCCGGGGGACTGGATAAAGATATTTTAGGAAAGCTCTATTGAGGTCAGTAAAGTCGATACACATACGCCATTTCCCATTCTTTTTCTTTACTAACACTAGATTGGTTATCCATAAAGGATATTGAGACTCCTTTATGTGCCCCATATTGGTAAGCCGGTCAACCTCTTGAACTATGACATCAGCTTTCTCTTCTTCTTCTTTGCACAACAGGTGCAACATCTCTTCGGATGGATAGTTGGTGTGATATAACATTCGCAAGCACTCCGGTCACATCAGTATTACACCAAGCAAAAACATGTTGGTGGTTTGCCAAAAAGGACAACACTTTTTTCTTTAATTCTAGTGCCATCTTGGAGCCAACTTTAACATTTCTTCCTTCAGCCAGAGAGTGGGTTTCAACTTCTTCAATTGGTATCAAAATACCAGGGGTCTCTCTAGGGTCATCAATTTCACACTCACTCCCAGAAGGCACCAACAACTGTTAATTTTCGTTTATCCGGACTGCCCCCAAAGTTTTAGGGGCAAGTGCAGTTGCATAACATTCCCTTGCTATTTTTTGGCTACTCCAGACAACTCCCACTTGTCCTTGAACTGCATACTTTAAACATTGGTGAATTCTTGAAGCCACGGCATGCATCCTGGAGAGCTAGGATCTCCCCGAGATCGCACTGTAACACGTGGGACAATCTACCACAACGAAAAGTACCCTGACCATTTTCTTGAAATGGCCCTTACCCAACAAAACCTCCTCCTCAAACTCTCCGACCACATCCGCAGAGCTTCCTGTGAAGCACACAATAGACCTGTTCAAACGTTGAATCACTGCTGGATTCTTCATCTATTTATAGGAACTTAAAAAGAGAATGTTGGATGAGCTGACAGTGTCAATCAAAATTCTCCTAATGTCATTGCCCCAAATTGATGCTCTTATTACCACACCATCCTCGTGAGGACCAACTATGTCCCTCAGGTCATCTTCATCAAAAACAATAAAGGGAAAAGAAATTTGGGACTGATAGAAGGATATGCCTCCCTCTAACTGAGTAGCCAGAGTGTGAACATGCCTCTTCCTGGAAGAAGGAGTCTGCGCAGTCATTGTGTCTCCCCCAAATATAGTGAGCGACTCAAAAAAGCTTATGAGCCCAGAAACTGTCTTGGTATGTTCTGTTATAACACCCACTTTATTCTGGGCTAGATCAAGATCCAATTACTCTGATTCTACATCAAATCTTTTAATGATTACCATAGCTCCATCCAGAGCAGATGTCCCGGCATTGTTCGTTGGGTCAGTCTGATGAGCATTGTCAGGCCTGTTCCCATTTCTTCTCTTGACATAAGCTCCCAACTTTCATCTTTCAATTAGATTCTGCACCTCTTGTTTCAAAGCGATGCAATCCTCGGTATTATGGCCAATATCATGATGATATTGACAAAAACAAGTATTACGGCTTTCCCTAGGATAGTGAAGCGTTGTCGGCTTCCTAAAGTGTATCTCATATTTTGTTTTGTCATAGATGGTTGCCACATTCTCTTTCAATTCAGCAAACCACTCCGGTTGGACCCAAGGTCCCCGTTTATTTCTAGACTGCTGGCTCTGAGCTGGAGTTGGGTGAGATTGAGTTTGTTTGGCCTTGTTGGGCCCCTGTCCGGCTTCCTTGGCCTTGTATCCGGACTGGTTCTGGTTTGGTGCAGCCGGGACAGACCTCACTTTCTTGTGCACCCACGGGCGGAGCCAGGTGGGGTCCTGTGGGGTCCCAGGAACCCACCTAGCTCCGTAAATACTGTCTTTAGTACCTTACTTCAACTTTATGACTCAGTCTAGTTGGTAAAGGCGCACGTCAGGAACCCACAGATCTTGGTTTCGAGACCCAGCTGTGGATTCTGTTCAATTAGTTTTTTATTATTTATTTTATTATATCATTAAGTTTTTATTATTTATTTATATATATGATATAGATTTGATATATATTATTTATTTAAAAATATGATTCAAAAAGTAATACTGTAATAAATTTCTTAACTAAAAGATAATATTATATATATATATATATATATATAAAATACAGATTTGATATATATTATTTATTTGATCAGCGGGCCGGTTGGTTCCTTTGTCGTCGCCCCTAACTACAAGATACAATTGTTTAAAACAATTGTTCTTTTACTATTAATTAGGAAACTCTAACTACAAGCTTCAAACACTAAAGTATTTATTATGACTTTATGTTATTAATTTTCATAATTCAAGCTTTGCTACATGTCTTATATTACTATTCACTAGTTAGAAAGATTAATATTGATTGATTTATATTTTTTCTTAAGATAGAAAGCTATAGATTTCAATTTCGAAACAAATAGACCTGCATAAATCATAATTTTTTATTTTGCTTTACGGATCAAACCGTAACAACATAGGCTCTCGAGTTCACTAACAATACATGTCATAATCAATACATTTATTAGTTTTTGTATACTGCGGAAAAGCTCAAACTAAAACCTGATCAAACGTAACAACATAGCCTCTCGAGTTCACTAGTAATAGATATCCAAATCAATACATCTAGAGTTCACTAGTAATAGATATCCTAATCAATACATCTATTAGTCTACTTATATATATATATTTTTTATGTTATAATAGTACTTCAAAGTGTTGACAAAAATAATATGGAAGACTCACTTAAACAATTTTTATATAAATGAAATATGAAGATATATTACAACACCATTTTACAACTTCCACTACAAAAGAAATATTTTTTGACAATAACCAGGACACCATAGGGTTTAAATCCTGGCTAAGCCACTGTGTGCACCCTAGTCTTTTTTGTTTCATCTACATTGATTTGCTTCCCCACCCTTGCCTCAAAGAAGCTATTGTTACATGTTCAAAGCAATCAACTAGCCTATTATTTGTGTTCATGAACCGGCTTATATAGTCTTTCAGTGACTCGTTTGGCTCTTGGGCACAATGGATGATAGTATCTCCATTTCCCTTCACCTCCTTACTCCCAACAAAATACCTTCAGAAGGCCACCCAAACTGTGTCAAAGTTTTTGATACAACCTTGTGGTAGGCTATTGTACCATTTCAAAGCACTCCCCGTAAAAGATTGAGAGAAGGCTCTACAAAGAAATTTGTCATCATCATCAAAATTCATCATAATTATTTTAAACTGTTCCAGATGATTGTCCGGATCCTTGCTCCCATCATACTTTTCCATCTTAGTATTGTCAAACCTCTTAGGAAGGTTTTCGGACAGTATCTTGGATGAAAATGGGGATTGTCTCCGATTTCGGCCACAACTAAAGACAGTGTCTTCATTGGGTGTTGCAAAAATACCCGGCTCATCATGGAAAGTGAAGGGATCCATCAGCAGCTGATCCACATGCCTACGGCTATGGTTGTGGCTGTGAGATGACCCTTTTCCCATATGCCTTTTTAACCTTCCATGCCTATCCCTCTTTCTTGAATATTTTTTAACCACCTTTTGCTTCTTCTTGGATCTGCCCTTATCACTGCTAGACGACAAGAACTCTTCAAGCCCATCCTCATTTGAGGAGCTACTAGAGGATTCAGACTCTGAGCTCTCCACCAGTTTAGACCGGTGAGATTTCTTGGAACTGACATGGGTTTTTTTAGTACTTAAGTGAGTCTTTGCTGATGGGTCATTCTCCCTTGGATTGTCAGTATAGTGAATGACTGACACTTTCAACTTTTCTTTCTAACCTAACTTCGCCTTTTTAGCAGCTCTCAACGAATCTATATCAGCTTTCAACCTGTCTCGTTCTTCGATCGTGTACTCATCGTTCTCACCCACCACTTCTACCAAAGGTGGTGGCACTGCTAGCTTGTCCGGATTCATCCAAACTTTTTTTTCTTGCTGGTTTTGAATGCTAGATTCAGGCACCTTCCGCTCCCACTGTGGTCGCCAATTTGGTGTGGATTATTTTGAACTGAGGGTAATTTTGTCCAACGTATTAAAGATTTTTAAAGGTATTAAATGTTTGGGTGTTTTATAGTGAGAGATTTAAGCTTCCTGGCTGTATTAAATGTTCATTACCCTCATTAATGAAAGTGGTTGGGTATTTATACCCTTAATTATGGACCCATGGGCTTTCGGGTCAAGTTGTGGAACTGGGTCGAGTTTAAAGACTCATTAGTTCTTAAGTAGATTAGTACCTAGCTTAGTCAAAAGGTGTTTAGTATTTAATACTTTTGTCCTGTCCGGATAGTTTAGTGGACAGTTATTGTCCAAATTACCCCTATCCGGTTTTCTCAGTGAGTGGTGTTGAATAAATCCGGACTCATCAAGCTCAATTCGCATCCTCCCTTGCGAATTGTCTGCAAATCAAGTTACTGATGATTTCGCATCCTCTCATGTGATTCGTTCTCAAATATCAGGATTTCATGAGAGTTGTGTGCTACTATAGGATACGAATTGTTAACAAAAATTCAAACAAAACGTCACAACTATTCAGATTAAATAGTTAAATAAAACTAACCGTTATTATCGTCCTTTGCTACGGCAGTAAGCAAGATACCCTTATACTTGCCATATAAGTGGATTCCATCGACAAACAACATTGGACGGCATGAATGGAAACCCTGAAGGGACGGACCAAATGCTTCAAATCAACACTTGAAGCGGTTTACAGCTGATAACTCCAACTGGCAGTCTGAAGTAATATCGCGACTCTTCAATCGCTTGAAGTACCTGCTTAGTAAACTAAAATAACTTGAACTATCTCCAGAAACTCCCCTCCTTTCCTTCTCTAAAGCATTCCATGACAAACAGTAAGAGATGTCAAGACCGTAATCTTATTTGACAGCCGATTGTATGGTTTTGGCTGTCAACGAATGGCAGGTCCTGAGAGAATCCTGAATTTCCTCCGCAATCAAATCCGATGTCAAATGCTTATGCCGCTTATGCTTTAGGGAGAAAACGGGACTGCAAGTATGGTGCGGAACATACTTCTTGATCTCCATCAAGCCGGTGCTGGAATCAATAGATGCATAAATCCTCCATCTGCAACTGCTTGTGAACTTATTTTCACAATAAGCGGTGATCTTCGTTGTTGTGTTGTGTAGGTATTATAAAGCAAAACCATGCTCTAAAGCAAACTTGCACAAAGATAACCTAAGACCTGCAGCACCTTCTTCAAAAGCTTGACTCACTCCTGTAATAGCATCAGCCCAACCAGCAGTAGCAAGTTGTTTTTTTCTCTGATCAGAATTAATTAAACCGTTACTATTCTCCCCGCTAACTAGTTGATTAAGAGATGGTTCTCCCAAACTTATGTTACGCTCTTTACGCTTTACACCAGAACCCTTACCACCAGAACTCTTTTCACCTGAACACTTATCACAAGAACCTTTATCAAAGACGTGTTTTTATGAGAAAAATAACCCGTTTTAAACGCTCCAAATCAAGATATAACACCAACCCAACAAAATCCTTCTGGTTATTAAAGAAACAGTTATTGTGATCCCCGCAGGAGTAGATAATTAGGTAGTCACCTGTGACAAGCTCCTCCCACGTGTTCTCCACATAGTCTTGGATACTTTGAAATCTTTCAAACTCCGTAAAAGGCACAATTGCAGTTTGGTGACCATGTTTAAAAATACAAACTCGTGATTTAGACATACCTTATCCTGCACCGAACAAGCTATTAGTTATTAATCCCAAAAAAACAGTGAAAGTTATTAATTACTACACTGAGAAACTCGCATTTTAGCATGCGAATTGTGTGTAAATATAAGCTGCAAACCGTGTATAATTTTAGTCAACAGTTGACCAATTCGCATCCTATCTTGAGAGTTGTTTGCAACCAAGTCGTACACTCACACTAACCAAAAATGTAAAACAATTCACAATTGGACCTGAGATTTGTTCTCAACTATTTAGTTTCCTGAGATTTGTCTGAAAGATGATAAGGTATGATATATATATATAACGATTCGCAGCATATCATGTGATTCGTAAAGCAACTAAAAGTCCTGATATGTGTTTGAAAATGCAATACTTTGGAGTTCCACACAATTCGCAGCATATCATGTGATTCGTAAAGCAACTAGAAGTCCTGATATTTCTTTGAAAATGCAATACTTTGGAGTTCCACGCAATTCGCAGCATATCATGTGATTCATAAAGCAACTAGAAGTCCTGATATTTGTTTGAAAATGCAATACTTTGGAGCTCCACACAATTCACAACATATACTGATAGTTGTTTGAAACACTTTTGGATTGTTTCATTCAATTCGCATGAAACCATGTGAATTGGTAACACAATTAACATCTTCCTCATTGGACACATCACACAATTCGCATGAAACCATGCGAATTGGTAACACAATTAGCATCTTCCTTATTGGATACATCACACAATTCGTATCTTTAACATTAGAAAATCATTAAAAAAAATCGCATCTTATGTCGGGAATGCCTGGAGAACTAAAAATCATAGTCTACACACGTTTCACGTTCGAAATCAAAATCTAATACACTAAAAATGAGTATATAACTTCATAAACAAGGATTAGCGACAAATATTAACAAAATAAGTACAGATCATTGAAACAAAAACAAAAAAACAGAGAAAAGCTCGAAATCAGGCTATGACGTCTAAAACAGTAGAATAACACCTATTCTAACTAGGGCTGTCAATTTTGGGTTTCGGGTCGTGGTCTAACAGGTTTGACCGACCCGAAATTTTAAAACCGGTGACACGAACCCGACACGAACCCGAAATTCGTGTAAGGTTCAAAGACACGAACCCGACCTGTTAAAAACCTGTTGGACCCGAACCCGACCTGTTGGACCCAAAACCTGTTGGACCCGAACCCGACCTGTTAGACCCGAACCCGACCTGTTGGACCCGAAACCTGTTGGACCCGAACCCGATCTGTTAGACCCGAACCCGACCTGTTGGACCCAAAACCTGTTGGACCCGAACCCAACCTGTTAGACCCGAACCCGACCAGTTGGACCCGAAACCTGTTGGACCCGAACCCGACCAGTTGGACCTGAAACCTGTTGGACCCGAACCCGAAACACGAAAACAAACCCAAAACACAAACCCGATATAAATGTATAACACGAACACGACCTGTTAGACACGAAAATATGAAAACTGAAAAACGAACATAAATAACATGAAATTTAGAGAGTATTAACTTCACATCTTACAAAATATTAAAAACATTACATTACATAAAAATGGCCTTGAACAACAAATGTTTAAATAAAAAAAACACAAACTTTTGGAAGTGGACCAATTTGAAGATCCTACAAAAATAAAGTAAAATAAAAGTTAGAACGCAAATATATATTATAATCGATAACATATTTATACAATTATATCATTAATTACCTTAAACGAAATCAACTAATTGAAGCATCGCCCATGTTAAGATCCAAATCCAAACTCAAACAATCCTCTGTGAGTTTTTTCATCTTATCTTCTTGCAAAGCTAGAAGATATTATCAAACAATAGATATTGGAATCATATAAAATAGATATAAACTATTAAATATTTAAATTTTAGAATTTAGAAAACTTACATTTTTCTCCAAATAACCAATCCCTCGTACAAATTAATGCCTCAGCCGTATCCGGTTTAAGCGAACTACGAAATTGGTCAAGATCTCGACCCCCAACACTGAATGTCGACTCTGATGCAACCATAGATATAGGAATGGACAACACATTACGAGTCATGGTAGCGAGTTCCGGATATTTATATTGGTTTATTTTCCAATATGCTAAGATGTCAAAAAATTTATCCCCCTTCACCTTTGCTGCATCTAAATATAGTTCGAGTTGTGTAGTTTTTGATAAACCACTACATGCATCACTTTTGAAATCATCAAACTCCTGCACAAACAAAATCATATATAGATTTAAACAAATGAAATTAATATTATATAATAGATTAAAAATATACCTTCATGAAGTCATCTGCTAGTCCACCCATCGATGGTAATCGAGTACTTCCCATATTATCTGAAGAGGAAGCCTCTTCAATTGAAGTCTTGCTACCGTACTCATCAAAAAGAGAATATAACTTGCTTTTAACCTTGTCAAACTCATGTTCATAACCATCATCACCATATATTTTACGGTAAGAAAACTCCACAAACTGAAGTTTGTAACAAGGATCTAATATGATGGCAATAGCCATAATTAGACTAAAATCAGACCAATATTTCCTAAATTTTTCCCACATTTGATGAGCCATCTTTCTTATGTACTCGTCTTCACTTCTTAACTCTTCTTTCAAAGTCAAATGTGCCATGGCAACCAAAGGAAAATACAAATTCGATGTAGGATACTCCCTTCCGGAAAAAGCACAAGTAATATTATAGAACACCTTCAAAAATTTGCCAATCTTCTCTATCCTATCCCACTCCTCACGGGTTGGAAAAGAAGTAAAATTTGAATCACTCAAATCTAGGTGAGAAAATGCACGACGATAAAACATAGCACTCTCAAGCATAAGAAAAGTTGAGTTCCATCTTGTAGGTACATCTTGCCTTAAACCCTTAGTAGAATCTAAAGGCATATGTTTAACACATTCTAAAAACTTATGCTTCCTTGCTTGTGATCCCCTAACATACTTCACACATTCACGAACTTTGTCAACGGCTATATCGATTTGTTTCAATCCATCTTGAACTACTAAATTCAATACATGTGCACAACAATTAACATGAAAGAATTCTCCAGAACAAACAAGTGCATCTTTCAAATTCAGTTGAGTTATCAACTTATCAACTGAAACTGTGTTAGAACTTGCATTATCTAACGTAAGAGCAAACAACTTATCTTCAATGTTCCAATCATCAAGCATAGTATGCAGTTTCTCATATAAACACACACCATTGTGAGGAGGTGGCATATAACTAAAATTTAGAACACATTTTTGTAAAACCCATTCTTTATCAATAAAATATGCGGTGAGACAAATATAACCATCAGTAGTGATAGAGGTCCATAGGTCAGATGTCAAACTAATTCGGCCCGGAGTTAACTCTAACATTTTTTTAACTTTAGTTTTTTCTCTATCATAAATATTCATCACATCACTCTTGCAAGTATTTCTACCAAATAATTGAACATCATTTCTTAAATACCGAAATACTTGTCGAAACCCTTTATACTCAACAAATTGAAAAGGCATCTCATGAAGAATAATTACTGCGACAAGTAACTCTCTAAACTTTTCTGGATCATAAGGACGACTAGCAAGAGACATGCAATCACTTGATTGTGAAATAAGCATATGTCCTACATCACGACTGGTAAGAATTAAAGCTGAAATGATCAAATCAAGAACACAAATCTACTTAGAGAATTTTAGGAAGTGAAAAGTGCTTCTGATTATTTCATGGGCTCAACTAACTTCTTCAGCCTCTTTAAATAGACTGAGTGAGTTAGTTAGAGAAATGGTTACATAATGGTATATTTGCAGTTTAGCCCTTTACATTTCTCTTAAAGCCTAATTTAACCTTATATTTACAAAACTTATCACTTTAGTCCCTATCAATTGCACTTAGGTCCCTGAGGAATATCTTTCCTTATCAGTACCCCCCCTAGTTCTTATACAGACATTTATAAGAACTATTAGCTCCTCGAACTCTACCTTGAGTCAGTACAACTTTCTTCACTTTATCTCTTTATTATAATTGAACCCAATGATTTGTGACTTCTCCTCGAATTTGTGAACAAGTGCAAACAGATTTCCCATCGCTTCGAACTTACCAACTTGAAGTACAACTTCGCCTCAACTTCGAACATTATTACTAGGAACGCAATTTTGCTTACACTTCGAAATCTCTGATCCCTACTTGATAGATTGATTAGACCTTTAATAGTAGACCCATGACTTTACACACTTTCTTTTCGTTTCATATTCCACCCAATGAGAGCAACTCACTGGTTTTGCCTCTCCATATTCTCAACGTCACTCGTTTATCCTATAAATACCCAACCCTTCATTCACTAATAACTTTTTAGAGAGATCACTTCTTGAACCATCTTCAATCTGTTCTTCATCTTCAACCTGTTCTTCATCTTCAACCTGTTCTTCAAGCCACCTTCAATCTGTTCTTCATAAATCTTGAGATTACTTCATCTTTTTCGTCCATCAAAGCAACTTCTCAGATCGATACCCATTGTATGAGAAGATATCCCAAATACAAAAGATCTAAACCCAGAAAACCAGTAAAATCAAAGAAACCTTCTTTCCCTGGTTCTAGCAATCAAGTATTCGGGGCCTACGATTATCTTTGCATTTCTCGAAGAGCCAAAGAATACAAAGCTGCTGGGTTGATCTACAACGGTCCTCACTCTTCCTGTACCACTTTTAAAAACGGTAATTTCGCCCATAACCTTGCCACTTCGTCTTCACCCTTAGCTTTAAACCCAGAGACTAACCCAACAACCTTTCCTCCTCGAAATCCAGCTAATTCTTCATTACTAAGACCTCATCGGAAATCTAAAGTCGTTACTTTAGACAAGCCACCAACTGATAATAAATCACAACCCAAATCACCTGTCCTTCAAATCGAAGCGATAAAAAACCTTCAATCCAACACACTCCTTCCTCAATTCGAAGCTATCAAAGTCAAACGTGCCAAAAAATCACCTTTCCTAGCAATGGGTGAAGAAGCAGAAAACTCTTCTCCTCCCCCACACTCTTCTCCTCCCCCACAAGAAGTGGATGACATTACACCAGAGTGTAGTCAGCCAATTCCTGTGACTCAACAGGAGACTCAAATCCGAAGTCGCTCCAATGAAGATCACAAAAAAGACGATTCTGAAGCTACTGAATCTGATGCCGAAGAGGAATCTGAGGCTGATGGTGTAGCTCCTCCAAAAACGATTCGAGGGAAAAAAGCTCTCATTACACTTCCCAAGAGCGTTGCCGCCTTGGTTCAAGAAAATCTTAAACCTCTTTCTGCTTGGTATATTCTTGCCTTAAAGAATGTACCCTACAGCTACTACCTCGAATCAGAGAAAGAGCAGCTCAGAAAGCTATGGGGACTGACCGATAACATGATTCTTCGACTTCCAGTAGAAGGAGAGACTCCTCTAAACTGTTAGAAAGATGAGCTAGTAGTGTACCCTGAGCTCTTCAACTGGGGACTTTGGTTTCCCCTTGATCCGATGATAGTGAGGTTCTTCGAAATCCACAGATTGTGCCCAACACAAGTCACTCCCAACTTGCTCTTTACTTTATTCTCAGCAATCATGGTATCGAGGCTTGGAGGCATTCCCCTCGAAATCGAGGACTTCATCTCGGTAACCAAAGTTTCAAATGGCCCAGTTCTGCCGTTTTATTATCTAACTCTTGAAGATGATTTAAAAATTGTCGATGACCTCCTCGAAGCTGATAAATTCTGGAAGCAAAGATTTGTCTTCCTATCAGGGGCCTGGGAAAACGGCAAAGAAATTTCCGATGCCAATCCTTCCAAACTCACCCTTACTTGGAGAGATAGCAGTAAGTAATACCTTCCTCTATTTATCTAATTGTTTTAAATCAATTTATTTAACCAACTATTTGTCTCTCCTTAGAAATTCTGAGGCGGTTCAAGAGTCGTCGAAAAGAAGCCAAGCTCATCTTCCAACAAATGGCTGAGTGGGCAGAAAAGTCTTGGGGAAATGGCTTTCATTCAGCATTTGAGCCTATTAACTTCGTCAACGGCCATCTCTGGCGCATATCGTTAGGGGCTGACTTCCCTCAAGATCCGATGGTGCCCCCAGATCCCATCCTAGCAGTTCAGAGGATACTTGCTCCATATGGGAAATGCTATCTTCCGACCCGGAATCGAAGTGACAGCCACTTACCTTTAAAAAAGAAAGGGAAGCAAACCCTCAAAAAACCCAAAGCAGTCAAGGCTAAATCTTCCAACACCTCAAAGACTATAAGAAAGCGAAAAGCATCTGCTCCTCAGCTTCCCCCCATTTCCGAAGAAGATGAACCTGTTCTAAAAAAGAAAAAGGACAATTCTCTAAAGAAGAAAAAGGGCAAGTCTAGTACGCCTAAGAAAAAGAACGAGGCCGATATGCTAGATGAAGTACTAGCTTCCGAGGTGTATGGGAAAACGTTTATCGAAGAGAACCCTGATGGAGGATTGACACTAGGGGATAGTCAAGTAGATGATTACCTCAACCTCGACAACCTCAATTCAAGCGGGGATTTTGTATTTGCTGGCAGTGATTCTCAACCTCCGAATTTTCCTCCATCGACTTCTACTGGGGCTGCTATTCCTATGGCTTCGACATCTAACACCATTGTTCCTGTTTGTCAGCAACCAACAAACTTTCCCAATTCAAAGAAATCCGATGAGGTAACTTCAATTCTCCAACCTTTTCCAAATTTAAGTGCTGCAGTCAAAAAGTTATATGAAGAAGTGAACAACTCTCAAACTCAATTGGAGCGCCTTGCCCAAGAGTTAGTTAAGAGTAGAAAAGAAATAGAGTCTGAGAAGACTTCGAAAAATGAAGAACTCCAGAAATTCGAAGCTGAGAAAGAAAAGCTTCTCAAAGAACACAAAGAAGAAGTCGAAGCTCTTAAGACTACTCATCTGCTGGCTCTTGAAAGTCTAAAGTCTGAACATTCTACTGCTATTTCCGATGCTGAGAAACTTATTAAAGAAACTAAAGAGAAACTAGAAAATAGCCAAACTGAGATTACCACACTTCGAACAGGATTCGAAGAAGAAAAGAAAGCTGCCGTCAAAAAGGCTGAAACCAAAGTTGGCTCTTTAATGCTCGAAGGTATCAAGAAAACTCAAATTGATACATCTATTCAGCTTCTTCGAGAAGTTCATGCTGCTTGTCCAAGACTAGACTTATCAAACCTTTGGAAACAGGTTCCAGAAGAACAACGCCCAAAGGAAGCGTTCGAAGCACCACCAAGCTCCTCCTCCGAAGAAGAAAATAATTCAGAAGAGGAGTCATCAGAAGAAGAAGAAGATGATGCTTAATAGGCTAGGCAGTTTGTTTTTTTGTGTATGTGGTTAAGTACTTCCCCCCTTTTTTGTAAACTTCGTATTTTATCCAACGAACAAACCACTTCTTTTTTTATATCTTAAATTTCTGGTATACTTGTTTGAACTGGTTATTTCTAAAATTAGATGCACTCATAAGATGTGGCACCTTGAAAAATAGATGCACTCATAAGACGTGGCACCTCAAAAAATAGATGCACTCATATCGAAACATAGATGCACTCATAAGACGTGGCACCTCGAAACATAGATGCACTCATAAGACGTGGCACCTCGAAAATTTGGTTGTTTCTTCAAAGCTATTGCTTCGGAAAATTATTCTTGGTCAACATTCAAAGATGATCAGTCTTTGCCAAGTTACCAAAATAATAAATCACACATTATAGTAAACAACCAATGGCCAAAAGAAATTTTATTAAAAAAAAATCCAATATTAACCAGACACCTCGTTAAAACCTTTCTGGGCCAACAGATAAGGAAAGAGTATGTCTGTTTTACAAAAATTCGAAGTTCAGTTTTACTCACAGTACAATTTCAAGTGCTCTATATTCCAAGGGTGTTTGAGCATCCTCCCTTCTCGATCTGACAACCTGTAAGAACCTGGCTTGACCCTCATTTTAACTTCGTAAGGACCTTCCCAATTCGGGGCCAATTTTCCGAGGTGTTTGTCCTTAGTGTGAAGAAATACTTTTCGTAACACTCGATCGCCAATTTTGAATTCTCTCCTCTTAACTTTAGCATCGTACCTGCTTCTCATTAATGTTTGATAATGGATCACATTAAAATGTGCTTTGACCCTTTTTTCTTCCAACAAATCAAGCTCCACCCTTCTAGCTTCATCATTATCCGCATCGGAATATTGTAGTAGTCTATAAGAAGGAAATGTAGATTCAGCAGGGTACACAGCATCCATTCCATATACCAAAGAAAAAGGAGTCTCTTTTGTAGCCTCTCTAGGAGTTGTTCTATATGCCCATAACACCTCTTGAAGATAATTTGGCCATTTCCCTGCTGCTCCTGCCAAATTTTTCTTCAAGCCATCCAAAATAGATCTATTTGTAACTTCCACCTGTCCATTTGCCTGGGGGTGGAAAGGAGTGGAAAAGCATTGCTGTATCCCTTTCGAAGAACAAAAAGAGTCCATTTCCTTGTTATTAAATTGAGGACCATTGTCCGTTGTTATTTTTCGAGGTACTCCAAAACGGTAACAAATGTTACTTTGAATAAACTTGATTACATCCTTAGCTTTTGTCCCAGCTAAGGGTTCTGCCTCTGCCCACTTCGAAAAATAATCAACCGCAACAATAATCATCTGTCTTCCACCAGAAGCCATAGGTAATGGTCCCACTAAATCAATCCCCCACCTATCGAAAGGAACCGCCTCTGAAATTGTCATTAGGGGTACTGCTGGTTTGTGTATTAAATTTGCATACCTTTGGCAAGTATCACAGCTTCGAACTAACGACTTGGCGTCTTGCAGAATAGTAGGCCAATAATACCCTGCCAACAATACCCTACGCGTTAAAGCTTTGAACCCACAATGAGCTGATCCATCCCCATCATGTAGTTCGGATAGGATGTTCTGAGACTCTTGCTTGCTTAAACACCGTAGCAAAGGTTTCGACGCAGACCTTTTGTACAATACCCCATCCAATACCACATAGCCAAGGGCTTTATACTTTATTTTCTTGAGCAAGTTTTTATCAAGAGGTAATATTCCCTTTGAAATAAAGTTTAACAAGTCAAACCTCCAATCTCCTCGAGCGCACATCGGTCCATTCACTACCTCATTAACAATTTCACACTGCTCAGAATTCGGTATGATCGAAGGCGATGGTTGTGTTATGATCCATGGATATTCTTCAGAGTAAGCGATTGTTGCCAAAGAATCAGCCATTGTGTTGCTACCTCTTCGAATATGCTCCACTTCGACATTTTCAAATTGTGCCATCATTCCTCGAAGCTCTTGTAAATACAAAACCAAACGTTCCTTTTTAGCTTCCGATACTCCTTTAACATGGTTAACTACCAACTGCGAATCTGTTTCCAAGCGCACATATATTGCTCCACAAATCTTTGCTAACCGTAATCCTGCTAGCACAGCTTCATATTCAGCTTCATTATTCGAAGCATGGAAGCCAAATTTTATAGCTTGAAACATAAATTCCCCTGTTGGTGCCACCAGTTCAACTCCTGCACTTGATCATTTATTACTGGATCCTCCATCAGTCCGTACCGTCCACGTCGGATTCTCGTTCATCTTTTCACCATCTTTCTCTTCGGATCTGCTAGAGTGAAACTCCACCAAAAAATCTGCTAAGGCTTGAGCTTTGATAGCTGTTCGAGGAGAGAATAACACATCGAAATCTCCTAATTCCACAGACCACTTGGTCATCCTTCCTGAGATGTCTGGCTTTTGCAAAACGTTTTTTAATGGATATGAAGTTCGAACCACAATCGTATGTGCCTGGAAGTAAGGGCGCATTTTTCTTGCTGCCACTACTATACACAGTGCCAATTTTTCGAGCTTCAAATAGCGCTTCTCAGCATCAACCAAACTTTTGCTGACATAGTAGACAGGCTTCGAAATTCTCGTATCCTCACTGACCAGAACTGCACTTACTGCATAATCCGACACTGCTATGTACAAAAACAACTGCTCACCTTTTCGAGGCTTTGATAATATTTCAGGAGAGGACAAAAGATTTTTGATCTTTATAAAGGCTTCTTCACAATCCGAAGTCCACTCAAAATTATTAGGTCTTCGTAGCACCTGGAAAAAAGGCAAGCACTTATCTGAAAAACGAGAAATGAATCTGTTCAAAGCTGCTAACCTACCCGTTAACATTTGCACTTCTTTAATATTCCGAGGTGAGGACATTGATATCAGGGCCTTCAATTGTTCTGGATCCACCTCGATTCCTCTTTCACTAATCATGTATCCCAAAAATTTGCCAGATCGAACTCCAAATGTACATTTTTCTGGGTTCAACTTCAATTGTATTGCTCTAAGATTCAAAAACGTCTCTTCTAAATCATCAATGTGTTCATCATCACTTTTGCTTTTAACAAGCATGTCATCAATGTACACTTCGATATTTCTCCCAATCTGTGAAGAAAACGCCTTATTCATCAGCCTCTGATATGTTAACCCAGCATTTTTTAATCCGAACGGCATTACTTTATAGCAGTGCAAACCCCTGTCAGTAATAAAAGTCGTGCTTTCTTCATCATCTGGATTCATTCGAATCTGATTATACCCCGAAAATGCATCCATGAAAGTCAAGATTTTATTTCCCGAAGTAGAATCCACTAGCTGATCGATTCGAGGCACCGGAAAAGGATCTTTTGGACAGGCTCTATTCAAATCTGTGAAGTCCACACACATTCGCCATTTTCCATTCTTCTTTTTTACTACCACCGGATTAGTCGTCCACCTCGGATAATTGGCTTCCCTGATATGACCCATCTTGTACAGTCGATCCACCTCGGCAACTATTGCCTCGGATTTCTCCAATGAAAAAACCCTTCTTTTTTGAATTATCGGTTTGACCTTCGGATCAACCGCCAAACTATGACATATTATGTCACTTGGGACCCCCACCACGTCTTCAGACCTCCACGCAAAAACATCCAAATTTTCAGATAAAAAAGTCAACAACTTTTCTCGCATCGATAAAGATAACAAGGTGCCAATTCGAAGCACCCTGCCATTATTGAAAGTATATTCCTCTATTTCTTCATTGACTACCACAGAACTCGGGGTTGACCTCGGATCATCAATTCCCTCATCTGTTCCATCAGAAGACAACCCCCCAAATTGCTAATTCTCCATCAGATCATCAGAACTTTTGCCCCGTAGTCTAAATGCTGCAGCATAACATTCTCTTGCCACCTTTTGATCACTTCGAACTACGCCGACTCGGTCCTCAATCACATACTTCAAACACTGATGAACTGTAGAAACTACAGCATACATTTTCGCCAACCACGACCTCCCTAAAATAGCATTGTAACTTGATGGACAATCCACCACTACAAAAAGTACTTGTACTTTCTTCTTGAAAGGCCCCTTTCCCAAAGAAACTTCACCCTCGAACTCTCCTATCACATTTGCTGTTGCACCAGTAAACCCTATGATAGTCCTTTCTGATCTTTCTATTCGAGGCGGAGAAGTTAATCTCTCATATGTTGACTTAAAAAGCACATTAGCAGAGCTCCCTGTATCAATCAGCACTCGTCGAATCTCCACCCCGCATACTTCTGCTCCTATGACCACTGCATCTTCATGTGACCCAGTAATCCCCCTTAAATCATCCCCATCGAAAATTATAAAGGGCACATCCTTTCTGTTGCTTAAGTGTGCCGATGCGCCTCCCTCAATCTGTCGTGTTAAGTTCACTATATGCCTCTTCCTCGAATTTCCCCCAAATATTGTAAGTGATTCGAAGAAGGCACACGAATCTCGAACACGTCCCTGACGCATCGGCTCATCTATTGACATTAACAAAAGTCGACTGGGTTCTGGTTCGACATATTCCGATGCCACATCGAAACCATTGCCTTCACCTGCAACATCTAAAATCATTAGTGCAGTTTCCTGCTTAGAATTAGGATTACCAACTTTCGGAGCTACAGCCTTGGCATTCTTCCAGACATATTCCAGCAACTTTCCATTTTCGATCAAAATTTGCATTTCCTTCTTTAGAGCAATGCAATCATTTGTATCATGGCCGACATCGTCATGATACCTGCAGAACTTATTATTACGCTCCTCTCTTGGCCTGTTAATCGCTGGTGGCTTTCTAAAATTTATTGTTCCCTTTGTTTTTTCATATATCGAAGCCACGCTTTCAGTTAGATCCGCATAATAATCTGGCCTCACCCACACATTCGATCTGGATCTAAACTGTTGCTGATTATTAGAGTTGTGTTGATTGTATCCCCCTTGATACGAATTCGAAGCTCCTCGATTAGAGACATTTTGATTGTTCTTCGGACGCGAGGAATTGTTGTTCGATGTGTTAGATTGTCCACTCCCCTTCTGAATAGTACTAGCACCTCCTCGAACCCGCGTCGATTCTTCGACCTTAATCTGATCCTCAACCTGAGCCATAAGAGCTCCAAATGTTAACGCCCTGCGCCTCGTAGTCTCATCGGTTAAATCCCCAGGCAACAGCCCTTGCCTAAACGCCGCCATAGCCACACTTTCTTCACAATCATCCAATTCAGCCTTTGTTGACACAAACCTCTTGGTGTAATCCTTTAACTTCTCTCCCACAGCCTGCTTGCATTGTATTATTGTGTCTCCATTGGCTCTCATTTCCTTGCTTCCCACAAACTGTCTTCGGAAAGCGGTATAGAAGCCTCTAAAATTTGCAATTGACTCCTTAGGAATCTTGTTGAACCATTTCAGCGCAGTTCCTTTAAACGTTTGAGAGAATGCTCTACATACCAATTTATCGTCGTCTTCGAAATTAGTCATGTAGTTTTTAAATTGTTCTATGTGGTCATCAGGATCTTGAGTCCCATCAAATTTATCAACTTTAGAAATATCAAACCGCCTCGGAAGCGGCACAGATCTGATCTCCCTGATCAATGGTGAGTCCCTCCAGTCAACTCCCTGAACATACTGGTCCTCATTTCTCATCCCCACAGTAGCATATAAGCTAGACTCACCTTCATATTTTCGAGGCGAATATCTCCGAGGCGAATATTTCCGAGGTGAATATACTCGCCTCTCTTTCTTTTTCCTTCCTTCCTTATACACCCTAGTTGGCCGGAGCTCACGCTCTACTCCTCTTGAATGGCCTCGAGAACGTTCGTACTTCGGTGTTTCATCAGACTCAGAATCTTCGAAATCCTCTTCATCACTAGAATTCACAAACAGTCGCTTTTGTAATTTTTCTTTCCTCTTTATCCCACTATACTCTTTCTTTTGCTCAAAACGTGTTTTACGCTGTTCATATCGATCGTCGTCATCGTCCATCGACTGATCCGACTGATCATTCTGATCGCCCTTGCTATTTTAGACCTAAGCCTAGCGCCATCATTATTTCCCTTCTTTTTCATCAATTCGTCAAGCTCTGCCACCTTCCTTATCATCTCATTCATTTTTCCTTCAAAATCAAATTGGATTGATTGAGTTGGAATCGATTTACCTGCCTCTTGCAGATCGGATTTCAATGTTTCCATAGCCTTGCGAACAGATGGATTGTCTCCTTCCTCTGGATTCATCTTCAATCAGCAAAAAATCAAACAAAATATGAAAATTCGAACGAAAAACTTTGCAAAACGAAAACTCGAACGTCGATTTCTGATCTATTGATCAAGGTATCCTCTCCCCCTCTTTCTAGCGCCAATTTGGTAAGAATTAAAGCTGAAATGATCAAATCAAGAACACAAATCTACTTAGAGAATTTTAGGAAGTGAAAAGTGCTTCTGATTATTTCATGGGCTCAACTAACTTCTTCAGCCTCTTTAAATAGACTGAGTGAGTTAGTTAGAGAAATGGTTACATAATGGTATATTTGCAGTTTAGCCCTTTACATTTCTCTTAAAGCCTAATTTAACCTTATATTTACAAAACTTATCACTTTAGTCCCTATCAATTGCACTTAGGTCCCTGAGGAATATCTTTCCTTATCAACGACTACTAACCTTTTCACATTTTTGTATATGACGACGTAAATTACCCGTACCATAAGTACTCTTACACAATAAAATAACACCACATTTTTTGCAAACACATCTTTCTTGTATATCTTCAGAAAGGGGGATCATACTAAAATATAACCAAACATCGGATTTTAATTTTCTAACCTTTTGGTTTTCGTTTTTCTCCATACTCGTACAAGATTTTCTCACTTTATTGTTGCCGACATGATTCGTTCCAAAATCCTCGACCTCAATTACGTCATCTATGTGGTCTGTACTTATATTTTCGTAGATGAATCCATCTCACCTAAACATAAATATATAAAAAATACATGAGATAAATTAAATAAATTTTAAAAAAATATCAAGTCTATATTTAAGTTTTCGTAAGAAAAAAAAAGTTAGTTAATCATTTTATTAATGATAAAACTCGGGTCAGGGCTGCTCGAGTTTCCGCCCATGTAAACAAGTGGATACTGTTTTGTCAATGATAAAACTCTCTGTCCTCTATAAAGTGAAACTCCATTTAAACTTCTTCCATTTCCTTTCTTAACATTTGTAGGAAAGTCCCTATCCATTGTACTAGCACCGACAGTAGTAATCCACAGTGAAACATTCGTCAAGCTAACCGGATCAGGTCCTCCATTCCCAGCTGAGCACGAAACTAAAACACCCATCTCTATAGCTCCGAAAGCTACTATTGACAAACTATCGTGATAGCACGAGGACACGCCACCACCCAACGAAATATCGGTTCAACTTTATTGTTGCTCACTCTTCTGCATAAACAGGTAGGAGCAAACTGGTCGAGTCAGATTATTGTAGCTCAAAAGATTTAAGTTTTAGAAAGAGGAGGATTTGATATTCAATATTTTAGATCTAAGAAAATACACTTGAGTAAAGCAACCCTAAAGTGGTTAAGTAAGACACCCAGCAAACAACAAATATGTTTCAGAGATTGCATGCAATATCAGGCCATTATGGATCCTATGTTCAAGATAAATAACACACACAAGTCAAAACCAGTGTCTATCATAAGATATAAGGGGTGGATTTGACAGAGGGTTTAGCAAATAGTTAAATATGCAGCAAAAACAAAAATTCAGAACACACATCTCCACAGCTAGCACTCATACATATCAGGATATCGACAATAGTGCTTGGACGATCCTAGAGATCCTTGATACTTGTTTACTAGTGAGGGGAAAACATCAATTTTATCCTGAAAGCCAATTCAATAACTGATCTATATATATCAAGCCACGATACGAACCTTACAAGTCTTCAACACTGATTGCATATAAACAATGAAAACCTAGATGTAATTAGATCGATTCAAAAAAAAACTAACCTTGATGTTTATATTCGAAACTCCATATTCCAAATTGGATATATAGAGTTTAGTCCATGAAAAAGCAACGAAAACTGCATCGAATAAGCCGCGAGCACCGCTACCGGCATCGATTCAAACTGTGACTTCACTAATTCTGGGGGTTCTGGCGAGCTTGCATCGTATCGAGAAACCAGAGAGTCCGATCGAAGATGAATATACATCTGAGATGTGGAGCATACGATGACATATATGAACCGGAAGTGTTGATGATTTCATTTATGGTATGGTGAGGGATTGAGTATCTCATTGTCGAAATTAAAGTCGATTAACGAGTTAAGATCGAGTAAATAAAAAATATTCGCTAATATTCACAACCCAGCCAGCAGAAGTCTCACAACCCGAAAAGCTCGAACCATAGGCATTCTCGAATCTCGATACACGAACCCTCAAACGCAGCAATATCAGAACCGGGTAACAAATGATACCCATGGTGGATCCCCAAAGAGAGGGAAGAGAAAGAAGAACAAAACCACTAAAAATTAATGAGATAAATATGATAAAACTACAAATAACGACTGAGTACCTCTCAGATCTGGACGATTGAGTCTTGCTGGAGATAAAAATTTGAACAATTCTTCCCAAAAAAAAGTGACAAAGAAGAAGGTGAGTCTCTAGATGAAAAAGGGGCTGAGAGTCTGGGAGTGGGAAATGGGGTTAGAACTTGAAAGTTAGGGTTAGGGTTAGATTTATTAATTTAGTTATTTAAGTATATTATTTATTTTATATCTTTTAAAAAATAAAATTATTTTATTAATAAATTTTTATAAGTTTCGTGTTTTACAGGTCTTTTCGGGTTTACAGGTCTTTTCGGGTTTTACAGGTCAGTTTCGGGTGACACGAACCCAACCCGAACCCGACCCATTTTTTTTCGAGTCGGGTTCGTGTCGTGTTTTAATTTCATCGAGTCTGAAATATCGGGTCTCTAACCCTAAAATTTCGGGTCGGGTTCGTGTTGGGTTTACAGGTCGTGTCCAAAATTGACAGCTCTAATTCTAACTCAGAAATCCAAACAAATAACTTCGAAATCGGTAGTTAATTACGATTACCTAAAAGTAACATGATTACTAAAAAACAACAGATTCCAACAATGACGATCAGTTTCTGTACGTAGAAAATACTCCCTCTCTCCCAATTTGTTTGTCATTTAAAGTGTTGGCACGTTATTTAATAAATGTAATTATTACCTTTTGAAATTATAAAAAGTTGTTTTATTTTCCATAAATAACCTTTCTTTTTAATAAGCACTATGTACAAAACTTAAATGAATAATTAAATAATGAAGGACTAAATAGTAAATCATCAATTAATGCAAGCTTGAAATCCGTGAACGACAAATTAATTGTGATAATTTACTTTCTCTAGAACGACAAATAAATTGGGACGGAGGGAGTAGTAGTTAGATAGGTTTTACACCACAACTTACAGAAATAAACAGACCTTTGAACACTCCGATCACCGGAATTGTGCTTCTAGTCGTGCTTCATGGTGGTTTGTAGGATTAGGTGGTTAGAGCGGCTAACAAATTTAAATCTTCAAAAGCTAGAAAATAGAAAGTTATATAGTGGATTAAGGTAGTTAGGATATTAAAATAATGTTAGGTATTAAGTGACAATTAGGTAGTTGAGTTAGGTATTAAGTGATAATTGATCAAACCTAACCTTGGATACTTAGATGATAATTGAATAGTTTAGTGGGTATTATAGGTGCGATTTCTTTATTATAAATACATGTTTTAAATTTTTTTTAAGATCTTAAATAGAGAATATTTTGAAATTATGAGAAAAAAAGTAATGGTACACTTACTGCTATATCCTATGTAGGGCTGTCAACGGTTCTCCGGAACCGAGAACCGGACCGGGACCGAACCGATAAGGACCGGACTGAGAACCGGACCGAACCTTAACGGTCCGGTTCGCGGTTCCATTCTAAAAACCGAAAATCGATAAGGAACCGAAACAAAAAACCGGTTAGGAACCGAACCGATAGAACCGATAAACCGATAGAACCGATAAGGAATCGAACCGATAAAACCGATAGGACCGAAGGAACCGATACGGAATCGAACCGAAGGAACCGATAAACCGGTAGAACCGATAAGAAATCGGACCAATAAAACCGTTAAACCCGATTATTTATTATTATTATATATAATTACCAATTTTATAAGAAAATGAAAGATAATTTTAGTTTTTATATCATTTATTTTAATAAAAAATAAATAAAAATCAATTTTTAATTGATTTTATTTTTTTTAAGCGGACCGAACCGGACCGAAACCGGACCGAAACGGGATCGGACCGAACTCGGACCAAACCGAAACCGAACCGAACCGGACCGAATCGGACCGGACCGAACCGAACCGGACCGAAAGCTTAGCGGTTCGGTCCGGTTCCAAAAATTAGAACCGAAAGCTTAATGGTCCGGTCCGAACCGAACCGATAAGCTTAGCGGTCCGGTCCGATTTCTTCAAAACCCGGACCGAACCGGACCAGTAACAGCCCTAATCTTATGTAATAGGATGGACCCGTTAAATATATATCCTCCCGCTTGAAAAGAAAGTGTTAAAAATAGAAAGTTACATATCTATTTAACGGTATATGTTCAGTCAACGGTGTATATTAGATTGGTGTATATAATCTAATATAACTTCATAAATGGTCTATATAATTTGAGTATAAATTAGTCAAATAATACTAACCTTATTTATTTAAGTCTAGCTTTGTACTTTCATAAATATACTTTTATAATAGTATTTGAATTTTTTAGGGTCATGATTAAGTTCGAGTTTAATAAGTTTAGGTTTATGTGTATATTTTGTTAAGATTAGAGTCTAAGTCAATTTATCATTATTATTGGTTAATACAATTGTTGTGATTTTCAAATTAAAAATTACTTCATCAATCTATACTCTAGTGATTTAACTTGGTACTGGTCTATTATAAAAAAAAAAATTACTCCTACGACATTAGACTCGAAATAGAAAGAAATATCAAGATCAATATCGAATCAGATAATCTACCTCCTGCATAGTCTGAACAATGCTAACCTTGCATAGTCTGAACAATGCTAACCTTCTAGAGAGAGTTCACTGGGGCAGAAATTGTAGCATTGCTACTGTCCTTGGCAGTCTTAATCACCTATTAGAATCCTTTATCTCTCAAACGAAAAAAATCCTAAAGCCAATAGATTCAATAATGATGGTGGACAAAATAGGAAATTTAACTAGGGAGTTGGCTATCACATTCTGATTTAGTTACCTGTTATTCAGGACCTGTAAACTATTATTTTTTAATAATTGCAGGTTATAGAAAATGGCAAATGGATTCTAAATAAATCTGTATTATTGACACATTTTTCAAAAATTGCAGGTTATCAACTCTTCAATCTTTATTTGGTAGCAAAACTTATTGTTTCATGGTACAAAGCTGGTAACTATTACAGCAATTTGCTCTACTTCTGAAATCGGTGATTTACTATCCTCCACTCGAGGATTTTATACTTTCAAAACATCATGATATTACAACAATAAGATTAAATTTCTGGCGCCAGAATTCATTCATCCTTCAGATTCTGTCTTGCTTAACTCATAACGTGAGCAGCACATGCTACACTTAGAAGAAGGATTTATGTTGTTGCGAGATCAAAACCGGTCCTATGGAGCAGAAGTGAAGAGTAAGGATGCATTTGTCCCTCCAAAACCAAAAGAGTTTGACAAAGCTGCTCTGATCGGCATCTCTTTTGAAGCCGTCAAGGGCATGAAACCGTTATTAAATATTGGATCGGGTTTGGTGACGTTAAGTGTCAATGGGGCTATTCCCTGCAATAAGCCGCCACAGATGTAAGAGCCGAGCAAGCTACATTCTTTAACATTTTACTTCTACTAAATTTGTTAAGCATATCCATAAACTTAAAATGAGAATGTTTACGTGGTGCACAGCTAAAACAGTGAAAATTGCTTCAACAGCTCCAGCTGCTCCAAGAAGATGACCAACAGCTCCCTGAGTTGTTTGCGCATTGCAAAACTAGTTATACATTGAAATATAATATTTACTGAATCCTGCGTCATGTAGCAGAAGTCAGCAAAATTTACCTTTGTAGATGAGAAAGCCAATGCACCTGATGTTGCATGGTCAGAAAATAGGGTCTTTATAGCACAGGCTTCGACGGTATCACCTAGAACAAACATAGTAACAAAGCCTTAACGATATGTTGAGAAAAGGAAACTTGTAGAGGTTCAAGATGTTACCAAGTGGCGTGGATGTTGCATGGGCATTTATGTAATCCACTTGATCTGGACGAAGACAGGACTGTCAAGAAAAAGTAAATATATCAGAGTAGGCTACTTAATTTAAAATAACCACAAACAATAATTTTCTTTGTGAGTTAAGTTGTAAGCATTCACTCAATTGAGCCAAACAACTGCAAAACCATCATGGTCACCTTGTTAGAAATATATTGTTTAAAAAGATCAAGCAAACAGGTAAATTTAGACATCAAATAAGTTCTTATAGTTCAATAATGTTAGTATTTCGCAGACGAAAAACAATGCAATATCAGTAAAGGAGTTCACAAAAAATAAAGCAACAGTGCAAATACTAAAGGCAATGAAAATTGACCTAAGCTTTACTATTAAGTATTTTATTTTCACTTCATGATTGAGAGAATGATAATCAGGTAAAAGCGACTTAGACAATGTACTTAACCTGCTTCAAAGCGCGTGTCATTGCCAAAATGGCACCTCTTCCATCAGTAGTTGGTTGAGTTATGTGATTTGCGTCACCTAAATAACATCATTTTCGTCATAAGATAATGGTTGACATAGTCACATAGCATTTGAAAAATGACTTTCACTTCTTGTTTTTTCATTTTTAAAAGCAACCTGACATCCCATAACCACCAACTTCGGCATATATTTTTGCTTCGCGTCTTCTTGCATGCTCAAGTTCCTTTGTAACCCCGCAACAAAAGTAACAAATTTTACACCAAATCAAATGTGGAAGAGGAAAATCAACCCAGAAAAGTCAAGTAAAAGGCACGAACCAACTCTCACCTCTAATACCAAAACGCCAGAGCCTTCACCTATACTGAAAGCAGCAGTCAGTCAGTGGTTAGAAGCTAGAAAAACAAAAAGTGGAATCTATAAGGGAATGTGAACCTGTGAATGTTTTCACTCACACAAAGCCATCTCGATCAGAATCAAAAGGCCGTGAAGCTTCTAGAGGGGAAGAATTATGCTTTGTTGTTAATGCCCTTGACCTGAAAATCCATGATTCAGACTTAAATCCATATAGAATCGCCAAAGCAACTTGGATTTTTCCATTTACATTGCTATAACAGGATGCGTGCAAACAGCAAAGACCAAAGATGAACGTTTTAAGGGATTATATATTAACAAACAATCTTTCTGCAGAGAACTCTTAAATTACCCTCGTCATTTAGTATAGTTTTGGTTCACAGCATCAAAGTAATCATCACAACCAACGTCATTTAGCGATTTGAACACATAATTTGGTAAGATAATTACTTGCAAAATCCTGCTATTGATAAAGCATCAATGCTAGACTCAGTACCCCCAGCCACCATAACATCTGAATCTCCAAACTGAATCATCCTTGCAGCGTCCCCAATAGAATGTGCTCCAGTAGCACAAGCTGTCACTGCAGCATGGTTTGGTCCCTATATTCAAAAGCATGACTAGACTATGCAACATCTTGTTCAATATATAATGTACATCCTCTACAGAATCTTCTTTGTTAATAACACAAGCATAATCTTTAATAGAAATTCACAGCACAAGTCCCATTGTAATAATCAAATGGGGATGTACAATCTATCAACTTAGACCACCTTAAATCATATACTCGAATTGTAATTCCAATTCCAATTCCAATTTGAATATTAGAATATAATAAATAACCCTCAAGATCATAAGACCGAAGTCGCATTCAGTAAGTACTAACGAGTTGCACTCACCTAATGATGTATTTATATTTGCAGTGCTTCACTAACAAAATAAATTAAGAGATCTGATTTGTTCCTTTAATCAAGACACAACAAATCTAGTTGCATGAATCCGTTGTCCATTGTATTATTTTCTATCCAAAGTAAAAATTATAGTAAAACTTATACGCACCTGAAATCCATACTTAATACTCACATGACCAGATGCCATGTTTATTAGTATCCTTGGGATGAAAAACGGACTTAACCGGCGAAGTCTCTGTGACATGATATCATGTTTACAATAGATAAAGAAATTATCAGTAGTTTCAGCTTCAAGGATAAAATAACTTGTTTTCCAAGCTGATAGTTGCACGAGTAAGAATCAATAACAGTATTGACAAAGCAACCTTTTCGCATATCATCTTTGCCGCATCAACTATATCACTTATACTCCCTATTCCCCCACCAATTGAGACTCCCTGGTACAAAAAAATATATACAATGAAGCATTACCAGAAAAACATATGATAAAGGATCATCCAAGTGTAAGAAGCACCAACCGTATTTTCCTTCTCATCCTGATCAGTGGGTAACCAGTTCGCATCTTTTAATGCTTCATCCGCAGCACACAATGCATAGCCTATGAACCTTGCAATGGATCGGTGCTCCTGGGAAAGAATGATAGCAGCTGCATTAATGTTCAAAGCTGGAAATTTATAGCAGTCCGAAAAACAAGGGCCTTCTAACGTTTGTAGATTATAATTACAAGAAAATGTCCCATATAATAAATTTTGCTTGACCTCAGTAGTCCAGCTTTGAAAGGCAACCTGAATAAAATCCTGAATTCACCTAAAACCTCGAAACTAAATCATAATCCAAACTTAACCATGATTCCCAACTCTTCTTTTATATTCAAACAATTAACTAGAAACACAATGCCTACACTGAATTATAGAGTCAAGAGAAGCTCAGGCATTAAGATATGATTTTGAGAAAGAGCAAGTACCTTAAGCCACAATTCTTCGTCGAACTCACCTGAACCGGTTCCGCACGGGACAGTGGCAGCTACTTTCGATGTCAGCTGATCGAAAGTATGCAGCTGAGTCTCTCTATCAAACGAGTTCATTTGAAGATCTTCGGGTGTTATAGCTCTAACGCCGCATTTTCCGTCGATCAATCGCTTCCACGTCGTTTCCACGCCGCAGCCGAGTGGAGTCACCATTCCTAAACCTAAAAACAAAGCTTTATTCCAGTACTAAGAGGGAGACGGATACACAATTACAGAGTAGAGGAATATGAGAAGGATAGTGAGTACCGGTGACAACAACTCGTCGAAGATGGGGATTCGAAGAAGAAGAAATGCGTCGCGTGAGTAGAAGACGACATGGGAATAAGAATCGGCGCAGAGAAGGTGCTGTCATATTTTGAAAGAGAGGACGGAGGAAGAAGAGGCTATGGGGTTTCGGCCAAATAAATTGAATTACGATTAAATTTAAAAAAAAAAAAAAAAGGTAAGAGAAAATTTTATTTAAAATAAAGACCCAAATTAGGGGAATAGTTACTGTACTTTTAATCTTTCCTCTACCCATAGAAAGTTAAAGATTTGAAATATAACGGTTGTAACATCCGTAACCAAAACCAAGTTATATAGTTTAAAGGAAAAGAAAATCGTTTAACCAAGTCTTGACCTCAATTAACTAATTTCGTTCGTGTTCGACTAAAGTATTGACATCATCTTCATCGACTAGTTCTGGTTGCTTCTTCACCGGCAACGTTTCACTTCATTAAAGGAGTGTATATGTTTTAGAGTTGTTCGAGTCATGTCTGAAAGGAATCCTTACAAGAGGAGGTTGTGTGTAGAATTCGAAAGGGGAGGTAGTTGTTCACATCAGCAATGCCCGTTTGCACATGGAGCTCTTGAGCTTAGGGGGTCCCTGGATTCTTCTCGCGATGGTAACTGGAGCAATAAGGGTTTTGATTTAAGGACTGTGCTTGACCAGAGGTTGTTGGGGCGAAAAGATTCTTCTAAACAAGAAACAAGGAGTCAAAAGACACTTAATGGGGACGGCCCTTCTATGTCTCTTGAGAAGGAAAGGGGTAGAGAACATACGGTCAGACCAAATCTTGAAGGCCACAGTGATTATTCTGGAACCTTGAAACACGCAGATAGAATTGAAGATCCAGCTAGGGAAGGGAGAATCGCATTCTCTAATTCCAAAAATGTTTCTCAGGACCAGTTGAAAGAAGTACAGTCGGATATCAACATGCTTAATCGCCGGAAACTTCATATAGGGGACTGCATTGAAGAAAAGATTCAGGTAGCTGATAATCTTGTTTCTAAAACTCGGGAACTTGAGAATCAGTTAGACAAGGAGAAAGAGAAATGTGAAAGAATTAATTCAAGCATCGATAAATTTATCGGATATTATGACTGTTATTGTCTGACGCAAAACAAACTGAAGAGGCTACAAAAGAGAGTACAGAGGTTAGGAAATCTGCTTGGATTAGATACTACAACTGAAGAAAATTGTGAAGACTTGGGCACTGACAGTGTCAGCGATGCAGAAGCTACGGATCATCATGGTCTTGAAACACGGAATGAGATGCGGAGCAATTCTTCACTCGAAAATCGTGTTAATCAAGAAGCTGCTGGAGATTCTTTGGGAAGCGGTGGAGACAATAAGGTTGAAACCTTGAAAGTACTGAAGCCTTCTGACTCACACATGGATTTTGTTCAATCAAATGTTCCAAAGGACGCTGTTATCATAAATACTAGGGAGGCAAACCATGATCTAGTAGAAAAGGAAGATAGGAGAAAGAGAAGAATTTTTTTTTCAGATAGTGCCCTGTCTGCAGATGAGTTGAAAAGTTCTGGGTTTATCATGCCCTTAACAAGTATTGCCGCTCGAGCTATTGATGAGATAGTTGAAACAGAGGAGCAGAATATGGAGGTGGTAGGAGTTGTAGCTGCAGAAATCGAAAGAAGAGCTACAGTATATGGCACAGGATCACCAGGTCCAATTCCTCCACCACCTTCACCACCGCCTGCACCATCTTCACCACCGCCTCTTCCACCATCTTCACCGCCACCTTCACCGCCGCCTCTTCCACCATCTTCACCGCCACCTTCACCGCCACCTTCACCGCCATCTTCACCGCCACCTTCACCGCCGCCTCTTCCACCATCTTCACCGCCACCTTCACTGCCGCCTCTTCCACCATCTTCACCGCCACCTTCACCGCCACCTTCACCGCCTCCTCTTCCACCATCTTCACCGCCACCATCACCGCCTCCTCTTCCGCCACCTTCACCGCCACCTTCACCGCCGCCTCTTGTACCACCTTCACCACCATCGCCATCAAAAACACCTGGGTTTCTCATAAATACTTGCTCAAAGAAAGGAGCTAATGATGAGAATGTGGATGGAGCTGCCGATGTAGACACCGACTAATATGGCTTTTCTCATAAATACTTGCTCTAATACTGATATTGTTCTTTTCTAATCAAACGATATTCTTGAATTTTGTGTTTTTGGTAAAAAGTAGTTTTTACCGCTCTTAATGAAAAAAGTGTTGGCTAGTCGGTATCGTTTTTTTAAGCATGTTATATTCGTGTCACTAAGTTTCATTTGTCTCCAAAATGAGTCACATTTATTTTAAAACGTTGTATTTTTGCCATTAGAATGTGTAAATTAACACGAAGCTAACACGTGCCAGTCAAATGTACCCAGGTTTGCTCCATATACGGTCATTCCTTTTTTTCTTCAAAAAACAACCCTCTTTACCATTTTACCTTGTTTACTTTTATTTTTTTTTACTTTTTACTCTACCTTTTTACCTAAAATCGATTTACCCATTGTTAACCCCTCTTTACCTTTTACCATAACTACTAGTTTTACCCACCCACTTAATAATAACCCGACCCATTTGTTCATTTCACCCAATTGTGAATTTCCCTCCCAATCTTACAACCCTAACATTTTCCCTCCTGAATTCTACTCCTGGAAACTCAAAAAACGATAGTCATTCTTCCCTCCCCATTGACTATTTCGCTCCCTTTCTCCCTTAATCGCGATTTCCATCTGCAAGCTCATTTTCTCACTCACTGATTGTCTGTCAAACTCTAGCTCAGTTCGTTGTTGTCATCACCCACTGCCCCTCAAAACCCTACCTCAGTCACCCACTGCCCTTGAAAACCCTAGCTAAGTTCGTCGTTATCACCATTTACTTTTTGTAACACCCTAGGGTTGTATCCTACTTTCCCCTAATTGAAAACCCTAGGGTTTGGTTAGGGCTACAATGGCGAGTGCATCATACCAAGGTAAATTTCAGACTACATTATCTGTCTCTAGTTTAGTTTTTGATTCGTAGTTTCATTTGTTAGCCAATCGTGTTCTAATGGGTGTTTTTATGATTTCAGGTGCTAACAAACACCTTTTCGCTGTTGATTATCATTATGATGGGGAGATTAAAGGAAAACAGGTTTTGAAATACGTTGGAGGGAAGTCGACGACTATCGACTTCATCAGCCCAGACAAGTTCTCTATCATGGAGCTCCATGAGATTCATTAACTCACCGATGCAGCACGATCGTGTGGCTACTTCCAATTTGCTTACAAGCTGCCTGGTGCAAATCAGAAAATCCAACTAATCAACAGTGATGCAGATGCTTACGCAATGACCCAAATGTTGGATGACACCAGGTTAGTGACCATATACTCAGACAGGACACCTTCTTTAGAGATCGTGTCTCCTACGAAAAGGAAAAAAAAGCCAGAAACAGTGCCTATAGTTGATGTAGAGGGCACCAGTAGCGTCATACTTAATAGTGAACCTATATACATTGGTTTAGGTCAGGGCAAAGACGCTAATCAAAATGATTTTGTCACAAATGATTGTTGTGGTAGATGATGGTGCACATAATCCTAATGTTGTTGAAAATAATGATGGTGCACCTCACTCTAATGTTGTTGAGAATAATGCAGAGGGTGGTGTTGATCCTAATATTGTTGAGAACAATGCAGAGGTTGACTACGATAAAGCATTTGAAACATTTATCGATGAAATGTATGATGAGTTCTTCCCGAACAAAAGAGGTGTAGATAACAGTCTTGAAGGTTCTGGAGAAACCGATGGGTTAGATGGTAAGGGTGATGATGGGTTAGATGGTAAGGGTGATGTTGAGGATGTAGAGAGGGTAGATCATAATGTAAGTGTTGTTACAGTTGGTGTGCATGATGATAGGGTAGATGATTATGTGGATGTTGTTACAATTGGTGTGAATGATGATAGGGTAGATGTTAATGTGGTGGCTGGTGCAGATCATGATAATGATATGGTAGAAGACAATTTGAATGTTGATGTAAATGATAATGTGGTGGCTGGTGCAGATCATGGTGTTAATATTAATAGGGTAGAAGACAATTTAAATGTTGATGTAAATGATAATGTAGGGGCTGGTGCAGATCATAGTGTTAATATTGATAGGGTAGAAAACAGTATGAATGTTGATGTAAATGTGGTTGTGGGGGCTGGTGCAGATCATGGTGTTGCTGGTTGTTTTGAAGGTGAGGGTGGCTTAGTTGGTGAGGGACTTGATGGTGGTTTTGATGATGAGGGTGGTGTTGAGGCTAGTATAGAATGTGAAGGTGTAAAGGCTAGTATGGAAACTGATGGTGTTATTGATGCAGTCAAGAGTGCAGTCGATGTTGATGGGTCTGGTGATGGAGATGGGGGTCAAGATGGGGGTCAAGATGTTGGTATGAATGTAAAGGGAGAAGGGGATCAAGGTGGGGGTCAAGATGGGGGTGCAGGTGATGGTTTTGAAGGCATTGATGCTTCTTTTTTTGATGGTGTTGACATGACACAGTTTGACGAACTACCTGCTGAGTCTTCTAATAACTCAGATGACAGCTACAATGGTAATTACGGTCCAGAGGAGTACAACCAAAGTGAAAGTGAAGATGACGAGATATGTTCCAATGGGAGTTTAGAAAGCGAGTGCAGTACAGAGGAAGATTTTGTCAGTTCAGACAACCTAACTAGCCCCGATACGGAAGAAGAAGATTAAGCTACTGCTTCTAGGAGGATTAGGCCTAGGAAGTTTAAACCAAAACTGAGAACATTCAAGCCACCAACTGAATTGAAGTATCTCTAGTTGACAGTTGGTCTTGAATTCATTTTCGCCAATGTATTTAAAGAGGCCGTCAAACAATACAGCATCAAACAGCATCGTAGTATGAAGGTGTACAAAAACGATAAAATGCGGTACAGTTATAAGTGTAGCGAGGCATCGTGTAAATGGTTTATTTGGGTTTCTTGCCAAGGTTGCGCCCCTGCGTGGAGGATAAAAAATCTTAACGACAACCACACTTGTGTTCCCACACTCATTAACAGATACATTGACGTCACATGGAATGCAAAACATTACTTAAGGCAATGGCAAGGTGATCTCGACTTGTCTGTAAAGAGCTTGATGGCCGAGTTAGCGAAGGATTTTTTGGCAAAGATCACTATGGCGAAGGCGTACCGTGCGAAGTCGAGAGCTTTCAATATGATTCTGGGTGATGACAGAATTCAGTTCAGGAAGCTACTATAGTATGGTGAAGAACTTTTACAAACTAATCCAGATTTCACGGTTGCTATCAAATGCAACGATTCGGTGTTCGAAAGAGTTTACATCTGTCTGGAAGGGTTGAAGAAGGGTTTTGATGCTGGTTGTAGGCTTGTTCTTGTGTTAGATGGCTGTTTTTGAAAGGGCCTTACGAGGGACAACTGCTTGTTGTTGTTGTTGACGCCAACGATCATATATATCCACTTGTCTGGGAAGTGGTAGAAAGTGAAAATAGGTCATCTTGGCAGTGGTTTCTGGAGTTGTTAGCCATTGATATTAACATTCAAAATCAAGGCAGCTTCACTTGGATTTCAGACAAGCAAAAAGGGTTTGTTCCAGCCTTGAAGGAGTTGTTCCCTAATGCAGAACATCAGTTATGTGCTCGACATCTATACGCCAACATGAAGAAGGTGTTCCCTGGAAAAGAAGAACACATACTGTTCTGGGCTTGTGTGAGGTCATCGTTTGTACCTGAATTTGAGTTTCACATGGAAGAGATAAAAAGGTGCAACACAGCTTGTCATGAATGGCTAGCACAAAAGCCGCCGTTTGAGTGGAGTAGGGCTCATTACATAGAAGATAACAAGTGTTTCATGCAAACATCAAATCTGGCAGAAAAATTTAACTCAATTATCTTGGATTATAGATCTAAAGGGGTAATAAGTTTGTTGGAGGGTATAAGGGAGCAGACAGTTCGTAGGATTGTAAAGAAAATGACTCAGATACCAAAGTGGGATCAGCCTATATGTCCTTTTGTTTATAAAAAAACTTACCAAGAACTACAAGCTTGCTGGTGACTGCAATTTTCTTCCTTCTGGTGGACCCAAGTTTCAAGTGGAAGAGAGAAGGGTGCAATATAAGTTTGTGGTTGACTTGGAAGCATGTGAATGTGTCTGTCGTAAATGGTAGCTCTCCGACATTCCTTGTAGACATGTTGTTTCTTGTATTTGGTTTATCAGTGGCAACCCGGTGGATTACGTGTCTAAGTGGTTTCGTGTGGCTACACAGAAGACGATTTATGCTAATATAGTTAGCCCAATTAATCGATATCAGCATTGGCCGATGAACCATCTACATCCTATCCAGCCTCCACCGGTTAAGATAGTACGAGGAAGGCGGCAAACTGCTAGGAGGAGGGATCCTTCTGATAGACTACAACCCCATTTGCAAGACACAACATCTGGAGTGACACGGTTGTCTCGGAAGTACAATACACCCCATTGTTCCAACTGTAAGGCACCAGGACATAACAAATGAATGTACACCTCTACTCCCGGTCAAGCAAGTGCTGCTGCCACTTCTACAACCAATACTCCTTCTGCACCGGTGAGTCTTCTATAATAACATTGCGTGGTACCTGTTTGTGATGGTTTTTGTTGTATATTATTATTAACAAATTGCATCCACAACCCTAACGTCTGCTGCTCAAACTCCAAGATCTACTGGATTCCCGGTAAGTTTGAGATGGTTGTGGCTTTATTTGCATGTTTGTGATGCTTGTGCTTGTGGTGACTGCCTTCTTTTTAGTTTTAATTTTGGTTGAAAGAGCTCCATATGATGTTATTTCTGTTTTTTGATGTTATCTCTCTTGTAACAGGATGAAGGAGCCTCTATAGGGAGTTAAGGCACTTTAATTCCTGATGTAAGTTATGTCTCTTAGTGTGGTCCAAATTTACTTTTAGAGTTATTATTATTTGTGGTCCAGTTGGTGGAGCTGCATAGTGTGGTCCTTTTTTGGGTATTCTCATTACTTTAACCTTTTTTTTGGTTGGTGTGTTTGTGAACATGGTATTATGATCCACTGCTTTGAAAGAAGAAACAACTCTTTGGCCAGCCACACTACCCCACCTGTAAGATTCCCACACTTTATCTATTAAAGTGATTTTGTGATTTTGTCCATTGTCTTGCACACTTGCAGTTTTATAATATATTTTAGATTACAGGATAGTACTCTATATTCCTCTCAAAATAGCATAAGTTCACCACATAGTGGTTGGGTTAGTGGAGGAAGTATGCAAGGTTATAAGGAGGCTCTGAAGGTGCAAACCAGAGGTAAAAAGAGGAAGCTACCTCAACCAGTTTGAGGTCATTTCAAGCAGCCCAGGGTAGGTGGACCTTTATCATCTCCACCTCGTTTTTCCGCTGTGCAACACATGGTGCTGCAGCAGCTGTTGGTGGGTCTGTATCAGCAGCTTCTGGTGGATCCACCGGGAAATCGGGCAACAAAGAAGTGGCAACTGGTGGTTAACATGCATCGGTGGAAGGTAGTAGTAGCTTAAAGTGTCTTTTTTATGTAGACAACCCATGTTCAGGATCTTTTTTTGGTTATATGTTGTATGTTATGCACAACATAACAGTTCTCTATTTTACGATATTGTGTGCTGTTGTTTAAGCACTAAAGACTTAATTTCATGGTTTATGTAACATACAATTTATGAGTTAAATTTGTGTACTCATCGTTCTCCTTGTTTGTGGTTTTGTTGGTTTTGTTTAATCACATATTTTGTTTCTGGTTTTGTTGATGTTGGTATGGAACTTTAGCTGGCAGTGTGGTTGTAAACTGAATACTACTAATTTCTGTTAGTTCATGCGTTTCACAAACATATGAGTACAAAAACCATTGATAATGTGTCTGGTTTTATTGGTGGTTCCGAAACAATTAATTTGTTCATCTGCAACAAATAGTCTAAGTTTAAGCTGCATTTACTTATTTACGTAAATTTACAAGTCCCAACGTAATTCATAACAAAAAAAACCAATAACAAAACAACAAATTTCATTTCAATCACGTTTCCATTCAAATTACAAACACCATAATTGAAATTAATTTTAATAATTCAGGAGACATACAGACAAAATTACCTACGCCTGACTCACATTACTTAAATACATAGACTAAAAATACACAATTACCAACAAATAGAAACCTAGACCTATAATAAGAACCCTAATTATCCAGGTCTTCCTTTCAACCTCTGGTTCCATCTTTCCACATTGCTTCAATAGACTGTTAATCACGGACTACGACCTATTGTTAACCGTTAGATCGATCCATCTAAAGTATTTGCAGTATTGACCTTTCTGATAAAGAAAAATCATTTAAGAGGAGACGAAATACAATAACCATTGAAGCCATAGAAAACCTGGTTTACTGTCAAATAGAACTTACCCCGTAATTACAACATCCACTGAATCTTCTGTCAGGGGTTGGGACTGTCCACGGTGTTTTTGTTATGTTTGGTTGCCCACATTCACAAAACCCTAATTTGGATCGGTGTTTTGGGGTACTGGATGAGGAGGACATTGTTAGGTTGGTTGAAGATAGAAAATTTGATACAGTACAATAGCAAGGATTTGTAGAAGAAAGGAGTATCGATTTAGTATAATAGAAGAAGGTGGCTATGGTGAAGAAGAGAATTATGGTTTTTGAGAATTCAAGAAGTTGTTTATGGTGAGTGAAGAAAATTAGGGTTAGATGATGAATGAGTAGTTTTATTTGGGTGAAATGAACAAATGGGTCGGGTTATTATTAAGTGGGTGGGTAAAACTAGTAGTTAGGGTAATAGGTGAAGAGGGTTTAACAGTGGGTAAATCGATTTTAGGTAAAACGATAGAGTAAAAATTAAAAAAAATTAAAGTAAACAAGGTAAAATGGTAAAGAGGGGTGTTTTGGAAGAAAAAAATGGGTGACCGTATATGGAACAAAGCTGGGTACATTGGGCTGCCACGTGCCAGCTTCCTGTTAATTTGCACGCGCTAGTGGTAAAAATGTAACGTTTTTGGATATCAGTGACTCGTTTTGGGGACGAATGAAGCTTAGTGGTAGGAGTGCAACATGTGTCAAACACCGGTGACTAACCAGGGTTTTTAGCCCATAAGTGTTCATTTAATTTTGATCCATTTGGTCAATAAAGTAGATAGGCGCGACTTTGAAAACAAAAATTCAAATGGACCTCTAAAATCAAAAGACAAAGTGAGAGACTAGAGCATTGTTTGGTTTCTGATTGAATTTTAAATAAACGAGGTGCCTTTTTTTTAGATCCATCCTCCTTCTAAATTCTTGGCATCGTTAAGACATAAAAGATTTTTTATTTTAAAACTATTTGTTTAGAAAACTCATGAGATTTCAAGAGAGGAGTTTTCATCTTGAACATTCACAGATTCTTGAATGCAAGTACCAAGAATTGAGAGAAGACAATATCGATTAGCTTCAAGCTCAATAGATTTTAGTAAATCTTAAAGGTATCAGTTGGATTCGGCTTCCTCTGTTTTCTTATTGAAATTTCCTATAGAAGACCTGATGGCTTGATGGTACACAAAAGGAAAGATAACATTTAGAGTAATTGAATGGTGATAAAGAATGAAGATTGCAAGGAATCATTCAAATTAAAATAAATTTAAGAATTTTCGATGACGTATCCCATACACTGGATCTCAGTTGGATGATAGCTTTTAGGTATGCTGGAGCGTTGCGAGAGTTGAAGAACAGTCTCATTTTACATTTTGGATTCTGTTGATGCTCTTGATTATCATTGATGTTTTAATGAGATTACAACAACAATTTAGGAGGCCACTAATTAGATTGGAATAGTTTTCTGCAACTAACATGTCGACTACAAGCTCCGAGTCCGTTTTGATATCCACATTGAAAAATTCATTCTGGTGACAGATAATCAGAGCATCAAGTAGAGGCATGGCTTCAACATGAAGGGAATATATCTTGCCATAAACACGACCATGGCCAGAGACTAAGTTACCATCACTTTTCCTTATTATAATACTGTCACTAGCTTCACCATCAAAGAGGGAAGATTCGGCAGTGTTAACTTTGATTCTATTATTATTGGGAGGCTGCCATAAGAGAAGCTTGGGAGTCTTGCAAATATTGAGACGATTGTAGCATCATATCTCATTGGGAGCATTATTGAAAGGAGCCCAATGTTTGCTGGAAAAGAGGTTAGTTTTATTTAAGCCGGTTACTATATGGTTGATGTAGTTGATAGCAGAATGGACATTAAAAAAATTATTTTTCATATTTTCTTTATTTCTCAGGTTTCAGATAACCCAACATATGATCGGTGGGAGGATAGAGCTAATGTGAACTTTCTTTTCAGTGGTCCAGAGCCAATTTCTGAGCATGTGATGGATCGTCATGAATCTCCCGATTTTAATTTTGAAGATGGAAGAGAAGTGGCTCCAAATTCTCTAAGCAAGATTGTATTCCACGAAAAGGTGTTTAATATTTTCTTGACTTCTGTATAATTGCCATTTTGATGCCAATATAGTGTTTCTTCTTTGCAGGATGTCACCCGTAAGGAGCCAGTTTTGGAGTATCCTCCAGGTAAGGTAAGAGCATTTATTTGGCGTTATTCTATTCACGAGTTTTCCAAAGAGGTTGGATTGGTTGTGTTTAGTCCTAAGAAAGTCCATATGTCTTTTGAGGACGCGGCGGAAATAGAAGAAAAATCAACGATAGATGAAACCCTAATTTAAGAGTAACATGATGAAACCCTAATCTAAGGGTAACAAAGAGTGAAATTTTCAGAGACAAAAAATATATTATTCCAAAAACTTAAAATAACTTAAGGTATTTGAGGCTTTATATAAGAGCTTCTCAAAACCTTAAATTATAATACAAGGAAATAAAATAAATATTTTAAAATAAAATCAAATCAAATTCTAATATAATTAGATTTGATTTAAATACATAAGATATTTGAATAAAATTAAATTAAATTAAAAAGGCTTTTGTTTGGACTTTCTAGGCTACATCAGAAAGTCCAAACAAAAGCCTTGCTTATTTTATTTTATTTTATTCAAATATCTTATGTATTTATATCAAATCTAATTATATTAAGATTTTATTTTATTTTATCTTAAAATATTTATTTTATTTCCTTGTATTATAATTTAGGGTTTTGAGAAGCTATTATATAAAGCCTCCCTTAAGTTATTTTAAGTTTTTGGAATACTATATTTTTTGTCTCTGAAAATTTCACTCTTTGTTACCCTTAGATTAGGGTTTCATCATGTTACTCTTAAATTAGGGTTTCATCTATCGTTGATTCTTCGTCTATTTCCGCCGCGTCATCAGTTTGGCATCAGAGCCAGGTTGGATCACCCGTAAGGAGCCAGTTTTGGAGTATCCTCCAGGTAAGGTAAGAGCATTTGCTTTGGCGTTATTCTATTCACGAGTTTTCCAAAGAGGTTGGATTGGTTGTGTTTAGTCCTAAGAAAGTCCATATGTCTTTCAGTTTGAATTTGCCACCATTTGATATCATCTATTGGAGAAATCCTATATGCCGATCTTTGATTGAATGTTTGTTGATGTTGATCATGTCACAAGGGGATATAACTTATCTTAACTTGGTGTCATTCCATCAATTTTGGTTCTAATAATTTGTAACTTTTCCTGATATATACCCACTATTGTGTTGGTTGTTGTCTACTTTGATAAGATGGGTATCTCTGATCCATGTATCCATCCAGAAATCAATATCATCACACCTTTTAGTCCAAATCACTTTAGACTTGACAGTGTCCTTAATAGCAGCCGATCGTTTCCAAACTTTTGAACTTTTCTTAGCTTTGAAGTCTGCTAGCAGAGGATGTTTGTTGTTGCAGTAAATGCTATGAGTGTATCTGGCCCATAGAGAGCTCTTCTATCTAAATTTAATTCAGAGATTACATGAGGCCAAATCCTGGTTATCCTTCAAGTTTCTTACGTTTAAACCACCTTCTAAATAGGTTTTGCAAAAAAAATTCCAACTGCACCAGTGAATCTTAGAAGCATACTGTTTAGAAACCCAAAGGAAGTTGTTGAATATCTTCTCAATTCTATCATTTATGTCATTATGAAGACTATTCTTTGAATCCAATATCTAGGTATAGCCACTAGAACTGTATTGATGAGATTGAGCCTTCCAGCATAAAAGAGGTTCTTATCTTCCCACTCATTTATTCTTGATCTGATGTTGTTTATCAGAGACTCATAGTTCATGGACCAATTTTTTTGTGTTAAGGCTGACTCCCAGGTAAGTGATAGGAAAACCATCTCTTCTAAAACCAGTGTCAGTAGCTATAGTGTTCACTTTGTATATTGGAAAGTTTGCAGTTGTGATGATTGTGGTCTTGTCCTTGTTAATCATCTGACTAGAGGCATTATAGTAGCTATAGCATTGTTAGAAGCATTATTAAATATTAAAAGATCATGTGTGAATGCTAATGTAGGAATGCAAATATGGCTTATGGTTTTATATTGAATAGGCTTGTTGTTCTAAAAGAGCAAGTTAATGCCTCTTATTAGAATTTCCTCAGCCACAATGAAGAGACAATGAGACAAGGGGTCTCCTTGTCTTAAGCTCATTCTTGTGTTAAAATAGCATATAACATTCCCATTGATAAGAATGGGTGCTTTGACATTACTAATGATAGTGTTAATAAGATTAACAAAGATGCTATTAAAGCCAAAAGTTAGAATAACTTTCTTTATGATGTTGTGGGACATTTTGTCAAAGGCCTTAGCCATGTCTGCTTTGATCAGAATGTTCCCAACCTTGGTCTTTTTGTGTAGGTCATAGATCAATTCATTAGCTAGAAGAATATTTTCCTAAATTCATCTATTAACAACATAAGCACCTTGATTTTCTTAAATGAGTTTAGGAAGAAGTTTTCCAGTCCTATTATTAAGAAGTTTAGATATAATTATATTAAGCATGGAGCACAGACTTATAGTCCTGAACTCCTTCCAACTAGAAGGGTTGCTAGTTTTAGAGATTATGACTAAACCTGTGGTTAAGACCCATTGAGGAAGATGATGGTCATAAAAGAAAGAGTTGATAACTTCTATCACGTCTACCTTGATGATGCTCCAACAAGTTGTGTAGAAAGTAATGATGAAGCCATTCATTCTAACTGCGCTTGAAGGATTAAGACCCTTGATAGCTTCAAGAATTTCCTCTTCATTTGGCATAATTATTAGATCATTATTGTCTTGCTCAATAACAATGTTCGAATAAGGATATTCAATAAGGATATTCTTAAAGTATGTCTGAGAAGATATATTAATAAAAGTCTCATCTGTAATCCAGTTGGAGCCTTCCTTAATTCTGTTGATTATATTTCTTCTTATCTTCCTTTTGACATAGTTTTGATAAATTTGTATGTTCCTGTCACCATATTTTATCCAGGTGAAGTATGTATTTTGATATCAGTAAGCTTCTTCTTGAGAAAGATTATTAAGCAGGTTAGCATTAGCACTTGACTAAGTTCTGTTTAAATCATTGTAGTTCTCTCTTAAAAGATCTCCCATCTTATTGACTTTATTTTCTGCATTAGAGACTTTGTTATATACATTCCCAAAGACAGTTACATTCCAAAACCTATTAAGAGGATTACCCTGCATTTCAATCATCCAATTAGATTTGACAAACGGAATGAATTCTTCACTTAAGTTCAACATATTAAGGAATTTAAAATATGATTTCTTATAGGGTTTTCATTAGAGATAGAAACTATAATTGGCATGTGATCATAGCATGTTCTTGGGGGTTGCTTGATGGTGGTTTTGTAGAAGTAGTATGTTCAGTCAATTTTGTAAAGAACACAATCAAAACGCTTCTATTTAACTTTGTTGGTCCAAGTGAAGTTATTCCCAACAAAGCCAGCATCTTCCATGTTACAATGACTAATGACTTTATTATAATCATCTGAGTTGTTAACACAATAATTAACACAACCGTTTTGCTCAGAAGGGTTGAATATGGTGTTAAAATCCCCAAGCACCATCGACTCTTTAACATTAAGTGCAATGTTAGAGAGATTATACCAGAGATATTTTCTGTTGAATCTCTGACATTTGGCATACACTGATGTAAATGAGAAGACTTTGTTAAGGTTAATGTAGGTTATCTCAGCATGAATTAGTTGAGGTTGGTCAATAAACGTTTTAACTAAGAACCAATCATTCCATAGAAGCCATATTTTGCTGGAGCAATTTGAAGTGTAATGTCGGAAATTGATCTGATCTGAGCTAACCGTTGGTTCTTGGATTGTGACCATACTGATTTTCTCTTTGGTTATAGTGTACTTGAGTCTTCTCAGAGAGGCTCTATTAGCAATTCCTCTTATATTCCAACTAAGTATGTTTATCATGATCAGGATTTGGTTTGCTTTGCTTGTTGGTCCCAAACAGGGGCTTGTAGATGCTTTTTTCAGTTTTGATTCTTTGTTTTGCTGGTTTTAATCTCTTGGTTAATAAGTCTTGAAAGCTCTGATCTGTTTCTTTCATTTTTAGAATTGGAGTAGGAGGGAAACTTCTAAATTTCTTATTGTTAAGAGTGTAATTCATCTTTGACATTAGGGTTTTGGTCATGATCCTTGTTTCCTTTATAGTCTTCTTCAAAAATAGCCTTGATAATCTCTTCACTATTGGTTGTACTGTCAATCACAGGTGTGGCATTTTGATTTTGGATAATTTATTGATCATTGCTTTCTATATTGTTTTGGTGAATGTGTTTCTTGAAACTGGGTTATTTTTTACTTTTGCTTTTGGTTGAGGTATAGGTAGATTTTTTCACTTGTTGATTGTCTTTCTCAGTTGAGTCTGGTTTTATTATGATGGATTGTAACTTTGGCTTGGTTTGAGTTAAAGTATCATGGTTGCATTCATTGGTTTGGTAATGGTTGGTGTCAGTTGTATTTCCTTGAAGTTTTGGTGTTATCTTTCTGCAATTACTTTTATCATGGTCAATGTGGAAGCACTGATTGCAGTAAGTAGGGATGTCCTTGTAGCTTATATGGAGCCATCACCGTTCATTTGCTCCAAATCCAACCCAAACTTCATGTTGAAGTGTTTGTGTTATGTCTAATTCAATCAGTGCATAACAATCATTGAATAATGCTATATTATTGGGGGGTCCATGTTTTTAATGGTACACCAATGGTTTCAGCAATATAGTAGATTAGTTCTTCCTTGAACATGTATTCTGGAACGTGTTTTATGCGAATCCGGGTAGGAACAATAGGGTTTTCATATCTTGGGTTAAAATATGAAGACCATTTGAGAATCCTCGTGATCTTTTCATCTACTGTCCACATAGTTCTTGACCACAACTTGCACATGCCATCCTTAATAGAGAATTAAATTAGCAAATGCCTAGAATCCCACTTGCTGACATTTACTTCACCGGAAAATTTTCTCAGGTCCAAAAAATGGTTGAGTGTTTATCTTTTTAGAATGCCTTGAGAAAACTATTCTATTATAGTAAATGTGCGGGAGTTTTCCAGGATATCTTTGGTTTTTTGTTTAATTAGAGGGAAGTATGGGAATATAGGTGTTTAATTGGGGTAGGTTTCACGTTTGCAGTGTTGGTTGAAGATTTTGATGGGGTTACAACTTCGGCAAAGTTTTTTGTGAGGTGGGTAGGATTCATTGGTTGAGTTGGCTTCTTTTATGGCTTTCGTAGACTTGGGGAGTGCTGTAAACTCACTTGAATAATGCTCCGTTTGTTTCATTTTGACAGGGACTCTGTGACGGATTTCATAAACAAGAGATTCTGAAGGATTCTGCCGATGGGGATGGATCAAGGCTTCAAAAATATAGAGAAGAAGAATAAATAGAGTTGATCGAATGATTGAAGGAGAAACTGGACTTCTTGAGGATCAAGAATTAGGTTTCCTGTTTCTATGAGAAGCAGAGTTCATATCATCCTAGCGTTCAACAATATTTTGAATTTGATTTGGATTAGTGTGAACAATCCAACGTAATCGGTCAGTATTCGTCAATAAAATCACTAGCCTTATATAATATATATATTTTTAATAAAATTGGATAATATATATATATATATATATATATATATATATATATATATATATATATTATCCAATATCTCAATAAAATAATTCATTGACTCTTTTCATTTGATGGACGATTGGTTTTTCATCTTTCGGTTTTTGGATATTATATCTATTTATTCATAGTTTATTCACTCAACTAAATTCAAATTTTATTTTTTTCAAATTGGGTAATTTAGAATTTTAAATTTTTAAATTGAATTTTTAAATATTAAAACAAAAAATTTAAATTTTCGAAGTGGAAATATATCAATAACATTCTAGATATTTAACATACCCAATAATATTTAAATATTTATATATACTTTCAATTCTTATAACCAATGATAATATTTTCACACAAATTATATATAATAACAAAATAAAAAATATATTAAATGTGAGTAAATTTAAAAAATAAACAAATAACTGAATTAAATTTCGACTTTAGAAAAAGGATAAACAAATTATTTGATGTTTTTAGTGGTTGATTTTGAAGTGTTTAGGATTTGTTGCTAACGAGGCTAGGATTATGATATTAGTGGCATTGACTTAGAGTTGGGGTTGTTTAGGTTGAGTTTCATGTTTTCTAAATAAATCTTGTTAATTAGATTATTTAGTTTGCACCAAATTTATTTTTATTATTTTTATGAAAAAGTCGACAAATAAACATATTATATAAAAAAATATTGTTTTAAGTGCGTTTCTTAGTGGAATTACATCATTTTCAAAAATTATTTATCCTTTTGAAGTGTTCACTAGTATTTATACAAAATTATATTTAAATATAAGATTGTTCACGTAATTTACAATTAAATCATAGTTTGATTCGCTTAGTTTAGTAAAATTTGTTTTTCATATGATTTTTAACTCTTTTTATTTATCGTGTTCAAGATGAAAAATTTGTTATTTTTTAAAAATTTATACGATTAATTTCGAAATTAAATTGATGTTTTTATTATTAATTCAATTTTTGTATTTTGTAGTAAAAATCAAATAGTAAATCATGAAATATGGAATGAAACACAAATATATGAGACATTCAAATAATTTTTATTGTTGACTACTAGAAAACTAAGATTTTTACCTATTTTAGGTAATTTATTTGATTTTCTTATACTCAAGGAGAATCGACTAACTTTTTAACATGCATAGGTTGTTTTGCAACGTTTTTCATGAAAAAAATATTGTAATGCATTCGTACGTGTGCATGAAGTTTTAACTTCTTTAAATAAGATTAATTTGACACGCATTTGTCACATGAGCTTATAAACTCATAATCATAACCTATTTAGAATAATGAAAACAAGTGGTATATAAGTCATAAGGTAATAAACTTTTCATATTGCTTAGTTAAGATACACTATGGTTAGTTTTGCCTTTGATGTCAATTTAACTTTAGTTATATGCAAAACATTTAACCAAATGAGTCAATATGGTTAAAAAGACTCGTTTGCTTTTAATATATAATTTTTTAACAGCAAAAAGGAAAACAAATTAAAATGATCATGGTATTGCTCATATATCATGAATAACTATATTAATCATAAAGATAAAATATTTTAATAATTCTTTTATTGAGACTATATATTATTGAATTTTATTTTCATAAGATAAATTACATGTTATAAAATCATCACTCATGATATAGGTTTGTTGTATTATACTAGTGCATGTATTTGGAAAGAATATCATGTTGTTTAACACGAATGCATAAATATAGTTGAGAAGATAGTTGTAAACTCTACAATATTAGGTTAACGTTAGATTACTTTTTTCTCTTACTAATTAAGTTTCAGTTAATGAATAATGTTTTGCTCACTTTTATTTTCTTTACCAAATTACTAAATATATGCATTACAATTCAATATATATATATATATATATATATATGCATTACAATAAAAATGATCTGAAAATACTTATCTATTTACGCTCATGGTCTCGGTTATGTTGTGTCATATGGCATAACAACAATTAATTTGAAAATAATACAATAAGAAGATTCGTATGGTAGCATTGCATCTCATCATACTGAATTTCCTTCACTCGTGCAGTTAACTTAACATGTTGACATTGTTGGAAATTTATGAATGGACGTGCTAATGTTGTATCTAGTCATTATCATAAGACGGTCCAATTAATAAGTAACCATGTTATTTATATAAATAAAAATTGGGTTAATATGTGAAACCCCACTATATAGGTATTTTTTAATTAAATTTTTTTATTGATAAGGTAAAGAGTCCTCAAAGAGAATTATAATAAACAAAGGCGCCAAGAGATTTCAATTGAAATCCAGGCGCCAAAGCTTTAGACAAAAACAGTATGACCTAAACAACAACTAGGATAAGAAAATGAAATGACTTTTCAAAAATCTAGACCAGCAAATCTATCTGCAAAGGTAGAATGATGAAATTGCTACACGATGATCCCATTCCTAGAAACTTCTTCTGAATCAAGCATGAAATCCAAGAAGCTTCGCTGCAAATTAGATTGAATACTGAAACCCATCTTATTAGATTACAAGTCAGCTTCAATCTAAGATTTGAAGGAAGAAATTTAATAGTTTGACGATTGATAACAAGAATAAGATGAAGACTTTCAGGGAAGAGATGATTCCAAGAACAAATCTTGAATGATTCAAGTCAAACAAGTATAATTCTCATAAAGTGTTTGAGAAAATGACTAGGAAATTAGAATAACGAGCAACTCTGAATGAGAAAGATGACAAGCTACAAAAGTCTTCTCGCTACTGTCAGGAGCACCTTAAATTCTGACAGTTATCCATGTAAACTCTTGAACTCAATCCAATAGAACAACCAGAAATCAAACTTGCACTTAAGATATTAAAACGATACAAAAATTGCTTGTTAAGAATCCTGCAACAGCTAAAATAGCCGGAATCATAAGGTTAATTATTGTTACTATCTCTAATATATCCTATATCGGCACTCTCCAGCAGAGTTATAGATGTAAGCTGATGATGAGCATTTTGAATGTTAAATTTTATTTTTATTTTACACTTTAGGGTCCATTTGGCTAACTAGTCTGCAACCTTATTTTGGACCCCATTTATGTGTGAAATGACCATAGAATGATAGATTAAGCTCATACAACAATTTAAAATAGGTTCAAGAATTTTAGGATATCTTCCCTTAGCTAAGAGATTTGTTAGAATCTCATAATCCGTTTCAATATTTACATTAACAAGGTTGTTATCCTTACAGATTAAAATACCATTAAGAAGGACTCTTGATTCATCCATTAGAGAGGTAAGTTTACCATAGAGATTACCATGACGTGTAATAATATTGCATTTAATATTTCTAATAATAATTCCTCCAGTGGCTTCTCTATTTGCTAAGAATGAGCCATCAGTATTGAGTTTCACCCTATTAGAAATAGGAGGATTACAAGATAAGTAACTAGGTTTGTTGATAGAAATATAATGGCTGGCACAACCAAGTTCAACTGCAACAGACTTGTAAGGATTCCAATGATTTTTCTTGAATAAGTTAGCATGACCCAAGCTAGAGGGAATTCTCATGATATAGTTGATAGGATAGATAGGATCATAGATCATGCCTTTATATTTTGCCTTGTTTCTATAATGTCAAACCACCCAGCAAATGATTTGAGACAAAATGAAACACATTTGAACCTCCTTATTAGAATTCCAGAACCAATTTCTTAACATATGGGACAGATTCATATATCTTCCAGTTTTAAACTTGAAGATAGTATAAAAGAAACAGCAAATTTTCCATGAACAATTACATTCAATGAAAAGGTGTTTAGTAGTTTCCAAACTGCAGCAAACCTGGCACTTGAAGACGAGGGTAATATATCTATTTTGAATATTAGAATCAGTAGGAATCCAACCATATAGCATTCTCTAGGCTAAATAGGACCATTTCCTAGGGGTAATACTATTCCAAATCTTACCAAATAGACTAGATTTGTTCCTGTGAGTTTTGAAAAGGTTCCAAGTTTCTTTAGTGTTATAATAACTATATTTGGAAGCTAACCAGCAAAGAGAATCTTCAACATTTTCTCTTACAAATATCTTATCAATAGAGACCATATCATTAGGAGAAAGGTAACTGCTCAGACTAGGCTTATTCCAACTGTTTTGAACCCAGTAGTTTTTAACTTTGTCATGCTTGTACTATTTTAAACCAATTATCAAGCCAAAAGTCAATATCTCCATCGCCCACCTTCCATTTAACCTTAAGCTCAGATGTATTCTTTATCTCAGATAACCTTATCCATACATGAGAGCAAACCTTAGTGTTGTAGTTTGTTTGCAAAGGGTGACCATTTTTACAGTAGATATTGTGAACATATCTGGCCCATTTGTTTTTCCTAAATCTGACCCACATCTTACAAGAGAAAGAATCATGAATATATTTAAGGTTTCGAATATTTAAACTACCTTCATCGAAAGGTTTATAAACCTTAGCCCAATTAGAGTAGTTTATATAAGTAGAATCCTGCTTAGAACCCCACATGCATTTATTGAAGATCTTCTAAATTCTGTTAATAAAATCTTTAGGAAAAGATCAACTTTGAAGCCAATAGATAGGTAAGGCCATCAATACATAATTGATCAGCGTAAGTCTCCCTTCATATGATAGGTTTTTTCCCTACCAATCGTAAATTCTATTTCTGATATTATTAAGGAGATAGTCATAATTGGTAGAATTGTTGTTGTTGTTCAGATTGATGCCTAGGTAAGAACTAGGAAGATGGTCATTGTTGAAGTCAGTAGTAGTCGATAGAGAAGAGACTCTAGAAGATGGGAAGTTTTTTGATGTAATAATCCTTGTCTTATCTTTATTAATTAGTTGATCATAAGCCTTTTGATAATCCTGTATAAAATTATTAAGCAAAAATATGGAATAGTTTAAGCCATTAGTAAATATTAGAAGATCATCACCAAAAGCAAGGCATGAAATTATGATAGAACTTCTAGATTTGTATCTCATAGTTTTGTTAGTCTCAAATAGGTTACTTAAGCCTCTTATTAGCACTTCTTCAGAAATTATGAAAAGACTATGAGACAAAAGGGTCTCATTGTCCTAAACTTCTTTTAGTTTTAAAGTTAGTGTGGATAATTTTTTGTTGAGGGTAATTTTGTAAATTATTTTAAGAATTTAAGGTTTATGATGAAATGTAGAGTGATAATTAAGGCGTTTGTGTGTGTGCTTGTATTAAATTATGGCCACCCTCATTAATGAAAGTAGTTGAGGTATTTATACTTAATTAATGGCGTATGGGTTTTTCGGGTCGGATTGTGGGCTTGCGTTATGTTTAAAAACCATTAGCCTAAGATATGAAATGACCAGCACCTAGCTTAGTCACATTCCACTAAATTTATCCTGTTCGGTTTCTCATGGTGATGGTTCAGTCCGAACTGCCCTTCGGATAGGGTAAGTAGCAGTGTCAAAAATATTTGACCTTATCAGTAGCCCATTTAGGTCTTGCAAAGAATCTTTAGAAGAGCTAACCCACAAGAATAAAAATCAACGCATTTCCAATGTGACCTTCCGATCTGTCTCTGTATCCGAACCAAAGAGATCACCTTTTTCTGTTAAGAATTTCAAGAGTCAGCCTGATCGGAATTCAGTGGGACTAACTTTACCATTAAGAATTTCAAGAGTCATTTTTCAACGTGGGACATGTGTCAGGTTCTGGTTTGACCTCTCAGTCGTTTTTCTCCTAGATTCTCGTACCTACTAGGCTAAAAAGTTACTTAGGGTGTAACCCTCATAATTTATAGCTGTTAATCATTACTTTGATCGATTTGTCTTCTCCTAGGTAACCTCCATATTTTCACAATTATATAAATCGATTTTACTTTTCTACTATCTCCGAGAATACAAATACTTCTATATAGAGAAATCTTGGTAATCCTTTCAAACTATGTCTGGGTAATTTATGTTCACGGCCAGAAACGCATTGGTAAAAGGAGGTTGGCTGAATTTTTTCTGAATTGGAGAAAGCGAGAAAACTTGCAATAAACGAGGGAATTGCAGTTGGTCTTCATGTTTCTCCTGGTGAAGAAATTAATCGACTAAAAGCAAACACATACCAAGGTTCATCATCATCGAAGACATCTAAGGTCAGAAAATTACCTTTTGTCCCAACCCTTTCTCCTTTTCAATCAGGATTTTATGTTCAAGAGTCTCAAAACCCCCTCCCTAAAGAAAAGGTAGTTTCTAGTGTTAGGAAACCTTCGCCTTTCATAGCCATGGGTTCAGACGCTGAGAAGTCAACTGAGAAGACTACCCCTCGCTGAATAACTCACCAATCTAAAGTTAAATCCACCCCTAGCTCTTTGAAACCTGCTAGTTTGGAGACGATAAAGCCCATGGCAGAAACTAAGCCATCCGAACAGCAATCCAGCATAATGGAAGAAACCATGGAGGACAGTATAGAACACACTCTTTTTTAGGCGTCCGGACAAACGGAGGATACCGCCGAAGATCGGAAGAGCAAGGTTAAGGTGGGCTGCCCAATACTGAGTGTTTGGAAGGAAAAGGGGGGCCAAAATTCCAGAAGGTTAGCATGAAGTACTTGATAGCCCTCCATAACATCTCTTATGTGTATACCCATACTGATGAATTGGGTCGTATCTGAACCAAGTGGGGCTTCCCGATTCTGTTAAAGTGAGAATCCCAACCACCCCAGAGACTCTGATGGACTACAAGTCCCACAAGCTAGTGGTATACACCGAGATGCTGAAATGGGGTCTCCGGTTTCCATTGGATCCAGAGATAGTCAGGTACTTTCACCTGGTAAAACTATGCCCAAGCCACCTGAGTCCGAACGCATGGTACACTCTGATGGCTGGCATAATGGCTATCGATTGAGCAATTCACTGTTCTGGCGGGCCTATGCAAGAACCACCATATCTCCTTTTACCACTTCAATATGGGGAATGACTACAAGTTAGTAAATGACTAGAGTCCAAAAAAAACCATGTACAACCCAATTCTTATTTATCAGCGGGGTATGTGAGAATGAGAAAAAGATAAAAACTGATTCTAATCCAAGTCAATTAACTAGTCGCTAGAAGAGTATAGCCTTAAGGTTATATCGTTATAATGTATGTTTTTTGTTTAAAAAACTAAAGTCTTTGGATGGCCAAGGCATTTTGTTGTGTTATCTATTTAATTTATGTTCTTAAACTCAAAGTCCTTGACTGGTTAAGGCGTTTGTGAATCATGGATTGGGTCTATTACAATCAGACTTTAATATCATATTTCTTTTTGTGTGAATTTTGTTTAACTCTTTATTGCCAATGTTTAAATAGCCTTTGGTGAGGATAAAAGTTGCCTGAGGGTAGGCTAGTAATTTCAAGTGGAGTTTCAAGGTGGTGTATGGGTGTTTAACGGTAGTGTATGGGTGTTTAACGGTAGTGTATGGGTGTTTAACAGTAGTGTATGGGTGTTTAACGGTAGTGTATGGGTGTTTAACAGTGGTGTAGAGAGTAGAGAGATGAATAAGCAGCTTGGTAGCAGTTAATTCTCATTACCCATAGTTAATGCTGGTGGTTGGGTATTTATAGTATGATGTTTGGGCCCTTATGGGCTTTCGGGTCATGTTTAATGGACCCGGGTCACGATTAAAGACCCATGAGCTCTAAGCAGGAGAGCAAGTAGCTTAGTCAGGAAGTGTTTAGGTTTTTTAGTACTTTAGTCATAGTTCGAACAGTCTTAAGTTTATAGTGTCCAAAGTAATCTGTCCGGAAGTGATCTGTTCGATTTATGTCCTTGTACCATGTCCGGTGTTTGGAGAGACATAGACTGATTTACCCTTCCGGGGAGCATGCTGAATTCAGACTCATCAGGAGCCCCTTTTTTAGGTGTTTGAGCAAGTGTTCTTGTCAAAGAACTGAAAAACAGTCCGATGAATGAAATGGTTCTCAATTTGGACAGAACTGTGGGTATACCCGGACAGGTTAATCTTTACGAATTCCAAACGGTTTTTGCCAGAGTTAGTGGGACACGTGTCGCTCTCTGATTGACCACTCCAGCCGTTTTTTCACCTTGAATTTCGCACCACCTTCTTTAACGAGTAACCTCTTTAATTACCAATAGTGACATCAGCGCCGTCTTTTAATTATTGCCCAACTTTTCGGATTCTCCTAGGAATCAACTCCTTTTTTCAAATCTACTATAAATTCACATTCATTTTCTACTGTTTTACCATCTCTTTCAAATTTTACTCTGCAAATTTACTCAGAGCTTTCTCTCTCTAGAACAAAAATTCCTTTAGCAATTTATGTTTACAGCAAGAACAACATTGATCAAAGGTGGTTGGCTCAACCTTTCGGAGTTGGAGAAAGCACAGAAGGTCGAGAAAGAAAGGCGAATAACAGCAGGGCTACCATCATCACTAGTTGAGAGACCAGTTGCTTCTGTTACAGAATCGGATCGAGGCTCATCCTCCTCCAAAGGTACCAAGCCTAAAAAACTCTTTCAATCCACCCTCTCACCCATAGTATCTGGTTCCTCAGTTCAGGAGTCAATACCTGCTGTTGAACCAGGAGTTACTGCTACAAGTGTTAGGAAACCCTCACCTTTTATAGCCATGGGGTCTGATTCTGACCATTCTCCGGAGAAGTTAGTCATTAAGAGGCCAAGCCGGTTAGTCAAGGGACTAACCTCCAAAAATACTCCCTCAAAATTCGGGGCAAAAAATAGTGATTCTGGGTCTAGAATGCCTATTAGAGCCCCCCTGGAGAGGCCAACCGGTCCGGAGGCCAGCAGCACGGTTCCTACAAGAGAGACTTATGCCTCCGAGCCCCAATCTGAGGTGAGAAGTCAGAAGAAAACAGACAGTCAACAGTCCGGAGGCCAGGCTGTGGCAAGCATCAACCCTCCCCGGATTACTACCACAGAAGCTCCCCCAACGGTTATGGAGGAAGAATGGAGGACTCTGCTGAAGAGGTCCCTTTCGAGTCTGAGTCCTCCGGACAGGCTGATACTACTGCTGTTGCTGCCAAGAAAGACAAGGAGAATCTGTACTTGAGGCATCCGGAGCTGCCGGAGTGCCTTGAGGGAAGAGTGGGGCCGTGTTTTCACAAAGTCGAGCTCAAGTACCTGTTGGCCTTGCAGAAGACCAAGTACGCATTCATCCATACTTCAGACCTGGGTCGAATGCGCACAAAATGGGGGATCCCCGAAAATGTGAAGATTAGGATCCCCATTGATCCGGAGACCCCAATGGACTGTAAACGAAATGAAATAGTCTTCTTTACAGAGCTATTTAACTGGGGACTCAGGTTCCCACTGGACCTGGAAATCGTACGGTACTTCCACCTGGTCAAGCTCTGCCCAACTCAATTAAGTCCCAATGGCTGGTTCACTTTGATGTCGTGTATCATGGCATCCAGGCTGTCTGGGATCCCTCTTCCCATGGAAGAGTTCGCAGCAGTGGCCAATCTTTGCAAGCATCACCAATTCCCCTTCTATCATTTCAACATGGGGAACGATCTCAAGGCTGTTGATGACCTCTTGGAGTCGGAGAGCAAATGGAGGAGCCAATTCTTATTTGTGAGTGGCTCATGGGAAAATGGCAAGAAAATCAAGGTCGGAGAGAACCCAAGCCTCCTCAGGAGTAGGTGGAGGAGTGATCGTAAGTTTCTCAGTTCAAATTTCTGTCTGTTTCTCTCTTTCCCTTTTTCTTTTTAAGTTAAATTTAAACTAACCAATTTCTCTCTTGTTCTAGCAGAGCTGCCAAAGAAGTTCGGAGACTACTTGAAGGCCGGACAGACTACTTGTGGAAAAATCAATGCTTGGGCCGCAGAGAACTGGGAGAATCGATTCCACAAGGCCTTCACCCCTGGGAATCTAGCAAGGTCTCACCTGTGGAACACCACAGGCCGGAGAGACCTAACTTGGGAGGAGCTCACCATCCAGCCTGATGAAGACATTGTGCTTAGAAGGTCCTACGAACCAGACGGGACACTTTACCTGCCTGCCCGGGCTAAAGCACCAAGCAAAATGAAAGGCAGAAAAAGAGGCAAAAAATTGGCGAGTGACGCTGAGAAGGATGTCCCAACAAACCCGGAGGGGCCGGCCCAGGTTCAAATCGATGCATCCCTCTTGCAAGTGGTGGAGCAGGAGACCGAGAGGTAGGAAGTAGTCCTTCCAAAACCTCCAAGGACTCCCAAGAGGACTCGCAAGCAAGTAGGTGAAAGCGCTGACCGGGAAGTCAAGAAGAAAAAGACTTCACAAGGAGATGAGCTTGCTCTCCGGGATCCGGAGCCCTCTTTTCCTACTGGCCCCTCTGACCCAACGCTGGCCGAAGAGATCCCAAGAGAGTTTCACACTGATGAAGTTGAGGGAGGAGTGCTCAACTTGGATGAAGTGGACATCATCGGTCTGGGTGGGCTTGGTGAATATTTCCTTGGCCTCCCCAGAGACGAGTTCGCAGGGCCCTACATCCCTCCGAGCATCTCCAATACGGTCAATTTTAACGGTAAGACTTTCATGGTTTCTAGTGAGAAGGACACTATAGCCCATTCCTTGCTTAGTAATGTGCAGCCAGTTCTTACATTGGAGAGGCAAGTCCAGAGTCAGGCGGACACCATCAAAGACCTCAAGTCTGAGAAGGAAAAGCTGTCCGGAGACCTCCGCACTGCTACCACCAACGCTGATTTGCTCAAGGAAGCAAATGAGGAGCTGAAGAGGAGTCATGATGAGAGCAACACAAAAGTTGCCACCCTAGAACAAACCATAAAAGATCTCCAGGAGAAGCTGTCTGGTATGGAGAAAGATCTCACCGTCTCACGGGGAGAGAGCACTGCAAAGGAGAAGCTCATCACCAACCTGACCACTGACAAGATTGCTTTAGAAAATGCAGTGACTCAGGCTGCTGAAGAGAAGGCTGCTTTGGTAAGAGACCAAGAGGCCACAATCAAGGCCAAGATCAACGCATATGCCAGGGAGATGATACAAAGCGAAGAGCTAATGGTTCAAAGGGTGAAGTCTGATATGGTTCTCCTTTTTCACGAAAAATTCCCGAAGAGGACCCTGGGGGACTTATGGCTCTATGTGGATGATGATGACCTTCCATTTTATACTATGGTTGATGAAGGATTTTCCGGTGAGTCCTTTTCTGACAATGAAGAGAAGACCGGAGAGAGCCCAGGCGAAGAGGAGAATGACCCTAAGGGCAAGAAGGTAATCGAAGGGGGGAGTAACGTCAAGGGTAATAAATCAGATGAGGGTGAGCCATCTTCAAAGGCTCAACCTTAATTTATAGTTTACTTTGTTTATCTTTCATTTAAACTAAAGTCCTTGGAAGGCCAAGGCACTCTTTTTATAATGGTGTCCGTATTTGTTAGGACAGGTTTTTTGTGCTGTACCCTGACTTATCTACAAGTCCTTGGAAGGCCAAGGAAATTTTAAGCTGTTTAATGAATGTTTCTACTTCGCACAACCATCATCTTTTCTCATTGCTTGTTTTAGTTTAGATAAGTAGAGTTTAAGTAGCTTTTAGTTGTTCCATTGTGAGAGTTTTTAAATTCTCTGGCTAGAGTTTAAATAGCCCTTAGATCTTTCAGTCCGGGTAGTATGACAAGAGATAGAATTTTGAAAATACTTAGAAAATTTTGAAGAAGGCACCAAATTTCATTGAAAGCTCTCCGTGCTACCGAAGAGGGGAAGGTATGCCCCCAAATATTTACATGGATGTTTAAACAACTAAATATTTACACAAGTATCATTCCAAGTACATTCGGAGATGCTCAATATTCCAAGGATGGGTTAGAACCCTGCCATCTTTGTCTTCCAACCAATAAGTTCCAGGCTTGATTCTTTCAACCACAATATACGGACCCTCCCAGGTAGGGGCCAACTTTCCGAAGAGCTTTTCTTTAGTGTGTAAGAAGACTTTCCTTAATACTTTGTCCCCTGGTTGGAAATCTCTTCTTTTAACTTTAGAAGCAAACCTGCTTCTCATCAAGCCTTGATAGTGTGCTATTCTAAGATGAGCTTTAACCCTTCTTTCTTCTATCAAATCAAGTTGATTTCTAATTGCCATTTCATTAGCGTGTCCGGAGAAGTTGTGAACACGAAAAGAAGGGAGTGTCTTCTCTATGGGGGCTACTGCATCCATTCCATAGACCAAGGCAAAGGGAGATTCCTGTGTTGCAGCCCCAGGTGTTGTCCGGTAGGCCCACAAGACTTCTTGTAGATAACTAGGCCACTTCCCAGCAGCCCCTTCCAAATTTTTCTTTAAACCGGACAGTATGGTTCTATTAGCCACTTCAACTTGCCCATTAGCTTGTGGGTGGAAAGGTGAAGAGAAACAATGTTGTATACCCCTTGAGGCACAGAAGCTTTCCATTTCTCTGTTGTCAAACTGTGGCCCATTGTCCGTTGTTATCTTCTGTGGGACACCAAATCTGCAGCATATGTTGGACAGAATGAATTTTATGACAGCTTTCGATGTTGTCCCTGCCAGGGGAGCTGCTTCTATCCACTTCGAGAAGTAGTCAATGGCCACAATTATAGTTTTACGCCCTCGGGACGCCACAGGGAGAGGCCCAACCAAGTCCAACCCCCATCGAGCAAAAGGGATGGGCTCAGAAATTGATTCCAAAGGAATGGCTGGTACATGAATTTCATTGCTGTACCTCTGGCATGGGTCACACCTTCTCACCAGCTCCTTAGCATCTTTCATGATTGATGGCCAATAGTATCCGGAGAGTAACACTCTTCTTGTTAAAGCTCTAAACCCACAATGGGCTGATCCCTCACCATCATGCAATTCGGAGAGGACCACTTGTGACTCATCATCCCCTAAACAACGTAGAAGAGGTTTACTATAGGATTTTTTGTACAACACTTCTCTCAACATAATAAAACCACGAGCCTTGTGTTTCAATGTTCTGGCTTGTGATTTATCTGAAGGCACAATACCATCGGACAGATATCGTATGAGAGGAGACCTCCAGTCTTGAGGCCGATTCACTTGTATTTCAAAAACTTCCTCTTTTTCACCCTTACTAAATTGAATAGAAGGGCCTTCAAGCACATGGATCCATGGGTATGACTTCGTATATGCTATTGTTGCCAACGAGTCTGCTAGCTCATTTTCTGCCCGGGGAATGTGCTCATAGGCAACAGCTTTAAACTTTAACGCTTCATTTTTTAGGAGGAGTAAATACTTGACCAACTGCTCCTTTCTAGCCTCAGATTGGCCTAAGGCATGGTGGACAAGCAACTGGGAGTCACTTAGTAGCTTGACCCTTTTAGCCCCACAGATGTGGGCCAACTTTAACCCAGCTATAGCTGCTTCGTATTCGGACTCGTTATTAGATGCCATGAAAGCAAAACAAATAGCTTGATACATGCTGTCTCCATAAGGGGAAGTTAAACATATTCATGCACCACATCCATAGTGCTAGATCCACCATCTGTTCGGACGATCCAGACTTTCTTGTTTTTTGTATCAGTAGCTTGCTCCGAATCCCTATCGGAGTGGAATTCAACCAGGAAATCAGCCACTGCTTGGGCTTTTACCGCTGTCCGGGGAGCAAAGTTTATGTCGAAGTCCCCCAACTCTACTGACCACTTAGTCATTCTGCTCGAAATGTCTGCTTTTTGAAGGACATTCTTTAAAGGGAAAGACGTCCGGACGATGATAGGATGAGCCTGAAAGTAAGGCCTCATCTTTCATGCAGCTATTACCAGAGCTAACGCCAGTTTTTCGAGTTTCAAGTAACGTCTCTCAGCATCCATCAAGCTTTTGCTGATGTAGTACACTGGGTAGGGACACCCATCGATCTCTCTTACCAACACAGCACTGATGGCACAACTTGAAACGGCGTACACAATAAGAGTCTCCCCATCAACTGGTTTGAACAAAGTTTTGGGAGAAGAAAGATGTTTCTTGATTTCATTGAATGCCTCATCACACTGCGGGGTCCACTCGAACCCTTTCGCACCCTTCAAAGTTTGAAAGAAAGGAGCACACCTGTCCGAAGACCTCGAGATGAATCTGTTTAAGGCAGCTAATCTCCCCGTTAACCGCTGTACTTCTTTAATGTTTCGAGGAGGTTCCATCTGGAAAAGAGCATTGAACTGATCCGGATCGGGCTGTATTCCATGCTCACTTATGATATACCCTAAGAATTTCCCGGACTGCACTCCGAAAACACACTTTTCAGGGTTTAACTTTAAATTCACTTTTACCAAGTTGGCAAAAGTTTCTCGGAGGTCGGATAAGTGTAGCTGCTCATCCACACTCTTCACCATCATATCTTCAATGTAAACCTCCATATTTCTTCCAATTTGATCAGCAAATGCCTTGTTGACTAACCTTTGATAAGTAGCCCCAGCATTTTTCAAGCCAAAAGGCATCACCTTGTAGCAATGTAGACCCATATCAGTGACAAACGTGGTATGCTCTTGATCTTTTGGATCTACTTGAATCTGATTGTACCCGGAGAAGGCATCCATAAAGGAGAGCAGCTTGTTCCCAGAAGTAGAGTCTACTAACTGATCTATTCGGGGGACCGGATACAAATCTTTTGGGCAAGCCCTATTAAGATCTGTGAAGTCAATGCACATGCGCCATTTGCCATTTTTCTTTTTTACCAGGACAGGATTGGCAGTCCACAAAGGGTATTGAGATTCTTTGATGTGCCCCATCTTCGTGAGTCTGTCAACCTCTTGTACTATGACATCACCCTTTTCTTTTGAGAAAGCTCTTCGTGCTGATGGTCTTTCAAGAATTTCAACATTGGTGGCATCTTGGACCCTATCTTGACACTTTTGCCTTCTTCCAAACAGTGTGTTTCAACTTCTTCAATTGGAATCAACACTCCAGGGGTCTCTCTGGGGTCATCGATTTTACCCTCACCCCTAGAAAGACCCTCAAACTACTATTGATCGTTTATACGGACTGCCCCCAGCGTTCGAGGAGCCAAGGCAGTGGCATAGCATTCTCTTGCAATCTTTTGGCTGCTCCGGACAACCCCAACATGTCCCTGAACAGCATACTTTAAGCACTAATGGACTGTTGAAGCCACTGCGATAAAAAGTATTCTAACCATTTTCTTGAAAGGGCCCCTGCCCAATAACACCTCTTCTTCAAATTCTCCGATCACATCGGCTGAGCTGCCCGTGAAGCCCACGATTGATCTGTCCGACTTTTGAATCACAACTGGATTTTTCATTTTCTTGTAAGTGGTTAGGAAAAGGATATTGGCAGAGCTTCCAGTATCCACCAGAATTCGCCTTATCTCATCGCCCCTATAGATGCTCCTATGACAACAACATCCTCATGAGGGCCAGCAATGTCTCTCAAATCATCCTCATCAAAGAGTATGAATGGGAATGAGTTTGGTGACTGATAAGATGTCATGCCTCCTTCTAGCTGGGAGGCTAAATTATGAACATGCCTCTTCCTCGAAGAAGCAGTAGGAGCTGTCATAGAGTCTCCTCCGAAAATTGTAAGTGACTCAAAGAATTTAATGAGCCCGGAGACCGACCTAGAACATTCCTCTATAGCACCCACCCTGTTTCGAGTTGGATCAGGATCCAGGTACTCAGAATCCACATCAAACCTTTCAACTATGACCATGGCCCCCTCTGGGGCAGCATTACTTGGACCAACCCGGTGAGTGTTGTCAGGCCTGTTGCCTCCTCTTCTCTTAACGTATGCTCCCAACTTTCCCCTTTCAATCAAGTTCTAAACCTCTTGCTTCAATGCTATGCAATCATCAGTGGTATGGCCAATATCATTGTGATATTGGCAAAAGGAGTTGTTACGATGCTCTCTGGGAGACTGCAAGGTTGCCGGTCTCAGGTAATGCACCTCATCTTTTGTTTTATCAAAAATGGTGGCCACACTTTCTTTGAGTTCTGCAAACCACTCCGGTTGGACCCATGGCCCTCTTTTGTTTCTGGATTGCTGACTTTGGGCAGGAGCAGCTGGCTGAGACTGAGCTTTTGCCCTACCATGCCCCTGTCCGGTTTCTCTTATCTTGTTCCCGGACTGGTTTTGATTTGGAGTTGGTGCCACCGGGGTGGATCTCACCTGTCTGTGCACCCTGGTTTTCTTTGTTTCATCAACGTTTATTTGCTTGCCAACTTGATTCAGCAATCCCCCCCAAGTCATGGCCTTCTTTCTAGTCACCGAATCAGCCAGATTGCCTGGGTTCAAACCTTGCCTTAGGGATGCTATTGCCACCTGTTCGAAGCAATCAGCCAACCCATTCTTTGTGTTCACAAAACGACTTATGTATTCCTTCAGGGACTCATTTGGCTTCTGGGCACAATGGATTATTGTGTCTCCATTGCCCTTCAGCTCCTTACTCCCTACAAACTGCCTTCGAAAGGCCACCCAAAACGTATCAAAATCTTTAATACAACCTTGAGGCAGGCTGTTGTACCATTTCAGAGCACTCCCCGTAAAAGATTGGGAGAATGCCCTACACATTAGTTTATCATCATCGTCAAAGTTCATCATGAAGTTCTTGAATTGCTCCAGATGATTGTCCGGATCAGTACTGCCGTCGTACTTCTCCATCTTAGTACTGTCAAACCTTTTGGGGAGGTTTCCGGACAGGATTTTAGAAGACAGTGGAGACTGCCTCCAATTCCTTCCACGACTGAACACAGTATCCTCATTTGGAGTGGCAAAGATACCTGGTTCATCGTGGAAAGCAAAAGGATCCATCAGCATCTTGTCCGTATATCTCCGGTGGTGAGATGACCCCTTTCCAATATACCTTTTCATTCTTCCATGGTGATCTCTTTTTCTTGAATATTTCTTAACCTGTTTTTGTTTTTTCTTGGTTCGACCCTCATCACTGCTAGAGGACAAAGATTTTTCATTTCCCTCACTGTCCGAAGAGCTGCCCGAAGATTCTGAACTCGATTCAGAACTCTCCACAGGCTTGGACCGGTGAGACTTCTTAGAACTGGCATGTGTCTTTTTGGTGCTCACATGAGTTTTCGAAGCCTCAGGCTCTCTAGGGTTGTCGATATGATGAGCAGCTGATGTTATGGATTTTTCTTTCACGCCTATCTTGGCCTTTTCAGCCCTCAGAGCTTCTATTTCAGCCCTCAGCCTGTCACACTCTTCGATAGTGTACTCGTCATTCTCTCCCACCACTTCGAGCAAAGCTGGTGGCACTTCTGGATTTTCCGGATTCATTCGGACAGAGTTTTTTTTTAGCTGGTTTTGAATGCTTGATTCAGGCACCGTCGCCTCCCACTGTGATCGCCAATTTGGTGAGGATAAAAGTTGCCTGAGGGTAGGCTAGTAATTTCAAGTGGAGTTTCAAGGTGGTGTATGGGTGTTTAACGGTAGTGTATGGGTGTTTAACGGTAGTGTATGGGTGTTTAACAGTAGTGTATGGGTGTTTAACGGTAGTGTATGGGTGTTTAACAGTGGTGTAGAGAATAGAGAGATGATTAAGCAGCTTGGTAGCAGTTAATTCTCATTACCCATAGTTAATGCTGGTGGTTGGGTATTTATAGTATGATGTTTGGGCCCTTATGGGCTTTCGGGTCATGTTTAATGGACCCGGGTCATGATTAAAGAACCATGAGCTCTAAGCAGGAGATCAAGTAGCTTAGTCAGGAAGTGTTTAGGTTTTTTAGTACTTTAGTCATAGTTCGAACAGTCTTAAGTTTATAGTGTCCAAAGTAATCTGTCCGGAAGTGATCTGTTCGATTTATGTCCTTGTAGCCTATCCGGTGTTCGGAGAGACATAGACTGATTTACCCTTCCGGGGAGCATGCTGAATTCGGACTCATCAGCCTCCAATATTTCAGATTTATTAAGTAAGGGTATTAAATAATTCCGATCACATATGTTTAACAAATGTGACCAAATGTTTAACATATCCGATCAACTCAAAGATGTTTGAGAGCCGGAGCGTTTAATAAGTATTTAATATCCGACCACCTCGCACTATGGTTAAGTTAAAAAGAAATTTGCACCAGACTTTTGAAGAAGGCATAAGATATTATTGAAAAACTCAGACACATAGTTGAAAACCTCCCCGCGCCACTTGGTAAGGAAATAGTATGCCTCCCTAATATTTACATTGACATTCGAAATTAAATATTTACAAGAGAGTTTTATTCTTACAAGAGATGTTTTAAACCTCCCCTCCTTGTCTTGCAGCCTGTATGTTCCTGATTTAACTTTCCCACATACCATATAAGGATCTTCCCAATAAGGAGCCAGCTTGCCGAACTGTTTTTTCTTGGTGTGTAAAAAGACTTTTCTTAAGACTTTGTCCTCCAATTGAAAATATCTTCTTTTAATTTTGAAGGAAAATCTGCTCCTCATCAAACTCTGGTAATGTGTCGTTCTTAAATACACTTTAACTCTTCTTTCTTTAATCAAATCAACTGATTCCTGACTGCCATATCATATGCCTGTTCAGAACAGTTTTGGATTCTGTAAGATGGTAAAGTAGCTTCCATGGGAGTGATTGCATCCATCCTATAAACGAGGGGAAAATGAGACTTGTGTAGCAGCCCGAGGAGTAGTTTGGTAGGCCCACAATACTTCTTATTGATAACTTGTCCACTTTCCTGCGGCTCCTCCAAATTGTTTTTCAGACCGGACAAGATTTTCCAGTTAGCAACTTCAACTTGCCCATCTTCCTGAGGGTGGAAAGGAGGTGCAAAATATTTCCATATCTTTATTATCGAATTGTGGCCCATTTTCTCTGGTGATCTTTCGGGGAACTCCAAATCTGCAACATATATTCGATAAAATGAATTTAGTTTTTTTCTTAGAAGTGATTCCAACTAAGAGAGTTGCCTCTATCCACTTGGAGAAATAGTCAATAACAACTATGATTGTTCGACATCCACTGGATGCCATAGGAAGAGGCCCAACCAAATCCAACCCCTATCTGTCAAAGGGTATCGGTTCAGATATGGATTCCATGGGAACTGCTGGCATAAAAAATTTATTTCCATATCTCTGGCAAAGATCACACTTTTTTACCATATCTTTACCATCTGCCATTATAGTTGGCTAGTGGTACCCTGCTAATAAGAATCTCCTGGTTAGGGATTTGTAGCCACAGTAAGCAGAACCTTCGCCGTCATGCAGTTCAGATAATACAACTTGGGATTCTTCAAATCCTAAGCAACGTAAGAGGGGTCTGCTGAAATATTTTTTGTAAAGAAATTCTCTTAAGACCAGGAAACCACGAGCCTTATATTTAACCTTTTTAGCCATGGCTTTATTCGGAGGCAAAATCTCATCAGAAATAAACTGAAGAATATCATACCTTCACTCCTTAGGTTGAATAGCGAGTATCCTCATACTTTCTTCATTATCATTATCTTGTTCTTGGCCCGTCTATATTGATGGATATTCTTGCATAAGAATCCAAGGGTAAGATTCATAATAAGCTATGGTTGCCAAAGAGTCTTGCACAATATTCTCCGATCTAGGGATGTATTCATAGTGGATACTCTTGAAGCTTTCAACGACTTCCCTCAACATAAGAAAGTATTTTATCAATTGTTCTTTCTCCGCTTCAGAAATCTCTTGGGTATGGTGGATAAGTAATTGAGAGTCACTCATTAATCGGAATCTTCTAGCCCCTCATATAAGGGCTAGCTTAAGACTAGCTATAGTTGCTTCATACTCAGATTCATTGTTAGAGGCCTTGAAACCAAAACATATAGCCTGGTACATAGTATCACCATAGGGAGAAGTTAAACAAATTCCAGCCCCACATCCCATAGTACTAGATCCGCCATCAGTTCGGACTACCCATTCTTTCTTAGACTGGTTTTCTGGTATTTGTCTGGGGGATCTATCAACATAGAATTCTACCAAGAAATCGGCCACTCATTGGGCTTTAATTGTTGTTCGGGGAAAAATCAATATCATAATCACCCAGCTCAACTGACCACTTGGTCATCCTACTTGATACATCAACTTTATGAAGAACATTCTTCAAAGTAAAAGATGCTCGAACGACAATGGAATGAGCTTGAAAGTATGGTCTTATTTTTCTTGCCGCAATTACCAAGGCCAATACCATTTTTCTAACTTCAAATATCTTCTTTCAGCATCCAACAGACTTTTGCTAATGTGATATACCGGACGAGGGTAATTATCCACATCTCTTACTAGCACAACACTTATTGCATACTCTGATACAACTAAGTATATGTAGAGCTTTTCCCCCTGAACAAGTTTAAATAGAGTCTTAGGTGAAGAAAAATGCTTCTGGATTTCAAAAAATGTTTGATCACACTGTGGAGACCAATTAAAATCTTTGGCATTTCTTAACACCTGGAAAAATAGAGCACATTTGTCTAACGATCTTGAGATAAACCTGTTCAATGCAACCAACCTTCCGGTCAACCTTTGAACTTATTTGGTGATCCGAGGAAGATCCGTAGCTAATAGAGCATTGAGCTGATCCGGATCAGGTTGAATTCCTTTTTTACTTATTATATAGACCAAGAATTTTCCAGATCGGACCCCAAAAATACACTTTTCAGGGTTTAGCTTCAAGTTCAAAGCCTCTAAGTTGGAAAATGTTTCTTGAAGTTCAGATATATGTGCATCTTCCTCAAATATTTTTACCATCATGTCATCTATATAAACTATCATATTTCTGCCAATCTGATTAGCAAAGGCTTTATTTACTAACCTTTGATAAGTGGCCCCAAAATTTTTTAATCTGAACAACATCACTTTATAACAACAAAGACCTCTGTTTGTAATAAAATTGGTGTGGTCTTGATCCTTCGGATCTACTTAGATCTTGTTGTACCCCAAAAACGCATCCATGAAAGACAACAATTTATTCCTAGAAGTATAATCCACCAGCTGATCTATCCGAGGAATAGGATAAGGATCATTGGGGCATTCCCTATTAAGATCAGTAAAGTTGATACACATGCGCCATTTGCCATTCTTTTTCTTGACCAGAACAAGGTTGGCAGTCCATAAAGGGCAATGAGACTCTTTTATGTGGCCCATATTGGTCAGATGGTCAACTTCTTAAAAAATCACACCTGTTTTTTCTTTAGAGAAAGACCTTTTTCTTTGTACAACCGGCACAACATCAGTTCATATGGACAACTTATGACAAATTATATGAGCTGGCACTCTGGAAACATCATCATTACACCATGCAAATACATGTTGATTACTTGTTAAAAAAGACAACAGCCTGTGTTCAAATTTGGAGCCAACTTGGTACCAATTTTAATATTTTTCCCTCGGCTAAGGAATAGATTTCAACCTCATCTACGTGTATTATGACATTGGGAGCCTCTCTGTGATCATCAATTTCATTCTCATCAGGCTCCAATAGTTGTTAATATCTGTTAATCTTGACTACATCTACAGACTTAGAGGCAAGGGTCGTTGCATAACATTTCCTAGCTACCTTCTGACTGTTCCGGACAATACCTACATGTCCCTAGACAATATATTTCAAACATTGGTGGACCGTAGAGGCCACAACATGCATTCTGGAGAGCAAATATCTCCCAAATATTGCACTATAATATGTTGGGAAATCTACCACAACAAACAATACTCTCACCATTTTCTTAAAAGGTCATTTGCCCAGCAATTTTTCTTCTTCAAATTCCCCAATCACATATGTTGAACTCTATATGAAGACCACGATAGTTCTGTTCGAACGTTTTATAACCAAAGGGTTTCTCATCTATTTGTAGGAGCTTAAAAACAAGATGTTTGTCGAACTTCCTGTGTCAATCAGGATTCGACGTATATCATTTCCCATATGGATGCCCATATTACCACAGAGTCCTCATGAGGCCCTACAATATCTCTTAGGTCATCCTCATCAAAAACTATAAAAAAAATTGAGTTTGATACAGGTGTGTGGACATTCTTCCATCCAACTGGGTGGTCAAACTGTGGACATGCCTCTTCCTTGAAGAACTAGAAGGTCTAGTGACAGTATTGCCTCCAAAGATGGTTAAATATTTAAAAGAATTAATCAAACCAAAGATATTATTAGTCTTGTCTGTTATAAACCTCATCCGGTTGCGACTCGAATCCGGATCAAGGTACTTAGAGTCTATATCAAACCTTTCAGTAATCATCATAGCATCTTCCTGCGTAGACGTTCTAGGATTGCTTGAAGGAGCAGTTCGGGGAGTGTTGGCATTGTATTGTGTATTACCCGATTTGCTCCCCCTCGTTCTTTTGACATAGGCCCCCAACTTCCCTCTCTCAATGAGGTTCTGGACTTCTTGTTTCAAGGCTATACAATCATGGGTATTATGCTCTATATCATTATGGTATTCGTAGAAACGGGTACTCCGGTTTTCTCTAGGGGACCGCAATGCTACTGGTTTTCTAAAGCGTACTTTGTTTTTTATTTTGTCATATATTTTAGCCATACTTCCCTCCAATTCAGCAAACCACTCAGGTTGAACCTATAGTCCCTTTTTGTTTCTGACCTATTGGTTCTAATTTTGGTTAGACTGATTCTGCCTTCATCGGTTAGATCTTTGTCCAATCTTCATTGACCCGTAACCGGACTGATTAGCAGCCTGAGGTGTTGATGTTGTAGTGGTAGATCTTATCTGGCGAGGCACCATGGATTTTTTAATCTCTTCAACATTGATTTGTTTCCTCACCTGATTTAACAATCCCCCAAAATTCATGGCCTTCTTCCGGGTTACTGAATTAGCCAAGTTACCCGGATTTAAAACCTGTTTAAGGGAAGTAATCGTAACTTACTGGAAAAAAAATCTGTTAACCCATTGTTTGTATTCACGAACCGGCTGATGTACTCCTTCAGAGACTCGTTTGGATCTTGAGCACCCTATTACCGTTAAGCTCATTGCTTCCAACGAACTGCCTCCGGAAGTCAACCCAATATTATAGACCCCGAAGGGAGACTATTATACCATTTTAGGGCACTTCCTGTGAAAGTTTGGGAGAAGGCCCTACACAACAGTCTGTCGTTGTCATCGAAGTTCATCATAAAGTTTTTAAAGTACTCTAGATGGTTGTCCGAATCTTTGCTCTCATCATATTCTCCATCTTAGAGCTGTCAAACCTCTTGGGTAGGTGTCCACAGAGTATCTTCGCAGATAAAGGTGATTGCCTCTAGTTCTTGTTACGGCTAAAACAGTATCTTCGCAGATAAAGGTGATTGCCTCCAATTCTTGTTACGGCTAAAACAGTATCTTCATTTGGAGTAGAAAAAATACCTGGTTTGGATTAGAAAGCAAAAGGATTAACCAACAAACGGTCAATATGCCGATCAGCTGAACCTTTTACCTTCTTATGGTGTTTCTTAAGCCTGCCATGCATATCCTTTTTTCTTGAATGTTTTTTAGTCAGCCTTATTCTCTTTTTCGACCGTCCTTAATCATTGCTGGAGGACACTGATTCTTCAAGTTCTGACTCATTAGATGAGTTGCTGGAGGATTCGGATGTAGAACTCTCCACATGTTTAGACCGGTGCATTTTCTTGGAGCTAAGATGAGTTTTTAGGGACTGCTTGTTCTCTTCAGGATTGTCAGTATGGTGAAGCACCGATGCACCAGATTTTTCTTTAACCCTTTTTTGTGCTTGTTTTACCGCTCTCAGTGCCTTTATCTCAGCCTTCAACTGATTGCACTCCTCGATAGTGTATTTATTGTTTTCTTTTTCAACTTCCACCTCAACTGATCGTGCTCCTCGATAGTGTATTATGTGCATTCAGATATATCTGAACCACCTTGTATGTTGGTTTTGAATATGAAATTCAAGCACTGTCGTGCTCCCACTGTGGTCGCCAATTTAGTGTGGATTATTTTTGGCTGAGGCTAATTTTGTAAAGTGTTTTGAGAATTTAAGGTTTATGATGAAATGTAGAATGATAATTAAGGTGTGTGTGTGTGTGTGCTTGTATCAAATTATAATCACCCTCATTAATGAAAGTCGTTGGGGTATTTATACTTAGTTAATGACACATGGGTCTTCGGGTCGGATTATGGGCTAAGGTTAAGTTTAAGAACCCATTAGCCTAAGAAATGAAATGACCAACACCTAGCTTAGTCATATTCCACTAAATTTATCGTGTTCGGTTTCTCATGGTGATGATTCAGCCCGAACTGCCCTTCGGATAGGGGTAAGTAGTAGTGTTAAAAATATCTGACCTTATCAAAAGTAACCCACAACCCTACCATTTATTAGAATAAAAAACATTGGCATTTCTTATGATTCTATCAATCAGACTAGTAAAACTATGATGAAAACCAAAGGTCGATAAGACTTTGTTGAGAAAACTATAGAATATTTTGTCGAAGGTTTTGGCCATATCAACCTTGATCAGTTGTTCCTAACTTTAGTTTTCTTGTTAAGGTCAAATATTAACTATTTACTATCAATATGTTATCATGAATGGATCTATCAATAACATAGACACCTTTGAGTTTTAGAGATGATGTTAGTGAGGAGTTTTTCAAGCCTACTATTAATGATTTTAGATATAATTCTGTTAAATAGAGAGGAAATACTAGGAAGATCTTCGAAAATCATGTCAATTTCTTTCTTCTTAAGCTTATGTATAGACGAGAGACTTTTAGTATTTTGTTGTTTAAGAGTGTAATTATTAGCATCAGGAGTTTCTTTCTCATAATTGGTAGATAGAATGTAATATTCATCCAAATTTCTTATAGCTTTTATGATATCTTCATTCTTAGGAGAGCTACTAACTTTCAATTGGTTCTTTTTTTAGTATCCAACTTGATTTATTGAGGCAATATGATCTTATGTTGGTCTGCTAAGGGTAGATTTTTCATGATGTTACAACTTGAAAATGATAGATTTTAGTCTTGGCATAATGTCAGTTATTGTAGAGTCTAGTATTATATCATTCTTTCTTTGTTGATCTTGAGTATAAACTTTCTTGGTATTCTGATCTTGGGCAGTAACTTTCTTGCAAGAATCTTTGATGTGACTTATGTGAAAACAATTATCACAATATTTAGGAACATACTTGTAGCTTGATGAGTCCCAATTCGGAGTGCTCCCCGGAAGGGCAGATCAGTGTAATTCTCTCCGAAAATCGGACAGAACTTTTGGACCGGACAGATCTCTTCGAACCAATGTGAGCCTAAGGCAGTTCGAACTATGACTAAAGTACTAAAAAACTTAAACACTTCTTGACTAAGCTGCCTGTCCTCCTGCTTAGAACTCATGGGTCTTTAAACATGACCCGGGTCCATTAAACTTGACCCGAAACCCCATAAGGGCCCAAATAACCTGCTATAAATACTCAACCACCAGCATTAACTTCTGGTAATAAAAAATTAACTGCTGCCAAGCTGCTTAATTCTCTCTCCACCTTGAAACACCCTCACACCACCTTGAAACACCCTCACACCACCTTGAAACACCCTCACACCACCTTGAAACACCCTTACACCATCTTGAAACTCAACTTAAAATTACTAGTCTACCCCTAGGCTGTTTTTATCCTCACCATAGCTGATGTGAAGCCAGCAGCCATCATTTGACCTGAAATCAATCAAAACACTATAGTGTAACTTTTTGGTGATGTCAATCTCAATCCATGCATAGCAGGCATTAAACATAGCCCTGTATTGGCTGGAACCCATGACCTTATAGGTTAACTAATAGATTATGCTATAGATTGAATAACTTCTTCATTATATAGAAATCATGGGATATTTTTTATCTTAACCTAGACAAGAACAATGGGATTTTCATACTTATGATTGAAATTAGGTAACCATTTCAAAATCCTCATGGAGTTGTCACTCACTGTTCACACATTTTGAGCCCATAAAATGTATAAGTCTGATTTGATAGAGAAATCGATTAAAATATGCATAGTATCCCAGTTATAGATATTGTATTCTCCTTTAAATTTCTTTGAATAAAAGAATTGTTTAATTATTTGCTTCTTTGGAAGACCTTGCGAAAACTTACCGATTATAGTGAACTTGTTGCAGGTCACAAGTCGATCTTTATATTCTTGATTGAATTGTATAGATTTATGATATTGTTTCTCTTGTGTTCTTGTAGGTTTGATGCTAGTTGTAACTTGATTTGGGTTTGTAGTTTCAGCGTAATTTCTTTGTGATAAGAACTTTTCTGATATTTTTATTTCATTGCATTTTGTAAGATCCATATTAAGGAATTCTTTGTTGTAATTTGAAATATCGAGACTGTCCATGGCAACAAGAAGGAGGAAGATGAATTCAGCGGCACAAGAGAGCAGGATCACCAAGAGAAGAGGAGAATAAATTCAAGAAATGGACTTTGGTTTCTTGAAGCTCAAGCAAAAACCCCATTATAGAGGTATAAGTATAAACACCATGTTAAATTTATTCTTTATGAAGGATTGCGCTCATATATTACCACTTGAGACTAAGCTAATAATTTTAATGTCTGAATTGATAAAATTTAATTTAGTAGGTTATGGCCATTTATTGAAAGAAGAATAAAAGGGTGTTATTAAACTAAAATAAACATTAAACATAATTGCATTATATTATGTAATTAAGATTTACGGTAGGTTTTCTTCAACCTACCGCATAATTTTGTATGTTTAATTTTTATTAGATTGATCACTCCAAACCATAGCTTCTCTTTCTTATTGTATCCTTATCTCTTTATGTCTTTTGCAAGTCTTTTTCCAGATCGATCTAGGATACCATTTGTTGATAGTAGATCGATTAAAGACACATAACAAGATTTAAGGGACACACTTTATTAGTGGATCCGATACACTCAGAAGAACATAATCAATAAGAAAAAGAACACAGAGTTGACTCGTAAAATCAATCATTATTAAGATGATTAATTTGAACAATAAGTTTATGATGCATTATTCCTAGTAGTAGAATATATATACATAAAATGATGATTTTTTAGTTATTGTAATAGAATTATTGAGCAATTTAATAGAGTATATCTATCAGAGCGAAGGCTTCCATTGTGAATCGATATGAGATTGTATGTATATTTGAATTAATTATTTGAAAAATATGTTGGTTTAACTTATATAAATAATATTTGCATTTAGTATTATGTGTTGATTGAGTTGGTTAAAGCCATAGATTTAAGGCTATATGAAAGCACATATTGATTAATTGAATCGAAGAGGCATGTTTAGGATTTCATGTTTGGTTTTTTATATTCTTTGAATCTTTGAATACTAAATTAGGGTTTCCCCTTAATTTAAGGTTAATTTTATGTTATAAAATTTACAGCAAAGAGACCCTAGACCAAAGGGTAAAACAGAAAATTGAAAGACAAGGCAAATGAGATATGTGTCGCAATCACCCATGCTTCAATCACGGTGAAGTGCTTTTGCTAGTCAAAATCAGCATTAGCTCGTTGCGACAAACACATGCTACCGTAAATAATAAGTTCCTCAATGTAGCAACAGGACCATGAGGGTTGCTAAGCTTGGGTTTTCCTTCTTTTTGTGACCTATAACTGATGCGGGAAAAAAAGACCTTCGAAAGTTAAAGGTGTATTTTGACATAAATAAAGTTTTTATGAGTAATTGATAATTATGTCGTATAAAAGGACCAATTTGTAACAAACAACAGATGGGACCACAATTAGTGAATTGTTTATGTGGGACCTCATAAACGTACTATAAAAGCACCACACCTCTTTTGGGGAATGACAATTGATTAATGATTACACAATTATTACATATGAAGTTCTCTCTCTAAAATGTGGAGTTTATGTCTCAAAAATATCACTAAGTAGTTTATAACACGAATTTAGTCCTCCAAATATTGTTTTACTCTAAATATCTCTGCCAAAGATTTCTGGAACTATCAGTAACCATTGATATATGTTTGGGTGTACTTATTGTTTGTAGTTGTTGTTTATTAATCCCCATACCAACCAGTGACATCATGTGGGAGGTCACAAACCCGAATATTTGGAATCCGAAAAAATAAATTGTAACCAGATATATATACATAAGTAAACAATCACCTAAAGTACTGAAAGAAACATAAACAAATACAACAACTTAAAGCACTGAAAGTAACATGAAGCAAATATATTAAATTAAATTGTTAAAAGGAAAATAAAACAAATACAATAACTTAAAGCACTTAAGGAAATATAAAATAAATACATTTAATTAAAGTGTTGAAAGGAACATAAAACAAAACAAAAATAGTCAAAATCATATCATTCGTTAAACTTCCTACTCCTCATTGCTTCCTATTTTTCAACGATTTGTTCCTCCATATAATGTAGCATATATTTTGTCAAAAAATCAGTTACTTTCAAATGGAACAAGTTATAGTCTTATTCATAATTTCCTATGGGGGAACATACGATATATTGGTTCACTTTTCAGATAATTGTACCTTATAATTACTTATTTACAATTGCGTAAAAACAATACAGATTTTCCTCATGCACCTCTGCACACATAATCGTACATGTAGTACATTATACATAACACTTTATTGATAAACATATCAGTAGTCTCATTTTACCTTTTTATCTTCACATGTTTGACGTCGTGAAGGAGATGAGAGTCTTCACTTGCAGTCCATTCCATATCGAAACAGAAGTATGAGTTTCGTTATAGACTATATTTAAGTCAATTGAATTGTGTGTTTGAAATCATGTTACTATGAACATTTATATAGACAAAGCATATTTTTTGACTTATTATTGACAAGTAACATTCTGGCAGGACTTATTATTGACGGATAACCATATGACGAGACTTATTAGTAATGGGTAACCTTTATGCGTGAGTTACTAGGTGTTCATTTCGTTAATCGTTAATTATAGCTACCATGTTTATAAATATTTTAGTATGTCATAGCAATCATTAATCTTAACACTAATATTGTTTAAACATACTATTTGCATATGATTTATTTTTGTAAGATTGAAAAAAATTTATTGTTTCCGCCGCCATATAGATGGTGGATGTTGTATCATGTTCGCCAGACGGTGGCGACAACATGTCAACTTTTAAGACTTTTAATGTCTTTTTTTTCCTTATCGTCTGTCATGGCCATGGTGCACGTATCAACATTTGCGTCTTTTACCGCTTCTTAGGGTACTTTAGGCGCCAACGGTTGACGTCCTTGCCAATCCAAATGCCAACCATTGGCGCCCAAGTTTGTATTTGCGCTAGTTCATGGTGGTAACAAGCACAAATACAATTTCTAAATTTAATTTAAGATAAAAACAAATTTAAACCTATACATTAGACAAAAATCCTAAAAAACATTTATGATTGCTAAAATAACGTTGAATCCAAAATATAATCAAACAAGTTCATAATTACAAAATGTGAAACATTCATGATTGTCTAATCAACTTATAGTAATTTCGTAGAAATTTTAAAAAACACACACATGTATGCATTTTGTTAAGTTTACTATTAATGACTAGTATTCTATATGCGCCGGTGTTGGTTATTGTAGTCGAAAAAAAAATATCGACTCTAGACAGAATTGACATTGATCAAGGATTAGCATCTTCTCTAGCAATGTGCACCCACATAGGATATATCGTTGGTAAATGTGAACTTTTAGTCATAGCAACTAATAAAAATAAGACAAAAAGAACAAAAAGTAATAAATAGGTATATATATATATAACAAATATTTAATTTTAATAACTAAATGTGTTTAGTAGAAAATTTATTTATGAATAAAATTATTATTGTTCACAAAAGCTACCTCGATCTCTTTTTAAAATTCGTCTATTGATGGAACCCTCAGGTGCTAGAGAATAGAAAACAACTAATATTCTAACAGTCCATTCTTTTTATAATATCTTAACCGGTGTAGTTCTTTATCGACTTTATCATATTCACGTGAATATTCAGAACTTAAATAAAACTTTATATGTTTTTATAGTTGGTGTACTAGCTTTTGTCTAATGGGGTGCCATTCACTTTCAACGCCAATCAAACCATGGGTGATGTTTCTAAACCCACAATTTCTATCGGGTCGAACGTTGGTAATTTTGTTTATGAAAATATGCATAAAGTATGGAATGTCATATGCATACCCATGTCCAGTATATAAAGCAACACCATTGGAATTTGTTTAATGATAATTAAGGGTTTTGTGTTAAATTTATTCGCCGCAATCGGAGTTCTTATACTATTAGATGCAATTCGAGCTTGTTTAGATGTCGGGGTATTGACTCTGGAATTAGTACAGGCTTTCTGACGACTGTTCTAGTGGTGCTACCAATAATACCGACTGGTGTTCCAAAATTTACAATCGATGTTCCCATTTTTAGGTTCCCGCACTATCCACATGGAATTCGAACCACTCGTGTTGCGTATTCGTGCATAGAATAATCCATTTTGGTATAATAATCAACATAAGTTTTCTTTCATTACTACTGATAAGTCTAAGTAATTTTGAAGGAGAAAGAACCATTTAAATATAATTATACATTGATTATGAGAGTTTTTAAAGAGAGAAAGTAGTTAAAACTCAAAAAGTGTTCAATCATCCTTATTCCAAGAGTAGTACACCTATTTATAAGTGATATGGTTAAATGTAACAAGTTTGGTTTGTTATCTCGATACCTCATCTTACTTTTCTACTTAATACAAACATATTTCTTACCAATTACATATCTAATTCTTGGGTAAAAAGAACCGTTAGTCCCCATGTTTACCACTTGGATCGACTTAGTCCCCTTCGTTCACTTCTGCATAAAACTCATCCCCTTCATTTTAAAAATTTGTAAATATAGTCCATCCGCACATGTGAAGCCTGAGAGATTGACACGTGTCATTAAGTTTTGTTACAAGATTGGTCCCCCAAATTGTTGGCCAAAAATACCACTGTCCATGTCAAGTAAGTTGCCAATTAAGCTGCATAGTCAGATTTTCGATTTACTATAAAAAGTTACCATTTACCATCAAAGTTACCATTTATCCACAATTATTTTAATCGGACCGGGTCGAAACCAATTAAAACTAACCCAACCCGAAAACCCAATCTATTCTAACCTAAACCCGAAAAAACCAATTACTCTAACCAAAACCCTTAATTAAATCAATTCGATAGAAAATCATAATTTCACTTCTTCTGTCATGTTGTTCTTCAACCTCACATAAATACGCGATTGATTTCTTTTAAGCTCAGTTATAGAATGGTACCTCCATGATTTTCGAAAATCCCAACTACATATCATTTTCTCTATCCATCATAGCTTCCACAAATCCATGAGCTAGATAATGAAGAAGGAAGGGTGTTGTCTATTGCCTCATTGTTTAGCATACTGTTTGGGTAACCTTCCGTCTGTATAGTAGTAATACTAGTAACTCCTTTTAAACCTGACTTCATTTCTTGTTCTTGTGGTAATTTTTTATTTTCTCACAAAAAATCATCGTCCAGAAGGAAATCGCGCCAGCTAAATGCTTGCCCGGCAGTCGAACAAGTTGACGAAGAAGTAGTGCTGGAAGAAGTAAATATATTAAATATTTTGTTTAAAATTAAATAATTGATTATCGTTAATGAATGATATAATTAGTAAATAATTAGATAAATATATTAATTAAAAATCAAATCATAGATGAAAATTAAGTGAGAGAATAATTATATAGATATTGTGTTAAAATTGTTGTATTCACTTTTTCATAAAGTTAACTTTAACATTTTAATCATCGATTTAAAATTGAATTTTAATGGTATTCTCTGTCTCTTTCTCTCTCACTCGAACTCAAGCCAAAATTATAAAAGAAAAAGGTTGGTCGGAAACCGAGGCGATTGCATTTCTCGTCTCACCCCTTTTTTCTCCAATTGAATTCTGGACTACGATTTTTGCTGTGTTGAAGTTAGGGTTTATGTATATGAGATAATTTGTTATCGGCTGTTTTGTTTGAGTAATTGATTCGTGATCAAAATGTATAATTGATTGGTGTTTGTTTTGATGATAGATTTGTGATTATGGCGGTGGTGATTCATTCTCGGGTGAGCGATGTTGTGGAAGTGGGTTTTCGGGTTATTAGGGTTTTTTAGGTTCAAATCGATTTAATTAAATAAATGGGTTAGATTAATTGGGTTTTGGATTTTCGGATTTGTGCTAGATTATTTTGGGTTTTTTGGCCAGAAGTTAAATTTGGATTCGATCCATTTATAAAATTGGTAGGTAAATAATAATGTTTTTAAAAAATAAATTATAATTTTTTAAAGTGACGGGTCAATCTCTCACCCTTCACATTTTACCTCTAATACATTCTGCCTTTAATTCTTTATATTTACAATTTACACCATTTCTGGTAACTTTACCTATTGAATAGTATTTATTTTCATCCTCACTTATTTATATTTTCATCAACAACGACCATGAATACTTCAAACATAAAATTTCAGGCTCTATATGTCATCGATGGTGGGACACATTCTTCGTAGGCAAAATATTTAATGCGGCTCCTTCCACCATTACAAATGATGTTGTCCGCATCTAATCAGAACATTGTTGCAGGTGTTCTTCACCACTAAAAAAAATGAATAATTTTTAGATTTTATTTAGAAACTAAATTTTCAAAAAAGTACATACAAGACCTTATGAACATCTTGTCATCATCAATGATGACAGTTTCATGGCTTCACGAAAAAAGAAAATGATACCCTAAATTACATGAAATGTTAATTTTTATTTAGATTTTGTTAGATATTACTTTGTTAAGCAACTTTATAACACAAATAATGATAAAAAATATAACCAACAACTTTTAACTTATGTTGGGAGTCAACATGGGATTGAGGTACTTTTATCAAACCAGATACTCTAGAAGCCTAGAACTCAACTTTATTTGTGTAAGTAATAAAGTAACACATTATTTATGTATGAAAAAGATGACCAATCGTGAATAAAATTAAAGTTTTTAGAATTCCTTATACATCGTAACTATTGCCTTATTAGATCTGAAATTGCAGAACTAAACTTATTGTCCATTTATACTTGCAAACCTCAAAACTAGATTTGAAATTACGTAGTTAATCAGACCAGTCAGTCTCGGCAATCCCGTACAGCAGCAGCAAGCCAAGCAATAAACTCATCAGAGGTTTGATCTGAAAACTGTTCTAAATCTGAAAACTGTTCTAAATCCATAGAACAGCTATGTTTTCCTCCTTTTTTAAATTCTTTTTTCAATTCTTCGACGAGTTTCAGAGTCCTTTTGAATATCGCAAACCTCTTTTCTTTTTCAATCTCATCCGCATAAACTTTTCCGTGCTTCAACATCCAGTCCGAAAACGTTTTAGCTACATCATCATCCTCTAGTGTTTTAGTTAGACCATCATCCTCTAGCTTACAAGACATGCTTGGGAAGCTAAAACAGTAGAATAAAAACAAAACTTAATATTAACCTCATTCTTCAAAAATACTACGTGATATAATATAAACAACAATGAAGACAATGAAGATGTAGCATGTTTTAAAAGGAAGGTGTCAGTTAGACAACCATACAATCAACTCAGCTAGCCACTGAAAGACCAGATGAGAATGATCCTCCTCACCCGCCACCGACTACCCAAAGGAGGAAGGAAAGCCTCAGAACCACAGCCAAGTAAGAATTTCGTCAAATTATATTCAGACGGTAATTCCAGATATAATACTAATCATCATCGGCAATCATCATAGAAAATATTAATATATATAATAACATGTAATCGCTAAAATCGGCTCTGTATAATCATGGGTATATAGATAAACAGGTTCCTATCGGTAAGCGAAATAAGAAATCGATTTGGGTTAGCATCGAATATCATCGCTATACAGCTATCACCGATGTGGCATCAGACCTTCTCTATCCTATACACAAAAAATTATAAAATCATCCCATCGGTGACCCGTTTCAAATCACCCACGCAACGGAAAACCGACGAGCATATAACAAATAAACAATTTTCCAAAAGAAGCGAACCACAAAGATTCAGAATCAGATGGGTTGTCAATCCCCGCTTCGTATGGGATTGTTTCTTCATCGGGATTTTTCACAATTACACTAACGAAAATTAACATTAATCGATGCACTTACAAATCAAATGAGGAATAAACCTGACGAAGAAGGAACGGATTTGATTCGGTTTCGGAGAAAACGAAGTGTCGAATAGCTATATGTATGTGGAACACTGAAACCATAACCCTAATTCTACAAAGAATTTAGGCTTTTGGAAGACGTGGGGGATCCGAATGGTGCGGCTCTGGCCCATACATAATGAATTGGACTATTCTTGTAATTTTATGTAGAAAGAAATATTAAATAAATTTTAGAAAAAAATAAATTAAATACATTTAATTTCTAAGAAATATATTTATATCATTTATTTTTATATTTTTAACTTCTATCAACTTTCAAATCACGCAGTAAATTAAAGGCTAAAAAGCATAGCAGGTTTCTTATGTTTTTCAACTGTATCACGTTAGTCCCTTTCTTTTAATTTTATATTAACAGGCGTCTTACATTTTATAAACGTACAAACATATCATTTTTTGAAAAATGTGAGGGACCTATTCATTACAAATTGAAAATGTGAGGCACTTGTTTATTACAAACGTGAGGATCTATTTATTACGAAAAAAAGAAATGTTTCTTACATTTTTAAAACATATGGATCTGCTTATACAAAAGTAAAAGAAAATGATTGGTGTGAGACAATTGGCAAACATGAGAGACGTGTCATGTATTTTTTTACCCAAAATTAGACAATAGAGCTATGTATTGAGGCAAAATAGGGTCGTATTATAGCCTAAAAACATACATTAACAGCGTAGTAGAGTCAGAATTGAGAAATATGAAAATTTTAAATTTACTAACCAGAGAGCGAGTTTTTTATATATAAACTTATGGTTGGTTTCTTATAGAAAATATGTTTTATATAAATGAGAGTATTGTAATAAATTGAGACTTAGTTTGTCTCATTATAATTCAATCTCATTCTAACAAAAATGGTCTCATTTTATTCTTGTACAATAACAAATATCATAGAAACAAATATCATAAAATTTGAGGTTATAGAACAATCTACATCCACAAACAATAAATTTAATTTTATAAATAAATTAATTACAATGAATTAGAGAAAAATAATTTAATATAAATTTATAACTTTATATCCCAATTATATATATATATATATATATATGGTAATTCTTCAAAAAATCATCAATTTTAAAATCATTTATTTCCTCTGATAAAAAATCGTTGGTTCTACAAATATTACTTATTTATATAATCGTCTATGAATATATACTAATACAAACATAAATTGTGATCAGAATATCAAAATAATAATCGTATAACAAATTTGTACCAATATTCATATCAATAACTATAATAAAATAACACACCAAGTTATTACCACAAACTTGTACTAATATTTATGTCAGCGGACCTAATAAAATAGTACACTCAATTAATTAAAAAAACATGTAACGCATTTACATATCAGTTATCCTCCATTTAAATCCAAGTAAATATATCAATGTATCAAATATAGTTTCATACTTGGTTTGGTTTATTTTGGACTAGGGGTAGTCTAGTAAAGTGTTTTGTGAAGTTTCAAAGTATTAAGTGTTTGGTGTAGAATGTACTGAGATAATTGAGCAACTTGGTTGTATTAAATGTTCATTACCCCAATTAATGAAAGTAGTTTGGATATTTATACTCTTAATTAAGGACCCGTGGGCTTATGGGTCAAGTTATGAAATTGGGTCAAGTTTAAGGACACATTAATCTTATTAAGTAGATTAGCAAATAGTTTAATCAAGAGGTGTTTTTACTTTTGTCGTGTCTGGATTATTTAGTGGGTTGTGTCTCAATATTCTGAACTCATTAGTAGCCCATTTTTTAGGCCTTGTCAAAAATCTTTGGTAGGACTAAAAAATCTACTAAGCCAGTAATGACTTTGTCCGACCTATTTGTGCGGTCCGTATTGTGAATTTTATTTTCATCATTAACCCAGTTCGAAGTCTGTCCGAACTGATTTCTCTTTCCAGAATTTTAAGAGTTTTCTTCTTGGATTGTGGGACACGTGTCAATATCTGGTTCGACCTACCAGACGTCATTCTTCCTAGATCGGCGCGCCCACTATGTCTAGAAAGTTACCTATGCATTTAATCCTTCACACATTTGCGCCGTTTTTAATCATTGTCAAACCTTCTTCAACTTCTCCTAGGTAATAGTTATTTTTTCTACTGTTATATAAATCGTTTTTCACTATTTAATTTTCTTCATCACTCAAAGCCTTTCTAGAGAGATTTTCATTCTTATCTTCAACTTGTTCTTGAGGAGTTTTATGTTCACAACCAGAAACGCTCTTGTTAAAGGCGGTTGGTTAAACTTATCAAAGCTAGAAAGGCCGAAAAAATTAGAAAGAGAGAATCGCATTCGGTCCGCCTCTCAGTTTCTCCAAGTGAGAAATCTAGTGAACCGACTCAAGAAACTGACCAAGGATCATCCTCTTCCAGAAACCCCAGACCTAGACAGTTATTCAAACCAAGTATTTCACAATTTCCCTCAAACTCTTCTGTTAAAGAGTCTCAGCCTTCTATTGTTCAAGAAAAATCAGTTTCGAGTATCATAAAACCTTCCCCCTTTATAGTCATGGGTTCCGACATTGAGTAGTCTCCGAAGAGGACAACCCCTCGCCGGACGTCCCGTCTAATTAAAGCTCAATCTACTGCTTCACTGCCAAAGCCCTCCGGCTCAGAGTCATCTAAAGCAACTTCAAGAGACAAGCCCTCTGGATCGGAGGCATCTAAAGTAGTTCTAAAGGGCAAGCCCTTCGGATCCCAACCTCAACCGGACACCAGGCCTTTAGAGGCAGCAAGTGATCAACCATCCGAACAGCCTCCGGTACCGGAATCTGACCCCCATCCATCCAAGTCAGCCGATAAACCTTCCACAGTGATGGAAAAAGTAATTGAAGATAGTATCAAATAGACTCCCTTTGAAACTGATGCATCAGGTCAAATAAGGGATACTGCCTCTGACAAAAAGGGCAAGAGCAAAGTCAAGGTCTGCTTGACTCATGCGGAGCTTTCGAAGTGCCTAGAGGGCAATGTAGGCCCTTACTTTAAAAATATCAGTGTTAAATACTTGTTGGCTCTACAAAACATAAACTATATCTATACTCACACTGCTGAGTTGGGTCAGATCTAGACGAAATGGGGGATCCCACAGTCAGTGAAGGTAAGGATACCTATCACTCCGAAGACTTCTATGGACTGCAAGCTCAACGAGGTGCTGATTTTCACCGAGGTGCTAAACTAGGGATTTGGGTTCCCATTGGACCCAGAAATCGTTAGGTATTTCCACCTAGTTAAACTCTGCCCAAACCAGCTAAGCCCAAATGCCTAGTACTCCCTCCTTTCTTTCTTAATGGCATCAAGGTTATCAAAAAATCCCATTCCCAATGGAGCAATTCGCCACTGTGGCAAGTCTATGCAAGAATAATCAGATTTCATTCTACCATCACAATACGGGGAACAACTTCAAGGTGGTAGATGACTTGTTGGAGTCCGAGAAGAACTGAAGGACATAGTTTTTGTTTGTCAGTAGGACTTGGGAGAATGGTAGGAAGATCAAGGCCAACACCAGTCCTAACATGCTAACTAGCAGGTGGAAAAGTACTAGTGAGTTTTTTCTATCTTTGTTTTTCATGATTTTCTTTTTAAATCATAAATGTCCCCCTCCTGATTAATTTGTCACTCCTTTTTTCAGTGCTGCAGAAGGAATTCACCGGACACCTAGAGGAGGGGCAAAAAATATGCGCCAAGCTTAATGCATGGGTTGCAGAGCATTATGGGAATACCTTCCACAATTGCTTCACCTCAAGAAATTTTGTGAGTTCCCATCTGTGGAACACCACATATCGGAGGGACCTCTCCTGGGAAGAGCTGACTACACCGCCTCGTCCTGGTGTAATTCCCAAACGAACAGAGGCAAAAGATGGTAAATTGGTTTTGCCTTCCAGAGCAAAAGCTCCCAGTAAGATGAAAGGGAAAAAGAAGAAAACTACAACAGATGCAGTTTAAGCAGCCACATATGGGACTGGTTCGGGGAACCAATGGGGAATTGATGTCGCCCTACTCAAAGTGGTAGAGGCTGAAACAGTAAGAGAGGCAGGAGAGTTGCAGAACCCACTAAATCTTCCCAAGAAGGATGGGAAAAGAAGGGCCAGCAGTGACGAGAAGCCTGCTAAAAAAAACAAAATCACCTTAGGAGAAGACATAATCCTTTGCCCTTCAGATACTCTACCTCCACCAGCCCCTGTTAATCCCACTTTATAAGAGAAGATCCCAATAGATTTGCAGTCCGGAAAGGTTACTGAGGGAGGAAATGAAGAAGTGGACATCAGTGCCCTTCAGGACATTGACTTATACTTCAATGATTCCGAGAATGATGATTTCTCAGGACCCTATCGCCCATCCAGCTCTGCCAACATGGTGACTTTCAATGGTAAGTCTCTCTCGGTCTCTGTAGAGCAAGATGTTCTGAGCCACTCCCTTCTTGGTCACATCCATCCTGTGCTTGACTTGGAGAGACATGTGAAAAGCCATACCACTCTCATTAATTCTCTCACCTCTGACAAGGAATCTCTGTCAACCAACCTTCTCAATGCCAATCAGAGTATAGAATAACTAAAGAAGAAGATAGAGGTATTGAGAAAGGATAATGAAGACTCATCAACCAAGTTAGCCACTTCGGAGACTGCCAGAGCTGAACTCCAAAATAAGTGCTCCGACTTGGAAATGACCTCACAACATTAAAGGAGGACTTGAAGACCAAAGACGGTATCATCCAAACACTATCCAATGAGAAGACTTCATTAGAAAGTATCGTGTCGAAAATGGCCAAGGAGAAAGAGGACTTGGTGAAGCAGGAGGAGCAAGTTATTTAGGAAAGTATTGATAAATATACCAACGAAGTGATAGATTCCCTAGAGAAAATATATTATGAAGTCAGGTTTGACATGGTGTTGCTCTTCTATGAGACCTTTCCGAAAAGGACGTTTGGTCCCTTATGGAAATATGTGGAATATGATGACATCCCATTTCACAGCATGGTAGATGGCGACAAGCATAAATACTACATTGGAATTGATTATACTACTGATGATGAAAAGGGAACTGGTGAGAGTTTGAGTGCTGAACTCATAATCCCAAGAAAGGTGGTGATGGTGAAAGAACATCTAAAGGGAACAAGCCCTAAGGTTTAATCATATATTTTTTTGTCTTTTTTGAACAGTGAAAGTCCTTGGATGGCCAAGGCATATTTTGTAATGTCATACGGTCAGAGTCCGGATAAGTCTTTCAAACATCTAAAGTCCTTTGATGGCCAAAGCATGTTTTATTTTTCCTGCTCGGTTAAAGTTCGAATAGGTTTATTTATCAAATCTTCCTTTATTTAACACTTTATTTCCTATAAATTTTAATGGCCAATGTTTAAATAGCCCCTAGTATTTTAGAAGTATTATAGTGAAAGTGTTTAATATCTCTGATGACATGTATTTAATGGTCATCATACAACCAGCTTTATCTGATTTACTAAAGATCCAGTGATTTGTACTTGAATTGAATTATAGTAAAACCACACCAGATGTTTTAAGAAAGCATCACATTTTATTGAATGAAAAATCCGGACACCTCATTAAAACCTCCCCGCGCCACCAGGGTAGGAAAGAGTATGCCCCATAATATTTACATTGATATCTAACAAGTAAATATTTACACACAACTTTTATTTTAGATATAACCTGAGATGTTCAATATTCCATGGGTGCTTCAAAACCCTTCCTTCTTTGTCCTGAAGCCAATATGTCCCAGGCTTAAGTTTTTCGGAGACCTCATAGGGGCCTTCCCAGTTCAGAGCCAGCTTACCGAACTATTTTTCCTTGGTGTGTAAGAAATTTTTTCTCAATGCTTTATCTCCCAGTTGAAAATCTCTTCTCTTGACCTTGGAAGCAAACCTGCTCCTCATCAAGCCTTGGTAGTGAGCTGTTCTCAAGTGAGTTTTAAGCCTTCTTTATTCTATTAAGTCCAAATGATTTGCTATCTCATTAGCTTGTTTGGAATAGTTATAGACCATGTATGATGGTAGGGTAGCTTCTATGGGGGTAATGGCATACATCCCATACACCAAAGCAAAAGAAGATTACTGTGTAGCAGCCCAATGAGTAGTTCGGTATGCCCACAACACTTCTTGCAGATAACTTGGCCACTTCCCTACCGCTACTTCTAGATTCATTTTTAATCCAAACAAAATGGTCTTGTTGGCAACTTCAACCTGTTCGTTTGCTTGTGGATGGAAAGGAGAAGAAAAATAGTGCTGAATGCCCATAGAAGCACAAAAATTCTCCATATCCTTGTTATCAAACTGTGGCCAATTATATGTGGTAATCTTTTGAGGAATCCCAAATCTACAACATATATTAGATATGATAAATATAATGACAGCCTTCAAAGTGGTTCCTGCCAAATGAGCGGCCTCTATCCATTTCGAGAAGTAATCATGAGCAACTATAATAGTTCTGCACCCTCTAGACGCCATTGGTAGAGGCCCAACTAAATCCAATCCCCAACGAGCAAAATGTATTGGCTCAGAAATAGACTCCATAGGTACTGCTGGCACATGAATTTCATTGCCATACCTTTGACATGGATCACACTTCTTTACCATTTATTTAGCATCTACCATTATGGATGGCCAGTAGTACCTATCCAATAATACCCTCCGGGTTAGTGCCATGTACCCACAATGGGTTGATCCTTCTCTATCGTGTAGTTCAGATAAAACAACTTGAGATTCTTCAACCCCCAAACAACGCATGAGAGGTCTGCTGAAATATTTTTTATAGAGAACTTCCCTTATGATAAAAAAAAAACCACGACCCATGTGTTTAACTTTTCTTGCCATAGATTTATCCGGAGGCAAAACCCTATCAGAAATGTATTGAATAAGGGAAAATCTCCAATCTTTAGGTTGCACTACTTGTATACTCAAGCTTTCCTCCTTTTCATTGTTTTGATTTCATTGTATAAATGGGCATTCTTGTATATGAATCCAAAGGTAGGACTCAGAATATGATGTGGTTGCCAAGGAATCTGCCAGTGTATGCTCATAACAAACACTTTTGAAGTTGGCTGCCACCTCTTTCAGGAAAAGTAAGTATTTGATCAGCTGTTCCTTCTTGGCCTCAGACTGACCTTGAACATGATGGATGAGAAGTTGGGAGTTACTCATCAACCTAACCCTTTTAGCCCCACATAGAAAATCCAATTTAAGACCAGTTATAGTCGCTTCATATTCAGACTCGTTGTTAGAGGGCATAAATCCAAAGCATATAGCGTGGTACATTTTATCACAGAGAGGTTAGGCAAATTCTAGCTCCACAACCCATTATACTTGATCTATCAATCTGGACTACCCACTATATCTTGGTTTTTTCTTCTGAAGTTTGTTTAGAGCTCCTGTCCGAGTGGAATTCCACCAGGAAATCAACAACTAATTGAGATTTAATAGCAGCTTGTGGGGCAAAATCAATGTCGTAATCACCCAACTCTACTGACCACTTGGTCATCCTGTTTGATATGTTTTCCTTCTGAAAAACATTCTTCAACAGGAAAGATTTCGGGACAATGATGGAATGAGACTAAAAATACGACCTTATTTTTCTTACTGCAACTTTTAAGGCTAGTGCCAACTTCTCAAGCTTCAAGTACCTATTCTCGGCATCTATCAAACTTTTGCTAATATAGTACACCAGGCGAGGGTGGTTGTCCACTTACCTCACCAATACTGCGCTTATAGCACATTCTGACACAACCAAGTATACGTAGAGTGTTTCTCCTTGAATGGGTTTAAAAAACGTCTTTGGTGCAGACAAGTGTTTCTTTATTTCAACAAAAGCTTGGCTGCACTGTAGAGACCAATTAAAATCTCTAGCATTCTTCAAGGTTTGGGAAAACAGAGCACACTTGTCCGAAAACTTTGAAATAAAACGATTCAAAGCAGCCAACCTCCCAGTGAGTCTTTGTACTTCTTTAATATTCTGAGGAGGATCCATTTCTAGTGGTGTATTAAGCTTATCCGGATCGGGTTGTATCCCTTTCTCACTTATTACATACCCTAACAATTTTCCGGATCGAACCCTAAAGACACATTTTTTCGGATTTAGTTTCAAATTCACAGTTGCCAAATTATAAAATGTCTCCTTAACGCCAACTATGTGCAAATCCTCCTCCAAGCTTTTAACCATCATATCATCTATGCATACCTCCATACATCTGCCAATCTGGCTAACAAATGTTTTGTTCACCAACCTCTGATAAGTAGCCCTGGTATTTTTCAACTCAAAAGGCATCACCTTGTAACAATTGAGACCTCTATCTGTTATAAAGGTAGTATGATCTTGGTCATTCGGATAAACCTGTATCTGGTTGTACTCAGAGAAGAAACCATGAAAGATAACAACTTGTTTCGAAACGTTGAGTCTAACAATTGGTCTATCCGGGGGACTGGATAAAGATCTTTTGGGAAAGCCCTGTTGAGGTCAGTAAAATCAATACACATACGGTATTTCCTATTATTTTTATTGACCAACACCGGATTGGCAATCCATAAAGGATAATGTGATTCTTTTCTGTGCCCCATCTTGGTAAGCCGATCAACTTATTGAACTATTACATCAGCTTTCTCCTTAGAGAAAGCTCTCTTTTTCTGCACAACAGGTACAACATCACTCTGGATCGACAACTTGTGTGAGATAACACTTGCAGGTACTCCGGTTACATCAGCATTGCACCAAGCAAAGACATGTTGATTATTTGATAAAAAGGACAACAATTTATTTTTCAACTCTAGAGCCATCTTAGCGCCAACCTTGATATTTCTACCCTCTGCCAAGGAATAGGTTTCAATCTCTTCCATTGGTATTATAACACTAGGGGCCTCTCTGGGGTCATCAATCTCACCCTCTCCCTCAGAAGGCCCCAGTAACTGCTAATCTTCATTAATCTGAATTGCTCCCAAAGTTTTAGGCGCAATTGCAATTGCATAACATTCCCTTGCTATCTTCTGACTACTTCAGACAATACTCACCTGCCCTTGAACTGCATACTTCAAATACTGGTGGACCGTTGAGGCCACAACATCCATTCTAGAGAGCCAGGACCTTCCAAAGATTGCATTGTACCATGTGGGGAAATCTACCACAACAAATAACACCCTAACCATCTTTTTAAAAAGGCCCTTTGCCTAACAACACCTCTTCTTCAAACTCCATCATTACATCAGCAAAGCTCATTGTGAAGCCCACAATGGTTCTGTTTGACCGTTAAATAACGACCGAATTTTTCATCTACTTGTAGGAGCTCAAGAATAGGATGTTTTCTGAATTGCATGTGTCTATCAGAATTCATCGGATATCATTGCCCCAATAGATGCTCTCATCACCACAGCATCCTCGTGAGGCCCAACAATATTTCTTAAATCATCTTCATCAAAAAATTATAAATAGAGAAGGGGTTTGGCACTGATAAGAAGACATACCCCTTCCAACTGAGTAGCCAAACTATGAACATTCCTCTTTCTCGATAACGAAGTAGGCGTTGCCATTATATCTACTCTAAATATGGTGAGTGACTCGAAGAAAATGATTAATCTGGATACCGTATTGGCCTGTTCTGTTATAATACCCATCTCATTTCGAGTTGGATCAGGATTCAAATACTCAGAATCAACATCAAATCTTTCAAGGATCACCATTGCCCATTCTTAGGCACATGTTCCCACATTATTTGCAGGACCTGTCCGAGGAGCATTGGAAGGCCTGTTTCCACTCCTTCTTTTGACATACGCTCCCAGTTTTCCTCTTCCAATAAGATTCTACACTTTTTGTTTCAATGCTATGCAATCTTGAGTATTATGGCCTATATCATTGTGATATTAGAAAAATTAAGTATTTCGACTCTTTATAGGGGACTGCAGTGCTGCTGGTTTCCAGAAATGTACTTCCTCCTTAGTATTGCCGTATATTGTGGCTACATTCTTTTTCAATTCTACAAACCACTCCGGTTGAACCCAAGGTCCTTTTTTACTCCTTGATTGTTGGCTCTGAGATTTATTCAGGTTGGACTGAGTCTGTTTAGCCTTGTTGGACCCTTGTTTGGTCTCCTTAGTCTTATATCTGGACTGGTTTTGAGCTGTTGTGGTGGACCTCACCTGACGGTGCACCTTGGTTTTCTTGGTTTCATCCATATTAATTTGATTTCCCATCTGATTTAATAGGCCACCCCAAGTCATGGCTTTATTCCTGGTCACCGAATCGGCCCAAGGTTCAACCTTTGTTTCAAGGAAGCAATTGCCACATATTCAAAGTAATCTGCCAACATGTTCTTGGTATTACGAACTGACTTATGTAGTCCTTTAATGACTCATTTGGTTCTTGGGCACAATGGATAATAGTATCTCTATTGTCCTTCACCTCCTTACTTCCCACAAATTTCCTCTAGAAGGCAACCCATAATGTATTAAAGTTTCTGATACATCCCTGGGGTAAACTCTTGTACCACTTAAGAGCACTTCCCGTAAAAGACTGAGAGAAGGCTCTACACAGAATTTCGTCATCATCATCGAAATTCATCATGAAGTTCTTAAACTGCTCGAGATGGTTGTCCGGATCCTTACTTCCACCATACTTCTCCATTTTGGAGATATCAAACCTTTTGGGCAGGTTTTCGGACAGTATTTTGGTAGACAAAAGTGATTCTCTCCAATTCCTACGACTGAAGACTATGTCTTCATTAGGCGCTGCAAAAATACCTGGTTCAGTATGAAAAGTAAAAGGATCGATCAACAAATGATCTACATGTCTGTGGTTGTGACTGTGAGATGACCATTTGCCCAGGTTCCTTTTAAGCCTTCCATGCCTATCTCTCTTTCTTGAATATTTTTTAACTAGTTTATATTTCTTTCTAAACTTCCCTTCATCACTTCTTGATGACGAAGACTCCTCAAGCTCAGCCTCGTCCGAAGAGCTGCTGGAGGTCTCAGAATCTGAACTTTCAACTGGCTTAGAACAATGAGTCTTCTTAGAACTAACATGGGTCTTTTTTGAACTTAAATAAATCTTTGCTGATAGATTATTCTCCCTAGGGTTGTCAGTATTATGAATAGCTGACGCCCCTGACTTCTCCCTTATATTATTTTCTGCTTGTTTTGTGGCCCTTAACGCCTCTATTTCTGCTCTCAACTTGTCTCGCTCTTCGATGGTGTATCCCTTGTTTTTCTCAACTACCTCCACCATAGGTGGTATAGTTACCTTCTCGTTCAGATCCATCCAAACTGGTCTTTTCTACTGGTTTTGAATGCAAGATTCAGGCACCCTCACACTTCCACTGTGGTCGCCAATTTGGTTTGGTTTATTTTGAGCTAGGGGTAGTTTAGTAAAGTGTTTTGTGAAGTTTCAAAGTATTAAGTGTTTGGTGTAGAATGTAGTGAGATAATTGAGAAGCTTGGTTGTATTAAATGTTCATTACCTCCATTAATGAAAGTAGTTGGGATATTTATACTCTAAAATAAAGACCCATGGGCTTACGGGTCAAGTTATAAAACTGGGTCAAGTTTAAGGACCCATTAATATTTTAAGTAGATTAGCAAATAACTTAGTCAAAATGTGTTTTTACTTTTATCATGTCCGAATTATTTAGTGGCATGTCATTGTCCGAATTACCCCTGTCCAGATTAAGCAGTGGGTTGTGTCTGAATATTCTGAACTCATCAATACTAATTCTAAAAAACAATTGAAGGTAGAAGTTATTTGAGGTCAAACCTCCTTCTGAACTGAACCAATTTGAGGGACTTGTCCAAACTGAGACCAGCTCACACACCAACTTGTAAACCATACTAAGGCATATCTATAATATTGCATGATGTCGAAGCTGATCATCATGAAGTGGTTGAGCCTTTTTGTCGATGTCAAACTCATGATAAGAGTGTGTTCCCTCTTCAGGATTCAAACGACAATGTAAACAGATATAAATTTTGACTTGTAACAATATATTATAATAAATTTGAAAGGATTTATCTTTAAAGATTAATTATTTTGAGTTCCTTGAATAACTCATTCGATAGTCATTACTATTTTGGACTAGTTTGACTAGTTGCAGATTTTGACTCAAAGGTTCACCAAATGAATGTTAAGACTGTTTTTCTTGATAGCTACATGTTGGAAATGTTATAATATTGACTTAAAGTAAATGACATATAAAATTTAAAAATAAATTATATGATCAAACAAGATTTTCGATAATGGTACCATAAGTTCCTTAAGGTAATAATCTCCTTTGGTTTTAAAATGAACTTGGTTAAGAACTTTATGTATCAAAGTTTTAGTAGGAATAAGTTCATATATTTAGTGTGCGTTAATGTCTGAAGACAAACTTTAAGATTGAGAAAATGAAAATGATTAAATATACTCCCCATTCAGGAGTTTGATGTATTTTCAAGTTTGTACAAAGCCTAATATTGCGTCTTATGTTGGGTTGTGAGGAAGTTATTGAAGTAATACATAGATAGAAAATTAGGAAGCGATAAAAAAAGATCTCTAGTATAAGCAACAAACAAAATGACACATGCTGACATATAGGATGCCGGATAATATGGAGATCGTTGGGTATTCTGACTCAGATTTCAGTAGGTCGTGTGAACATATTTAGGAGCACTTTTGGTAATATATTCATATTAGTTAAAGATACAACATTATAAAAAAATATAAATTTACACTAGTTGCATCATCCATTATGACGATGGAGTTGCATGTTTTCAGGTGTCCAACTAATCGTTATGGTTAAGAAGGCTATTTATTATAGTCCTTAAAGGCTATAACATAACAATAATTATACACTTAATTAGTAGTCAATCAGTTAAGTCCATGCATATATATATATATATATATATATATATATATATATATATATATATATATATATATATATATATATATATATCGAGTTAATGTCTATCAAAGATAGTGAGTCCAAAGTTATCAAAATACAGAGTATACCGGTAAAAATTCTATGTTGGCAGATCCTCTTGCAAAAGAAAAACTACATTCAATTTTTTAAGAATATAACATTAGGATTATATATATATTTCCCATTTATGTTTCATTGACTTATTTAGCCCATTAGGTAGATCTTCACATAATTAGGATCAATTAAGAATAGATATGTACGATTAATAGATGAAAATAATTAATAAATGATCGAATTAATAAAATAATTAATAATTTGACTAATAGATGAAAATAAATTATGGAGGTAATTGTGTAAATATCGGGTCGAGTTTGGAATTTTTTGAAGGATTGAACCTGAATGCTAATAGTTATGACTAAACAAAATCATAGTGCGGGATATAAGAGTATCATGAAATTGTACTTAAGTCGAAACCCACCAATTTCACTTTTATACATAAATAGATAATCGGTACATTGTTCATTGATCACTCAAAACCTAAAAATCCAACCAACTACTAGTTAGATAGATATATTGTCGCTTTATTTTATTTGTTTCCTTTTTTTTGTTCCATGATACAAGATCTAGATTATAAAAAAATACACAAGATTAGGAAATCAAGTATCAAAATAACAAAAAAACAATTAAGAAGGTTGTTATAAAAAACAATTCTGAGAATCTGTTATTTGTCATGAAACTTTTAATTCCACTTTCTAGATGGTTGAGGTTATTTTGATTATATAATTTATATCCTGTTACATTTATTTAGAAATCTTAAATGACCAGACCTTTAAATTATTTAGTAGAATAAAATTTTAGGGTAATACTTTTTTTTTATTATACGATATATTTTCCAAAATTTTAATTTTTTTAAAGAAAAACGAGGTTTATTACTTTATATTATGGATGCTAGTACACAAAACTATAATTTCTCTATATTTGTTTTGAAAGTGACATATATCGTGTAAATAGGGTAACAATCTCATAAATCCTAAAAATCGATAATGTTTATTATCTTATAAGTTAACAAAAATATAAACATTGTCAACCATTATTTAAAAAATAAAAGTATGTTATAACAAATGAGAAATTAACTTTATTCACCTTATCAAAGTTAAATTGGATGAATTGTATGGCCTCTTTGACACGTAGTAAATATGAAAGGAAACTTACTTTATAGATTCAATCTTATGTCTAAACTAGCTTACTGCTCATAGTCATGTCTTGTACCAATATTGTATCATCTTATTTGATTGGTATATTTTTTTATCAAACCAAATATGTTAGAACTCAACTTTGACACTTTGTGCTAAGATGTGAATAAAATTTCAAACATATTTTTATAGATTTTTTCGAAGTGTCAAACATTTATAAAGCTTCAGAGTCAAAGTGAGACATATCATATTGCTGTAATATAATATCGATATTTATAATAAAGTTGCAGTTTTTTAAATAATCCATCGTATCCAATGATTAACACTTCATTTGATGAATTATAAATTACAAGTAAAAATATAAGACCAAGTTTTTTATATTTTCAACTATCTCTTAAGCTTGACAAAAAATTCTAAAACTTAAGAACATCGCATCTACCGTGATCCGCCATAAAATATAAAATCAGACCAAAACCTTCTCCTATCATTGAGTTAGGATTGGGTCAACCCTACTTAGAGTCAAATTTAAACAAAATATTACCCGTTATAAGGGTTATCTAGAAAGTATCTGGCTTAAAAATAAAACTTACAATAGTTAGATTTAACCTAACATAGAAAAAATATTTTGATATATGAGGATATTCAGAATCTCCACTCGCTAATGGCTGCATATAACCCTTTTTTTTATAAAAGTATGTCTCAATTGAACACCCATAAAAGATATTGCATTCCCAATTAAATAACTTTTGAAATGTTGCATCCAAAACATCTAAAATAAATTTGAAGCCACATGATTCAGCATAAATACACTAGTTATAGACATGCTTTCATTATTTGGTTCAAAACTATATATAACATGACTACCAATGATAAGTTTTGCCTGTAAAATCTAATCATTGATGTTACATGTATTATTTATGTAGTTGATATAACATATTTTCACTACTTACACATGCAAAGCTCAAATTTATAATTAGATGTAACATAAATATTATTATGAAAATAATGTGAGAAATACTTGATTAAATTAATATGTGCTACAAGTCTATCACAATCATACAATAATTTATAACCAAATTGTTCTCAAAGTAAAACTGGATGCATATCATGGTTTATCCGACATATAGTAAATCTTAAATCATATATAATTTTATATAGTCAACATTGATTCTAAAGTAGCTTAATGATCATAATTAAACCTTGTACCAATTGTTTCTCATCTTTTATTAGGAGCTAAATTCCAATTGATATATATTTTAATGAAACCAAATATGTTAGAGCTCAACTATGATCCTTTATTCTATAAATTTTTATGAAGTGTAAAAAATATAAAGATTTAGAGTCAAAGTGATACGGAGCACATTGCTTTATCTTTGAAAAATGATAACCTTGTAATTCATAATCTCATGATTTGGAATGAAGTTGTAATTTTATATAAAAAATTCATCTATCGTAATGACTAAAACTCCATTTGATGTCTCTCAAATTACAAGTAAAAATATAATATATATTTTTGTATTTTAAAGAAAGACCCAATTATCTCTTAAGCTTGATTGAAAACCCTCAAACTTAAGACCATTGTATTTAACATAATATTTTTGTAAAATAGAAAACGAGGCCAAAATATTTTTTCTACCTCTGAATTTGGATTGAGTTAAACCTACTTAAATTTAAATTTAAAACAAATGTTACCTGTCACAATGGCTGTTTGGAAAATCCCATTGTTAAAAATAAAACCTACAATAATTGTTAAAGATAACCTAACATAGAATAAGCATTTTGGTATACAATGATATTAAGATTATTTATCCGTTAATGGATGCATATAATCCTATTTTTATAAAAACAAATTTCAATTAAACACGCTAAAAGGGTTATATTCTTGATTGAACTAACTTATGGAGTGTTGCATCCAAAACAACTAAAATATCTTTGAAGACACCTGTTTTAACACAAATACAACATTTATAAATATGGTTTCATTATTTGGTTGGCAACTATAAATAACATGACAAGCAAAGATAAAATTCACCTATAAAATCTAATCATTGATATTTAATAAATTATTTGTGGAATTTAACATATTTTCATTACTTACAGATACAAATATCAAATCTATAACTAGACCAACATAATAATATTGTGAAGGAAAACCTAGTAAGTTTTTTAGTAAAACAATACGACTTACAAGTCTATCACAATCATACAATCATTCACATCTTAATTGCTCTCAAAATAGTTTCCGCTACTTTTTTATACTCTCTTGAATTCAAAGGCTCATAACTCTAAAATACACGGTTGGACAAATATTTTACATGAAAAAACAAAAAAAAACTAATGAACTAACTTGTAACTACTTTTATAAAACTAACATGTTGGACCAACCATAACAATCTTCATTTTGGTCCAAAGATTTGTTTTCTTGAAAGTTACAATTCATTACTAACATTAAACTTCATTAGTCATACCTAAATCAAGTAGCCTTATCAAATTTACATAATTTTCAAAGCTAACATTATTATCGATATATTAACCATGTTAGCATGATTACTTTTAGTGTTAATTTTCTTAATATACGACTTCTCACTCGAAATTGACTCTCTAACAAAATGAAGCTTGTTTTTATGCATCTTTTTTTATAACAAGTAAAACATTTGAATTGTCATAATATTGTTCTATAATAGCTGCAATCTCATAATTTCTTCTTTTTTCCTGTTTAAAACATGAATATTATTATGGTTGTTCGTGGAACATGCTCACCTCATGTGTCATTCTTAAATACAGATCCAACATTAAATGGTTTTTTGGTCATTTTTTGATTTACACCTTATTTTTCCTATATTATCTTTGGAACTTAGGTTTTATAATATGTTTCTCACCCTCAAATGAAAGTTTACAACTCTATGTATAGAATTTTCTAAGAGCTAAAGTAAACACATGGATGATACATGCAAATATGGACACATGGCATTCATATAAGATATAAATTATTACAAGCATTTTCATTCTTACATATATATATATACCCCTTAACCATTTATGATATTTAAGTAATATTATAAGATTGGACTTAAAGCTTATCGATTCTTGTATAAATATTAAATCAACTTGTCTTATTTTCTTACATATATTGCTTTCCATAATTTCACTCTTATCATCTAATATTAACCCAGATTAATCTTATCCAGTATAAAAGGGAATATGTTCTAATGGGAATATGCTCTTATCAAGGCTTTTATACTCTTTAAAAGTAACCATACTTATTAGAACAATTAACTTCTTATATTAAGTATACACTAATACAATGGTATTAATTATCGACCATTATTCATCTTATTCTTCTATAAATATCCAAATTATATTAAGTATACACTAATAAAAACTTTAATTTTTTTCCTTTTTCATATCATGCTTCCAAAAATATAAATGCTTGTTTACCTAATTTATTTTAGAAGAAAAAGGGAAAAAACTTTGTCACATTTGATGAACCTATGGAAGTAAGTCATAATAATACCAAAACAGAACTAGTAAGAACATCAAATACTCCTTTAAAACACACGACCATTAAAATAACAATATCTTCTAATAATACTAGAATTCATTTTCTTTCATACGAACTTATTGTAGACAAAAAATGACTATAACATTCTTAATCATTTTCACAATGAGATGCAAATGAGAAACTCCCTAGTTAAATGAGGAATCCTTCATAACATAACGTCACTGCTCAAAGCTCAAACCTTATGGATAACGTATCTCAATTCAAGAGGGTGGAAAAGCAAGTTTATCGATTAGCAAACATATCCACCGATAATATAAAGTTAAAGACCAAGGTGGAAGATGGGCAGACAGAGCTCGAATGTGAGAGGCATCAGAGAAAAGAGGACTTAAAGGTAGCGGTGGCGGAAATGGAGGCACAAATGCTAAGCGTTGCAATGGATATGATAGCTAGAAAGAAAAGAGAAGTTGTGGTCGAACTAATCTTTTCAATCTTACTATCATCTTCATTGCAACGCTTAACATTTGTGCCTCTCATTAACGCTGAGAACACCCTAGTTAAGTTCAAGGAGAAAAAATATGCATCTTGAGTAGCCTCATGAACTCAGGACTTAGATTTCAAGTTCACATTCTTGTAACTGATTTTTTAAAAATTTGCACAAATATGTCCAACTTCCACATAATGGCTAGAAAACACTCTTCAACTTCCCATAATGGAAGAAAACAAACACTTGTTAGTGTGAAATCTCTCGCATTCTTTACTTCCACATTCATCCTAATTTTAGATAGGTTCAGAAAAATCATCCTTTACATTTTCGCACGTAGAATCCTGACCAAAAAGTGCTCCCATATCGTTTGCAATAAATTAACATTGATACTAGGAAAAGTCATAAGGATTGCTCAAACTTTGATCATGTGATTGAAGAGGACTTAGAAACAATTTTACCAAAGCATGGACTAAATTTTTATAATGGTCTGACACAGAGAAACACCTCATACAATGTCACCATATTTTTAGGGGGCTGATACGGCATATGCATCTCACAAATGTTTTCCAAACAAATTGTAAAAACCTAAAGAAGGGTCAAGCTATATATACCTAGATGTGGTTTAAGTATACCCAATTTTGAGTTTACCCAAAGGTTGTATAAGTATACCCAATTTTTAACAAAAATACCCTTTTAGGGGTATATAAGTTCTTTTTTTACTAAAGCCCTCCACTTCGTTTTCTCTCTAGCATTCCATATTCACTCTTACTTCTTTCTAACATATATCTTATTTCTCTCTAATTTTCCGGCGAAGTAAGTATTTTTTAGATTTTTTTTGTTTGATTGAAGATTTTTTATTGTTTAGACTTAATTTCTATGATTTTGTTAAAAAAAATTTATTGAAAATTATAGATTAAAATTAGGTTTAATTTCAAAATTAGATTTAACAATGGATAACAAAAAAAACAATTTTTGGTGTTTTTGACCAGTTTTCAATCCAAAAAATGGTCGGCACCAGTGGAGTACGCCAGGCGCCCCATCGGTGCAAGCCCAACGCACCATCGATAGGTAAGACCTGCACCGATGGTGCATGCAAATTTTGTTTTTCAGATTCTTAATATTTTTTTATAATTAAGCCCTTAAATTTTATTTTTTTAAACTAACGACCTAGAACCGGTGAAGCTGGACCTGTGAATCGGTGGCACTACGCATGTGAACCGGTTGTACTACGTCTTCGAACCAGATTGAATTTTTTTTACTTTAATTCGGGTTCATTCATGTTTGATATTGCGTTTTTATTTGAAAAAGTCTAATTTTTTTAAAAGAGTTTGAAGGTTCTTGAGACAACTTCGAATGTTCAACAACTTAGCAAAATTGTAGTAATATAGGTTTTGATCTACTAAATCAAAATGTTTTTTCGAATAAAAATAGTAAAATATGTTATTTGTGATTTGGATATATTTAGCCATACTCTTTAAAGAAATGGGCCATACTCTCTAAAGAAATGGGCCATACTCTCTAAAGAAATGGTGGACGCTAGTTTTCTTCTACATTTTGTGTCAAATTGGTAACTTAGTACTATTAGTTGTTAGTTATTTGTGTTTAAAATTTTATTACAACTAACTGATTTTATTTATATATTTTAAAAATAAATTAAACTTTAAGCGAGTCACAAAGTTGGAGTAATATCAAATGAAATGACCACAAAATACGTCTTTCCAAGTTTAATTATCTGGGTAGAGGTAATCCAATCCGACCAAGAGTATAGTATTTCATCTCGGAAGCCGTAACCATCCAACTATGATGCATTACTTTCAGTAGCAGCTTCTTGTTATTAACTAAATAAATAACAAAGCTTACCACACCTAATGCTTAGTCCAGAAATGCTTCCTAAATGAGAGAACTAGTAAAGAACATCAACACTAGCTAGTTGGGGGTGTCAAACGGTTTGAACCGCGAACCATCGGAACCGTTTAAATCAGAACCACGGTTTGCGGTCCTGCCGGTTTGCTCTTTATGCGGTCCTGCCGGTTTGTCGTCCTAATGAGTCAGTTTCGCAGTTAAAACGCCTGTTTAAACCACCAGACAAACCATTTAGGAACCGTTTATCAAAATATTTTATAATGTTATTTAAAATTAATTTGTAGGTGTTAATTGAATCTAATTTCAATAATTGAGATATGTAGCATCTAAACGAGTTAATTATGCTATTTCATGTATTTTAATTTAAATATGTTATCATTTTAATTGAAATTTTATAATCAAGCAATTACATTCTAAAAAAATACTTGTAATTTGATTTTGATTTGTTTGATTATATTTATGTATTTAAGATATTTTATTTAATATTAGGTAGATATTAAATAAAATAAATACATCTAATTGTATTTTGATTACAACTTTCAATATTTGTAAAAATATTTTTTCATTATAAAAATAAAAATTTGATTGTCATAAACAAGATATCGTAAATTATATAATCGTAAATAATTGTATAAAATTCAAATAAAATTTAAACTTTCATTAATATAACTAAAACCCAAAAATTGTGATTTTAATAATAAAAAAGAAAAAAATAATAAGAAAAGATAATTCAATAAAACTAGCTAGTGGAATCCGGACAAATCTCCAAATTAACTTGTTAATAATATAAAATTTCTTTCAATAAACTAGAAATAGAAAAAAAGGAAGAGTTAATAATATAAAATTTCTTTCAATAATCTAGAGAATTTAATATTTTCTTTTTCATAAAAGTACTAAAACTATTAAAAAACTAATAGTTCGAAAAATCTATTTATTGAGTTATAATTTGTTTTTTAAATAATAGTTCGAATTTTCTATTTATATATAAAAAAATATTTTTTAAAAAATATTAGTGCGAAATCCTATATATAGAGTTTTGTTTTTTTTATAAATAGTTTAAAGTTCATAATCTTATAAAAAAAATTATTTTTTTTTATAAAAAATATTTTTAAAAAAATAAGTCACGGATGACGTCAGCAAGTGACGTCACCCGTGCGGACCATCCGGTCAGACGTGTGGATGGTCCGCAAGCAACGGCTAGTTAGGTTTAACTAGCCGTTGCATGTGTCCGGATGGTCCGAATTCCAAATCCGGGCGTCCGGACATTGCATTTTTTCAGAATTTTCAAAAAAAAAATTAGGTCTCTCCTATAAATAGAGGAGACCCCAACACCTCACACACTCTCTAAATCTACTATAAACTCTCTAATTCTCTCTACTTGTTCTAGATTTATTATTAAACTTAACTTTCTTATTTTACATATCATAGTTCTGTTTTCGAAATAGTTAGATTTTTTTTTTTCGAAAAAAAATTGTTATTAATTTTTATTAGTTATTATTTGTTATTATCTCAAATTTCAAATGACGTTTTGTGGCTTCAACAACAGGTTAGGACAAACAACTCCGAAAACTGATTTTTCAGAATTTTCTTCTTTTATGATGTCTCCTCCACCCGAGAGGGATCCGATCACACGACGCATCAAATGTGCCACTGAACCTACGAATATGAGTAAGACCGTCAAACAAACTTTTAGTTTGAAAATTTCCGATAAAGAGAGGCGAAGCGTCAAACTTGCTAGTATTACACGTACGACTTTCAGTAAGACCGCCAAACCAACTTTTAGTTTTAAAATGGTCGACAAGGTGACACGAAGTGTCAAACACCCAACTATAACTAAGAGTAAGACCGTTGTTCCTAAACAAAGTCTTAGTATGAAGACGAAGATGGTCGATTTGATTGCTGCTGCGTTAAGTAAGGTTAATCGTAAGACTCGAGGACAAGTTTTGGGAGATCCATTACAAATCGCAGTTACTGTTGAGAAAGTTGTGCGACTTAAAAAAGTGGTTAGCGACAAGAGACTAAAAAATGTATTTTAGCAATTGTAATATTAAATATTTTAATATAACTTGTAATATTTTAGCATTTGTAATATTAAATATTTTAATATGACATGTAATATTTTAGCATGATAAAATATGATTTTAGTTTAAAAAATAATAAATAACATTTGTAATATTTAAAACCAAACCACAATAATAAAATTCAAAATGTAATATTAAAATTATAACAATATAACTTAAAAATAATAAATAACACTTGTTAATTATAATATTTAAAACCAAATCACAATAATAAAAATCAAAATGTAATATTAAAATTATAACAATATAACTTAAAATAATAAATAAGTGTTATATTTAAAACTAAATCACAATAATAAAATTCAAAATGTAATATTAAAATTATAACAATATAACTTAAAAATAATAAATAACACTTGTAATATTTAAAACATAATCACAATAATAAAATTCAAATGTCATATTAAAATTATAACAATAACATGATAAAATATGATTTTGGTTAAAAAAATAATAACAAACACTTGTAATATTTAAAACCAAATCACAATAGTAATCAAAATGTAATATTAAAATTATAACCATAGAATTTGTAATATTCTAACATGATAAGATTTAGTTTTGGTTTGTAATATTAAAATCAACACTACTAATATTAGATCTAAAAACATAAACATAATAATAATAATATTCAAAATATGATAATAACATAAGTAATATTTAAAATTTTGGACTATATAATAATTAAAACACTTAAAATATTAATAACCAAAACAAATTAATACCAACCAAAACGTAATAATAATTTTATAATAATATGCAATATCTCAATATATTTGTTATAAATTACATAAAACATTTATAATACTGCGGTTTTTTATAAATAAACCGGTTTCGCCGGTTTGTAGTCCTAATGGTTTGCAGTCCTGTCGGTTTGATTGTCAGATATGAAACGTGGTTCCTAAACCAATTGCCACCCCTAGCTATTACTCCTGAACCATTTGCCAACCCTATCTATTACCGAGTCCTAATGGGTCAGTTTCGCAGTTAAACCGTCAGTTCATAAATAGATTGTCAGATATGACACGTAGTTCCTGAACCATTTGCCACCCTTAGCTACTGATATAACGACTTCGGTGTTTTCAATCGGTAGTTTATGTATCTCTCGAGGTGGCGGTTACTTTTTTTTGTTTTTTTTCGATCTGTAGTTTACGGATTGTTTTTTCAATCGGTAGTTTACAGATTGAATAATACTTATGGTTTAATTACTTAATTGATTTGTGAAATACATTTATCGAATACTTATGGTTAGTGCCATATTACGAATCATGAACAATCACAATTCGAATAATTCAAGAATCTATGCCGTCAAATGTATCTCACAAATCAATCAAGCAATTAAACCATAAGTATTCGATAAATGTATCTCACAAATCAATCAAACAATTAAACCATAAATATTATTCAATCCGTAGTTTATTAAATAGTAAACAAACTAAATGTCCAAACAAACAAAAATGTTCGAACATAACAGATAAAGTACTTCATAATCGAACATACTTCACAACTAACAGATTTTATTTATGTATTTTAAAAATAAATTCAACTACATGCAGAGTCATAAAACTGGAGTAATATCCAATGAAATATAAGCCGTTCTGCGGTTTCCCGCTTGGTACCCCCACAAGCACGCGGTCCAGTCTAGAGGTAAGGTTTAGGGAGAGGTAACTTTAATGATCTGGGTAGAGGTAATCCAATCGGACAACAAGTTAAGTATTTCATCTCGGAAGCCTTAACCATCCAACTGTGATATATTCCTTTCAATACCAGCTTCTTCTTATTAACTAAACAAATAATAAAGCTTACCACACCTAATGCTTAGTCCAGAAATACTTCAGAGAACTAGTAAAGAAGATCAACACCAGCTAGCTGGTTGATAAGTAAATCAACCAACCGTACACAAAAAATATCTAAAGAAATCAAAATATGGAACTTATACGAAAACATAAAATCCAGAACATAAGTAAAATATAGGACATCTGAATGCACAAGCTCTACGGATATAAGAAGAGAAGTGCCAGAATATCAGTCCCGGATAGTTATAGGCAACGTACAGCACTAAATACATTATGAATACAAGTGTACCAGAGACTCTAATTCATGAGAAGATAAAAATAATGAAAATATAAGGAAAAAACTCTACCGAGAGGAACAACCATGGGCGCAGTTGTGGCGATGCTCTGTCGCAACTCGCTTACTCTACGGAGACCGAAGCAGATAAATTTAGTCGAGCAAATGAAGGTAAAAGCCTCAGAACCACAGCCAAGTAGAATTTTCGTCAGATTGTATTCAGACGGTAATTCCAGATATAATACTAATCATCATCGGCATAAATGAATAACGTTAACAAAAATGAAATGTAATCGCTAAAATCGGCTCTGTATAATCATGGTTAAGCAGATTAACAGGTTCCTATCAGTAAGCGAAACAATAAATCGATTTGGGTCTAATCATAGCATCGAAGATCATCGCTACACAGCTATCACCGACGTGGCATCAGACCTTCTCTGTTCTATAGAGATCATTAAATTATCCCTCCAGTGACCCGTTTCAAATCACCCACACAACAGAAAACCGATGAGCACAATCAATCGACAGTTGTCCAAAAGAAGCGAACCACAAAGATTCAGAGTCAGATGGGTTGCCAATCGCCGCTTCGTCGGAGTTTACATCTGCTGCGGGTTAGTGTCATACGGCACTTCCTATCTATGGGATTGTTTCTTCATCGGGATTTTCTACCATTACACTAACATACGTTAAAACAAAATCAACCAGAATCGATAAAACTTAGAAAGCAAATGAGAAAAAAACCTGAAGAAGAAAGAGCCGATGGCGATTTGGTTTGAGATGAAATGAACTGTCAATTGGTTATAAATAGGTGGAATACTAAAACCCTAACCCTAATTCTTCAAAGAATTTGGGCTTCTGGAAGACGGGTATCCGGATGCGGATTTTGGGCCAAACATAATGGATCACACTATTTTCATTAGCTTTGGTGTTTTCCTCATATAAATTCATAATCACATTGCTGGTTCCAAGTTTTAGACATTTTTTACGCAGATTCTAATCGAATGATTTTCATTTTTCTTCCATTTTCCAGGTTTTGTTATTCGATATACGAAACCAATTTAAAAATTAGTACAAAAGATAATTACACTGAAACATAATATTAAGAGAAACTTACATACATCGATTTCAAAATAAAATTAATATTATTAAAAATTTATAGGATAAACGTAATTAATACTCCCATCGGTATTGGGTTTTATTTTATTTAACAGTTTGATGATATTATTCATTTTTGTTATATAATTACACTTACTTAAATGTATTAGTCATTGATTATATATTTTATCGAATAAGTCGCAGAGTGCGTAGGATTCATTTGTTAGATAATATTGAGATTATCTTGATGGAAGGTGGGAGCTATTCTGAAAATTTATTTGGAATCGAATTTTCAGAAACCAACCATTTATTTTCAAATTGAAAATGACCCGATTGCATAGAAAATTTAAACTTTTTTGGTAGTTTTTTTTGTCAAAGTATACCAATCATTTTTTGTTGAGGATAACAAAATTATCATTCTCTTATTCTGGTGATTTTCTAATTTTATCCGACTGAGTTTTTGGGAGAACCACTGAAATACTTCAACTTGTAATTGTCTTACGAGACTTCACAATTTACCATTTTTATCAAATACAATTTCCTACGAAATATTATAATATTATGTGTATGAAGATTTAAATGACGAAAATAAATTTGTATAACATACTATTCCTTCTGAATCATATTTTAAAAGAATTCATAATCTAGTATTAAAGCATTAAGAAGAGTAACACCACCGAGATCATCGTCAAGTTCACGAAGTCATCATCGTCTAACTTTTTTGTTATCATCTTTTAAAATTTTGTTGTATGACATTTTAAAAATAATTAGCATGCTTTAAGCTATACATGTCATCCTACATGTGTGAGTAAATGATATTGATGTGAAGTTATATTGACATCCTATTATTTATTGAATAGAATTCCTACTAAAAGATTATACACATCAACTTTTGTATAAAAACCTCCAATATTGAGTTTTCTGATAGTGGGGTTGTAGAACAACTTTAAAACTCACTAAACATAAAATAAGAACTTGAGTGAAAAATGTATATATTGTATCTTCATTGGACATGTTGAGCATTCGGTTGCGTATAAGTTCTATGTGTTGGAATCTAATTACTATGTGTCTGTGAACACGATTATACAGTAAAAAATATAGTATTTGATAGGGAAAGATTTACATCTATACCTAGTTATAAGACATGATTCATAATTTTTTTTTAAATATGAAATCATTTAAGCTGGAGATGTATCAGGTGGTACTGTTTATATACCTGAACCTTTTGAACAAAAAAGAAGAACTGGAGATAGAAAAGTTAAGTCATTTGGATATAAATTTTAGCTTTATTTAGTTGAAGTGTCAAGAGATAAGATTAACTACGAGTATCAAGATTGTTTTATTATCGATTATGATCCAATGACTTTTAATGAAGCTCATGCATAATAATACATAGGGAATTGGTTGATTTACCTCATGGTTACAAATCATTGGGAAATATATAGATTTAAAAAAATGAAAGTAGATGGTACTCTTGAAAGATATAAAGTCATATTGGTTACCCAAGGTTTTAGGCAAATATAATGGATTAAGTTCTTTGATACTTATGATCTGGCTGCTAGGATTTCCAATATTAGATTGTTGATAGCACTTGTATTTGTATACAATCGTGTAGTTCATCAAATGGATGTGAAAATTTCATTTTTGAATGACGATTTGGATGAGGAAATTTTTATGAAACAACCGGAAAGGTTTGTTATGGTTGTAAAATTAATATGTGCAAGTTGAAGATATATTTGTATAGTTTAAAACAAGTACCAAAATATTAATATCAGTTGTTTTTTTAATAATGGGGTATTTTCTACTAGTTTTATTCTTAATCGAGTAGACAAGTGTGTGTGTGTGTGTGTATAGTAAATTTGATGATTATTGTAAATGAGTTATGATTTGTCTATATATGGATGACATATTGAATATCGGTAGTGACCAAAATCAAGTTGATAAAATCAAGAATTTTCCGTCATCTAGTTTTGAGATGAAGGACTTGAAGAAATTTGAAATGATTCTTAATATAAGGATCAAGTGAAAGAACTACATTAAATTAATTTCTCAATCTTATTAAAAGATTTTTCTTAGGTTAGCACTCTTATAGATCATAACACTAATCTTCTACTTAATAAAGTTATTGTATCATCGCAACTTGATCACCCAACTACTATTGGTTGTCTTAAGTATGCCAAAACTAGTATTATGCTGAATATTTAATATGTTATATGAAAGCTTCGTATGTATGTTAGTAATACTTGTTAACATCATTGGCAAGCTTTAATCCTAATATTCATATATTTGAAAAGAATCATGGATTATGGATTGACTTGTAGTATATATTCTTCAATTCGTGAAGGTTATTATGATGCAAGTTATATTTTAAATATGAAAGATCATTCTTCCACAAGTGGATAGGTAGTCATTATCGGGGGAGGTTTCGTCTTTTAAGCATAAAAAACAGGCTTGTATTTTGAATAATGAAATCAGAGTCTGTGGCACTAACGATAACTAGTAAAGAAGTTGAGTGACTAAGAAATCTGGTATATGAGAATAAATTTGTCTTGGCCCATGTTTATCGACAAATTTAAAAAATGTATGTATAGACACTTATGTGTTAAAAATAACATGATTTGTAAGTGCATCACGCATGGTGTTATATCAGTAAAGTTTGTGAAAGCTCAATATAACTTAGTTGAAACATTTAACCAACGGGTTTACAAAAGATAGGTTTGCGAAAAGTTGGCCCATTACTGTGTTAGGGCAAAGAGAGAGGAGAGCGAAAAAATTTCGAAGAAGGAAGCTTGACGAAGATCTGGAATTCATTCCCGTAAACGTACATAAGACAGAGAAGACTCCTTACCTTTTAGAAGGAGGAGAGCGGAGGTAAAACTCGACTGAGCTAGGTAAGAGTGGTCAATAAGACTAAGAGAAGTCGAGGAGAGCGGAGTTGAAAGTCGTTAGCAGGAATGGTATCTTCCAAACCAAGTAAATCCTATTTGAAAAGGCTTCAAAGCAAAGAAAGAAGAAAATTCAGGAATCCTCAGTAAGAAAATCTTCTTGTATGTGCCCTTACCTTCCCCTTCTTGTCTGGTTTGTTTAAAGGCTTTTGCTCGACGCAATAATCAAAAAGAAAAAAAGAATTAAATAATAAGTAAGAAATAAAAAATCGTGAATCAAAGCGGGAAACTGATAATCACTAAAACAAAGCCTACTCTGCTCTGGCTTCTTCTCTTCCTTTACTTTAGTAATAGAAAGCCTGCGTATCCAAAAGAATAGATTGAAGAATCCTTCATAAAGTAGGGCATCAAATTCTTCCTAAATGCTAAATGGAGGAAGAAAGGGAGCTCTTTTTACCTAAAAATAGTACACCACCCCACGGATAGCTAGATCTGGCATTCATCTTTATCATACTGGCTATCTCTTTTACACATAACCTCTGTTGGAAAGGCTATGAGGGGTATACCCAGCTGTTACCTTAATTCCTCGCATACTATACTAATTTATTTCATTTCTTCTCGGTCTTTGCATTCTAGTGGGGTACTTATCCATTCCCGACAGATTAGTAAATTACTGGTTGATGGTTTTTTCAACTATTTAAAGAGAAAAAGGCAATGAAAATTTTCTAATAAGCTGCTTTCTTTTACACCTTATGGAATCATTATTAAAAGACAATACCTTGAGCTGAGTCTTACCCCCCTATACTGAGGAAGCTAAGCTAAGTAAGCTCATAACCTCTCTCTTTCCAATCCAGCACTTCATTCCTTACTTTCCAGTTTTTTTCCTGAAGTTTTTTATAGATTACTGTCAAATCTTCTGCCGACTCATTCTAAGGTAAGGTTTAGGGAGGGGTACGTTTAATGATCCGGGTAGAGGTAATCCAATCTGACCAAGAGTATAGTATTTCATCTCGCAAACCGTAACCATCCAACGATGATACATTACTTTCAGTAGCAGCTTCTTGTTATTAACTAAATAAATAGCAAAGCTTAATAACAAAATAAATAACAAAGCTTACCGCACCTAATGCTTAGTCCAGAAATGCTTCATAAATGAGAGAACTAGTAAAGAACATCAACACCAACTAGTTGGTTGATAAGTAAATCAATCAACCGTACACAAAAAATATCTTAAGAAATCATATATGGGACTTATACAGAAACATAACATCCAGAACATAAGTAAAATATAGGACATCTGAATGCACAAGCTCTATAGATATAAGAAGAGAAGTGTCAGAATATCAGTCCCAGATCATTATAGGCAACGTACAGCGCTAAATACACTACGAAAACAAGTGTACCAGAGACTCTAATTTATTTCCATCTCATAAACATAAACAAAAATGTATAGAAAATAAATAGAGGAGTAATTTTAGAAATTGGGAGAGTAAAAGAGGTTATCTAAAATTATTTTATGAGAACAAAATTGTAGACTTTCTCAAATAATGAGGAGGAGAAGATAACTAGTATTTTGAATAATAAAATCGGGGGAGGTTTCGTCTCTTAAGCATAAAAAACAGACTTGTATTTTGAATAATGAAATCAGAGTTTGTGGCACTAACGATAACTAGTAAAGAAGTTAAGTGACTAAGAAATCTGGTATATGAGAATAAAGTTCTTTTGGCCCATGTTTATCGACTAGTTTAAAAAATGCATGTATAGACACTTAGGTGTAAAAAATAACATGATTTGTAAGTGCATCACGCATGGTGTTATATCAGTGAAGTTTGTGAAAGTTCAATATAATTTAGTTGAAACATTTAACCAACGGGTTAAGTAGAGATCTTGTGCACATGTCGACCATTAAGCTTAGATAAAATTCCATGTGAAATCTCTCATATTGAGATACCCAATTCTCGTATACATGTTAGGTGTTAAATTAAATGTTTAAAGATTAACAGTTAAAGATTGAAACACATTAGTAGTATCATCCCAATGTATGTATTCATACCTACAAGTTCTGGCGGTTGAATATTATCTTCTTAATAGTGATTTAAAAAATCGTATATGCAAGGGCGAGAGTAAAAGAGCTTCTTATTTGAGCATGAAGTTTAGTCACTTCAATAAGCTAGAATTTGACTTTAATATGCTTAAAATGATAAAGACACAAGGTTAATAAAAGATAGTCTAAAGTAAGAACAGTTGAGAATGTAAATATATGTGTATATCGTCTTCATGTATTCACTATAAATAGTAAATGTTCAATCCTTAGTTATACGTTGATATTCAAATATTTGAAATGTGTAATATACTAATATGAAATTTGATCGTCATGATATTTTATTTATATATAAATTTGTTGTTTGCTGTAATTGTGCTTTTAGTTAATCATAGATTGCACTAGAACGAGAGAAATTTGTTAAATATTTTAATGTAATTAGATTGACTACTTGGCCAATGCAGTCATAATATTTTATCGAAAAAGTTGGAGAGTGCAAAGTGCATAATTTCTTAGTGATGCTATGATTGATTATACGGGTACATGGTGCAACCTGTTCTATAAATCTATTTGAAGTTCAAATTTTTAGAAATTAACTATTTATTTTCAAATTGAAAATGTTACCCGTTTGCATAGACATTTTAAATTGTTCTATTTTCTTTTATTTTCGATCGAAATGTATCATTTATTTGTGGTTCAAAATATAAAACACAACAAAACTATCATTCTCTTATGCTGGCAATTTTTTGATTTTATTCGATCGAGTTTTTAAAAATACCACCAAAATATTTCAATTTGAAATTGTCTAACGAGACTTTATAATTTATCATGTTTATACAATTGTATTTAACTATATAGTGTTTATCATTGCATGATAGTTTAACTACACCAACAAAATGGAGTCCATATTAATCAATCAAACTATAGTTTCCACAATGATCACGATTGAGATACTTTGGTCCCAACATACTGGACCATATTAATAATGCTTACTAATTTTAAGGAAAATATTTACCTAAAAGAATTGAACCACTTCCTCTTAAATTGACAAAATGACTATCATTTGGAAAAAATATTAGTCTGATCAAGAAGACCAATTAATGCCACACGATCAAAATAATAGTGCGGGTAAGATATTGTTGGGCTTTGAAAGCCCAGTCTAAGAACTCAATAATAAATAGGTATGATGTCCACAAGATAATGTAGAGATCATTGTTGAAAAGCATACGATGCTTACATAACAATGTAAACCGTCATCGTGGGAAACACTTTTTAAATGTCCACGTGCATGATTTGAACAATAGATAGTTCTTTGACTATCCACTTTTTAGACATATAGTTTATTGATTAAAATCATTTGGTGATAGTCTAGTGACTATTCACTTTATAAATATAGAGTATGTTAACTAAAAACAGTCTAGTGTTAGTTCTTTTACTATTAGTTTTTGATAAAGTTAGTGCGACGTGTTTATTTAAGAATTCTTTAACGGTTGCATGATCTATGGTTGTCTCCTTCAACAGAGACACCACATGCAAACAATAAATTAGATCTAAAAATTATAACTCTTTTAGGGTTGCAATATCTATGGTTACTGCATTCAACAAAGACTCAATGACAAAAATTCAGGAAAGGCTCGAGCATATGAAGACGGATAACGCCATAAGTCATGAGTCTGATCGAATACCGAGACCCACAAAAACAACTAGTTGAGAGAATAAGCTTTCTGGGTTTCGATGGATTGGGAAAATCAAGAAAATAATCAGCCATGACCCTTCAGATATTTAATTGCGAAGACTCCCAAACAGATGATTCTCAATCGGATATGGAAAAACTCAGCGACTCATGAATTAGATCTTCAGATTTGTTGCAGTCCACACATGAATTCCAGATGAGGCTATGTATCATGGGGAAAAGCCTCTTGCAACTAAAAACCAATACCATGAACCCTTAGAGCAATAACATGCTCGATACAAAATAACTAAACTGGTGGAAGAAGGCCCTGAAAGTGTCATAAAAGAGACCCAAAACGTTGAGAAAATATTTCACAAAACCTAAGACCCGCGAAAACGTATTTGGAAACAAAAATGCATGATATGAGTTAACGAGGGACTTCTAACTACTAAAAAAATCAGAAAGAACCTTATCCCAAATATGTATAATTGTGCAGCTTCTGAGGGAGGTAAAAATCATGTGCAGTGGGGATAGAATTACTTGAGATGACAATTAGATTTGTTTGATGTGCATGTCGGCAACAATAGGGGTGGCAAGAAATAAAGCAACCAACTAGCTACTAAAAATCTCACAACCAACGCAAGCAGAGCCTCACTACCATGAGACTTATAAGCAAATATGAACAATAACAAAATTTGATGCAACAAAAATTACAAAAGGAACAAAGGATAAATAAACCACAGGGTTTCGATATCATACAGTTCTCTTATACTCGAAGTCTGGATTTTTATCCTCTAAAAATTACTGTCTTCCAAAGTAGGGTTAAAAGTGCCTTAAATAGAAACCACTCGAAAAATCTTAAACAAAATTAGGAATATATATATATATATATATATATATATATATATATATATATATATTAAATTATAGTTTAATAAAATATGAACATAAATATATTTGATTACTTATTAAAAACAAATCCGTAATAAATATTAAAAATTTAATAATATAATAAAATAAACAATTTTATTTTGTACAATTTTTGGGCTTGTCTAGACATCCGATTTGAGTACCCAAAACGTCAAAATCCGATATCCCAGTAAGCAGTATGGCTCATATGCATCTACCCAAAACAGCTATATAGTTATGGGCCGTCTGTGCCCGGTTGGAAAGAATTCGCTTACAATTCCCAATGTGATTTATCATCAGTCGACTCTTCAAATTTTCAACAAATTTTGTTTTTGTTTATCTATAAATTTATTGTGGTAGACGTAGCCACGCATTGTAAACAATTGATTCTTCTACAATGATTTATGGTGAATGTATATCGAATTGTTCCTCATCCTCGTCCCTCAGTCGCACATTTGGTATTATAATACTCTCACAAATATTATATATCACCCCACCACCTACAAAAACTAATCTATGATATATTTCAAAATCAAATAAAATTCTTTAAGGTTCTCTATTAAAACTTAACCCTTTATTTATTAAAATATTTCTCTTTTCTTCGTAACCAAGTGTATTGTCAAATTTCTCAGCAAAAAGATAAAATATAGGAGGATGAGAAACCTTTTTTCCAATTTTACCATTTTTATTAGAAATAGAGAAAGCATCATCAAACAAAACATGATAAAATATAAGAGGGTGATAAATCCATTTTCAAATTTAGCATTTTTATTCTTAACCGTAAATCCTATTTTATTTTTAGAATCAAAGATTTTCAATATCGCAGTAAACTATTTCTTCAAATCTATACTCAGTTTGTTTCGAACAACGCCAACATCAGCTGAAATTTTACTATATCTACCTTAAAGATTGAAACAAAAGAGAGATTATAATTATTTACCTTATCAAAAGAAAGTGAAAATTTTCTTAACTGGTCCTTATCCCCTAAAACAGCTTCTCGATAAACAAGTTTCTCGTTGGTGTGGCGAGTAGTAGCTAATTTAAACTCCTATAGTATCTGGTCAACACGATCGTTATCGATATTCACAGTGTGCCTCATAATACCCAAACACTTTTTTGAGATCTTCATGACTATAAACGTTGTTATGTATTTTAGACATTGAATCAGAAAAGTTAAGTTTCAGAAACATGCTTCATGTATTTATGTAGAAAGAACTGGAGCTTTGATACCAAACTACTACAACGAAACCTTAGGGTTTAAAAAACATATGGCTCTCTTAGACTCAAACTTTTAATCTGCCTTCCACAGTAAGGTTAATAGTGCCTTAAATAAATATCACTCGAAAACCCTAAATAAAATTAGAGAAAAATATATATATTCTAAATTATAGTCTAATCAACTCTAAACATAAATAAATTTGATTACCTATTAAAAACAAATCCGAAAAAATCTTTAAAAAAATCAAATAAAACAATAAAACAACAATTCACGACCATATATAATAGAATTTAAGATATGAATTTCATGACAAATATTATTACGCTTTTGACAATTGTTAGACTCGTCGAGACGTTCAATTTGAGTATCCACGACGCCTAAATCTGATACCTGAGTCAACAATAAGGCCCATTTACGTCTATCCAAAATAACTACATAGTTGTGGGCCGTCTGGCCTATATCAAAATTACTAGAAAAAATACCAAATATAACACTTTTAACTATTAAGATAACATTCATAATCTAATTTGAGGTTTTTTCTTCTCATATGAAATACTTACTAGCACCAAATAAACCAATGAATTAGGGTTTGATTTTTTTCTTTGATGAACCACGTTTGGTTTTGCTAGCTTATTGAAAAAAAATGTAGAGGATATGAGGTCACAGCCATTCTAAAAAGGTTTTGTAACCGGTATACAAAAAAAAGGCGTCTCATCCACATAATGGGATGCAAAAGTCAAGTACCAAGGTCAATTACTTGATGATCAGCTTCAAACAAGCATAGAGACAAAGAGAAATACCAGTCCACAACCCAAAAGATCTATGGATGATAATGGGAAAACAAATTCTTCAAATATAGTTGTTATTTTTTTGGAAAAATGATAAAAACTTATCTCTCCATTTTTATTATACTAAAAACATATGAAAAATACAGTCATTACACTTGTAGTTTTTTTGGGTGAGTTATCTAAACATACATATCCAAGTTTCCAAACACAACTAGTATAAAAAACGTTTTTCAACCAAAATGATAAGCTAAAAGTAACCATTTTATCATTCGATGAACCAAACTTTATCTTTCATACATTTTTCTAAATTTCGTATCTTCCAAACGGTAGCTTAGAAAATAAATTCCATAAGTACCATCAATTTTATTTTTTTAACACAAATAAATTTAGATCCATGATAATGGTTTTTTAATTTTTTTCCCAGGTCCAACTAGGTTAGTCTCGTGTCTCGTCTCATCAAGTAGTATATGTTTTTATTTTTTTTCCATTTCATCATGCCTTGTCTTACATCTCTCTATTTTATCATGTTTGGTTTTTCCACTTCATCGTTCATGGTCTCTCCACTTTATTATGTTTTGTCTCTTTACTTCATCATGCATGGAATCTCCACTTGTCTCACATCTCTTCATCTCTAAACTTCATCATCTTTGTCTCTTTATTTCATAATACTTTGTCTCACATCTCTTCAATTCATCATGTATAGTCTATCCACTTCATCATGTATTGTCTCGCATCTTTTCCTTTCATCACGCGTGGTCTTTCCATTTCATCATGCTTGGTCGATCTACTTCATCATGTCTGGTTTCTCTACTTCATTATGCCTTGTTTCTTATCTTTCCTTTTTAATAATCAATGGTCTCTTTGTTTCATCATGCATAGTCTATCCATTTTATTATGCATGGTCTCACATATTTCTATTTCATTATGCATGGTCTCGCACTTCTCGATTACATCATGCATTATCTCGTATCTCTCTATTTTATCATGCATTTTCTCACATTTTTCCATTTCATCATGTCTAGTCTATCTACTTCATCATGCTTGGTCTTTGCACTTCATCATACATAGTCTCTCCAATTCATCATGCATTTTATATCAACTTCATCATGTATGGTCTATCTATTTTATCATGCATTTTCTTGCATCTATTCATTTCATAATGTTTGGTATTTTTACTTCATCATATATGATTTATCCATTTGATCATGTTTGGTCTTTTTACTTCATCATATATGATTTATCCATTTGATCATGTTTGGTCTCACATCTCTTTATTTTATCATACATGGGCTCATATCTCTTTATTATATCATGCCTTATCTCACATCTCTTTATTATATCATACAAGACCAGAGAAAAACAAAGTACGAGATACGTGACAGAAAAAAAAACGTACTGCAAGACCAGGGTTACTGGATCTGAAAAAAATTAAAAGAAAATCATTCATGGATCTAGCTTTGCTCGTCTTAAAAAAACCAATGGTACTTTCAGAATTTTTGTTTGAGCTGTAGTTTAAAAAAACTTTAAAAAAAAGAAAAAAAAAGTGTGACGTGACTGATATGATGAAGCATAAGTATTTGAGGTATTATGAAAATATTGGGTATTTTGTGAGAATTAAGTACCATATTTGGATACTATGTAGTTATTATTGATATCTGAGGTATTATGTAGTGGTATTTGTGGTATTATGTGGTTAACTGCAAAAATGCTTAATGTGATAGGTCATAGTGGGATTTGGCAGAATCACGACCGAGTTATCACGGTATGCACGACAATAGAACACGGTAGAACAAGACGAGATTCACATTCATGGCTATCACAGTCACAGTTGTCATAGTCACGACATAACACAATTATGAAAGAACACATGAGGATTAATGTCACGACCATTAATTTTATATTATTTGCACATATAGTACAAGTATTTTTATTGTTTGATAAACAATTTTAATATAGTTTGTATATTCTAATTTAAAAGTAGTATAAAGTTATTATATTTTTATTATAACAAGTGTTGTTATATTTTAACTAGTGATAAAATAATTGTTATAGACTTATAGTTTGATTATAATATTACTTGTTGTAGTTTATTTATTTTTATAATTGGTAAAAAAACGTGATAAGTTATTACATTGTGAGATTCAAATGATGAAAAATAAATTTTATTGATTTAAGCCTTTCATAGTTTATAATCTTACGGGTCACGAGTTTCATAAATGTTCTCAAATTGAACTATCATATTATAAAATCTATTATTCATCTAGCCAATTTTCATAATCCTCATCAAAATATTCATCATCACATCCCGCAACTGCTTCAGCCATACGATTTTGTTCAAGATATTCTCAACATCTTATAGAAATTCATAAAAGATGTCAATCTGACTCTCTTCCATTTAATACTCTTTGTATTGCATCCAGTGACCCATCGTAGTCCAGTCTTTTATTGCAACAAGCAATCCAAGTTCTCCGCCAGTCAATCTTATTTGTTTAATCATGTATTGAAGTTTGGTCTGACTAAACGCACATTCACTTGCCACTGTAGACATAGGTATTGAAAAATATTTTGGTTAACCTGCAAATAATAAAAAAACTCGTCTTTTTTTAAATTCAACCACCTTAAGATATCAAGTGGGGGTGTTCTCGTCATACCGATGTAACTCAAATGAAGTATTCAAATATCTGGCACTTCATTATCAACTTGAGATTTTTTTTGTGACCCAACTGTTTAGCATTGTCAACATATTCATTATACATTATATAAAAATAAGTATAAATTTATTGAATGTATAAACGAGGGTCATAAGTTACATCTCGGAATTGTATGGCTTTATAAAAATAAGTAATTAAGAAGGTAAACCCCGTCCATTTTTGAAAATGATAAAAAAATGCGCCCAATAACATAAGCGTATGAGATGTGACAAAAATACTTGATAATTTTTTATTCAATATGGGGCACAATTTTGCGACATACACTTTTATCCCTATATTTATCCATATGCATTGCAAGATTAATAATTTCATAAATGGCTAAGTAAATGTTAGGAGTAAGATAATATGTAGAGTTTCATATAGTTTTGAAATCTAAAACTAGTTTTATTTTGTATGTATTTTCACTAACCTTAATATTTTCTCTACAATATATTTTTTTAAGACCCGAGGTCGAGTATAGTAAGACATCATCTTTAATAACATTGATATAATCCTTAGCTATCATACTTATCCCATATTTCACAACCACTTTAAGTATATGACATAAATATTTAGTGCAAAACATTTTAAAAATAGAGGGTTACAATCATTTTTAAGATACTCGATCACTCTAATGTTCATAGACGCATTATTGAACGAAATAAACATAATTTTATTTTTATTTTGAAATTCATTTATACATTCTAACATATTATCTTTAATTACAACAATGATGTATTTTTCAATAGATTAAAAATACACAATTCTTTATGGGAGTATCCATTCAGAATCCATCTGATGTAAAATACACATATCATATCAAACTCATTAAATGTCGTTATATTACTAGTTAAAGAAATACATGGAGAAACTAATATTGTATCATGAATGATTTATTTATTATTTATATAATATTTAAAAATTTACGATCTCATAGAGGTACGTGGGATGCATATGGCTCTTGAGTTTACCCCATTAAATATCTAATTAACATATCTCCAATTGTCACCAGAATTTAACGATTGTGAAATACCAATAATATATATAATGGTTTGTTTCCTATGTGTATTTTTATTAAAAAAAACATTACTGATTTGAGGATTTATTTCATTCTCCATAAATTTTGAAGAATAAAAAAAATTATGAATAGCTAAGTGTCCGACATACCTCCGGTTTCGCAATTTGTTTTTCCAAGCTTACAACTATATGATTTTTCACAATGAATACACTTAGCAGAAATATCATTATTTTTTAATAAAGTGAGTCCGTGTCCAAGATGTTTTTTTTGCTATTCATACCACCAATAGTACAACTAAAGATACCGACACTAGCATATAAAGAAAGTGTTTCGAAGTGTGAGGTTTACAGACCAATATTTCCAGAATCATGCATATCATAAAAAGAATTTAGGTCAGGAAGCCAAATAGCAAGGTTGGAAGTTAACCCTACGAACATGGTTAGTCGGGACATTCCGTCGCTTTGGTGCCATTTAAAGGATTTTAAAGTATGAAAAAACTAGTAAAATGATTATATATTTTCTTAAAGCATAAAAAACTAGCAATTGAAAAAAATATCAAACAAGAACACAAATAAATAGAAAGAGTATATCAACACTTAAATCAATAGTTATTATCCTCCATCAAACAAATTTAATGTAATTTTTTATAAGCTAAGTAACAATTATATTAAAACTGGGGACCTCGAGCAGTGAATTACAATGTTTAAGGATATACATTAACTATTTAGAATTGTAGGGACTAATTTAAAAAAAGTATATACTTGGGGCTGTAATTAAAATTTTCTAAAAGGAATTTGTGCCATTTTGAAATTTCCATTGCCTCAGTTTTGAAATTTTTGTCGCCTTCAGATCCTATACTTTAGTAGCTCAAAAATCACATTTTTTCTTATTTCGATTTTATTCCACCATCTAGCAATATTCATATCAATTATTTTAGATTTTCTAATACATTTGTTGGCATTTAAATGCTCTGCTTCAAGAATTCTTCGAGTGCAGAATCTGGCATCATCTTCTTCAGTCTATAAAACTTACTGCAAGTCTCAAGATACCTGATACAAAAAGGTAAGTATTACTCAACTCTTATGTAATCAATTTGTGATATTTCTAGATAGATTATTGAATTCAATTCAGGCGGAGGAACAAAATTTTGATAATCAATCCTCATCTTACACTTTTGAGTTTATCGAGCAAGCCAATCGGCTGCTCGATCATGCTCTCTATATACATGATGTATGGTCATAGAGCTTGATATTAGAGACTTAATACCATCTAGTATAAATTTCAAATGATTATAGTAATATCCCGTAGAGAGTAAGTTAACTAATATTTCAGAGTCCTTTCGATTTCTACTTCTCTTATGTCTTTGATTTTGCATAGAAGAAGACCATCATGGATTGCTATTTCCTCTACCTTAAGTGTAGTTAGTTTCCCATAGTTTTTTCCATATCCTAGTATAAGCTTTCATTCATCATCTCTAATTATAACCGATCCAGATTCTTCACTATTAAAAGAGTAGCTAGCGTTAGTGTTGATTTTGAATTTACCCTTAGCTGGAACATTCCATGTCAGATAGGAAATCTTCTTCTTTGTTTTAATGTGACTGATGTAACCCAGAGCAAGTGCAGTCTTTTCATTCTATTTCTAATGTTTTGATTTCAATAATTGAGAGTGATCTATAGAAATCAACATGAATTTGATGTAGCTAATGGTTGATTCCATTGAAGCTGATTCATTTCACATTTTTATTTTGTTCATTTGCTGCCATATTGCCCATGTAATGATTGTAGGGAAACTTGTTTTGATAAGAGTCTTGTATGGAGCTGACCAAAACCAGGTTCTGAATAAGTGAATTCCTGTCATGAATCTCCTTAGCTCAAAGTAAGACCAAACACACCACACAAATTTACATGAAACAAACAAATGCTCTTTAGTTTCAGAACTTTGACAAAATTGACACTTAGATACCAACTATACATGTTTGCTTTGCATTATATAATCAATGCGAGTTTATTTTTAAGGAGTCTCTAAGAAAAAAAGAACATTTCATAGGAGAAATCTGATTCCATAAGCCTTTAAATAGAGAGGAGCAGTCTTCAGATGTTCTTAATGCATTTACGGTGTCTTTAATGTTGAAAGAACCATCTGATGAAAACTTCCATATTATGTATCCTGTTTAAGTTCATTCATCTTTAATTTAGAGATAAGATTGATTTTATACTCTAATGAGATATGAAATTTAGGAGGATTTTCTCGTAACTGACTATTCTTAGAAGGACTAATTCGTGAACTCAATTTCTTACTTGCTGAAATTGTAGAGAGAGAATGTCAACAAACGTAGAGAGAGAAAGTATATTTTTTATTAGTCAATCTCTTTACCAAATCAGGTGGGGTCCTTTTATAGTACAAGTGATGGGCCCTACAGGCCTAACTATCTCTTAATTACAAACTTGACCCCTACTTTTATTGTTTAATGACAATTAATCTTATTTCAATATTTACTTTAAAATTTGTCCCTAAATTTACCGCTTCTTTACAATTTCACCCTTGTCTTTTATTCTTCCTTATTAGTATGAGTTGGGGGCTAAGGTATCCCTTAGACCCGTTCTTCATCGAGTACTTTTCCAAAATCGATCGCTGCCCTTCACAAGCTGGTCCAAACACGTGGTTCACGCTCATGGCATGTATCATGGCTTCTAGGATTTCTAGCAACGAATTTTATTTAGAAGAGCTCATCAGATTATCTGGCTTGGCAAAAAATCCGTTTTTCCGTTTTACTCGCTGACTTTTGGACGAGGACAAAAAATAGTGAAGGACTTACTTGAGGCTGATAAAAAATAGAGGCAACAATTTCTCTTCTTCTCCAGACATTAGAAGACAGGCTCCGAGTCAACCCCCTCGAATCCACACAAGATGTCTCTTTTATGGACTAACAGATGTAAGTATTTCAACTCTTACTTTAATCTTCCTCGTATAATAGTTTAATAATTTTACTCCTCGAACTTTTGCATAGCCATGACTGGGATTTCTAAGCCCTATGTTGACTATGTGGAAAGTGAGACCATGGTTTTCACCAAACTCAGTGAATGGGCCAAAGAAAACTGGGAAAACAAATTCCGCCTCTGCTTTATGAACAATAACTTGGCCAATAGTCGACTCTGGAGGTTAAACCCTCTCGACTGACTAACTATGAAGGATTTGATGACTCCTCATTCTCAGCAAGAAGTCCTCGATCGAGTGGAAAAGAAGGATATCATTATTCACCTTCCGAAGCTCTCCCGAGCCAAAAGTCACTTGGATGATTCCGAAGAAGAAATATCAACGAAAGATCTTCAATCAGACTCTGAAGGATTAGCTACTAACCAAGAGACAATCTCTTCAAAAAATACTGTAACACCCACCTCAGTTTCCCCTCCTCGGAAAACTGTCCATCCCATAAATAAAAAAGAAACCAAGAAAAACAAGTTATTTTGGAACCCATCCAGGAAATCTCCGAGGGCATTGGAGTACAAAATGCTGCAACTGAAGATAAAGATGAAGATAAAGAAAATTCAGGTCAAATGCCAACATTTCCACTTACCTTATCTTCAAGTCCTTCATCGAATAATGATCTCCCAAGATTAACACCTCTCCCAAAACCTCGAAGTGATCCTCTTCAAGCTGTTGATCCCATCATTTTAACTGGTGAGTCTTCGAACTTTGATTATACTGCAATAGGTACTCCCACCAGTTCCTTCGAAATTCCTCAAGGTGATGAATTTTCTCTAAGAGTTCAAAATCTACTTCATGCCTCTGTCAACATGGGAAGAAAAATGCAGCATTTGAAGACAAGAAAAACCACTACAAATTTAAAGCTTCCACTGCTTCTTCACAACTTGAATAAATAAAGAAACAACACTCCAATCTAGAAAAACAAGCTGATGAAATTTGGGAAAAATTGGTTGCCTCAGAAAACTATGTTCTTCTTCTAGAGAAGTGCTGTCAAGAAGAAAGGGATCTTTACCAGAAAAGACCGGTGCTCAAGAGAAACTCATCACTGAACTCAAAAAATCCAACCAACTTTCAACAAAAGGGTTTAAGGATTGTTTGGAAGACTTCGAAACGATTGTAGAGGAAAATAAATATCTACTGAAGAATCTTAAGGCAGAAAAAGAAAAAGTTGTCAATGCATACGCAACAAAATGCGTAGACAAGCTCAATGTCAGGGATGCTACCACCCGAGCAGGATTGAATACTCAAATTCACGAGGAGTAATATGAGTATGACTTAGGAAGTTTATGGAAACTTGTCTCCCCCGAACTTCGACCACCGAACATAGTTGTGAGTGAAAGTGACTCATCGGATTCCGAGGACAGTAATTCCTCGAAAAGTTCTAAGTAATCAATAGTCTTTTTTGTTCCACCCTTTTTATATAAGTCCCCATTAGTTTCGAGGCAATTTTTGTAACGGTATCAACCTTTTCCGAAGCACATTTGTGTTATCCAATTCTCTTTGTATGCCAATGTTTGAAACATCATTCATCAACTTATAAAATCCGTGACTTCATATTGGGTATGGAAATAATTGTATGTCACCTTTGATTAGAGAGACTAATAATTGCATGCCAACTTGCGTTGGATATAATAGTTGATTTATGTCAAATTTTGTTGGACATGATAATCATTGTATACTGACCTTAGACATGTTTATGATTGTCATAATTGTTAACCTACTCATCCAATCATAACTTATGAATCAGAAACAATAATTCGAGCCAAAAGTTCAAATGTATTGATCAGCTAATAATAACACCTCGTTAGAACCTTCATGTGACTAGCAGGATAGAAAAGAGTATGCCTTCGCTGTTTTTCGAAACCTTAAAATAGGAAAAAGAAAATAAACATTACACAAGATTTCATTCTTACTCAAGATACAACTTTAGATGCTCTATGTTTCACTTTTTCTGTCACTTTATAAGGACCTTCCCAATTCGGTCCCAACTTTCCGAGGCTCTTTTCTTTGGTATGAAGAATTTTTTTTCGTAACACCTTATCCCCACCTTGAAATTTCTCTGCTTTACTTGTGAAGCGTATATAATTCTCATTAATGTTTGATAGTGTAAGGATTTCAACTATGCACACCATCTTTTTTCTTCCACCAAATCCAGCTCTATTGACCTGCTTTGATCATTCAACTCCTCTGTATAAGCTGCCACACGGTATGATGGGAAAATTGTTTCCGAATGTACCACCGCATCTATTACGTAAACCAAAGCAAACAGAGATTTCAAGGTCGCCGTTCGCGGTGTCATTCTGTAAGTCCACAATACTTCATGCAAATAATCTGGCCATTTTCCAGCCTTTCCTTCCAAGTTTTTCATTAGTCCATCGAGAATTGTTCTGTTGGTAACTTCCACCTGACCGTTTGCCTGCGGATGAAATGGAGCGGAAAAGAATTGTTGTATGCCTTTAAAGACGCAAAAATTCTTAAACTCCTTGTTATCAAATTGTGGCCCATTATCCGTCGTGACTTTCATCGGAACTCCAAAGCGAAAACAAATATTTGACACTACAAATTTAATGACGTCTTTTGCTTTTGTTCCAGCCAAAGGTTCCGCTTCCACCCACTTGGAAAAATAGTTAACTGCCACTATTATTGTTTGCCTTCCCCCAGACGTCATTGGCAAAGGGCCCACTAAATCAATTCTCCAACGATCAAAAGGTAGAGCTTCAGAAATACTTTCAAGGAAAACCTTTGGTTTGTGTATTATGTTGGCATACCTCTGGCATGTATCGGACCTTTTTACCAACTCTTTAGCATCGCTTGATATTGTAGGCCAATAATAGCCAGCTAGAAATACCGTCAAATCAATGCTTTATAACAACAATGAGTTGGTCCTTCCCCATCGTGCAATTCTGATAAAACCATCTACGACTCATCATTCGCTAAGCATATGAGCAAAGGCCGACTAAAGGATTTCTTGTACAGGATTCCTCCTAACGCAACATAACCATGTGATTTGAATCTGATTTTTCAGGCCTCGGACTTATCCGTTGGTAAAATATCATTTTCCAAAAACTCCATAATTCTTAGCCTCCAGTCTTCCATAACTAAATTGCTTTCCCCATTTATTACCATCATCTGCGCTGTACCCCTTATAATCGATGGACACTCTTGAGTTATGACCCACGAATAATTTCTTGAACGCGAGGCATTTGCTAAAGAATCAAGGACTGAATTTGCCTATCTTCGAACATGCTCATATCTGACTTCATCGAAGGTTAAAACCAAATCCTTCAATACTTTCAAATACTTGACTAACTGATCTTTTCTTGCCTCTGATTCTGCTAATGATTGATTAATCACGAGTTGTGAATCATTAATCAATTTGACTATTTTTGCCCCACATATCTGAGCCAACCTCAACCTTGCCAATGCCGCTTCATACTCTGCCTCATTATTTGTTGCTTTAAATCTGAAATGTATGGCTTGAAACATTGCTACCCCATCCAGAGAAATTAGCTGTACCCCAGCACCACTTCCAGAAATATTGGACCCTCCATCAGTTCGAACTAACCACTCAGTCTTATCCGGCTGATCATCAATCTCCATATCCTCTCGCTCTGAATGAAATTCGACCAGAAAGTCTGCCAAGGCTTGAGCCTTTATAGCTGTCCGAGGCTCAGAATTTATGTCAAAATCTCCCAGCTTGACCGACCACTTCATCATTCTTCCTGAGACTTCCGGCCTTTGTAGTAAACTTTTCAGGGGAAATATTGTTCGAACCATAATGGAATGACCTTGAAAATACGGTCTCATTTTGCGAGCAGCTGTTACCAAGGCCAAAACTAACTTTTCTGAATTCAAGTATCATTTCTCTGCATCTAACAAGCTCTTGCTAACATAATATACCGAATTTAAAACGTCAAGCTCTTCACGAAGTAACACAGTGCTGACTGCAAAATTTGATACCGCCACATAAACAATCAATTTCTCTCCCATCAAAGGTTAAGAAAATATTTTCGGGGACAACAAATACTCTTGAATCTAACGAAATGCTTCAGAACATTCTTCAGTCCAACTAAATTGTCTGGCCTTTCTCAGCACTTTAAAGAAAGGTGCGCATTTATCCGATGAACGAGAAATAAACCTATTCAACGCTATCAATATTCATGTCAAAATCTGGACTTCTTTAATATTCCAAGGTGGAGTCATAGTCGTCAAAGCCTTTATCTGATCCAGATCAGCCTCAATTCCCCATTCACTTATCATATAGCCAAGAAACTTTCCCGACCGTACACCAAAAATGCACTTTTCCGGGTTTGATTTCAGATTGACCTTGCTCAAATTATCAAAAGTTTCCTCTAAGTCAGAGAAATGATCTTCGTCCTGTAAACTCTTTACCAGCATATCATCAATATAGGCTTCTACGTTTTGACCAATCTGATGCACAAAGGTTTTGTTTACCAAACGTTGATAAGTCGCCCTTGTATTTTTCAGGCCAAATGACATTAACTTGTAACAATATAATCCTCTCCCAGTAATAAAAGATGTGTTTTCTTCATCCCTCACATCTAACCTGATATGATTATATCTTGAGTAAGCATCCATGAAAGACAACAATCGATTACCTGATGTGGAATCCACTAACTGATTAATTCGAGGTACTGGGAAATGATCCTTCAGACAAGCTCTATTCAAATCCGTGAAGTCCACGCACATTCTCCACTTGCCATTCTTTTTTCTGACTAAAACTGGATTTGAGGCCCATACAGGGTACTGCGAATCCCTAATATGGCCTATGCTTAACAACCGCTCGACCTCGGAAACTATAGCTGCTGACTTCTCTTGAGAGATCGGTCTTCGTTTTTGTACGATTGGTCGAACATCATTCCGCAGTGCTAATTTATGACAAATTATTTCTTGAGGCACACCTGTAACGTCCTCTGCACACCAGGAAAACATATTCAATTTTATTGATAAAAATGCAATCAACTTTTCTCTGAACTCAAAAGAAAGCTTCACTCATATTTTTAAATTTTTTCCATCCTGAAACTTGTACTCTTCATGATCATCATCTGGAACAAAAAACCCGGGGGACTCCCTCGGATCATCACAGGGAAATTTCACAGAGAGAGTCCCCTTTAGTTGCTATGCTTTCTCCGATGAACTTCCTCAAATTTGTTTTGTGGACAAAGCTATCTGGTAACATTCTCTAGCCATCTTCTGGCTGCTCCTAATTGTTCTGATATTGTTTCCTACTACATACTTCAAACATTGGTGCACCGTTGAAATAATGTCATGCATCCTTGATAACTAGGAACGGTCCAAAATCACATTATATTACGTTGGTGCATCTACTACTATAAACAAAACCGCAACTTCCTTTCTGAATGGTCCGCGACCAAGCTCCACTAGAAACTCAAACTCCCCCACAACTATTGCCGTTGCCCCTGTAAAGCCTACTATAGTTATTTCCGACCGCCGTATAACAGGTGGGTCGGAAATTCTCCTGTAAGTACTCATGAAAAAAATATTTGCAGAACTTCCCGTATCAATCAATATTTTCAGCACCTGATCTCCAGCTATCCCAGCAACAATTACTACTGCATCCTCATGTGGGCCCGCCATATTCCTCATATCATCATCATCAAAACATATAATCGGGGATGGTAAACGGTGCATCTGTGCTGAAACCCCTGCTTCCAATTGTGTAGTCAAATTTACCATATGCCTCTTTCGTGAACTGTTATAATTTCCTGCAATAGTATCTCCTCTAAAAATAGCCAAAGACTCAAAAAACGCACAAAGATCATTCACTTTTCCTCTCCAGAGAACTTCTGCTACCAAGTTGACATTGTTCCTTCCCACCATGGGATCCAAATATTCTGTTGCGATATCAAAAGCATCAACCTCCTCGGAAATCACCATTGTTGTATCAACATTCTTTGGAACAGCCTTTACTACAGCATTTTTCTGATTGTGTTTTTTCACAAACTCCAATAACATGTCGTTTTCAATTAAAGCTTGTACCTCTTTATTCAAAGCGATACACTCCTTAGTGTCATTCCCAATATCCTCATGGTACTTACAAAACCTATTAGCACTTCTGTTTTCTTTGGGAGTCTGTATAGGAAAAGGCTTTCGGAATTGCACGGTAGACTTCGCCTTATCAAATATTGTAGCTACATTCTCTGTCAGCTCATCGAAATAATCTGGTTGGATCCACTTATTCGAGATAGGCCTAGCTCTCTGCTGCATGTAGCTCTGTTGATTTGTTCGTGGCCTCGGCGGATACTGACCCACCGCCTTAGGTTGCACATTAACCAGAGGCGCCTGGCTATTAGACTTAGACCTCTGAAACTCATTCTGCTCTAGCTGATCACTTGATCCTTTCTCCAATGCTTGAGTTTCTTCCACTAAAATCCTCTTCTCAACCTGATCAAGTAAAGCTCCAAAAGTCATCGCTTGACTCTCAACCATTGTATCCTTTAAAAGTTCGGGAGGAGTCCCATTCTAAAAGATGCTAGTGCCACTGAATTTTTACAATATTCCATATCCGTTTTTGTTTTTACAAACCAGTTGGTGTAATTTTTCAGACTCTCCCTAACTTTTTGCCTGCAGTAGATTATCGTATCCCTATTAGCTCGGAATTTCTTACTCCCCATAAAATGTTGTCTGAAGATATTCTATAACATATCAAAAAATTTAATAGAACCTTGTGGTAGCCTGTTGTACAACTTAGAAGCATCTCCCTTGAATATTTGAGAAAATGCCCGACACAACAACTTATCATCGTCGTCGAAGTTAATCATGAAATTTTTAAAACAGCTCGATGTGATTAACAGGATCCTACGTTCCATCGAACTTCTCTAGCTTTGATATGTCAAAATGCTTTGGGAGATTGCCTGACAGAATTTCAGCGGACAAAGGAGAAACTCTCCAATTTTGTCATGCCCTGTAAACATTAGCCCTCGAATCCTCATGATTCGGGAAATAAAGCCTCCCCTCGGACGACAAGGTATATTGATGCTGCCACTCTGAATTTTGTTGGTCGACATTTTGATTCCCGGATGGAAAATTTCTCTGGGTATACACTTGCTCCCCAACATGAACGTTCTTTTCCCTCGGAGCTCTCCTCTCTGAACTTCTTTCTCTATGATACTCTACATGTATTTTTCCATGTCTCTTCATTCGATGACTCCTCTCAAGAGACGAATCTGGCGAGCTATAGCGAAAATAATCACTTGAATCAGATGAATCAAAGTGGCGCTTTCCTTTCCTCCTCGAAGAGTGTCTATCACGCCCTTTATACCGATCATCTTTGCCACTAGGATGATGATATGTCTCGTGTTCATCTTTATTGTTGTTATGATTTAAACTTTTAAAAGAATAAGAGGAAAGATTATATGAGAAGTATGATACAACAAAGTTGTTAATCTCATTTTCTTCAGTGCACTACTTGCTGTTGATTTTAACTCCCCGATTCTGTTTTTTTTTCAAAGCATAATTGTGATAAACTCTTGTGTTTCTATCCCCATCCTTTATCTATTCAACATGGCATTTATATGTCCAGAAATCTTCTACCATATTTAAAGCTAACAAGTGAGCAACAATAGATTTAGATAATAATACTTTATCCTGGTCACTTCCAGAGTTTCTGAAGCATTTTTCCCAGATACTTATCTCATCTTCCGTTTGTTTAACCTTATCAAATAGATTTACAAAATGATTTTCATTCCACTCTTTCAGATCTTTCTTCAGTCTTTTTACTTTATTCCAAAATATAAACATTGGATATCCATTCATTTCTACACTCCAACTCTGTTTTACAAAATCAGAGAAATTATTGTCCATTATCCATATGTTGAGAAATCCGAAGGACTTTTTCTGTTTCACTATGCTTTGTGTAATGGTTAAGAGTAGTGGTGTGTGGTCTGAACATGTTCTTGGCAAATGTTGGACCTTTGTTTCAAAGAATCTATCAGTCCAATCATGATTGTATAACACTTAGTCCAACCTCCTCCATTTTGTTTTGTTTGTCCAAGTAAATTTAGTACCTACAAAACTAGCATCCTCAAAGTGACACTCGTTAATCATGTTAGAGAAATTAAAGGAAATATGAGAACATAAATTAGAACAACCAACTTGCTCTGATATAGAGATTATGGAACTAAAATCACCGAGAAGTAGCCAGTTTTGTACAGTGTTGGAAATGATCTTTAGTTCATCCCAAAGTTCATTTTTCCAGCTTTTTGGCATCTTGCATAAATACAGGTAATGCTTGTATGTGTATCAAACATCACATGTTTAACAAAGGAGTGAATGAACTAGTAGTTATCAGTAATAACATTGAATTCCAGTTCAGAATCCTAAAATATCCAGACTTTATTAGATGAATTAGCGTAGAACTTTTGAAGCTTGATTTTCTCAGCAACACTACCAATGAAATCTCTGCTTATCATTGGTTCTTGTACAAAAACAGCTTTGATATTTTCTTTTTTTTATCATTGATTTCAGTCTTCTAACAAATGGGTTGTTTCCAATCCCTCCTATTTTCCAACTTAGAACCTTAATCATTAAGGCTAGTGTTGATGTCTCTGTTGATCTCATCAAATTGTAGAGATTTAATAACTAGAGATTTCCTTCTTCTGTTGTTCCTTGCTTGTTTCAGTTTCTGATCTAAAATATTCTGAAAACTTGGGTCAACCGTCTTCTTTTTCAGTGTAGGAGTTGTAGGTAGACTACCAGAGTTGCTCTTATTTGGAGATCCAGGTGAAGTGTTGTCAGAATCTAAAGTTTGAAACAGGTTATGGTTGTCTTCAAAAGACTCGATTGCTCTAGTTTTTTCTGCTTTATTACTGTTATCTTGTTGGTTTTCATTGGTATTTTTATTTTCTTTAAACTCTACTTTTTGTTCCTGTGTTGGTAGTCTCTTCGGACTATTTGTAGTTTCACTTGCTTTTGGGATATCAACAATCTGAGTTATTTCATTCGTGATGATATTTGATGTAGCACTTCCTTGGTTTATCATGTTGAGGCCTGATTGTTTAATTCCTGGTTCAGAGTTTTGCGAGTTTAGCTGAACTGCTTTAGTTTGAACAATCTTGGACTGGATTGTCTTGAGTGGTTTTCTTGCATTCAATCTTGTCATGACCAACGTGAAAACAATGCTTACAATATTTCGGGACTTGCTTGTAACTTAGCTGAATCCACTACCCCCTGTTGTCACCTATGTTGTAACTTCTTTGTGATATCAATTTCGACCCAGGCATAACATGCGTTGTGCATAGCTCTGTTCTTCGGCGGAATCCAAATTTTTAAAAGGCAGCCTATAGAAGTAGCTATTGAGTTAATGATATCAGGGTTATACAAATGTTCAGGTAGCTTCTCTATTCTGATCCAAATTGGTATGACCGAGTATTCTTTTTTAATGTTAAAAGAGGGTAGCCATTTGAAGATACACATTGAATAATCATCAATCTGCCAAACAAATCTTGACCAAATCTTGTTGATATCCTCTTTGAGTGAGAATCTGTCGAGTGCTTGTTTCTTTGGCAAACCTTTGTTGACTTTCCCAACTATAGTATAGGAAGTTGATTTCCATAAAGAGTTTTCTGTTTCATCTTCAAACTGTATTGATATATGATCAAATTTGTGGGATACTTGGGAAGGTTTATGGTTGATTCTTTGGTGATGATTCTAGGCTATATCTGAATAAGACATATGGCTGTTAAATTTTGCAGGTTGAGGGGGCGGCGCAGGCTGAGTTTGCTGCATTTCAGAAATAGATGATTGAGCTTTTCGGATTAAAGAACATGAAAATGATCCTTGTGTTGAAAAGGACAAATAATTCTGTTTCTTAGCTTCATCGCCGCAAGTGAGGAGCAGCGGCTAGGATGTAGCATAAATTGGATGAAAGGTAGCTATGACAAGAAACCACAAATTAGCTTCATCGCTGCGAGTGAGGAGCAAAAACTAGGATGTAGCATAGATTGGATGAAAGGTAGTTATGACAAGAAACCACAAATTAGCTTATCCGAAGTTTTTCTTGAATTTCAAAAAAAGGATTTCTTGGCAAAAAGCCATTTCCAACTATGAAATTATCTCTCCTAAAAAGATTTTTTCTTAACAATATAAGCCTTACGGAAACCAATATGGGTTTAGTCTTCTAAACCTTATAAACTTAATGTAATTATCATCCTCAAAAGATAATAATAATAATAATTGTAATAATTGGTTGATAGAGCTAAAATGTTGATAAGGCCATATTTGTGAATTTAAATTTTTTAACTTTTATAAAAAGATAACAAATTGTTTTGTATCGTCAACGAAAACGGTCACATACCTCTGTCTATGGTATTAGATATATCTAATACCATAGACAGAGGTGCATGGCCGCTTTCGTTGACGATACAAAATAATTTGTTATCTTTTGATAAAAAATTGAAAATTTAAATTCACAATATGGCGTTATCAACATTCTAATTGATACTCGCAAACATAAAAAAAAATTTCGTGAAGCTATTCTTATGTTATAAGATTCGAGAGAGAAACGAAGATTGGATGAGTATCATTTCTAATTTATAGGAAGGATATTCAAAGAAACAGATTTTGAAAAAACTAAAAATAAAAACGGATTAAATTGGATAACAACTATTTTTTCTTTAAATAGGTTTCAAATATGATCTGATATTAGACAGTAAAGTGTTTGGTTGATACCTTTGAATAAAATACTTTTTTTCCCTACCACTTTTAACATAATTATTTTTACTCAAATCGGGACCATGATACAGTCGTGCAGGTCTCGCATCTGGAAAACCCCGAGTATACCCAATCATACTTTCTTTAAGTTTTTAAATTAGTGCAATTAAATTATTATAAAAGTAATATGCTCGCTTTTCTATTATATATTCACCATGTACACATCTTATTGACATACAAATAGTGCTACAAATAGACACAATATCCAGTAGAAGGCCAGAAAAACTCAATTGTTAATGTTGCATGAATTTGTAATTACACATCAAGCAATGTGGGTTTCTAAAGTAGACTTGGCCAGCCACAATAGTCCTGGATCATTTCTCTTCAACACCAAATAAGATTCATCATTAACCAGCTCTTCACTAAATCCAATCAGGCTCAGGATTTCCAAGGGAGCTGTACTCCATTACAAGAACACGAAAACAATTAGATGAGAGAGATTTCACTTAGAGCAATAAAAAATCTTCAGACTTCTCGGTTTTAAGAACCCGTAATTAAGAGTGTTATTCTATAGAGGATTATTCTCAACTAGAATCTCATATCACTATTATGGGAAAGAATGTTCGAACCTTTATAATTAATAATGTTCCTCTGGATCAATGGGTTAGCCTGCAATAATCAATGCAAAAATTAGAATGGACAAGATTGAATTGTGTAAAACTTAGCTACTAGTGCTAATTTTCCTTTTGCTTTTTTACCTTTCGAAGTCTTTTGAATTTGACCTCGTGTGGGTGTTCATTCGCATTCCTGCAAGCCAACAACATAACAATCCAATAAGCCAACAGCCAAAACAAGAATAAAAGAGAAGTGACTGGCTCTAGTGGCATTTAAACTCAATGCCAGCAATCTGCAATGCTATCTGCAATGCTGTACATTCATGAAATATGGAATTTTTTTTACACACAAGCATGACAGCAAAATCAAAATAAAAATCCAAAGAAGGAAAATGATGTACTAAAGGTTTCTTCAGTATCCACAGTTCTTTCTTTTTTGGATTTCAAGCTTATAGTTATAACCAAAAACATTGTTTAATTTTAACTTTTTGGACTTTTAAAGAAATAGCTCTTTAAGCATTTTGGTTTTTTATTTGATAAAGAAAACTAAAAAGCTAATGCGCTGTCTACCAAACTTCTTCAAATATATTTTCTTACGTTGCCTTTTGAGTTTGAGTCAATGTATTGATGTGTTAACTTAAAAGTTTAAGTTTATTTTTAATGCATCAAACCCATTAAAACCCTTTTGCTAGACAAGCATACCTAATTATCCTGGAAAGTGTTTGCAGAACAGTGGTCACTTCATTTGGATTAACTTCCGCTCGCAGCATCTGAATGGCTTTCTGTAGACGAGTAAGGACACTAGTAACTGAGTCTTGAATTCTTTGACATTCTTGATCATCTATATCCATTTCAGCTATCTGCATAGTTGATACTTCCACTGGATCGATCAATGTATCATCAGGATCAGGTTCGGCCTCAACCATTTTTTCTGTACAATCATGTGCATTGTTGTTCACTTTTGCTTTGATTTTGTCATCTGGATCAGGTTCATTATCAGCCCTACCAGATAGATTGCTGGACTGAAATAAAGCTCCTGAATCATCACGCTCTGCTACCAAAATGTCATCATGCTCGGAATCATCAGGATCGGGTTCAGCCTCACCACTATTTTCTGTACTATCATTTGCATTGTTGTTCACTTTTGCTTCGATTTTTTCATCTGGATCAGGTTCATTATCAGCCCTACCAGATAGATTGTTAGGCTGAAGTAATGCTCTTGAATCATCACGCTCGGCTACCATATTGTCAGCATGCGCGGAATCATCGGGATCAGGCTCAAATTTACTTCCAATAAGAGAATGATCATCAGGATCTGGTTCTTGAGATTTTATAGAGTTTAAAGTTTTAGGTTTGTCGCATTCTTTTGATACAGAATCATCAGGGTCGGGTTCCACGTGTACCTCAGATGACATAATGCTGGCAGAAGCATTTGCTAAACGATGATATGCAGCAACAGCAGAAGATACACGAGCACTTTCCAGCTGATTTGAACTATTTCCTCCAAGTTTTTGCGAAGAAATTACACTATTTTCCAAAAAGTAGTCATCGTCGTCCTCATCTACATGGCTGACTCGACTTAAAGTGTAGCCCTTTGATTTAGTCCAATTTAAGTTATCAGCTTCTTGATTCAGCTGCCATAGACATAAAATTAGCCTAAGCGCTTCTTCAACCAAATAAAGTTGTGGTGTACAACTTATAAGCTTAAAAACTAGCTTAAATAGGCAAATAAAAATAGCTAACTTATAAAGATTTTGTAGGTTAAAAATGATAGCATACATTGAAAAAGATGATGGGAAGTAAATGTTTTTATGTGCATAAAGACGTAGTGGAAAAATATCGTGATAAAATGAGATAAATAATTAGAACACTACTTTTTTTTTAAGTTATTTAGGCAAAAAATATAGTTTTTTAAGCCTTAAATAGGTAAGATAACAAACAATTTGTGTATAAGCCTAAAAAGGCAAAAAACCCAAGTGTATCCCAATAATCCTTTACAATCCTGAACATAAGACATTTATTTGTTCATTACATACCTGTCTATCCAGAGAATAAAATTTATCATCATGCTCAGTGTGAACCATGTGAGCCTGAAAGACAGTTCAGACCAAATGAAGTTCAAATCAATCAAAATCAAGCTAGCAAAAAAATTAAGACTTCTATGGCGCCAAAACTTACCAACTCATGCAATAATGTTTTCTTTATACTGTCGAATTTTCTGAAACCCTTAAGATCATCAGTTCGAAGACGCAGTGATATCTCCTCCCCTTGATTCTGCAGAGCACATAAGGGTCGTGTCATCAAAGAAAACAATTGACCCACTTTAAATTTACCTTTGTTAGTGTTTATTACAAAGTGGTTACCTTGTTGAAGCCAAGAATGCATTTGGGACTTACACCAACGTAACCAACTGGAGCCATCTCAGTCATAATTCCAACCCGCCAACGATGCTATATAAAAGATATTGATACACAATCAAATAGAGATTGGTGGGGCAAAGTCATTTTCAAATCTAATTTAAGAATTTTAGATCATATTTGTACCTTGTTCATAATGGCAACTATTCCAGGATCTGCAGCAAGCCTATGCATTATTTTCAAAGCCTCAGAAGGAAGAGGATTTAACTGCAGATCTCACCAGATTCAAAAGAAAAGTTAGTTTGTCAGTTCTTGAGACAAATGAATTAAAAGCAACATTAAAAAAGGTCTTCTCCTGACATACAGTAACAAAATCTGAACCAGATTTTACCTACCAACTAGAGAGGAATAACTTTTAAGTAAAATGTTTTAATCATATAAGCACACCGAAACTATTATAGTTTATAAAAGCTACTGAGCGAGATTCACAAATTTTAATTTTTGTGCTCTAATAGTTCATGATTAGTTCATAAAGCATGTCTATCATGTCACAATACATTTTAGTGGTTATGACGGTCCTTGGGACATACAAGTCTCAAGCCAGAGGTTTTGATGATCACCTCTATATCGGCAGAAATCCCAAAAAATCACATGCTTCTCCAATAAAATCACATTGTATAATACCGATATAATGCAGCTATCCTAACTCAACAAGGTTAGCAGAAGCTACTGATATCTAACGACATGCATATATTAATGCATGTTGTATATAGAGTCTAGACTATAGAGACTTATATTCAAAAGTACAGAGCATGAAACAGAAACTTAACCCTAGAAAACCTGTAACCTCTTTTTGGAAAAAATGTTAGATATAGATACCTAAGCAAGCTACACAGTTGCATGACAGCCAGATTAGGAAGTGTTAAGTGGTGATTTTGGACAAACACAACTTTCCTCAAACATTTATGTGGTGTGTACAATTCTATTATCAACCACGCACTAGTTCATCTAACATGCAAAAAGGTTCTAAACTTTTGAATTCTTGTCCATGAAGAAATCAGAAAGTACGGAGAAATACCTTCAACCCAGGAATCTCAAGAGTGCGGAAATCGCAAAAGATGTACTGTCCTTGTGGAAGTTTTAGTGAGGCCTGCGACCCATATGACCGTCGCTGTCTTAATCTCCTTTCCTCTTCATCAAATCCAGCTATTCTTTGGTCAATCTTAGCAGTTTGAAGAATTCTATCAATTTCATCTTCTGCAACTCCCATCATTCTGATAGATTTTTCCTGGATGAACAAGAAAAACATAACTCAAGACTCTAGAGTAATTAACAGCATTCGTATAGTAGATTTCCAATCAACTATTTGTGATTCCGAAAGTCGGAAAAAACTCTAGACCCATCTCTAATTTCCCACAATCAAACACAACAGGCAAAGCTAAGTTGATAAAAAATACAAAATCAAGCATTTCGATTCTCAAACACAAACAACACTAATAAGCAAACCCCGTGTTACCCTTCATGTTACACAGACAATGTCTATCAGTAGTAAGCTGCAGATCGTATGCCTTAGAGGGAACTACTCGTCACCGATATATTAATGAAGGAGATTATATTGTCTCAAGCCGAAAAGTTCCTTTCATATATCCATAAAACGTTATATTGATTGTACAAAACAGCTAGCAATTAGCACCTGAATGACTGAAGCCTCTTGCAAAGTTATACACGAGTGCTCATAGGAGTAAGGAGACAACAATTTTGACCCTTTGTTAGATATCTCAGGGACTATTAGCCTGATCGTCTCTGCCTTGACATTGGTCAATCTTTGCAACTCATCCCCAAGGTCCTTAAGGCGCGCTCCCGAATTCATTTCGATTAGATACGTGTTCCCTCTCCAAACAACTGAGACTTTACCCATGTCTTCTGCCCCTTGCATGTTCTCCTGTAAAGATCATAACAATGAAGTTTAATCTAAAGTTATCTTCACACTATCATTATGATCACAAAGCAGATCATTAACACAAATGAACTATTTTCACCAATTCCACTCTTTGCTTCAATAGTTTCATTCAGAATAAGAAAATAAACATCTTTATCGTGACCATTGAATCCTAAACCTTAGTTTCTTCTGATAGCGCCCAACAAGCAAATAAACTAAGATTTCTACAAAATATTCATACTTTACATACAAATCCTCCATAGTTTAGCAATTAGCTTGAGTCCATTAACAAAAAATTGAATAATTAAGAAAACCCACATGAATTTTTACCATCTTTAACATAAAAAACTCAAATCAAACTCAAATTCAGCTGGACAAATCAAATTTCCAATCCACCACTCTACACAAAGAATCCGAATTGCAACTCAGGGGAAAAGAAAAGATGAAAGTAAAGGGAATTACAGAAAAACCTGGGTTCATGTATAAATAATTTAAAATTGACGAAAACAGCTATGATTGAAAAAACCATTCGAATTTCAATATAAATTATTTTTACCTTAGGTTTGTGGATCGAAACGTTCAGAATTTGCGAGAATATATAATTTAGAGATGATTTAAGGTGGACGATAGAAGAAAAAACATGATCAGAGGATTTAATTTATATGCTGCATTTAAAAAGTTTTTCTTAGACCGGTTTGTGATAAAGCGAACCGTATATTGCGTATCTGCTGGCGTATGAGGAGTAAGAACAATCGAGAAGAAAATATTTGGTTGGGTTGAATTTTACAAATTGTGGGCTTTTGATCATTCGTTAGCAACCCACTGGGCTAAACTCAAATGACAATTGTTCAGTCCCTCCAAAACGAGCTTTTAGTGTTTTATCATAATATTTTCGCATTAGAAAATCTATTTTATCTTAACGAATTTTAAATAATTATACTTTATTTTTATTTAGAAACAATCGGTAGATAGTATTCTAAAAGTAAAATTTAACAAGTTTTTAACTAAAATAAATGTTGGTGTGATAAAATTAATATTAATTAAATAGAAAAGGTTTTGGCTAAATTCGGACACAAAAAATGTTAACCAGTCACAAAAAAATAAGGTGTTTTTGAATTTTTACTATTTTACCTTTATTCCGGCAGTTGAACCCTTCTCAACCGGTGGGTGAGACATTTTCACCCGCCGGGATAAGGTTCCCGTCAATTGAAAAGGTCTCAACCGGCGGAGTAAAAGAATAATTTTGACCCGCTTTTAAATTTTGTGGCTGCTTATCATGAAGGACCCTAATTTAACCATGACCAATGGAAAATTATTATTATTAATTTATTATTTAAAAGTAATTGGTAATTTTTTAGTATAAAATTACTACGGTCTACCGTGAGATTTTGATACATGAATTTTTTTTTTGAAATGTATAGTGGAGATTTTTTTTGACTTGACAACCCTATCAAAATTAATTTATCATAGGTAGAAAATCAAAAACTAAATTTACTGAAATTTGCAAGTTCAAAAACCAATTTCACTAAAATCTGCAAATATGTGGATTAAATTCATTGAAATCTACAAACATAGAGACCTTCACCAAATATTTGAAAGTTAAAGAACATGCATGTATCAAAATCTGATAGTCGACGAACGATTCACAGTTTTAAGCCTGATTGTTTTATCAAAATTAATATTTCCGTTAAGATGTTATTTAAAGAAGTTGTATGATTAAGGGGTCCAATAAACCACAAAAAAGTTTTTTGTAGAGGTTGTCCAAGACTTGTGAGGGGTTAACTTGAGCTAGTATGGTGGTGCATTAAGTTTAAAGCAATTGGATAATAAACAATGAGGTTATTTTGGTTGTTAAAGAGAAAGTAGATAGTAAGTTAAAAAGTATAAATTATTACGAGTTTGAATTGCTAAGACAAATACGCATAGAGAAACTAAGAGAATCTGATTATTAAAAGAATCAGTTAATTTTATGGATGAAAATAGTTGTATATTTATAGGCAAATACGAGGGCCAAAATCTTGCCTCATTCAAAACCTTCCACCGACTCAATCCTCTTTTGAGGATAATATATATATTGTTAGAGAAAAAAAACACACAAACATAAGTATCATTTTCTCTATTTTCGTTTTACTTCAATTTAACATTAACATGAAACTGAAAGAATTTTAATTTGAAAGCTTGGTTTGGATTGACTATGAGTATATAAGAGTAACCAACATAGTCCTTTTAAAGTATGAAGGAATAACTTAGTAATTATCTTGGGTTGTTGAGCAGGTAATCCAAGACTTCGAGTTTCGACATGTCCGAGACTTCCTTTTATTATTTAATATTGTTTTTGAATTTTTTTCTTAAAATTTATGTATGACTAAATTTTTTGGATCACTTATGCAACTCATGTCGTTGAAGTTGTAACTTTGTAAGTAGTGTCACCATTTCCCTCAAATGATCATATTTATTGTGAATTTGGTAGAGTTTGGGCATACCCTAACCCGATGAAATTTGGAAGTTCTCTTAATACTCTTGAAATCAGGATTTCAAATGCTCTTTATTTACGTCAGCTTAAAAATAATTTGTTGTTGCATGGAAGAATAGTAAATTTGTGAGGAATTTTTTCGGGACTGCTAAAAATGGATTCTTAATTGGACATAAATATGTATATATCAGGAGGGAAGATTACTCCATGATGATAAATGAATAATAATTCTTTATATTGATCACATTCGGTTCTTAAGCAAGGAGAAACTTATTTGGATACTTTGCATGAATAAGTAGTTATTTTTACTTTTAAATTTTATATTAGGCTTCACAACCTGCTTAACATGGACTTGTTAATTGTTTTTTGATTAACCTCAATATGTCCCAGCCAAATATGTATAAACACATGAATGATGTTAATGAGCGTCATTAGTATTTTCCAACACGTGTATAGAAAGTTTAAGATTCACGATTTATTGGTATTGACCAAATTTATATTACAAAATATACTTATATCTTCTATTTACCATGGTGTCCAACGTCAATCTTCTTGATAATTATCCTAACTTTAAAGAAGAAATGAAAGAAGGAATTTGTGTATATCTCAGGTGAATGAGAGACCCGCGAAAATGAAAAGGAGAGCATTTATTCCCATATATGAATTTTTGAATATGAGCATTTTCTCTTATGTATTTTATTTGCTTTTGTATTTTTGTTTATACCAAGATATTGGTATTTGCTCCAAAGATCGAGTCATTTTTCCCCATAAAGAACATGTCAATTTACTTAATGAGTCTGAATCACACTTCATGATTCCCACGCCATCTCGGCGTCTTATAATTTTATAGATTTTGGTATGCGGTCTAAACCTACCAATGTTGTTGAGCCTTCAGTCTCGGGCCTACTAACCGAGAATGATGTTATGGAAGCAAGTGTCCTTCGTACAGAGTCTTTAAACATTGTTTCTCTTTGAAATTATTATAAGTTTGATCACTATAAGGGTAATAAAGTTTTTTTTAAGCAAAATTATGTTATGAAGCCTTTTATATCCTTAATTCTTAAAACCAAATTTATCGGAAATGCTTCAAAGTCTTTGGTATATATATATGTTGTCTGAATATAACACTTGTTACCATTATGGAAAGCCAAGTTAATAATTATTATTCTGCCAAAGTTTGTGAGATATTAGGTAATGAGGCTTTAGTTTTAACGACTTATATTCACGAGAGTTTGGTCACTGGGATTTTGGTAGTTGATCCGAGGTTAGTTTATTTTATTTATGATATCATGACAATGAACTCTCATTCCCATGCATTTTACTCTCGTAAAATTTTAGAGTGATGTTCTTTATGGTCTAACAGATTCTCAAGTCGTAGTTAAAGCTTATGATTCATGATATGATGTTGTTGAAGATGTCCTTTTGAATGAGACTTTAACATTGACGATAAAGCTCCTCATTTAGTGAATAAACGTGTTGTTATATATAATGGTAGTTATCAGAATGGAAAAAATATCATATTTGCATTGGGAAAGAGAAAATGAAAATTAGTGATGTTTCTTCAAGACTAGATTTTGATGTAATTCAGAAGAAATCATATCTTAATATTGCGGCCAACTGCAAACATCATTTCCACTAAACAACGTAATTTGAAGCATAAAATTATATATTTTTAGAGGATCTGATGTAAAAAAGACAAAGGGCGGAAGTTTTATAGATAAGGGGCTTACATTTAACATTGTAGTTTTCACTTTGGTTGATGAAGTTTATTGTATTATTGTCATTTTTACCAAATGTTGGTGATTCCTAAGGTTTATTTACATTTTTGTTATTATTTCAAGCTATCTTCCTATTGCAGTTGAAGTAATTCCAATCGATGCTTATGATATTCATTTTTTGAGTTGACTATAATTTTATTGAAACTTCCTCTAGATAATAAACTTAGGTCATTTTATATGGAACAACTTTATGAATTATTTAGTCATTTTGGTACTTCGGCTCGCATGAGAACGCTACCAACTCATCTTAATCTTATGGAGTTAGCCAGAAAATAGATGCAACTATACATTTTTTGTTAATTATTTATGTCTATTTATATTATGTTAACTTTTATTTGCTTTTGTTTTTTAGTCTTTTCATAATGCATTCACAATGTTGCAACAAGTTTGTAATGGTGCAGTCATGGTATCCTTGATCTTTGGTCATTTCTAAAAGTTGTAGCATAACCATTTATGACTGGGTTAGAGCCGAATGATGAAATTCAGGTTAAAATTAAGACCGAAGAGAAGTTGAAAGTTGATTTTCAGGCCAAATCCAAAGTTGAGACGTGCTTGAAAGTTGAGCTTCAGAGTAAGAAAAGATTAGAGAAAAAAAATTAAAACTAAGCTGAAGACTATTGAGAAGAAGTTTGCTTGTTTCTGTAAGTTCGGAACTCACATCAATTTTTTTATGTCTAAGTAATGACTGTTGTAACTTTTTTTATGTTTTGGAAAATTATTATGTTAAAGTTCAAACATATCAACATATTCAAGCCACCGATAAAAACAAGTATGATGAATTTGTTAAAAATATTAAGCCCAGAAGCAAGAAACCGCAGTAGAGCTTGAATGCATTATTGGTTGAGAAAATTATATTGGCAAAGTTACTTAATGGTGAGAATCTAAAGCGTTTTGAGTTTAAGAAGGAAATAAAGACTCACATGAAAAAAACTGATAAGAAAGCCTTTGAATAAGTTATAAATAATTTGGTTCTTTCATTTTATAAAGATTTTCTTTAAATTGAACTTAGATTCATTATAGTATTATATTCTTCATTAGGAGATGTCAAATATTATTAGTTGGACACATTCTTATGGTGAAAACATACCCCTCTTGAGAGTCGAGAAATGTGGGTATCAGGCTGATGATTTTCTTGTTGAGATTAGACTTTGATGGTAAATTTGTTTCCATTATTATAAATGAATAAGTTTCATTTTTTGTTGTTTTGAATCCAATTGATTATTTTTCATGCCATAATATTCTTATTCATTCATCTAACCAAACCAGATTTGTTTCTCCTTCTATAGAGGCTAGAGTTATTGCTCATACTATAACAGTTGAGGTTGTCGATTTTGTTGATCACCTTGTTATTGTTTCGTAGTTTTTATATGATATGATATATTTTTTAAACGAAAGTCCCACCTATTTGAGAAATTTCAAAACATATTATATTTTTATTTTATTTCCTTGGTTTGAGAATAATCTAATTAATCAAAATATGTTGTTTATTTCTGGTTTCTTCTTTGTTTCTTTCTTTTGTTTACATTAAGGATATATGTTCATCTTAAGTTTTAAGAATTATTGTTTATTTTTTAAAAGAAATATTTATTTTTTCTAAACTCTATTGTTCCAAAAAAGTGATCAATTATGAAGGCATTGATCAGGTAACTTTATTTCTTGATCCATTGTGTAATTTTTTTTATGAGCTTAATAGTTGGTTGATCATATTTCATAAGATCTAACTTTAACTCTCTTAGATTATCTAGCCCTTTAAATAAATGATAGAAATTAGTCTTTATTATTTCAAGTGTCGTTTACTAAAATGATATTTCCAAATCATATTTTTTAGGGTTACCATTGTCGATATGAATTAATGCTTGCAATGTATATTTCTCTTATTTTATATTTTTTATTCTTTGTTTGAAATATTTTTTTTGTAAAATATTATGATAAAATGAATTCTTTTTAGTATAATGAAATCATGTAAGAAAAAAATACAAAATACTTTCAAGTAAGACATATAATGTTAATGCAATATATTTTCTAAACCTCTATAAAATGTATCATGTCATATGTCATGGATCTATAAATATATCTATAAAATCTAGCATGTCCTCCTAGTTAAAATTGTGCGGTCTATATATAGAATTATATATACATCCAACGTGTCTTATTACATAATACATTACATAAAATATGTTATACCTTATATAAACTTCTATACAATCTACCATGGATTATCTACCAAATTATATTTAGCATAATGTTAACTTTGTGCAATCATTATTCACACTTCTTTAAAATATGTCACGCCTTCGCTAATACATTGCCTAAGACATTAACCAAAATCTGTCATGCTCTCTCTAGAATCTATAACATCTATACTTCTTTACATAATAAATTAGCTAGAAAATTGACTAAAATATGTTCAACCTCTATCTAGATGTTATAAAAGCTAGCATGCCTTACCTAAAACATTAACTAAGATTTGTCTTGCCTCTATACAGCCTTCTACAAAATCTATCATGCTTTACCTAATACATTAGCTAAAATATGAAATAAATTTTATCATGTATCTATATATAAAATATTTCATTTTTACTTAATACTGTTAAGAATATAAAGCCCATATAAAGCCCAAGCCCGTTAGCTTTCTTTTATTATAAATAAGAGCGTATACTGTACAAATTGTTATACTTCTGAATAATACAAAAACCCTAGCCGTCTAGCGGTTTGTTTCTTTTGTTCTTTGTTCATTTTGTTCTTTCTTTTGTTCTTTATCTTACATGGTATCAGAGCGAGGTATGTGTGTTTGAGAGGTATGTGTGTTTGAGAGGTGTGTGTGTTTGAGGTATGTGTGTTTGAGTAAAACAATTTCAGTGAGAGGTATGTGTGTCTAAGTAAATAATTTGAGTGAGAGGTATGTGTGTTTGAGTAAAACAATTAAGAGTGCGGTATGTGTGTCGGAGTGAAACATTAAAAGAGTGAGATATTCTAACATTGAAATAGTGGTAAAATTGCATTGTTGAATTCTGTTGTTCGATTGGGATATATTCTTTCTGAAGAGAATGACAGGAAAGGACGACTCTATGCAGTCGATTGGAACTCAGCTCAATGGAAAAAATTACTCTTACTGGAGCTATGTTATGAAAAACTTTCTTCGTGGCAAACACATGTGGGGATATGTTTCAGGTACAAAACTTCAACCTTCTAATACACATAGTAGTGATAGTAGTGAGAACTATGCTACATTGCTTGACACGTGGGAAACTGATAATGCGAAGATCATCAGTTGGATCAACAATTCTGTAACCCAGTCAATCGGTACTCAGTTGGCCAAATACGACACTGCAAAAGAGGTTTGGGATCATTTAGAAAGACTGTATACGCAGTCTAATTTCGCTAGACAATATCAATTAGAATTTGACATCCGCTCCTTACAGCAAAATGATTTGCTTATTTCTGATTTTTATGCTGCTATGTCTGATTTATGGGATCAATTAGCTTTTACAGAGTCTGCAGAACTGAAAGCATGCAAACCTTATATAGCTCGCAGAGAAGAGCAAAGATTGGTACAATTTTTGATGGCCCTACGCTCCGATTTTGAAGGATTGCGAGGAACTATTCTTCATAGATCTCCTCTTCCGACGGTTGATTCAGTTGTCCATGAACTCATTGCTGAAGAAACACGACTAAAAACTCATATTGAAAAGGGGTCCAAAACCAATGTTCATAGTGTGTTTGCTGTTCCAAACCAACGATCTTCTGCTTCAAACCAGTCTAGATTTACACCCAATGGAGCAAGAGTTGCATTTGATGAGTGCGCTTTTTGTAAAAGTAAGAACCATTGGAAATCACAATGCCCACTAATGAGAGAAAAACAACAACAATCATCTAAGCAGCGACCCTCTCAGCAACGTTCTTTTCAACAATTTCGTCCTCAATTTCGTCCCCCACAGTTTACTGCTGCTGCTGTATCTTTAGAAGATCCTGATAGCACCACACCACCCTCTGGAATGGACCCTCAGATTCTAGAATCTTTTAAACAGTTTCTTGCTTCTAATCCTGCTGCAATGCCATCAATATCATCACCTGTAATGATCATATCATCTACATATAGGGATAAAATAATTCGTCCCACACTAGTACATTTGATAAACAAGACCGAATCGTGATTACTAGCAAGGAAACCAAGTGAAGTTATAACCGTAGAGAATTTTTCAAACCAGGCACGAGGAGCTTGTTTGAGTCCATATAAGGCTTTCCTAAGTCGACAAACTTCACCTGGTTGGTGAGAAACACCTGGAGGAGGAGTCATGTAAACCTCCTCATGCAGATCACCATTCAAAAATGCATTTTTGACATCGAGTTGGAAGATTTTCCACTGGCGAACAGAAGCAACCGCAATAAGAGTACGAACAGTCGTCATTTTTGCCACTGGGGCAAATGTTTCATCATAATCCATACCATACTTCTGTGAATACCCTTTTGCTACAAGACGAGCCTTATATCTTTCAACAGATCCATCAGATTTTGTTTTAATTTTAAAAACCCATCGAGAACCGATTATATGCTTACCGGATGGAGGCTTAACTATATCCCATGTATGAGTTTGGTAAAGAGCAGTGAGCTCTTCGACTATTGCATTTTGCCAACGAGGATCATAAACAGCTTCTTTAAATGACTGGGGTTCATATAAATCATGTATGTTTGCTATGAAAGAGGCAAAAGGAGCTGAGTAAGAAGAATACGCAAAATCTGGTAGTTTGGTAGACTTACTTGGGCGAGTAGATCTTCTAAGAGGCAGATCTGTTGGTTCACCAAAAGAAGGAACTGATTCAGGCATTGATGGAGGAGAACTAGTATCATCTGTCATAGAAATATTACCAGGCACATCAACTTCAGCATGTATGGTGTCATTATTTTCAAAAGGATCAATCGGTCGAAGTTTGGTACTTGTTATATCATGTGATTTCGCCGGAATCGAATAAAACGGGATATGCTCAAGAAATGTAACATGTCGAGAAACATAAAGTTTCTGACTGGTGGGATCAAAACAACGATAACCTTTCTGTCTAACACCATAACCCAAAAAAACACATATTGCGGTTTTAGGACCAAATTTATTGCGTTCTACATGAGGACGAAGGACAAAACATGTACATCCAAACACTCGCAAGGAAGAATAATCTGGAGGTTGTCCATATAATTTTTGAAAGGGAGACAGACCTGAATTATGTGCAATGGGTATCCGATTAATCACATATACAGCAGTATGAATTGCTTCTCCCCAAAAAATTGTAGGAACCTCAGCAGATAAAAGCAAAGAACGAGCAGTCTCAACAAGGTGACGATGTTTTCTTTCTGCAACACCATTCTGCTGAGGGGTGTCAGTGCAAGAAGACTGATGTATTGTACCATCAGATGCAAGTAACTGAGTAAAATCATTGGATGTATATTCACCTCCTAAATCACACCTGAAGCATTTTATGACAGCAGAATGTTGAGTCTTAACAAGTGCCCGAAATTCTCTATAAACTCCAAGAAAATCTGATCTCCATTTCATAAGATAAACCCAAGTATATCGAGTATAATCATCGATGAAAGATACATAATAGGATGGACCACCCTTTGTGGAGACAGGAGATGGACCCCAGACATCAGAATGAATTAAATCAAAAGGAGCAATGGAAATAGAGACACTTTTATTAAAAGGTAAAGCCGAAAATTTGGCAAGTTTACATCCACTAAAATCAGAAATATTACAGGTGTCTATACGGCCTAAAACACATGTGGAGACTAAAATTTTTAGACGTGATGCAGAGACATGTCCTAAACGGGAATGCCAGAGATAAAAATCAGATGACGACGGACTCAAACGAAAAGAAGACAAATCGACAATAGAAGCTGCGACATTAACGACTTTAACTTCATCCAAGACATATAGCTCTCCCAATCTACGGCCTATCCCAATCACTTTCTGAGTACGTTGATCCTGTATAACACAGACGGAATCATAAAATAAGACCCAATGACCAGATTTACATAACTGACTAACCGAAACAAGATTCAAGGCAAGTTTTGGAACATAATAAACATCAGGAAGTGATATATGTGGAGTAAAAATAGACCCAACACCCTCTACTGACATTGATGTATCACAAGCAGAAAAGACTGATATTGGTGAAACATGTGACAAAGAAGCAAAGTATTGTTTGTAGGGAGACATATGACGAGATGCCCCAGAATCTAAAATCCACAAAGAAGAAGGAATACCTAAAGCAGAAGATGTAGACAGACCTGTGTGAGATATTGTTTGAGAGGTATGTGTGTTTGAGAGGTGTGTGTGTTTGAGGTATGTGTGTTTGAGTAAAACAATTTCAGTGAGAGGTATGTGTGTCTAAGTAAACAATTTGAGTGAGAGGTATGTGTGCTTGAGTAAAACAATTAAGAGTGCGGTATGTGTGTCGGAGTGAAACATTAAAAGAGTGAGATATTCTAACATTGAAATATTGATGGCATTGCAGCACTAAAACGTGATTTGGCTCAGCGTTTTGCAATGAAAGACTTGGGACTATTACGATATTTTTTAGGTATTGAGGTGGCTCACTCTCCAAAAGGTTATATTCTCTCTCAGACAAAATATATATCTGATTTATTCGAACGAGCACGGATTTCTGATAACAGAACGGTAGATAATCATCTTGAAACCAATGCTCGGTATTCTCCGACTGATGGCGTTCCTTTGTCAGATCCAAGTCTATATCGAACTCTTGTAGGGAGTTTGGTCTATCTTACAGTTACTCGGCCAGATATAGCTTATGCTGTTCATGTGGTCAGTCAGTTTGTTACTGCTCCTACATCTGTTCATTGGGGAGCTGTTCTTCGAATATTGAGATATCTTCGTGGCATTCAGTTCCAGAGCCTTTTATTTCCCTCGACCTCTTCACTTGAACTGCGTGCCTATAGCGATGCTGATTGGGATAGTGATCCTCATGATCGAAAATCTACAACCGGTTTCTGTATTTTTCTTGGAGATTCATTGATATCATGGAAAAGCAAGAAACAAGATGTTGTCTCTAGATCGTCTACTGAAGCTGAGTATCGTGCTATGGCTGTCACCACATGTGAGATTGTTTGGTAACGATGGCTTCTTGTAGATATAGGGGTTAATGTTACTAAACCAACTTCCATACATTGTGATAACAAAAGCGCCATGCAGATAGCAAAGAATTCAGTTTTTCATGAGAGGACGAAGCACATTGAAATAGATTGTCATTTCACTCGACATCATCTTCAGATCGGCACCATCTCGCTTCCGTATGTTCCGTCAACTTTGCAGATTGCTGATATTTTCACAAAGGCTCAGTCCACAGCGCGGTTTCGTTTTCTTTGTGACAAACTCTCAATGCCTATTACTGTTGCATTGTAAGTTTGAGGGAGGGTGTTAAGAATATAAAGCCCATATAAAGCCCAAGCCCGTTAGCTTTCTTTTATTATAAATAAGAGCGTATACTGTACAAATTGTTATACTTCTGAATAATACAAAAACCCTAGCCGTCTAGCGGTTTGTTTCTTTTGTTCTTTCTTTTGTTCTTTGTTCCTTTTGTTCTTTCTTTTGTTCTTTATCTTACAAATACATTAGTTAAAATATTAAGTAAAATTTGTCTTGCTTCTCTATCTGTTTCACCTAATACATTAGCTAAAATATTAAGTAAGATTTTCCATGCCTCTACATATACTTCTCACTTTTTACATGATACATTAGCTAAAACATTAAGTAAAATCATGTCGTGCAATTATATAGACTTCTATAAAATTTACCATATTTTACCCAGTATATTAGCTAAAAGATTAACTAAAATTTAGCATTCTTATATATACACTTCTATAAAATATATCATGCATTACCTAATATAATAAGTTAAAAAAATTAAATAAGACACATTTTGTCTTTATGTACAATTCTATAGAATCTATCATGTTTTGCCTAATACATTAGTTAAGAAAGTAAGTAAAATCGATTCTACCTCTATTTAGACTTCTACAAAGGCTATCATGTTTTACCTCAAACATTAGGTACAATATTAAGTAAAATTTATCACGTTTCTCTATAGAATTCGATAAAATCTATTATGTTTTACCTAATACATTAAGTAAGATATATCATGCCTATATATAAACTCTTATAAAGTCTATCATGTCTCACCTATTACATTATTATATTAGCTAAAATATTAAATCAACTATGTTATGCTTATGTGTAGAATTTATAAAATATAACACTGTTTACCTAATATATTAACTAAACCATATCTTACCTATATATAGACTTCTATTAAGTTTATCATGTTTTACCAAATATATTAGCTAAAATATTAAGTAAATATATTTTACCTCTATATAGACTTCTATAACATCTATCATGGTTTATCTAAAGCATTACATAATATATTAACTAAAATATTTCTCCTATATGTTGGTTTACCTTTTATATTACCTCGTTAACTAATATATGTCCTTCATGTTGGATGTTTTATGGATCGATATGCTAAATATGTATGTGGTCATTATCATAAAGTAGTATACTAATAAATGTAATCGAAATAATTATATTATATATAATAATTATGCTCAAATCTCAACACATAATTCATGAACTAAATTGATTTTATCTATGCATTTATTGTGGTCCCCGATCACAAAGTTGTATAAGTTAATGGTCTTTATACAACTATGGTCTACTTATATTTTTCTATAAAATAAATGACTGAAATTCAGAATGTTTTTCAATCGAAACTAAAAAAGATTAGTTGTCGCTTTAATAAGAGAAAGACTAAAGATTATTTATGCAAGAACAAAGTCTTGAAGAAATCTAAGCATAATTCTCGTGTAGTATAATCCAGAGTAAGAGTTCAAGCAAAATTATAGAAAATAGTAATAGATAAAACAGTAAGTCTAAAGTTTATTCTATGTAAACAGTAGATTGAAGGTTCATTATATTTCTGCATGTTTGATAGACTAATTTGATGTGATTCAATTAACCCTATCAATTGGTATCAGAGCCACGACCATATTATGATTCATAGGATCACTGAATGTATATCTATAATTGAATCAAAACATGTTTTTCTTTATGTAAAGAATCCATACCATTGTGATTAATTGTTAATTGAAATGGTAGGGTATGAATTTGGAGTATATTTGAAAAACATGTATACATTGATTTATTCATGTTAAGGCATGCTAATGTGTTTGTGTTTTTGAATAAATTGATTTTATGGAAAATATTTAAGATTTTTTATTTTAGATTAGGGTTTGATTGATGAATGTAAACTTTATCATAAATTTAGTATCAACCAAACCCTAATTTAAAATTTTAAATCAACCTTATTAGGACAACAACAATTGTTGGCTGCTACTTGAGCGGGTTGCCCGGTGACAATAACATAATGTTGTATTTTTTTTGGATTTTTATTTCTGAATAGTGTTTTCGAAAAACACTATTGATGGCATTGTTCATCTGTGATGTCCACATTACTGTTTATTTGTAATGTTCAATGCATTGTTCACTTTTTGAAAAAACATTGGTCATTATAACATTTTTTGATTTATTCACATGATAAGTGTTTGGACATGTTGATTTGTATGTGTTTATGAAATAAATTGTTTATGTGCTTGAATCTTTAAATGGATATGCATGATTAAAGTTTCAGATTTTGATAGGTAAATCATGAAATCAATTATTCGGTCCTTCAGAAGGTTAATTGATCTCCTTGAAAATTTTAGAATCCGAAAAGGTTCAAATGATTAATTTAAATTCAAATATCATCGGTCATCCCAAATGTTAATATTTGGATTTGGTAAGTCATAAACTGAAGGGTTACTATTTGGATTCAATTTAATTAGGTGAAATTAACCACCTGGAAAGTTTCCAAATACTCGGAAAAATTAAAATAATAATGATCACTATGGTTATTTAATTTAATTTGTGAAATCAACCATCATGAGGGTTTTACTAGTACTTAGGAAAATTTAATTAGTCTTTGCGTCTATTATAGACTATCTCTCTTCTCTCTTCTCTCTTTTCCCTTTTTTCTTTTTTATCAAATTCAAGTTGCAGCTCGCATCTCACCAATCAAAATCGAAAATTATTTCTCTTCTCCAATTAATCTCTCTTTCTAGATAACTCATTTCCTAATCAAAATCAACAATATCACCCTAAGCATAAAAGAAGCCGACTGAGAAGAAGGTCGCCGAGAAATATCCCTTGGCCGTCGTAGCAGCTGAGAAGAAACCAAAGGCCAGAAAGAAGTTACCAAAAGAAGCTGGCGCCGGAGCTGATGAAAAGAAGAAACGATCCAAGAAAAACGCCGAGACCTACAAGATCTACATCTTCAAGATCTTGAAGCAGGTTCATCCCGATGCCGGTATTTCCAGCAAAGATATGGGAATCATGAACAGTTTCATCAACGACATCTTCTAGAAATTGGATGGTGAGTATGCGAAGCTTGCGAGGTATAACAAGAAACTGACTATCACTTCAACGGAAATCCAAACTGCGGTAAGATTCGTGTTGTCTGGTGAATTGGCTAAACATGTTGAAGGAACGAAGGCTGTTACAAAGTTTACAAGTTCTTAAGTTATGGAATTTAGGGATTTAGGGTTTCTGGTTGTAAATTTAATTCAAACTTAGAAATCGATGTGTTGTTTTATTTCTTGTGGTTTTATTATCTGATTGATGTTTCTGATTTCGCTATTAATCTAAGATCTTGATTTCAAATATTGATTTCTTTGATTATTTTTTTAAAAAATTGCAGCTCGCTTATCTTGCCATCAAGATGATCGGGTTTTGAACAAGATTGCCATTACCATTAGGCTGGAAAATATTTCACGGTTACTAATTTATTTCTTAATAAAAAATTATACAAATTACTAGGTCAAGAGATTACTTCATTGTAATATAATTTTGTAAAAAAAATTGGTTCTTCAACTAGTGTGATTCATTCTTTTTACGCTAATAAAAAGTCGGAAAGTTCCACAAGGCGATATTAAAATATAGTTAAAAAGTAAAGAGAAGTTTTGTTAAAGAAGAAGAACAAAATAGTTAGATTTTAATGTAATTGATTCCTTGGGTATTATATTAGTTTTAGAGAGAAGTTTGGTTGGAGAAGAGAAAGAAAATTGTTTAGATTTTTGGTTAAAACTTGGTTTTATATGATGGGTAAAATGGTCATTTTACATAAAATAAAATAAAAAGTTTGATTTAAGGTCTCATTATAGCCAAATGAAGTCTAGATATAGCCTTGCCCTTCTATGATATCTAACATTAACTAAAATTTGTTTAACATCTATTCAATAATTTTTCCAAATTCATTATACTAATTTTTTTCCATTTATAATTGTAAACCAATTTAGAATTTTATTTAAACCTATCTATGAAATTTTTGTTGGGTTATACCATAGTTTTAAGCAACGTGCGATGCCCCGCGACGACGATGGGTCAAAATGTTGCGACGACGCGACGAGAATTGCGGCGAGAATTTTTTCGTTTACTAATATTATTAATTAAATAATTTATAATATACTAAAAAAATAATAAATTAAGTCCAAAACTCAAAAAATATATTATAAAATCTTAACTTCAAATATTAAGACATTCAAATGCGACTAAACATTCAAATATATCCTTCAATATTGTATAAAATGTGAATTGCCTTTATAATATAAATAAATTGATTTAAATATTTAATAAATCAAGATTTCAGTATATAGTTTATATTTAAAATAAGTGGTTTCAAATGGTTTGAAAATTGAATAGTAAACGTTACTTTGTAATATGTTTACTCTATTTTATAGATAAAGTTTCAGTTCAATTATAGCAGTTTAAATAATTTAAATAAATTTATACATAATAACAACAATAATAGATGTAGTCAATAGAATAACGCTCGCGATGCCACGTGGCGTTACGATTCTGTAACGAGCGTAGCGCCGCGACGGGCGTTTTTCCGTTTAGACACTTGCGTGACTCACCATAACGATTTTTGAACGTTACACGCCGTCACGCGTTGCGACACGACGTTTTTTTTGAAACTATGGGTTATACATAAAGTAGTATAGATTGTAAGTACTTACCTCTTTTCGAAAAGATTTTAGCATTTGTTGTTTTTCATAAAATTATGTTTTAGGCTTTTTATTTTTTTGCAATTCTTTTTTTCAAAATATTTTTAGCAAGCCGTTCTTCCCAAAATTTAAAAAACAATTGATTGAAAAACCGATTTTGAAAATTAAACTTTTATGGTAATAAATAGACTATAATAATTATTTTAACTATGATTGAAAATCAATATGAAATAATTATAATTTGAGTAAAAAAACCCGAAAAAACTAGATCAATAGGAAAAAACAAAAGCATGATTAATATTGTACTTAAAATAGGTCAAAAACCTTAATGTATGTAATTTAATAGTCATTTTAATATGTTTTAAATACTTTTAAAAGGAGTCTCGACTAATAAATTAATTGTTTCCAAAAAACCATATTTTGGTTAGTACTATAATTTAACGTATGCTCTTATCTCGTTATCAAAACAAAATTAGCCATAATCAAGGAGTCATTCAGTTAGTTGACTATGGTTTTAAGTGATATTTGGTATTTTCTCTGTGTAAATAGTGATTCGTCTGCGGACTATCGACTTTAGTGATATATATTCTATGATGAAAAGTTCGATGAGAGTCATTAAACTATCCAGTTTTTATAAAGTTAGTCCCCCATGAGAGACAGCATAATCAGTTGAAACATTTATCATTAATGATCGTTTGACTTTAGTTAGGAATTAAACCTTTGACTAATTGTCTTCTTGGTGTTAGTGTGCTTTAGATGGATTTTGTTTTTGATGTGGCAGCAATTAATTAATTCAATGCAGTCACTTCTTAATTATATCATTTTTTTATAAAATCATAAAAAAAAACATTTTCTTCTTCGTTTTCATTCACTGTTTCATTCATTATATATTTTTTTCTTTCATTCTTTATCAAATTAATGCAACATCAAATATCATAAGTTTTGGTACCCACGAAACATAAAAACGAAACCCGAAATGTACCAGTTCAAAATGAAGATGATCTTATTGCTGAGTCAATCAAGAACTAGAGATGTATACTTTGTATACTTAGTATCGTTGGTATAGAAGGCATGTGTGGGGTTTCAGGAGGAAATCTTTAGATTATTTAGAACAATCGCTAAAAATGAAACCAATGACCCCAATGCAACGATTACTAGTTATTTCGAGATGGCCACTGGTTCTGGGATCACTGGAATTTTCACGTCATTCATTTTGCTACCAGAAGTGGTGGTTGACCGTTTTTTCATACAGAGGAAAATTGGCGATTTATAATGGAACAATGATCTAAGTTTTACCGATCTGTGTCAGGGGGTTCCGAAAACAGGTTCGAGTTCGGGAACAACACGATTAGAGAAAGCGATGAAAGAGTCTTTTGCTAACCTGCCATTGAAAGACATATTGAAAATAGTTTTGACACCTTGCTACAATTTGTCTACCACAACATCGTTTTTGTTCTCACGCAATGACGCCCTTGCATCAGACATCTATGACTTTAACTTATGAGAGGCTTGTCGGGCCACAGTCACCGAGAAATGGGTGTTCGAGCTTGTGCAAATATGATTGAAAGATAGAAAATACACGAAGCTTATCCATCAACGGTAGATTAGCCCTGAGCAATACAACCGCCATTATATGAGATGTTGCAGCCGAATCAACCAATCGAGTATTATTTTTCACATGAACAATATTATTTTCTGAAACGACCAAAGATGTGAGATTACCTTTGCCTAACATGTAAGTCCAGAGTTTCTTGCAATCATTCTTCAAATATCATTTTCCTTGCAAAAAAAAAACAACAACGACCAACAGTCGATTCCTCATGCGTATTCCTTTACTAGGTATTGACATGGTCATTTTCCATTAACCTTCCACTTAAACCCCATCCCTTTTGAATATGTTGTTACATGAGCCTCATGAATTGCAACTTTAAGTGTCATTTCTTCATGTGCAGCGTGAGAAATCAACTCAATGATATTCCAGTTTTCCCATATGAAGTTATAGGTGAACTGTAAATACTTAAAACGATCCGGCAATAACTGAAATATAAATCCCACCACACACTCCTCAGGAAGGTCTACACCGATTGATTTCAATTTTTTACCAATCGAATACATTCAAAGAATGTGCTCACTGATTTTCCCTCTGCCAATGTAAATTTTGGTAGAGAGGTCATTTTGTATGGTGACGCATCTCTACTTTTTAGTTCTCGGTAAAGGCTTTCTCGACCTTTGCGAGAAATACCGTAACTATGGTAACATTCTCCACGACATCCTCATGGCGTGTTACTAGGATACATTGTAACATAACACCAATGAATAACTTATTTGGCTCACTCTTATCTCTCATATTCCTAGGTTTCCTCCGATGTACTTTATATATTAAGGATATCAGGTTTGGGATGGGTCATAGCATAGTCATAATCATGCATACATAAATACACCATCATGTCCTCTTTTTATAAGAAAAATTAGAACAATCTAGAATGGGTGGACGATTCTCCAAAATATTGTAACCCATGTGCACTAGAAAAAAAAGAAAAAAGAACACACAAAGCACATTTAGATTCAGACATATAACTTAACAACATGCATGAACATGTTACATACATATAAAATATAAAATACTTTGATAATAGATACCGAAAGAAAAATTATACTAATATGCATTTTATGACTTTAGAAAATACAATGATCATTATTTTAATTTCTTAAGTAAGAGTGAATGTCGTCGGATGATTGATTTCACCTAAGTACTTGTAAAATAATCGTAATTTAATTTTCTTAAATACAGGTGAAACCTTTAGGAGAGCCAATATCACCTAATTAAATTAAAAAATTGCAAAGATAAATCTAATTTTCCTAAGTATGGGTGAAAATTTCTGAAGGGTCGATTTCACCTACTCCACCATGTTGGCTATTTTTAGTAAGTCTCCCAAGACCTTGACTAATCTAAAACCAAATGTTAACCTTCCAAAGACACCTAAGCTTCAATGTTTTGATATTAGTATTCATGTTGCTTAGTCAATCATAGGTATTAAAAAGTTTGTGTCTAAAATTTAGGTTTGGCCAATGAGTCTAGGCCACTCTTTTTTAGCCTTTATCAAAATAACTAATAAAATCTAATGTTAGTACTGATGTTAATGAAAAATTCATGTTTTGTCACTTTTATAAGCTTGAAAAATCATATAAACTACCTTATCATACCTCTAATTCTCATGCCAAAAATATTATAGACCTAGTACATACACATCTTTAGGGCAAAGCCTAATTTCAACTAAAAATGGTTTGAAGTACTAACCTTATTGTTGATAATTTATCTCGGGTTTCATGTGTTTGTATATTAAAATATAAGAGTGATGCACTCACAACCTTTATGATATTTCAAAAGAACGGTTGAAACTAATTTTGTAAATAAAAATTATGATTTTGCATACTCATGATGGTGGTGAATATTATGGATATCAATAGGTCGGGATGGGTGTGTGCATTGTTAAACCCATAACAGATCTCGTCTTAAATTTTTTAAACATGTCGGGTTCGAGTATCTGTTTGGGTATGAAATATTATTTCTCACACCAAAACCTGTCGGTTTGGATGCCCACCCGCGGGTGGCCATTGCTTATTTATTTATTGATAAAATATTTTCTCATAATGAGCTATCAAATACAAATTTATAAAACAAAAAATAATATATTAAAAATAAGAATAATAGTATATAGCGAATATATATATTTACAATTTACATTTATTTAATTTTTTAATAATCTGTTTATATATATAAAACTATTTAAATAATTATAACTCTTTTATCATTTATTCAGTTTAAATCTTTATATTTACTTAAATATAAATTAGTTTAAAATAATTCTAAATTTAAATGGAGGATAAATAATGATAAAAATATCAAAAATAAAATAATAAACACATAAATTATAAAAAATAAAAAAATAAATTGAAATACATTATAATATAATTTAACAATTTATAAAATAATAATATATCAGGTGTTAAGTTTTCAAAACTAGAATAACTAACGTATATTCGGTGGATCGGGTTTGGGTTTTCTTATCGGCAAATTTTTTATCCATCCCAAACTCGGTAGGTAATATATTTTAAAACTCCCCGTCATTCTATACAAAATAAAAAGTTCAGGTACCCTAACTCACAAGGTAAACTCGGGTTTGATACATGCGAGTTTGGAAATTTTACAATCTCTAGTAAATACCAAGACTTTGTATCCCACACCACTCATTCTAGTATACAACTCAGACACTCTTGCCCTTATTCATCTGCCCAAAATGATAGGGCATAGAGAAAACCTAGACATATACAAGACGAACCTTACACTCTTGGCCCAGTCTCAATTACCATTTTATTTATGGTTTGATGTTTTTTCTACTGGAATATACATTCCAATAGGTAAGCCATTGTTAAACTACGGTAAAAACCCCTATGAATAACTCTACTTTAAAAAAACCTAATCATTCATTTTAAGGGTGTTTGAGTGTACTTGTTACCCATGTTTAAGACCCTTTTAAAAACACAAATTCTAGTTTCACTATATTAGGTATATTTTCTTATGATATTGTTATGTTCAAAGGTTATAAGTTCTTAGCACTTTTTATATTTTTTTTTATATTTTTACGCATGTATTCTTTAATGAACTAGAATTCCTTTGGGCTAAATAATTCCTACAATCTACTCAAAGTCAGTCTCTTGTGTCCAGTCTAAGTGCAAAATAGTTTACTAGTTTTTCCTAATCCTAACCATATTGGTGGTGACTCAATCCAACGTAGTGTTGCTAAATTACTGGTGATAGAAGCTTACTAGGATCATGGCCTGATGTCTAGCCAAGTACTTCACTAACTCTACTTCTTCTTGCATCACAGACACAATCACAATCACATGTTACTCAATATGCTTTAGCCATAACATATACAATGTCACAGATGTTTCTCCCCAAGTTATCACAAACTCTATGCAAGACATTATACCCAACTCACTCAAACTTCATATTGATCATTCTTGCCTACTCACTCAACATTAACACCTTATGGGATAGACTTACTACCATAAACCCTCATAATAGATCTTTACGTATCATTAACATACCTTCTATGAATAACAAAAAAATAGTATTACAAATTCTAAAATCATCGTGACATCCCTTACAACCACTTCTACATGTTTACATATAGAACCAATTAACTTCAAAGAAGTAGTTTCTGACTCTAACTGGCTGAGTGTGAAGCCCACATAGTTCAATGTCTTAATAACACTTCGGTTTTAGTACCTTAGTTGTCTTATGAACTTGGTTGGTTTTAAGTGGGTTCACACGTTAAAAAATAACGTTGATAGGTCAGTTTGAAGGTACAAAGCCCCGTTGGTAGCTAAGGGCTTTAATCAATGTCCAAGCATAGACTTTGATGTCACATTTAGAATTTCAGTCAAGACATATATTGTTAGAGTAAATCTAAGCATTAATGTGCCCCCAAACATGGTGATTCTCTAGGTTGACATCATCAATGCCTTCCTTTATGGTTACCTAAGTGAGACAATGTATATGACCCAACCTTATGGGTTTTAGACCCTCTGAGGCTACTATGTGTTTTTTGGAGACTCGCAGATATCATGGTCATCCAAGAAAGAACAGGTGGCTTCCAAGTCTTGCACGAAATCAGAGTATTGAGCTCTGTTAAGTTAGTGTGGTTTCGAGATGTTCTTTGAATCCCTCTAACGCGAGCCACAAATTTTTGGTATGATAACTTAAAGACTGTCTCGCTGCCCCAAATACAGTTGTCCATGATATAACCAATCATATTGAAATTGATGTGCACTTCATCAAAAATCAAATCATGCATCGGGGACTTGAAATACAGTACATTCTGTATACTTCACACAACATTCTCTAGAATTACACTCAGTCAAAATTTCCATTCTAACTACCTTACATACACTAAAAACACATAATAAATATTTAAGCTTAAGCACTTAAATTTATCAAACTTTTAGTATATATCGTATAACCATTTATTAAAACCAAGAACCAAATTAATGATGGTAAATATACATTTTTATATAATATATTAAACAATGGTACATAAATAATAATTTATTTAGAATAAGATAATTTAATAATAAGACAAAAAAAAAACATGAGTCTTATTTATTTATTTTCGCATATTAAGTCAATACCGTTTTTAGTATTTAACCATGATTCTATCTGCAATGAGCAACAAAAAAGTAGAAAAAAATGAAATCATGATAATTCTATTGATATATTTTGGTTTATATATATAACAAATTTAATATAAGAAGCTTATAATCCGAGATAATTCGGTACCGTCAATTTAATATAAGAAGCTCATTCTACAATTTAATATCTTCCACGCTGAAACAACTTCTCAAACAATTTCTATCAAACTCTACTTTCCTACATATATTGATCCATTCCATGCAGCTCAACACACTAAAACGCGCCAAACTCTCCAAAACCCAATTTATTCTTTGGAAACACAAATGAAGAGTTTAGTGGCGACCATACCCATTTTGTTGTTTTTAAGTTTGGTTGTTGTTAGTGTTTAATTGAGTCCTGCATTTTGTTCTTGTTAGCGAAATTATTAAAAAAATTCAAACTGATCTAAACATTGGAGCCAAGCTTCCTTCGTCTTCACTTCCATGTTTTGTCGATGTATTCTTTTTTTACCGTTTAGAAAAAAGTAACTATATATAATATCGGTTGAATAGCTAAAAATGTTAAATGCTTAAACACAGAGATATAAATTTGTTACATTTCTTAACATAATATAGGGATGTGATGCTAATGCCCTAGTTCTGCTCAAAGATGCACCAGTTTCGTGGGCGAAAGAGGAGCATTTACCAATGTCGACTTTATAGCTAGATTTAAAGTTGTTAGACGCAATGAAATCTGCACTAAAGATCGTTTGTCCTGGTATCACTTTGTGAGATGATCTCTTAGTTGTTGCTGCTAAAACTGTTATTAAAATGGTACATAACATATTATTATTAAATTTTATGCTAAAATAAAATATTTTTGTGCTGCAGACAGGAAGTCCATCATGGCAAGTGCAACGACTCAAATTTAGTTTCAAAATAAACATATTTCTTCTTAACACGCTTTAAACATATCGAAGCTCTTTATGCTGCATGAAACTATGTTTTAGTTATAATTATTTTGCGTTCACTTTTAATTTGTGGTATATATATAGCGTATGTCTATATATACCAAATGTTAAGTTTACCAAAAAAACGCAGTTGGTTTTTGTTTGATTTTTTTAGGACGATTTTTTTTATTTTTTTTTATTTAATTACTGAATTGTCACTAGGTAAAAACACACACTAAATATATCCTAGATATATCTAATTCACAATATAATCTATTTGGCTATGCATACAAAAAAAAAACACAACTTCTAACTAGATCAAACCCCATATTACTACAACTTTGTTAAGTTCTTCAAATTGTTCTCGAACATTCAAAGTTGTCTCAAAAACATTCAAACTCTTTTCAATTTTTTTTTAAATTTCTTCTAATAAAAATACAAAATCAAACATGAATCAACCGAAATTAAAGTAAAAACTTATTTTTTTGAAGTTTTTTTTAAAAAATTAAGGATTTAATTATTAAAAAAAAAATCTCAATTTTAGGGTGTTTGGAAACCATTTTCCGGCCGGTACGCTAGGCCTTTGCTGCCGGCCATTTTCCGGCTGGAAAATAGCCTCCAAACATCCTAAAATTAAGATTTTTTTTACTTAATTCAACCCTAACCCTAATTTTGATACTAACATTAAGTTTCTGGATTTTAGTTTGTCGGATTTTAGTTCATCGGATAACTTAGAGAACTTGGAGGTTTTAGAGAGAAGTTAAAGAGAAGTTAGAGAAAAGTGAGAGAGTGCAAGAAAAAAAATGAGGGGATGAAGGTTATAAAAAAAACGCTTATATATCCCTAAAAAATATTTTTGTCAATATTTGGATAAACTTATACCACAATTGGGTAAATTTAAAATTCATAAATTTAAACCACATACATTTATATATTTATATATATATATATATATATATATATACATTTATATATTTTTATATATATATATATATATATATTCTATTTTCAATGTAAACAAATCGAAAATACAGATTAAATAAATCGAGCATACACAATACGATGATATGGAATCCGATGATATGGAATCCTAGCAAATGTAATGTGAAAGAGTCGGCCATCTTGATGTTTACTATAACCGAAAAATGTGAAATCGAGTTTCTTGTATTCTACTATTTTGTTAAAAAATAAAAATCACAAAACTCATTTGAAAAAAGAGCTTTTTAATCTTTTTGCAATTTGAGTAGTTGAGAGGCTGAGCTTCTACCTTGTCTTTGAAGAGTTGCTTACCATCCCCAATTTCCAAATCCAATAACGAAACCATGATCAACAGGATGGTTGCACTGCACACTCGTAGTATTCTGTATTTTCACTTCAATTAAAAACAACTCATACGAAAACGAACTATTTGTCAAATTTCAATCTATTAAACGGTAACTTAAAGATGATAGTTAAATTTTGTATTGTTTTATGTTATTTTATGTTTTTAATACATTTTGATACATAGTTTTCAAAATATTAATTTTAATTAATTATTTATTTAAAATAGATTGTAAATACAAAATATTTATTTTATATATCGAAAATATTAAAGTGTAACCCCTGAAATCAAAACTAACAAATTTAACAAGATCAATGAAACTATAGGAATAAAATCATACAAAATATACTTATCAAATCGAAAAAACTATAAATAATAGTAATTTAATGTTGTCTAAGTTTTTTCTGTGTTTAGTTGATTGTTTCCTAATTTACTTGTTCATTTATTGTCAATTTTAGGTTTGCGAAAGTACTCATTTATCTTCTTGAAATTTAATATTTATACACGAGTCGTTTATATGTAGTTATTAATTGAAAAATTAAAATTTTCAATTTTTTTGTCAATTTTTTTATTGAAGTTGCAACTCATGAGACTTTTTTATATTTTATTTTTCATAAATTAATTTTTGTAACCAAAAGTTTTTTAATTTTATTTTAAAATAAAACAAGATGTTTATATCTTCAGTTATGTAGATCTCGTATAATTAGACCGTCTTTTCTTCATTTTGTCATGAAGAAGACTCGTCATACATATCATTCTCTAGTAATTGTCAATTCTTGAATGTTTGAGGTGATTTTGGTAGCCAACAAATAGTAATTGTTTTTAACACAGACGATTTCTTGAATACGACCCAATACATTAGGTAGGCTTCTGTTTTTTTTGTCTCGTGGTGGATCTCTTTACTTAACAAACCCTAACCAAAATAAGTAGACAGAGTAAAAAATACTAGGATTTCATGAGAAAAATAGTTGAGAGAGAAGAGATATTAGAGTTTTTATCATAAATTTTTGATGCGATTTCTAAGAGTGTCGATGAAATTATTAATGAGAGTAAGTCGTAATTTATTTTACTTTATAGTTTCTTTTTCCTTTTCACGTCAACAATGTATGTAACTGTATTAATATACAAGTCACCTTAGTTATTTGGTAATTCTAGTCTTTTTAGTTCTGTGTAGTCGTAAAAATTGTTGATGTCTTGATTAGCTTTTAAAATACTCTGAAATTGACTTTTTTTGTCTGGTCACAAAGTGTCTTATTTAATTATGTGGCAACATGTATTTTAACTATAACCTTCCATATATATGAGTTGTATATTGAAGAATAATAAAGCACATATTAAGACTACATCTCCATCTTCACAACCACATTTCATTTCTTAATCGGCAAGACCATCATTTCATCAAAACCATTAATTTATCCAATTAGACCTTAGTGTTCACGAACACAAACTAGCCAAAATCGAGACCACAAGCTAAACCAAAATATTTCCTTGAGGATGATCCAAGTAACACATCCATCTTAAAAAAAATACCATTTGCTAGAATTCGATCCTAGTTTCTCCGATTTTATCATTTTTTATTGTACTTTCTTTTCAAGCTATCCATCGTTTTTATATATTGAGTTTATGATTTCTCAACCCTGAATTCCTTTCTAACTTTCTCCCCAACATCGACCCAATCCTCTGTTCTTAAGCTCTTTCTCCCTAATTACAAAAACTTGTCTCTAAAAACTTCTAACAACACATATGCTTCATGCTCACTCTTTTATTACTCCATTTCACCTCCCTAGGTCTAGCAAAATCGTACCTAGGTCCCGAAGTTCCTATTTTTTCCTTTTTGGGTATTTTCGGAAACCCGTGTTTGTTTCAATATTATGATAATACCCATTTTGATTTTCTCCTCCTCGATTGACAATTTATTCTTCGATCCACAGTCAAATAATATACGAATTCATCGTCTTCTTCTATTCTTAGTAAAATTCATATCGTTTGGTGATTTGACGAGTATGCATCATGAGTTTTTTTCGATTGAGAGAGTAAGGTTTTTGTGGGTAACTCATATCATCTCCATCTTCTTGGTTGGGTCTCTCGTCACAACAATGATAGCTATCAAAATTTGTTAAAGTCTATAGCAATAGCAATTCAAAAGTTCAACAATTACTTGAGGAGACTACTAGACTTCTTAGAAAACTTCCAATTTCAAGTCGAATGGGTAACAAATATTTTACGTGCTATTAATTTAGTGATATTTCTTGGTTGTGTTGTTTGGTTAAAGCCCGTTAACCCAAAACCCGATTTGAAAACTGAATCTGATGAGGAAAGCCGCTAGCTATGGTTTTAGTTAGAGTTTTTGTCGTTGGTATATATATTAAGCCAGTGTAATGTTGTTTCTGTCTGTTTGGAAGGACATTATTTCTCAATACACGAGTTTGGTGAGAATAAGTAACGTGCCTGTAACCTTTGTATCATGTTATTTTTTTCAAGAATTGACTGAAAAAGTTACCAACTTTGTTATCGAAGCTCTTGTTTTAAGAACCTTGGATTTAAGTGGGGACAATTATAATTTTCTTGCTTGACAGAGTATCGGTGGTGTTATGATTCTAGTTAGAGATTGTTTCCATCCATAATATGCAAAAATGTTTGTTTTCTTTTAAAATATTCAGTATATTAAGTTTATAGGGAAATGTCTATTGTTTATTGTACTACCAATACTTTATGCATTACCATTTAATACAAATGTATATTGTTTTTTTGCTAATTTGATGCTATCCATTGTGATGTACGGGTTCCAACTCTTGTCCTTACAAAGAACGGTTTGGCCTATTATGTATATTTTATTGATGAATATAATCGTTATATGCAGGTTTATCTTATGAAAAAAGAGAAATGATTTCTACAAAATTTACAGAAATCTTAAAGCACTTGTTAAGACCCAACATTTTTTTGTGAATAAGTAATTCATGTGCGAATGGGTAAGTATACTTCTAATGCTTTTACTCAATTACTTGCATCTGATAGTGTTATACACCAATTATCTTGTCCTGACACCCCTCGACAGAATGGGGTTGTAAAAAAAAACATCATCACATTGTTAAGATTGTTCGTTCATTTTTTATCTTCTTAAGCTTCCAATATTTTATGGGTAGAAGCACTTATGACTGCTATATATTTGGTTAATAAATTTTTTATTACATATAATTCAAGGATGTCTCTAATTATTTCTTTTTATGAGTGCTTGAAAGTACATGTTCGGTCCTTCGTCCTCATGTAAAAAAAAGAACAATTTCTCACCTAAAACACCTATATGTGTTTTTTCTGGGTTATGATATTGAAAAAATGATATCGTTGTATTGTTCCCACATGTCAGAAGTTATATGTATCTCGACATGTCATATTCTTAAGCACAATTTGTTTTATTATGTAAAATTATATGGCATAACAAAGACAAATCTTCAGGTCAGTGATCCATTTAGAAATTTGATAGTGATACAACTCTTGTTCTTGATGTGCCAGTTTTTAAGATATTTACACCAACTGTTACTATTTCTGCTCCATAAATATTTGAGTCTGGTTCTTTCTCGGGTGCAACAACAGATTCTCCACCTCTCAAGAAATCTACACGTAAAAATAATGAGGATACGTTGATGGATCTATTGAGAGGTATAAGGCTTGTCTTGTAGCAAAAAGGTATTCACAGAAGTATTGTGTGAATTATGAGGAGACGTTTTCCCCATTTGAAAAAATTATGAAAATTTGTACTGTTATTGCTATTGCATCAACTCGCCAGTTGAATATATTTCAATTGGATGTAAAAAATGCATTTCTAAATGGTGATTTTTGTGAGAAGGCTCATATGACTCCTCTTTTAGGCTTTATTCACCAACCAGGTTAAGTTTGTCAACTTACAAAATATTTACTTAGTCCCAAACAAACTTGTCGTGCTTGGTTTGAGAAATTCTATATAATTATTATTTCAATTGAATTTCTCGCAAGTAATCACAATTTGGATTTATTTACCAAATGTACGAGTGCAAGACGAATTATGTTATCACTATACATAGATGTTATGATTATTATAGGTAGTGATATTGATGGCATTGAAACACTAAAACATGATTTGGCTCATTGGTTTGTGATGAAAGACTTGCTATTGGTACATAATTTTGTGAATTTTGACGTGACTCCATCTCCAAAAGGTTATATTCTTTCTCAAACAAAATATATACCTGATCTATTTGAGCGAGTGTGACTGTCTCATAACAGAACGATATACACCAGTCTTAAAATATTACTAAGTATTCTCCAACTGATGGTGTTCATTTATCATACCATATTTGGTATCTTACTTTTATGGAAAGTTTGGTTTATCTTATAATTACCCGATCAAATACAACTCATACTGTTTACATGGTTAATCAGTTTGTTAATGTTCCTACCTTTATCCATTTGAGAGATTTTCTTCATATATTGAGATATATTTGTGGCACTTAGTTCCATAATATTTTATTTTTTCAATGTTTTTACTCCAACCATGTGCCTATGTAATTTTGATTCGGATAACGATCCTCATTATCGTAAATCCCCTAATAGTTTATGTGTTTTCCTTAAAGATTCATTGATCTCATAGAAAAACAAGAAACAATATGTTATTTATAGATCTTCTAGCAAGATTGAGTACCATGATATGTCATTGACTATATGTGAGATTATGTGGTTATTGTAACTTTTTACAGATATGAGAGTTTATATTACTTAGCCAACTTCCGTACATTGTAATAACAAAAACGTCATGCAAATTGTAAAGAATTTTATTTTCATGGGAGGATGAAACACATTAAAATTGATTATCACTTCACACATCATTATCTTCAACTCATGACCATCTCGTTTTCATTTGTTCTATCAACTCTGTAGGTTTCTGAAAGCATCACGAAGGCTCATTTGAAATCTTAATTTTTTTAATGTGAAAATATCTCAATATTTAATACTCTTGTACTGTGAGCTTGAGGGAAGGTGTTAACAATATATATTTGTGACTTAAGCTATTTTGTATCATACATCAAGTCTAATTAATACGTCCCTAACCTTTTTTGTTTTTTATGTTCTTCATGTACGTTGTATTTTTTAGTTTCATATTGATTTTTTTTACAAAGATTGAGGTTGGTTTTTATGAGTGTGTTACAAACCCTTATGGCTATCACTTCTTAGAGTTTTGTTCGATGATTCATTTCCAAGTTATTTTTGAAGAGTTCTAAGCTAAAATATATGAGTGTAGTTAAAAATCTTTTATCAATTCTAAGAAAACATAGACCTTAAATATTTTAGTTACATATTTAGCGCATTTAACACCTCTCAATGCATAGACATGCAATCCAAAAAAAAAGTTTGTATAAAAATCTTTAAAATGTGTATTCTCAACTAAAATACATAAAACAAATTCACGAGATGTTAATGTTATTAAATACGTGAAACTCTGTGACAATATGAAAGTTATCATACTATGACCTTCCTTATCATATGAATAATATGAGGTTTTCGGTCTTTTTTTTTGTGTTAACACTTCAGAATCTTAAGATTTCAAATGATCTATACAATTTTGTAACTTTATGAATAATTTATATCGAATTAAATTATATTTTATTAAACTGAAAATATAAATAATTAAATTAAAAATAAAATATGTTTCAAATATATTAATAAATTAAAATATAAATTAAAGTTTGATGTTATTTTAATTCCTTTTCTGTTTTATTAACAGTAAAATAAAATTGTGTTTATAATTATCGTTATTTTGATACAATTTTTTGAAATACCATTATGTTAATATAATTTAAGTTATTGTTTATTATTATTTGAATATAATTTTTTGTTAATACTTCTATATTAATAATTAAACTAAATAAAATCTATATTGTGTCAATACACATATATTAATAGTTAGTAAGCTAAAATTGTCTCGTATTTTAAATGTGAAGTTTTATGACATCTTTATATTATAATTTAAAAAGTAATCTATCAATAATCATCCAGAATCCCTATTGTTTTATTGTAACAACTCAGGGTTTGAGAAAGTACTGATAATCATCTAGTTTTGAAACTAAATTACCTTATTGTTTAATTATAACAACTCAGGGTTTGAGAAAGTACTCATAATCATCTAGTTTTGAAACCAAATTACTGATAAATAAATACTCATCATAACCCCAATTTGATCTATTTTTTACATTCGATCGATTTGCTATTCAATTTGAGACCAATTTTTCCTTTTTCTTTCGATCAATATCTTCTTCAATTATCGCCTGTTTTTATTTTATTTTATTCTTATATATTTATTGATTACAATCAATTCATATATGATTTTTGTTTTTGATATTTTGATTTGTGTGAAATTATTTTGTTGTTGTTTTTATAGTTTTATGCTTGTTTTAGTTATGTTGATTCTTTGATTTCATACATTCACGTAAATGTTTTGAAAATTATCTGAAAATAATGATTTGTGGCTTAATATATTTGGATGTGAAATTAAATGTTAACTCGTTATGAAAATACATTATAGATAGTTGCGTAAAAGGGTTACAAAAATTACTTTATAGATGGTTGCGTAAAAGATTGCGAACTTATGTTGTATTAGACACTGCATTGGGTTGCAAAATTAAAAATATTTATGGTTGCATAGTTAGGAAGTGCATTTGACAAAATAAAATTATAATTGAAACATAAAAATAAAATAAATAAATAATAACAAAAACACACAAAACTAAAAACTAAAAACAAACTTTGAAGTCATTTTGTTTTAAACATCAGAAGAAAAGTCTTCTTTTCTGAACTCTTCTTCATTTTCTTCTTCTTCAGACTTTTCGTCCACTTGACTATATTTTCACTTTTTTTTTCACGAGTATGACAAGGGTCTTCATTCGGGTCCACTTCATCTCCAAACTATTCAAAACATTATGGAGAAAAATCTTCATTATCAAAATACAAAATTTCATTATCATAAGAAGATGAAGAGTATTCTTCTATGATTATGAATTTTTATTTTTCTTTTCATTCCGGTGAGCTATCAACTGGTGATAAATGATCTTAACTGTTGGAACTTGATTCATCATTAGAGTAGAAGGCAACTATATGGGCCATTATGAAATAATAAAGTTTTTTTAGTATCAAAGCCTAATAAAAGTGTAAATTGAATTTATAGCCAAACATTTTAGATCCAAACACTCAGTTATTAAATTTTGGTTATTTTTTTGGCGAACTAACTGAAGAGTTTCTAGAAAGTCCAGGGGTGATTATGCGATACAATGATCTCTTAGTGGTGAATCTGTGATACAATAATCTCTTAGTGTCAATATAAGTAAATCTGCTTTGTTTAGGTGCTAGTTTTAGAGAGAGAAAATGAGAGCTTTTAGGTTAAGTAGAGAGAGAAAGTATTATCTTATTCATCTCGGGATCTGTGAAGCGTGTGTGGTCCTTTTATAGTACAATTGCGGACCCCACACGCTTTAATTCCTATTAATTACATCTTTAGTCCCTACATCTTATTTTATTCCTATTCTGGATATTTCTTAGATAGCTTATACAATTTAACCCTCACACAATTTCCTTTCTGCATTTTCCTCCTATCATGCTTCTTCTTTGCAATTTTCTCCTGTCATGTTTCTTCTTCACACTTTTCTCCTTGTCTTTTATTCTTCCTTATCAGTAGCCCCCCAGTCCTAGTAAAATTTCTTTTACTGGGACTGAATAATTCTCCGACTGTTCATTTCACACTCCCTCGAATAATTATTCTTCAGGCAAAGAACATTTTCCTCGAACTTTCGAGGTCAAAGAATCTTCCTCGAACATTTTCTCTTCGAATCCCAACAATATTCCTCGAACTGTCGAAGCCGTAAACCGCCCCTCGAAGGTTTCCTTTCTTCGAATTTATCCTGATAACTGGGGCCCCCTAATCCTTGCACCATTTTAGCCGTATAAGCCCCTCGACTTTGACTGTATCAATGCCCCAAATTTATTCAATACAAGGCTAAATGAGGTGCTAGGATTAATCTTTATCATGACGTCATTAAGCAACAATGCCTGTCAGCATATCTTTTTTAGAAACGTTCCCTATTCCCAAGACATCTTCTGACTAGGAAAACTCTGCATCTTCCCCTGTGGTTTGTGTCAGGACAATTCGCACCTATATAGCCCATAATGCCCCTAGGTAAACACCAGAAAAAGTCGTCGGTCCTGGTCTGTCTAGAAGGCCCAATTTCATCTATAAATATCGATCTTCTCTCCTCATTACCTCAACTTTTGTTCAAACGTTTCTAGAGAGAGAAAGCTGGCGAGCAAACCCCGTCGAATTCCTGATTGGTTGTTGATCAGCAAGAGGTTCGAGGAGAGAGTTGCTGCTAGAGAAGACGTGAGGCCTCAACCCCCACCATCTGTTACTACTTTCTTTGGTACCTGGCCTCCCTCAGCAGATTCAACTGCAATTATTCCCCTCGAAGTCGCTCGACAAAGTCTTCGTAGTGATTCTAATCCCCCCCGGAAACATGAGTAAAGATAGACAGCACAAACACTCCTCTGGGAAGAGACAGATATCTCATAAGGATAGGAAAAGTTCGCAGGAGCGAAAACGTACCAAAAAGACGCCCTTGGTTATTCGGGAACCTTCTTCCCCAATAGCAATCGAAGGTCTCCCCCAGACGTCTGCCAGCCTTCTTCGGACGTCTACCATACCTCATCAGACATTTATCAGTCCTCCGCGGATATCCACTAGCCCTCGTCGGACATCTATCAGTCCTCCACGAAAAAGGGAATTAGATGAGTCAAGTCTGCCCTCTACTCCATCTATGACCATTCATGGGACTCAGTTTTCGCCTTCGAAGACGGTCATTACCGAGGAGGATATGCAAAACAGACAGAACGAGAGTCTAAATGCCAAAGGAAAAGCACCTGCAACAATGTCCCTCGAACCGAAAGTGCCCGTAATCCCCTCTTTAGGGTCCTCGAGCAATGTGACCTCCTCTTCTCGAACAATATCCAAAGAGCAAGCTCGTCGGATTGCCCTAAAATCCAAAGGGGATATCGTGCTACCCTTAGAACTGGATAGCATTGTCGGTCGCAATATTCGGGGCATCAAAAATAAACACATGGTAGCTCTTTACAATATCAGATACAAGTATTTTTCACAAGATGAAGAGGCTATGTTGAGGACTCGATGGTGCATCCCCTCCTATATTACAATCAGATTTCCCTCGGAGGATGAGACGCCTCTGTCAGTGAGGGATAATGAGCTAGTAGTATATACTGAGATCATGAACTGTGGGCTAAGGTATCCCTTAGACCCCTTCATCATCGAATATTTGGTAAAGATAGACCTTTGTCCTTCACAGGTTGGCCCCAATATGTGGTTTACTCTGATGGCCTGCATTATGGCCTCTAGGCTCTCAGGTCACGAATTTTTATTAGAGCAACTCATTGGCCTTGCTGGTTTGGCCAGGAATCCTTTCTTTCCCTTTTATTCATTGACTTTCAACCGAGGATAGAAAGTCTTGAGAGACCTGTTAGAGGCTGACAAGAAATGGAGGCAGCAGTTTGTGTTCTTCTCCGGTCACTGGGAGACCGGGTCAGAGGCCACTCCCTCAAATCCTCACAAGCTATCTCTGATGTGGACCAATAAATGTAAGTTCCTGACCTTCGAAACTATTTATTCTCCGTCGAATTTTGGTTTGTGACTAGACTTTATGTTGGCTACTTGTTGCAGCTATGACTGGGATATCGAAGCCCTATTCTAACTATGTTGAGGGCGCCACAAACGTGTTCACCAAACTTCACTTGTGGGCAAAAGAACACTGGAAGAACGGATTTCGACTCTGCTTCACAGATAATAATCTCGCCAGGAGTCAATTGTGGAGGCTCAATCCCCTCGACCGAATTAGCATGAGAGGGTTAATGGCTCCTCCCTCGGAACGAGAAGTTATGGAGCGCGTGAGCCAAAAAGATATAGTGATATATCTTCTTAAACGCTCTCGTTTGAAAAGAGTCATCTTGGAGATCCTCCAGACGAAGAGGTTTCAATTAAAGAACAACAGCTAAACCATGAAGGAACGGTCAATACCCAAGGGCTTCCTCTCCCAATCAATGTTGTGTCATCGAACTCCAATCCTCCACCCCCTGCTTCCATCCTTCCATCGAAAAAGGATGCCAAAGAAAAAGATATGAAAGGTAAAGTTATCCTAGAACCCATCCAAGAATTATCCGAGGATGGTGAGACACCTGATGACAATCAGGAAATTGATCCAGCCGAAGAGATTCAAGAAATATCAAGTGAACCCGAGGACAGAGGTGACGATTCACCCAAGGAAAGTTCTCATCAAACACCACACTCGCCTCTTACTGAAGCTTCACACCCTGTCCCCTTCGAAAATAGTCCAAAGTTAGCACCTCTCCCCATCCCTTGGAGCAATCCTCCTCAGCATATTGATCCAGATACTCCTGGTGGTGGATTTTCTGATTTTGACTCTGCAACACTAGGGTCTCCAACGAGCTCCTTCGAAGTTCCTTTAGACGACGAATTCTCACTGAATCTTCGACGACTGCTGCATACCTCACTGAATAGGGGGAAAAGATGCAACACCTTGAGAAGCGTAAAAATCACTACAAATTTAAGTCGTTGTTAGCTGCTTCTCAGCTCGAAGAGGCCAAGAAGCAACACGCAATGATAGAGAGCCAAACAGATGCTTTGTATGAGCGTTTATCTGCCTCCGAAAATTATGTGATAATGCTAGAGAGGTGCTGTCAAGAAGAGAGGGATTTGTATAAGAAAAAGACTGACACTCAAGAGCTACTGATAGCTGAGTAGAAGAAAGGGCATCGTTTGGCCTGCGATGGATTTGCAGACTGTTCTGACAGCTTTAAAGAGGTGAAAGAGGATCGAGATCAGTTACTAAAACGGGTTGAGAACTTCCCTAGACAGCTCGAGGAGGAAAAAGATAAGGCTGTGGATGCTTATGCAGCTACGTGCACAAGTAAGCTGAAGGCCCAGGATGCCACTACGCGAGCTGGTTTACTTACCCAAATCCATGCTAAGCATCCCGATTATAACTTGGGGAGTTTCTGGAAGCTTGTCCCCTCGGAACTTCTCCCTCCCCATATAGTAGTGAGTGACAGTGAAGATTTAGAAGCAGAGGGGAGTGTCTCCTCGAAAGATTCAGATTAAGGGAAGATGTGTGAGATTCTAATGTTTTGTTTATGGCCCTATAGGGCTTCTTTTTGTAAGGTGACTAAGGCATGCTGTAATGTGCTGATTTTGTAATCAATTTTTATTTTTATGTATAAGTTCAATCCAAGGCACCAAATACTGTGTTCCAACCAATAATTCGAAAAGACAAACCCTTCAAACCAAAAATAAGTTATTGTTGGGTCAAGAGCTCAAACTAATAATAGTTAAGCCTAAGTTAATGTGATCCAAAGGATAATTTAGAGAGATTTTCGAGGCTCAACCTTCTGTGACCTAAATAACAGCTAAGGAAAATAGAATTCGAGGAACACATTAATGTGACCCAATCTGATAATTCGAAGAAACGATAATTCGAGGAACACATTAATGTAACCTAAATAATAGTGAAGACAAATAGAATTCGAGGCACACATTAATGTGACCCAGATAATAGTAGAGGCAAATAGAATTTGAAGCATACATTAGTGTGACCTAAATAATAGTAAAGGCAAATAGAATTCGAGGCACACATTACTGTGACCCGAATAATAATACGAGGAGACAATAATTCGAGGCACATGTTACTGTGACCCAAATAATAATGCGAAGAGATAGCAATTCGAGGCGCAGCTTACTGTGACCCAAATAATAATGCGAGGAGACAATAATTCGAGGCACATGTGGATGTGACCCAAATAATAGTTAAGGCAAAAAATTCTTTGTATTAAGCAGCTCATCAAAACACCTCATTAAAACCTTCTTGTGCCTAACAGGGTAGGAAAGAGTGTGCCCTCGCTAAATTTCGTTCTGTAGGATACAAAGAATAACAAAGAAAAACGAATACTACTTGCTAACTAGCTCTTCAATCAAGATACAATTTTAAGTGTTCAATGTTCCATGGGAGATGGAGATATCGCCCTTCCTTATCTTTTAGCCGATACGTGCCTGGTTTTAACTTCTCGGTGACCTCATAAGGGCCTTCCCAATTCGGTCCCAACTTTCCCAATCTCTTGTCTTTCGTGTGCAAGAAAATTTTACATAGGACTTTGTCCCCCATCTTAAAATCTCTGTGTTTTACCTTAGACGCATACCGACTCCTCATAAGAGTTTGATAATGGAGGGACGTCAACTGTGCTTGATGTCTTTTTTCTTCAACCAAGTCTAAAGCCAGTGCTCTGCTTTGGTCATTCGTGTCTGCAGCATATGTTGCTACACGATGTGAGGGGAAAACAATCTCTTGAGGGAAAATGGCATCCATTCCATAGACTAAGGCAAATGGGGATACAGCAGTGGCCGTTCGCGGAGTCGTCCGGTATGTCCACAGTACTTCCTGCAAGTAGTCGGGCCATTTTCGCGCCTTTCCTTCCAAGTTATTTTTCAAACCATCAAGAATTGTGCGATTAGTCACCTCCACTTGCCCATTAGCTTGAGGGCGAAACGGTGCAGAAAAACATTATCGTATTCCCCTCGAGACACAGAAACTTTTGAACTCCTTGTTATCGAATTGAGGTCCGTTGTCCGTTGTGACCTGCAATGGCACACCAAAAACGACAACAAATGTTTGACACAACGAACTTGATCACATCTTTAGCCTTGGTCCCTGCTAGTGGTTCAGCTTCTACCCACTTAGAAAAATAATCTACCGCTACAATGATGGTTTGCCTGCCACCTGATGCCATTGGTAAAGGCCCGACGAGATCAATGCCCCACCTATCAAACGGTACTGCTTCAGAAATTCTCTCTAACAATACTCCAGGCTTATGGATCACATTAGCATAGCTTTGACACGTGTCACATCGTTTTACTAAATCTTTTGCATCTGCAGCAATAGTAGGCCAATAATAACCAGCCAGAAACACTCTACAAATTAATGCATTATACCCACAATGGGCAGAACCTTCACCATCATGTAATTCAGACAGGATGATTTGTGACTCAGGCTTGTTCAAACACCTCAATAACGGTCGACTTAGAGATTTCTTATACAACACTCCTCCCAACACGATATAGCCATGAGACTTGAACCTGATTTTCCTAGCCTCGTACTTTTCGACGGGTAACGTATCATTGACCAAAAAGTCGATGATGGCCGACCTCCAATCATCCGTAATCATATTAATTTCCTCATGCATGTTTATTGTATGCTCCTCATCAACCAAGATCGAGGGGCGCTCCTGAGTCAAGACCCAAGGGTATCCTTCTGTCCGCGAAGCGGAGGCTAGAGAATCCGAGATAACATTTAACTCCCTTTGAATATGCTCATACTTGACTTCCTCAAACTCGGATGCTAAATCTTTCAATACTTTCAAATAATGTATCAGCTTATCTTTCCTAGCTTCAGACTCTCCCAAGGCTTGGTTTATCACCAATTGTGAATCGCTGATCAGTTTAATCTTTCTAGCCCCACATATCTGAGCCAAGCGCAAGCCTGCTAATGCAGCTTCATACTCAGCCTCCTTGTTAGTAGCCTTAAAACCGAATTGAATGGCTTGGAACATAGTTATCCCTTCTGGAGAAATCAATTGGACACCTGCCCCACTTCCAGAAATGTTTGACCCCCCATCTGTCCGTACCAACCATTCTGTTTTGTCAATACGGTCATGGATTTCCCTTTCCTCTCTATCCGAATGGAATTCGACCAAGAAATCAGCTAAAACTTGGGCTTTTATCGTTGTTCGGGGTTCAAATGCTATGTCAAAATCTCCTAGTTCCACTGACCATTTAGTCATCCGACCAGAGATATCAAGCCTCTGTAACAAACCCTTCAGGGGAAAAGCTGTCCGAACGATTATAGGATGTGCCTGGAAGTAAGGTCTCATCTTTCGAGTCGTCGTTACCAACGCCAAAGCTACCTTCTCCAGCTTGAGATATCTTTTCTCCGCATCTAGCAAACTCTTACTGACGTAATAGACAAGCTTCAAGAGAGAGTCATCTTCGCGGAGTAAAACGGCACTGACCGCACACCCCGATACTGCCACGTAGACAATTAATGTCTCTCCTACCAATGGTTTAGACAATACCTCAAGGGACGTCAGATACTCTTGGATTTGGTGAAAAGTGGCCGAACATTCCTCGGTCCAACAAAACTGTTTCGCATTTCGCAGCACTTTGAAGAAAGGTGCACACTTATCCGAAGACCTAGAGATAAATCTATTCAGAGCGGCCAATCTCCCTGTCAGAACTTGGACTTCCTTAACATTTCGGGGGGGGGGGGGTCATAGTAATCAGAGCTTTTATCTGTTCTGGATCAGCCTCGATGTTTTTTTCGCTGATCATGTAACCAAGAATCTTGCCCGAACTCACCCCAAAAATGCACTTCTCCGGATTGAGTTTCAAATTGACTTTGCTTAATTGTGAAACGTCTCCTCTAGGTCAGCAAAATGGTCTTCGTCCCGCGTACTTTTGACTAGCATATCATCGATATAGGCCTCCATGTTCCGCCCAATCTGCCCCTCAAAGGTTTTATTGACTAAGCACTCATAAGTTGCCCCTGCATTTTTTAAGCCGAACGACATAACCTTATAGCAGTATAACCCTCTCCCGGTAATAAAAGAAGTGCTTTCTTCATCATTAACATCTAACCGGATTTGGTTGTATCCTGAGTAAGTGTCCATGAATGACAACAGTCGGTTACCCGAGGTCGAATCTACTAACTGGTCGATGCGAGGCACTGGGAACGGATCTTTGGGACAAGCTCTGTTTAGATCCGTGAAATCAACGCACGTTCTCCACTTGCCATTCTTCTTACGTACCAACACTGGATTTGACGCCCACACGGGATAATGCGACTCGCGAATGTGGCCTATGCTCAGTAGCCTTTCGACCTCCAAAAGAATTGTCGTAGCCTTTTCCGGAGAGACTGGTCTCCTTTTCTGGACAATAGGTCGGACATCAAGTCGTATTGCAAGTTTATGACACATGATTTCCGATGGTACTCCAGTGACATCCTGTGCACACCAAGAAAACATATCAAGTTTGTCAGATAAAAAAGCAATTAACCTCTCTTTAAACTCCACAGAAAGGTTGACTCCAATCTTCAGAAATTTTCCACTCGTAAATTCATGTGTCGCAAAATCTTCTTCTGGGACCAGAAATCCGGGGGTCTCCCTCGGATCATCGCATGGGATGATTTAGGAGGGAGGCCTCTTTAATTGCTATGCTTTGTCTGATGTTTCTCCCCGAACTCCCTTCGAGGGCAAGGCTATCTGGTAACATTCACGGGCCATTTTCTGGCTACTTTAGATTATCCCAACATTGTTCCCAACCACGTACTTTAAGCATTGATGCACTATTGAGATTACGCCATGCATCCGGGATAACCAAGAGCGACCCAGGATGGCGTTATACGATGTCGGCGCGTCAACGACAATAAACAGTACTTCCACCTCCTTCTTGAATGGCCCACGACCCAATTCGACCACACACTGAAATTCTCCAACCACCATTGTTGTAGCGCCAGTAAAGCCCACTATAGTCCTGTCGGATCTTCGGATAACTGGTGGGTCAGAAATTCTCCGGTAAGTGCTCATGAACAATATATTCGCTGAGCTCCCTGTATCGATGAGTATCTTCTGAACTTGATCTCCAGCGATGCCCGCAGCGATCACCACCGCGTCCTCATGGGGGCCTGCAACATTTCGCATATCATCATCATCAAAACAAATAATGGAGGAAGGCGATCGGTGCATCTGCGCTGACACCCCTGCTTCGATCTGTGTAGTCAAGTTGACCATGTGCCTCTTTCGGCAGCTGTTGGAATTTCCCGCAATAGTGTCTCCTCCAAAGATTGCCAGGGAATCGAAAAAAGCACAGAGGCTATCCACCCTCCCCTTCGGAATAATCTCTTCCACCATATTTACATTGTTCCTCCCCTCCTTGGGATATAAATATTCTTTCTCAATGTCAAAGTCGTCGACTCCTTCGGAAATCACCATGGCTGTGTCAGTATTCTTTGGGGCAGCTTTCACCACGGCGTTTTTCTGGGAGTGCTTTTTGAAAAACTCTAATAACATTCCATTCTCGATCAAGGCTTTGACTTCTTTTTTCAAAACTATACAATCCTTGGTATCGTGCCCAATATCCTCGTGATACTTGCAATACTTATTGACGCTTCTGCTTTCCCTCAGAGTCTGTATGGGAAAAGGCTTCCTGAACGGTACCGTAGATTTTGCCTTGTCGAATATTGTAGCAACATTTTCCGTCAACTCCGCAAAATAGTCGGGTCGAACCCACTTATTCGACATGGGTCTCGTTCCTTGATTGTAATTTTGCTGGTTGCCATAGTATTGTAGGTTTGATTTCTGCCTCGGCGGATATTGACCCGTATTTTTTGCCTGAACATTAGAACGGGGGCCCTGGTTACTCGACTCGGATCTTTGAAATTGATTCTGATCCAACTGATCCCCATATCCTTTCTCCGACGCCTGAGTCTCTTCCACCAGGATCCTCTTCTCAACCTGATCTAATAACGCTCCAAAGGTCATTTCCTGGCTCTCTGCCACCGTATTCTTCAACAATCCGGGGAGTAGGCCCATCCTAAAAGCTGCAAGCGCCACTGAATCTTTATAATACTCCATGTGTGTTTTCGTTTTGACAAAACGATTAGTGTAATTCTTCAGGCTCTCCCCAACCTTCTGTCGACAATAGATGATCGTGTCTCCATTAGCTATGAACTTCTTGCTCCCGACAAAGTGCTGTCTGAAGATGTTCCAGAACATATCAAAAAAATTTATCGAGCCCTGCGGAAGTCTATTGTACCATTTAGAAGCTGCCCCCTTGAGAGTCTGAGAGAACGCTCTGCATAGCAACTTATCATCGTCGTCGAAATTAATCATAATTTTTTTGAATTGTTCGATGTGATTATCCGGGTCTTGCGTCCCATCAAATGTTTCTAGCTTTGAAATATCAAAATGCTTTGGAAGGTTTCCTACCAAAATGTCCGGGGACAGAGGAGAGGCTCTCTAATTATGACCCGCGCGGTAAACGTTGGATCGTAAGTTGTCATTGTTCGGAAAGTACAACCCCTCCTCAGATGGTAGAGTATATTGGTGCTGCCACTCCGAATTTCGCGGGCCCATGTCCTCTTTCCTATCAGGATACTTTTCCTGTCCATAAGACCGATCGCCACCTCGAGCATGGTGATTCTTTTCCCTCAGAGATTTCCTCTCCGAGCTTCTTCCCCTTCGGAAATCGGTGTGTCTACGATCACGTTTTTTCTTTCTATGGTATTTCCGAGGGGACGACTCCGAGGAGCTGTATTGAGAGTAATCACTTGAGTCACCCGAATTCAAACGTCGCCTCTCTCTTCTCCTCGACGATCGCCGCTCGCGTCCCCTGTATCTGTCATCTCTATTTTTGGGACGAAATTCAGTTTCGCGCTCCTCTTTTTCACTAACTGGCTCCCTCCTTATCTCAGATCGAAGATTCTCCTGTACGGTGTCCTTCTCTACTTTCAATCTCTCAATCTCTAGCAGCAATTCATTCCTTTGAGCCAACAGATCTGAGTCGTCGAAAGCGTTTCTGACTCGCTGGCCCCCTAGTCCCTCGTATTCCATATCGTTCTGGTAATCATCGCCTACTAGGTTCTCCTCGCAATTGTTAACCAAATCGTCCCCTTGTTCTTCCATAGTTCTCCTCGGAACATGAATTATTTCCAGGAAGCGATTGCCGTCAGAGCGATCTTCGCTTCCCACAGACGGCGCCACTGAAGAGTTTCTAGAAAGTCCAGGGGTGATTATGCGATACAAGGATCTCTTACTGGTGAATCTGTGATACAATAATCTCTTAGTGTCAATATAAGTAAATCTGCTTTGTTTAGGTGCTAGTTTTAGAGAGAGAAAGCGAGATCTTTTAGGTTAAGTAAAGAGAGAAAGTATTATCTTATTCATCTCAGGATCTGTGAAGCGTGTGTGGTCCTTTTATAGTACAATTGCGGACCCTACATGCTTTAATTCCTATTAATTACATCTTATTTTCTTCCTATTCTGGCTATTTCTTAGATAGCTTATACAATTTAACCCTCACACAATTTCCTCTCTGCATTTTTCTCCTATCATACTTCTTCTTTGCAATTTTCTCCTGTCATGTTTCTTCTTCACATTTTTCTCCTTGTCTTTTATTCTTCCTTATCACTAACCATTGTAGTTATTGCCACATTGATGATGATTTATTCACTTTTGTCAAATTAAAAGATTAATTATTATATTTAAAATTACTAACAATTTTAAATATGGATATGATAAAATAAGTGGGAATATAGTAATTTATATTTAATAGGTTACAAAAATAGAGAGATTTTTTGAATAAATACTAGTATAATTAGTTTCAAAATTATGTTATAATGGGTTACGCAATTACGTTTTAATTGGTTGCGAAATAACAATTTTTGTTGTATAAATAGACACATGCTATGAAATTATACAATTATAATTGAGATGTGAAATTATGGTTTAACTGGTTGCGGAATTACGTTATAAATGGCTGCACTTGTGAAATAATAATAATATATAAATAGATTATAAACAAATTTTATACTCGAAGAAAAAAGATAGTATAGTTTAGAGACATATAATTTTTACAAAAAAAGTTATAGTTAAAAAATAAACCAAACGTTTTATGTTCTTTTGTTTGATGGATGATCTTATTTTATTTGACGCAAGATGTATTTTTGAATGGTTTTATAATAGCTTGATTTTTCTTTATCAGTTTTCAACATGAGTTTTAAAACTAACTTTAATATGTTTGCTGATTTTTGTTTCCAGTCCTTCGATTCGTTTAATGACATATTCGTCTAGATACATATCTTATGAATGTAAAATAAAAAGAATAAAAGTTTGTCAAATTTTGGTTGCATAATTATGTACAATCATGTTGTGAAAATACATTTTTAGATGGATTGACAATAGTTGTGTAATTTTGAATAACTTGATTGCATAATCGTGCGTAACTTCAAGGAGAATTTAGTTTTTGGTTTACAAAATAAAGAACGAAGTTATTGTTGGAAGATTTTATGTACCATGTGATTAACAATAAACTTAAAAATATGGTAATTTAATTTGTAACCGGGTTATTATTAGTAACTTACAGATAATTTAATAATGTAATTACGATTTAAACAGTCCCACCCTCGTAAACAAGTATTATCCATTTTCAATTTAGTTTTTTTAGAAATCCGTCATATAAAATTGCTTGCCTAATGCATACCGTTTTGGTCAAGACCGGTCACCCAAACCAAGTCCAATTCCTGATTTTTTTGGTCAGGTCACAAGTTAATGCATTCTTTACTCTTATGATCTCAGTTACAAGAAGACAGACAGTTCCAACTAGTTCCCAAATAGTTCTCAAACTACTAAATGACGTTAGTGGAGTAGTGAGAATTATATTAGAAGTCAGACAGTTCCCAACTATTAAATGATGTTAGTAGAGTAGTGGGAATCAAATTTTTTATAAGTATTGAACTCATGTTTTTCATTTTTAAGTAATAAAATCAAACTTCTTATATGTTCAAAAAATTTCATGGTATCAGAGCAAGGTCTCTACATATCAAGTGTTTGGTTCTATTACCCAGTGAAATAAAAATTATGTCAAGTGTTATTACTTTTAAATCAATATGAATAGAAGTAATTTAGCTTCTCCTATGTCTACATGGAAGCTTGTTGGAACCAATTACCAATATTGGCGGTTTTGTATAGAGGTTTTCCTTCAAGGACAAGATTTATAGGATCTTCTTACCGGTACTGAGATACTTCCTAATTATACTCTGGAAATGATAAGTTAAGGAGGAAATGGAAAGTAAGGTGCATAAAATATTTATTCACGTTGAGAACTTCAATCGGTAAAGAGTTTATTGATCATGTTTATGTATTGGATTCTCCAAAGGATGTTTGGGATACTATTGACAGGTTATTTCCCAGAAAAATACTACGCGTCTTCAATACATTGAGAATAAGCTTGCTTCTTTAACCCAAGGTAATATGTCAATCTCCGATGACTTTCTCAAAGTCAAGAATGTATGTTCGGAAATTTCAGGTTTGGATAATGATGCACCTATTAGTGATGCAAGGCTAAGACGTTATTTAATTCATGGATTACGACCCGGTTTCATGCCATTTATATCATCAATATAATGGTGGGTTAACCAACCATCAATTGTTGAGTTAAAGAACTTGCTTTTTAACCAGGAAGCATTGGTTAAACAAATGCTTGGTAAGTATTCTGCTGATGTTGAAGATTTGCTATATACTATCAAACCTAATGAGAGTTATTTTAAATATTTTTTTCGTTATTATGTTCATATACCTAAGCAAAATCTAACTAAGCTTGATTCGAAACCAAGGAAGTGTGTATTTGTTGGTTATGACATAGACAAGAAATGATGGAGATATATGAATCCTATCACTGAGAAGATTGTGACTTCTCATGATTTTATTTTTGACGAGGTTTCTAATTTTTACCCAACTGATGGTCCGGAAGAAAACTCTGTATTTATACCATTTGTTGAAAATGATCTTGAACCAATCTTTACTCAAGACGACCTCAGTGAGAGGGGGAGTTCAAAATTTTCTGATCATAATAATTCACCACAAGGATAAATCACACTGCGATGAACTAGAAGACCTAGGAAGCCACCTATTTATTTAAAAGATTATGAAGTTTAAGAAAACCAATGTACCATCACTTCTTACTTTATGTTAGAAGATATGTTGGAAAATGAGCCTTCATCCTATATTGAAGCTCAAAGAAAGTCCAAATGGGAAAATGCAATGAAAGATGAAATTGTAGCCTTGGATAGAAATTCTACTTGGGTTCTTGTACTGAGACCGAAAAATGTTGAACTTGTTACATGCAAATGGGTTTACAAGTTAAAAAAGTCAGTTGATGAAGGTGTTTCTAGACACAAAACTCGTCTAGTTACTCGTGGTTTCTCTCAACAACATGGTTTTGGTTATGAAGAAAATTTTAGCCCAGTTGCAAAGATAGTAACAATTCGTACTATTATTTCCTTGACACCAAACAAGGGTTAGACTATTTGGTAATTCAATGTTAAAAATGCACTCTACGATTGTTCCATATATATATATATATATATATATATATATATATATATATGGAACAACAACCACTTGGTTTTATTTCAGAAGAATTTCCTGAATATGTCTACAAACTTAAGAAAGCACTATACGGTCTCAAACAAGCACCTCGTGCATGGTATGGTAAGGTTGTTGTATACTTTTTATTTTATGTCTATTATCCATCTGATTCAGATCCAAGCCTTTTTGTGAAAATTGATGGAACTTTAAATGCTATGATTCTTCTTTATGTTGATGATATGATTATTACTAGAAATAATTCAACTGAAATCAAACGGCTAAAGGAGATTTATCTACTCGTTTTGAGATGAAAAACTTGGGGAAAGCTCATTGTTTCCTTAGTTTAGAAGTTGAAAAAGCAGATGGTTGTTTTCTGTCACAAAAAAGTTATGCTACTAAGCTTTTAGCACAGTTTGGTATGAAAAATGCAAACTATACAAACACTCCAATGAATCTAGGTCTAGAATTACACAAGAATGAAGGTGAATTATTAGATGATGTGATTGAGTATCGCAAACTTGTGGGCTATCTTCTATATTAAACAGTAACTCGTCCGGACATTACTTTTTCTGTTGGAATAGTATCTCAATTTATTAATCAACCATGTGTTGGTCATATAGTTGTTGCAAAATGGATTCTTTGATATGTGAAAGGAACTTTAGAGTATGGGTTGTTGTATTAAAATAATACAAAGTTCCATTTACGTGGGTTTGTTGATGCTGATTGGGAAGGAAATATGAATGACAGACGGTCCACTTCACGCTACTGTTTTAATACTGGTTCAACAACTATCTCTTGGTGCAGTAAGAAGCAAGATACAATGGTATTATCAACTACTGAAGCTGAATATGTTGCAGCCACATTAGCTTCCCAGGAGTGTATTTGGCTTACAAGATTTCTTGGAGATGTTAATCAGGTGCTACACTTTATTTCCATCTTTTGTGACAATGAAAGTGCTATTAAAATTGTTGGAAATCCTGTGTTTCATGCTCGCACAAACACATATTGATACTCGCCACCATTTTATTCCAGATAATGTATTCAATCAAGAAATTGAGTTGAAACCTATACAAAAAATGACCAGGTTGTTGATAGCCTTACTAAGGTTCTCCCCAAATCAATGTTTGAAGAGTTCAGATGAGCTCTCGGTCTAGCTGATCGGAAAAAGGACTAAGGGGGAGTATCACAAGTTAGTGCACCCTTTACTCATGTAATCTCAATTATAAGAAAACAGACAGTTCCAACTAGTTTCCAACTAGTTCCCAAACTACTAAATGACGTTAGTGGATGAGTGGATTAGTTAGAATTGTACTAGAAGTGAGACAGTTCTTAACTATTAAATGATGTTAGTGGAGTAGTGGGAATCATATTTTTAATAAGTATTGAACTCATGTTTTCTATTTTTAAGTAATAAAATCAAACTTCTTATCTGTTCAAATTGTTTCACAGGTTTTGTCTTTTGAGTGTAGCACACCTCCTTGGTCGTGTCACGCCTCTCTAATCTGGAATCTTATCTCGGTCAAATCATGTTATTCGATTCGAGCACACCTTCTTGGTCAGATCCCAAATTTTGAGTCGAGCATGCTTCCTCGTTCAAGTCTTGTGTCTTTAGTGGGCACATATCCTTCGCCAGGTTTGCCTCTCTAGCCAAGCTTGGATTATGGGAACTAGCCTTTTTCTATAATATTCAATCATACTTTCTTGAGTTGGTTCATCTTTTAAGATCAATCGGTCATCCTCGTGTCTAACATATACCTAATTGTTTAACTCTAAAACCAATTTTGATATCTCATAACGATACTCAGTTGAGTTAGATGTTTTGGACTACGAACCGACAACCAACAATATTTAAATCGAATTGTCCAATATCCTAGTCTACTTAACTCGTCATGTTTAAGCTACAACTAAGGATAGAATTATCCCAAGGTCGGGTAGTTAGTTAGGAAATGCGATGAAAAATGTCTTCATTGTTGTATTATTAGTCTTTGTAATGTTGTTAACATTTTTTATTTTGTCCTTGTACAACATAAAAATATCTTTTAAAAAAATTATTTCATATTTATATATCTTTGGCATAACAAATGTGATTTTGTTCTTATCTATTTTGTCTAAAAAAATAATATGACAAAATTGATTTAACTGTCATATATTTTTAAAAATATTTCTAAATATTAGATTTCATCTTGTTAATATTATATAAAGAGTAATATGCAGAGAAAATAAGACTCAATGTATTAAATTGCAGCACAAAATAGCTTTAAATACCCTACAAGAAGTGTTACATATTCCAGTTAACAAATGATAGTTTTATTGACCATAATAGTAACGTCTAAAATACTAATTCATATAACGTCTAATTATTAAATAAGATAATTAAAGCAATTAAATCAATTCCAGCAAATCCCTCCCTTAAACTGGATATGCCTGAAAAACAACAGTTTAATCTTCTAGTTCTTGCACTCCAAGTGAACTTCAACACTTAACAAACATCTCCAGCTTCACTAGCATGGTCATTATATCGGTAACTTATTCTTCTGTTCCATAATAAACCAGCTTCACAACTTTTTGATTTGTAAGATCTCGTAGATAATGATACCTTACATCGATATGCTTCGTGCGCCTATGCATCACCGGATTCTTTGAGAGTTTAATTGAAGAAGTGTTGTCACAATAGATTTCCAAACACTCGGATTGTTCATATGTGATTTGTTCCATAATTTCTTTGAGCTATACACAATGACAAGCACAAAATGTTGCAGCAATGTACTCTGCTTCAGTTGTAAACAAAGTAACTACCTCATCTACATAGAGACTTACCATGATATACTTCACTTATTCCCCTTAATGAATAATGTGTGATCATGACTACTTTTGTCGAATCTTTCTTGCTTGAAATACCTCTCTACCCGACAAAACCAAGCCCGGGGAGTTTGCTTCAAACCATACAAAGCCTTCTTGAGTCGATATACTTTATCTTCTTCACCTTTTTTGAGAAAACCGTCTGGTTGATCCACATACACTATTGCTTTCAATTCTCCATATAAAAAAGCACTTTTTACATCTAATTGATATACTTTCCAACTTATTTGTGCAGCAACATCAAATAAAATTATAATTGTATCACATCTTACAACTGGTGCAAAGACTTCATTATAATAAATGCCTTCTTCTTGTGCATATCCTTTCACCACCAATTTTTCTTTGTATTTATACAGTTCTTCATCTTCATTTTAATTTTTTCTTGAAAACCCATTTAACCCCGATTTTCTTTGTGTTAGTAGGGAGAGTTACAAGTTTTCATGTGTTGTTTGTTTTTCTCAATGGCTTATATTTCACATTTCATTGCTTCAATCCACTTTGTTTCTTTGACAAATTCTTTAAAACGCATCAGATCAACATTAGACATAAATAGTGCAAATTCCATTTGTACTTCAGCCTCTTCATCTAAAATCCTTTCTCCACTTTCATAATCTTGCATCCATATTGGTGCTCTATGACTTCTATTCTGATGTGTTTCAAGTTGAGGTGACATAACATTATTTTCACCAATGACATCTTCCTCAATCTTTTTGATTTCTTTATCATTCTCCTCTTTAGTAGTGTCTTCTTCTCTCTATTCAAGACTATCATCTAAATTTTTCACATTAACATTCCAATCCCACTTCTCTTCCTCTTCGATTTTCAGACATCTATTAAAACCATATTTTCTAATTGCAGATATAGTGAACATGCAGTCTATTGTTATTGTAGAGTTTATAATCAAACCTTTACGAGGATGGTAGATTTTGCATACTCCTTGGTCGATCAAAACAGTTATACCATTTTCTTGAAGTTCCCCAACACTTAGTAGATTATTAGTCAATTCTTGAACAAAAAACACATCTGTTACTATTAGGGTTAGCCCTTTAACTTCAAACTTCACATTTCCTTTTCCCATCACCTCCATCCGTGAGATATTCCCTAGTTTTACTCCATGTCTAAAGTTTTCATTGAGCTCAACAAACCAATCTTTGTTACCTGTCATATGATTTGAACAACCAGAATCAATAAACAACCTCCCTTTATCTTCAACCTTTTTGATATTCATATGAGCCATTAAAAGTAATTATTTTCCTTCATCGAACTAGGCGTAGTTTGCTTTTTTATCTCTATTTGGGCACTCGTATTGATAGTGGCCTAGCTTGTGACACATGAAGCATTCAACGTGAGCTTTGTTAATACTCCATCCTCTTCCACATCTTTCCCTGTCTCTCGAGAAATTACTTCCCCCCTATGCCAAAATTACTTCTTCCACTGCCTTATCCATAGTTGCGATCACCCTCAACTTTCAGTACTTGTTCTTCAGAGACCTTGCATCGTAGCTTCTGTTCATGAACAAGTAATGAGCTTTGTAATTCATCGACTGTCATTTGATCAGTATCTTTTGACTCCTCAATTACGCATACAATATAATTGAAATCGTCCGTCATCGTGCGCAGAATTTTCTCAACAATCTTTACATCTTCCAGGTCTTCTCTACAGTTTCCCATGTCATTTTCTATGACCATGACTCTTCCAAAATAATTTGTCACTGTCTCACCCTTCTTCATCTCCTATGTTTCAAACAATCTTCGAAGCCTTTGGAGTTGAGCACGCTTCACTCTTTCATTTCCATGATACTTGGTTTTTATTGCTTCCCAAAATTGTTTGGATATTTTCTTTTGAGTAATAGTCTTCGAAATAGTCTTGTCGATGGACTGACTAAAACAAATAATTGTTTGCCTTCAAATCTTTAAGCCTTGATTCATCCAACATCGTTTGCTACACTGCCGTCAACACTTCACCTTCTCCAGCTTCCTGATGACCTGGTTGAATCACACACCAGTACTCTTTTGAACGTAAGAGATTCTCCATGAGTAAACTCCAATGATTGTAATCTCCATCAAATTTGAGCATACATGGGGCACTGAAATTGTTCGAATTAGATGCCATTTTTTCACACTTTTTTCACTCTTGTTTCACACTTTTTTTTCACTTTTTTTTACTCAAACACTCTTGTTTTACTTAGACACACATACCTCTTTTTGTATTTCACTCAGACACACATACCGCACTCTCACTCGAATTCTTTTACTCAGACACACATACCGCACTCTCAGTCGAATTGTTTTACTCAGACACACATACCTCTCACTCAAATTGTTTTACTCAAACATACATACCTCTCACTCAAATTGTTTTATCCAGACACACATACCTCTCATTCAATTTTTTTTTACTCAGACACACATACCTCTCATTCAAATTGTTTTACTCAAACACACATACCTCTCACTCAAATTATTTTACTCAAACACACATACCTCTCATTCAAATTTTTTTACTCAAACACACATACTCTCCTCTCACTCAAATTGTTTTACCTCGCTCTGATACCATGTTAGAATATCAAAGAGTAATATAAAGAGAAAATAAGACTCAATGTATTAAACTGCAACACAAAATGGCTTTAGATGGCCTACAAAAAATGTTACATATTTCAGTGATAGATTTTATTGACCAGAATAATAACGTTTAAAATACTACTCCCTATGTCCCAAAATACATGTCGTTTTAAGGTTATGCACGGGCTTTAAGGAAGGTCACAATTACACCTCTTTTTCATAAAAAGTAGAAAAAAGAAAGAGTCTAATTGGTAGATGATTATAAATAATATTAAAATTTGCATTGGTAAATGAGAACGACATGTATTGTGGGATAAAAAATATTTCCTAGAACGACATGTATTTTGGAGGAGTAATTGATGAAACGTCTAAAATACTAATTCATATGTCTATTTATTAAATAATTTAATCAAAACAACTATATAAATTCCAACAAGTTTTGCCTTCTTGAGATCTCTTTGAGTAAGGTATTCTTCGATAAAATCTCTTCCGGTAAGATTTCCTCAGTATGAACATGTGTTTCTTCTTCTGATAAATTTTTAGTTTCCATGTTTGGACCTAAATATCACCCTTTATAATAATTGCTGTTTGGATGTCATTTGTGGTAATTCTCTCGAAACTTCCAAATAATTATGTCGCGGACAGCTCATTTTGAATAATACGTTTTTGACGGAATTCTTTGCTCGATAAAAGTGTATCATAACAACTTCTTGAAAAATGTTTTCAATTGATTTTTTTAAGCAAGTAAACATTATATTATTTATAAGAACAAAATTACAAGATTTTGGTTTCAATTGAAAGGATTACAAACTTAAGGGACTTAAAAAGAAAACTGATTTTTTTTAAAATTTCACGAAGGCGCCAAGACTTTCCCTCCAAGCTACAAAATAGGGTTCCACCCAGAAATCAAAAGCTACCTCTCACAACTTCTTCCTCTACTGTCCAAAGCAACCACAACAACCAGGAGAGGCAACCAACATAAAAACAACACAGACCCCGAAGCAGAACTAAGAAACGTAGCCCAACCCCAAACTTTCAAGAAGGGATAAAGGTCTAAGAGGGTTTGGGGAATTATTGATGGAGAACTTCATATTTGCTTTGGAAACAAGAGTATGTTTAGCAATCCAATCTGAGCATTGGTTTTGGATTCGAGAAATGAATCGAACGGTCATTCTGGAATGAATCAGACTTCTACAAGTGTTTAACGATGACTGAAGATACCATGCTTCCTTTCTATTAGCTAAAATATTGATCAACACCTCGCTATCAGATTCAATATCAACCTCAGTCCACCCCTTTTGCTTGCAAACAATCAATTCCTCTAGAAGCGCGCTTATTTCAGCAAAAAGAGGGTTGAGCTTTCCCATAAGGCTTCCAATTCCAAGAACAATATCCCCCTCAGAGTTTATGAACAACACACCACTGCTAGCTTCACCAAAAGCGTTACACGCTCCATCAACGTTGAGTTTCATTCTGCCAGGATTCAGAGCAATCCATCTAAGGTAAGTTGGAGCTTTCTTTCTGATATCAATAGATTTGCACCCTAGAATAGAAGCAGCATGATAAGCATTAGACCATAGCTTACTGTTAATCATTTCAGATAAATCTATAATATTGATGAAGTAAATGACTCTATCAATAGCAGATTTAACAGAATCAAAAGAGCGTTTGTATTTAGAATGATTTCAGCTTCTCCATATGATCCAACAAATAATTTGAGGTATAAGGTGAGTGATGTGTCTGTTCTTTGTAGTAAACCATAACCAAGATCTAATGACATGGGAAAGGACCATATATCTGCCTATCTTAACTTTAAAAACACAGCTAAAATAGTTCCAAATTTGCCAAGCATAACAGCAATTCACAAAAAGATGGTTCTTGTCTTCACTGCTGTTACAAAATTGACATTTGGAAACAATTAGAATACTGTCAATAGATATATAACCTTTTAAAAGCTTCCAATATAGAAAAGAACATTTTTTAGGAACAAAAGAACTCCAAATCCTTTGATATAAACCAGATTTAGAAGTAGATTTTCTAATGATTTCCCACGTAGCATTAGTATTAAAACCTTGGAAATTAGAAAGCTTCCAAATGATTCTATCAGAACAGTCAGTATTAATACTATACTTAGAGATATGATTAATTCTATCAGGATAAAGAATGGTGATTAGAGTACTAAAGTCCCAGTTATTTGCTTTCCAAAACGATTTAACACTAGCTTTAAGAAACTAGGTGTGAGAGTTAGAGTCACTTATCAGGGGGGGGGAGAGATCATGCCATTATTCCAACCAAAAATCCATACTACCATTCCCAAGCTTCCACTTAATATGCTTCTCAGCTTTGTGTCTGATTGCAGTAATTCTTTTCCAGACAGTTGAATCAGAACCTTTGCACTTAGCCTTAATAGCATGGGCTTCAGAGTAGTAAGTGTTATGCATCAAATCAGACCATAGGCAACTGTTCTTCCTGAGAATGAACCATAATTTGTAAGAAAAAACTAGTTGAATGTCATTTAAGTTTTTCAAGTTTAAACCACCCTCTGAATAAGGATTACAGAGCTTGTTCCAAGTAGTCCAATGGATAGTCTTCTCATTGTAACTTGATCTCCAAAGGAACCTGTTGAAGCAAGTTTCCAAGTTCTTGATGGTGGAGTCAGGGATCCAGGAACTGTGCATCCAGTAGAATAGAATAGACATAAGAACACTACTAATCAAAGTCATTCTGCCAGCAAAAGATAAATTAATAGTATCCCAATCTGAAATTTTATCATGAATCTTTTTCAATAAAGATGTGAAGTTCTTCCCTTTATTATTCTTAGCTATAGTAATTCCAAGATAGCTAAAAGGAAGAGTATCAGGGCTATGACCAGAAAGTAAGTTGATTATGCTAGATGATGATAAATTAGCTTTACTAGAAACAATGAGCTTTGTTTTCCCTTTATTGATAGACTGACCAGACATTTGCTGCTACTTGTCCAGGAAGTCACTTAAGGCAGATATGGAGGACGACTTGCAATTGGTGAAGACCAAGATATCGTCAGCAAAGGCCAAACAAGGCACCAGGTAATTAGATTTTGATGCATAATGTAGATGCTTGTTGTTGCTAAACAAGTTGTAAAGCCCACGCAGAAGGACTTCTTCAGCAAGGATAAACAGGCTTGGAGACAAGGGGTCTCCTTGCCTTAAACCTTGCTTTTGATGAAAGTATCCTGTGACAGAACCATTAATAAGAACTGAAATATGAACATTAGAGATCATGCTCTTAATGATAGAAACACAATTATCATTGAAACCAAAACATGTTAGCACATTAAGAATGAAATCATGAGACATCCTATCGAATGCTTTGGACATATCTAGTTGAATCAAGACATTTCCAGCACTTGGCTCTCTGTTGATGTCATGGATAATTTCCTTGGCAATAAGGATGTTCTCATGTATGAGCCTTCCTTTAACAAAAGCCCCCTGCATCTTAGAGACAATATTAGGTAAAATATAAGACAGTCTAGTGTTTATAATGTTGGATAGAATTCTGTTAAACATCGAACATAAGCTGATGGGACTGAAGCTGTTCCAAGTTATAGGATTAGGAAATTTTGGAATCAGGAAAATGCCTGTAGCATAGACCCCATCAGGGAAAGCAATACCATTAAGAAAAGAGTTAATAGCCCTGCAAAGATCATCACAAATAATAGCCCAACAAGTTTTAAAGAAATAGATGTTAAAACCATCTAAACCAGCAACACTATCATTACTCATGTTACTAATAACATTCCAAACTTCATCCTTGTTAATTTGCTTTGTGATGGAATCATTGTCCTCAATCGAGACCAACCTAGGAATGTTACTAAAAATGGTATCCTGCTGCATATCATAAACCATGTTAGTCTTAGATTGAGAAGCTAAAATATTTTTAAAGTAACTTTGAGCAGAATTGGAAATGTCATTAGGACTGTGAATCCAGACGCCCTCATCCTTGATGCCTTTAATAGTATTACGACATCTTTTCTTCTTGACAAAAGCATGATAGAGCTTGGTGTTACCATCCCCATTTTTAATCCAACTATTGTAACATTTCTGATGCCAGTAACTTTCTTCATTCCTAAGAGCTTTGATGTACATGCTGTTAGCTCTAGAAAGGCCAGCCTTCGAGTTCAAAGTGTTGTTCACCAAGTGACTATTTTCCATCTTCCTAACCATATTAGCAGTCTCCTTAACTTTACTAAAAGTATTGCCAAAAGTCTTAACATTCCAAACCTTGAGGCAAGATTTGAGTCTCCTAAGCTTGAACCAGAAAACTTGACTAGGATTCCCTTTACAGCTTAAACTCCAATTCTGTCTAACAGTACTTAAAAACTGTCTTCATTAGTCCAAGCATTAAGAAATTTAAAGCTATTCTTTTTAGTAATATGTAAAGCATCAGAATAAGATTGAATTAACAAAGGGGCATGGTCAGAACAAGTTCTGACCATGTGAATAACCTGGATATTTTTGAAAGCATCATTCCACTTATCATTAATCAAAGACCAGTCAAGTCTCTTCTATTTAGAACCCCTATTCCAAGTATATCTAGAGCCAACAAAACCAACATCGTGAAGATTATAGTGTCTAACAGCCTCATTGAAATCATCAGTGCTAGCATAATCATATGTAACACACCCAACTTGATCATCAGAGCAAGAAATACCATTAAAATCACCAACTATCAACCAAGGAACATCAACAGAAGCAATAGAAACCATTTGAGCCCAAAGATCCCTTCTAAGAAGCCTTTGGCTCTTAGCATAAACAGTAGAGAAATTAAAATTATCACAGCCAAGATAGATAACCCTCATATAAAGAATTTGCTCATGATCAACTAACACATTCATCTCAACATCTTCACTCCAAAGAATCCAAATTTTGTTAGAACAGTTTCCAACAAAGTTCTTGAATCCCAACCTAGCAGAAATCATCTCAATCTTGTCAAAATCAACCATAGGCTCTTGAATCGAAAGAATCTTGATTTTATGATCTTTAATAATAGAAACAAGCATTATCAAGGTAGAGTTATTATTGACCCCTCCCGCATTCCAACTAGATATCTTGATCATTATCAGATAGGGATTTAGATTTTTGATGTTCTCCTATATGGTTAAGAGAATTGACAGTAAAATTCTATGATTTTCTTCTTTTCAATGCAGATTTCACCTTGCTGGTGAGGATGGACTCAAAATCATTAGGAGGTGAAGATTTTGGAGACACATTATTGCTGCCAAGATTATCACAAGAAAGAGAATCAATATTTCCACCAATCTGCAAATTACTCTGAGCAAAATCTTGATCCAATCTTTAAATGGCTTCAATAATTTCCATGTTGTATTTCCACCAATCTGCAAATTACTCTGAGCAAAATCTTGATCCAATCTTTAAATGGCTTCAATAATTTCCATGTTGTATTTATCTTCTTCAGAACTATTGCTCTTTTCTTTACTAAAAACAGTAGTATTTTCTTGTATCTGATCCTTGATGACAATATATCTCAATTTTCTTCTGTATTCTTTATTGAAAGATTGGATGTTACTAGACACACTTTTAGCATTTCGAGTTTCTTGATCAGAATGTTTATCAATATTTTGAGGCATTGCCTTTACATAACTGACATTATCTTGAACACTATCAGCAGACTCAACTTTCCTTTCTTGGTTGGTTTCCTTTTCTTTCTTCAAACACTCTTCCCCCTTATGGCCAATGTGATAACATACATCACAGTAAGCTGGAAGGTTCTTGTAACTGATATTGATCCAGCATCCATCATTGGACCCGAAACCAACCCAAAGTTTATATATCATTTCCCTAGAGATATCCACTTCAACCTGAGCAAAGCAAGCATTCAAGATAGCCTTATTACCATTAGGGACGATGATTTTGTATGGAACACCAATAGATGAGGCAAGATCTCTGATAATACTGGTATTAAACATGAACTCAGGAACTCTCTCAAATCGAACCCACACCATGGTATTAGGATTTTCAAAACGCTTGTTAAACTCAGGACTCCATCGCAGAATCCTCATAGTTTTCCCTTCAGTGTTCCACACACTTTTGGCCCATATTGTACTGACATCTTCAGGAAGTTGGAATTCAATGAAGACATGACAGGAATCAAAACTGTTGAATGTAAAAGAACCTTTAAACTTCAATGCTTGCAAGAAGGATTCAAGAACCTTTCTTTTAGGTAAACTATCACTGAACTTTCCTATCAACGTGATGGATGATTGTTTAAGCAAGACATCTTTTGTTTCACCAACCCGAAGTCGTGTAATGTCATCCAGTGATAACATGGATGATTGTATATATATATATATATATACACACTTTTGATTCAATTTAATTATGTTTACACATAATCATTCAATTACTATTCTCTCGCATGTTTTTTTAATTTCTGAAATAAAAATATCTCATCATCATCGACATACATATTTGAATTTTAATAAAATCCTACTGAATTGGTCAACTCTATAATATTCTACTAATTTTTCTTTTGATAAATTTCTTACATAAAAACCATAATGTATTGAAATTATTATGAGCAAAAAGAGGAGGCAATCAAAAGCATCATGCAATTGAGATTTCCTTAATAAAAAAAAGGAACAAACTAACCTTTGAAGATGTAGAATATGTCATCTTACAAAAACAAACGACATAAATGTCCATCAAATGTCTGCTTATCAGCTTTGGAGACTATCTCTTGGTGCAACAAGAAGCAAGATACAGTGGCATTATCAACTGATGAAGCTGAATATGTTGTAGCCATATTAGCTTTCCATGAATGTATTTGGCTTACAAGACTTCTTGGAGATGTTAATCAGGTGCTACACTTTCCTATTTTCATATTTTGTGACAATGAAAGTGCTAGTAAACTTGTTGGAAATCCTGCACTTCATGCTCGCACAAAACACATTGATACTCGCTATCATTTTATTCGAGAGGTACTTAATAAATAAATTCAGTTGAAACCTATACGAACAAATGAGCAGGCTGTTGATGGCCTCACTAAGACTCTCCCTAAATCAAAGTTTGAAGAGTTTAGAGGAGCTCTCGGTCTAGCTGATCGAAAGGTCGGAAAAAAGCCGGTCCCGACAAGTCAACTAAGAGGAACCCATGCGAGTGGGAATACAATAGTTTAGGCGCTAGTACTCCCGGCACGATAGGTACCACGACCGCGTCGGCGGTTAAGGATATTTTAGTACCCGGATCCAAGTCCAAAGCTAAAGAGCCACCGAAAAAGGAGAAAGTGACTCGATCTAGAAAATCGAATAAAGGAAAAGGATTGAGCGTCTACGAGAGTTGTTTTCCCGAGTACTTGCACAACTACATAACTAGCGTTGAAGACGTTGCTCCAGACGATAATTGTGGATTTAGGGTAGTAGCTTTGACGATTAGAGACAATGTAGACTTATGGGAGGAAGTGAGAAGGGATTTGATGTATGAACTTTCAAGTCAACGTGATCTTTGGGAAAGGGTTTTTGATGGTGCACAACGTGTTGATAATCTATTGCGGAGATTGGATTGTTTCAAAATGTACGAGAGCGGAAGTTGGCACTGGATGACATTACACGACTTCGGGTTGGTGATAGCCACCCGGTATCAATGTATAATATACCACGTCTCTCTCCAACTATCATACACGTATCTTCCTTTGCGTGGTGTGCCTCCAAGATCATGTCCTATTGTCGAAGTTGGAATTAGTTTCGTACACGGTAATCATTTTGTGAAAGTAAGTAAACTAGTACATTTATTATTTTATTTTCATTTCATCAAAAATTCTGCTATGTAATTAATGTTTCCATATTATGGAAATTTGCAGATTGTATTAGATGGACCGTTACCGGATATATACCCAAGCTGGTTTGCGTTCCGCACTACCGTTGACGTTACAAATTAGGCCATACCAATAGGCGAACGTCTAAACAAGTATCACCAAATTAAACCAGCACAACCTCCAATATTACACGCTGGGGATGATCAGTTTTATGATTTGTGCGGGGTTGCATAATGCGATATTGTAGTTTTATTATTTTGTGTTGCTTGTTTTCTTTTTTAATCCTTTCCAAACACATTTTGCTACCTCCGACTATTATTATTTTGGTTGATATTAATTAAGACTTTTATTTATGTTGGATGTGAATTATGTATCATCTAAATTATGTTTTGAAGTTTGGCATAATTATTTATGTTTTCAAACTGAACGAAAACTCTTTTTTTCCGAAACATAACCGTTTTTGGGACTCGCACGCGTGTGCCAAAAAAGGTTCTGTTTTGAAGAAAAAACGGGTTTAAGGTTACTTATGAATTTTTTTTCGCGCATTTAGTGTTGGTAATGGTTATAAAACATAATTTTAACAACATTTGAGGTAGAAAATCTAAAAAAAAAAATTGGACTTCAACTAAAATTCATGGCAAATGGGTACCTATTAAGGCCTTTCTTTGCCAATTTTTTTTGGACCTCTACACAAAATCAAGGCGTAAGGGCTAACCAATCAAAAACTAAAACAACAAATACGAGCATTAGTTTAAACAAACAAACAACAAGTTCAACATTAACTTAAGCAAACAAACAACAAGTTCAAATGGAAATTAACTCCATTTGTTGATGTTTGGGCGGGTAATTTATAAATGTGGGAGTTTTTCGCGGGAAATGTTTTAGGGGTCTCGTTATTGTGAGACACCTAATAATGGGAGTTCGGCTATAATGAGACCCTTACTATTGCACGCCCACCAAAATTGACTCGGCCCCTATAAAATAGGACATAAAATCAAGAAACCATAAGACACTTGCCAAACATATAGCATTCAACAAAAATATAAAACTCGTTAACGTTTACATATGGAGTTTACGGCAGACGAAGACTACCACATGCTTCAAGCTGTGAAGATTGCCTGCCAGATACTGGGGGAAGATACCAGCGACCAGTTTTTCGAGCGTGTCCTATGTACGATGTATATAAACTACGGCCGTTTAGGTACAAGAGGTATCGTTGTGCGTACTCGTGAGCAGATCAAACGCAGATACATTTTTTGCAAGTCAATACAACATTTGTCTTTCTTGCCATCGTTAATTAAGCAAGAAGCAGCTTCCGTCTGGAACCTGAGCTTGATAAACTACATCACGAGGGATATGGTAGCATTTCTGGAGGATATGATTATTGCAATGGGGGAGTGGATGATGTGGAATACAAACTTAGATACGACTAAGCCTTCCACTGATGTTATTTTAAGTTGTTATTTTCGTAGCGGTTGTTATTTGAACTTGTTATTTAGATACGACTAACCCTGATTTAGCATTGGACACTTAGTTTTATGGAGACAGATAGTTCCATCCATACTCAAAGCGTTTCTCGAATGAATATTCCTCTTCCTCACTACTTCCTTCGCGTGGTCAGGGCATTAAACATCCTGGATACGATGCCTCCCTACCGTGGTTGAAGAGCATTCTGTACAAAACCGCATCGATGAAACCATGAATCTCCTCTTGCATCGTAGCTCTGACGAAGTCAAATGCGCTTAGGAGTTTTGCATCTTCGTGCACGTTCTAGCCTGAATCACCCATTGTTATAACTTAAATTTTTAGTTTCATAGTCAGACTCTAGTATTTATAGACTCGAAGTCGGTGGTTCAATTCTAAAATAATTAACGGGAAAGGGTGTTTTTGTTCTCACGTAAAACTTTTTGAGGCGGGAAACCTTCACTCCATTTCTTTTTTCCCACCGGGGTACCTACTCTAATTTGTTATTAAGATACAAAAATACAATATTATAATATCAAACAAAAAGAAAAAAGTATCACACATGAACCGAAACATCAAAATACAAAAAATAGTATCGTACATCAACCATCAACGAGAGCACCAAAATATAGAAAGCATTATCATACTGGTTGTTAATTTACTGGTTGTGATTTTCCTCATTAGTTGTTGTGTGAAGTTGTGGGTACCAAATAAGAAATTTTTAAAGAAATTGTTTTTGGGACTTCAACACAAATTCAGGGTAAATGGGCACAAAAACAAACTACAACATGGTAAATGGAAACTACAACAAGTTCAAACATTAACTTAAACAAACAGTACATAAAGTACAAGATGCAAACTATTAAAAACATAATACAATGCTCATTAGTCGAAGTCATATCCCAAGTTATCGTCAGAGTCAGTCCCCTCTTCCCTTTCAGTAATCCTATTCTGAAGATACACTACCATATCCCGAGTGATGTAGTGTACCACCGTCATGTTCCATACGGCGGCTGCTTCTTGCTTAATTTTAAATGGTAGAAACAACAAACGATCCATTGTACCTCTGCTTAATTTGTTCACGGTTACGCACAACAAAACCTCCTGTTTCTAAACGACCGTAGTTGTAGTACATATTACATAAGACTAGCTCAAAAAACACATTGCAACTATCTTCCCCCAACTCTCGGAGGGCAAGTTTCACTGCCTCGAGCAAATGGTAGTCTTCATGAGGGGTAAACGCCATTATTGCATTGTTTATGTTTGAGGAGTGCTAACCGTCCATTTATAGGCTCGTGGTTGTTTGGGCGGGAAAGTTTTAAAGGCGGGTGTTTTTGGTGGCAATTTTTGTAGGTGTCTCGTTATAGCAAGACACCTAATAATGGAAGTTATGCTATAATGAGACCCCTATTATTGCACTGGAGCATTTGAGAACTTTTGTAAATATTAGGTGTCGCACAATCATTCGTCAACTTGGATTACGTTATCCTTATCTTACAAGTGTCGTTTATTGATAGGTTTACTTGGTATAAAAGACGTTTTTCAGGCAGTAAAAATTATAGCAAATATATTAATTGTAAAAAATGTGTCCATGGACTGAGTTGGAAGATCAATATCTGATGATGGCATCAGCTGAAGTTGGTAACACAAACATGATAGAAGGGGGTAAAAAGTACTAGGAGGCATTGCTATGCAAGATGTACTTCCTATATGGAAGGGATGGTGTTCAGCCGCCTAGAATTTCAAGGCGTGTTGATGAGGTGAAAGCTAGGTGGTCAGTCCTAGTCACATTCCGTCAACATCCAGTTTCTGGCCTCACCAAATTGGAACGTCGTGTTTCGTGTAACCGGTTCAACTGTCAAGTCACGGATTCTATAACAGAGGACCAACTGGATTCGGTCCGCGCTGACATTATTGACATCCGGCTAGAGGAAATGCGTGACATTATTGAGTTTCTGATTTGGTTTATGTTTGAGTTTATGTCTAAGTTTCTGATTCGGTTTATGTTTGAGTTTGTGTTGTTATTTGTGTTTCTAAAAATGTTTGAATTTATGTTTGAGTTTATGTTGCATTTTGTGCATTCTGATGCTTATTTTAAAGTTAGAGTTTGAACAAATATTTCAAAGTTATATCATTAAAATGTAACAAAATATCATAACACATAATTAAAAAACGACGCAATACCTATATCACAAAATTGAAACTAGTCAAAAGTAAATAACACATAAAAAGTTTTAAACTGTCAACACAGAAAACATAAATAATAATCAATCTCTGTACTCGTGAGCAAGACGGTAGAACTCGTCCAAAGGCTCCCAAAGGTCCTCCAAACTAATGGCGGGGTGGCTCTGCTCGTACACCTGTAAATCCAGTAGGTGTGTAGTCAGCTTGTGCAGTCTGGTGGAATGTGTGTGTGGTGAAGGGTTCACCCTTAACTCTGCATCATCTTGGTGAGCCTCTGGATCAGATATGATATACCACAAGTTCTTCGTAATCCATGAAGAGTAGATAAAAGTGGTACAGTCCTCTTGGCCAGGAATAAACTCTGCACCTTTCAAACTCTGGTGAATATAGTGTGACTCCCAGTTGTCCCAAGTGAATGCATCCCAGTTGTAGAGGGTGTTCGCACGATGAACCCTACTAGAACCGGTAAGAATAGGACGCAGTACACCAGGAATCTACATTTTAAAAAAATTCTGTAACACACATGCGCAAAACAAACAATATTAACATTTCAAGTATCCAAAAATATTACCTGCTGGATGCGACCCAACTGTCTAGCCACCCATAGCGGATAGTATGCCTCGACAATGTCCGACGCCTTCAGCTTCGCATCTATCCAAGCTATATCAGAGTGACCTCGAGCATCCCGCATGGTCGTATACGGCATGAATGATACCTGCAAAATATTAACAAACCATTTATCATTAGCAACTTATATTATATATAAATATCACGATAATTGAAAATGAAACTGATTATAACTTACATCGTGCTCGGTGAAGGTAGCTAGGTGATATCAAACACCTTTTCGAGCCTGGTGGCTTTGTCGAAACTGTGGAGGCGCATGCAGGCACAAAATAGGATGTGCGATACTATACCTCAGTTACTGATGAACTGAAAACGACGGGAAATGATCGTAAATCCACGTCTCTAACAAGCCCAAAAATCCAAAAATACCCAAAGTAGCGTGTAGGCATCCTCTGCCTAGCTGGTAGTAGAGCTGCGCGAGTATCATCTGTCCCCAATTATACCTGCCCGAGCTACTGTAATCGTCAATGAACTGTAAGTAGTTGAGGCTAATGTTGTTGCCCGACTTGTTGGCCAATATTGTACAGCCAAAGAAGTGCAACAAGTAACCCCTGGTAGCTCGGCGAACATCTACATCAGTAATATCATCATTGTAATACTGATGACTGCAGAATCTCCTCTTTAGCCATGCAAAACGAACATGCCTCTTACCACCACCTTTTTTTTCCTTAATCTCTGCCTCAAGCTCCCTAATGCTGCACCCAAGTAAGTGAGCGTATGCCGCGTTACGCTCATCAACAGTAGAGTACTCGTATATCTCATAGTTGACATCCACTACTGATAGCCCTGTGATCATGTGGACATCATCGAGGGTGACTGTCATCTCCCCGAAAGGGAAATGAAACGTGTTCGTCTCAGGATGCCATCTCTCCAAAAATGCCTCTATCAGATGGACATTTGTATACCATTTACCCAGGGCGTCAACAATGGGCCTGAAACATGTGCCCATGACTTGCTCCTGTACTCGTGTTTGGCGGACTTTCAAGTCCCAACCACGATGAGTCTGGTACATAGCATAACAACGCAATTGTACCCGAGGCTGCATAAAAAAAGTACATTATATATAAATATATATGCAATCTAACATTTAAGATAAACCAATAACCAACATGTTCAATACATATATATATATATATATATATATATATATATATATATACAGTATAACAACTAAGATAAACCAATAACCAATAATTGAAGTCACAAGTATAACATATAAGATACACCTATAACGAATAAATCGAATAATAAATAAAACATATAGGATAAACCAATAAGAAATAAATTTAATAACATATAAATTCATTCTAACCTAAACTAATAAATTTTATAAGAAATAAAAGTTATAACACAAACCAATAAAAAATCCAAGGGAATTGCTAAAAAAACGGCCAAAACTACTCCGTGAAGTCGCTTGTTTCTATTTTTTATTATTTACAAATTTCCCACTAGGCAAAAAATCCAAAAAACCTTTGAAAGTCAAATTAATTACAACCCACGCCATTGAGCACTTCTAACTACTCCATGAAGTTACAAACACAATTTCAAACATCCACCATAATCATCTTCTCCAAACTACCTAATACCTCCAAAATCAACAACCCATTTACCCATTTTTTAAAAAACCTCCAAACCTTCAAAACATGGCCGGAGGAGAGTGTGAACCACTTCCCATCCGGAGCACTATGGACGCCGAGGAGTTACATTGCTTAATCCCCTCTTATTTTTGTGAAAATCAGATGTTTTGGAAAAACCCGTTTTCTGTGTTCGTCGCCACGCATTGGCGTGGTTGGCGGGTCGTACGCCATGAGTGTGGCGCACGTTATCATCCCCACGCCATCCGTTGGCGTGGCCACCCTGTCTTTCACAACACGTGTGGTGTAATGAAGATGTCCGGTGCCACACTCATGGAAAAATCCCGTTAACTAATCTGGAATGCCGGTTCAATTGGTTTAACTACTTCTTATGTATTGTAGGATGTTACACGATGTGAAATTTCACTTATTTCGGACTACGCTCATCATTTCATCATTCACGACGAGTATAGCTTAGACTCGATGACCGAGTGGGTAAAAACCACAGGAAAGTCGTTAGGTTTTTCGATTAACATAGCGTCTAAGGAGACGGGGAGAAGATGGAGAACACCGAGAATAGATTAACTAGACGATTGTAATGAATGTAAACTTTGGATGTTATTTGTTTGGATGTTTATCTTAAAAACAATAAAACTTAAACTTCTTAATATGTCGATTGCATTAAAACATTACACTCTAATCAAAACCATTACATAATTAGAAATACATAAGAAAATAACTTAAAAGAAATGATAGATAAGCTAACCCTGAGTTAACATTGCACACTTAGTTTTATGGATTCGGATAGTTCATTCCATACTCAAAGCATTTCTCGAATGAATATTCCTCTTCGTCACTACTTCCTTCGGGAGTTGAGTACGTTTCAACGACGCTTGCTATTGCGTAGGCTATTTCTTGCTCCGTTCGCTGTATCGCATGTGACACCATCTCCTGCGTAATTGTACTTTGCAATCCCATGTTGAATACATTTTGGACTTTGCTTCGGACTTCCCAAGGAAGTGACTCAATATGTATAGTCACTGTTTTAAGATAAGCTAACCTATCGGCGACTTCTTCGCGTCCGCGTGGTCGGGGCATTAAACATCCTGGACACGATGCCTCCCTACCTTGGTTGAAGAACATTATGCACAAAACCGCATCGACGAAACCAGGAATCTCCTCTTGCATCGTACCTCTGACGAAGTTAAATGCGCTTAGGAGGCTTGCATCTTCGTGAACGTTCCAGCCTGAATCACCCATTGTTATAACTTAAATGTTTAGTTTCATAGTCAGATTCTAGTATTTATAGACTCGAAGTCTGTGGTTCAATTCTAAAATAATTAGCGGGAAATGGTGTTTTTGTTCCCGCGTAAATCTTTTTAAGGTGGGAAACCTTCACTCCATTTGTTTTTTCCCGCCGGGGTACCTACTCTAATTTGTTACAGCAAGATACAAAAATACGTTTTATAATATCAAACAAAAAGGAAAAAGTATCATACATGAACCGAAACATCAAAATACAGAAAATAGTATCGTACATCAACCATCAACGAGAGCACCAAAATATAGAAAACAGTATTATACAATCTGAAACCCAAAATGATACGTTTGATACATAATATAAATAAAACAATCTCACAGCAAGGTGAGATTAACAACATTACATAGTGAAAATATAATTTCTTAGTGGAAACTGTATATTCTGTTCTCTCGAATATGTCAGAAGTTCACAATGTCATCTTCTATCTCAGCAACCTTACTTTTGAGATATTCCAACATATATCCAGTAACGAAATCTGTCCTAAACACGTTCCAATCAACAAGTGCTACTTGTTAAACTTTGTAAGGCAAGTTGGGCAAAAGCTGAAGTGGTTCAGCTTTCGCACGATTGTACCTGCTTTTGACTTCTTCACGACTGCGTGGTGGCGGATTTTGAAACTCCAAGCGTCCATAATCATAAAACATCCTACAAAGCACTCGATCGAAAAAAGTATCGGTCGTATCATCGGACATTGTTGCCTTAACAAACTTCACGACCCGAAGCAACCGATGGTCTTCGTTCACACAAAAGTCCATACCTAACTCCATAACCTGTAAATAGAAACGCAAATATGAAGGCGTACTTGAAAATGTTAAAACTCACTTGGAAATCTGTTTTTGTAACAAAAATAGCATAAACACATATAATAGACACCAACAAACAATATTAAACCGGTCCCGGGCCATTCCGGTGACCGGATCATCTAGCGCCATCACTGTGGCATGGGTATAAGGTTGTACGCCACAACTGAGGCGTACAACCTTAGACCCACGCCACAGTGATGGTGTGGGGCAAGTTCCCTACGCCACACGATGACATAGGATTGGTTTCCTACGCTAGAGCGACGACGTGGGATCCTAAGTTTACGCCTACAACAGGCGTACACCCAGGATCCCACGCCATCGCTCTGGCGTGGGAAACAAATCCTACGCCATCGTGTGGCGTAGGAACCCTGTTCTTCGACCCCGTGTGGTGAAGAACAGTTTCGCCATGGCAGAAGCTTGAAGTTTCTGCCAGATCCTACCTAGACCCCTAAAACCCTTAAAACTACACCACTACCCTAACTAAACCTAACTAAACTATCTAACAACAACGAAATCAACTTACAGTAGATTGTTTCGATTCCGATTCGGCGGATTTCCTCGCCGGTGGGTGGTGGTGCGTTCCAGTGACGAAGTCGGCTTCGGTGGGTGGTGGGTTTGTTCGGTTACTGAGGGTTTTGGCTCGGTTTTGAGGTGAAGAGAGAGAAGAGAGGTGAAGAGAGAGAAGAGATGAGTTTGGGTTTTGTTACTAAGGTGTGGGTAGTTTAGGTTAGATTGAAGGGATAAAGTTAGATTTATTTTAGGTTAGATTTAAGTTCGGGTTAGTTTAGGTTAGATTTAGGATAATTTTAGTTATAATGTTTGTTATAATTTATTTAATTTTTTAGAGAGAAGGTAGAGCAAAGTTAGAGAATTGAGTTTTTTTTTTGAAATTATGATAACTTCGTGGAGTAATTTGGACTATTTATAACATTTCGTAAGGGTAAAATTGTCAAACAAAATAACTACACTGAGTAATTTTTTAAAATAATTATAAGTGACTTCGCGGAGTAATTTTGGCTTTTTTTTAGCAATTCCCAAAATCCAATGCAATAGACAGTGTTATAACCAATCAAATAACCAATCGAATGCAATAGACAATAAATAAACCTATAACTATAGCACATACCACATTGGGTCTAATAATAATAAATATAACAAATAAAGTTAACCAAAAAAACTCACATCGCCTTTGAAAACACTGTAAGCCTCATGCTCTTTGTACGAATGGAATGTTGAGTAAAGGCCGACCACATGACGGTTATATCTACGGAACCGTTGGTCCGTAGATAAACGACGATGAACAGGGACATGGACGACCTGTAAGACCCCTCTAGTGCGGTGATAGACGCCCCGAGACGTCTCGCCACGTACAATCTCCTTGGTCTCATAACCTGAATCTCGGTCTGTATCCGTAGTGGGAGAACGTGGGCGTGGAGGCATCCTACACGAGACAAAAAAAAATTATTTAGACGAATTTTAAATTAAAAACAATGGAAAAAGATATAAAATTGTACTATAACACGCGACAGACTTCGAATTAATAAAAAACGGGGGAAAAAGGATCAAATACTGTTAAACGCACTCAATTGCATGGATTTGGACAGATCCACGCACTGCGAATTTTCCAAATCCACGCAGCGTGGATCTGTCCAAATCCACGCAGCGTGGATCTGTCCAAATCCACGCTTTGTGAACTTGGTATTTCCACGCACGAACGTGCGTGGAAATACCCAGACCTGCTGACCTTCGGTCTGATCCAAACCCTCCCCAAATCAACCCCAAATCCCAAACAAAATACCCCTAAATGATCATAATCTCCTAACTAAACACATACATGCAGTTAGAATAAAATTCTACTGAATTTGTCAAATCTATAATATTATATTAATTTATCGTAATACTAAAGAGATTACAGTTTAAATTACTCATGATATTTTTTATTAATAAAATATTCAATTTCTTAACCATTTACTTATTAAATCCGCAATATTCTATTAATTCATCTTAATATCAACTATTCAGGATATTGTTAAGATCAGTTACCTCAAGTGGATTGCGCCTGAGAATGAGAGATTAAAGATGAACATCGATGCAGCATGTATCAGGAACGACGAGTCAAGTGGAGGCATTGTAATAAGAAATGGAAATGGTGACATCATTCACTGCTCCAACAATACCTATGGAAAGCTTTCGCCATTGCTTGATAAAGCTCGTCTATTAATGGAAGGCTTGATTACCTGCAAAAAGAACAATTGGACCAGTTTAGATATCAAATTAGACTGTATGATTCTTGTTGGTATCATTGAGAAAGGAAATGAGCCCTGGTTTCTTAGTCCTATTGTCAAGATTTGCAGAAATTTAATAACTTCAAAGATAAATATTAGACATATATCGAGAATTCAAAACCAGGCTGCTGATTTTCTGGCAAAATGGATTCTGAAATCTAAAAATAAGATAAGTTTCCCTTACTTAAAAACTCCAAATCAGTTGCTAGCAATTACTATATTTGAAAGTTTACGATTAGGTTATATTGTTTCAAACTCAGAATGATTGAATGCTTCCTGGTTTTCAGTAATTTTTGAAATCTTATCAAATAATTCTGTCAGTTTCAGATTGAAGCGTGAATCTCTGATAAATTGGTTGACGATTGAGGAAAATTTTCGACTTTGGGAAGATTAAGCCATTATCGAGTAAAGCTTGAAGACTGGAAGTCTGAAATTTTGGTTTCATTTTGGCGGGATGTTTAAAATCAAACTTAACGCTTAATTTTGCTATACTTTACTAATAACTTCATGATGTAATCTCAGTGTTGGGCCACTAAGTCATTATATTATAATAAATGAAGTTTTGCTTAAAAAAATCTCAATATTAAAAGATATTACACTTTTGATTTATCATGGTATCTTTAATGGGTCAAAATATTTCATTTTGTAACATTTTACTGATTAATAACAAATGAATGGTGTAGTGAGCAAATTTTTTTAACTTGTGTCATGTAATAAAATTTTCTTAAATAACAATGGTTTTTCTAATATATAAGAGTTTCTTTATATATTGGAAGTGGGTTTGGAGAGCATTTCAGATATCTTTGGAAGGGCAGTTTGAACTATTAACAAAAGTAATGATGAATAAGTTATGTGATCATCATAGTAAGCTAAGCGCTTGCTTCATCTTATCTTAGGCCTCCAAGACATCTAATTAACCCGAATATATGAACCGATACAGTTAGTCCATGAATCTTCTAAATCCTATAAATAAGGTAAAAATAGCATTTAATGGTTCGGTTGGGTTCTCTCTCTTAAAAACATTTAAGATAACATCTCTATTCTCTCTCTATGCTTCATCCATAAATCTAATACATTCTACCCTTTAACCAGTTTTAACATGCATCAGACTGGCACCACAGTGGAAGCGTTCGGTGCCTGAATAGCTTTATTTTAAACCATAATTACGGATCATACTTTGATGGTGGATTCCACTTTGGAATTCTTTCAGACATGGATCTCGATATGAAAAAAGATCCTTCTATTGACAATGAAGGGATAAGAGGTGAAAAATGAACATGTTACTATATCACATGTCAATCTTAATAGAGAGGAAAAATAGATCATGCAAGACGAACATGATCAACTAAGGGTTGAAATTGAAGCTTTGGGGGCCTAAAGGAAAGTTGATATAAAATTAAGAGGGAAGTTTACTGCATGATGTGTTGTTACAGACGAACCTGGTAATAATCACAAACAAGATGAAAAGGATCAATCTCCGAAGACTCACATGGGTTAAAAGAAGGATCATCGGGCTAAGAAGTTGATGAACACATCAGACTTTATTGAAAAATCTACAATAAAATCTAGTTCAAAAATTTCTACTTCTTCATCTAGTAGTGACCATGGCCGCCAGAATAAAAAAGAAAGGTTAACCAAGCAATATTATAAGAAAATGAATAAGAAGGGCAAATGGGAAAATAAGAAATATCAAGGGAAAGTAAAAGGATCGGTAGATCATGGTATTGGTCATCTGTTAAGTGATCAATTTGCTATCTAGTTCGAACCGAGTATCTTTGTCGCTCTTGATGAAGACCATATGTTTAGATGTAGCCACAACTAGAGGCAATCACCTTTGGTTTCAAAGATTCTCTATGGACATCTGCCAATGCGGTTTGACAACTCAAAAATGGAGATATATGATGGAAGAAAAATCCCAATAATCACCTTGACAAATTCAAAATTTTTATAATGAATTTTGATGATGATAAACTTCTATGTCGAGAATTCTCGCAGACCTTCAAGGGGAGCGCACTAAAATGGTATAACAGCTTACCAAATGGATCTATTAATTTTTTTTATCTTTTGGATGGCATTCTGTAGGAAATTTATGGGAAGTAAAGAACTTAAAGGGAATTATGATACCATCATCTAAAGTGCACAAGAACCAAATGAGTTTTTAAAAGACTACATTACGTTTTGTGCACAAAAAAATGAATTGGTTGATTGTTTCGAGCAAGTAGCAATTGTTTCTTTAAGAAAAGGTTTAATATCGGTTGAGTTGGCTGATTCGGTGACTCAGAAAAAATCGATGACCTGGGAAGGATTATTAAATCAGGTCATAAAACAAATCATATTGGAGGAAACCGAAAAATCTAGAGTAGCGCGCCAGAATAGGTCTACTCGTACAACTTCTATCCCACAATCGAGTTTTCAGTCCCAAGCTACAGTCAATTATCAACCTAAAGATTCCATACAGGGTTCGCATTGGCCTAGGCAAAGTCAGTCAAATCAGGGCCAACCGTCTAGACCAATAAGGATTCAATGAAAATGTGGACACTATATATGCAAGAACTAAGAATGTTGTGCATTTCCAAAGGCCGCCAAAAATTCAGTTTCCAAAAGAAAATCTGAACACTTATTTTTGTAAATACCATAACAATGTGGGTCATGATACCTAATATTGCATTGCCCTAAATAAAGAAGTACAAACCTTGATTGAAAAAAGAAATTTGTTTGCTTTTGTTAAAAAAGAAATGAGATAATAAACAAGTCAACATTCACTCTTAGCCTAGTGCAAGAACATCACAAGTAACATCATCAAATGTTCCACGACAAATTATGAGGGCATCTAGACAAGATGATGCTATGATGATTATAGAAATATTTGATGTAGACTTAGAATACTTAGACTTTAACCCGGATTAGAATCAAGTTGGAGTGATAATGGAAAAAACCATAATATTATATGATCTTTGCAGCTGGTTTGAATCTTTGACCATTTTTGGGGGAGACACTGTGACTGTGCATCAAGCTCCTCAAGAAAAAGACATGTGAACAGTCTAACTACTCAATTAGAAGGGAAAATGTCTACACTTCTCTATCAGGGCTCGAATCCATTCATTGTCTTTGATAAAGATGACCCGAGAGATATTGCAGGCCCACATGAAGATGTTGTGGTAATATGAGCATCTATTGAGGGCAATCATATACGTCGAATCCTGATTGATACATGCAGTTTGGAAAATATTCTATTTTTATCAACCTACAAGTAAATAAAAAATATTTCAATCATCTAACGTTTGAATATGACCATATTAGGTAACTCGGCCAATGTGATTAAAAAGTTTGAAGGATAGGTCTTATTGGGAAAAGGGCCATTCAAGAAGTTGGTAAGAGTTTTGTTTGTGGTAGTTGATTGTCCGACGTCTTACAATGCTATATTTGGCAGGCCTTGGCTATTTATGATGCATGCAGTAGCATCTACAGTCCACTAATATTTTAATATGTTGTGGGAGGCCAAATAGGCATTGTCCGAAGTAGTCAAAATGTAGCTCGAGAATGTTATGTCACTGCTCTTGCTCCAAACTCGTTAGAAGCAGTGAAAGTTGACAAAGAATAACAGTTAACAGAGCCTCTAGCCAGATCAAATGAGATAGATGACCCAATGGAGGCTCCTAATGTTGTGATCCCAATTAAAGAAGTTGAAGTTTATCGCTTGGCAAAAGATAAACATGTCAGGGTTAGATCTAAATTATCATTAGAATTGAAGGAAAAATTATTCTCTTTTTTATCTAAATATCTATATGTGTTTGCTTGGTGTAACGAGGATGTAACTGGAGTACCAGCAAACGTGATTAGTCACAAATTGTCTGTTAGATCCGATGCAGGACCGACGGTACAAAGAAGAAGGGCTTTTTCAAGAGAAAAATCTGAAGTCATAGTCCAAGAAGTAGATCAGTTAACAAATGTGAGACACATTAAAAAATCTCATTACCCTTTTTGGACAGCTAACTCGGTCCTAATCAAAAAGAAAAATGGAAAATGGCATATATGCATTGATTTTACCGATCTCAATAGAACTTGCCCCAACGATCCATTTGAAGTACCCCGAATAGATCAGCTAGTAGATTCCACATCGAGAAACAAGTTGTTATCCTTTATGGATGTTTTTTCAGTGTATAATCAAATACATTCGGATCCGAATGATCAAGATCACACTCATTTTATCGTATACAGAAGACTTCATTGTTATAAAATAATGCTTTTTGGATTAAAAAATGTTAAAACCACTTGTCCACGATTAATTAATAAAACATTTGCAACCTATTAGAAAAAATGTAAAAGTTTATAGTTTTTAACCCACACCACCCCAATTAATAAATCTGTTGTTTTGAAATGACCAATATACATAATTGGCATGCCAATATTTGTGGTTAGCATTATTAGTCTACTTTTTGAATACCATAACGCTACGCTCTCGTCGCGTTATTGAAAACGAATTTATCAACACATTCAATTCGTCTAATTTTAGACGACTTCTATTCTTATAACCATTCTTTAGGGTTAGCCTTTACCAAATTCAAAAGCAAGTGAACATTCATCTTTTTTATTTTGCTAATTTACAATTATCTTTTTCTATATATAATCTAAGTTTCATTTCAAGTTTATCGAAATAAATTAACTTGAAAGTAGATGGATGAACAGATAACTTGCCGTTTCATATTGTAGGTAACCTTAAGCTGTATTTCGTAAACGGAGTTTCAAATACAATAAAAGATAACAAGAATTGCACGGTTGTTTTGATCGATCGGTCTAGAAATGGAAAAATGCAACCGGAAACATCATTGTTGGAAAAAAGGTTTTAAAATCAGAAATTATTCAATTTGTTTTTACAACTAAGTGCGAGGGCCATACAACCGGCCACAATGGCCGGATTATCACTGTAGTTGATACTCCTCGCATATCTCATAAAAAGTAGAAGATATAGTTTCATGTACATGACATTGGCAGGTTTATTTGAAGATATAGTTTCATGTACATGGCATTGGCAGGTTTATTTGAATATTCTGTGGGATCTGAACAAATTGTTAAATAAATTAAAAAACGTGTCGATATTCCAAAGAAAGATGGTATCCACGCTTTCCTGCTGGATTCATTAACGAAGAGTCGGTTTTCAAAAGAAGAAGCAGACTTACTTCGTGATGTGGAGCTTTTATTTGAAGTGATATATTTGATTATATAATTTTTGTAGGGTAAAAAATATTGTTAGTCTTCCAAGTTTACCACTTGTATCAGCATAGTCTTTTTCGTTCATTTCTGCATAAAACTCTTCTCTTTCGTTTTAAAAATTTGCAAATATAGTTCTCTTCACATATAAATCATTTAAAAACGGACACGTGATATTTAAATTTTAAGTTTTGTATCACTTTTGGTCCCCAAATCCCAAGTTTTGTATCACTTTTGGTCCCCAAATCCCAAGTTTTGTATCACTTTTGGTCCCCTAGAAAATGTGGAGGGACTAATCGTGCAAATTTTTAAAACAAAAGGGATAAATTTTATACAAAAGTGAACGAAAGGGACTATGTTGATACAAGTGATAAACATGAGTAACTAACCGTGTTTTTAGCCAATTTTTGTATTAAACGGTGGAGATGAATTAGACGGCGGCAACTACTTTTCATTTCTCGTGTTCAAAACCATTTTAAGTTGGTTTTTTATGTACTACTAACAAAAGCATATCTTATGAAGGCTTAGTTAAATTATATGTTTTGTTTAACGTAGTCACTGTTATATTTGTTCATTTATATAAGTGTTTAGAAAGTTATAGTATCACTGGTTTCGTTCATTCTATCCATCCATCGAATACTTAAGAGTTAATACTCATCCAACTAACATAATTAGTCATTTTGATGATATTATTTTTAAATTATTATTTTTATCGAATGAGATGGTTTAAATATTGTCTTTGATGGAAGAATGGTTTTAATACAATATGTATTAATGACTATCCTTTCAGACTATGTATAATCTCACTGCTTCCTAAAGTCTTAATTGATAGAATAAACAAATTATCAAATAAATTCTTTTGGGGATCAAAAGAAAAATATATATGATGTTTTGGACAAACTGGCTCAACCTTTAGAAAATCATATGGAGAATTTGGTCTTAACTTTAGAAACTCAACTGATCTACGAAATACATGTTCATGTAAACTATGGTTTATATTCAGAAAATAACAAAGTATTTGTGCCAAACTAATGCTCTTTATTTCTTGTCTAAATCACCACCCTTTACAAATTAACAGAAAAAAACTATAAGACTTGAAAAAGGCTTCCAGCGATAACGAAGACTGCTAAGCCTTTCATTTTATGGGAAATAGGCAATGATAATTGTGATTTTTTTGTTTAAGAGATAGTATCAACCATCCCTCTCATCATCCTCTCGAATACTGAGGATAATATGTTGTATCAAAGCAAAAATATCAACACATTTTGGAAAAAAATGTGCAGAACTTAAACAAACTCAGAGATAATGTTACTACAACTAATATTAGTAGGATAACAAAGTTCATATTACATGTAGATAAACCATATACTCTTATGTGGAATGCATTCCATTCAGGCCAATTTAATTTTAAAGACACCTTTGAAAAATTAAAAACAAAAAAAATCCTTTAAACAATATACAAAAGAAGATTTGAAATTTTATTTCTCCAAAGAAGTGTTCTTTCACTCTTTGGAAAATTATCAAAGGTATTATATCCGTGGACACAGTTCTTCAAAAAAAATGTTCTTGCCTCAAAATGTCAATTTTGCAGCGATATAGAATCAATATATCACATTTTTGTTAACTGTAAGACAATTTTTGAAGCCTGGAAGTACTCATCTACTTTATTTGGTCAATATATGAAAACTCATATAATATTTTCACATCTTATAAACATCTGGTTTACATCTACTAACAAGCAAAATAAATCAGGACAATCATCCCATATGTTATCAGTTGGAATATTTGGAATGCCAGAAATAGAGTCAAATACAATAACATATCTATATCATCTCAAAACATCATCAATAAGATTATACACGTGGCTTTCAAACTAGATTGTTCTAATTTTCTAACAAATAAAATTTAGGGTAAAGACATTCAAACAACTAAATACCTAAATTGCTACAATTTCACTAACAACAAAAGCATTGCCCTCTATGTCAAATGTCATCCGCTCTTAGCAACCCGACTCAAACTAGATACTGATGGAGCCTGTTCTTTTAATAGGGAATCTGATGGTAGCTTATTATTTAGAAATGAAAATAGTATTATGTTAGCTTCAGACTGTAGACTATATGGCAAACAATCTCCTATTATAGTAGAAGCTATAACATCACTAGATGGTTTGACATTATGTAAGGATCTTGGTTACACTCATGTGGATATTGATATAGACTCTAAAATTTTATTTGACTCGTTAGCTAATGACTGTGGTTGTACACCATATTATTTATATCCTATTGTGTCTTGTTACCATAAGCTTATAAGCTCCTCTATGTCTTTGAGACTGAGTTACAGAGAACTTAATTTTGCAGTAGAGTGACTAGTAAAATTCAGTCTCAAAGAAAATTTCAACAATAATATAACCTTAAATGAGGCTTCTGCCCAAGTTCGGGCTATATCTTATTCTTGGAAGGCTTAAATTTAGGATATATAAGAATTAACAATTAAATTTAATAATTATCTTTGATTAAACATTTTATATAAATTTTGTCTTGTTACTAACATCTATAAGCAGGTATAAAAAACCTGACCTACTACATTTTTCTCTAAGTTCATGGTTTTGAATCAGCAACAACAAACTTCAACTCAAATTAGTAACTCCCTTGGTGAATGATACATGCCTACATAAGAGATGCTCATTAGGACACAAACTCGGATTAAGACATAAATTTGATGTCATCTTCAATTATGACATCAGTAATATAATGCAGATACAACTCTGCTTCATCAATATAATCAATGTAACAAATTGTATAGTAAGATCAAATTAACTACTCAATACTAGTTACATTAACTAGTTTATGTACAACAGTTTCCCTTATGGCATACTAATACAAGGTTTGGTTTGATAAAAAAAGAAAAAAAAGTTATTAAATGTCCGGAAAATAGAAAAAAAAAACCTCTTAGTAACAAAACTAAGGATGAAAACAAGAAATTCAAACAGGTTAAGACATTTTTATCTTTACTTGTAGATGCGGTTGTAAAACATAATGGTGCGATGACATATAATACTGAAGTAATTAATTCGATTATGTCAAAACTTACTCCTTAATTGCAGTCTTATTTTTAGGTTGTTAAATGTTTGGTCATATGTTAACAAATAGTTTATTTGATGGTAGGGCCAAGACTGAAACATAACAATTCTTATCAAACAATAATGTTTATTGCTGTTTATGGATTCTCGTTCCACATCAGTTTTGGAATCCATAGAAATTTGGACAAATTTTGTTATTTTATTTTTTAAAGTTAACGGCCAAAGAACAATGAGTTCAATGAAAAATATCCGGTTAGGTGCAACCAAAGTCCCACATCCTACATTGGTTATAAATGGAAAGAAGAATATTATATAAGTAAAAAATATATCTCCATTGGATGAGGTCTTTTGGAAGTGGACTAAAAGCAAAACTGTGCGACCTTTCAGACCTAAAACGTGCAATATTATACTGGTGCAGAGATTGATTATTCTTACTTATATACGAAGGTGAAATATGCGGTACCCATATTCCAATATACCTTGTTTCTCGTCTTTAATTGGATTAGAATAAACTCGGTGCATATAGTTGGACTAACATTATTGAAGGTATTTCTTCTAAGACAACTGTCCAAGCTCGACCATAACTTCTAATTTTTTTCTATCATACTTAAAGCGTTACATTGTACAATGGTACTATGATTTTTGTTTTTTAAATGCTCTTGTTTATAATTTTATTAAACTATCATTCTTAAGTTTTTATATTGATTAATCAATTTCAATATGATATTATATTTTTGAGGCAAGTATATCAATTTTATTAATAAACTCTTATGTTTTTTATTTGATATTTTGTGGATTTTATCAACAATAACAGATCCCGTTAGGGTTTCATGTCTATTTTTAGGTTACTAAATCTTGTTTTGTTTAAGTATTTTTTATTATCATCGAGACTTATCATTATTATAACCTTTGAAAAGCCTAATGTTCAATGAGAACTTATTGTCCGAGGATTAATTATGATAATCCAAGACTTGTAATTTTCATAAAATTTCGTAAAGTCTAGTGTAGTGTTTTTGATGAAACACTTTATTATCCAATACCTGAAATGTGATTATGAAAAACTTATGGTGGCTTTTACAAAGCCTTTGGTCTTTCTGATAAAATCCCCTGTTTTGACATGTTGGCTTTCTTTTTCATAATGTATGTTTTTGTTTGAGAATATGAAATGACACTTGTTTTCTTGCATAAAAACCATCTTATTAATGTCGAATGTCTACTTAAAATTTTCTCAGACCAGCGAGGGAGGAAATAGTACATCCACATAGTTTATTAAATATATTTTACAAGTATTAGTAAGTTACAAGCTTGAGTCTTAAAAATTATAACAAAGTTTCAGGTTCTCTATGTTCTAAGGGTTTCAAACTTGGTTTATTTCTTTATTTAGTTGTCCGTAAGTTCATTGCTTCCCTTTGGCTTTGATCGTGAAAGGACTGCCCCATTTAAGAGGTAATTTTCCGAGTTTTTTTTCTTTACTCGTAACACCTTATCTCCTCACCCAAAACTCGTGAACCGCATTTTGGCATTGTATTTATCTCTCATCAACGCCTTGTAATGCTTTGAATGGATATGTGCCTTGACTCTCCTTCTTCAATTATATCCAACTTAGAGCTTCATACTTATGTATTACTTGATTCATCATATGCTCCAACCTTATGAGATGACATAGATATTCCGGCTGATATCACTATTTTCATTCCACGTACTATGGGAAATGAACTTTTTTGTTTTCGTTTTAAGTGTGGTTATTTATGACCATTAGACTTGCTATAAGAAATTAAGTCAGGTTTCAACTGCTCATTCTTATATCTTATTGATTATTATGATGTTGGTCACTTTAGCTTGACCATTGGCTTGATGATGGAAATAGGAAGACACAATTATCTTGTGTCCAATTTGAGCACATAGGATTGTTATTTCATTAAGCTATAAATAACCTTTATTATTTGTGGTGATCACCCTAAAAAATTAGAACATGTAACATATGTTTACGGTTAGAAAGGTATCACCTCATTTCCCATGTTATTCATTGGTGTTTGTGCTTCCACCCACTTGAAACGTTATCTATGACAATGATGATGTACTTTTTTCCTCCTAAAGTTATTAGTGGAGGTCTCATAATATCCAAACTTTATCTGTCAAATGGGATTACTTTGGTTATTGTCTCCAATAGTACCACCGGGACTTGTATGAAATTCATGGATCATTTGTATGTGTCATATTATTTTAACTTTTTTATTTGCGTCTGTCATTATTGTTAGCCAATAGTGGCCATTATTGAGTATTCCTTGGTAAAGTTATTTGTATCAAGAATAAGTGATTTCTTACACATAGTGTAATTTTTCCACAACGAAGGCTGTTTTATTTGTGGCTAAGCACCGAAGTAGTAGCTTAGTTAACCTTCTATTATACGATGTATTAGAACTCTAGATGAATCTTGTTGGTTTTATTTTTATCTTTCTTGCTTCCCATTTATTTTCAAGAAATGTTTCATCTGTAAGATATTTTTTATTGGAGTTCTTGAATCTTCTTCTTCTTCCTCACATTATATTATTATTGCTCATGATAATGTGAATGTTGATAAGAAGTGGTTGGGTAACATAATTTATGATTTTTCTAGAAAAACTATTCTTGGCACCGATGATGTACATACTGAAGATACGAGTGCGTTAGATATTGAGTTCTCAGCTCTTTATACTTGCTTAAATCATACCTGCTCTAATTGGGAAATTTACCAATGTACCTCTTGTAAGTATTTAATAATTCTCTTCTTTTTTACTTTGGCTTATCATGTTGCATGGTTGATAAGAAACCAAAAGTCTATGCGGAGCTTTACTCTCTTAGTTCCACATATCTTTCCGGACGAAGTCCTACGTTTGTAGTTTTATACTCACCTTTATTATGGATGCTGGAAATCTAAACTTGATATATTGATTTAGGATATTCCATGTTGGAGATATGAGTTATACTCATACTCACGAGACTTGATTATTATTTCCTTGATCAGTTCTAACTTATTAAGTATCTTAAGATTGATTGTTTTGAGGGACTCGTCTTTCAACCGGAATTCTATAAAAAATTATGCCAACGCATAGGCTTTAGTTTTCATCATCAGTTCTAAGTGGATATCATAATATTCTAATGATACATCACATTTCTACAATACATTTCTCAAAGGAAATAAAGTTTTATCATATCTACAACTACTAATGCTAAAGAAAGTTTCTCTAACTATAAATATTAAATTGTAACTGTTAATAGAGATTTACTTACATACTAGATTGCCTTAGAATCCCATCATTCCTCCTTGATTAGTACTACACTGACCGTATAAGCCTAGTTCGAGACGGTATGGTACAAATATATGAGTCTTCTGGCTGACACTTTGTTACCACTTATGAGGGAGCCAACAACTTCTTAATGTTGTTCAACAATTCATAACATGATAGATTCTATTTAAACTTTCCCATTCCTCTAAACACTTGGAAGAAGACTTTAAATTTTCTGAGGATCTTAACAATAACATGTGAAATACTGTTAGTCTTCTAGTCAGGATTTGTATTTTTTTCCATTCCTTGGCGACTCTAATACGACTAAATTTTCAAGTTTCATTATATATACTCATGTTAGGTGTATAGTCGAAGTGAATCTTTAATATATATATATATATATATATATATATATATATATATTATCGAAGGAATACGTAGGTTTTTTATCTACCGTTACATGTATATACAAGAAATATTGAAACTCTCTGGTGCTTGAGTCATGACTAAGTTGTAGAGACGTTTACTGTACCAAAGGGCTGATACAAGTTGTAGAAGATGGGTGACCATTGGTTCAAAATAAATATATGTTGAGTCGTAGCAAGACTGGTCAAAATATGCTGATCAAAGTAGATTGACCAAAGCAGGATGGTTGTAACAAAGTGACCAGAAACACCACTATGATTCACAATGCACTGGATCGTAACACCACTAGACCAAAGTAGATTATTTTATTTACTAGGTCTGCTATGTTAATTTGATTTTATTTTTTTAATAGAGTATAAGTTACGTTGATTAACGAGCTTTAATCTAGAGCGTCTGATAAAGAATTGTGATTTTCTAGAAACCTATAAATAGAAGAGGATACTTTAATTAATAATATATTGTGATGCATCTGTAATTTTAGAGAAACAATAACACGAGAAGATATTTTTATGAGAGATTAAAATAACTTTAAGTCTTTCGAGAGATTAGTGTGGTGAGAGATAAACACTAAAGAGAAGGTTTTGTGAATCACGTTATCTTTTGTTACATAATGATTGAGTATTTTTTGTTTGGAGAGTCTTTATGTAACGTACTTATATATAAAAGAGTGTTCGTTGCCCATATATATCACAATCCAAACCACATTTAGCTCTATATGGTGTGCTTGGTTTTATTACGTTTTTTTATTTGTTGCTAGTCTTGTACATGAATGTTAGAATATTGTTTTGTACGTTTATTTATCTGTATATCGATTCTTGTCTAATCAATTAGTATACTGGTTTATTCCTCTTACAAGTTGTGTGATGAGCTTGGAATAACTATAAAAGGAGTAGATTGATTGCTAACCTAAAGGTTGGGGAAGCAGACCTCGTCTAGAAACCGGAGAGCCACAAAAGATGAGGTGCATGAAACTTAACATAGAAAAAATTGACAGATCTAATTATTTGAACATTTGGAGAATTAAGGCTAAGACTTACCTAGTTTATAAGGGATTGGGTGATCCTATTGAAGATAAATCTACATATGTTGATGTCGTCGTACTGTTTACAGTTCATAGTGCCCTCATAATATGTTGGGGAGATGAAGTGCTGCAAGAGGTATCTAAAAAGCCTACGACTCTCGGGATATATAATCGGATGGATACGATTTATATGAAGAAAACATATTGTATTTGAATAAATATCTTTACATAATATTGTCTATGGATAATAAAATAGAGATCTGAAGGCACCTAGATGATTACAACCAAATCATACTCGACTTGAATGCAGTCAATATGAGGGTGGATGAGGAGGGCCAAATAATCATCATTCTAAGTTCTCTACATAATGAGTATGAACACTGAAGGGGTCGGAAATATTTAAGGGTGAGTGCTTTGAGAGGATCATATTTCTTCGAAGGTTCATCCTAACCTAAGGAAAATACTACAGTTTTACCTTTTAACTTAGTTATTTGAGTGTAAATATATTTAATACATTCTTACTGATTATCTTGTGCTAAATATATTAACAAATAATGGTTAAAAAAGTTTTTTTAGTCTTTGGACTTGGCCAATAACCATGACCTGACCCATTTAGCCTATTAACCCAAAGACACCTTATAAAAGCTTTGGAGAATAACATTTATAAAAAAACTTTATCTCTCAAACATTAAATATAATAGCTCAATTATCTATATACCTCATATCTTACACTTATTAGACCACCAACAAATTACTTAAATACTGTATACCCCGATTTGAACCATATCACATTGGCGACCATAATGGGAGAAATGTGCCGGAATAGTGAAATCTAAAAGATGACGTACAAAGTTCGCCTTCAAAGTTATTTGGAACAAGTATCATGAAATATAGACAGACCATCCTCTTGAGAATAATGAGGATTATGTACACGCATATCATGTAAATAATGAGACTAAAGAGAGGCTTCTTATGCAAAATGAGATAAATAAGTAGCATAGAGAAATCGAGGCTTTGAGATCCCAAGGACATGCTAGGGGAAGATTCCATCAATGTATCCAAAATCTGATGAGCCCAGATAATATCCCTAACATAATATGAAGTGGTGTTAGGATTACCATTCCTTTAAAACTCACCGAGAGTCTAAAAAAGAGTATCAAATTAAATGATATTCCAGCGCTTTAGAGTTTACTAAAGGCTTTGCAACAGAATAAAAAATATCCTCATCATTTTCGAGCAGTGATCATTTTCATAAGAAAAACAAAGGAAAAATTCAGTCTAAAAATATTTGAATAAACACAATACGAAAAGTAAGCAGAATTCTTTGGGAATTTTTTTTAAAGGGTAAAAATAAAAATGAATAATATTAGGGAAAGATAAGGGGGTCAGCTGACCATATCATAAATCGCTTGTTAAGTGATCAATTAGTTGTTTAATCGGAGCCTGAGATTTTTGCTACCTCTAATGAAGATCACATGTTCAGTTAGGGACACAATTAGAGGCAGACAACGCTTTCTGCAAAAATCCACTTCTGACATTTACCCAGATCAAGGTTTGGTTTAAAAAATGAAGATTCAACCTATCAAAGGCTCATCAACTATATTTTTGACAAACAACTGATAATGAACATGAAGGCTTACATTGATGATATGATCATCAAAAGCAACATTGAGGATATGCAACTTGATGTTTTGTCTATATCTTTACCACTTTATGCCAGTTCAACCTCAAGCTAAATCCTTTTAAATGCTCAATTAGTGTTCGAAGCGGCACGTTTATGGGATACATCGTCAAAAATAATGGAAGCAAGCCTAATTTTGAGCAGCTAAGGGAGTTACTCACCATAAATCCATCATGAAACATCATGGAGGTTAAAAACTCACATCTGTTCTAGCTGCCTTATCCTTATTCATCTTTCAAGGGTCTAAAAAAACCATCATTTTTTCGAAATCTTCAAAAAATAAAAAAACATTCAGCTGGAATGATGAATGTGACAAAGCATTCTGCTTCATTCAATAGTATATGACTTCAAAGGAAATTTTATCGGACCTAATACGAGGTTATTTTTTCATACTTATTTATCCATCTCCAAACATGTTGTCGGTATTGGTTTGGTCAGAGAGCAAGCATGAACGCAACAAAAAATCAATTACGTTAGCAAAATTTTAATCATTAAAGTGAGTCACGCGATGGTCGGTTGAGCTAGGCAAATACGAGATCTTGTATGGTCCTCGTATGAGAATTAAAAGTCAAGTTGTGTCTGATTTCATAAACAAATTTCTGAGCATTAGAGTCGAAAAAATAGCATTGCACCGCCGAGTACAAATCGATCATCAGAGGACTCAAATTGGCTTATATATGTGGAGTTAAAACTTTAGTTCCCAATCTGATTCCCAACTCGTGGTAAGTCAGTAAAATGATGTATATGAGATGAAGCACAACAAAACAAGAGCCTACTTGGAAGCCTTAAATAATTAGGAAAGAAAATTTGATCGTATCCAGTACGAGCAAGTGCCTTTATCGAACAGCTTAATCGTAGACTTGTTGGCAAATATGCCTGCCCTATGAGACAACCCGCTCGTAATTTTACAAGATACGCCTCATTGGAAAGACAAAACACGAACAAATATGAGGTTTTGGCAACTGAAACCGTTAACAACTGAAGACAGGAATACATATCCTACTTAAGCGACCAACTTCTTCCAACATATAAAGCCAACACTCATATGCTAAAATTATGCGCGGTTAATTATGTAACTATAAACAATATACTCTATATAAAATGTGGCACACAACCAACGTTATGGTGTTTAAACAAATTGGAGGTTATTCTGATCCTTAGTGATCTGCACAAAGGTATGGCAGAGGCTCACTATGGGCATAAGAGTTTAACACGACGTTGTCACCTAACAAGTTTCTACTAGCCCAAACTGAAAACCGGTGCCGAGGATTTTGTCTAAGAAAGTGAATCTTGCTAAATATACACCCACACAAGTCATTTACCCAACACGCCAATGAGTGTTGTCCCAATACCTTACCCTTTCGTCAAATGAGGAATTGATTTTGTTAGGCCCATACCAATGGCTATTGATAAAATGCAGTATTTAGTCATGGCCGTGGATTATTTCTCCAAGTAGGTGGAAATGAATACCTTGTATAAAACTAGAGCGTAAGAAATATGTGAGTTTGTAATTATCCAGATTTGAGATTCCCATAATTTTAGTAATAAAACCAAACGCGAGGTGGAAACACCATGAGGATATGCAAGTAGCATTTCTGTGTCCTGTCCTACAGATCGAATTGTAGGGTTGGTTACCCAAACCAACCTTGAGGTAGGGACACCATCATAATATGCAATTAACGAACTAATCAAATTTTTGGTAGTGACACCATCATAATATGCAATTAACGAACTAATCAAATTTTTACGTCGACCTCACGTCAATCAAAATAGAGCCTACTTTATTACCTCAATGTTTCTTTCAACAATAAGATAACTACACAAATATCGACCAGAGTATGATCTCTCACTCTCACTATAAATAACATTAAAATATAACATACCAAGCATCGCACGCCTACGATTTATTTAAACAATTATACTGGAAATACGATATCATCCTTTATACAAACGTTACCAACATTCATTATAATTAACAACAAGGATTTAAAATTACATAGTAGTGATTGCTTGTACTAACAATAAAAATAAAAAAACAACAACAACCCGATCATGTTATCACCCATAGCAACCTCTTTAAATCAGCAAACACGCGGTGGGGATTTTGCCATGCTTTCTTACCTGCATACTCAGTAAAAGGGGAACTGACTTATCACCTAGCGTCTCCCCTTCACCAGTCATAACCACTTTCATTGGGTAACCACTAGATTGCTCTCATTAGTAAGCAATGGCCTCATTTCCACTTTGTCCCTCCTCACTAGATTATTCTTCGTCTTCTTCAGTCAAGGAGCCTGATCATTCGTCCTCTAGTATCAGTTTTTTCAAATATCTAAGGATCATGTCATTATTCCTCTTCTATGAATACAGGACCTTTACGAACCTTTGTGAGCCAACCTTGGGCCACATCAATTACCTTTTATTTTATTTCTCTTTAACCATTTTTGCATTCTTCTCGCACAACTTCTTCTTTGTCTCTTCTATTGCTATTTTTTCTTTTCTAACTCAGCTTTAAAGGATGCATTTTCAAGTACTATGTTGGTATTCTTGGTAACCTTCACATTAAGCCTATTGAACTTGACATTATGGCTTACTAGCTTCCCATTACGAGAGATAAGGTTGATTGCATTACCATTGCCAAAGATGTGTTAATGGTGCGACCTTATACCATAACAGATGTGATTGGCCGAAACCACTCGCCATTGCTGATGATATCTGAACCCTTGATTTTGCTCTGTAATCGAGCATACCTGATTAGGCTAAGGCTATAAGGATCCACTATAGAATTTGGGAAGAGCCATGGGTCGTATCAAATGGAGGTGGAAGTTTCATTCCCGACATCCACTCTCTAAAGATTTACAACAATGAGTCGGAGCTTAAGTATTTTCATCCATCCCAGCTCAAGGTTGAGCCTAGGAGAATGCTCCAATGACTTTTGTCCTTGACCTTCTCTTTAATAATTCCCCTGGTCCAGATTAACGTTCTTAGTTACAATGGACGATTTTTTTTTTATATACACAAATATTTGTGTATATATATATATTTATAAATTTGTCGGTAGTTTTGTATTTTAAATATCATTCGTGCCTAATTAAATTACTTTCAAATAATATAAAATTATAAATAAACAAAAACAATTTACAACAACTAAAAATGAAAATAAAAATATGAGAAAAAGAGGAAATCCTCCATCATCTTTGTCAACGTTTCCTTGATTAGAAAACAAGGACTCTAGTGCGTAGGAAAAAAGATAAAAATAAATAAATTATGGGTAACTGAAACTGTAGTATTTTGTATGCTAATACAGGGAAATGTTATGCTGCACGCTTTCGTTATCCAGAAGTTACCATTATTTAGTCACGACCCACGAGACATTTTGCTGGTCATTTTCTAGGCGACGATTGGTTTTTCTGTTTCATTATTGGTTCTTCACAATCTTATAGCTACACTTACACCTCCATTCTAATACTCTAACTAAAAACGTAAGTAAACCCTACATATTTTTTCTTTTTTTGTATCAGTTTGGTCTTTTATAATCTATATTTTTCAAAACTTATATTTCAATCCAAGTTTATCAACATGAAATGAATAAAGAGAAGATAGATGGTACTAAAAAACCCTTCTGTTAGAGTTTATTAACTTTTGTCCGTCCCAAATTGTAGGTAACCTGACATTGTATATCATGGATAGAAGATTAAACACATTCAGGCCTAACAAGGTTTCCACGGTGGTTTTAGTCGGTCGCACTGGAAATGGAAAAAGTGCAACCGGAAACACCATTATTGGAGAAAAGGTTTTCAAATCACAAATTAATCCGTCTGGTGTTACAGCTACGTGTAAGCTGCACACGTTTAAAAGCGACAATGGCCGAACTATCAATGTCATTGATACTCCTGGTATGTTTCACTATTCAAACTTGTTCATTTTTCAATATATATATGCTAGGTTACTATATGTAATATGTTATCAAGCTATATTTCTTACATTATAGGTTTATTTGAGTACTCCGTTGGATCAGAACAAATCGTAGAAGAAATTATGAAATGTGTCGAATTCGCGAGAGATGGTATTCATGCTTTGCTGCTAGTTTTATCGGTGAAGAACCGATTTTCAAAAGAAGAAGTAAAGGCACTTCATGACCTGCAAGCTTTATTCGGAGGTAATATGTTTGATTACATGATTCTTGTATTCACCGGTGGAGATGAATTAGAGGATAATGATATTTCTCTCGAAAACTACTTGACTCCCCCATGTCCGGAACCTTTACAGGTTAGTTTTTATTATAGTATTATATGCTTGGTTTATTATAATTACTAATTAATTTGTATTTTTCCCAATTTTCAGAACGTTGTTGAACTCTGTGGAAACAGAAAAGTTCTATTTGACAACAGAACTAAAGATAGAAACAAGAAGCAAAAGCAAGTTCAAATACTCTTCGATCTTGTTGATGGGGTCGTGAGACAAAATGGTGGGAAGGCATATAAGAATGAGCTAATCAATCGGTTCAAGGCAAAAGTTTCTCCTTCATCTTTTATTTCTGCTATATTCTTATTTTGTTATGCTACAACTATACATATTCTTTTTTAGGATGAGTCTGAAAAGTTCCGTGATCAACAAACCGAACTCGAGTCTCGGAAGGAGTCTTCCAAACAGGAAGAGGATCGACTGCGGAGGGAATACGAACAAAAATACAAATGGATGATGGAGATGGTATTTTTGTCAATATTTTTTTATCATTCGAAGAGTTTTAATCAAAATTCAAAGGGAAAGAAAAATATACAACATTTTTTTGTTTGTTTTGTGAGCTGATCATTTGAAAAGAATAACAGTACTCTTTAGTATAATTTATAAAAGCATTGCAAACTTTCTTTCTAGTGAATATTTCTGAGTTTTATAAATTTTATATCATCAGATTCAGGAGAGTTTAAGAGAGAGAGTTGTTGGGCTTGAGCGGAGATTGGGGGAGGAGCAAGCTGCTCGGGTAAAGGCCGATACGGAGTCAAAGTTAGCTCTCGAAAAATCTAAGGAGGAAATTCTAATGCTCAAAAATGGTCTCGAAAATGCTAAAAAAGAAACTAACAAGCTTCGCGAACAAGCTGAAACACAACGCAAAGAAACAGAGAAAAAGGAAGGTGAAGGATGTGTTATCTTGTAATGCACTATCAAAGCAAACATCATCTTGAGCACCTCTATTTGATATGTGTCAACTAAGTTGCCTTCTATTTTGATAATGTCTCAACCTAGTATCTTATGTCTTATGTCTTTTGTCTTATGTCTTGCGGGGTTTAATTGATGTTTTGCTTTTGCGTATGTGTTATAGACTCTCCATTTGACTACACAACTCCCATAAGGGTTATTGAGTTTAACATCTATTTTGGGAAAGCCTATTTGCTTCTTCTTTTTTTTCTCTCAAAAGCATTGGATATATCCTCCATTATATACTTTTGACCATGAACACAAAGTATATTAACCCCTTCTTCAACCCCGTTTAGTCCCTCGTCATCATCAGTTTTAATAATTAATCTTATCAGAAATCCTAACGTCAAATTCAGCTTCTCGTACTTAACACTGCATAATCGGCTTAACCCAATAAATTAATTTGCTTCAAAGACAACAAAACCAGGCGTTTACCTTTCCCTCTTTGCCTTTGAAGAACTCCAACGGTTGCATCAATTTTTATCCAGTCGTCCTGGGTCCAAATCTGAACCAAGTGTTTATTTAGCGGAAGTAGGGCTGTTGAAAAAATCCGAAAAATCCGATATCCGACTGAAATATTCGATATCGAATCCGATAAAATGGATAATATCCGTATTCGAAAAAAAACGGATAATATTCGTATTCGAATTCGTATCCGAAAATAGCGGATATGGATATAGTTATATCCGTATTCGAAATATCCGATATCCGAATTTTTATAAATCAATATTTATAGTTTTTTTTTGTATTTAAGCATGTTTGTAATGAGACAATAAAATGATGTGCTAGGAATTCTTCGTGACTTTGCGTGTTAGTTATTTAACCTCATTCAACCGTATTTTCCAAATTGCACTACAAGTTTCAACATGTTGCATACAACAGTCAGGAATAAATTTATTGGTTCCAAAATCATCAAAGAAGATAAAGATTACGAAATATAATATAGACCAAGGTTAAATGAGAGTCTAGGGGATTATACATAGTGATTTATGGAAATGAAGAATTGGTTGCAAGTTTTCCATGACTTGGTAGTAATTACGACATCTAAACAAAAGTTTATGATGGGATTTTTGTTAAAAATGCTATGAAGAAAAAAAAACGCTTCACTTTGTAAATTTGTTGTATCACATAGAATTCTAAATAAAAGTAGAAGAGACTATGTCGACCAAAATGTATAGAGACACACAAAAACCAAAATGTATATAGATACTAAAAATTCAAACTCTTATCCTAATTACCATCATTTGAAAAATACTAATGAACCACATTCGGTTGCGCAAGGTACTTCAAAGTCCAATAATGAAACTTCAACTTACAAACACAAAAATACTGAAATCTCTACACGACAGAGACATTACTATCTCTACTGACTTCCATCCCAAAAAACAGATGAATATTCCCCATATCGTTTAGGGAAAATCTGGTATAAATCCTTGTAATAAAATGTTGTAGTTTTGTAGGTGTTTCCCTGTAACAAGTATGTCATCAACATAGATGAGTATAATTAAAGTTACATGTGTTGTGATGAAGTAGAGCATAGAACTATCAGCTTTAGAGTTTAAGAAACCCCAATGAAGAAGAAAATATCTAAGCTTAGATAACCACGCTCTTGGTGCTTGTTTAAGTCCATACAGAGCTTTGTTAAGTCTACAGACATGATGAGGCATTTATGTGTCTATAAACCCTTGAGGTTGAGACATATAAACAACCTCATGCAAATTCTTATTTAGGAAGGCGTTGTTTATATCTAGTTAACGTATACTCCAATTTATGGACACAACAAGAATTCACATAAGTCTAATTGTAGAGGGCTTGATTACAGGGATAACGGTTTCTCCGAAATCAATTCGAGGAGATTGGTGAAATCCTTTAGCAACTAAGCTGGCCTTGTACCTTTGTAGAATACCATCAGCTCCAAACTTCAACCTGAAAACCCACTTGTTACCTACAACATTCATGTTAGGCTGCCAAGGAACCAAAAACCAAGTAGAATTAGATTTTAGAGCTTGAATTTCATCAAGCATTGCCTTAGTTCATTTAAGATTTAACATAACATGTTCAAAACAAGTTGGTTCCTTTAAATATTCCTAACTGGCACTAATTAACCAAGTGTAGAAGTGTTTAGGCTTGGAAATACATGCTTTGGCCCTGGTAGTCATAGGATGTGCATTAGGAATGGAAATAGAAGGTGCTTTAAGTTTGAAAACAGGTTCTAGACTAGTAATAAGCATAGTTTGTGTTGAAGATTTATCTGGCAGGACACATGTGTTTAAGTTATTCATCGAATCTGAAATGTGATGTGCAGGATTTGATGAAGCATGTGAGGTTGGAGGAAAAAGTTGTTCATGTGAACTTTCCTTTTCAAGTTGAGCATTAGTAGTAGGTCTGCACTACATTTTAGTGGCTGTAGTATCACAAGAATTGGAAAAGTAGGACAAGAACTGAACCAATCAGACCTAGGAACATGAGAGTCAGACTTTGTAGAGTTAAAAAATTGTATAGTGCAGTGAAATTTATTTTCATTAAAGATAACATGTATGGAGATACTGAGTTTCCCTAAAGATGTATTACACTTATACCCTCTATGTGTGGCAGAGTAGCCCAGAAAAACACATCTAACATAATGGAAGCTAAATTTGTGATTTTGATAAGGTCTAATATAGGGAAAATATGATGAACCAAAGATTTTTAGGATATTTTCTATGGTAGATAAGCTTATAAGGTGATTTTTTACCTAGTATAGAGGTAGGAAGTCTATTTATAAGGTAGGTAGCAGTGCTAAAAACATCAACCCAGTAGGAAAAATGTAAACTAGACTGAGCTAATAGAGTTAAACCAGTCCCCACTATGTGTATGTACTTCCTTTCTGCCTTACCATTTTGGGAAGAAGTATAAGGGCATGGCATTCTCATTTCAATACCACAGCTCTTAGTGAAAGGAATGAGGGCTTTAAACCCTCCGCACCATCAGTTTGTAGGACTTTGAGTTGCCTTTCAAACTATTTCTCTACCAACTTCTTGAACTCTAGAAAATCAGATAAGGTGTCACTCTTTCTTTTAAGAGGATAGATCCAAGATAAGCTAATAAGAGATAGAATTTGAACCCATGTCTAGTTTGAATAGGATTTGGACCCCATAAATCAAAGTGAAAAATATCGAGTACATTTAAAGCATATGAATATGATAAGGAAAAATGAAATTTGTGAGATTAGCCTAGTTGACATGAATCACAAAATGAAAGTTACTTTTGATTAAAGGAAACATTACAGGACTTTAGGACCTTAGACAAAACAACTGAGGAAGGGTGGCCCAATCTATGATGCCAAATGTTAGGTAAAGTAAATTTAGACACAAAATCAAAAGCTAATTCAGAACTTAGAACTCTAGGATGATCCTTCACAACTCTGTTGAAGCAGTACAAACCTTCTTTAGTTATCCCTGTAAGAAGAACCCTATTTTCTTACAAATCCTTCATAAAAGAGAGATCCTTTAAAAATTCAACATAAGCAGCGAGTTTAGAAATAAACATAAGGTTTTTGGATATAGTAGGAACATGTAAAATGTTGCTAAGATGTAAAGGTTTGTTAGTATAAGTAGGAATCATTGAGGTACCAACATATTTAACATGACATTTTCTTCCATTACCTACTTGAACATAGATAATACCTGAGTAATCCATTCTCTGGTTCATAAGGTTAGAATTGTTGGCTATATGGTGAGTAGCTCCTGAGTCAGCATACCAGTTGTTGTCATTATTTGAGTCTTGTGTTACTAGATAAACATCTCGATATGATCTGAGCTGTTAATTTTCTGCAGGTGGTTGATTAAAGTTGTGTGGATCCTCCATTTGATAGCATGTTGGTGCTGCATGACCATACTTTCCACACAACTGGCAAGTTGGTTTATTGGGAGAGAATCCGCCTCCTTTTCCTCTGTAAGTGGAGCCCGACCTTCCTCTGTAAAAATTATTGTTATTTCTCCCCCTTTGTCCTCTGTTCTGCCCTTTATAGTAAGAGCTATTACCTCTGTTGTTTTGAAAATTGCTTGATTGATGTTTGTCTGCTTTGAAATTGTTGTCATTGTTGGTAGAGACTAGGTTTAGATTGGCTACAAACCCTTTTATATTAGAATTTTTTTCAAGTCTGCTATCAAATGTTAGAAGAGAAGACTGTAAGCCTGACCAACTTAGATCACATTTATCAGCAAGACTCACCATAATTGGAGTGTACTCTGAGTCCAACCATGACAAAACTTGAGAGATCAAATCAAAAGTAGAGACATGGGAACCAACAATAACTAAATTGTCAGCTATAAACCTCATTTTAGCTAGATATTCAGCCATGGTAGTTGAACCTTTTGTGGTCCTTTGAAATTTACCTTTATAATAGTATATCCTGGCTCTTGTTTATGAGCCATAAAGTTCTACTATAGCATCACATAGTCCTTTGAATAACTCATGTTCTGAGAGCTGTGTTGTAATCTCATGATTTATGGTGGTAAATAACCATCCTAGTAGCAGTTGATCCTTAGACTACCACTCCTCATAAGCAACGTTCACTTGAGATGTAACCAAAGAGTCTATTACCTTTGATAACTAGAATCATCATTTTCTTCCATAAAACATAGTTTGTTCTGTCCAGCTTGAGAGTGTTGTTGGAATTACTAACTTGTATAATCTGATTTTTGAAATTGATGAAAATCTCAGATAAAGTACAGCCTGAGGCTGCTGTGTTATATGAATTAGAAGAGGAGTTGACTTTTGCCATTGAAGGCTTGATACCAAGTTAAAACTTTAATAAAAGAGACGAATGCAAGGAAGAAGAAGAAAGAGATTTGTAGTTTTCGTATTTAGTTTCTTCTCAATTTACAATGTATGACTGATTGTTCTATATATACAAATAATTGGTTTTGTTGATTTATGTTACAGAGAATCTGAGTTTGTTAGAGTGTAACAAACTTCATGGATCAAACTATTGGATTTACTCCAGGTTTAATACTTTCTTAGGCCTTTATCGTTTATTTAGGTGTAAGATATGAAGCCCAAATCTTTTAGTTTGACCCGCTCCATTAGTCTAGGTCAAGTCACGAGCTGCTTCCTTTCTTCCTCAGTTGCTCTTCTTCTTTTCCAGTCACCAAGTCTTCTTTTCTATCTCTTATTGTAAGCACCATTCTATCATATCATACCCTCAAATTCAACTTATTTCTCTCCCGCACTTAATACCGTATCAAACCCAATAAACTTGCTTCAAAGGAAACAAAACTAGGCATTCCCTTTTCCCTTTTCCCAACTTGCTTGAAGGACAACAAAACCTACCGTTCTCCTTTGCCTCTTTGCCTTTTTAACTCCAACGGTTGTATCAATTTTCATCCAAGATCCAAATCTGAATCCAAATATTTATTTAAGGGAATGAATCATCTATGCAATCAGGTAGGGCTGCACTCCCATAAAGCAAGCAGGTCATCCCGACAGAATCTCCACCATGATCTTTCGGGTTAGTAAGAAGCCCAATAACATTTTTATCAAGTCTCTCCAGTACAACAAAAGGCTTAACCATAGTTTCCCAAATCTCTTCAACTATACCACCTATCTAACAATAATGATTTCCCTCTTGTTCCATCAGTATATCAAGAAATACACCAAATTTATCCTCTGATCCTACAAAAACAAATACAAATCAACATAAATCTCTTCCCCAACCTTTATGAATCAGTAGAACTTTCAGTGGTCTTTCCCACAATGCAACTGAACCTTCATTGTACTACACCACAACCAGTCCAATCCTCCGATGGTTTCCAAGAAATGAATAAGCCCAATAACAACTTCATAAATTTATCTCCACATTGATTTGACTAGCAGCAACAATAAAAAAATCACCCCTTCTTTACCCAAAAGAATTAAAATAAAATGAGTACGAATCTTGATGACAAAGGTCATTTCGAAGCAATCTCCATTCGATCCTGAAATTATGATGACAAATGGGATCCTGAGTATTACATAAAAAAATTAAAATCAAAATGACATGTTTGTAATGAGACAATAAAATGATGTGCTAGGTATTCTTCATGACTTTACGTGCTAGTTATTTAACCTGGTTCAACTGTATTTTCCAAATTGCACTACAAGTTTCAACAGGTTGCATACAACATTCAGGAATAAATTTATTGGTTCTAAAATCATCAAAGAAGATAAAGATTACGAAATATAATATAGACCGAGGTTAAATGAGAGTCTGAGGGATTATACATAGTGATTTATGGAAATGAAGAATTGGTTGCAAGGTTTCCATGACTTGGTAGTAATTACGACATATAAACAAAAGTTTATGTTGGGATTTTTGTTAAAAAATGCTATGAAGAAAAAAAACGCTTAACTTTGTAAATTTGTTGTATCACATGGAATTCTAAATAAAAGTAGAAGAGACTGTGTGGACCAAAATGTATATAAATACTAAAAATTCAAACTCTTATCCTAATTACCATCATTTGAAAAATACTAATGAACCACATTCGGTTGCGCAAGGTACTTCAAAGTCCAATAATGAAACTTCAACTTACAAACACAAAAATACTAAAATCTCTACACGATAGAGACAATACTATGAAGGCTAAATCTCTAGATGAAAGCATAGAGGGAACAAACAAAATAATTGCAAAAATAACCAAAAGTCAGAGCACTTCAACAATTGACTCTCCACGAAGTTAATTGAAATCTTGGAGTTATTTATGAAACTACCAAATATGTGAAAAAGTATTAAAAACCAAATAAGATGTTCTTTAGCAAGGAGAACATATATAAGAGAAATTTTTGTAAATTGTATAACTATATTGGGATTACACACGAGATGGTTGATATTTGAAAGATGAAGTTAAAAACATAATAGATGAATACAAATTTGATAGAATACAAAATATTTCGTATTCTATCAAAACTTTCACGATAATGATATATGCTGCTAGAACGTCATTATTTTTATTGAGTAAATTTAAAAAATTCATATCATTAAGGTGAAAACATCGGTTAAATTATCATTAAAAAAGAAGATTTGGAGTTACAAATGAGAAGAAAACAATGACAAAGTGATTGAGGAAAAATTCAAGCTAATAAGAAATGAGAAGGTAAAGGCGTCGAATAAAATTTGTCATTAAGATGTCATCTAAAGGAAGATTCAGAGTCACAAAGGAGAAGGAAGCGTCAACAAAATGACTAAGGAAAAACTTCGGGTAAAAGAGAAACATGTGCTAGCCGATACACAAAGTATAATAAATATATATAAGAAAGAAAACAATATGTGAGATAAAGATTAAATAAAGTCGATGAGAAAAAAAAGCTTTAAGGATAAACAAATGATGGAATATGATTTACTAAATTGATAACAAATGGATGATAAAAGATGGTAAAAGATTCGAGAAATATATGATATTTCGCTAAATTATCCATAACTGTGAAAGGGTAAAAATACAATTCTTACAATGGATGGCTGACATGTGACATAACATACACTTGTTATTCATCCTGAATAATTAGGAAATAAATGTACTATATATAGGTGATGTAATCGTTATGGAAAATATTGATTGATTGATAATAAAATAGCACTTCCTAAGGAATCTGTAATCTAAGAGGGGTTTTTCTTCATCGTATATGGCACGGTGTATGAAAAGTACCTCCAAAGATATCATTTAACAACCAAATATAACGAATATGTCATTTGTCGATAAGTGATCACGTGAATGTCATGTTTGTGGATCTTTAGGAGTAGTTTTAGAAATGCTTTATCGGCTTACAGGAACAACAATTTGCAATGTGCTCCAAGCACGTTACCGAGAACATCAAGGATAAGGTCTGCAATTCATGAGGTTAATATCTCTCAAGAGGATCCTAGAAAAATGTTATGGTTGTGTTAGTACCACAAGAAGAAGAAGTAACAAATATAAGGAATGTTCAACATTTACCGATGGAATCTAAAGGCAATTAATCACGTTTTCTATTCGGTTCTTTGAAATTAAAGATGAATGAACTATGATGAGAACAATATAAACTTAATTTATTGTAAAATCAATGAGATGAAAAGAGCCAAAACTATTTTGAAAAGATGATTGTGATATTATACCTGATAATCGAGAAAATCACGTCAGGAGAAAATACAAATTTGAATGAGAATATGGTTAAAGATTATTTGGTTCGTGATTATCAGGTTGTTTCGAAGGATCACATAGGTGGTAGAAAATTAAATTAGTCTGATAACAAGGTATCTACAAAAGAAAGGGAGGACATATGAAAATTAAAAATGTTTGATGAAGTTCAAGAAGAAGTTGCAGGACCAAATATGGCTTTGTATACGATGACTAAGTCTCTGCTAATGCAAACAATTTTATAAGAGAAGATGCCAATTTTTTTACCTTTATGGAATGGAAATACAAGATGGTACTATAGATCTTGAGCACTAACTCGAATAGTTTTCCAACATCATGTTAAGATTCAACCTAGACGACATTCTATTATGTAAGGCCTTCTCTATGATGATCAAAAGAAGCGCACTGGCTTGGTTCAACAATATACCGCCAGGTTTTGTTAATTACCTTGATGATTTATAAGTCATTTCCTAGTTATTTAATTGTTTAAAGGTTGTAAAACAAGAAAGGGATCATATCAGGACTTTGTTTGAGAAAGTTGAAGAATTCTTAAGAAATTATGTCTATCACTTTATTAAGGATATGAGTAAACCAGGATATTTTAAAAATAATGTGGCTTTAGCGGCATTTAATAGAGGATTTTCATATGATGGTAACTTGTTAAAAGATTTAGCAAAGTTCCCGGTGGATTGTATGAAAGATTTATTAGCACATAAACGTACATTAGAGTGCAAGATACAAAAAGTGAGAAGTGTTAAAAATCAAGGTGTCAAAGAAGAGGTCAGATACATTGAAGTTAAATTGATTTTGGAAGTTATCAAAAAACCAATGAATCAGTATCGTTTTTCTTATTACGATAAATCGAACTAAAGGCTCACTCAGTTGAATACAATTATTTTCGTGGTATATGCTAAAACAAGAGATAATAAAATTTATCAGACTTCAACGATGATGCTCGTGCCAATAAATAAAATCAATCGAAGTTATTATTGTGCATATCACAAGGGCCACAAACATTTGACAAAAGATTTTTTTGTAATTGAAAGATAAAATTTAAGGACTGATTGATAATATTGATTTAGTTGAATATGTGAGATGAAGATAAAATAAAAGGAGAGACATGAATTATAGGAAAATGTGTCTAAAATAACCGAAGTTAGTGGAGTGTTTGAAGAGAACGTTGATGTTTGTGCATAAAATATTTCTAATGCGACTAGTATTAGCAAATCAGCTATATGTCATGAGTTGGTTGTCAATAATAAATTGAGAACGATACGTGACCAGCAGGAAGGTAGTAAAAATAGGAGGGAATCTTGGAGAAAGTTTTTAAAAAATGTTAGTGAAGTGTTTGAAAAAAAAATGTTGACGTTTTTGCGTGGAATATTTCTAATATCACCGGTGATAACAAGTTGGTTATATGTCATGAGTTGGTTTTCGATAATAGATTGAGACTGATTCGTCAAAAGAGAATGTCTTTTTTAGTTGAAAAATTAGAGGCCATTATGAAAGAAGTTGATAAGTTTTTAATGATGGTAAACGTCAGATAATGAAAGTATTCGACATTGTTGGAAAATTCGGTGCTAGTTAAAGAGAATATAATGAGTTGAGAAAGTGTGTCGATTTCACATCTAAATGATGCTTTTCCTTTACCAAAAATCGGTCAACTTATGGATGCGATGACTAATCACGAATATTTATATTTCATAGATGCTTATTCAAGGTATAATAAAATTAAGATGCATCTGAATGATGAAGAAAATATTATGTTTTCACTTTAAAATGGCCTTTTAATGAAACAGAGTATCACAAATTTTGCGATACTCTGTTTTCATAAGAATAATAAAAAATAAAAAATATTAAAAAACTATTAAATTTAAGTGTGAAAATGGAATTAAAAGTCAAGAGACTATGATTGAGACAAAAACTATTTACCTACGGTGACACGTGACAGAACCAGTGAGAAGACCACGCGACATGACTAAATTTATAGATTTTCAATAGTCAAGGGGCCCGCAACCGTGATTTTTTAATCGGTGGACTAAATGGCTGAAAACGGGATAGTCACTAGACATCAGTTTAAGCCTATAAAGAACTATTAGAAGTGTGTATCACTTTGATATTAATCATTTTTTATGTCTTATAAACAATTTTAATGTATATATAATGTTAGCTAATCTATATTTTGATGTTAAGAATACATAAAATTTATTTTATTTGTTTTAAATGTAAAATTGATGTCTTTTTTAGTTTCTTTTGAAGTTTTTCTTTTATTTTGATTTTTTTTTTTTGCTTTTTTTCAACTTTTTAGTTCGTTAATCAAGCATGCAATAACTTATTCTTTATATAAGTTTGGTGATTAATCTTGATCTTGAACTGTATGTTGAAGTTGATCTTTTTCGTAATATTGATCTATTTGAAGTTTGATATGTTTATTTGACTTTTTTCTTAGTCATTTCATTTCAATTTTTTCAGAGTTACATATTTTAAGATTTTTTTTATTAATTACAAATATTCGTAAATTTTTTATTTTTAATTATTGTAAAAACTTGTAAAATCTTAAATACTTAATGATTTTCTTATTTTGGCGTGGTTCTAATTTTTTTTATTTCTTCTAACGTAACAACTCTTTCTATTACATGTCACTTCTATTTTATACATCTTGGATATGTTTTTTTATTTTTGGTTTTTTATTGTCGTGTGTTTGTAAAACCATAATGATAATAGTTTTATTATAAATGCATGTAACTAGAAATTAGATATGTAAATAGGTTTTGAACACTAATTAGTCTCTTGATTATTCACTTTTGTGATATAATATCCATCGACTAAAAACGTCTAGATTTAGTCCCTTAATTATACATTTTGGATTAAGTTAGTCTCCCGTGTGTGTTGAGTATCAATTTTTGTGACAGATAGTCCTTAAACTACTCATTTTCGATAAAGGTTGACCTTTAACTATCCATTTTGGATACAATTAGTCCCCTGAACAAACATGGATATCAATGGACTAAAATCGGATAATATTTAGTCGATAAACTGTCATGAAAATTGATAATCAAGAGATTAAATCCGGATATTTTTCAGTCAAGGACTATCTGTCACAAAAGTGGATAGTCAAAAGACTATTTATTGTTCAAAGCCTATTTAAATACTTATAGTAAGCAATAATACACAGCTTGTTACTATTAGTGTATCTTTTGCATTGGTAATTGATATGGTAAGAATATCAATAACTTCTTTTGTCCAGTTAAATTCGGTGATTTTTTCTAAATCTTATAATAATATGACAAAGTGCTACAGAGAATTGTCTTATTGTTTGAGAAAAATAGTGAGAAACAAGAAAGTAAAGATATCAATCACCAGCCTTGTATCTTATATATCTTACTCGCATGTTTTACATAAAATCATATCAATTTCTTCACCAATAATCTTTATGGTAAAATGAATTTTCGTTTTGCCAATTTTTTTCGTTCAACGACTATACATTTGAGTACTCTCTAGAGATTATAGATTATTTTTTTTATCATTTTTTATTTTTGGTGTTTTTTATGTCAACACCATATTCAATAAATGATCCTCATATTAAATTATGTAATTTTAACTAGTTGATTATATTTCTTGTTCATATGCGTTAAAATATTTTATGACCTCAATATTAAGTTGGTCATATTTCATAAGATCTAATGTAACTGTTTCAAATTATCTAACCCTTGAATAAGTTGTATAAATGAGTTCTTTAAATTGTTTGAAGTGTTGTCTACTAAAACGGATTTTCCAAATCACTTTGTTAGGGTTATGGTTGATACGAATTCATGTTTGCATGTATATTTCTCTATTTTTTCATTTACTTATTTGTTTTTGTTCTTTCTTTGACATGGTTATTTTTTTTGTAAAATATCAGAATTTATAAGAAAAGTTTTTAGTATAATTAATATATATATATATATATATATATAATAGTACAAAATAATTTAAATTAGGACATATAATGTTAATTCGTGACATTTTATAAATCTCTATAAAATCTATCATGTTATATGCCATGAATTTATCCCTACGTTAACTAATAAATTAGCTTAAACGTAATATTATGTTTGTCGTGTATATATCTAGATTTTTATAGAATCCGCAATTCCTTACCAAGACATCACCTAAAATATTAACTAAAACTTGTCTATATGGACTTCATTAAAATCCATATTGTTTTACCTAATGTATTAACTAAAACATGTATTACATCTACCCAAGTATGTATAAGATTTATCATATCTTACTTAAAGTAATTATTAAAATCTGTCATACCCCTATATAAAGTTTTATAAAATCTATCACGCTCCACCTAATACATTAGCTAGCACATTAATTAAATTATGTATAACTACTCTATAGACTTATATAAAATATATCATGTTTTACCTAACACATTAGCTAAAATTTGTCTTACGTCTATGTAGAATTCTTTAAAGCATATAATGTTTTATCTAACACATTACCTAAAAAATTAACTAAAATATGTCATGTCTCTAGGCAGACTTCTATAAATTTTACGGCTTTACCTAATATATTAGTTAAAACGTTAAGTAAAATCTCTCATGCGTAAAATCTCTCATGCATATATAGTCTTACATAAAACCTATCATGTTTTACCTAATACATTAGCTAATACATTAACTAAAACATTAATTAAAATATCTCATGCCTATAGGTAGACTTTTATAAATTTTATGATGTTTTATCTAATACATGAGCTACAATGTTAAGTAAAATATATCCCGTCTCGACATAGACTTATATAAAATCCATCATGAACCTTTTATAATAGCTAAAATATTAAGTAAAATCAATCATACCTCAACATAGATTTTCTAAATTTTATCACAGTTAACCTAATACATTAACCACGACATGAACTAGATTTAACCTCTACGTAAACATCTATAAAGTGTATAGAATTTTACCTATGGCAATGATATATTGGGACCCCTTTTGGATATAATGAGACCCGATTGTAATCAGACCTCCTTTGGCAATAATGAGACCCCACAATTTACCAAAATACATTTGATATAAAAGATTTATTTCAGCCAAAACTCTCTCTTTTCTCTCTTGTCTAACCTAAAACTTCTCAAAATTGTCGAACCAAAAATGCAAGATTTCTCGAATCCAAACTTGCAAACACGTTAAGGTATGGATTTTATACTTATTGGTGTAATTATTTTGCAATTTAGTTACGTATTTTTATTGATATTTAGAGTTATAATGTCTGCCAAAAACTCGAATTTTCATATCATTGTTGTTGTTTTTTTGGAAAGTTACTTGTAGGTATATGTTTAAGTCAATGTTGACGTTTTGGTATGTTTTTAGTGATTTTGGTTCAGTTTTGAAGGATTAGGGTTCGTGGGTTTTGCAGGTTTAGGGTTTCTGTGTCGAGCATATTTGTGAACATAATGCGCCTGGTTTTGAGCAAATCACGAATATGTTCTTTGCGAATTGCCAAAATTAGGCACAATATGTTCGTAATTTTGGTCAATTTTTTGCCTGAAATTGCGAACGAACGGTTTGCAATTTTACCAAAATTGGGCATATTGTTTTTGATATTTAGCATGTTTTAATAAATTGAGCATATTAGGCCTCAATTTGACTTGCATATTCATTACGCAAGTTTATGTCTTCCATCTAAATATATAAAAACGTGTTTGGTAATTGTTTTGGGTTTGTTTTGGTATATAACAATGTGTTGTTTTCATTTTCAGCATCCCTCGTAGATAACATATTCATGTTCGTTAGTTAGGATCACATTCCAATGACACAGGTACCGAGTAGCGTGAGCCTTTTTCACGGTCAGTCAGGCATCAATGTCACACCGACATTCATGCGCCTGTAGTTTCTCTTACGCTTGGGACTCTGGTTTAGTAACTCCGGAGAGTGAATCCTCATGTGCCGGATATTTATCTAGACTACAGACTTCACAAGGCATACAATGTATTTAAGAGTGACGCAAGTTAGGATTGGTTTAACGTGTAGTGAATGTTATTTTATATATTTTTTAACATACTTAAATATTGTGTAGGTTCGTCGACCCATGTGGTGCTACGCGATGTATGGTACCCATCGTGCATGGGATCTTATCGGGCATAGCAGGGTGCTAGAGCAGGTTATAATGTCTTGTTTTACTCCCCTCATCGATTGGTTGGAGCGTCAGACTACCAACATACACCTGGTTAATGCGTTTATCGAGATATGACATTCGAAGACCAACAACTTCCACTTCTCATTTAGTTAGATGACAGTGATGTTAGACGACGTCTACGATATCACCGGCCTTCCGGTTACAGGTGGTGGTTTCAATCTTCAGATTTTTCCTACTGAGTGACAACGTTTAGCTTGGTATGCTAGTTCACTAGGTATACTTGTCGATGTTCTAAAGAAAGAGTTATATAGAAACAAAGCTGGTAATTATAGATCGGTTAGGCTACAGTTTTTGCGTGAGGTGTACATCCATGATTGTTTTATGGATGAGTCTATATGTGATGCTATGGTAGTATGTGTCAGTAAGGGTTATTTTCTCCACACGTAGGTTGTTGTGTTGTGACAAACAAGGCAGGGAACAATATATCGTTAGATTACTTGCAGTTTGTAGAGCACTATAGGACATAAGTTAGATCTAACTAGGTGCAAAATTTATTAGCTCAACTGTATCACTATCTAGGCAAGTCATCCATACACACCACGTTAGGGTTTACTGGTTTTGTTGCTCTGTTGGAGACGTGAATCGATGATAAATTCCTTCTTTTTTTACTACGGTCAAAAGTGTCTACGAGCTTTGTATGCCTATTATATGCAGATACGCACCTCCACCTTTTAGTATGGATGATAAGACTCGTATCAACACCCGCCATTTACTGTCTTTATTGAGGGAGCATAATGTAAGTTACGAAGTTTTTTAATTGTTGATTAGTCATTCTTTTATTATCACTTAGTGTTGATCAATCATTCTTTCATTATATTGTAGGTCTGGTTCATGCCGTACGAGCATATACGCGAGTATTTCTCTTTCTGCGATGTGGTCGGGATAGACCATACGTTGAAGGCAACATACATAGTTGAGGCGTATTATCCACTGTGGGTCGCTCGACAGTTTGGGCATATTCAAGATATACCACCTGGACTGCGACTTGTTTTACCACCAGGCAGGAGGAGGCGTGTTAACACGTGATATTTGTAGGATTAGGCTACATAGAGAGCATGGAAGTCGCACGTCGTTGATTCCAGGATTCGTGGTGACACATATGTTATAGGTCGTCCGAGTACGACCTCCCTATACGATGTATGGGTCTAGGATCACCTATGGTACACCCTGATTGATCCTAAGTGCGAATCATCTGGTGCACAAGTTGCAGAGACCCCGAGAATGATGACTTACCAGGCACGGTTGTTTGACTTGGTTGATCGTGTGATTGATGGATATTCGAGATCGGACGAGATGAGTACGGAAGAGATGTGTCGGTTGATGCAGGAGTGTTTGCTTCCAGCGCAGGAGTACCGCGAGAGTGATTGAGTGAATTTTACTTCATGGCTTGCATTATATGCCTATTTTGAAACAATGTTTTGCCAGATGTATTTTCTATACGGTAGGCATTAGGGCTGTCAATGGTTCTCTGGAACCGAGAACCGGACCGCGACCGAACCGATAAGGACCGGACTAAGAACCAGGCCGAACCTTAACGGTCTGGTTCGCGTTTCTATTCTAAAAACCTAAAACCGATAAGGAACCAAAACAAAAAACTGGTTATGAACCAAACCGATAAAACCGATAAACCGATAGGACCGATATGGAATCAAACCGATAAAACTGATAAACCGATAGAACCGATACAGAATCGAACCGATGGAACTGATAAACCAGTAGAACCGATAAGAAATCGGACTAATAAAACCGTTAGAACCGATTATTTATTATTATTATATTTTCTTTTATACATTTTAATACTAAAATTAATAGTTAATTACCAGTTTTTTTGAAGAAAATCAAAGATTAACTTATAAACTTTAGTTTTTATACCATATTATTTCAATAAAAACAATTAAAAATCAAATTTTAATTGGTTTTATTTTTTTAAGTGGACCGAACCGGACCGAAACCGGACCGAAATAGGACCGGACCGAACTCGGACCGAACCGAACTCAGACCGAACCAGAACCGAACTGAATCAGACCAAACAAGACCGGACCAGAACGAACCGAACTGAAAGCTTAGCGGTTCGGTCCGGTTCTAAAAATTGGAACCGAATGCTTAACGGTCCAGTCCAGTCCGAACCGATAAGCTTAGCGGTCCGGTCCGGTTCCTTCAAAATTGGGACCGAACCGAACCGATAACAGCCCTAGTAGGGATGGGGTGCAGTCACCTAATATTTGAAGGTGTTTGGATGAGGTTAAAGCTCAGTGGTACGTTATAAAAACTTTTCGTGTACATCTGGTTTTCGACCTCAACGACTTGGAACGTCATGCTTCGTTTAACCTGTTCAGCTCCCAATCATGGATACTATAATGGGGGCTCAGTTGGATCATGTTCATTCCGACATCGTTACCATCAAGTAAGAGGAGTACGAGATTGCAAAAGAAGAAAGGAAGTTGATGAAATGGAACTGGCTTGATAGATAAACTTCGTTTACTATGAGTTATTCAATAAAATCCTATTAGTTGTTGTCTGAGTTAATGTTTTATTCAGTTCTTGTTTCAGTATGAGTTTCCGTAAATGTTGTTTTAATGTTTTTTTATTTATGGTGTATTTTTTTGCAGTTTGAAGCTACTTTGAAGTTATTTTTAGACCTGAATTTGGAAGAATTTTTTTCCTTAAATTTTACGGCAATTGAGTTAATTGACTATAATATAATATTTGTCCAGACAAAAATGAGTTTGGAACTCGGGAACTTACAAAAATTGAAAAATATAAAAATTTCTAGTAATGTTTGCAAATATTGAGTCTGATATTTAGCCAACTTCGCGAACAGAGAGGGCCAGATTTTGTATAAATTGCGAACAAGTTATTTGTTATTTTGAAAAATTATGGCATTCTGTGTTTGCGATTTTGACAAAATTGGGGCCCAAGTGTTCGCAATGTGTCACTATACCGATTTTCTGCTAATTTTTATTTACAATTAGGATTAAATTGACACAAATAAGTTACAATAATTAAAAATAAAACTAATATTTATAATAATGACAAACGTGAAATTTTTGAAATAATTAAACCATGCTAGTATATATTACAAACGATAATGAAATTCAAATAAAGTATTCGTAAATTCGAAAGGAAAAAACTATCGATGCGTCAACACATTATGAGTCTCCAACCAAATCGTAGACTTGTGGTGACTCTTTGTGAGCGGTCCATGGTTGTGCGGGCTTGATTTGGTTATGTTTGTTGAATTGTTTGTCGAGCGGTATTGCCCAACCGGTTACAGCTTTGTCGATGCAAAACGGAAACCAAGTAGGATAGACTTTCAGAAGTGGTCCACTCAACACAACCTACACAAAGAAAACTAAGACAAATATCTGGTCACAAAATAAATATGTTATATTAAAGGATTCATTGGTATACTTACTTTCACAAAATAGTTATCGTGTACGAAACTTATACCAACTTCCATGCTAAGACACGATCGAGGAGGCACACCGCGTAGAGGTAGATACATGTAAGATTGGTGGAGCGATACATGATATACGATACACTGGTATCTAGTGGCTATCACTAAGCCGTAGTCGGGTAAAATCATCCAATGTCGATTACCGTTGCCACACACTTGAAAAACGTCCAACCATTTTACTAGGTTATCTACACTTTGTGAACCATTAAACACTCTCTCCCATAGACCGCGTTGATTTTACAATTCGAAGATCAAATCCCGTCTAACTTGGTCCCATGAATCAGAGTTACCGTAGACCGTTAAAGAAACGACCCAAAATCCGCAATTACCGTCGGGAGACATGTCTTCGATACTAGAAATGTACTCATGCAAATATTTGGGAAATCAACTCTCATAGTCGCTAAAATATTTTCCCTTCAATGATTTTTTCGATCAAGTCACTCTATCCTTCTTGGGCTGAGCCTTGGTTTTCCCTTTCTCTTTCGCTTTGTCGTTTGGCACTAAAAATTCTGGATTAGCTACCAAGGTGGTCGTGCTACCTATCGTACCAGGAGTGCTAGCACCTAAACTACTATCCTATTCCCACTCGGATGGGTTCTGTTTAGTTGATTTTTCCCTACCATTTAGTTTTCCTAACTTTAGTGACAACCGACCCTTTAGGTTCCAAAACATGACTTCTAGCGGGATCCAGGATTTGAATCATCATATTTTTTATATGATCTTGGACGTGTGCACCTTAACCGCGGATGGTGATATCTATTAAAGAGATTTTTCTCGTAAGCTCGTATTCGGTACCAACCTCATCCTTAGCTTTGATCTTTAACGTACTCTAATGAACATCATAATCATCCTTTTGAATCACCCTACCTTTTTTATAAACCAAAGCTAACTCGCTCCACATGGTAAATTATGAGTTTTTCTAATAACACAACCACATATTCCGGGAGTGAACCATATTCCCAAGGCTGTTTTAATATTTTCCTCTATTATTTCTATAGACATAGATGAAATTTTACCTTTGATATATTTATAAATAACCGCATTAACCCCCCTAGTTGAGTTCCTTAGACGAAAGGTACTATATTCGAACGATTCAAAAATGTTAGACTGTTGAGTGGTAAGCAATGCATGGACATTTTTCCAAAATTTCTCAAATTTGCATAAACTATTGTCAATTTCCCGCTTGAGGCTCGAGTGAGCACTCTCCGCCCTATAACGTAAGATAAAATAAATTAGAAGTCTAACACTTAATATTAAACACTAATGTATGGAAATGGTAATATAACTCACTGATTGCTAGTATGGTTGCCCAAATTTTTAAACTTGTTTGTGTGGATATTGAGAAATTTGTGTACATAATTATCTATCCATTACTGCATCACGTAATCGAAAATCATTGGATAAAATGCGTACGTGTAACTCTACAAGGTTTTTGTTATAATTTTTGACTGTGGCCGAATAGGCAACCCTCTGATAGAATTCGACGAACTCATCGGCCATGTCCGAATTTGGAAAAACTTTCCTTACGTAAGAGCAAGTGTTCTTACTAATATGCCAAGTGCATAATATATGCGTGGCATCCGGAAATATATCATTGATAGCATTCATTAAAGCCAACTCCCTAACAGTGACGATAATATTAGACAATACACACATCTTGTTCGTCAACACGTTCCTTGGAACACTAAATCCCCAAGTGTAGCTCTCTTGTTTCTCGGAGCTAAAAAAACAAAAGCGACACAAAGCATATTCTTCGTTGAAGTTGGGCCAACTATTTCTAGCAAATGATTCTTATACCTTGTAGTCTTATACGTGTTATCCATTATAAGAACTTGAGGAAAAGTGCGCAAGAAATCAATGCTTTTAGGATGTGCAAAAAAAACTCGAGGATCTCGTTTGTTGATTCGCAAGTTCACTCCCAAATATAGTACTCGTGTTTTTTTAACTTAAAAAACAAGTATTTCATTTGGGTATTCCCCGCTCTATCGACCAAATCGTGTTTTTTATGCATGTTGTATATCGTGCGTATGCTAGATACATTTTCCGAGTATTTAAGCTTCAAACCGCGGTTTATCTCTCTTGGTCGAGAACCGACTTCCATTTGACTACAAACAAATGCCTCTTTTTCTACTTTTAGTCTAGCGGCTCGTGAGTGGCCATCCAAGTGCATAAACGGTTTGTGGTTGTGGTTCCCGTTTACCACTATTAATTTACAATAATCGGGTAGTTCTAAGACCGGTTTTGCCCTTAAATAAAATGGACAACCACAATTTTTTGATGAACATTCTCGCCACTTATTAACATACCCCAGTTTGGGGTTAGGTTTGTAAACCTCGTGCCTCTCGCACCAAAAATACATCATAGGAGTTTTCCAACTTTTGCTACCGTTGTCGTCCTTACTACGTAACACAATAAATCCTAGATTTTCTTTCGGATTCGACCAATAATACCAAATCGGGTTTGTGTACAACGTATCCGTAGTAAAAATATTTGTGTAATCGGCCATGGAACATGACGGTTGGTCTGGTCCCTACAAATGGTATATGCTAATTATAGAAAGACATCCTTAAATTTAATCAAACTGGACACTCAATTAGCGTCAATGACAAAGTATGCTAAAATTAACATCTCAAAATCCCGAAATGGGTACTTATGAGGTTGACAAAATCGCGAGGAGTGTGTTCGCAATCTCGTTAAAATCACGAGGACTCATTTCACGATTTTGACAAAAAAAACATGCAATTTTGCAAATTCTGGGTTCGCAGTTCATCACTTTTATGGTGTGATGAGTTCGAGAGTCGCACTGAAAGTTGAAAAAACTCGAAAAATACCTTAGCTTAGGTTTCGAGATGGTCTGTCAAAGGCTCGTCCTCCTCTGTCGCAAAATCATCAATATTGTAGCTAAATTCATCATTTAAGTCGCTCAAATCCATAGATTTGTGTGTTTTTTAATATTTTAGGTTAGTTAGAGAGAAAAAGCTATAATGAGAAAGAAAAAGAAAAAGTTGGATTTTTAATTAAAAATTTGGTTTTATATATGAAAGGTATATTTGTCATTTCATATCAAAAAAATTGTGATTTTGACGTCTCATTATAATAAAAAAGTATCCGAATATACCCTTACCTTTTTACCTAATATGTTAACTAAAAAACTAAGTACATATCTTTGGCCTTTATTCATACTTCTATAAAATCTGATGCAATGAGAATATTAAGGAGTAGAAGATAAACAAAATTTTTGCACATAATAACAAATACTGAATTTTTCAGTTAGAATTGTGTATTAATAAAATGTAGTGGACATTTTATATAGAGAACATCTGAAACTCTAATCGAATTTTATGGAAATAAATTAAGGTATTAACGATCCCACCAAATTCAAATCGAAAGACTCAACAATCAAATATTCTCACCAAAAATTTGATTTACTATTTTAAAAATAATTATCCTAATCTAACTTAAATATTAATAAAACAAAACAAAAAGAGAGGTTTTTGAATTTAAAAAGGTAAAGTTTAGATAGTGGGTCTATTACATCATTATTTTGTCTTTGAATAGAATTTGTCCTCAAATTGGCATCACCAAGAGACTTAATAAAGAACATCAAATACTTCTTTCCAGAACTCGTACTTGCCATATCCAACAATCGGTTACAGGCAACTTGATTTTGTTAGTGGCCTCTAAATTAACGATTGTGACATATGTATCTTGGCTAAGGTACAATGAGTCAAAGTTTTGCAAGCTCAGATTCCACTCCACGACGTTGTCAAGATATCAATATTGACGTCCATATGTTTGGATATTCTTGTGTGCTGTGGAGCTTGAGTACGGTCCCACTTGTTATATGTGGTCCTGTTGTTCTCTGTCCAATCAACATAATCCATACCTACAACCAAAAAAACATATCCATTCATGTGATAGCTCTACATCTTTGTATTGTTGTTTTGAAGGATAACTTCCATAAATCATCTATATGTTATATTGATATAACACTTGCGATGATATAGTAATCAGATGGCGTTTTGATCCATGGTAACAGAAAATGAATAAGACTACCCTACATGAATGTCTAAGCTAGTATAGTTCTGATGCACTGTATGCGACCCTTCTGATTCCGCCAGAAGCAAATTATGGTTCTGGATCCTGAAATTCAAGCTAGTTGATAATCCAACATTGCTCACACGAATTCGGTAAGTTTTACCAGGGTGATATTCAGTAGCATAAGGTACCACCGAGTACATGTCAGTTGTTTTTTCTATATAAAAATTTGTCATTTCAACCGGTTGAACAGATTGATAATTATTTATTCTGATAAATAAAACAGCAGCATACACAGCTCCTATTATCATGGTAAGATCACTTGTCTTGTCCCTTCCAATTCCAATTTCCCAAAATATCAAACCAATCCTAAGCGCATCGGTTAAAGTGAAGAAATAGCAGACAACATTATAATCAGGAATTCGCCAAATAATTCCTCCAGTGGGCTCAAATATGTCGTTAGTTGCTTGGGATGACATTTGTTTACCAAGGACAGAAGGTGAGTTTGCCATCAGAGATTTGAAGTTTTGAAATTGCTCTTTTCTTTCAAAGAATTTTTGGAACATTACTGTCAAAAAGAATTTTCTTTGGATCTAATGGGTGAACCAAGTTTATATGAGGGACACTTCCGTTTGGGATGTGACGGTTCAAAACCGTGACTCACCTTTGTTCAAAAAAATCTTTACAATTCGAGACAAAATCGGTAGACATTTTAACGATAACAAAACAGTCCGTGCTTTGTTAAAAAACAAAGAGAGAAGTAGCCGCATGAGGCGGCTAGGGTTTTGTGTTTTATTAGAAAATGTTCCTTTTATCTTCCATATACAACATTCTTACCAAACCAAAAGCACATTATTATTCCCTCCCTGTCCAAACCTGTTGCATTAGAGATGTTAACTCAATAGTAAGAATCTCAATATATAGAGAACTTAGAGGCCTATACAAGGAAACTTAAAACACTGAATATTCTAACACTCCCCCTCAAGTTGTGTAGTGGGATCACCAATACCCAACTTCGATAAAACTGATTCGAATGTTTTTGCAGCAACTGCTTTTGTCAGGATGTTTGCCAGTTGGTCTTCGGATCTAACAAACGGAAGTTCGACTGTCCCATCTTCAATCTTTTCTTTTATGAAGTGCTTATCTATTTCAACGTGCTTTGTTCTATCGTGCTGTATCGGGTTCTCTGAAATCTTAATCGCAGCTTTATTATCGCACATTAACTGAGTTGGACACTTCAGAGGGGATCCGATTTCTTTCATTATCTTATTTAACCAAAGTATCTCGGTAATCCCCTTAACGATTCCTCTAAATTCTGATTCAGCACTTGACAGTGATACTACTTTTTGCTTCTTACTCCTCCAAGTCACCAAGTTACCTCCAAGAAGAGTAAAGTAGCCAGCAGTTGATCGCTTATCGTTAGGATTCCCTCCCCAATCAGCATCTGTGAATACTTCAACATCAAGGTGTCCATTTTAAAAAAAAATTATGCCTCTTCCTGGTGTGCCTTTGAGATATCGAATAATCCTCATTACTGCCTCCATATGGTGTTCCTGAGGATAATGCATGAACTGGCTAACTACTCCCACCGCGTATGCAATGTCGGGTCGAGTGTGAGCCAGGTAAATCAATTTTCCCACCAACCTTTGGTACCTTTCTTTACTCGCTGGTCTGGCCCCTTCAATTATCTTTAGTTTGTGATTCACAAACCATAAGAGTGTCATTTGGTTTGCAATCCACCATGCGAACTTCAGCTAATAAATCCAATATATATTTCCGTTAGGAGATATAAATCCCTCTTCACCTAAGAACCTCGATTCCTAGGAAATACTTCAATCCCCCAAGGTCTTTCATTTCTAACTCATTGAAGAGGTTTTTCCTAAGAGAGCTAATTTCTTCTTCGTCATTCCCCGTTATAATCATATCGTCGACATATATTATAAGACAAGTGACTAATTCTCCTCTCTTTTTGTAAAACAAGGTATGATCCTCATTACTCTGTTTGTAGCTATACTGCTTCATTGCCATTGTAAATCTCCCAAACCAAGCACGAGGAGACTGTTTGAGCCCATATAATGTCTTTTTCAGTTTACATACCTCATTTTCTTGAAAACCATTAGAGAACCCTGTTGGGGGTTCCATATATACCTCTTCTTCCAAGTATCCATGTAAGAAAGCATTCTTTACATCAAATTGATGAAGAGGCCAATCTTTATTCGCGGGTATTGAAAGTAAAACTCTGATAATGTCAATCTTTGCAACCGGAGAGAACGTTTCAGAGTAGTCTATACCATATGTTTGTGTATATCCTTTGGCAACCAATCTTGCCTTGTGTCGCTCAATGGTGCCATCAGATTTATATTTTATATTAAACACCCATCTACACCCGACTGCTTTCTTCCCTTGTGGTAACACACAATTCTCCCATGTACCATTCCTTTTTAGAGCTTCCATTTAGGTATTCATTGCCTCATGCCATTCAGTCATCTTCTTAGCTTCTTGATCTGTTTTAGGGATTTGTTCAGAGAGAATAGTAGCTGAAAACGCCTTTGCAATCTTTGTCATTCCTTTCCTGCCCGTTTTTACCGGATATGTAGAAGCACGAGGAACGTGTTCTGGTGAATACCGGTCAGGAGGAACTCCTCTATTTTTTCTTGGGGGAAGAACCGGAGTTTGAGTTTCAACAAATGAACTTCCTGAAATGTCAGGGTCAGTAGCATTTTGTGAATTATTACATTGTAAATTGTTTACCTCTTGATGGACATTTTCTTCGACTAATTCGTTGGTAGTATCCATGGAATTTATTTCTTGTTGGACATTTTCTTCGGGAGAATCATTGGTGGTAAGAACTTCCTCGTCAGTCTCCTTTATGTTGGAAGAGGCGTGTTCGGTGGCGCCATCTACCGACTCTGTCAGCACATCCTCAAAGTAACTTTCATATAGCAACCAGACGAGTGATTCACTTACTTTCTCCCCCTGAGCACGAGATTGGTGGTAAAAAAATAATCGGATTCTAAGAAGTCACAGTCCATGGTGACATGGATTTGACGAGTAACCGGATTGTAACACGGATATCCCATTTGATGAACACCGTACCCAACAAATACACACTTTTCAGCACACAGATTAAGTTTGTTTCAACTAGTTTTAGGGATATGAACAAACACCGAACAACCAAAGACACGAGGTGGTAAGGTCATAACAGATGGAATTCTAACTTGGGTGGCAAGCACTTGTAATCGAGGTTTATTTACTAGACATCGGGTTGGTAGACGATTTGCAAGATACATAGCTGTAGCAAGAGCTTTTGGCCAAAGAGAATGAGGAACTCTAGATTCAATCATAATAGCACGAGTTTTTTCAAGTAAAGTACGATTTTTTCGTTCTGAAGTACCGTTTTGTTGAGGTGTGTTTGGACAAGTGGTTTGATGGATAAGACCATTTATTTTGAAAAAATTATGCATTGTTTGGTTGACAAACTCTGTTCCATTATCTGAACGAAGAATCTGTATTTTTTTTCAAATTAAGTCAAAATCATTTTGTAAAAACAAACAAATATTTCTGGTACTTCCGATTTATTTTTCATGAAGTATATCCAAATCATTCTTGAGAAATCATCCAAAAATAAAACAAAGTATCTGATTTGATTGTTAGTGGAATTTGGTGCTGGACCCCAAACATCAGAATGGATTAGCGAAAAAGCATAATCAACTCTAGTATTACTTTGATTAAATGAGACCCTACGATTTTTTGCAAGAATGCAGGTTTCACATTTCTTATGAATGAAATGATTCAAAAAAGGACTAGGAAACAAACTTTTAAGATAGCTAAAAGAAGGATGACCAAGTCGCCGGTGCCATAACCAAAGTTGCCTTTCGGTTGTTCCATGAGCAAGCATGACATGCCCCTTATGAACTACCTCATCAACATAATAGAGACCTTCTTGTTCAGTACCACGACCAATGATCTCCTTCGTACGAATGTCCTCTAAAATGAAAAAAATGGATACATAAGAACCACACAGTTGAGTTGTTTTGTCACTTGACTAACAAATAATAACTTTAAGGACAGTGAAGGAATGTAGAGGCAGTTTTTAATTTCTATTTTTTCCGAAAAAAATAATTGAACCTCCCCCCTTTGACTTCACAAATTTTTCCACTAGCAGTCTCAATATGGGACTTCTTTGGAGATGACATGTCAGCAAAATCTTTAGGATCATAAGATATGGTGTCCGTAGCCCCGCAATCAAAGATCCAATTCATTGATTTCTCAAACCCTTTACCTCCAAGTTTTTCATAGGAGTTCGCCGTCATTCCTCCAAAACCAATGCCACTTCTTTGCTCATTTTTAGTCGGATCTTCACCGCCACTTGTAGACGAAGCCCGTTTCACATTAGATCTGAAACGCTGGTTATTTTTCTCCTTATGACCGTCCTCCCACCATTCTGGATAGCCAACCAGCTAGAAACATGTCGATTTAGTGTGTTTCTTCATCCCACAATGAGTGCAATACAACTTAGATTTATCTTCTTTCTCTTTGGATCAAAATTTAAGTCTCTGTGCAAAATCTTTAGCAACCAAACCCATTCCAATTTTAATTGAGTCACTATCAGAAGAACTTGATTTTAGTATATTAAACCTGGCCACTTCCCTTCGTATTGTAGCATATGCTGTTTCCACGGAAGGAAGATGATCCTTTTTCAGGATACCTCTCTTGACTCGTTCCAGCTTGTCATTAATCGCCATTAGTAATTGATAGAGTCTTTGTTCTTGAGTCTTCTTATTGTAGATCTGAATATCTTCAGGGTCTTTCATAGGGTTCGGATCTCACCTATCTATAGGCATCCATATGTTCTGCAGTTTGTTCCACAAGTCTTCTAGTGTATTAGATCTTTTCCTTAATGAATTAGCCCTCTTATGAAGGTCAAACACCTGTAAAGAATCTGTACATGACCCGTATGTGGTGGCTAACCCATCCTAGAGGGCTTTTGCATTGGGATATTGCGAGACATTATTCACCAAGCTGGATTCAAGATTCTGGATAATCCATGTGAAAACACATTCATCATCTTATTCCCACCTTGTATATGTGTTGTCAGTTTTGGATGGAGGTGTCGGCTCCCATGTAATGTGAGAACCTCTCCCCCTTCCCCCAATTGCTTTCTTCATCAGGTTTGCCCATAGGGAATAGTTGTCACCACCAAGTTTAATCCCTATGGATAAATTCTCGTGGTTAGTTGTTTGTTGTTGTGTTCCGAGACCATTTTTCAGAATGGCAGCAATCTGCATTGTTAATTCATCAGGAATTTGACTGACCACGACTTCATTGCCAGCCATCTTTGTTGAGGATGTTCAGAATTCCCAGAATCACACGTGCTCTGATACCATGTTAAAAAACAAAGAGAGAAGTAGCCGCATGAGGCGGCTAGGGTTTTGTGTTTTATTAGAAAATGTTCCTTTTATCTTCCATATACAACATTCTTACCAAACCAAAAGCACATTATTATTCTCTCCCTGTCCAAACCTGTTGCATTAGAGATGTTAACTCAATAGTAAGAATCTCAATATATAGAGAACTTAGAGGTCTATACAAGGAAACTTAATACACTGAATATTCTAACACTTTTAAAGCTTTTTTGAAACATTACTGCAAAAAAGAATTCTCTTTAGATCTAATGGGTGAACCAAGTTTATATGAGGGACACTTCCGTTTGGGATTGGACGGTTCAAAACCGTGACTCACCTTTGTTCAAGAAAATCTTTACAATTCAAGACAAAATCGGTAGGCATTTTAACGATTACAAAACAGCCCTTGCTAAGCTACAAGCGTGGCATTCTAACGATTCGGGACAACAGGTGAATGCTTATGATTTTTTTAGGCCAAGGGCTGTTCCGAGGCCATAGGCTGTTCCGAATCCATGGGCTGTTATGACGCAATGGGCTTCTACCATTTGGAACTCTTATGATTTCTTTAGGCCAAGGGCTGTTCTGAGGCCATAGGCTGTTCCGAGGCCATAGGCTTCTACCATTTGGAACTCTTACATTTCTCCTAAGCATAGCTTTGTGTTTTGGTTTGGCTTGAAAGGTAGGTTGAGCTCAAGGGACAGAATTACTTAGGCTGAGATTGATCAAACTTGTCCATTGTTTACTGATAATTTGAAAACAACTCGTCATCTCTTCTTTGGTTGTTCCATGAGCAATCTGATTTGTAGTGAAATTCGGGGCTGGATGCACATTCGAAGGGAAGCGAATATGTTGGATACTGCGGTTAAATGGCTTAAGAAGGAAGCCAAAGGTATATCAAGGAAGAACTGTGCCAAGAAAATAGCTTTTGCTTGCACTGTTTATCACATTTGTACAGCTTGCAACCGGCTGATCTTTGACGGAGTGACCACTCAACCAAGGGATATTATACACGCCATCGAGAAGCACCTATAGGACCGTTTTCTCTTACAAACCGCAGCTTGTATTTGAACTTGGTAGGACAGAAAACAAGTAGTTTTTTCTAGCTTTCATTTTTAGCCATTTGTTTTGGCTTAGTTCTAGTTTATTGTCTGCTATCTGTTTTGGATAATGATTGTTGTATGATTCTTTTTTCCGTGTATATCCGGGTTTAATAGCCGCCAAGGGGTATCCGAGTTGGTTGAGTAAATCATGCTTGAGACTAAAGGTCATGAGTTCGAATCTCTCTACATACGTTTTCTCGGCTAAGCCTGTCACTTTGTGTGGTTTACCTTCTGGAGTTGGTTTGCAGACTATTGCGTCAGACTGAGGGTTTACCATTTCACTCTAAGTAGCGGCTGCGAATTCCTCCAGGAAAAAAATAAAATAATTTGTCTTCGTGTAGACTCTGGAAACTTTACTAGAAAAATTAATGTTAATTGCTTTTGGTGGAGGGTTATTTAGTTATTTCCGAAAAACTTTGTTTCGCTGATGCAAGGGTGATGACTGGGTTGTTATTGATGAGTCTGAATTCTGACTACTCACCGACAGGGACAAATCGGACCTAGCCCTCCGGAACGGACAGACCACTTCGAACACTTAGCCTATTGGGACTGTTCGAATTATGACAAAAGTACTAAAAAACCTAAACACTTCTTGACTAAGCTACTTGCTCTCCTACTTAGAGCTCACGAGTCTTTAAACATGACCCGGGTCCATTGAACATGACCCGAAAGCCCATAAGGGCCCAAATGTAAGGGTATAAATACCCAACCACCTGCATTAAATATGGGTAATGAAAATTAACTGCAACCAGCCAGCTTAATTCTCCCTTTACTCTCTATTCTAAAGATTAAACACCCACATACTACCACAAAACACCGAACAAATTACAAATTTACCCTCGTACGATAATCAACCTCACCAAATTGGCGACCATAGTGGGAGGAGAGGGTGCCTGAATCAAGCATTCAAAACCAACAAAGAAAGTCAGTCCGAATGAATCCGGACGACCTGGAAGTACCACCAGCTCTGCTCGAAGTGGTGGGTGAAAACGATGAGTACACTATCGAAGAGCGCGATAGGCTAAAGGGTGAAATAGAAGCTCCGAGGGCAGAAAAAGCTAAGATGGGCATGAAAGAAAAGTCCAAAGCATCAGTTGCTCATCACACCGATAACCCCAGGGAGCATGAGCCTTCAAAGACTCATGTGAGTACAAAAAAGACTCATGCCAGCTCCAAAAAATCTCACCGGTCTAAACCAGTAGAGAGTTCTGACTCAAGCTCAGAATCTTCTGATTGCTCCTCGGATGACGAGGGAGTTGAAGAATCCTTATCCTCTAGCAGCGATGAGGGTCGAACTAAAAAGAAGCAAAAACAGTTCAAGAAAAAGGGATAAACATGGAAAGATGAAGAAGAATATCGGCAAAGGGTCATCTCACAGCCGGAGGCATGTAGACCGGATGCTGATGGATCCTTTCGCTTTCCACGATGAGCCAGGTATCTTTGCAACTCCTAATGAGGATACTGTGTTCAATCGTGGCAGGAATTGAAGGCAATTTCCATTATCTTCCAAAATTATGTCCAGCAACCTCCCTAAGAGGTTTGACAGCACCAAAATGGAAAAGGCTGATGTCATTGTGCAAGAGGTTGACAGGCTCACAAAGATGGGGCATATCAAGAAGTCTCAATATCCTTTGTGGACTACCAATCCGGTCTTGGTAAAAAAGAAGAATGGCAAGTGGCGCATGTGCATTGACTTCACAGATCTCAATAGAGCTTGCCCAAAATATTTGTATCCAGTCCCCGGATTGATCAGTTAGTAGACTCCACCTCTGGGAATAAGCTGCTATCCTTTATGGATGCCTTCTCCGGATACAATCAGATCCAAGTAGATCTGAAGGATCAAGAGCATACCACATTTGTCACTGGCAGAGGTCTTCATTGCTATAAGGTAATGCCGTTTGGGTTGAAAAATGCTGGGGCTACTTATCAGAGATTAGTAAACAAAGCCTTTGCTGATCATATTGGGAGAAATATGGAAGTATACATTGATGACATGATTGTGAAGAGTGTGGATGAGCAATTGCATTTGGCTGATCTCCAAGAAACTTTTGCCAACTTGGTAAAAGTGAATTTGAAATTAAACCCAGAAAAATGTGTGTTCGGAGTGCAGTCCGGGAAGTTTCTAGGCTATATTATAAGTGAGCATGGGATACAACCCGATCCGGACCAGCTTAATGCTCTACTCCAAATGGAGCCTCCTCGAAATATTAAAGAAGTACAGCGACTAACGGGGAGATTAGCTGCCTTAAACAGATTTATCTCAAGGTCTTCGGACAGGTGCGCCCCGTTCTTTCAAACCTTGAAGGGTGCAAAGGGATTCGATTGGACCCCACAGTGTGATGAGGCTTTCAATGAGATCAAGAAGCACCTGTCCTCCTCCAAAACTTTATTTAAACCAGTTGATGGGGAGACACTCTTCGTATATTTGGCAGTTTCAAGTTGTGCCATCAATGTTATGTTGGTAAGAGAAGTGGATAGTCATCCCCATCCAGTGTACTACATCAACAAAAGTTGGATAGATGCAGAAAGGCGCTACTTGAAACTCGAAAAGTTAGCATTAGCCCTGGTGATAGCTGCCAGAAAGATGAGGCCTTATTTCCAGGCTCATCCCATCATCGTCCGGACTTCTTTTCCCTTGAAGAATGTCCTCCAAAAGGCAGACATTTCAAGCAGGATGACTAAGTGGTCAGTAGAATTGGGGGACTTCGACATAGATTTTGCTCCTCGAACAGCAGTCAAGGCCCAAGATGTAGCTGATTTTTTGGTTGAATTTCACTCCGACAGGGATTCAGAGCAGACTACTGACATGAAATATAAAAAAGTTTGGGTTGTCCAGACAGATGGTGGATCTAGCACCATGGGATGTGGTGCAGGGGTATGTTTGACTTCTCCATATGGTGACAAAATGTACCAAGCTATATGTTTTGCTTTCAGGGCTTCCAATAATGAGTCTGAGTACGAAGCGGCTATGGCTGGATTAAAGTTAGCCTACATTTGTGGGGCTAAGAGGGTCGAGCTAGTGAGTGACTCTCAGCTTCTTATTCATCATGCCCAAGGTCAATCTGAGACTAAAAAGGAGCAGCTTGTGAAATATTTACTCCTCCTTAAAAATGAAGCACTCAAGTTTAAAAGTATTGTTTATGAGCACATACCCCGGACAGAAAATGAGCTAGCAGACTCATTGGCAACCATAGCATACACGGAGTCATATCCATGGATCCATGTGCTGGAAAGCCCCTCCATTCAACTTAATATGAGTAAAGAAGAGGAAATTTTTGAGGTACAGGGGAAACAACCTCATGACTGGAGGTTTCCTCTCCTACAATACCTCTTCGATGGTATCGTGCCTCCGGATAAATCACTGGCAAGGACATTGAAACACAAGGCTCGTGGTTTCATCATACTGAGAGACGTTTTGTATAAAAAGTCTTACAGTAAACCTCTTCTGCGCTGTTTGGGGGATGAAGAGTCTCAAGTAGTCCTCTCCAAATTGCATGATGGTGAGGGATCAGCCCATTGTGGATTCAGGGCTTTAACAAGGAGAGTTTTACTGGCTGGTTACTATTGGCCGTCTATCATGAAAGATGCTAAGGAAATGGTAAGAAGGTGTGACCCATGCCAGAGGTACAACAATGAAATTCATGTCCCAGCCATTCCTTTAGAGTCAATTTCTGAGCCTATACCTTTTGCTCGATGAGGGTTGGATTTAGTAAGACCTCTCCCTATAGCATCCGGAGGGCGCAGAACTATAATTGTTGTTATAGATTACTTTTCGAAGTGGATTGAAGCAGCCCCTCTAGCAGGAACAACGTCAAAAGCTGTTATAAAATTCATTCTATCCAACATCTGTTGCAGATTTGGTGTTCCATGAAAGATAACAACAGACAATGGGCCACAGTTCGACAATAGGGAAATGGAAAGTTTCTATGCCTCAAGGGGCATACAATATTGTTTCTCTTCACCTTTCCACCCACAAGAAAATGGGCAAGTTGAAGTGGCTAACAGAACTATACTGTCTGGTTTGAAGAAGAATTTGGAAGGGGCTGCTGGGAAGTGGCCTAGTTATTTACAAGAGGTCTTGTGGGCCTACTGGACAACACCTGGGGCTGCAACACAAGAGTCACCTTTGCTTTAGTCTATGGGATGGATGCAGTAGCTCCCATAGAAGCAACTCTCCCATCATTTTGTGTTCACAACTTCTCCGAATGCACTAACGAAGTGGCAATCAGAGGTCAGCTCGATCTGGTAGAAGAAAGACGAGTTAAAGCTCACCTTAGAGTTGCACACTATCAGGGTTTGATGAGAAGCAGATTCGCTTCTAAAGTTAAAAGAAGAGATTTCCAACCGGGGGATAAGGTGTTGAGGAAAGTCTTCTTACACACTAAAGAAAAGCTATTCGGAAAGCTGGCCCCAACTTGGGAAGGTCCATATGTGGTTGTTGAAAGGCTTAAACCTGGAACATATTGGCTGGAAGACAAGGATGGAAGGGTTCTGACCCACCCTTGGAATATCGAACATCTCCGGATGTACTTGGAGTAGTGTTTTGGTAAATATTTACTTGTTTAAACATCCATGTAAATATTTGGGGGCATACTCTTTCCTCCCTGGTGGCACGGGGAGGTTTTAATGAGGTGTTCGGGTTCTAAATAAAATTTGATGCCTTCTTAAAAGTGGCACGGGGAGGTTTTAATGAGGTGTCCGGGTTCTAAATAAAATTTGATGCCTTTTTAAAAAATTTCTGAAGTATTTTAATTTTGTCCCTTGTCACACCATCCGGATTGAAATAAAAGAGTGATGACCACTTAAACATTCGTCATCGGAGAATTTAAACACTCTCAATATGAAATAACTAAGGGCCATTTAAACGCTAGCCAACAAAATTGGAACAGACTATGAAAGAATGTGAGAATGGTGCAAAACATAACTTAAGTGCCTTGGCCTTCCAAGGACTTTCATATTGTCAAAACAGAATAAAAGACCTATCCGGTCAAATACCGAACACGCTTACAAAAAAGAGTGCCTTGGCCTTCCAAGGACTTTAGTCTGGATAAAAAGTAAAAAGTAATTCATAAATTAAGGTTGAGCCTTTGAAGATGGCTCAGCTTCATCTACCTTTTTCTTTCCTTTAGGATCATCTTTTTCTTCGTCTGGGCTCTCCCCGGTGTTTTGTTCGTCATCGGATGAAGATGCACTAGAGAAGCAAATCCGGTCGCCTTCGGCCATCGTGTGATATGAGAGGTCTTCAACCTCTACATGAATCCATAAATCCCCTAGGTTCCTCTTCAGAAATTTCTCATGGAAGAGAAAAACCATGTCAGACCTTATTTTGGCATACTTTTCCTCCTGGGTATCAATCACGTTGTTGGCATAGGCATCGATCTTGGCTTGGATTTTGGCCTCCTGCTCCCTTAGCAAACTGACTTTCTCCTCGACAGCCTTGGACACTGTATTCTCAAGAGCAATTTTGTCATTGGTTAAGTTGGTGATGATTTGGTCTTTGGCCTTGGATTCCCCCTTTGAGGTGGCAAGATCTTTCTCCAGTCCGGACAGCTTCTCCTGGAGCTTTGTGATAGTGTTCTCTAATGTGGTGACTTTTGTGGTGCTTGCCTCTTGGTTTCTCTTCAACTCCTCGTTTTCTTCCTTTAGGATGGCAGCGTTTGAAGTGGCAGTGCGAAGGTCATCGGACAGCCTCTCTTTGTCAGACTTAAGATCTTTAATAATGTCTACCTGATTTCGAACTTGTTTCTCCAACGCAAGTACAAGCTGAACATTGCTTAATAAAGAGTGGGCTATGCCATCCCTTTCACTTGAAACGATAAAGGTCTTACCGTTGAAAGTGACTATGTTTGAGGTGCTCGGAGGGAGGTAAGGCCCGACAAATTCGTCTCTGGGAAGATTGATGAAGTACTCACCAAGCCCACCAAGACCGGTGATGTCTACCCCGTCAATATTGAGATCTCCCCCTTCGACCTCGTCGGTATGGAAGTCACCCGGTATCTCCTCCGCTTGTGTTGGGTCAGTAGGATCTGCTTGGGAAGGAGGCTCCGGAGCCCGGAGAGAAAGCTCGTCACCCTTGGAGGTCTTCTTCTTCTTGGCCTCCCTGTATTTGCTTTCACTTCCCTGTTTACGATTTCTTTTTGGAAGCCCTTGGAGGTTTTGGGGAGTGCACTTCTTGCCTTTCAGTCTCCTGCTCCACCACTTCCAGGAGAGCAGCGTCAATTTGGCTGTGGACTGGCCCCTCCGGATTTATAGGAGCATCCTCCTCCACCTCAGCAGGGTTAGCTCCACCCACCCCCTTCTTGCCTTTCTTTTTACCCGTCATCTTGCTTGGGGCCTTGGCCCGGCCTGGAAAGTAGAGTGTTCCATCTGGTTCATGGGTCCTTTTAAGCACAACATCCGGAGGAGGCTGAGTGGTGAGCTCCTCCCAAGTTAAGTCTCTCCGACCTGTGGTGTTCCACAAGTGAGACCTTGCCAAGTTGCCTCCGGTAAAAGCAGCATGGAACCGGTCCCCCCACCTCTCAGCAGTCCAAGCATTTATCTTGGTGCAAGAAGCCTGCCCGGTTTTCAGATAGTCACTGAATTCCTTGGGCAGTTCTGCTAAGGAAAAAGTAAGACCCATTAGTTTAAACTAACTCTAAAAAAAGGGAGAGAGATAAAAATATAAAGCAGGAAACTTACGGTCACTCCTCCACCTGCTTCTGAGAAGGCTTCGGTTCACTCCAGACTTGATCTTCTTTCCATTTTCCCAAGCACCACTAACAAACAGGAACTGGGTCCTCCAATTCCTCTCCGCTTCTAACAAATCATCTACAGCTTTGAAATTATCCCCCATGTTGAAATGGTAAAAGAGGATGTGGTGGTTTCTGCAAAGACTAGCCACGGCAGCGAATTCCTCCATTGGCAGACGAATCCCGGAGAGCCTCGAAGCCATGATGCAAGACATGAGGGTGTACCAGGCGTTGGGCTCAACTGACTCGGACAAAGCTTTATCAGATAAAAGTATCTGACAATTTCTGGGTCCAAGGGGAGTCTGAGCCCCCAATTGAACAGCTCCGTGAAAATGACGATTTCGCTCAGTTTGCAGTCCTTGGGAGTCTATGGGTGGATAGGGATCCTGATCTTCACGTTCTCCGGTATTCCTCACTTCGTACGCATCCGACCCAGTTCAGCTGTGTGGATGAATGCGTAGTTGATCTTTTGTAAAGCGAGGAGATACTTGACACTGACCTTATGAAAACAAGGCCCCACCTTTCCTTCAAGACTCTCCGGCAGATCCGGATGCCTCAAGCACAACTTCTCTTTGACTTTGTCTTTTTTGGCCAAAATAGCACTACTGGTCTGATCGGAGGGCTCAGACTCAAATGGAGCCTCTTCGACAGAGTCCTCCATTATTTCCTCCATAATTGTTGAAGGATTTTCAGTAGCAGTGGCAAGGCGAGGATTCAGATCTGGCTCAGCTTGGTCTCCGGACTGCTGGGCTTCAGTGTTCCCTTGGCTTCTGGCCTCCGATTGGGGCTCTGAGGCAGAGGTCTCTCTTCGAAGACCTGAGCTGCTACCCTCCGGACCAGACAGTCTGTCCTTGGGAGCTCTGATGGGCACCTCTGACCCAGTGCTGCTGTCTTTGGCACCCGACTTTGAAGGAGTGCTCTTAGAGGCCTGCCCCTTGACCAACCGGCTCTTTCTCTGATCGACTAACTTTTGAGGGGAGTTTTCAGTGTCTGACCCCATAGCTAAGAAGGGGGAGGGCTTTTTGAAACTAGTAACTGTTACTCCTGGCTCAACAACGGGTTCCGATTCCTGAACCGAGGAATCAGAGATAATGGGGGAGAGGTTAGTTTGGAATAGCTTCTTCGGCTTGGTACCTTTTGAGGAAGAAGAACCTTGATCAGATTTTGTGGCTGAAGTTACTGGCTTGTCGATGGGCGAAACGGGTAATCCTGCTGCTATACGTCTTTCTCTTTCTACCTTTTGTGCCTTTTCAAGTTCAGAAAGGTTGAGCTACCCACCTTTGATCAGAGCATTCCTCGCTGTAAACATAAACTATCTGGGTAAATTTTTGCTTTGGAGAGAAAAAAGCTTTAAGAAGTTGCAGAGTAAATGTGAGAGTGATGGTGAAACAGTAGAAAGTGTTTAAATTTATAGTAAATCTGAAAAAAGGAGTTTGATTCCTAGGAGAATTCGAAAAGATTGGTAATTATTAAAGACGGCGCTGATGTCACCACCTTTAATTAAGAGGTTGCTTTTCGAAGAAGGTGGGTTCGAAATTCAAGGTGAAAAAACGGCTGAAGCAACCAACTAGAAAGCGACACATGTCCCATGAACTCTGGCACAAAACCGTTTGGATTCATGAAGCTTTATCAGTCCGGATAAAACCATAAGACAAACAGACCTGTCCGGATTAAAACCACCCCTGACATCGGACTGTTTTTCAGGTTTTTGACAAAGGTATTTGAACAAACACCTAAAAAAAGGGTTTCTGATGAGTCCGAATTCTGACTACTCACCAGACAGGGACAGATCGGACCTAGCCCTCCGGGCCGGACAGACCACTTCGAACACTTAGCCTATTGGGACTGTTCGAATTATGACAAAAGTACTAAAAAACCTAAACACTTCTTGACTAAGCTACTTGCTCTCCTACTTAGAGCTCATGGGTCTTTAAACATGACCCTGGTCCATTGAACATGACCCGAAAGCCCATAAGGGCCCAAATGTAAGGGTATAAATACCCAACCACCTGCATTAAATGTGGGTAATGAAAATTAGCTGCAACCAGCCAGCTTAATTCTCCCTCTACTCTCTATTCTAAAGATTAAACACCCACATACTACCACAAAACACCGAACAAATTATAAATTTACCCTCGTACGATAATCAACCTCACCAGTTATCGGTCTGGAATTTGACGGAACGGGACCGGACCGCTAAGCTTATCGGTTCGGACCGGACCGCTAAGTTTTAGGTTCTAATTTTTTGAACTGGACCGAACCGCTAAGCTTTCGATTCTGTTCGATCTGGTCCGGTTCAGTCCGATTCGGTTCAGTTTCGGTTCCGGTTCCGGTTCGATCCAAGTTCGGTTCGGTTCTGTCCGTTTCGATTCAATCCGGTTTCGGTTCGTTACCGGTCCGGTTGGGTCCACTTAAAAAAAATTAAATCCAATTAAAATTTGATTTTTATTTTTTTTGGTTAAACTAGATGATATAAAAACTAAAGTTTATAAGTTAATTTTTTAATTTTGTTAAAAAATTGGTAATTTACTATTAATTTTGGTACTATAATTAATAAAAGAATAAATAATAATAATAATAATAAATAATGGATTCTAGCGGTTTTATTTGTCTGATTTTTTTATGTGTTCTACCGGTTTATCGGTTTGATTCCGTATCCCTGTTCTATCAGTTTTATCGGTTCGATTCGATATCGGTACTATCGGTTTTATCGGTTCGGTTCCTAACCGATTTTTTGTTTCGGTTCTTTATCGTTTTTCGGTTTTTAGAATGGAACCGCGAACCGAACCGTTAAGATTCGGTTCGGTCCCGGTTCTCGGTTCTGGAGAACCGTTGACTGCCATAGTTGATGACTTATAATTTTTTGAAAAGTCAATTCCAAGTTCGACTTTTACGCTTTTGAGCTCACTTCAAAATCCAAATTGTCTGATTGTACTTGTCTTTGATTTTGGTAACTGCCATAGTTGATGACTTATAATTTTTTGAAAAGTCAATTCCAAGTTCGACTTTTACGCTTTTGAGCTCACTTCAAAATCCAAATTGTCTGATTGTACTTGTCTTTGATTTTGGTAACTTCCGTGGTTGCCTCAAAATATGGTTCCACTTACTGAAAATCCCGGCCTAATGGACCTGCATAGAGGATTTGTCCTCCTCTTTTCAGCATCAACAGCTCATTAAAAGCTTCGAAGATATCAATGCTAGGCTGGTGAGTCATATAGATAACTATTCAAGATGTTTTTTAATGCCCGCATACGGTACCTGCTCTTGCATCAAGAGCTGAAGTTGACTCATCCATGAATATAATTGAAGGAGTGGCTACAAGCTCTATTGCAATTGTCAGCTTCTTTCTTTGTTCTGTCGGTAAACCCATTATGTTTGTTAACACAACAAAACTAACCTTCAAACTCTGAGTTCTACTAATTTCATCATTTCATTAATAAAATCTTCACAGAATGGAGCGTTTGAAAAATCTTCACTTAAATTTTGGAGAAAAATATCCTTCGACTATATATACTCATTTTTCACTTCAAATCTATTTTTTCTCCATTCTCAGCACCCTAAACCGACTCAAACACGTCTATTTTTCTAGAAACAACCAGAAACTGTTCGACTTCTACGAACTTCTCTCTCCAGAGAAATCATTCCTACCTTCAACCCGAAAATCAGTCTTTCTTCATCGGATTTCCACCGGTCACCGTCTTCTACTCCATCAAGCCAGTAACCAGTATCCATTCGACGACTTGTCATTAAGTTTACGCTGGCCGGTGAAGCAAGAGAGTGTTACAGTAAGCAGGTACTTTTTCTGGTTGAAAATTTCGTTTTTGCGTTTATGGTGACTTCGAAGCACTTGTTGTTGTTATTTGACGATTGACGTTTTCTTATTTCTACCGAAATCAAGTTTTGTAGTGATGACAGTTGGTATGTTAGTTTATGGGTTTATCGTCGAATGCAGAAGTTTGTTAGGTTGCACATAATGTTAATCCTTTCCTTAGAGTTGTTATGTATATTAGATGTGTATTGGGTGGTTGTTTGTTGGTTTGGTGTTATTTCAATATTTCTCAGATTCCTAGAACGTGCATGAAAAAAATATAACAATTCACGTCCTCCTACATGTGCGTTGTAGCACAATTCACATCTTCATCACGTAGAAATGCAAACAATTCGCAGCTTCATCATTTTTTATAATTGCAAACAATTCGCATCTTGATTGCCTTTATATTATATACAATTCGCAACTTATATTTGAAAATAATCCGTAGCCTATCTTGAGAGTTGTTTGAAGCTACAAGCTGATAGAGTCCATTTGTGGGAACAATTCGCATGCAGATGATGATTTGTATTTTTATAGGAAGTATGACAACAAAACCAAGCTATTACAGGTCAGGATTGGTGATCCTTCTGAAATTGCTGAAAGAATACCGTATTATTGCTGCCTACATCGAAGCTACAAGAAACACACCCTCTCCACACGCTTTTAAAAGCGGCATTCGACCTCCGGAATGTGGCAGAGCTACCGAAGAAGAAGTTTTATTCGAACATTCAATTGTTGTGGAGATGTTCTCGGACGATAAAGACGTCTTCCGATTTGGGACAAAGTTTGTGAAGCTAACGACGGACGATATGAAGGTCATTTTCGGGTTGAAGCACGACACGGAGGAAATGCATTTCACGAAGGCCGAAGCATTCCACAGCAGATACGTAACGGTGAGGAGAACGAATTAAGGATGATGAAGAAATACTTTATGGGTGAAACGTCGAGGAAGATAGGACCGACGAATAGTAAAACCATCATGAAGACCATTTTAAAGGTACCTGTAAATGGACTTTCTCTTATAAGCAGGATGTTGAACTTTACTAACATAGAATGTTGTCATGGGTTTTACATGCAGGTATAGCACGAGTCATCAACGAAGGGGGGGAGAATGAGTTGGAGGATGTTGCACGACTGTTGATACTGTTTTTGTGCTCAACCCTATTTTACTCGGTATCTGGAGATGTAATGGGTTTAAGTGTGCTTTATTTTGTTGAAAACCTCATCTGAATAAACGGTTACGACTGGTTCAGATCAATAGTGTTGAAGCTTCTCCGGTCTATCAGGAGTTGCTTAGAAATAAAAAAAAAACTGATAGAGTTGTCGGTTGCGTCGCACTTCTAATCGTAAGATTGCTTTATTTAGTCCAAATATTAGTTATATACGGAGAATCTTGATGATAATACTTGTCGCGATGCATCCCTTCGTCATGGAGCACTCAACAATCGGGCTAGATGTCGTAAAGCCAACCTTGATCCCAAGGTTGTTCAAATGGTGGGGATTGGAGTGTCTATCATCGATCGTGTCGCTACTTTTAAGACTACCTTTGGTGGAAGATGATGAGGTATGAAAACATATAGTTATATAGACAACTATCAGGCATTAGAGTTGCAGACAACTCTTTGCGGCCAGAGTTTCAAACAACTCTCAGGATATCCTGAGAGTTGTTCGATATTCTATTTAATTGGGGTATCAAGAAAATCGTTGGATATCCTGAGAGTTGTTCGATATTCTATTAGATTGTGGTATCAAACAATTTGCAACTTAAAGTTTGCACACAACTCTCATGAAACCTTGGGAGCTGTTTGCAACCCCATAAATGAAATAGTTGAAAACAATGTGCAGCTTATAATTTGCAAATTCTTAGGAAACCATGAGAGATGTTAGCAACCCCAGAGATGATAGAGTCTAGAACAACTCCCAGGAAATCCTGAGAGTTTTTTACAACTCGAAGCTGATAGAGTTCCAAACAACTCTCAGGGTATCATGCGAGTTGTTTGGAAAAAACAAATCGGGCTATAACCTGATATTTTCCAAACAAACCGCGGGTAACTATTTACTTTCAAGTTACTCTCTTTGTAGGTTTTGGAAGGTCCACTATGTTTGACTGAGGCTAAAAGCAAAGCATTCAGAGGAACAATAGGTAATGGAGATCCAGATGTTGCACCAATTTTACCCGAAGAAAGAGCAAATAAAAGGAAGAAAAGCGCAGCCCCAAAATCAAGGAAACAGGCAACACAGAAACATAAAGAATCTAATCAAGAGATATCAATCAGATTCCAACCACAAACAGTGCCCCGAACAATAATTCCACCAACGCCGATCGGGACATCCCAGCAGGAGGCCAATAACGAGGAAGACGATAATATGAGTGATACGATTGGTAATTTTGTTCTCAAACGCAGACAGTCTACTTCAAAGAAGTCTAGAACTGTAGCAAGATCAAAGCGATTGAAGACGTATACCGATAGAACAAGTACCAGCGGAAGATCGACAAACATGCAAAAGAAGTAAGTAGGACATTGAACCTTACGTAAACGTAGATTTAATCGCTTTAATCAGCATAGAATATGTTATAATACGTCTGTTATTACTTTTGAAGTATTACGATTGAAGATAACGGAGCTTGAAAGACAACAACTCCGCAATGCTCTCTTTCAGCCCATTTTCCAGATTGGAAGCCCTGCAAAGGAGAAGGAACCAGTCTAACGACATTACCAGCAGAAGCAGCGTCCACTAAATTGTAGGCACCTGTGCCGTTTGAAAATCAAGATGGGCAAATGCCAGAGGAGAAAGACGATGATGGGAACCATCCACCTGTACCGGTACCATCTGTTATACCCGAAAATGACGATACAAATGATTGTCCTGTGCAAATGATGGTTTTAGAAAAAAATACAGACAAGCTATTTGAACAAAGACAAGAAGATTTGTTGGTATCCATAGAGACAGACACCACGGAGAGACAGACAAACAAGTCTCCTCCTACACAGGAGGAATCGACAGGTCTGAGTCATCTAAAGTAGAAAGAAAGACATGAGTCTCTTGCGAATGACAGACAGCTCGTACCTCACATGCCAAAGGAATTAGGCTTCCAAGAATACAGAGCTAAGGAGGTAGAAGCTCGTGAGAAGGAAGTGGCAGTGGAAGAATCTGGACTTAAAGACGCAGAAAGCCGTAAAGATGTAAGTGGATCCGAAGTACACTAAGATTCAAATATGTATATATTGTTCGGATGAAATTGTCTACTAATGTATATTATTATATACATATTCAAACAAAATCAAGGTATGTATTTAAAATAGTCCTTGGTTTTCTCTTAATAACGATTCGCGTCCTGTTATGATCTATTTTTACACAATTTGCTATATGTTCACTTTCAAACAAAACTCAGGATTGTTATGTTAGTCCAAACAACTCTCAGGATATCCTGAGAGTTGTTCGATAATCTATTGAATTGTGGTATCAAACAAATCGCAGGGTATTCTGAGAGTTGTTCGATATTCTATTAAAGTGTGGTATTAACAACTCTCAGGTTCTCCTGCGAATTATTTGCAACTCAGAGCGCAGTGATGCCTGACACATTTTATTTTTATTTTTTTTATATGAAACATCAGGCCGACAGACAACACCCACAAGAAGAATAACAAAATCAAGGAGAAAACTGGTGTGGTTAATTTTCGTCTAAGGGTAAATTTGTAATTTGTTTAGAGTTTGTGGAGGTATGTGGGTGTTTAATGTTCGAGTAGAGAGTAGAGGGAGAATTAAGCAGCCTGGTTGTATTTAATTTTCATTACCCATATTTAATGCAGGTGGTTGGGTATTTATACCCTTACATTTGGGCTTTATGGGTTTTCGGGTCATGTTTAATGGACCCGGGTCATGTTCAAGGACCCATGAGCTCTTAGTAGGAGAGAAAGCAGCTTAGTCAAGAAGTGTTTAGGTTTTTAAGTACTTTAGTCCTTGTTCGAACAGTTCAATGGATGAGGTGTTCGAACTGCCCTGTCCGGTTTGGTGATCTTAGTCCGAACTGCCCCTGTCCAGAGAGGCAGCAACATTCGGACTCATCATGAGCCCCTTTTTTAGGTGTTTGTTCAAATACCTTTGTCAAAAACCTGAAAAATAGTCCGATGTCAGTGGCAGTTTTATCCGGATAGGTTTTCGAATTGCACTATGGCTTTATCCGGACTAAAAAAGCTCTGTGAATCTAAACGGTTTTCTGCTAAAGTTCATAGGACACGTGTCACTCTTTGGTTGGTTGTTTCAGCCGTTTTTTCACCTTGAATTTCGCACCCACCTTCTTTGAAAAGCAACCTCTTCATTAATGAACGTGACATCAGGGCCGTCTTTTAATTATTACTAATCTTTTCAAATTCTCCTGGGAATCAAGACTCCCTTTTGGGATTTACTATAAATTGAAATACTTTTCTACTGTTTTACTATCACTCTCGTTTTTACTCTGCAAATTTTCAAAGTTTTCTCTCTAAAAAACAAACTCTTACTTAGGTTGTTTATGTTCACGGCTAGGAACGCTCTGATCAAAGGCGGGTGGCTCAATCTATCTGAATTGAAAAAGGCGCAAAAAGTCGAAAGGGAAAGGCGCATTGCAGCAGGCTTACCCACTTCCCCCATCGACAAACTCACAGTTTCAGCCACAGAGTCAGACCAGGGTTCTTCCTCCACAAAGGGTGACAAACCGAAGAGGTTGTTTCAAACCAGTCTTTCCCCTATCATCTCAGGTTCTTCGGTTCAAGAGTCGGAACCCGTCGTTGAACCAGGCTTAACAGTTACAAGCTTTAAAAAACCCTCCCCTTTCTTAGCCATGGGGTCAGATGTCGAAACCTCTCCTCATAAGCTAGTTGATCGAAGAAAAAGCCGGCTGGTTAAAAGGGTAGGCTTCTAAGGGCACCCTTTCGAAATCGGGTGCCAAGGATAGTAGTACTGGGTCAGAAGTACCCATTAGAGCTCCCAAGGACAGGCTGTCCGGTCCGAAGGGCACTGGCTCAAGTCCCCGAAGAGAAACGTCTACACCAGAGCCCAAACCGGAGGCCAGGAACCAAGAGAATACTGAAACTCAGCAGTCCGGAAGTCAGGCTGAGCGAAATCTAAACCTCCCTCTCACCACTGCAACTGAAAACCCTTCCTCAATCATGGAGGAAATAATGGAGGACTCTATCGAAGAGGCTCCATTTGAGTCTGAACCTTCCGGACAGACTAGTAGTGCTGTTGCTGCCCAAAAGGATAAAGGCAAGGAAAAGTTGTGCTTGAGGCATCCGGATCTGCCAGAGTGTCTTGAAGGAAGGGTAGGACCTTGTAACCACAAGGTCAATGTTAAGTATCTCATTTCCCTGCAAAAGATCAACTATGCTTTCATCCACACAGCTGAGTTGGGCCGGATGCGTACAAAGTGAGGAATTCCAGAGAACGTGAAGATAAGAATCCACATAAACCCCGAAACCCCCATGGACTGCAAGCTGAGCGAGATAGTTATCTTCAAGGAGCTGTTTAACTGGGGGCTCAGATTCCCCTTGGACCCAGAGATTGTCAGATACTTTCATCTGATAAAGCTCTATCCAAGCCAGCTGAGTCCCAATGCTTGGTACACCCTCATGGCCTGCATTATGGCCTCTAGACTCTCCGGGATTCCTCTACCAATGGAGGAGTTTGCTGCTGTGGCCAGTCTCTGTTGAAACCACCACATCCCCTTCTACCACTTCAACATGGGGGATAACTTCAAAGCTGTGGATGACCTGCTAGAGTTGGAGAGGAATTGGAAGACTCAATTCTTGTTCGTAAGTGGTGCTTGGGAGAACGGGAAGAAAATCAAGGCCGGAGTCAACCCAAGTCTCCTCACCAGCAGAAGGAGGAGTGATCGTAAGGCTCCTACTTTATATTCTTATCTCTTTTTTTAATCAAATTTGTTTAAACTAATTGGCCTTATCTTTTTCTTAGCAGAACTGCCCAAGGACTTCAATGACTACTTAAAATCCGGGCAGACCACTTGCACCAAGATTAACACTTGGGCTGCTGAAAAGTGGGGAAACCGGTTTCATGATGCTTTCACCTGGGCCAAATTAGCAAGGTCTCACCTTTGGAACACTACTGTCCGGAGGGATCTGACCTGGGCAGAACTGACTACTCCACCCCCCCTGGATGTGGTCCTCAAGAGAACACACGAGCCAGACGGGACGCTTTACTTACCAGGCCGGGCCAAGGCCCCAAGCAAAATGAAAGGTAAAAAGAAGAAGGTCAAGAAAGTGGTAGGTGATACTAACCCTGCTGAGATGGAGGAGGATGTTTCAACACATCTGGAGAGGCCAACCCCCAGCCAAATTGACGCTGCTATTTTAGAAGTGGTAGAGCAGGAGAGTGTCAGGCAAGAGGTTCAGTCATCAAAACCCCCAAGGGCTCCCAAAAGAGACCGAAAACGGGGAACTGAGGACAAGGACATGGAGGCTAAGAAGAAAAAGACCTCAAAGGGTGATGAACTTTCTCTTCGGCCTCCGGAGCCTCTTCCCCATGTTGATCCCACTGATCCAACACAAGCAGAGGAGATCCCTGGTGACTTTCAAACCGACGAGGTCGAAGAGGAAGGCCTTAGCATTGATGGGGTTGACATCACTGGCCTTGGTGGAGATCCCTGCATGATTATTCCAGTGCTTCCTCCTCCGACGAAGAAGAAGAAAAAACCGGGGAGGGCCCTCTCGAAGAGATAGACGACCCCAAGGGGAAGAAGAAGATGGATGAGGCTGAGCCATCTTCAAAGGCTCAGTCTTAAATTTTACTTTTCATGTTATCTAAACTAAAGTCCTTGGAAGGCCAAGGCACTCTTTTTGTTAGTGTGTCCGGTATCTGACCGGATAGACCCTTTATGTGTTTAACAATTTAAAAGTCCTTGGAAGGCCAAGGCACTTAAGTTATTTCAATGAGTATCCTTGTTTTGCACAATTCTCACATCCTTTCATAATTTGTTTCAATTTTGGTGGCTAGTGTTTAAATAGTCTAAAGTGAGAGTGTTTAAATTCTCCGATGACGAATGTTTAAGTGGTCATCATTTTTTACTTCAATCCGGATGGTGTGACAAAAAACAAAGTAAGGACATTTCGGACAATTTTATGAAGGCATCAAATTTCATTAAAAAAGCCCGGACACCTCATTAAAACCTCCCCGCGCCACCAGGGTAGGAAAGAGTATGCCCCCAAATATTTGCATGGATGTTTAAACAAGTACATATTTACACAGATGCTATTCCAAGTACATCCAGAGATGTTCAATATTCCAAGGGTGGGTTAAAATTCTTCCATCCTTGTCTTCTAGTCAATATGTTCCAGGTTTAAGCCTTTCAACAACCATATAAGGTCCTTCCCAAGTTGGGGCCAGTTTGCCGAGCAGCTTCTCTTTAGTGTGCAAGAAGACTTTCCTCAATACTTTGTCCCCTGGCTGGAAATCTCTTCTTTTAACTCTAGAAGCAAATCTGCTTCTCATCAAACCCTGATAGTGTGCAGCTCGAAGGTGAGCTTTAACTCGTCTTTCCTCTACTAGGTTAAGCTGACCTATGATTGCCACTTCGTTAGCCCATTCGGAGAAGTTATGAACCCGAAATGATGGGAGAGTTGCTTCTATGGGAGCCATTGCATCCATCCCATAGACCAAAGCAAAGGGTGACTCCAGTGTTGCAGCTCCAGGTGTTGTCCGGTAGGCCCACAAGACCTCTTGTAAATAGCGAGGCCACTTCCCAGCAGCCCATTCCAGATTCTTCTTTAAACCGGACAATATAGTTCTGTTAGCCCCTTCAACCTGACCATTTTCTTGTGGGTAGAAAGGTGAAGAGAAACAATGTTGTATTTGTATACCCCTTGAGGCACAGAAACTCTCCATTTCCCTATTGTCGAACTGTGGCCCATTGTCTGTTGTTATCTTTTGTGGAACACCAAATCTGCAACAGATGTTTGATAAAATGAATTTTATGACAACTTTTGATGTTGTTCCTGCCAGAGGGGCTGCTTCAATCCACTTCGAAAAGTAATCTATAGCAACAATTATAGTTCTGCGCCCTCCGGACGCCATAGGGAGAGGGCCCACTAAATCCAACCCCCATCGAGCAAAAGGTATAGGCTCAGAAATTGACTCTAAAGGGATGGCTGGGACATAAATTTCATTGCTATATCTCTGGCATGGATCACACCTTCTTACCAGCTCTTTAGCATCTTGCATGATAAATGGCCAATAGTAGCCGGCCAGTAAAACTCTCCTTGTTAGAGCCCTGAATCCACAATTAGCTGATCCCTCAGCATCATGTAATTCGGAGAGGACTACTTGAGACTCATCATCTCCCAAACACTGCAGAAGAGGTTTACAGTAAGACTTTTTATACAGAATGTCTCTTAGTATGATAAAACCACGAGCCTTGTGTTTCATTTTTCTCGCTAACAATATATCCGGAGGCAAGATGCCATCGGAGAGGTACTGCAGGAGAGGAAATCTCCAATCCTGAGGTTGCTTCACCTGTACTTCAAAAATTTCTTCATCTTTACCCATATTAAGTTGAATAGAGGGGCTCTCCAGTACATGGATCCATGAATATGACTCTGTGTAAGTTATGGTTGCCAATGAATCTGCTAATTCATTCTCTGTCCGGGGTATATGCTCATAAACAACGCTTTTAAACTTGAGTGCTTCATTTTTAAGAAGAAGTAAATACTTCACTAATTGCTCCTTTTTAGCCTCAGATTGACCTTGAGCATGGTGGAGAAGAAGCTGGGAGTCACTCATTAGCTAGACCCTTTTAGCCCTACAAATATAAGCTAATTTCAAACCAACTATAGTTGCTTCGTATTCGGGCTCATTATTGGAAGCCCTGAAAGCAAAACATATAGCCTGGTACATTTTGTCACCATATGGAGAAGTTAAGCACACCCCTGCACCGCATCCCAGAGTGCTGGATCCACCATCCGTCCGTAACCCAAACCTTCTTATCTTTCATTTCAGTAGTCTGCTCTGAATCTCTGTCAGAGTGGAATTCAACTAAAAAATCAGCCACATCTTGGGCTTTAACTGTTGTTCGAGGAGCAAAATCTATATCAAAATCCCCCAATTCTACCGACCACTTTGTCATTCTACTTGAAATGTCTGCCTTTTGGAGAACATTCTTGAAGGGAAAAGATGTCCGGACGATAATAGGATGAGCCTGAAAGTAAGGCCTCATCTTCCTTGCAGCTATTACCAGGGCTAACGCTAATTTTTCGAGTTTCAAATAACGCTTTTCTGCATCTATCAAGCTCTTGCTGATGTAGTATACTGAATGGGGGTAGTTATCCACCTCTCTTACCAACACAACACTAATGGCACAACTTGAAACTACCAAATATATGAATAGTGTCTCTCCATCAACTGGTTTAAATAAGGTTTTGGGGGAGGACAAATGTTTCTTGATTTCATTGAAGGCCTCATCACACTGTGAGGTCCAGTTAAATCCCTTTGCACCCTTCAAAGTTTGAAAAAATGGGGTGCATCTGTCCGAAGACCTTGGGATAAATCGGTTTAAAGCAGCTAACCTCCCCGTTAATCGTTGTACTTCTTTAACATTCCGAGGAGGATCCATTTGGAATAGAGCATTAAGTTGGTCCGGATCAGGCTATATCCCTTTCTCATTTATTATATAACCTAGGAACTTCCCGGATTGCACTCCGAACACACATTTTTCTGGATTTAGCTTCAAATTTACTTTTACCAAGTTGGTCAAAGTTTCTTGGAGGTCAGCTAGGTGCAGTTGCTCATCCACACTTTTCACCATCATGTCATCAATGTATACTTCCATATTTCTTCCAATTTGATCAACAAAGGCTTTGTTTACCAATCTCTGATAAGTAGCCCCAGCATTTTTCAACCTAAATGGCATCACCTTATAGAAATGAAGACCCCTGTCAGTGACAAATGTGGTATGCTCCTGATCCTTCGGATCTATTTGGATCTGATTGTATCCGAAGAAAGCATCCATAAAGGATAACAACTTATTCTCAGAGGTGGAGTCTACTAGCTGGTCAATCCGGGGAACTGGATACAAATCTTTTGGGAAAGCCATATTGAGATCTGTGAAGTCAATGCACATACGCCACTTGTCATTTTTCTTTTTCACCAAGACCGGATTGGAAGTCCACAAAGGATATTGAGACTCCTTGAAATGCCCCATCTTTGTGAGCCTGTCAACCTCTTGCACAATAACATCAACCTTTTCCTTGGAAAAAGCCCTTCTCTTTTGAACCACTGGTGATATGTCTCTCCGAACAGATAGGTGATGTGATATAACATCTGCTGGAACCCCAGTAACATCAGCATTGCACCAAGCAAAAACATGCTGATGGCTTTTCAAAAACTTTAATATCTCATTTTTCAGGTCGGGTGGCATTCTAGACCCTATCTTGACACTTTTCCCTTCTTCTAAAGAATGTGTTTCAACCTCTTCAACTGGTATCAATACTCCAGGGGTCTCTCTGGGGTCATCAATTTCACCCTCACCCCCAGAAAGCCCCTCAAACTGCTATTGCTCGTTGATACGAACTACCCCCAACGTCCGGGGAGCCAGGGCTGTAGCATAACATTCTCTTGCAACCTTTTGACTGCTTCGGACAACTCCCACTTGTCCTTGAACAGCATATTTCAAACATTGGTGGACTGTCGAAGCCACCGCATGCATCCTAGAGAGCCAAGACCTACCTAAAATAGCATTATAGCAAGTGGGACAATCTACCACAATAAAAAGTATCCTGACTATCTTCTTGAAAGGGCCCTTGCCCAACAAAACTTCCTCTTCGAACTCCCCGATCACATCTGCTGAGCTGCCAGTAAAGCCCACAATTGATCTGTCCGAACGCTGAATTACGGCTGGATTTTTCATTTTCTTGTAAGTGGTTAGGAAGAGGATATTGGCTGAGCTTCCAGTATCCACCAAGATTCGTCTTATGTTATTTCCCCCAATAGATGCTCCTATGACAACAACATCTTCATGAGGGCCACCTATATCTCTTAAGTCATCTTCATCGAAAACAATGAAGGGGAATATAATTTTTGATTGATAGGAGGTCATGCCTCCGGCTATGAGATGACCATTTTCCAATATTCTTATTCAATTTCCCATGTCTATCCCTTTTCCTTGAAAATTTATGATCAACTTTTGCTTCTTTTTAGTTCGGCCCTCATCGCTGCTAGAGGACAAGGATTCTTCAACTTCATCCTCATCCGAGAAGCTATCAGAAGACTCTGAGCCTGAGTCAGAACTCTCCACTGGCTTAGACCGGTGAGATTTTTTGGAGCTGGCATGAGTCTTTTTGGTACTCACATGAGTCTTTGAAGGCTCATGCTCTCTAGGGTTATCGGTATGATGATCAACTAATACTTTTGATTTTTCCTTCATGCCCATCTTAGCCTTTTCTGCCCTCAGAGCTTCTATCTCGCCCTTTAATCTATCATGCTCTTCGATGGTGTATTCATCATTTTCACCCACCACTTCGAGCAAACCTGGTGGTACTTCCGGGGCGTCCGGATCCATTCGGACTGACTTTTCTTGTTGGTTTCGAATGCTCGATTCAGGCACCTTCTTCTCCCACTGTGGTCGCCAATTTGGTGTGGTTAATTTTCGTCTGAGGGTAAATTTGTAATTTGTTTAGAGTTTGTGGAGGTATGTGGGTGTTTAATGTTCGAGTATAGAGTAGAGGGAGAATTAAGCAGCCTGGTTGTATTTAATTTTCATTACCCATATTTAATGCAGGTGGTTGGGTATTTATACCCTTACATTTGGGCTTTATGGGTTTTCGGGTCATGTTTAATGGACCCGAGTCATGTTCAAGGACCCATGAGCTCTTAGTAGGAGAGCAAGCAGCTTAGTCTAGAAGTGTTTAGGTTTTTAAGTACTTTAGTCCTTGTTCGAACAGTTTAATGGATGAGGTGTTCGAACTGCCCTGTCCGGTTTGGTGATCTTAGTCCGAACTGCCCCTGTCCGGAGAGGCACCAACATTCAGACTCATCAAAAACAACAACAACACCCAAAAGAAGAACAAAAACACCCACAAGAAGCACAAAAACAACAAAATCAAGATGAAGAAGAATAAAAACAACAACAACAACACCTAACCTTGGAAAAGATAGAAAGGCTAACACACACAGAAGATGCACAAGACGTAGCTCCGGAAGAGTTCGAGATTGTCAATCCTTGTAAGAAGTCGGAACTACTTAACCAGGGAAAAGCACCGGTAAAAGACCAAAATCGAGACAGAGATGTACCTGAAAAACAAAAAATGGCCTACGCAAAGTCAGAATCACTAAGCCAAGGTGGAATTGTAGGACCAATACCGAATCAATCGGAAAATATAGAAGTACAAGCTCCAGAGTCGACCGATAGGCATGATAACACAGTATGTTTAATTGATGTATTTATTGATGGTTTTTGCACTCAAGTTTCACAAACATTTTTAAATGAAATTGATAATGTTGAGTACAATGTGGCCATACAACGGTCTTTGGAGAATATGTCAAGGATGTGATAAATGAATTTTGTCGACGGGATCCGGAGATTATGTCGGAGCAGTCAACGACATTGGTTGTCCCTTACCGTGTGGTAAAAGGAATTTTAAATGATTTTACAACGTATGTATTAGGATTTTATGAGTGTTTTGATATATGTATAGCAATTTTATAATAACTCGCAGCATATCATGAAAGTTGTGTGGATATATATTAAGAGTTAGAAACAACTCTCAGGATATCGTGAGTGTTATTTGATATTCTATTGAATTGGAAACTCAAACAATTCGCATGTTATCCTGCGAGTTGTTTAGGGAAGGTAATACTATGATGCCTGACACAAATTATTTTAATTTTTTGTTATTTCATATGTTCAAGTCAAGGGAAGAGACAGAGAAGGAGGATGACTCGATGCCTAATTTTAATCTACTAACACCGACACAGCAGCCGAAGGAAGAGGTAAGTGTGGCAGAAGCTCCAAAGGCACAATTAACTTCACCGGCTGGCGAAATAGAACACGGACAACTGATTGGATCGATGTCCGTGAATACCACAAAATAGAGATAATTAAAGCCAATGAAGACTCACCCAATCCAGCAGTATGGTATTTACCAACGTCCCAGGTTTCCTAAAGAATTAATGTGCAAATGACTGATTTGTTGGCGCTACCTTTTGAAAAAATGAGCTGGACTACAATGTATCCAATTTTCAACCAACTCTCATGAATGTTTCAAACAAGTCTCATATATTTGACGTAAATAAACAACTCGTTTCATAGATTGTGGATGCTTGGCTTCGAAAGATGCTTAAAGAATTAAATTGAAAAGTTTCATACAAAACTTTTCCTCAAGTGAAATTTGACTGCATACAGACTTCTAGCATGACTGCGGTAAGTTTAGCTATAAACTACAAAAAACCTCGCATGTTCTCGTTGTAATGTACTCTTGCTCGAATGTAGCATAAAATGAAACAAGAAGATGCAATAACAAATGTAGTCGACGATGTTTTTAGCAAAGCGTCTAAACACTTAAACCTTGTGCTAATTCTAATATGCAGCAAGAAGACGGACCAAGTAAACCATTGGACGTTGCTCGTCATTGATATAAACGCCAGGACGACAACAAACTACAACCCACTCCTGCTTAAACCCCAAACAACAGACCACACAACAAAGACACCATCACCGCTTGTAAAACACCTAACTGCTACGATAATCGTAAAACACATTTTAAAAATAATTCTCATGATATCATGCGAATTGTTCCCAAATCAGTTGTCTTTAGTTGCAAACAAATCTCAGGGTTTCCTGAGAGTTTTTTGCAACTAAAGTATCCTGAGATTTGTTTGGAACCATAATACATTGGACGTTGTAAACTACTCTCAGGTTACCCTGAGAGTTGTTTGCAACACTTATAGCTTGGATTGCCAAACAATTCTCAGGATATCCTGAGATTTGTTTGCAACCAGCGTATAAGAATTTTGTGCTGACCCTGACACGAATTATTATAAGCAGATTAAGTATTTAGTCAATAAAGGATACATACCTCATTCAAAGACCGAGTACAAGGTAAGAAATTCAAGAAAACTTCTACAACAAAAACGAGGCACCCTTGATTGTGGAATTTTCATCTGTCAATACACCAGAGATATTATCCAAAAAGGGTATGTGCAGGAGACTTACCGTAAAGATATGGTAATTGACTTCAGAGCGGAAATATTTTATTTTTTTCCTAAATGATGTTAACACCAACTCATACTGGTAGTAATCTTTTTTATGTAAAAAACTGTGGCGGGAGCCTTTTGGATATATTCTTTTTTATTTTTTGGTGTGCATATATTCCTTGTATTGTTTTGGTGTATATATAGAGTTTTTTTTGTTTCAGAAATATGCAATGCATGAAATCTTTGAACTCACTTTAAAAAACAGTGGGTATTTGGGCACAATTCCCATCATTTCCTGATATATACCATAAAACAATTCTTACTAAACAATTACCAATGCATACAAGCAACTACTTCTACACAATTCTCAGAAGTAAAAACTACAACTAACAGTTCGCATCCTATCCAGATATATATTATATAATTAGAAAACATAGTTGAAGAATACGAACACACTATAGAATCTGCCTTGGTAAACGTTAAGTGCATTGAGCACGCAAAAAGTCATCGAATCAAAACAGCCCATCAGTTGTTAATTGTACATAGGAGGCTATGTAATGATTAATATAGCCACACCACTACCTCACTAAGGCTCCCTTCTTGCTTATAAATAACAATAGTAACCAGAGGCTAATTTTAAAACAAACTCTATATTCCAAACACTCATAACATCTTCAATTTCCAATCATCATGTCAACCTCTGGTTCTTTAGGTGACTCCTGGTCTTCTATAACCACCAACAGAAGCTCCGGCTTAAGTACTTCGGTGGCACCACCAAATACCCCAACCTCTCTACTGGACTTTGATATCGAGGATTACTTTTCTGCTGACTCTGAACCAGTTGAAGCGATTCCCCTGGTTGGTGCACCTCAGCCAACAGAGGTTCCAAACAGGAAAAGGAAGAGGGAGGAAGATGCTGGTCCATCGGGGACCAAATATATAAGAATAATGGATGTAGATACCGAGGAGGAAGACCATAACGGAGAGGCTGATGATGAGCATGAAGAAGAGGAAGAAGGTGAAGAATCCTCTAGTGATGACTGATAGTCACTGCTTCTGTTTTTTGTTTTATTAATGCAAACTAACAAACACTAAATGTGGTAATGTTTATTTCTAAGTGGTCGATGCATGAAGCTTGTTATGACTATGTAATCTCTTTTTTGTATAAAGTTTTAATCAGTGTAAAACGTTTATGAAGTATTTTTATTTTGCAAACAAATCTCAGGTGAAGGGCATAGAAACAATTCACTTCCTCATGTGTGTATGCGAAACAATTCAAATAGTTGCAAACAACTCTCAGGAACACCTGCGAGTTGTTTGCAATATTATACCCAAATATTGGACATACAAATAATTCGCACCCTATTAGTAGTTGCAAACAACTTTCAGGAAACCCTGTGTGCTGTTTGCAATATTATACCTAGATATTGAACATGCAAATAATTCGCGTCTTAATAGTAGTTGCAAACAACTCTCAGGAACACCTATGAGTTGTTTGCAATATTATACCCAGATATTGGACATGCAAACAATTCGCACCCTAGTGGGAGTTGCAAACAACTCTCAGGGGAACATACGAGTTGTTTACCCAGATATTGTATGCAACTCTATAAGTTGGAAATAATAACAATTCGCATCACCGACGGTGGCAAACAACTCTCAAGAATACCTTAGAGTTCTTTGTAATATGATATCCGTATATTGCAAATAATTCTCCATATTATATGTGAATTTCTTGCAACTCGCAGGTTTTCTTGAGAGTTGTTTTAAACTATATCCCTGACAGTTGCTTAGGAAAAAATAGATTTATTGACCAAACACCTAGCATTTCATTACTGTAATACAAACAAGAGAAATATGTGTAAATGAATAAACAACTCTAAAAATGTTTAGTGTATTGTCCATAACAAGCACAATATTACAAATCAATGCAGCCAACGAGAATTGTACGCAACAAGAATTATCTTTAAACTGGAACATCACAAGTCCTCTTGTTATGACCCGATTTCGAACAACGGCCACACCTCAACTACTTGGTTGAGGTTTCTCCTCTATAGGGGATTCGTTTTTTCTTAGGCCTTTCAGGGAGTCTTTTAACGTTGGGAGGCAGAATTTCCACCATCGAAGGATTGTTATCACTTGACCCTTCACCGAAATCGGTTATCACCGGTATGCTGAAAAAGTAACTTTCCCTACAATTCTTATCTGTGAAGAACGACTCTATTATAGTAAAAAGATCTTGGTCGATATACTGTATTGCTGCTAAAGCGTAAGAACATGGAAAACACTCTTGTTGCCATGATCCGCAAGAACATTTAAAATCCAACAGATTAACAACCGCCACAAGATTTGAAAAGACTTTGAACATTTCTATAGAAGACTTACATACAACCCAAGTTTGGCACATGTCAACATTCTGCTTTAGCTTCTTCTCATACTCGGGGACCAAATTAGTACTCCAGCTTAATCCCTCTTCGTATCTCTGTGAAACTTGAGTCATAAGCAAGACTCTAATCCAGTCAATAAACTCAATAATGGGTACGCCGTGATATTTTTTGATCTGATTGTTAAAAGATTCGGCCGCAGTAGAAGCCGTAGACCCGTATTGTTTCCCTTTAACGTAAGCATGCGCATACTTATCCGAAGGTAAATTACCAAGAAAATCACTCATTCTGTCACCACCTTCACATAGAAAATCTGTTAGTATATCCTTAAAAATCTCTCGAGTGGGAGCATAAGCAAGACGATGGAAGAAACACAACATCTTTTTTTGTAGTCTCTCTTAGTGTGTTCCAATTTGGATTTAAAATTCTGCATGAGATGGAAATAATAGTACGCATGATAGCAGTTTGGATACAAGACAGAAACAGCATTAACGATACCAGAATGATGGTCTAAAATAAATGTAATTTGGCGCTCCAACAAATGAGGTTTCAAACACCCAAAAAACCACATCCAATTGTCACAATCTTCAATGCTAACTATACCAATTGCAACAGGGAATAGTCCTGGAATAAGGAACCTCAGATGGTCAATATAATAGAAGTCAAGCATGTGAAAAATGTAAACAATTCGCATGAGTTCCTGAGAGTTGTTTTCAAATATCAGGATATCCTGAGAGTTGTTCTGAACTCTTAGGAAATCTTGAGAGTTGTTTGCAAGTCTTATATTTACAAAGAGTAGTTTACAAATCTCAGGATTACCTGAGAGTTGTGTTGGGTTCTTCCTATGTGGGAGTCCAATTATCATATGGGCTAAGCCCAATTTGGATAATACATAGGATTTTGGTTTATGTATAAATATATATTTATACATTGTCTTTAGGAGATAAGCATCATATTCTATAGTGCAGTTTTTGAGAGAAAAAGATGATTCGAGGCGGAACGTTGTGCTTTCAATCGGACTATCTCCGGTTTTCCGATCGGCTTAAGTTTTGGTGAGAAGGCTCTTCTTTTTGTCCTCTACAATCTGTCCAGAGGGTTTTTTTTTTGGAGTCATTTAAGTGTGTTTTTCGATCATCTTCTTCAAACTACGTTTTCGGGATATTTCAGTGAGTTTTCAGATTTCGGTTCACTATCTTGTGTATTGGGGTTGTATATGAAGTTGTCATACTTTGTGTGGTGTATGCTCTAGTTTTATCTAGATAATAATTTTGTAACCCATCTTCTGATAGTGAATATTTGGTTGGACTCCGAAATCAGTCCCGTGGTTTTTACTTCCTACACTGGAAATGTTTTCCACGTAAAAAGTGTTCTGTGTTGTTTGCGTTTATTTTATTCAGACTTGGTATTTTGTTTGGGATCATTATCTCTAATCATATTTGATACGAGAAGGAAGATTTCGTTTGTGCTTCTATTTCATGACAAAGTGGTATCAGAGCGAGAGGTTGTGTACTTGTCTTGTATCAGATATGGAGGTGAATACAAGCAGAATGGTGACGATGAATGGTTCGAATTATCATATATGGAAATCGAAGATGGAAGATCTTCTTTATGTTAAAAGTTTTCAATTACCAGTGTTTGGTGATGAAAAACCTAAAAATAAGTCTGATGCATAATGGATAATTATTTATCGTCAGGTTTGTGGCTTTATTCGGCAATGGGTTGATGATAATATGTTGAATCGTGTTGTAGACGAAACAGATGCAAGGAAATTGTGGAGTAAACTTGAGGATTTATATGCTCGGAAGACAGGAAACAGTAAGTTATATTTCTTCAAACAATTGATATATTTGAGGTATCAAAATGGATCACCTCTTACAGACCACTTGAATACCTTTCAAGGCTTGATTAATCAGTTGGCTGTTATGGGTATCAAATTTGATGACGAGGTTTTGGCGTTATGGTTGCTTGGTTCGCTGCCAGACTCATGGGATACTTTCAGAATGTCTCTTTCTAATTCAGCTCCTGAAGGTAATATCTCAATGGCATTGGCTAAAAGTAGTGTGCTGAATGAAGACATGAGAAGAAAAACAGTTGGCTTCTCTTCACATTCAGAAACTCTAGTCGTTGAGAAACGTGGTAGAAATAAAAATCGCGGTTGGAAAACTAGAGGTAAAAGTAGAAGCAAGAGTCGGAATAAGTCTAATAAATTTGTAGATTGGGAGTGTTATTACTGTCATGCGATCGGGCACACTAAGAAATTTTGTCCTAAGTTGAGAAAGAAGAATAATTTTGGGAAATCTAACAATGGTAAATAAGAATAGAACAAGGAGAAAAATTATGATGAAAGTGGTGACGAGAAACATGTTGCTGCAGTTTCAAAGAGCTAATTCGTTGTTATTGATGATGCTGTCGTGCATTCTGTGTCTGATGAAAATGGTTGGGTAGTTGACACTGGTGCTATAATCCATGCCAATTCTTGTAGAGAATTTTTCTCATCTTACACCTCTGGCGACTTTGATTCTACAAAGATGCGAAATAATGATATATCTAAAGTGGTTGGTATTGGTGATGTTTATCTAAAAACAAGCATGGGTGCAAGATTAATTTTGAAGGGTGTTAAACATATACCCGATCTTCGATTTAATTTGATCTCTACAGGGAAGCTAGACGATGAAGGATATTGCAGTATTTGTGCGAATGGGCAGTGGAAACTTACTAAAGGCTCGTTGGTTGTGTCAAGAGGACAAAAATATTCAGCATTCTACATCATGTCTGCAAGGGTGCCTGCTGAGAAAATCAATGTTGTTAATGATGAAGCAATGGTTGATTTGTGGCATAAAAGACTCAGTCACATTAGCGAAAAAGGATTAGATATTCTGAGGAAGAAACGGTACATTCGTGGGATACATAAAGCTCATTTAAAGAAATCGTACATTGTTGGGCTGGAAAGCAGAATAGAGTATCTTTCAAGCGCTCGACTCCTTCAAGAAAACCAAGTTTGCTTGACTTGGTACATACTGATGTTTGTGGTCCTTTCAAAACGAGAAAATTTAGTGGTTGTCTGTACTTTGCTAATTTTGTTGATGATCATTCCAGGAAAGTTTGGGCTTACACTTTGAAAACAAAAGATCAACTGTTAGATTTCTTTAAGCAGTTTCAAGCTTCAGTTGAGAGACAGACTGGGAAAAAATTGAAGTGTGTTAGAAGTGATAATGGGGGAGAATACATTGCTCCTTTCGATGATTATTGTAGGTAGCAAGGTATTCGGCATCAAAAGACACCTTCCAAGACCCCTCAGTTGAATGACGTAGCAGAGAGACTAAACCGAACATTAATTGAAAGGGTAAGATGTTTTCTTTCATAATCACAACTCCTGAAATACTTTTGGGGTGAAACTTTGAATACATTGGTACATGTCTTGAATCTTAGTCCTTCTGTACCTTTAGATGAAGATATCCCAAATAGAGTTTGGACTGGTAAAGATGTTCATATTCCTAAAGATGAGAGATCTAAACTCAATTCGAAGATAAGACAGTGTGTATTCATTGGTTATGGTCTTGATGAGTCCGGCTATATATTTCATGATCCAATTAATAAGAAGCTTATTAGGAGCAGAGATGTTGTGCTTATGGGAGATTAGATAGTTCATGATATTGATAAGAGTCAAAATTCAGTGCCTACGTTTAAGAATGACTCGGTAGATTTGGGGCATATTCCGCTTGCACATACTCCTACAGAAGTTGAAGAAAATTCAGATGGTGACTCATCTGCTTCAAGAGGTTCACATATTTTTTATACTGGTGATCATGATGATGATTTCGTGCATAAACAAAAGAATGAAGAAGATGTTGAACAACTTGAAGATCCAGCACAGATATCTACTAGAGATAGACAACCCTCTACTAGATATCCTTCTGATCAATATATTTTGTTAACCGATGCAGGCGAGCCTGAGTGTTATGATAAGGCTATTGGTGGTGTGTGTAAAAATAAATGGATTGAAGCAATGAATGAAGAGATGCAATCACTTCATGAGAATCATACATTTTAGTTAGTGAAGATACCTAAATGGAGAAAATCCTTGAGTAACAAGTGGGTGTATAGGTTGAAGCAAGATGATAGTTCTCTGCAACCTCGGTACAAAGCAAGATTGGTAGTCAAAGGCTTTGGTCAGAAAAAAGGTATTGATTTTGATGAAATATTTTCTCCAGTTGTAAAAATGTCTTCTATTCGTGTGGTTCTAGGAATTGCATTGAGTCTAGACTTGGAAATTGAGAAAATGGATGTAAAAACAGTATTCTTGCATGATGACTTGGAAGAAGAGATTTTTATGAAACAGCCTGAAGGTTTTGTGGTTGAAGGAAAAGAAGATTATGTGTGTAGACTGGAAAAAAGTCTATATGGTTTAGAGCAAGCTCCGAGACAGTGGTATAAGAAGTTCATATCAGTTATGGGGGAGCAGGACTACAAGAAGACTTCCTCTGATAATTGTGTATTTGTGAAGAAATTTGCCGATGCCGATTTTATTGTTCCCTTACTTTACGTGGATGATATGCTTATTGTTGGGAAGAATACTCCATGGATTGATTCTTTGAAGAAACATTTAAGTAAGTCTTTCTCAATGAAAGATTTAGGCCCAGCAAATCAGATTCTTGGCATTCGGATTACTAGAGACAGAGATTTGAAGAAGTTGCTCTTGTCACAAGAAAAATACAATGAGAAAATTCTTCAGAAGTTTAAGATGGACAAAGCTAAAGTGGTTAGCTCACCACTTTCCGGTCACTTCAAGTTAAGTAGGAAACAATGTCCTTCGACTAATGAAGAAAAAAAAAGATATGGCTAATATTCCATATGCATCTGCAGTTGGAAGTCTCATGTATGCCATGGTATGTACTTGTCCTCACTTAGCTCATAGCGTTTGTGTTGTGAGGCAGATTTTTGTCAAACCCATGTAGAGAGCATTGGGAAGCCGTGAAATGGATTATGAGGTATCTGCGAGGAATCTCTAATTTGAAGCTCAGTTTTGGGATGGAGAAACTTGAGTTGTTGGCTTATTCTGATTCAGACTTGGCTAGAGATATTGATACTCGCAAGTATACTTCTGGATATTTAATTAACTTTTGTGGTGGTGCTGTTTCATGGAAATCAAGACTACAAAAGTGTGTTGCCCTTTCAACGATAGAATCTTAATTTATTGCAGTGACAGAAGCGAGTAAAGAGCTACTATGGATGGAGAAGTTCTTGAGAGAACTTGGATTTGAGCAACACAAGTATGTACTGTTATATGATAATCAGAGTGCAATTCATCTCGTGAAGAATTCGTCATTTCACTCAAAATTGAAACATATTGATGTGAGATATCATTGGATTCGAGATATTCTTGATGCTAAACTAATGGAGGTTGATAAAGTTCATACAGATGATAATGAGTCTGGTATGATGACAAAGGCATTGCCTATGGGAAAGCTTGAACATTGTAGATTGATCGTCGGGATGGCGAATCCTCCCACATAGTCGTGAGAGGGAGATTTGTTGGGATCTTCCTATGTGGGAGTCTAATTATCATATGGGCTAAGCCAAATTTGGATAACACATAGGATTTTGGTTTATGTATAAATATATATATTTATACAGTGTCTTTAGGAGATAAGCATCATATTCTATAGTGCAGATTTTGAGAGAAAAAAGTGATTCAAGACGGAATTTTGTGCTTTCAATCGGACTGTCTCCGGTTGTCCGATCGGCTTAAATTTTGGTGAGAAGGCTCTTCTATTTGTCCTTTACAATCTATCCAGAGGGTTTTTGATTTGGAGACATCTAAGTGTGTTTTTCGATCATCTTCTTCTAACTACGTTTTGGGGATATTTCAGTGAGTTTTCTGATTTCGGTTCACTATCTTGTGTATTGGGGTTGTGTATGAAGTTGTCATACTTTGTGTGATGTATGCTCTAGTTTTATCTAGAGAATAGTTTTGTAACCCATCTTCTGATAGTGATATTTGGTTGGACTCCGAAATCAGTCCCGTGGTTTTTACTTCCTACATTAGGAAGGTTTTCCACGTAAAAAGTGTTCTGTGTTGTTTGCGTTTATTTTATTCAGACTTGGTATTTTGTTCGGAATTATTATCTCTAATCAGATTTGATACAAGAAGGAATATTTCGTTTGTGTTTCTATTTCCTCACAAGTTGTTTGCAAATCTTGTATTTTCAAAGAATTATTCTGAACTCTCAGGATATCGTCGGAGTTGTTTGCAAGTCTTATATTTGCAAAGAGTAGTTTGCAACTCTTAGGATTACCTGAGAGTTGATTGTAAATCTTGTATTTCCATGCGATTTTTTTGCAACTCTTAGGATATCCTGGGAGTTATTTGCAACTCTAGGATGCGGGTTGTTTACAATTTTTCCAGACAACATCCTAATCATTCATATATAAAAAAATGAAACTAACCGTTGTTGTCATCCTTTGTTACGACAGTAAGAAATACACCCTTATACTTGCCATATAAGAATTTTCCATCGACAAACAAAATTGGACGGCATGAATGGAAAACCTGAAGGGATGAACCGAATGCTATAAAACAATGCTTGAAGCGGTTTCCAGCTAATAACTCCAACCGGCAGTCCATAGTAATATCACGGCTCTTCAATCGTTTGAAGTCTCCGCTTAGTAAACTAAAAGAACTTGAACTATCTCCGAAAACTCCCCTCCTTGAATTATCTAAAGCATTCCATGAGAAACGGTAGGAGATGTCAAGACCGTAATTTTATTTGACAGTCGATTGTATGGTTTTGGCTGTCAATGAATGACAGGTCCGAATAGAATCATGAATTTCCTCCGCAATCAAATCCGATGTCAAATGTCTATGCCGCTTGTGTTTTTGGGAGAAAACAGGACTGCAAGTATGGTGCGGAACATACTTCTTGATTGTCATTAAGCCGGTGCTAGAATCAATAGATGCATAAAGTCTCCATTTGCATCCGCTTGTGAATTTATTTTCACAATAAGAAGTGATCTTGTTTGCTGTGTTGTGCATGTATTTGAAAGAAAAACCATGCTCTAAAGCAAACTTGCACAAATATAACCTTAGACCTGCAGTACCTTCTTCAAAATCTTGACCAACTCCTGCAATAGCATCACCCTAACCAATAGTAGTAAGTTGTTTTTTCTACTAATTAGAATTAACTAAACTATTACTACTCTCCCATCTAATTAGTTGATTAAGAAATGGTTCTCCCAAACTTATGCTAGGCTGTTTACGCTTTAGACCAGAACCCTTATCACCAGAACTCTTATCACCATAACACTTATCACCCGAACCTTTATCGAGCAATTGTTGTTCTATGAGAAAACTAACCCGTTTTAAACACTCCAAATCAAGATATAATACCAAACCAACAAAATCTTTCTGGTTATTAAAGAAACAATTCTTGTGATCCCCGCAGGAGTAAGTGATTAGGTAGTCACATGTGACCAATTCCTCCCATGTGCTCTCCACATACTCTCAAATACTTTGAAAGCTTTCAAACTCCAACAAAGGCACAACTGCAGTTTGGTGATCATGTTTAAAAATACAAACTCGTGATTTAGACATACCTTACCCTACACTGAACAATCATAAAGCAAGTTATTAGTTCATGTACTGAACAATTAGTGGGGCAACTCGCATCCTCTCATGAGAGTTGTGTACAACTATAAGATGCGAATTGTTCGCAGTTTTATGTCTACTACACTGGATTTTCACAATTCACATCTTATTTTAGCAGTCAAGCATGAACAAAATGTATACAATTCGCAATAGTGCATGATAGTTGTTCTCAACTCTCATGATTTTCCTAAGAGTTGTTTGTAAATCAAGTATTTTAGCACTCAAGCATAAACAAAATGTAGAAAATTCGCAATAGTACTTGAGAGTTGTTTGCAACTCTTGGATTTCCTGATAGTTGTTTGCAACTCTCATGATATCCTAAGAGTTTCAAACACAACTCGCATCTTCCTCGTTAGAAAAAATCAAAAAAATCACATATTCTACGTTAATAACCATAAAAAAATTCGCATGTTTTGTTGAAAATGCTTGGATAACCAAAAGTCATGGTCTACACATGTTTCACATTCAAAATCAGCATCTAATACACTAAAAAACAGTGTATAACTAGTTAAACAAGGATTACCGACATAGACTAACATAATAACAAATAATCGTTGGAACAAAAAACAAAAAAATACAGAGAAAAAACTCGAACAAGATTTACTAACAACCGAAACAGTAGAGTAACACCTATTCTAACTCATAAATCCAGGAAATAACTTCGAAATCGATAGTTAATCACCATTACCTAAAAGCAACAAGTGAAATCAAAATAACAGAGATTCCAAAAAACTTGAATACCGTGTGATCAACTCATGTACGTAGAAAACAGTAGTTAAATGCATTTTATACAGAACTTACAGATATATACAGACCTTTTAACGCTTCGATCACCTAAAAATTATGGTTTTTTGGTGGTTCACGGTCGTTAGAACGGCTTCACAAATTCAAATCTTTAAAAGCTAGAAAAAGGAGAAAATACAGAAAATTGTGTTTATATAATGAGTTGATGGTAATAAAGGTATTAAAATAATATTTGGTATTAAATGATAATTAGATAGTTGAAATGGGTATTAAAAGGTAATAAAACAAAAATTGGATACTAAATGATAATACAATAGTCAGGTGGATGATTTAGGTGCAATTCCCGTAAAAGATGTTGCGTATTTTTTTATATGTACGGATTTTGGAGCTTTATTATACTATAAACTTTGTCCGATTGAAAAATGTAAACCGAAATTTATTTTAAACAAATTTGAAATTATATTTATTATAATTTTCTTTTCAATTAAACATAAAGTAGTATAAATTTTAGTTATTCATATTTTCTAAAGAGGATAAAGCTGGATTCGTTGTGCTTCACAAAACTTGGTTCCGTGACTTGTTTTTTTACGAAAATTAACAGAAGAATTTGAACAAATTATTTTTTTCGAAACTTTAGGAAATTTTGATTGATAGATCGATCTGAGAAATCAAATTGTATTAAAAAAATGAATTGATTTTTGTAATTGGTGTAAGTGATGAATACCTAAAATTTACTCCCTCCGTTCCACAATGTAGGTCGTTTTAGAAAATATAAAAAGTTCCATTTTAATTGTCGTTTGAGAATATCAATGCACTCATTAATTTCTATTGACCAATGATATTTTATTGTTTGTTTCCTTTTATTAAATTAATAACTTCTGCCCAATTGAATTAGATTGATTTTTGTGTTTTACAAGAGAGAGAAATAATCATTACATTTATTGGTTTCTACTCCAAAACTTTAAACGACCTACATTATGGAACGGAGGAGTATTATTTAAAAATATTATTGATTTTTATTATTATATAAAATACATTTATCGATCAAAATCTTATATCATATATTTTAGTAATATACTTTTTTATGTTTTATATTTTAATTGTCACGGCCCCTATTAATAGATCAATTGTTTCGAGAAGGCCAGTGTATATGTGGTTAGCAGTACTAGCGTGCCTTTTAATATAACGTTACGCATGCTCTCGTCTCCTTATTGAAAACGAATTTATTAGCCACAACTAAACGAGACGTTCGATTGGTCTGGTTTTAGGTGACTTTTGGTCTTTCTCCGATATATATATATCTCGATTGGTTTCATTACATTCTTATAGCTTCTCCTTTAGAGTCAGTCATTACCCATTTCAAAAGTAAGTAAACACTCATCTCTTCTATTTTGCTACTTTACAGTTACTTTTTTCCGGTATAATCTAAATTTGGTTTAAGTTTATGGAGATAATATGAATTGAAAGTAGATGGTTAAAAAAACATTGTTAACTTGCCCTTTCATATTTTAGGTAAGCTTAAGCTGTATATTATGGACGGAGTTTCAAATACGACACGGGTTAACAAGAATTGCACGGTGGTTTTGATGGGTCGGTCTGGAAATGGAAAAAGTGCAACGGGTAACACAATTATCGGAAAAGATGTTTTCAAATCAGAAATGAGTCCGTCTGTTGTCACAACTAAGTGTGAGGGCCATACAATTGGCCACAATGACCGGATAATCACTGTCATTGATACTCCTGGTATGTCTCATGTTTAATAGGAGTAATTTTTTATTGTTACAAAAGGTAGGAAATATATTTTCATGTATGTGACAGGTTTGTTTGAGTCTTCTGCGGGATCAGAACAAACTCTTAAAGAAATCAAGAGATGTGTCGATTTTGCGAGAGATGGTATCCATGCTTTGCTGCTGGTTTTATCAGTAAAGAACAGATTTTCAAAAGATGAAGCAGACGCACTTCGTGACCTGGAGGATTCATTTGGGGGTGATATGTTTCATTATATGATTCTTCTATTCACCGGTGGGGATGCATTAGACAATAATGATACGTCTCTTGAAAACTACTTGTCTTCACCCTCTTGTCCGGAACTTTTGCAGGTTATTTTTGTTTACTCTGACCAAAACATATCTCATGATGTAGGCTTTGATTAATAATGTATTTGATTATATGTTTTGTTTAATGTAATTAGTGATATAGTTGTTTCTGTTTTTTTAATGTTTAGAAACTTGTTGTACGTTGTGGAAACCGAAAATTGCTGTTTGATAACTATACTTACGATGAAAACAAAAAGTGCAAACAAGTTGAGGCACTGTTGTTCGTAGATGGCGTTGGTGAACTAAATGGGGGAAAGTCGTATAAGAATGAGGTGAAAATCATTATCCTTCGTATAAGGATTATATATATAATCAAATATACAATATTGATACAAATAATGATTTAATTGTGGCAGATTCAGGAGAGTTTCATGGAGAAAATTGGTCAGCTTGAAACACGATTGAGGGATGAACAAGTTGTACGGATAAAGTCTGACACGGCGTCTAAGTTAGCATATGAAGAACAAGTTGGCGAAGTTAAAACTTCTTTTAATGCTGAAATTACAAGTCTAAGAATTACTGATCCCGAATTAACAAGGCGGTTACGTATTTTCGAGGCACGTGCCTATGAAGCTAGAAAAACGCAATTTACTAGGCTAAGCTAAGAGCATCGCAACAGAATAGGTAAAAGAGACTAGATGGTAAATTTACGTATTATATGTAATTTTTTTTTTATATTCCAACAGTTAATCTAAAAGCCTCTTTATATTTATTGCTACGCTAGGTAAATTTATAGTAGGTAAATTTATAGTTGTTCGGAAACAAAATAACTACCTTAAATATAAAGAGTCTATTTTATTATTTTGTAATCTAAAAATTTAGATTACTAAAATTTCACGTTAATTTAACATATTGATTCATTACCTGTTTGGGATGCTATGAGCAATACTGATGCCGAATTTAGAAGGTGGTTAAGTAGATTAACATATTTATTCATTACCTGTTTGGGATGCTATAAGATTTACCCATGTCGAATTTAGAAGGTGGTTAAGTATTTATAAGGCACATAGATTTGAAGCTAAATTTACTAAGAATTACGGATGCCGAATTTAGTAGCCGGTTACGTATTTTGAGGCAGTTAGATCTGAAGCTAAATTAATCAAATTTTGATTATTTTAATATCTATGACCAAGTAATATAACCATATTTAAATAAAAAATTTAGATACTAGTTTATATAAAGTATTTGTTTCAAATAGTTGTAAACTTTTCTTAAATTTTATTAAATTGAATGAGTTTATATATACTTCACAAAAACGCGAACAAAATGTTTTGTTGGGTATTTACTATTTGGGTATGGCTATATATACCCAAAACGAGTTTAAGTATACCCAATTTTGAGTATACCCAAAAGTGATCTAAGTATACCCAATTTTTTCCAAAAATGCCCTTTTGTGGGTATATAAGCCATTTTTTTTTTACTAACTTCATCCACTCCACTTTCTCTCACTTCACTCCTACCTCTCACTTCTCTCTAGAATTTCACCTCACTTATCTCTTTTTTTTTCCGGCGAACCACCACCACCACCACCACTCTTCCTCCTCCTCCTTCATTATGGTCAAGAACAAAAACCCTCCGCCGCCTCCTACGTAAGTCCTCAAATTCATTTTGTTACTTAATTTTGTTAGATTTAGGTATGAATTTTAGTTTTTAGGGTTGAATTTTGTGTTTAGGATAGAATTAGGTAGAGAATTAGGGTTTAGGGTAGGATTAGGAGGAGTTTTTGGGCCATTTTCCAGCCAAATCGCCGGCTGGAAAATGGCCGGCGCCGCACCGGTGGTGCGCCTTGGGCAGCACCATCGGTGCGTATGCCCAGTACCGAGCGTACTGGGCATACGCACCGATGGTGCTGCCCAAGGCGCACCACCGGTGCGTGATGGTGTGCCGCTCGGTACACCAGCTGTGTACCGAGCGGCACACCATCTGTGTGCCGAGCGGCACACTAACCTGTGTCGCTCGGTACACAGTGCCGCAACCGAGCGGCACACGGCACCCGTGCCGCTCGGTTCGTCCTCTTTGGTACCTATGGTACCCGATTTTTTTTTAAAAAAGACTCTAATTTTTGGGATTCTAAAGTTCTGGTTTGGTATTTTTTAAAAAAACTTCAAATTTCACCATACGTATAGGGGTGTTGTTGATTTAAATTTTATATGTTAGTGTTATTAATTTCTTCCTTTGTTTTGTATTTTTGTAGGTCAGACGCAGTGGAGGAGCGACGTCTTCCCCGATCCAGGGCGTACCCCCCTGGGTCACGTCCACCACCGCCAGGCAAGAGTATTAAGACTGCTCGCGCGGTTGAGGATGAGCGGATCCGCGATGCCAAGCGCGGACGAGATACTCCTGATGACTCTCAGACTATTCGTCTTCGGGAGGAGGAGGAACGGATACGGACTGATCGGTCTTTGCGCCGAATCAAGCATGGCCAGAGGAAGGAAAAGGCCATAGTTTCTGAGGCGATTGATATCAGATGTGGAGGGTCCTCACGACGAGAGACGTCGTCATCGCATACACATAGATCACCACCTCCCACTGCTAGTGATCCACCACCTCCCTCACCTTCTCGCAGAGGTGCGTCCCCTGCGCATACTATTACGCATCCACCACCTGTTAGCGACAGGGTGGATGCCACTGGGGACCCTGAGCAGGACACGATTGACGAGGAGCACATAGATGCCATCCACGCCGAGGAGCAGCGAAAGACGTTTGCATTTCTGAAATGGCACAATACGTTCATTCTCAAATTGCCATGAAGGAGGAAACAGTGCGTATTCTAAGCGACAATGGAGGCTATGATTTCGACTAACTGTCTGTTATATATCAAGTTATGTACTAATGTTTAGAATATGTTGTTCTTGCTTGTTTGTGATGTTTTATTTTAGTTATGAAATGATTATTGGCTTATCGTTATTAGTCTGTACACAAAATGAATAAATGCAATAATAGAGAAATTACCAAAAGAACCAAAACGATGTAGTAAAACAAAGTTCTAAACAACATAAATCCTCACAAATGACGTAAAGCGACCAAGAGACACAGAAGAGTTTGAAACAAAAAACCCAAAACGAAACACATACACCTACTAAACAAACTCGTCAAGATTAGTTACTTCTGGGAATGAACTAACTGGCTTTCTACCTTCGAGTTCCGTATATTTCTGGCAGCGACCAACTAATGGTAGCTCCCAATGCGTAGCCTCTTCGCTCTTCAACTTCTGCCACGTAGGATGTATGCGTGCGCAAGGGCAAAGGGGCTTGATTGATAACTGTTTCATAGGTACTTAAATTAGAATCAACAATTGAGTTATATAGTGGTGAGGAAAAACATAACCATATATCGAATGACTTACATTGACAAAGTGGTTAGTATCGACGAATCCAAACCCAATCTCACGTCTTTGGGCCATAATGGGAGGCTTACCGCGCAGAGGTAAAAAAGTATGACTACAGTTGTGATTTCCTACGAGTGACACAAAATGAACAATGCATTCGAACTTGGTTGCAATCGCAATACCCATTTCAGGCATTGTCATCCAATATTTGGGTGATGCTGGTGTCTCGTAGTAGTTTATACTTTCTGCAACCTTCAGGTAATCCTCTTTACCGTTATAAATCTTGCTGTATGTGTCGTAGTTTTCCATTAGCTCATCGTATATTGCCTTCCGAACACCTCGCCATCCTTCTTCATGACCATACAACCCGAATGAAACTGCTCTGTATCCACAATGTCCATCTGGCTTAACATCATTAATACCCGATATAAAAGGGTTGAAGTGAATCGGAAACCAACGCAAAAAACCTTTCGGGTCATGTACTAGTTCTGTGACTCGATCAATGGACGGTTGTACGATGTTGCTACCTAGGGAGGCAATGGAAGAGGTACGAGTACGAGTACGAGGTACTCTAGGCACATCTTTCCGAATCGTTGATTCACTACCAACTGCTTTACTCTTTTTAACTTTTGTTGGTTTTAAAGACTGCATGACTGCGTCATGACTAGCTTCATCCTCTTTCAGCGGGTACTCCCATCCGCTCATGTCCCGTTTAGTGGATGATGTATCAACCACTAACTTTCTTTTCACCTGTGGGCGGCCTCGGTGTTTCTGCTTCTCCAATGGCTCTAGCAATGACGATGTTTCAGGGTAAACAACTTCAAACCATTTCTTGTAAATATGTTTGATACGGCTTTCATCTTTCGTATCCATGACATCGTTAACTAGCTTTAGCAGATCATCTTTGAGAATTTCCATGGTCGTACGGAAAGTACGAGGCATTATTTCTAACCTTGTCCAGTGGACGTGAAAAGCACCTAGAGAGGCAGACATTCCACCTTCACGCCACTTGCGGACCTGGTGATAGCAAGGTATACCATGGGTAGATTTTACAGCGCATCTACACTCGCCAGTGTCTTTAACATCCGGCCCATCTTCAATAGCGACCATCTTGGTATCTTCGGCCTTCTCTACTTCCTCGAAAAATAGTTCTAAAGCCACGTGGGAAACCTGGCCTCGAATCTCATCAAACAGTTTATCCGAGAACTTATGCAGTGCTATGTAACGACTTTTCTCGAACGACGCCCTGATGGCAGCATGTTGGATTTCAACAAGCGAATGAACCCTGCCCCAAAATAACTCGAAGTTTAATTTGCTCGTACGTATGTAACGCTTTAGGGTAAGCTCAACGCGGTTTGTTGTGCAATGTCCCAAATGCATGTTTTTGTTCGTCTTCCAAACAACAAATTTGTCCATGTACTTATCGAGCCACGATTTTTCAGTGTATTCAATTGCTTTAGGGTAAGCTTTGTACTTCAATAGCATCTCCCGTCTGGCGGCATCGAATTCAATCTCTGATTTACTATACGCAATCTTCTGCCAAGCACTAACAAATTCTTTATGATCACTTTTCTCGCGGAAGTGCTCTCTTGTTTGCCCTACAACATTTTGGTTTACGTGCCAGCGACATAACATATGCGTTGTCTTTGGGAATACCACTCCTATAGCATTCATCAATGCTAAATCTCTGTCGGTTAGGATAACCCGCGGTTCTTCAATTCCATGAACGGAAATCAACGATTTCAAACACTCTAATACCCATTTGAAGTTGTTTAACTTCTCACCCGACATGAAGGCAAATGCCGCGCAGAAAGTCAATCCAGTACACGTCACACCGACTATCTCGAAAAATGGCATACCATATCGTATCACTTTATATGTACTATCCATAATCAAAACTATAGGAAATGTGCGCAAAAGGTCAACACTGACAGGATGGGCAAAAAACAAATCTGTAATGATTTGTCCATCGTCTTCACCAGATTTATGCCATTCATAATAATTGTGTGACTTAAGCTCACCCCACAAGAACTGAAGTTGTGACCTACCCGCCTTCTTTAGAACCCGATTTTTTTGTCGTGCATTGTAGATCGTCCGCATGGTAGAAACATTATCTTCGTTCAATTTCTTCACACCATTCAGTATATCTCTGGGGTTAGTACCAATGAAGGTCGCTCGTTCAACATACTCCATCTCTTCATCATTTAAACGGCCAGCAAAAGAATGACCATCTAGATGTATAGAAGTGTCATGGTTATGAGTACCACATTTTACTTCTAACTTCCATTGATCTGGGGCAACCATTGACCCGAGAAGCTCAAATGGGCAGCCAATCTTTTTCGTTCCTGTAGACTTCCGTTTGCGGTCTTTTTCTGCAACCCTTGGAATATATTTCCCCCCCCCCCCCTCTCACACTGGAAATAAACTCTCGGGTTTTTTCTGCTGTTTACTTTGTCGCGCCGACTTATGTTGATAACCATACCATAAAGTTTTCCGATCTTCGTAACCCATTTCACCAACGCGTCATGTGTGTAGAACTCGGTAGTGAAGAACAAATGACTATAATCGGTAGCGGAAGGTGCATCAGTCCCACTTGCGACATCCGTCCCCTGTTACACAACAAAAATGCACAATAAACATTCAAGTATAGTTAACAACATAAAAAAATCAAGCTTTTTTACGAAAAAAATGCGCGAATCCAAGGTTCTGAGGCCTAAAACCGTTGGTTCTAGGCCTCAGAACCGGCCGGACAAGGCCATCAGCACCACCGGTGCTCAGGCCATGAACCGGTGGTGCTGGGGCCTCAGAACCGAGCGGACTGAGGCCCCACGTCCACCGGTTCTTGGCCTCAGCACCGGTGGTGCTGGGGCTTGGAACCGACCGGCTGCGTGGCCTAGCACCATCGGTTCCAGCACATGGAACCGATGGTGCTAGGCCAGCCGGGTTATTCAATACCTTCGCCGGCGACGGTGGTGGTTCCGGCGACCTTGGCTCCTTCTCCGGCGACTCAATCTCGTTTTCCGGCGAAAATTCATCATTCCTTCTCTCCAGCGACATCAACTCCTCCACGCTGATCCCTAATTCTGCTTCCGACATGATCGATTTTGCGTTTTAGTTTGAGTGTTCTTGATTTTCTTAAGAAGTTTGTCTTAGATTTCAAAATTTTTAAGAAACTATACTATTTGGATAGTAAATTCAGCAAAGAAGAGTGTTTGTTTGGGTATACATAGCAAAATAGGACTTTTGGTGAATTGGGTATACGCAGGATAAACTTAGTAGTTTTTTTTTACTTAATGGCAGTTTTGATATTAATTTTCTGATGGAGGGTAAAAATGTCAAAAAAAAGTCAATCCAAAGTCAACTGTTGTTTTTGGGTATACTTAAACTCGTTTTGGGTATATATAGCCATACCCTTACTATTTAGTACCAAGGTATAATCTAAATCTATTTTGAAGAGCCAAGTTGGGCTTACTATCGGTGGCGGAGGTATGCAGGGGCTAGGGGGGGTTTGGAGCCCCCTACTTTTGCCACTAACTTTAATAAATAGTAATAAAATAAAATAAATAAATAAATAGTGGGAGTAAAACAAGGGGAATAGACCTATTGTTAAATAAAATATTAATTATTTTTAATTAGTTTAATTTAAAAGTTATATATAAATATTTGTATATAATCAATTTATTTTATACTTAAAAGAAAATTAAAGACTCTAATTATATTTTATTAATTATTTTAATTTAAGAATATATATGTGTATAGTAGTGAATAGGCCTATTTGATATTAAAAACAAAAAATTATAGTTGATTTTATATTTAAGAAGATTTTTCTAAAATATATTTCATTATTATAATTATATTTGTAGATTTCAATATAATTATATAAATTCTAATATAATGTTTTATTTTTTATATATCTAAAAGTAATTTGTACTGTAAAGTTCATTATATTGATCAAAGTGAAATTTTCAAACAAAAAAATCGTTATCAATAAATTGTTCAAATATTTATGAATTTTTTTGTTTCAAATTTTCATCATTGGAAAAATCAAGTTTGCAAAATAGATATTTTGTAAAATGAATGAACAATGTAATTTTTTTTAATTATATTCGCATTAGGTTGTCAAAGTGAAGAAGATCGATTTGGTCTGTAAACTATTACATGTACCGTACGAATATATTTTAGCCCCCCCTAAATTTAATTTCTGGTTCCACCACTACTATCGATCTTCACTATTTATGATCCCAACTGACACAGTACACGATCACACTATAATTGAAACCCGCTGAAACCTTCTATAACTTATTTATTTATTTGATACCCACAAATCACAATACACATCGTAAACTTCAGCGGCAGATCTACGTTGGGGCCTGGAGCGGCAGATCTATTTATTTGAAATCATAATACACATTTGGGTAATAATTATTTAAATAATATTAAAATAAAAATTCTACGCCCCTTACTTAAAATATATATTTTGTAATTTGTTTAAGGTAATAATTATTTAAATAATATTAAAGTAAATATTCTACTACCCTTACCTAAAATATATATTTTACAATTTTTTAAGGTAATAATTATTTAAATAATATTAAATTAAAAATATAAGCTAATAATTCTTTTTTAGGAATGTTTTAAATTTAAAGTCCGAAATAATGGTAGAAAAATTTTAATTTAAAAATTAGTATGTTGACTATTTTTAAGAAACTTTCTAGATTAAAAGTGTAGAAATTTTAATTTATAAAATCTTGAATATTTTAACAGAAAATTTTAAGTTGATTTTGCCATAATTTGTTTTGATTTTATATTCGTTTAATCTTTCTAATTAATTATGTTTTATCACTTTGATGTAGATAAAGATAATGAGTTGCTGTTTATGAACGAGTCAATATTTAAATCAAAGAAATTAAAAAAAAAAGAGAAAAAAAAAGAGGGAAATGAAAGATATGAAGGAGTTTCACAAATTTATTTATTTTTTCAAGGTTTTGAAGGTATTTATATTTTTTTGTTTTCTTTTGAAATTTTATTATTATTTTGATCTTAAAACACTTGATAATCAATATTTTGTTATGATCTGATTTGTGGTCACTTAGGAAAGTGAAAATACATTTACTTAGTTTTAGATAGCAAAGTTTTATTTACTCAAATCATATTTTTTAATTATTTTCTAAAGTATATTTTAAATAATCAATTTCATTTGATTTGTTTATATTTTTTAAAATAATTTTTAATTACTAATATATTAAGATTCGTTTTTATAAAATACTTAATTTTTTTAAGACAATATATATGGATATATTTGTTAGTTTTTTTTATAAAATTATATATTTATATTATAAATTATGTTTAATACAAATTTGATTTTAATTTTATATATGTATTTAAAAATATTTTTTTATATAAAAAAATTGAATGTATTTCCATCCATTTTTCAAAATTATATTTTATACATTTTATTTTCATGTATCTTTTGAAATGTCTTTTTATATATTAAATGATTTTATCATATTTTATTTTTTTAAATATTTTTTAAAAATAATATATTAATATTTTCATCTATGTGTTAAAAATATCTTTAATATAAAAAAATTTATATATTTTTTATAACAAATTTTATTTACTTTTATGTAAATTTTTAAATATCTTTTTAAGATATTAAATTTGGGTTTGTTATATTTTATTTTATTTTATATATCTTTTAAAAATAATATATTAAGATACATTAAGATTTATTGTTAAATATATATATATTTATATGTAGTAATATCATATTATAATAAGATATTTTTGTTTATAGACTTATAATGGAGTGTTATTTTGCTAAAAACAAAAGAATAGTGTTGGTTCTTCAAGTAGCTCGAGTAATAATAATATGATTCATCCTAATCCCATTGTCTCTATATCAAGACCTAATGATGATAGTGTAGAATTTCATTTAAATGAATATATAGTGAGTGATCCGGTACTACCCCAACTTATTGAAAATTTTGATAGTAACGTTAGAGATAAAATTCGACGAGAATTCGACGAGAATTTTAGCCCCCCTTACTTCAATTCCTAGATCCGCCACTGTTACACTTCTATACAAAATATCACATTCAACATACCATTATCATCCATGTCTATAGTTTTGGTATTGTTATCATTTTTTTAGAAGCTGCATTTTGTTGCACCTACTTCTTCACATAATTAGTCAACTTTCAATTTTCTATCAACATTTGTATTTCTTTTTCCAGGTAATGCAATCTCCGTGTCATGTCCTACATCTTTATAATATATACAATACCGATTATTGCAATTTTTCTGGGGGATCTGGATCAGAATAGGCTTACGAAAATGTACGTTTTTTTTTGTTTTTTCAGAAATAGTAGGGACACTCTATAAGATCAACAAAATGGGCGGGTCAGTTCCATTTAGTAGAGATGGGTTGGGTGATTACTTATATTTTTTTCTTCACTCGTGGTTTAGGCACAGATACTTTAGCCGGAATAAATTGTGCCGCGGGTGGCAGTGTACTTACTGGTTGTGACTGTTGGGCTGGGCTATATTTTAACAAGTTCTGTTGATATGTCACAAATGCGGCTCGCACACTTTGCTGTACTTGTGCTACCAATTCAAACACTTTGGTTTCTTCACTGAATATCTGCTTCTCGACGTAAGGCAGTAGTGCAGAAAAATTGAACGCTTGTTTCTTAGTTACTGCTTGCTTCATAGGTCCAGAAAGTAGCCCCAGCCTGTAGCCTGTTAAAGACACATTTTCTTCACAATGATCAAGGTCGGTCTTGGCGTCTACATAACGCCTGGTATAATCTCTCAAGATTTCTCCAACTTTATGCCGGCAGTTTACAATTGTGTCTCCGTTTGCCGAGAAACTTTTGCTTCGAACGAATTGCTGTCTAAACATGACATGAAATATAATGAATTCTTTATGAAACCTTGAGGTAATCAATTATACCACTTCGAGGCTCAATCCTTGAAAGTCATCGAAAAATCCTGGCAAAACAACTTATCGTCATTATCAAAATTCAACATGAAATTCTTGAACGCTTCTAAGTGATTGTCGGGGTCTTTCTTCCCATCATACTTGTCTTGTTTCGATATATCGAATCACTTTGGGAGATATTCTGACAAAATTTCATCTGATAAAAGGGAAGACCTCCAATAATGTCCAAAACCAAAATCACCACTTCCCAAACCTTCTGTATGAACCACATACAAACCTTCTTCATTTAGATTGACGAACTGACTCCCGATCCTGTCCCCATAAGTTTGACTTCCAGAAAGGAATTTTACCTGCGGTAAAACAACTTGCTCTCCTTTGCTAACTGTAATTACTCATTATTTTTCATGGGAGTTTGACGTTCTTTTTTCTGTACTATTTCCGTTGCATTTGGATAAGCTAGCCAGATGGGATTTGTTACGTTGGGCTTCGTGTTCTTCAGTCTCTTCAGTGAAGATCTGCTTCTCGACCTGAGGCAGTAGTGCATAAAAATTGAACGCTTGTTCCTTAGTTACTGCTTGCTTCATAAATCCAGAAAGTAGCCCCAACCTGTAGCCTATTAAAGACACATTTTCTTCACAATGATCAATGTCGGTCTTGGCGTCTACAAAACGTCTGGTATAATCTCTCAAGCTTTCTCCTACCTTCTGCGGACAATTTACAATTGTGTCTCCGTTTGCCCATAAGTTTGACTTCCAGAAGGGAATTTTACCCGCGGTAAAACAACTTGCTCTCATTTACTAACTATAATTACTCATTCTTTTTCATGGGAGTTCGACATTCTTTTTTTGGTACTTTTTCCGTTGCATTTTGATAAGCTAGCCAGATGGGATTTGTAACGCCGGGCTTTGCATTTCTTGGTAAGCCTTTTATCCTTCTTTTATTGTCGGATCTCTCGTTCTAGAGATAATGATTCATCTGACATAAAATCGGCGGAGCCGCTATATTCCTGTCTTGAGCGATGCTTGATATTTCATTCTGATTAATTTCTTTGTTTCAACGTCTGATGCTTATCCGTGTGGATATAATTCTTGTTTCGTTCCTCATCTGAGGAATCCTCTCTATCATTATCAAGTGACCTTTCTCTGCATTTTTCTTTTTTACATATTGGTTCTTTATTTTTCTTTCACTTTGTAATTGAGGTCATATTTTCCTTGGATCTTTTATCTTAAATTATAATTGATTACACATGGTTGGGTCATATATTTACTGTAGGCCCAATAATGCAGCCCAATATTTTACTGTCATATCCTTCCTAACCGTAGCCCAGTCTTTCCCTAGCCACCCATTATAAATGGCTAAACATTTTACTCGACCAACAAACCTAGCCTTCCGTTATACATGACCCTACCCACTAAAAGTTACACTTGAAATTATCTCCTCTAGTACCAGAAATCTTCTGTGAGGACCTACCATCCAAATTTAACCAATATAAGATAAACAACTATGATATCAATAGAGAGTCTGAGCATCATATTGAGAAACTCAAAGATGAGATACTCAAGTTTAGAGAAGACGACACGCTTCTTTGTCGAGCATTTTTTGTGACTTTCAAAAATAACACTGTAACTTACTTCAACCAACTCCCACCTAAAAGAATTTATAATTTGAGTATGTTACGGAAAACATTCAGAAACTAATTTATTGGTAGCTAATTCATTAAGAGAGATAATAACTATATCATTAACTACAAGCAGGAGGAGAACGAGAGCCTCATATATTACAAACAAAGGTTCATCTGAACCAACAAAAGTCTGGAAGAAAACTACAATGATTATGTGTTTTGCATATTTTATGACAATGCAATAATATTGAGACTAATTCAATTGAGTACAATGAAGAAAAAAACACTACACTTCGATGATCCAAGTGGGTTAGTTGATCAAAATTGATCAGCTAACTCTATTGATTGTTCATATTCGTTAAAATGTTTTATGAGCTAAATAGTTAATTGATTATATTTCTTATATATATCACAAATTATCTAAGACTTTGAATTAATTTTAGAAACAAGTCTTATAAAATTATTTGAAGTGTATTTTTAAATTACTTGAAGTATCATTTACGTAAACTATATTTTCAAACCATATTTTCTAGAGTTAATATTATTGATATGAATTTATAGTGGCATATTTCTCTCGTTTTGTAGTTTTTTATTTTATTTTTGTTCTCGATTTGACATGTTTTTTTATAAATATCAAAATAAAAGGAAAAATGTTATGTATAAAGAATAATATGTCATGTAAGAAAATAATACAAAATATTTTAAAATAAGACATATACTGTTAATGGAGGATAATTTGTATCATGTTTTATAATAGTTTATAAAATTCTATAAAAACTATCATGTCACATGTCGTGCCTTTATCTATACATTTATAAAATCTATCATGTCCTCGTAGATAAATATTACGTTGCCTCTATTTAGAATTTTATATAAATCTATCATGTCTTCCAACCTAATAAATTACTTAAATAATGCATAAAATATTTTTTTTACCTTATATAGACTTATATAAATTCTATTAAGCATTGGTTACAATATTTTACTACCCATAATATTAAGTATGTCATATTTTTATCTACACTTCTATAAAATTTGTCATGTCTAGCCAATACATCACTTAAAATATTAACTAAAGTCTGTCATATTTGAATGTGACTGAAGGACATCATCCCGCACTGCATTTGGAGAAATCCCTTTCACGAAGGCATTGTGGAGGAGATAGTGCCAGAACAACTCCATTGGCATTTCCAAAAAGGACGGTTCCAAGCCCTAACCCAGGAGTACCAACTGCTTCTCCTATGCGTACAAGTGCTAATTCGCAGGTCCTTAGTTGCACAGTTACTTCCTCACAGGTCTGGTGCTACCATTGTCATGAACTAGGGCACGTTGCTTTACGGTGTCCAAAATTACGACAACAGCCACAACATTCGATGGGTCTGTTCGCTGACACTAGTGATTTTTACCTGGAGGGTAACCCACAGTTTGATGATGAACCCGAGGATGCTGTTCATGAGGTTCCAGAGGACCAGGTTACAGAAGGAGATATTGGTCAGGCACTGGTTTTAAGGAGTATTTGTCTGACGCTGGAAGCCAGAAGTGAAGGGGATGATTGGTTACAGAATGATATTTTCCAATCGACTTGTACTATTGGGGGAAAGGTATGTAAATTTTTTATTGATTCAGGAGCTGCGAAAATGTTATCTCCGAAGAAGCTGTGCAGAAGTTGGCCCTAAAAACAGAAGACCACCCAAACCCTTACAAGCTTGCTTGGTTAAGGAAAGGTAGTCAGGTAAATATCTCTAGAAGATGTTTGGTATCTTTCTCTGTTGGTAACTATAGAGATATAGCATGGTGCAATGTCATTGGGATGGATACGTGTCACTTGTTGCTAGGCCGATCATGGTAATATGATAGAAGGGTCACATATGATGGTAGGAGGAACCGCTACAGTTTCATATGGAATAATGTTAGGTTTATATTAACACCAAGTATAGAGGTCTCCACAAAACCTGCCCTTGTAATATCAAAGGAGTCGGGTATGAACTTTCTAGCTCAAAAGGTGTTTATAGAACATGCTCATAAAACAAGCATTGTCTATATTTTGGTGGTTAAAGAATTCAGTATTGATCCATTTGTTGGTATACCTGAGCGAGTTCGACCCCTATTAGCAGAGTTTTTTGCTGTCTTTCGCGATACTCTACCTACATGTCTTCCTCCATTAAGAGATATACATCACCAGATTGACCTTGTACCAGGTGCTAGCCTACCAAACCGACTGGATTATCGGATGAGCCCAAAAGAGCATGAAGAGCTCCGCAGACAGGTGGAAGAACTGTTCACGAAAGGCCACATCCGTGAAGGTCTTAGTCTTTGTGTGTTTCGTACACTGTTAACACCAAAGAAGGATGGCTCAATGAGAATGTGTGTGGATAGCCGGGCTATCAATAAAATTACAGTCATGTATCAGTTTCCTATTCCTCGCCTTGATGTTTTACTGGATCAATTGAATGGTGATACTGTCTTTACAAAGCTCGATTTGAAGAGCAGATATCACCAGATTCGTATTCGCATGGGGGATGAGTGGAAAAAAACCTTCGAGACCTAAGAAGGTATGTTTGAATGGATGGTAATGCCATTCGGTATTTCTAACACTCCTAGCACGTTCATGCGGGTTATAAACCACGTATATCTCCCGTTCATCGGAAAATTTCTTGTTGTGTACTTTGATGATATTCTTATATATAGTCTCACGGAAGAGCTGCATCTCCAGCACTTACGCAAAATGTTGGTTGTTTTGAAGCAGGAGGAGTTTTATAAGGGACTCGATAAATTTTATTTTATGACAGATTCGGTCGTCTTCCTGGGGTATGTCGTGTCCAAAGATGGTCTGTCAGTGGATCAGTCGAAAGTGGCAGTCGTGCGAGACTAGCCTATTCCTACTTTCATCACTGAAGTCCGCTCTTTTCACAGATTGGTCTCCTTTTACAGACGGTTCATATATAACTTCAGCACTGTCATGGCTCATATTACAGAGTGTACGAAGGGAAAGACATTCTGCTGGACCCCTAAAGCAGCTAAGGCGTTTGAGGAAATCAAGGTAAGACTCACCACTACACCGATTCTGGTTTTACCTGACTTCTCTACAGGATTTGAACTGCATTTTGATGCGTCCAGATTGGGTATTGGAGTTGTACTCAGCCACCGAGGCTGCCCTGTAGCATACTTTAGCGAGAAGTTAAGTGGAGCTAAATTCAACTACAATACCTATGAGAAGGAATTTTATACAGTTGTACGAGATTTTGAAGCACTGAAGTTCCTACTTGGCCTACAATGACTTTTTCCTGTACACCAATAATGATTCTTTGAAGCATCTGCAGAGTCAGGAGAAACTCTCTTCCCGCCATGCACGTTGGGCAGCATTTACCCAACAATTTACCTTTTCCACTAAGCATACTTCAGGGGCAGTTAACCGTATAGCTAACACACTGAGCCGATGCAGCATGATGATTTGTATGGAATGAGAAATTGTGGGATTCAAGCTGATAAAGGATCTGCTGGCTATCGATCCATATTTTGGTCCTATTCTAGAGGTCGTCAGCGCCGGTCTGAGAAAAGATTTTGCACTCAACAACGGGTACCTCTTCAAAGGTACTTTACTCTGTGTTCATGAGGGCAGTTTGAGGTTATTGATTGTACAGGAGAGATACGATGAGGGGTATGGGTGTAAAGATCAAACCCTTCACTCTGCATCTAGTCAGTGCTTTTGGCCGCATTTAAGGAGAGATATTATCTGTTTTGTAGCTGGTTGTCGGGTTTTCCATGTGGCAAAAGGTACATCCTCCAACGCAGGTTTATACCTACCACTCCCAATACCGGAAGGACCGTGGCGAAGCATCAGCATGGATTTCTTCTCTGGGCTGCCAAGAACACACAGAGGTAACAATTCAATTTTTGTAGTGGTTTATAGGTTTTCTAAGATGACCCACTTTATTGTCTGCAAGAAAACCACAGATGTTGTGAATGTTGCTAATTTATACTTTCGTGAAGTCTACCGCTTACATGGTCTACCCTTTAATATCGTTTCTGATCGCGATACGCGGTTTGTCGGGAATTTATGGAGGAGTTTGTGGCGCCTCACAAACACGAAGCTAAGTTTTAGCAGCGCGTATCACCCGCAGAAAGATGGCCAAACCGAGGTAACTAATCGAATATTAGGTAACATGTTACGCACAGAGGTCTTTGGGAACTTGAAAGCATGGGATTCGCGCCTTTATCACGTTGAGTTCGCCTAAAATAGGCACCACAAGCGCAGTACTGGTATAGTTCATTCATGGTAGTCTATGGTTATAACCCACGGGTGGCTATAGATTTAGCTTTCCCAAAGTTTGATAAGGTTCCAGCTAAGGTCGAGAACGTCATTGCTGATCTATGGGAGATCCATGAGAACATCCGCAAAAACCTGGAGGAAACAACACAGAAGTACAAGTTTACCGCAGATAAGAAGCGCCACTTGGTGGAGTTTGTAGTGGTGGATTTTGTATGGGCTGTTTTGACTAGGGATCGATATCCTGTGCACGAGTACAACAAGTTGGCTGCAACGAAGGTGGGTCCGTTTGAAATTATTGAAAAGATTAATCCCAATGCATAGAGGTTGAAGCTACCGAGCTACATGAAGACCCATAATATTTTTAACGTGAAGCACCTGGTGTCGTTTACCAATGCTGCTGAGGATGATGAAGCTGAGAATTCGTGGGTGAATTCTTCCGAAGAAGGAGAGGATGATGCAGTCCCACGAGCCAATGGCCCTTTTGGACAAACGGACACGGGCTTTATTTGGGGCCCATGTATCAAATTAGGCGTTGCGAACACTCAAATTGAATGCGTCGAGAAGCCCGACGATTTTTGAAAGCATCACAACGGGATGAAGTCCATACCCTAAATTCCATCGTTTAAACCCTCATTTTGATGTTTTAGTGAATTTTCAGCATTTTCCTATTCTTTTGGATTTTATTAAAATACTTAATCAGCTCCAAACGCTTTGAAATTGGTTTGTGCTTTATTTTATTGCATAAGGAAGAATCTTTAATTTTGGGCTAGGGTTTCGAGCACTTTTATAAAAGGCTCTCAAACCCTAGTTTTGCCTCAGACTTTTTTGAATAGAATTTGATTTTCTTTAAAGTCTCTTTTACTCTGACCTATGGTTAGAGCTATCTATCTTTCTGTTTTTTTGTCCTTCTTTCTCTGTATCTTCCGTCACATGTTCCATCTCGTAGCTTGGCGCTACCAGTAAAGCTTTATGGTCTCCCACATGACCTACGGTTGGAAATGGGCTTGATTATTTTGGGTAGCTATCTGGGCACAACCATGTATATAGATACTCACACGACTGAATGGGTAAGAGTTAACTATACTAGAATATGTATTTTTATGACTGCTACTCTGAGTTTCCAGAAGTCATTGCCATCAAATGCATGTGAAAAGCTACAAAGCTCTAGATCAAATATCAAGGTCTCCCACCTATTTGTAGCAAGTGAAACTTTTTTTGCCACTATATCGCTAACTACACCAATGACACCTCCCACTCGAACAATACCAATCCACCTCGTTGACAAGTAAAGAGCTGATGAGTGATGGTAGTGGACACCTCGATGATGATGAAACCAGTGATTCCGATGTAACATATCCCAACTACAATTCTTTGATGTGTATTATCGAGGAAGACGAGGATGACAACTTCTCGAGCATGCCCAACCTAGATAGAAGCCAGGGCGAAACCACTGCCTAAGTTTTCATCCATCATATGCCAAGCTATAATAATATAACAGAGGTTATCTCTCCTCTACCAGTAATCACAGGCTTTGATATGGTAACACCAGTCATCTCCGAGCAACAATAGGACAACATGGTCCTTAATTAGTAACCATGGTAAGTTCTACACTCTATTATTTAATGATAATATATACATGGAATATTAGAGGTTTGAATCACCACATCCGTCAATAAGATGTTATTGAGTATGTGTTCTCGAACTACATAAAGTTAATCTATCTAATCGAAACTAAAGTTAAAATATATAACATAGGAAAAATAATGCAAAACACTCTTCCTTTTTGGCACTTAATCACAAACCATGAATCCCGTCCTCTAGGTAGAACCTCCAATGCATGAAGCCTTAGTTTATATATGCTAACATCAGATCACATATCTCATCAAATAATTGACTATATAATCTGTTACAAAGCCGATAACTACATTTTTGTTTATCCGCAATTTATGGTTTTAATGAACCAGCAGATCAAATTCTCGTGTGGAATAATCTAAACAGTGTGGAAACTTTCCACCAGGTCACTAATTGGTTTCCCTTGGTGACTTTAATGATATTCGTACACCAGAAGACCAGACTCGAAACTTGGACATCTAAAATGCCTCCATTAATGATTTTAACAAATGTTGCAACGGAAATGAACTTGATAACCTTCGTTCCACATGTTTTCAATTTTCTTGGTGCAAAAATAATATTAATAACATTATTTCCTCTGGGACCAACCATGTCATTGTTAATATATATTGTGGACTCCTTTGTTTCCCAATTCAATTCCCCATTTTAAGTTTTTGCGCACCTCTAATCACACCCCGATCACGTTATTATTACACATCCTAAATTATATTATATGAAACCCTTTCGATTCTTCAGTATGTGGTAATCCCACTAGGACTACACGTCCATTGGTTCTAAAACTTGGCTTAGTCCAGTCCAAGGATCACCTATGGATATAGTCATTCATAAGTTAAACCATCTCTAACCCCCATGTCTAGCTTAAACAAAAAAGAAAATAGTAATATCTCTGATAGAGTCGATAAAGCCCAAATTACCCTAAACTAAGCCCAACTTGCCTTAGCTTTAAAGCCTAATGTGCCAAACCTAATTGAAGCAGAAACTAATGTGCCAAATATATTTTCCTTAGCACAGCCGAGGAATCCTTATTCAAGTAGAAATATATGGAAACTTGACTTAAGTTAGGTGATCGTAATACCAAGTTCTTTCACAACAACATAAAAACCGCATTGCTAGGAAGAAAATAATTACCAAAAATAACAGTTTAAGCCAACATTACTCCAATCCCGAGGGTGCCCGATATTTTTGTCAACCCTCATAGGATTAAAAAAACACATTTCTATACCCAGGATTTCAACACATCCGTAATTTTATCCTTTCTAAGCTTAGTGAAGCTGAAAAGGTAAATATGAGCCTTCGTATCACTAATATTGAGATTAAATCTGCCATTTTTAGCATTGAAAATTCAAAGGCCCCTGGCCCTGATGGATTCAATGCTGGTTTATTTAAATCCTCGCCATGAAAATCGGTATTATGAAAGCTTACGTTAACCTGCGTTGGTGACTCTTCCTTGACATCCTTTATGTTATGGAATTTTCAAATTGAATGATTGCATGGATCATGCAGTGTATATCCACTTCTACCTATTCAATCAACATCAATGGTAATACATTTTTGCACTTTCAAGGGTAACCATGGAATTAGGCGAAGATATCATCTTTCCTCTTTCTTTTTTGTCCTTATCATACAAGTTCTCACTAGTATACTCAAAGAAAAAAATCACCACCCTAATTTTGGCTTGCATTGGAAATATCATAGCTGAATTTCATCAATCTCTATTTTGCAGATGATCTAATGATCTTCAGTCGTGCAAACACAATATGAATTAGTTTAATTAAGAATGCCCTTGAAGAACTTTCCTCCCTTTCAAGCCTCTGTCATAACCATGCGAAAAGCAACATACAAATTTCTGGTGTCCTTGATAAAATCCGCCAGATCATCATATCCATCTTTGGTTTCAAGGAGGGCTCCCTTCCGGTACAATACCTGGGATTCTTCCTAATAACCACTCGTCTGGCCAATAATGACTTTATAGTGCTATTTTAAAGAACATTATATTGCATCAAATCTTGGACCTCTAAACGCCTATCTTATGATAGCACAATACAACTAATCAAATCTGATCTTTTCGCAAGACAAGTGGAATGGTCTTTAGTTTTTATCTTTCCAATGCGAGTTCTCAAAGAGTTAACCCAACTGTTTCACCGGTTCCTTTGGTCTGGGTACGTGATAAAAATATTAGATTTTAAAATCGTATGATCCAAAACTACATTGCCTTTGCATTAGGGAAGCCTTGGGATTCTCAAACTCAAAATTTGAAATTATGTAGCCGCCTTTAAGCATCTTCGAACCATTTTGAGCCAAAACACCAACTCATTATGAAGAAAATTGGTATGAAACAAAAATATAAAATAAAAATATATTTGGAACATTTTTGTTAAATCAAATTTTTTTTGGGGATAGTGGAAAATCCTCAAGCTTCAAACCATAACATCCAGTCTTTTTAAAATCCAAATTTGGATGGTACAATCACCTCCCTGTGGTTTGACCCTGCGCTCTTTGATATTTCTGGTGTACACCGATATGGTCAAAGTATCATCTGTTCAACGAGGATGCACAACAACACCAAGGTCTCAGATATCATTTCAAATGAAACACGGAATTGGCTAGGCTCAATCCAATCGAGTAGAAGATCTCACCGCGCGTATTTAATCGAAATTTATGAAACAATATACCAACCACCCCCGCCTCAGGAGGGCGAAGACATAAACATATGGTCCTTAAACCAGAGTAGTAAATTTATAATTCGTAATACTTATCATTATGCTAGGCTTTTCAAGGCCCCCATTTACCTTGGTCAAACCTGGTTTGGAACAAATACAACATACCTAGATATGTTTTTCATCGTTTGGCTTCCTATCTATGGGAAAGTAACCACAAGGGATAACATTCTATCTTGGGATATAATTCACCCTTCATTATGTACTTTGCAATACTCACCTAGAAACCATCAATTACTTAATGACCGAATGTCCATTTTTCTTGGATTATCTGGGAAACTTGCTTCCACATCATTAACCTCGAGTGACCAGTTGATCGAATGGTTCATGACACATTTAATATTTATTACATACTGCGCAAAAAATAACAAGATATTCATCTGGAAGAATTCGCTCCTCAGTATTTTTCCCTGACTATTGTTATATTTTTTATGACACTAAATTTTCTTTGTCGTTGCTAAAAACCAATCTAACTAATTATTTGGTTTGTAGGTACCGATCTAACTATTTGGTCTCATGGAGGATGGGGACACTCACACACGATTATGACTGCTCCATGTTTAGTACGTGGGGATTTACTTTTGATATGTTTTAGGTATCATTTTCTAATACTTGTTTTAGGAGAGAATGCCCTCTATGTAAGGTAAACAAACACTAATGTCATTCATAGAATGCTCGAAATAATTGTATAACAATACATTATTTCCATCCAAAGAAAGGCTCGAAATAGTTGTAAACATTTATTCTTTAATTTATTTCATTTACCAAAAATAAAATACTAAATAAAATACAATTATTTCTTCCAGCTCTATTTCTTCCTACTGATATGATTTATAACTGAGAAGTCCATTGAATTAGCTGCACAGATCGAATTAGATTAGTATAGTATTCTGGAAGTTATCCTTTGATAACCAATTTCAATACAACTTATCTGTCTAAGATTGATCAGTTATCTGAAGGATCAGAATTCCAAAGCTCAAAGTGATGTTTCAAGCTTTATTATGTTATCGTCTTACCTGCATTGGTGCACTGCACCCAGTTCTAGACCTTTCTCTCCAAATCAGAGGAGAAAGGGTACTTTGGGTGAGCGTCGACCATGAAGAAGATTGCTCATTCTGGTCTTCACAACATTTAGTAATCTGCTGCTTGCTCAAGCGTTGGAATCAGAATCGAAGGCTGAATAGCTCTTCATTGTTTCAGTTGCAATGGATCCTTTGGGAGAGTGTGATGGTTTATTGCCTATAGGATTGTGCTGCATTCACTTAAGTTGTGGAGCAAAGAAACAAAACTAAGTCATCAAACTTAAGATTCTCTATTGTTCCTCAATAATCTCGATATTTAATACAAAATCTTCTCCAACTATAAAACTCTAATTTTAAGAAAAATTTCAGGAGTTGAAAAGCTCTGTTCTTGATTAAATTTGAAAGTCCTACCTCAAGCGAAAGAAATATTGCTGCTTTAAAGAATCCAAAGCTTACTGAAGACGAAGACTTGCATGAAGACTCTCGTCAAACTGGAATTGGTGCTCACTTCAAATCTACTGGAAGTTAAGTTCGGAGTTGAAAATAATTCGTGAATCAAATGGCTTGAGTTGCTTCGAAGAGGAAAAAAAGGATTTTGCATGTGGAGGAGCTCTCGAGCTAAAGGAGGACTGAATCTATACTAAATTAGGTTTCATTGTACCTAAGTTGGGTTGGATGATTGAGTCCTGATCCATAACTCTGTGACATTGGCCTTGGCCCAATTTTTATTTATATAAAATATCATTTCAATTATAAAAAAAGAAAAAAGAAAAAATTATTTTAGATTAATATATTTTTGAAACAAAATATTAAAACTAAAAATTTCAATAAAATAAAAAAATTATAAAAACAAACTCAGAGTAAAAAAATAAAAAAAATGTCCTTGAGCATTCGTTAACAAAGCACTATATATAAAAGAAAAAAACTCAAGAGTAATAGTAAATTAGATGATTTATAGTTATAAAATTCCTAATTAGTTATAGCTCTTTTTAAGTAATGCTGAATAAATTTAGAAGTTATTGAAAATATTCTATTTTTAGCATCTTAATGATTTATAACTAATGAATGATACTGTGAGCAAAATTCTCAATTCATGTTATATAGTAGAGTTTTTTTTAAAAAATTAAATAACCATAGTTATTTTTTTTATATATAAATACATTTATATTCTATACATATATAATTGTTTCGTTGTGTTGTTTTTTTTTTTTGCAAAAGATATTATTATATTAATCAAATGGTGCGTCCAGTAACAATGACCCAAAACAACTAGGGCTTATCAACAAGAAGACTAGGCCCAATACAAGGCAGACTGAAACAGGACTAGAGTTAGCCCTGATTCATGAAAAATTCCCAATTAGAAACCCTAATTTCTTTTAATTCCTTTGTCTTCTCTCTTTCACGAACTCTAGTTTTTGTTTCATCTGTAATCACCATATCCCGTCCTCCAATCCTGCACTACCTTCTTAGCCATTGCATCCATAGCCTCTCAAACTAAGCTTTTCATCCGCTTTTACTTTAACCTGGGTCTATGTACCCAATACCCAAACTTTCAAGTATCAGAATCGCACGAAGGGGTATTGGGATTTCGTGATTTTCAAATGAACCACTCTTCTTCTCCACGAAAACCCATTTCGTCACCCAATCTGCAGCCACATTTTCCAATCTGGAAATGTGGTTGATTTTCATAGTTGGGTGAATTAAGGCTCTAAATACCTCGTCCCTTCTCCTGTTAATTTCATCTCCAAGTGAGAAGCTGAGGACCAACGGAAGGCAGTCCGATTCAATATTCACTGCACTCCATCCTCTCCTGTTGCAAAGAAGCAGAGCTTCCAACAATGCTCTCCTCTCCGCCTGAAGTGGTGTCATTTTCCCAAAGAGAAAGCCAGCTCCCTCGATGCAGTTCCCCTGGCTGTCTCGAACAATGAGTCCCCCGGAGGCTTCACCAGTGAAGCAGGAGGCGCCATCCACATTGATTTTCAGTCTTCCCTGAGCAGGAGGCTTCCACACCAGGTATGTAATCTTCCTCTGGCTAATAGAGCTAGCTCCAATTTTACCACCTGTAAACTTAAACCATGAAACATATTTTGATTAGTGAGAACCCAATCTAATATTTTCCAAACATTATTGTTGCTCCAGGTATAACGTGATCCAGTGTATCCAGGCACTTCAAGGTTGTTGTTTCTTATGAAGTCATTGAAGTCTTCTGCTCCATTTCCATCGTAATTCATACAGCAAAGTTGATCATCAGGACATCTTATGGAATTGAAATCTCCAACAAGAACCCAAGGCATATCACAGGTAATACTACTTAACTGACTCCAGAGCATCTTCCTTTGCATTCTCAAATTTTTTGCATAAATAGAAGTGAAACAACCAGAAAAGTCAGCATGGTTGATCTCAACATGTAAAAACTGGTCATGATCATCAATCACAGATATACTAACTTCACTAGCCCAAAGCAACCATATTTTATTAGATATGTTAGCCACACACTTATCAAATCCAATTCTTCTAGTAACCAATTCCATCTTATCAGACCAAGCCATAGGCTCTTGAATTGTGACTATTTTAACTTTCTCATGTTTAATAATGAACTTAAGCCTAGCAATCGTAGGATTATTGTGCACACCTCTTGCATTCCAACTTAGGAACTTAATCATTATCAGATGCTGAGTTTTGTAGGACCTTGCCTCTCTTTCTAAGAGAACTTATTGACAGTCTGTTTGAGTTACTATTTCTGTTAGCAGATTTAATCTTTCTTGTAATGACTGTCTCAAAATCTTGATCAGGATCATTAGTACTTGTTCTTGGTGATGGATTGTAACTACCCACCCTGCCACCTTGAGGAGAAGCCTGTAACCTGCCCAGAGAGTTCTCTTCTTCCTCAAGATGCTGAAGGGCACTGATGATATCAGGATCATTGATGGACGCAGCTCTCCCCCTTACTGGACTAACAACATTTGTGGATGGACAAGACACAAAAGACTTATCTTTCTTAGTAATAATAGATTTTAATTTCCTCATGTATACATGTGTAAATGCTTCAACCTTTGTAGACGTATTAGCCTTATCAGATTTTGCAATCTCCTGTAAAGAATCTTGTTGAGCAACGTTTCTTTCAATAACAGCATTGCTTTCTTTATTTCTTTTTCCATCTACACTATCTTCCACTCTTTCTATCAGAAACTTGGAATCCGTAGACATATTCGTTTTGCATTTATCTGATTCATGCCCAATGTGGTGACATGTCTTGCAGTAACCTGGAGCGTTTTTGTAACTAACAAATATATTAAACACATCTCTATCACCAAACTCAACCTTCAGCTTCCTCTTAAGAACTCTTGAGACATCGATCTCCACCAATGCAAAGCATGCATTCCAGTTTGCCCTGTTAACATCAGGGATAACTACATGATGAACCAGCCCTAAGAATGAAGCAAGTTCATTTATCACAGCACTATTGTACATGAATTCTGGGACTTTTTCAAATCTAACCCAGAGGAGAGAAATCGGGCTCTCAAAGTTTCTAGTGCTATGAGGACACCACTTCACAACACGCATCATCTTTCCATCAACCTTCCAAAACCTGCTCACCCAAAGCCTTCCAGCGTCAGCCAGAACTGAAAACTCTACGAGAATCTGCCTAGAGTCGATTGTTACATATGTGAATGCACCCTTGAACCTGAACGATTCAAGAAATGCTTGAAACTCCTGTCTTTTAGGTATACCATCATTGAACTTGCATATCAGAGTGGTTCTTGACATAGAGCACAGACTGTTCATTGCCTTTCTTTCGAATCGAATCACATTTTGATCACCAAGCACTGTAACCTCTGATTTGAATTCTGTCGCCACATTCTTTTCAATTACCACGTCTGAATACCGCCTATCCATTGACATTGCCTTTGAAGTCGCAGTTAACTTACCATTCAATGGAGGAAATTCCTTTTCACTGGTATCCATATTCATAACTCAACCTTCAACAGGCAGAGCCTGCAAAGGCTGAGATTTTCGGTGTACTCACAGCAGATAAGGATTGACGATTCGTATACAATAGTGACTCTTTACAAAGGTGTAAAGCAATGGAGAGGTTTCTTAGAGGTTAAGAAACATATTCACTTCTTGGACCTTTCTTGAGAGAGAAGACTTTCCATTTTTTTCTCTCTAATTGTTTCGTTGTTTCAGTATATAAATTATGTCTATATGTTTAAAAAAATATGATGGCGATATATTGAAGTATAAAACGAAGTTTTGTTTATTGTTCGATGGAGGGGAAATTGTATACGAAAGTCTATGAAATATTTTATTATATTTGTATTTCATAGTTTTGGTTTGAAATTTGTAGTTAGGGTCATAAAAATTATAATACAAGAGATTTGAACCAAAATTTGACATTTGTCCAAATCTATACTTATGAATATAGAAAGATTTTCATATTAAGGGTTACTAGGTTCTTTAACAATCATTCTTTTCTTATATTTTAAATCTATATTTTTTCGCCATTCAAAATTTAAAATATTTTGGTTTTTAGTTTCTCCAACAACTACATTTATATTCCGCATTATTCTTTTACCGTTTTCCCATTTACACCATTCGGTATGTTATCGACTACACCTCATTTTTCACTAAATTTCCACATAATCATTTTCGGTGATTTATTTACCTTTCAAACATTCAATCAATCATGTAACACCTAAATTCAACTATACCACATACGACACATATCGAATAATGCGTTTGGCAATTTATTTTGGTTCATGTTTCATGTTCGAACAAAATTCATACTCTTGTTCAATAAAAAAACTTTTCACTCCTGCTCAGTGATCCATAACGCTTTGTAAGCTGACTCACTTGCGCTCATCTTTGATTTTTTGTTTCTTTTTGTTTTTAGATCTAATCAAAAAGAGAATTCTTTCAAGTTAGATAGCTATGGCTTTGATCTTGCCCTATAAGACAAAAGGTGGCCTACAAGGCACTTATTGCTGCAGAGTACAATGGTATGAAGGTTGAAATAAACCCTCAAGATGAACCCTATTAGGAAGATTTCTGTATTTCAAACACCCGGATCCCACAGTTGAGAGCAATGTTATAGCTCGCGATGTTGCACGCTTGAAGAATGAGAGTATCTTATATGGTTCTTCTCTTATGGAATATGCTCTGATTGAGCAGTGGATTGATTTTGCAATTCATGCGAATATTCTTAACTGGCTCAAACCAAGAATGTGATGGATTGTATACCTTCCACAGGCTGCATTAAAGAGAGCATTTTCTGCATTGAGAGCTCGCACCTTGCTTCTAACACTTTCCTTTGTCGGACACTCTATTACCCTTGCTGACATCGTCTTGATATCCTCTTTGAATTTTGGATTCAGTCTCATATTGACAAAGAGCTTTACCTCTGAGTTTTCCCATATTGAGAGATATTTTTGGACATTGGTAAATCAGCCAAACTTCAAGAAGATTTTAGGTAGAATCTGTTCCACCGGTTCCATCTGCAAGAAAAGAAACCAAGCCCAAGGCCAAGGAGGAGCCAAAAAAAGCTACAAAGAAGGAAGCCCCAAAAGAGCAAGTGAAGCCCCAAACGAGCAAGTGAAGCCTGCTGAGGTAGAGGAAGAGACACCAAAGCCCAAACCTAAGAACGAGCTTGACTTGTTACCCCCGAGTCCTATGGCTCTTGATGAGTGGAAGAGGCTCTACTCCAACACCAAGACCGATTTCCCTGAGGTTGCAGTGAAAGGATTCGGGGACATGTTTGATGCCGAGGGATATTGTCCGTGGTTCTCTGACTACAGGTACAATGATGAGAACACTGTGTCTTTTGTAACTCTGAACAAGTTTGGTTTCAGAGAATGGATTTGGCACGTAAGTATGCTTTTGGAAAGATGTTCATCATCGGGGCAGAGCCTCCATTCAAGGTGAAGGGTTTGTGGCTTTTCTGTGGGCAAGAGATCCCAAGTTCGTGATGTCTGAGGTGTATGACATGGAACTATACGAGTGGACTAAGGTTGATATCTCAGATGAAGCCCAGAAGGAGCGGCCAGCCAGATGATTGAAGATGCTGAGCCTTTTGAGGGAGAAGCTCTTTTGGATGCCAAGTGCTTTAAGTGAGAATCTCAATCCCTACATTAGTAGCGGTCTTGTTTGTGTATGGGTCTGTTTATTTATCTAGTTTTGAGATTTGAGACAACCGTACAAGTTATATCTTAGTTTTGTTATTTATTTCCTCAGCTATGAATTAGGCATCACTTTACAAGTTTTTTATAAGGTTTTTGTACTCTATATGGATTTAGTGTTTTTGTTTAAAAAAAACAAACAAACATATAGAGTCATTAGTTTGAAGATGAAAATAAGCAGAAAATGTACCATAATAATTTTTGAAAAAAGGTCAGATTTTATATATAAGGTTTCATATTATTGCTAACGGGATGACTATAAAAAAATGTGGAAAGGAGTACTTATAAATAAAATTGGTGCAAGTTATTTGTGACAAAGCTCAGTAATGTAATAAAAGTGTCCGTAGATCTATGCGAATTAATGGTGCTGATTGAGTGACTAATTGTAATATACCATCTATTTTTCTATTTGGGGATTAATTTGTATCTTACTATTTCGGGGTTATTTTGTACGTTTCGACTTTAAAATCTGTTGTAAATGATAGAGTATTAGATTATTTGGGGATTAATTTGTATCTTACTATTTGGGGGTTATTTTGTATGTTTCGACTTTAAAATCTGTTGTAAATGATAGAGTATTAGATTAAAGGATAACGGCTATGTGGGTTTGTAAGAGCCAGCCTCTCTGACTCCCTCTCTATCATTTTTCTCTTTTTTCATCTTTCTAAACTTTAGAAAATTCAATGGCAACTCAACAAATTGTTCCTCCTCTAAAAAAATATAAAATATTTTGCATCACAACAACAAGAAATCAACCTCCACCAAAAAGCAAAGGTTTACCTTCAAAGCTTTCCTTCGATTCAAGCCCATCAAAGTGACATGCAACAACCTGCAGAATCAATCCAGGCGATTTTTAACAATCCGATGTATGAAAATGCTCGAGAACTCCGTCAACCGACCATCAAAAGGAGTTCTTATGCAGATATGGTGAAAAACTAAAGGAAAGTGATTCTAGAGATGAATCGAGATGTCATGAAGGGATTCTTGCATGCAAAAGTTTCCAGTGGAGATGAGGAGGACTACAAATATGTTAAATTCGAAGAATCAGATAAGTCTATCATTTCCTCTTTATCTAAAACTACTCTGATAGCTAAATTTTCTTATGGAACCCCTTCTATGGATGACTTTAGGACATTTCTTGCATCATTTAGATTCTTTGGAAGTTTTAGTGCATTTAAATGAGATTATATATATATATATATATATATATATATATATATATATATATATATATATATATATATTTTATCGAATTTGATGATCTAGATTTTATTACAACTTTCTGGAAAAGAACGGTCAGAACAATATGACAATATTAATTTAGAATCTTATAATGGACTACTGATTTTCACCCCAAATAGGAGTGTCCTTTGACTCCTGTTTGGGTTTCTTTTCCTAAAATCCCTGAACTGATGTACAACCCAGATACCATCAAACATATTGCCAAGACAATAGGATTGCCTTTGGCAGTGTGGATTCTGTTAGGGTGGCGACCAAAGTCCCACATCCCACATCGGTTAAACATGGGAAGGATCGGTGGTATATAAGTAAGAACATACCTCAACTAGTATGAGGCCTTTTGGTAGTAGACCAAATGCAAAGCCGTGAGGGCCTTCAGGCGCCAAAGCGGACAATATCGTACTAGTGTTGAGATCAGTTGTGTTCGTACTTATATACAGAGGCGGAATATGCGGACCAGACCCCCATATTCCCAACACGTGGTATCAGAGCGTCAGGCCCAGATGAAACGCGATGGTGGTGAAATTCTCGGAGATCGAGCATGAAGAAGTTAAGACGCCATGCTCAATGTGATCTGTTCTAGAGATCCTAGTTCAGAGTGCCCGTGGCTCATCAAGTGGTGGTACTTGATTCGAGTGGGGAGTGACTCTAAGGAACAAGACAGAGTGGTCTAATAGGAGGTGAACAGTAACATCCGTAGTGCCTCTATATGGTCAGGTAGTCTTCCAACCTGATTAAAGTGGGCGGATGAAAGTCAATTGAGAGGAGGCTAAGGTGGTACTTTGTTCGAGAGGAGGATTTGTTAGGGTGGCGACCAAAGTCCCACACCCCACATCGGTTAAACATGGGAAGGATAAGTGGTATATAAGTAAGAACATACCTCAACTAGTATGAGGCCTTTTGGTAATTGACCAAATGCAAAGCCGTGAGGGCCTTCGGGCGCCAAAGCGGACAATATCATACTAGTGTTGAGATCGGTTGTGTTCTTACTTGTATACAGAGGCGGAATATGCGAACTGGACCCCTATATTCCCAACACGTGATTGTGAATCAGTCGAATAGTGCCTTGACAGTGTACTGTGTCCGGCAGTACAGTTTTGTGTTGTGATAGTGATATTGTCCAATCACTTGAGTTAGTCTTGTGGTATGAGCCCATTAGGCCCATAGTCTAGTAAGTCTATTAATTCCATATAAATAGATTACTAGGGAGACATAAAACACAATCTAAAATTTGTAACTTTTCTATCATAGTGAAACTCTTTCTCTAGCGGCGCCCGTGGACGTAGCAATTGTCGAACCACGTTAAATCCTGTGTTTCATTTAAATCTTTCCTTCGTATATAATTTGTGCTTGAGCCATTTTGTGATAATTGCATAGTATTTTATAACAAAATTGGTATCAGAGCCACGTGGTGAAATTAGGGCTTTTGCAATTAGGGTTTCACAATGGCGTCTATAGCAACAAAATACATGATTGAAAAATTTGATGGGGATCCAGCTTTGCGTTGTGGAAGATTAAACTGAAATCTTCATTGGTACTGCAAGGGCTGTGGAAGGCTGTGGAGAATAAGTTACCAGAAGAGATGAAAGAAGAGGAGAAACAAGATCTTCAAGAAAGGGCTTTGTGCTGCATTTTAATGAGTGTGAAAGACAATGTGCTTCGCGAGATTAGTGGTGAGAAGAGTGCTGCCTGCGCATGGAAAAAGCTAGGTGATCTTTACTCAGAGAAATCAGTAGTAAACCGATTATACTTGAAGAAACGTTTGTATGATTTCAGATTGAAAGAAGATATGTCCATAACAGAGCACCTAGATAATTTTAAATCAATTATAATGGACTTGGAGAACATAGATATCAATATTGAGGATGAGGATCAAGATTTGTTTGTATTGAGATCGTTACCAGCTCTCTATAAAAACTTCGTAGATACCATTATGTATGGTAAGGATAAGTTATCGCTAGCAGATGTCAAAGGGGCACTGAAATCAAAAGAGATGAGACAGTTGCAGCCAGGCAATCAAGTTGAAGGAGAAGGTCTTATGACTAGGGAAAGATCTAAAAGCAAAGCGAGTTCTTTAAGAAGGAAGAACTGGAGGTCCAAGTCAAGGGTAAAACACTCAAACTGTTATGAATGCGCTTAGCAGGGTCATTATAGGAGAGATTGTCCGAAACTGAATGGTAAGAAGGGAAATAAAAAGGAAAATACAGCAAACATTGTTGAAGGTGTGAACGATTCCGACGATAGTGAAAACAATGGTAGATGAGATGTATTGTCCGTGAGTTCAGACTTTGGGCAAAACTCTTGGGTACTGGATACTGGCGCTACATATCACATGTGTCAGGTCAAGTAGTGGTTTGATACGTACAAGCCAATGCAGCGAACTATCTATTTAGGGAACAATCATTCGTTGACTGTTGGTGGTATTGGTAACGTCAGAATCATAATGTTTGACGGGGTTGTTAGAATCTTGACGTGCTGGCATGTTCCTGGGTTAAAGAGAAACCTGATTTCTCTTGGGACTCTAGACTCTCGGGGTTACAAGTATCGTGCAGAAGATGGTGTAATCAAAGTGACAAAAGGCTCAATGGTATGCATGAAAGGAAGTTTGCAGAAGGGTATTTACATTCTCCAAGGGAGTGTTTTTATGAGCGATGCTGCAGTAGCATCATCAGGGAGTAATAGCCAAAGTAGGCAGTGATAAGGAAGAATAAAAGATAAGGGCCAAAATGCATAGAAATAAATGTATAAGGGCCAAAATGCATAGAAATAAATGTATAAGGGCCATAATGCATAGAAATAAGTGTATAAGGGCCGAAACGCACGAATTGTAAAGATGTAGCTAAAATAGGAAGGAACCTAAAAGCAGGGACCAAAAGATGTAATTAAACCAAATTAGAGCGTGTGGGGTCCGCAATTGTACTATAAAAGGACCACACACGCTTCACGAATCTCGAGATGAATAGTACAACTTTCTCTCTCTACTCTGTTTAGCATTTTCTCTCTCTAGATCTAACACTCAAATATTCTTCTACTTCCTAATCCTCTATCAACAAATCTTCTGATAACGAAATCACCCTCGGACTATCTTTTAACTCTTCACTGGCGCCGTCTGTGGGAAGCGAAAATCGCTCCGACGACAATCACTTCCTAGAAGTAATTCCCGTTTCGAGGAGAACCATGGAAGGCCCAGGGGACGATTTGGTTGATCACTGCGAGGAAAACATGGAGGCGGATGACTTTTAGGACGACTTGGAATTTGAAGGAGAAAGAGGTCGGCGAGTCGAGAACGCTTTCGATGACTCCGCCCTCTTGGCTCAGAGGAATGAACTGGTGTTGGAAATCGAAAGGTTGAAGGCGGAGAAAGAAGCCGCTCAGAAAAATGTTCGATCTGAGATAAGAAGAGAACCCGTCGAACAAAGGGAGGAACGGGACGTCGAAATTCGTCCCAAGAAAAGAGATGATAAATATCGGAGGCGTGAGCGAAGGTCTCCGAGGAGGAGAGAAAAGTACCGTTCGGACTCGGATAATTCAAGTGACTACTCACGCTATAGTACTTCTGAGTCATCTCCCCGGAGATACCACAGGAGGAAAAAACGTGACCAGGGGCGAACTGGTGCCCGAAGGGGAAGGAGTTCGGAGAGGAAATCCTCGCGGGAGAAGACTCGCCACGACCGAGTTGGTGATCGCTCTCATGAGCAGGCAAAGTGCCTTGGGAAGGATGATATGGGCCCTCGAAATTCCGAATGGCAGCAGCAATACACTTTGCCCTCTGAGGAGGGTCTGTACTTTTCAAACAACGATAATTTGAGGTCCAACGTTTATCGTACAGGGCATAATTGGAGAGTCTCTCCTCTATCATCGGAGATCTTAGTGGGGAACCTCCCAAAGCACTTTGACATTTCGAAACTTGAAAAGTTCGATGAGACTCAGGATCCGGATAATCACATCGAGCAGTTTAAGAACTTTATGATAAACTTCGACGACGATGATAAGCTTTTGTGCAGAGCGTTCTCTCAAACTTTCAAGGGAGTGGCATCTAAATGGTACAACAGGCTACCTCAGGGCTCCATTAAGAACTTTGACATGTTCTGGAACATCTTTAGACAACACTTCGTCGGAAGCAAGAAATTTCGGGCCAACGGAGACACCATAATCTACTGTCGACAAAAAGTGGGGGAGAGCCTCAAAAACTATACCAATCGCTTTGTCAAAACCAAAACAGATATGGAGTACTGTAAGGATTCGGTGGCGCTTGCAGCGTTCAGGATGGGCTTGCTCCCCGGATTGTTGAAAGACACGGTGGCAGAAAGTCAGGCGATGACCTTCGGAGCATTGCTAGATCAAGTTGAGAAGAGAATCTTGGTGGAAGAAACCCAAGCCTCAGAGAAAGGTTCCGGAAAACAACTGGATCACAATCAATTTCAAAGGACTGAGCCAAGCTCTCAGGGCCCTCGATCGAACGTTCAAGCTAAAAGCACGGGTCAATATCCTCCAAGTCAAAAATCAAACCCACAGTACTATGGCAATCAGTCAAACCATAATCAAAGGGGAAGATACATGTCAAACAAATGGACTCGACCCGACTACTATGCGGAGTTAACAGAAAATATTGCTGTGATCTTTGATAAGGCTAAGTCTTCGGTCACGTTCAGGAAGCCTTTCCCCATACAAACTCCAAGGGAAAGCAGAAGTGTCAACAAATATTGCAAATATCATGAGGATGTGGGCCATGCCACTAAGGTTTGCATAGCCTTGAAGAATGACGTGCAGGCTCTCATTGAGAATGGAATGCTGTTAAAGTATGTCAAGAAACACTCCCAGAAAAACACCGTGGTAAAAGCTGTCTCGAAGAATACTGACACAGCCATGGTAATTTCCGAAGGGGTTGACGATTTTGACATCGAACAAGAGTATTTGGACCCCAAAGTTGGGAGGAACAATGTAAACCTGGTAGAGGAAGAAATTCTGAGGGGAGGGTCGACAGCCTTTGTGCATTTTTCGATTCTTTAGCAATTTTTGGCGGAGACACAATCGCAGGAAATTCTAATAGCTCTCGCAAAAGGCACATGGTGAATCTAACCACCCAGTTTGAAGCTGGAGTCTCCGCACAAATGCATCGCTCGCCTTCTCCTATTATTTGTTTTGATGATGATGATATGCGTAATGTTGCAGGCCCTCATGAGGACGCTGTAGTGATCGCGGCGGGCATCGCTGGGGATCAGGTTCAAAAAATACTCATCGATACAGGAAGCTCTGCGAACATTTTGTTTATGAGCACTTACCGCCGCATTTCCGACCCACCGGTCATCCGAAGATCCGATAGGACAATCGTGGGTTTCACTGGTGCCACAGCGGTTGTTGTGGGGGAGTTTCAATGTATGGTAGATTTGGGTCGTGGACCATTCAGAAAAGAGGTGGAGGTACTCTTCATTGTGGTTGACGCACCAACGTCTTATAACGCCATCCTGGGACGCTCTTGGTTATCTCGGATGCACGACGTCATCTCCACGGTGCATCAATGCCTGAAATATGTGGTCGGAAACAATATTGGAACAATCAGAAGTAGCCAGAAGATGGCTCGAGAATGCTACCAGATAGCCCTGTCTTCCAAAGGGGTTCGAGGAGGGCCCTCTGACCCAGCATAGCAATTAAAGGGGCCACCCCCCGTGGCCATCCCTTGCGATGATCCGAGGGAGGCCCCCGGATTTCAAGTCCCAGAGGAAGATTCTGCGACACACGAGTTCGCGGCTGGCAAAGTTCTGAAAATAGGAGTCCACCTGTCCCCCGAGTTTAGAGGGAGGTTAATTGCTTTTTTGTCTGATAAGCTTGATATGTTCGCTTGGTGTGCACAGGATGTCACTGGTGTGCCGACGGAGATTATATGCCACAAGCTCGCGATACGATCAGATGTCCGACCAATAGTCCAAAAAAGATGGCCTGTCTCCCCGGAAAAAGCCTCAGCGATTTTGTCGGAGGTCGAACGGTTGCTAAGCATAGGTCATATTCGTGAATCACATTATCCAATATGGGCGTCGAATCCAGTGTTGGTAAGAAATAAAAATGGCAAGTGGAGAATGTGTATCGACTTCACGGACTTGAACCGAGCTTGCCCTAAAGATCCTTTTCCTGTCCCTCGCATTGATCAATTAGTGGACTCGACTTCCGGAAATCGATTGCTATCTTTTATGGACGCTTACTCGGGATACAATCAAATCCGACTGGCTGCTACAGATGAAGAAAGTACTTCTTTCATTACTGGGCGAGGTTTGTATTGTTACAAGGTCATGCCGTTCGGGTTAAAAAATGCGGGGGCGACTTACCAGCGCCTGGTCAATAAAACTTTCGAGGAGCAGATTGGGCAGAATTTGGAAGCTTATATCGACGATATGTTGGTTAAGAGCAAGCACGACGAAGAACATTTTGCTGACCTTGCGGAGACATTTCACAACTTGAGTAGAGTCAATCTCAAACTCAATCCGGAAAAGTGCATTTTTGGTGTGCGGTCCGGTAAATTCCTTGGTTATATGATCAGCGAAAAAGGCATTGAGGCTGACCCTGAGCAGCTAAGAGCTTTGATTACTATGACTCCTCCTCGAAACATTAAAGAGGTGCAAATCCTGACAGGACGATTGGTTGCTCTGAATCGATTCATTTCTCGCTCGTCGGATAAGTGTGCCCCGTTCTTTAAAATATTGCGACATGCGAAACAATTCTGTTGGACCGAGGAATGTTCGACGGCTTTTCGTCAAATTCAAGAGTATTTAACCTCTCCGGAAGTTTTGTCTAAACCTTTGGTGGGGGAAACGTTGATCATCTACGTAGCGGTATCCGAGTGTGCTCTTAGTGTTGTTCTCCTTCGAGAAGACAACTCTCTCCTAAGGCCGATTTATTATGTCAGTAAGAGTTTGTTGGACGCCGAGAAGCGGTATCTTACTTTGGAAAAGGTGGCTTTGGCGTTGGTGACAGCGGCGCGAAAGATGCGGCCTTATTTTCAAGCCCATCCCATTGTGGTTCGAACTACATTTCCCCTGAAAAGTCAATTACAAAGACCAGACATCTCTGGCAGGATGACTAAGTGGTCCGTAGAGTTGGGAGACTTTGACATCACATTTGAGCCTCGAACGGCGATAAAAGCACAGGTTTTAGCAGATTTTTTGGTCGAGTTCCACTCAGACAGGGAAGAGCATGAGATGCCAGATATAGTCGCCGAAGAAGAGTGGGTAATAGGGACGGATGGTGGGTCGAACATCTCCGGCAGCGGAGCAGGTGTTCAGTTAATATCCCCGCAGGGGGTAGCTATGTTCCAAGCCATTCGTTTCGGTTTCAAAGCTACTACTAATGAGGCTGAGTATGAGGCAGCTTTAGCCGGCCTACGTTTAGCTCAAATCTGCGGGGCTCGACGGATAAAATTGGTCAGTGATTCTCAGCTGGTGATAAATCAGGCTTCGGGGGAGTCTGAGGCAAGTTCGAGCATGTCCGACGAGAATTAAATGTCGTTCCGGATTCTCTTGCCTCTGCTTCACGGACAGAGGGTTATCCTTGGGTTCTGGTGCAGACATGCCCATCAATCTCAATTAATAAATACCATGTGATGGACATCTCGGAGGAAAACCACGCGATCACACCTGATTGGAGAACAGTCCTCATTAATTTTTTGGCTCATGACGTTTTGCCCGTCGACAAATATGAAGCCAGAAAAGGTAGATTCAAGTCTCATGGTTATATTTTGTTGGGAGGATTGTTGTATAAAAAATCTTTGAGTCGGCCATTGCTAAGGTGCTTGAGTGGGCCTGAGTCACAAATTATCCTTTCCGAGTTGCATGACGGCGAAGGATCTGCTCACTGTGGATATAAGGCTTTGATACGCAGGGTATTCTTGGCAGGCTATTATTGGCCAACTATCTCGGCTGATGCAAAAGATTTGGTCTAACGCTGTGACACGTGCCAGCGCTATGCTAATATCATTCACAAACCGGGAGTGTTGATGGAAAGCATCTCAGAGGCAGTTCCTTTTGACAGGTGGGGCATTGACTTGGTTGGACCTCTACCGATGGCCTCTGGGGGCAGACAGACGATAATTGTGGCCGTCGATTATTTTTCTAAGTGGGTGGAAGCTGAACCACTCGCGGGAACAAAGGCCAAAGACGTGATCAAATTTGTTTTATCTAATATTTGTTGTCGTTTTGGTGTACCGTTGCAGATTACCACGGACAACGGACCACAATTTGATAACAAAGAATTCCAGAGTTTTTGTGTGTCAAGAGGCATACGACAATGTTTTTCGGCACCATTTCACCCCCAGGCAAATGGGCAGGTGGAAGTAACTAATCGCACCATTCTCGACGGTTTGAGAAAGAACTTAGAAGGTAAGGCGGGGAAATGGCCCGACTATTTACAGGAGGTGTTGTGGGCATACCGAACGACCCCCTGAACAGCCACCGCCGTATCCCTGTTTTCCTTAGTTTATGGGATGGATGTCGTGGTCCCTCCGGAGATCCTCTTCCCTTCACATCGGATAGCAACTTATGACTCAGACACAAATGACCAGCATAGAGCATTAGCTTTAGATCTGGTGGAGGAAAAGAGACAGCGGGCGCAGCTGACTTCCCTTCACTATCAAACTCTTATGAGGAGTCGATATGCATCCAAAGTCAACCATAGAGACTTTCAGGTGGGAGACAAGGTCCTACGCAAAGTTTTCTTGCACACTAAGGACAAGAGTTTGGGGAAGTTGTGACCTAACTGGGAAGGCCCTTATGAGGTCACCGAAAGGATAAAACCAGGCACATATCGGTTGAAAGATAAAGATGGACGATATCTCCGCTTACCTTAGAATATTGAGCATTTAAGGTTGTACCTCGATTAGCAGAGCTCGGAGATGACATTGTATTTCTTTTTACTTTCTATGTATCCCTTGGGAAAAATTTTGGTGAGGACACACTCTTTCCTACCCTGTTAGGCACATGAAGGTTTTAATGAGGTGTTTCAGTGATCCCCTTCAATACAAAGTTTCTTTGCCTTTAAACTATTTTCTGAGTCACAGTAACACGTGCCTCGAATTGTTGTCCCTCACACGATTTTTTGAGTCACAGTAACATGTGCCTCGAATTGTTGTCCCTCACACGATTTTTTGGGTCACAGTAACATGTGCCTCGAATTACTGTTCTTCGAATTATTTTTTAGTATTATTACAAACTATTCATCGGGTCACATTAAGGTGTGCCACGATGTTTTGGGACCTTCGAACTATTCATCGGGTCACATTAAGGTGTGCCACGATGTTTTGGGACCTTCGAACTATTCATCGGGTCACATTAAGGTGTGCCACGATGTTTTGGGACCTTCGAACTATTCATCGGGTCACATTAAGGTGTGCCACGATGTTTTGGGACCTTCGAACTATTCTTCGGGTCACATTAAGGTGTGCCTCGAAGTAACTCACAGTTCTGGATCAGAACATTTTTTCCCTGAAATTGTTTTCAGACCATAAACATTATTCGAAGGCCACGTAAGTTGGAATTCGAAGACTTTATTGCAAGTATAAAACTTGTTAAATTTATTCAAGTATCAATTGTTCGAAGGCCAAGTAAGTTGGAATTCGAAGACTTTATTGCAAGTATAAAACTTGTTAAATTTATTTAAGTATCAATTGTTCGAAGGCCAAGTAAGTTGGAATTCGAAGACTTTATTGCAAGTATAAAACTTGTTAAATTTATTTAAGTACGAATTGTTCGAAGGCCAAGAAAGGGGAATCACTTGTGAGGCTAAAACATCAAAAATTATTTCGAAGGCTAATTTTTCGAAGGGCCAATAAATTGCTCGAAGTCCAAATACGTTGAAATTCGAAGACCTTATTAAAAACAACACTTATCAATTTATCTAGATAATAATTATTCGAAGACTAATTTTTGGAGTTTGATGGCCTTATTACAACCCTAACATTAGTTGTTCGAAGGCCGATAAAATCATAATTCGAAGAACAATTTATCTAACTACTAATCATTATGAACTTGTTCCAAATACAGTACATTGACAAGTCAAATGTTCAGTGCTCTTACACAGTTAAAGTAGCACAGCAAGTTCCAGTCATTACAAAAAGAGGCTTTTTTTAGGCCATATACAAAAAACAGAATTACCTATAGTACTTTTACTCAATCGGCATTTTTCGAGGTATCACTCCCCTCACCCTCTGAGTCTTCACTCTCACTTACGACTATTTGGGGAGGGCGAAGTTCTGGGGGGACAAGCTTCCAAAAAGGCCCCAGGTCATATTCAGGGTGCTCAGCGTATATCTAGGTCAACAAGCCAGCTCGAGTAGCAGCATCGCGGGCCTGTAAGGTCTTCAAACATGTTGCTGCGTAGGCATCCGCAGCCTTTTCCTTCGCTTCTTCAATTTCTACTGGGAAGCCTCTGATCTTTTTCTCCAAGTTATCGCGTTCTCCAACTACTTTTTGAAGAGCCTTAGTGCACTGCTCGAATCCATCGCAAGCCTTGCGATGCCCCTTTTTGTATTCAGATATCATCAGCTCCTGGGCATCAGTCTTCTCCTTGTATAAATCCATTTCTTGCTAGCAACACCTCTCTAGCATTGTCACATAATTCTCAGAGGCAGAAAGACGCTCGTACAAGGCATCAGCTTGGCCCTCGATCACTGCATGCTCCTTCTTGGCCTCCTCGAGTTGAGAAGCAACTAGTGATGCCTTGAACTTGTAGTAATTTTTACACTTTTCAAGATGGTGCATCTTCTTTCCTCGATTCACTGAAGTATGCAGCAGCCTTCGCAGACTCATCGAAAACTCATAATCCAAGGGAACCTCGAAGGAGCTCGAAGGAGACCCTAAGTCTGCAGAATCAAATTCGGAAAAATTACCACAAGCAACGTCTGGGTGAACGAGTAGTGGAGGGTTTGTTCAAGGAGCAGGGATAGGAGCCAGCCTTGGACTGTCTTCGAGGGAAGCTGGGTGAGAGGCCTCGGATTGATAGGAAGTTTCCTTGGGTGATTGGCCACCCCTGTTTTCGGCATAAATTGCATCATCATGGACTTCTCTTTCAAAATTAGTCCCTTCGTTGTTGTCAGGAGTTTCTCCTCCCTCAGATTGTTCTTCGATGGGTTCAAGAAGAATACCTTTCCCCTTCAAGTCTTTTTTCTTGCCATCTTTCTTTGGTGGAAGGATGGGAGCAGGGGGAGGAGGAGTGGGACTTGTTGAAGCAATAACACTTGTTCGAGGGGCTTCATTTGTTCGAGGGGCTTCAGTTGTTCGAGGGTCATTAGAATTCGAGGCCCCTGCATTCTTCGAGGAGTGTGGCTTTTGTTTGTTAGTAGATATTTTGGGATTCATTGGTTGGGTTGGTGCTACTTCATCTTCTGGAGGTTCATCCAGGTGACTTTGTGAGCGAGAGCGCTTGGGCAGATAGATTGTGACATCTTGTTGGCTACATCGCTCTAACACTTCCCGTTCCGAAGGCGGAGTCATCAGTCCCCTCATACTTATACGATCTTGGGGATTCAGCCTCCAGAGTCGACTCCTAGCCAAGTTGCCATCAACAAAACAACGGCGAAAACGATTGTCCCACTGCTCCTTTGCCCACAAGCGAAGGTTAGTAAAAATAGTGGTAGCTCCCTCGACATAGTCGGTGTAGGGTTTGGACACCCCAGTCATAGCTGAAGCAAGAAAGTAAATATCAAACACAACATACAATTTCGAGGGAACATATCACTTCGAAGACATACTAGTATTCGAGGAGGCTTAAAAGAAATCATAAATTTCGAGGGCTTAAGTTCGAAGAGTAAAATTTGGTGGAATACTTACATTTCATTGTCCATTTTAGCGAAAGTTTGTGAGGATTCGAAGGAGTGGCTTCTGATCCAGTCTCCCAGCAGCCATAGAAAAAGAGGAACTGTTGCCTCCATTTTTTATCGGCCTCTAATAGATCCTTCAGTATTTTCTGCCATCGATTGAATGTCAATGAATAGAAGGGGAAGTAAGGATTTCGGGCAAGACCAGCAAGACCAATAATTTGCTCCAGAAGAAATTCTTGACCTGAGAGCCTTGAGGCCATTATGCAAGCCATTAACGTGAACCACATATTGGGCCTAACCTGGGACGGGCAAAGATCTATCTTCGAGAGATATTCAATAAAAAAAGGGGTCTAAGGGATACCTTAGCCCCCAATTCATGATTTCTGTGTAGACCACCACCTCGTGATCCCTCACAGATAAGGGTGTTTCTCCTTCAGCAGGAAATCTGATATTGATATAAGTGGGGATGCCCCATCGAGCTCTCAGCATCGTCTCCTCCTCCCTTGAAAAGTATTTATATTTGATGTTGGCAAGGGCTACCATGTGTTTATTCTCAATGCCCCGAATATTGTTGCCAACGATGCTGTCCAACTCCAAGGGCAGCACAATATCCCCCTTCAATTTTGGAGCAATCCGGCGAGCTTGCTCCTCGGATATTGTCGAAGAAGATGTTGCACCGTTCGCACGGCCTGAGGAAGGAATAATGGGCAATTTCTGTCCGAAGGACTTATTGAGAGGTTTTGAAACTTTGGGGTCTAAAGTTTGTTCATGTAAAATACGCATGTCTTCATCGGTAATAAGCGTCCTTGAGGGGGAGAATTGAGTTCCATGAATGGTCATGGATGGCGTGGAGGGCAGACTAGACACATCTGTTCCTTGTCTTCGAGGAGGACTTCCAGCATCACGATAAAGGTCTTGTCTTCGAGGAGAGCTACCAGCATTACGGTGACGGTCTTGATTTTGAGGAGGACTTCCAGAATTATGTTGTCGGTCTTGATTTCGAGGAGGGCTTCCAGAAGTATGTTGTTGATCTTGGTTTCGAGGATGATTTACAGAATTATGTTGAAGGTCTGGGTTTCGAGGAGGACTAGCTGGCTTTCGAGGAGGACTCCTCGAAGTCCTTCGAGGACTTGAAGATTTTTGGGGAAGGTTTTCAACGTTAGTTGGGGCAGTTGGTTCTCGAATTGTTAGGGGAGCTTCCCTGGCCCGTTTTCGCTCATGAGAACCTTTTCTATCTCTATGGTATTTCTTCATCTTCGAACCTGATGAATGCTTGTGTGATCTCTCTTTACCCATTTCCCTAGGAGGGTTTGTTTCGTTGAGTAAGCTTTGACGAGCTACTTCACTAGGAATAATAGTGGTCGAGTTGTTCAAAGGAGGCCAGGCACCGAAAAAGGTTGTAGTCAATGGTGGGGGATGAGGTCTTACGTCTTCACCAGCAGCAACCCTCTCTTCGAACCGTTTACTAATCAACAACCACTCAGGAATTCGACGGGGCTTGTTCGCCAGCTTTATCTCTCTAGAAATAATTGAACAGAAGTTGCATTAATGAAGGAAAAGGTTGGTATTTATAGAAGATTAGTGGGCTTTCTTGACAAATGAAGCTCGGGGACATTTTTTATGTTGTTTGCCTAGGGGTACGATGGTCCACATAGGGGGACATTGTTCGGCAACCTAGCTATATTAGAAGGTGAAAAGTTTTTATGTCAGAGTTGTCAGGGGAAGGGGAAGAGTTTTCTGACAATAATGTCAGAAGAATTGGTACCGTTTTTTCCAAAGTATGCTCACACAGGTATTTGTGCAATGACATCATCAATCCTAGCACCCTTTTTCGCCTAAGTATATAATTATCCGACGACCATTTTGCTCAAAATGTTGCAAGGATTGAGGGGGCTACTCGGTATAACAAGAAGTTCGAAGGGGTTGTTTTTAGATATTCGAGGAAGCTTGTAAATCATTCGAAGAGGTTTTATGTCGAAGAGGTTTTGTGGAACGACTTTTCGCCTAAGTAGTTCATAGCCTCGGCAGTACGAAGGGACTCGTGGAGCAACCTTTCGAGGGACTGATGAAGTTCGAAGAAGAAGTAATTTTGGCCTGTCAGGAGAATTATTCAGTCTTAGCAAAACGATTTTTACTAAGACTGGGGGGCTACTGATAAGGAAGAATAAAAGATAAGGGCCAAAATGCATAGAAATAAATGTATAATGGCCAAAATGCATAGAAATAAATGTATAAGGGCCATAATGCATAGAAATAAGTGTATAAGGGCCGAAACGCACGAATTGTAAAGATATAGCTAAAATAGGAAGGAACCTAAAAGCAGGGACCAAAAGATGTAATTAAACCAAATTAGAGCGTGTGGGGTCCGCAATTGTACTATAAAAGGACCACACACGCTTCACGAATCTCGAGATGAATAGTACGACTTTCTCTCTCTACTCTGTTTAGCATTTTCTCTCTCTAGATCTAACACTCAAATATTCTTCTACTTCCTAATCCTCTATCAACAAATCTTCTCATAACGAAATCACCCTCGGACCATCTTTTAACTCTTCAGGCAGGATCAAAATAAGTTGTGGCATTGGCGTCTTGGTCACATGAGTGACAGAGGATTAGCTGTTTTGGGAAAAAGAGATTTGTTGAAAGGGTATAAAGCAGAATTATTGGGATTTTGTGAGCACTGTGTGTTTGGTAAACAAACTAGAGTCAAATTCAGCAAATCGGCTGTAAGAAAGACTAAAGGCACAGTGGATTACATTCACTCAGATCTTTGGGGTCCAAACCGAATTCCATCCAAGAGCGGAGCCAGATACTACATGAGTTTGATTGATGATTATTCAAGGATGGTGTGGGTTTACTTTCTGAAAACGAAAGATAAAGCATATTCAACCTTTGTCAAATGGAATATGATGATTGAGAAGCAAACAGGAAGAAAAATCAAACATCTTAGGACAGATAATGGGTTAGAATATTGCAGTCGTGAGTTCAAAGAGTTTTGCGAAGCTGAGGGAATAGTTCGCCATCGCACTTGTTCTAGAACACCACAACAGAATGGAGTCGCAGAAAGAATGAACAGAACGCTTTGTGGCAAGGCACGAAGTATGCTCTCGTATTCCGGTGTGGGAAAGGATTTTTGGGCTGAAGCTATCAATACAACGTGTTACTTGGTGAATCGGTCTCCATCAACGGCTATTGATTGTAAAACTCCTTTTAAGATTTGGTCTGGATCGTCGGCTGATTATAAACATTTGAGGGTGTTTAGTTGTCCTGCGTATGCTCATGTGAGAGATGGTAAGCTTGAGCCGAGGGTAAAGAGATGCATATTTCTAGGATATGCTACTGGAGTGAAGGGATATAGGTTATGGTGTACCTCTCTAAAGTCTCCAGGTTTTCTCATCAGTAGGGACGTTACTTTTAATGAGTTTGCTTCTATAGACAGTCAGAAGGAAGTAGGAGTAATGGTCGAATCAGGATCGTTTGTGAGTAAACAGGTAGAGCTTGAAGTAGAATCAGTTCCTAGGAGGTCCAATAATTCAAATGGTTCTGAGGTGGATCCAGAATCAGGAGGTGAAGTGTCAGCATCAGATGATAGTGACGATGATGCGCCTGAACTAGAACAACAACCTTATAGCATAGCATTGGGCAGAGAAAGAATAGATATTAGACTTCTAAAAAGGTATGTGAATCTAGTTGTATATGCTCTGTCAGTTGTAGAAGAAGTTGAGATGCAGGAACCTAGTAGCTACAGAGAAGCTATAGCGAGTTCAGAGACAAATCGATGGATTGGTGTTATGGGGGAAGAGGTTGAATCTTTTCAAAAGAATACTGTGAATGTTGGCTTAACTTTTAACAAAACCGATATTGGTGAATCGCTGAATGATGTTGCAGGATCATTGGTTGGTTTTGTTGATACTGATTTTGCAGGAGATATGGATAAAAGAAGATCTCTGACATGATATGTATTTACTCTAGCTGGGAGTGCGATCAGTTGGAAAGCACAGTTGCAAGCTACTGTAGCTTTGTCTACAACAGAGGCAGAGTACATGACGGTAACAGAAGCAGTTAAAGAGGCAATATGATTGTAAGGTTTGGTGGCAGATTTGGGCTTGGATAGGACTACTACAAAAGTGTTTTGTGATATTCAAAGTGCCATACACCTTACAGGGAACCATATGTACCATGAGCGTACAAAGCACATAGATGTCAGGTATCATTTTATTCGTGATATAATATCAAAGGGAATTGTTGATGTGAAGAAAGTGTCTACAGACGATAATCCAGCAGATATAATGACCAAGGCAGTATCAGTTCGAAAGTTTAGGGAGTGCCTAAACTGGATCGGTGTTCGCACTATAGAGTGAATGCCTTAAGGGCATTTGGTGAGTCATAAGAAGAGAAGATTCTTTGTTGATAGTGAAGAAAGGATATTCACCTCAAGGGGAAGATTTGTTGAGAATGATTCGAATAGTGCCTTGACAGTGTACTGTGTCCGGCAGTACAGTTTTGTGTTGTGATAGTGATATTGTCCAATCACTTGAGTTAGTCTTGTGGTATGAGCCCATTAGGTCCATAATCTAGTCAGTCTATTAATTCCCTATAAATATATTACTAGGGCGACACAAAACATAATCTGAAATTTATAACCTTTTCTATCATAGTGAAACTCTTTCTCTGGCGGCGCCCGTGGACGTAGACAATTTTCGAACCACGTTAAATCTTGTGTTTTATTTAAATCTTTCCTTCGTATATATTTTATGCTCGAGCTATTTTGTGATAATTGCATAGTATTTTATAACAGATTCCCATTTAGAAATCGTGGAAGCTTTAACATGTGTAAAGTTTGGACAGTAGTAGACACCTCAAGTCTCCATCCCCAAAGAATTTGGATAAGCTTTGGAGAAATATATAGTTTCTGGCAGGATGTCATCTATAATGACATCCCTGCTTACTGTAAAAAAGTTTAAACATATTGGACATAGTGACAAGTCATGTAAAATGGGAGAATTTAAACTAAAATATTCACATCAATTAACCAAAAAGAATAAACTGATAAATAATTAAAGGTGGATCCCTAAACTAAAATCAATAATAGTGGAATTTAACAAAAAATTGCCTTCAGAACTTGATAGATCAAATAACATAACAAAACATGATAAGATTGTGTCCAGAGATATTAATTATACTCAAATCAGTACAACCAGGGTACAAAATGAAATAATATCCCAAGACCGGTCCTTAATATATCTAAACAGAAAACAATTGAAAAGAATAGTTTTGTATTCAACCAAAAAGATATCCCACCTAATTTTAATGAAGGTGATGTGATTGCAGTAATTTAATCCATCAACTTAAGAAAATCTTTTAATATATTTAATGAAGAGAACTTCTTTGAAAATGAATTTTCTGACCTTCTAAGTGAAAGACCTAATTTAAGTCTATCTCAGTCTCCAGTCACCAAATAAATGGGAAAAAAGAACTTAAAAATCTAAGATAAACAAGCAGGACAAAGATCAAAGGTTTTAAAAACAATTTCATTAACAAGACACTAAATTTCAAAGAATATGTTAGATCCTCTAAGCTTATAAAAAATGACCATTACTTTCCTCAATTGGAATGCTATAGGAGTAGGGAATCAAACCAATTTAAGAAGAATAAAACATATTGTTAAAAAATATTCAATAGATCTCATAGTGCTGCAAGAGCCTATGATATCTATTAAAAATATAGAAAAAAACTTGGTTTTGAATACTCTTTTGGTAATATAAATAATTAAATATGGATGTTATGGAGAAAATGCTATAAAGTTGAGATTATTTTGAATTCTGATCAACTTGTCCACACTATGGAACACCACACTGCTTCCAAGAAAGAAGTATTGGTTACCATAGTGTATGCAAAATGTAATATGTACCAAAGACTGTCTCTTTGGGACCAATTGAGAGACTTGTCTGAAAAAAATGATCTTTGGCTTGTTGTTGGAGATTTTAACACAATCTCCAATACAAGAGAACAACTAAACTGTGATACTATATGTATGAATGGAATGGAGGACTTTAATAACATGATACTGGACTGCAAACTTGAAGATCTTGGATTTTCAGGATCAAATTTCACATGGTCTAATAATCATAAGTGGAAACGCTTGGATAAGGTTTTACACAATGATTATTGGAGATAATATTTGATATCACTAGGGTGAGACATCTGACCAGAACTGAGTCAGAGCACTCACTCTTAATAATATGTGTCTCAATTTTGTCTACAAATCCTAAACCATCATCTAGATTTTAAAATATATGGTTAAGTTATCAAGATTTTGAGATACTTCACCTTTTCTCAACTCTCCAATCCAATTCACCTTTATTAGAAAATCCTACAATTGATGAACTACATTCAGTCATTAAGAGTTTAAATAGCTGCAGTGTTTCTGGATTTGATGGATTCAACTCCAGATTATATCAAGAGTGTTGGTTAATTATTAAACATGACCTATCTAAGGCCATAATTTCTTATTTTAATAATTTTATCTTTCCAAAAGGTATGTTTGCAACTTCTATTTGTTTGATACCTAAGACAAATCCTCCTAAAACTTGGTCAGACTTCAAACCAATAAGCTTGTTCTCTGTTTTTAACAGTATTATTTCAAAACTTATTAACCATAGATTGTTAACATTCCTACCAAAAGTAATATCAAAAGAACAAGGAGCATATGTACATAATATGAATATACAGGATAAATATTAATCACTCAAGAATTGGTACATGCTCTTAACAAAAAACATAGAGGTATTAATATAATTATCAATCTAAATATGAAATTGGATTTTGACAAACTTAGTTTTAAATTCATTTATCAAGTGATGCAAGATTTTGGTTTTAATAACCAAATAATTAACTTAACTAAAAGAGGAATTGAAAATATATTATATTCTGTTATTATTAATGGTATTGCTTATGACTTCTTTAAATCCAGTAATGGTATGAGACAGGGGGATTCTTTATCCCCATCTCTTTTCATTATAGATGACGAGTTCTTAATAAGGGGAATCAATAAATCTGTTTCCTTAGACCCTCAACTCATTTACATAACTAAAGGTTCACTCAACATCAACTGTTTAACCTTTGCAGATGATATTGTGTTGTTCCTAAATGGCTGAGTTAGAAATGTTAAAAAACTTTTTAGTTTCATGAAAACTTATCAACTATTATCTGGTCAACAAATTAATATACAGAAAACAACATTTATATCTTCATCTTCTTGACCAAACAACGTAGTGGCATTCTTGAGAACATTCTAGGATTCAAACACAACCATCTGCCCTTCAAACATTTAGGAATACCTATATTTCTATCGAATAATAACTGCTATTATTATGGACTTATTGAGAAAGTAAGATCAAATATTAATCACTGGAATTCAAAAACTTTATCTTTTGGTGGAAGGCTGATTTTGGTCAAATCAGCCCTTCTTGACTTTCATCTCTACTATATACAGAGTATGATAATTCCAAAGAATATTATTAACATAATTAAAAAATTACTTAACAAATTCCTATGGGGTCATAGTGATAATAATAATACTATATTATGGACTGACTGAACTAAAATCTGTAAACCTTATAGTTAAAATGGACTTAATATTAGAGACCTCTCAAATATCAATCTGCATTTTCATTTAAACTGTGATGGAACTTTATGGAAACTAAATCTTTATGGGCCAATTTAATGCATGACATTTATTGTTCAAAATTGCATCCATTACAAGTTTTGGTAAAACAATCAGATTCAAAAGTATGGAAAAGAATTATTAAAGTTAGGTCTCAAGCTGAGGAAACCATATATCGGATTATTGATAATGGAAATATAAAGTTCTACTTAAATAAAAGGCATAATTCTAATTCTTTAATACAACTAGTTCCTAATGAACCAAGCAGCTGGTATAAACAAACTAAAGTTAATGAATTTTGGAACAATTCTACATGGAATATGCCTAAATTAAGTAATGAAGTAATATTTGAATCAGAAATTAATAGAATCTTAACAATACCAATAAATCCAAGTAGTGAGGATTCTATCATATGGAAACCTTCTCGAGATGGTAAATCTAACCTTAAATTAACCTGGAATGAAATCAAACATAAATATGTACAATCCACATTTAAAAGTAAAATTTTGAATAACATTTCACCTAAAAAATGCTCAATAGCACTGTGGAGAGTACTTAATAATCTGATTCTATTAGATTCTAACATTCAAATTAGAGTATTCAATTTAGCATCTAAGTGCCAATTTTGTTTAGATTGTGAAACCTTAAATCATTTGTTTGTATTTTGTCCAATATCTTGGGAAGTCTGGTTACATTTCTCTAGAATTTTTTATATCATCTTAGGACATCATATGACTGTTAATTATGTTATTAATAAGTGGTTCTCATCTACAAATAAAAAAACTAATTTTAGAACGATATTAACTTTCCTAATGGTCTGGTCAATCTGGATTGCTAGAAACAAAATGAAGCATGAAAGCTTACCAGGTTCTGCTAAATATATCATTGAACATGTTACATATCTCATCTCTACATTAGATAGAGATTTAGTGATTAAACCTAAACATTGGAGCAATGATTTTCATAAAGCCAGACGGATTCAATTTTGTAACCATCTACCAAATACAAAAACTTGTGTTTATATTAAATGGCATCCTCCCACTCCAAAGAGGCTCAAACTCAACTGTGATGGCTCTTCATTAAAAAATATAGATTCTAGTAGTGGATTTATCGTTAGGAACTCAAATAGTTAAAAGTCATATGTGGTTGTAGAAGTTTATTCCACTCACAAATGGTCTTAAAGCATATATATATATATATATATATATATATATATATATATATATATATATATATATATAATATAAGAGAAATCTGTGACAGATTAGATTTCCAAATTCGCATTGAAAGAAAATTAAGATTACTCATTTAGGGACATTACTCTCCAACGCCTCAATGCTATTTTATTACTAGAAAACTTGAATGTGGGGTATATTAGGACCATAAATTAACAAGTTAACTAATTTGTGGCACGTGTTATACCTGACCAACATTGTTTTCAATTTGCAAGATATACCACTAATTAATCGCGATTGGTGGATGCTTATGAAGGAGACGAAGTAGAATTGAAGAATGAGGAAGAAGATGAGGCTTGCAGATGGAAAGAAGATGAGTCAAAATCACAAAAAAAAAAATTGTTGTGACTAACGCATACTCCAATATTTCAACAACATCAACATAAATGTTACATATGAATTACACTCTAACTTGTATTCAAGTTTGTCAAACTCGATTGTATTAATTTTATCATCAACAAAAGTTAAGTTTATTGGAAAAAAAGATAACGGTTATGTGAATTTTGTTAATTTATTTATTAAAATAATAAAAAATTAACTAAATAAAATTCATAGTAAAATCAAACTAAATTTAGAAAAAAGTAATCAATAGTGATGACTTCGGAATATTCAGACACAACTCACTATTTAATCAAGACAGGGGTAATTCGGTTAATGACATGCCACTAAATAATCCGGACAGGACAAAAGTAAAACACTTTTTGACTAACCTATTTGCTAATCTACTTAAAAGATTAATGGGTCCTTAAACTTGACCCGATTTCATAATTTGACCCGTAAGCTCATGGGTCCTTATTTAAGAGTATAAATACCCCAACTACTTTCATTAATGAGGGTAATGAACATTTAATACAACCAGGCTGCTCAATTATCTCACTACATTCTACACCAAATACTTAATAATTTGAAACTTCACAAAACACTTTACTAAACTACCCATAGCCCAAAATAAACCAAACCAAATTGGTGACCACGGTAGGAGTGCGAGGGTGCCTGAATCTTGCATTCAAAACCAGTAGAAAAGACCAGTTTGGATGGATCCGAACGAGTAGGGAACTCTACCACCTGTGGTGGAGGTAGTTGGGGAAAACAAGGAGTACACCATCGAAGAGCGAGACAAGTTGAGAGCAGAAATAGAGGCGTTAAGGGCAAAAAAACTAGCATAAAAGGGTATAAGGGAAAATTCAGGGGCGTCAGCTATTTATCACACTGACAACCCTAGGGAGAATAATCCATCAGCAAAGACTCATTTGAGTTAAAAAAAAGACCCATGTTAGGTTTAAGAAGGCTCACCAGTCTAAGTCGGTTGAAAGTTCAGATTCTGAGTCCTCTAGCAGCTCTTCGAACGAGGCTGAGCTTGAGGAGTCTTTGTCATCAAGAAGTGATGAAGTAAGGTCCACAAAGAAGAAGAAACTAGTAAAAAAATATTCAAGAAAGAGAGATAGATATGGAAGGATTAAAAAGCATCTGGGCAAAGGGTCATCTCACAACTACAGCCACAGGCTTGTCGATCGATTGCTGATCGATCCTGTTGCTTTTCAGACCGAACCAGGTATTTTTGTAATTCCTAATGAAGACACAGTCTTCGGTCGTAATAGGAATTAGAGACAGTCACCTTTTTCTGCCAAAATACTATCCGGAAACCTACCCAAAAGGTTCGACACCTCCAAAATGGATAAGTATGATGGAAGTAAGGATCCGGACAACCATCTGGAGCAGTTCAAGAACTTTATGATGAATTTCGATGATGATGACAAAATTTTGTGTAGAGCCTTCTCCCAATATTTTACAGGAAGTGCTCTTAAGTGGTACAACAGTTTACCCCAAGGGTGTATCACAAACTTTGATACATTATGGGTTGCCTTCCGAAGGCAATTTGTGGGAAGCAAGGAGGTGAAGGGCAATGGAGATACTATTATCCATTGTTCCCAATAACCAAATGAGTCCTTAAAGGACTATATAAGTCGGTTCGTAAATATTAAGAACAGGTTAGCAAATTGCTTCGAACAGGTGGTAATTGCTTCCTTGAGACAAAGGTTGAACCCTAGGAATCTGGTCGATTCGGTGACCAGGAAGAAAGCCATGACTTGGGGTGGCCTATTAAATCAGGTGGGAAAGCAGATTAATGTGGATGAAACCAAGAAAACCAGGGTGCACCGTCAGGTGAGGTCCACCACAACAGTTCAAAACTAGTCCGGATATAAGGCTAAGGAGACGGGACAAGGGTCCAATAGGGTTAAACAGACTCAATCCAACCAGAATCAATCTCAGAGCTAGCAATCAAGGAGTAAAAGAGGTCCTTAGGTTCAAACGGAGTGGTTTGAAGAATTGAAAGAGAATGTAGCCACAATATATACAAGACTAAGGAGGAAGTTCATTTCTGGAAAACTGTAGCACTGCAGTCCCCTAGAGAGAGTCAAAATACTTTCTTTTGCCAATATCACAATGATATAGGCCATAATACTTAAGACTGCATAGCCTTGAAACAAGAAGTGCAGAATCTTATTGAAAGAGGCAAACTTGGAGCTTATATCAAAAGAAGGAGTGGAAACAGGCCTGACAATGCTCCTCGGACAAGTCCTACAAACAATGTGGGAACATCTGTCTAAGAAGGGGCAATGGTGATCCTTGTAAGATTTGATGTTGATTCTGAGTATTTGGATCCTGATCCAACTCGGAATAAGGTGGGGGTCATAATAGAGCAGACCAAGACGGTGTCCGGACTAATCAGTTTCTTCAAGTCACTCACCATCTTTGGAGGAGATACGATGACAGTGCCCACTTCTTCGTTGAGAAAGAGACATGTTCATAGTCTGGCTACTCAGTTGGAAGGGGGCATGTCTTCTTATCAGTGCCAAGCCCCTTTTCAATTTATAGTTTTTGATGAGGATGATTTAAGAAACATTGCTGGACCACATGAGGATGTTGTTGTGATAGGAGCATCTATTGGTCGCAATGATATCCAACAAATTTTGATAGACACAGGTAGTTCGAAAAACATCCTCTTATTGAGCTTCTACAAGCATATGAAAAATCCGGCCATTATTCAGCGATCAAACAGAACCATTGTGGGCTTCACATGGAGCTCTGCGGATGTAATCGGGGAGTTTGAGGAAGAGGTGTTGTTGGGAAATGGGCCTTTTAAAAAGCTGGTTAGGGTGTTATTTGTTGTGGTAGATTGCCCGACATGCTACAATGAAATCTTTGGAAGGTCATGGCTCTCTAGGATGCCTGATGTGGCCTCAACAGTCCACCAGTGTTTGAAGTATACAGTTCAAGGTCAGGTGGGTGTTGTCCGAAGTAGTTAGAAGATAGCAAGGGAGTTTATATGCAATTGCACTTGATCCTAAAACTTTTGGAGCAGTTCGAATTAATGAAGATTAGAAGTTACTGAGGCCTTCTGACGGAGAGGGTGAGATTGATGACCCCAGAGAGGCTCCTATTGTTATAGTACCAGTGGAAGAGATTGAAACCCACTCCTTGGCAGAGGGTAGAAACATGAAGGTTGGCTCCAAGATGGCGCCCGAATTAAAAAAGAAGTTGTTGCCATTTTTATCAAATAATCAGCATGTCTTTGCTTGGTGCAATGGTGATGCAACCAGAGTACCTGCAAGCGTTATCTCACACAAGCGGCATTGAACAGTAAATTGTCCCTCGACTATCGTGTTTGGTGGCAGATAGTCCCTTGACTCTCAAATGTCCGTTGACGGTCCCTGGACTATCGCGTTTGGATAAAGTTAGTCCACCAAGATCATCTGATCTATGAGAGGCTGCCACCTGTCACCATAGACCCCAGATTTTTGTATCACCACTAGTCCCTTGAGTTTAACTCAAACAAAAAATGTAGAATATTACGGATAACTAAACTCAAGGGACTAGTGGTGATACAAAAATCTGGGGACTATGGTGACACGTGGCAGCCTCTCATGGATCAGAGGATCTAATGGACTAACTTTATCCAAACGCGATAGTCCAGGGACTGTCAACGAACATTTAAAAGTCAAGGGACTATCTGCCACCAAACGCGATAGTCGAGGGATGATGTATTGTCCAAAGCCTCACACATGCTATCAACCTGGAGTTATGTTGCACCTGTTGTGCAGAAAATGAGAGCTTTATCTAAGGAGAAAGCCGATGTAATTGTCCAAGAAGTTGATTGGCTTACCAAGATATGGTACATAAAGGAATCCCAATATCCTTTATTGACTGCCAATCCGGTGTTGGTCAAGAAAAAGAATGGGAAATGACGTATGTGTATTGATTTTACTGACCTCAACAGGGCTTGCCCAAAGGATCTTTATCCAGTCCCCCGGATAGATCAGTTGGTAGACTCAACGTCTGGAAACAAGTTGTTGTCTTTCATGGATGTCTTATCTGGGTACAACCAGATATAGGTGGATCCGAATGACCAAGATCATAATATCTTTATAACAGATAGAGGTCTCCTTTGTTACAAGGTGATGCCTTTTGGGTTGAAAAATGTTTGGGCTACTTATCAGAGGTTGGTGAACAAAACATTCGCTACTCAGATTGGAAAAAATATGGAGGTATACATAGATGATATGATGGTTAAAAGCTTGGAGGAGGATTTTCACATAGTTGACCTTCAAGAGCCATTTGCTAATTTGGAAACTGTGAATTTGAAACTGAATCCAGAAAAATGTGTCTTTGGGGTTCGATCCAAGAAAGTTTTGAGGTATGTAATAAGTGAGAAAGGGATACAGCCCTATCCGGATCAGCTTAGTACTCTACTGGAAATGGATCCTCCTTGGAATAGAAAAGAAGTACAGAGACTCACTAGGACGTTGGCTGCCTTGAATCGTTTCATTTCAAGGTCCTCGAACAAGTGTGCTCTATTTTTCCAAACCTTGAAGAATGCTAAAGATTTTAATTGGTCTCCACAGTGCAGCCAAGATTTTGTTGAAATAAAGAAACACTTATCCTCACCAAACACTCTTTTTAAACCCATTTAAGGAGAAACACTCTACGTATACTTGTTGTGTCAGAATGTGCTATAAGCGCACTATTGGTGAGGGAAGTGAACAACTATCCTCGTCCGGTGTACTATATTAGTAAAAGTTTGATAGATGCTAAGAAGAGGTACTTGAAGCTTGAAAAGTTGGCACTAGCCTTAGTAATTGCAGCAAGAAATATGAGGCCGTATATTCAGTCTCATTCCATCATTGTCCGGAAATCTTTCCCATTAAAGAATATTCTTCGGAAGGCAGACATATCAAGTAGAATGACCAAGTGGTCAATAGAGTTGGGTGATTATGACATTCATTTCGCCCCACGAACTGCTATCAAAGCTCAATCAGTTGCTGATTTCCTAGTGGAATTCCACTCGGGTAATAGTTCTAAACAAACTTCAGATGAAAAAACCAAGAAAGAGTGGGTAGTCCGGACTGATGGAGAATCAAGTACAATAGGTTGTGGAGCTGGAATTTTCCTAACCTTTCAGTATGGTGATAAAATCTACCAGGCTATATGCTTTGGATTCAGGGCCTCTAATAATGAGTCAGAGTATGAAGCGGCTATAGCTGGTCTTAAATTGGCTTTCTTATGTGGGGCTAAAAGGGTTAGGTTGATGAGTGACTCCCAACTTCTCATCCATCATGTTCAAGGTCAGTCTGAGGCCAAGAAGGAACAGATGATCAAATATGTACTTCTTCTGAAAGAGGTGACAACCAACTTCAAAGGTGTTTGTTATGAGCATATTCCTAGGTAAGAAAATACACTGGCAGATTCCTTGGCAACCATAGCATATTTTGAGTCCTATCCTTGGATTCATATACAAGAATGCCCATCTATACAATTAAATCGAAACAAGGAAGATGAGGAAAGCTTGAGTATACAGGTGGTTCAACCTAAAGATTGGAGATTTTACCTTCTTCAATACATTTTTGATGGAGTTTTGCCTCTGGATAAAGCTATGGCAAGGAAAATTAAACATAGGGATCTTGGTTTCTTGATCGTAATGGAAGTTCTCTATAAAAAATATTTCAGTAGACCTCTTCTGCGTTGCTTGGGGTTGAAGAATCTCAAGTTGTTTTATCTGAACTACACGATGGAGAAGGATCAGCCTATTGTGGGTACATGTCACTAACCCGGAGGGTATTGTTGGCTGGGTACTACTAGCCATCCATAATGGCAGATGCTAAAGAAATTGTAAAGAAGTGTCATCCATGTCAAAGGTAGGGCAACAAAAATCATGTGCCAGCAGTACCCATGAAGTCTATTTCTGAGCCAATACCTTTTGTTTTTGCTCGTTGGGGGATTGGATTTAGTTGGGCCTCTGCCAATGGCGTCCGGAGGGTGCAAAACTATTATAGTTGATATTGGTTACTTCTCGAAATGGATAGAGACAGCTCATTTGGCAGGAACAACTTCGAAGGCTGTCATTAAATTTATCATATCCAATATTTTTTGTAGATTTGGGATTCCTCAAAAGATTACCACAGACAATGGGCCATAGTTTGATAACAACGATATGGAGAATTTTTGTGCTTCTAGAGGCATTCAACACTGTTTTTCTTCTTCTTTCCATCCACAAGAAAACGGCCAGGTTGAAGTTGCTAACACGATCATTTTTTCCGGATTAAAAAAGAATTTAGAAGGAGTTGCAGGGAAGTGGCCAAACTATCTGAAAGAAGTGTTGTGGGTGATAAATGTATTTCATATCACTTTGTGTTTCAACATGTTTTTCACTCATTCTCGTAGGATGCTCGTCGATGGCATTTCACCGCTTCTCGATGACTTTATGTTGGATTTAAGGGTCAAAGAACCATTGCATGTTAGACGTACCCATTTCATTTGGATAAAGTGTAAGATCTGTTACTGAGAGAAAGTTCTGTCGTTCACCAAAACTAGAATTTTAGGTTAAAGGAACTAGTGTTCGATGATGTGGCGAACATATACTCACAGTGCCACAATCGAAATATGACTATGTGGTTTGCTTGGTGTTGTGATTTAGAGTTCAACGGTCTAGATCAAGGGTTTATTTGTGTACTTTTGACTACTATCAGATTTTGATTTCTACTATCAGAAAACATCTTTCAAGAAGCCTCGGACAGACTCATAATCGAAAGAACAACCCTAGTCATTGCTCACCGGCTATTGACCATAAGAAACGTTGACAGCATTGCGGTTATACAACAAGGACAAGTTGTCTAGACAAGAACGCACGACGAACTAATCACAAAGACAGGAGATTATGCTTCATTAATCAGATTCCAAGAAATGGTTGGAAACCGTGATTTTTCAAACCCATCTACTCGTCAATCACGTTCATCGCGCTTAAGCCATTCTCTATCGACAAAGTCTCTAAGCCTTCGATCTAGAAGCTTGAGAAACTTGAGTTTTCGTATAGTACGGGTGCTGACGGTCGTATAGAGGTGATCTCAAGTGCCGAAACAGAACTAAAAAATCCGGCACCACTTGGATATTTTGTGCGGCTACTCAAGTTGAACTCTCCAGAGTGACCTTATTCAATCATGGGAGCTATCAGATCTATTCTATCTGGTTTTATCGGTCCGACATTCTCTCTTGTTTCGGGGAACATGATTGAGGTTTTCTATTACACTGATTATGACTTGATGGAAAGCAAGACAAAGGTGTATGTTTTCATTTTCATTGGAGCTGGAATTTACGCCTTTGGTGCGTATCTGATTCAGCGTTACTTCTTCAGTATAATGGGAGAAAATCTCACTACTAGAGTTAGACGAATGATGCTTGCAGCAATTTTAGAAAATGAAGTTGGATGGTTTGACGAGGATGAGCACAACTCAAGCCTTTTAGCAGCTCGTTGGGCGACTGATGCTGCTGACGTGAAATCCGCAATTGCCGAGAGGATATCCGTGATTCTTCAGAACCTGACCTCCCTCCTTACTTCTTTTATCGTGGATTTTATTTTCGAATGGAGGGTTTCTCTTCTTATTTTGGCTACATTCCCTCTCCTTATCCTCGCCAACTTCGCTCAGCAACTTTCACTCAAGGGTTTTGCTGGAGACACAGCCAAAGCACATGCAAAGACTAGCATGATAGCCGGGGAAGGTGTAAGTAACATAAGAAGAGTTGCTGCATTCAATGCGCAAAACAAAATCTTGTCTTTGTTCTGCCACGAGCTTCGTGTTCCTCAGCTCCTAAGATTATGACGTAGCCAAACAGCCAGCTCACTCTTTGGTGTCTCACAACTGGCTCTGTATGCCTCCGAAGCTCTCATTCTCTGGTACGGTGCGCATTTAGTAGGCCAAGGTGTATCCACCTTCTCAAAGGTGTTTAAAGTATTCGTGGTCCTCGTTGTTATAGCAAATTCAGTTGCCGAAACTGTTAATCTTGCTCCCGAGATTGTAAGGGGCGGTGAATCTGTCGGCTCTGTCTTTTCCAGTTTAGACCGGTCACAAGGATTGACCGAGATGATCCCAACGCCGAGATGGTCGAAACCTTCCGTGGAGATATCGAATTCAGACGTGTCGATTTTGCATACCCATTAAGGCCTGATATTGTGGTGTTCAAAGACCTCAATCTTAGGATCCGTGCTGGCCAGAGCCAAGCACTTGTCGGGGCAAATGGATGCGGCAAGAGTTCAGTGATACTGTTAATCGAGAGATTCTACGATCCAACGGGAGGAAAAGTCATGATCGACGGAAAACATATAAGGCGACCCAACTTGAAATCTCTTAGGCTTAAAATAGGATTAGTACAACAAGAACCTGTCTTGTTTCCCTCGAGCATTTTCGAAAACATTGCGTATGGTAAAGTTGGTGCGACCGAAACAGAAGTCATGGAAGCAGCCCGTGCTGCTAAGGTGCATGGGTTCGTTAGCGGGTTACCTGAGGGATACAGAACTTCTGTTGGAGAAAGAGGGATTCAACTCTCCGGTTGACAGAAACAAAGAATTGCTATTGCCCGTGCAGTGCTGAAACATCCGGCCATCATCTTACTTGACAAGGCAACGAGTGCTCTCGATGCTGAATCATAATGTGTGTTGCAAGAAGCACTAGAGAGGTTAATGAGGGGTCGGACAACAGTTCTTGTGGCTCACAGATTATCTACAATAAGAGGGGTTGATACTATTAGTCTTGTACAAGATGAGCGGATTGTTGTACAAGATGAGCGGATTGTTGAACAAGGCAGCCGACATCTAAGGATGCAGCAAATTTTAAAATAGTTGTTGGGTCTGTTGATTCAGAGTCATATCATATGGGCTGTCCAGTAGAAAAAGAATGGATAAAAAAAGAGTGAGGGGAATAATCTGTGCTAGGGTACAACGAGAAAGAGAGAAAAGAGGCGAAGGCTGCTTCTGGTTTTTTTATAGATAACACACAACCACAGGTAGAAGAAAAAAAGGCGACAGCTATTGTTGTTTTTTCGATCGGCAGCAGCAACATACAACGAGAGGGAGAGGAAGTAGGTGACGGCTGCGGTGGTTTTCGATCGGCAGTTGAGGTATTGCTCTTGCCAGGCGATACTGGAAAACGCAGGTGACGGTTATAGTGTTTTCGATCGGTAGTTTATGTATTGCTTGAGACAGGTGACCGCTATTTTTCTTTGTTGTTTTTCGATCGGTAGTTTATGGATTGTTTCTGTCAGGCGATACTTAGTGGCCACTGTTCGGTTTAACGTTCTCTAAGCGCTATTCATCTATTTACATTCGTCTTAGAGCTATGTTAATTTTTGAGCCCATGATGATGATTCGTTCAATTATGAACTAATTGTCTTCATGGGACTCTAATGGATTTGTTTCAATAATACTTGATGATTCGTTCAAATATGAACTAATTGTCTTCATGGGACTCTAATTGATTTGTTTGAATAATACTTAGGGTTTGATTGCTTCATTAATTTGTAGGATACGTTTATCAATTACCTAGTATGGTTGTGCTTATCATTAGATGCATCGCGAGCATCTAGTTTGTTAATTTTTAATGAATGCAAAAGTGGATTTAAGGGTTTAGAACTTGTTATGCTAGCATAGGTACTTGAATGATTCGTATTTTGATTGTTCATGATTCGTAATATGCCACTAACCATATCATGTTACCCTATGTAATCGAAATAGACAACTTGCGCTTAAAACCAATTGTACCTCAATTCGTATAGATATATAGGATTGTCATGCAAATGCTGTCTGCATTGCTGCTATCTCTTTTGTGGCCGTTTAAGTGGTTTGGTTTACGTATACTGAGAGGTAGCGTATACTGCATGTTATATGATTAGTAATCATTGTTATCAGACGTATTGGTCAAGTATCTTAATACTCTAAGTAAAATAAACAATAAAGTTAGGGTTCCATGTTTTCTCTCGCATAAGTAAACTCGTTAGTTAATCTCGTTAGTTAATTTGCTTAGTTATAATCATTCACCCAAACTTTATTACTCGTTCAAGCATTAGTCTAATAATCATACATTGTTGCATAAGTGAATTCTTGTCATATACACCTGGTCTTTGTGGAAACGAATTTACTTACTACTTGCTATTATTTGACCACGTATACTTGCGTGAGAAAAGGGTTAATAAGTTCTTGGCGCCGTTGCCGGGGACTCGGTGTTATTTGACAGTTTTATTTCTTATCATCAGGGTCGTTATAAAACTATTGACTTGATTCGGTTACTTACTTTTCGTGTGTTTTCTTGTGCTTCAGGTACTTGAGCGTGTATGCAAACACGGTCTCAAACTAGAGAACTAGTACAAAAAGAGCTTGAAACAAAGCAAGGGACAGAGTTACTATTCTGAGATTTTGATACTAATTCTACAATGGAAGATCCAGCTCCAAAAGCACTCATGGAGTACTCTCAACCAAAGATCATAGATATTCAGTGTAGCATTGTCAGACCCAATATTGCTGCGAATAATTTTGAGATTAAACCCAGCACTATTCAGATGATGCAGAATTCTTGTCAGTTGGGGGGAGCTTCATCTGAGGATCCTAATATGCACATTATGACCTTCCTTGAAATCTGTGATACTTTCAAGTTCAACGGTGTTTCAGATGATGCCATAAGACTGAGACTATTCCCATTTTCTCTGAGGGACAAAGCTAAGAGCTGGTTACACTCTTTACCAGCAGGCTCTATCACTACTTTGGATATACTTGCGCAAAAATTTCTCTCAAAATTCTTTCCGATGGCGAGAACAGCCGCCATGAGGAATGTTATTACTCAGTTTTCTCAGTTACATGGTGAATCTTTAAGTGAAGCTTGGGAGCGTTACAAGGAGATGCTCAGAAAATGTCCTCATCATGGGATTCCTGATTGGTTAGTAATAAATTGCTTCTACAATGGTTTGGGTGCGCAAACAAGGCCCATGGTCGATGCTACATCCGGGGGAGCCTTATTAACGAAAAGCTATGAGGAGGCTCATGAGCTCCTTGAGATAATGGCTGCTAATGAATTCCAGAACCCTTCTCAGAGACTGTCACAATATAAAGTAGCTGGTATTCTTAACGTAGACACTGTCACTGCTAGCAGCTCAGCTTGAAGCTCTAAACACGAAGATGGATTCTTTGACCAGATTAGGGGTACATCAGGTAGCTAGTGTGTGCGATATTTGTGCTGAAGGGCATGACACTTAACAATGCCCTATCTATACTGAGTCAGTGAAATTTGTGAGTAACTTTCAGAGGCAGAATCAACAACCAATCTCAAACACCTATCACCCAGTTGGAGCAATAATCAACAAGGTAATCAGCATTATGGTGATAAGCCATACGCTCCTCCTAGATATCAGCAACAAGGTCAACAACATCAATCTCAAGAGTATGCCCCAAGACAACCTCAGAATCAACATCCTGGCCCTCCTCAACATTCTGTGAAAGACTCTGAACTCGAAGAGATGAAGTTAATGATTAAAAGTCTGATGGTATCTCACAAGACCTTAGAAAATCAGATTGGGCAGATGGGCAGTAACATGGTCATTAGACCTCAATGAGTTCTTCCTAGCCACACAGATCATAATCCAGGTAAACGGGACAGCAAGGAGCAATGCCAAGCGATCACCTTGAGATCATGAAAGGTTGCCGAGAACCCCACAGTTGAACAAGAGGCTGATTCTTCTTAAAAACATCCCATTTTGAAAAATTCTGCTTAAAATCAGCCCTTATCTGAGGTTAATTCTGATCAAGATCAGCCACCTAATAATCCATCTCAGTCAGTTGTTGAGCCTAGGATCTACCCTCCTCTATCTTTTCCGGAAAGTTTGTAGAAACAGAAGCTAGATACTCAGTTTGGGAGATTTCTGGAGGTATTAAAGAAGCTACACATCAACATACCCTTTGTGGAAGGATTAGAGAAAATGCCTAGTTATGCCAAGTTCATGAAGGGAATTCTTTCGAAGAAGCTAAAGCTTAGTAATTATGAGACAGTGGCGCTCACTGAGGAATGTAGTGCGATCTTACAAGAAAAATTGCCTCCCAAGCTTAAAGATCCAGGAAGCTTCACCATTCCTTGTTCAATCGGAAATTTATCTTTCAGCAAATATTTATGGGACTTGGGAGCGAGCATCAATCTGATGCCCCTATCTGTGTTTGAGAAACTTGGACTTCCTGAGCCAAAACCGAATAACATCTCTTTGCAACTGGCTGATGGCTTTATCACATATCCTCGTGGTATCGTGGAAGATGTCTGAGTAAAGGTAGATAAGCTCATCTTTCCAGGTGAATTCGTTATATTGGATTTCGAAGAAGACAAAACATCCCCATAATCATGGGAAGGCCATTCTTGGCTACGGGCAAAATTTTGATTGATGTCTAGAAAGGGGAGCTCAGTATGAGAGTGCAAGATCAGGATGTCACTTTCAACGTTTTCAAGGCTATGCAATCTCCAACGGAGGATGAGGAATATTTCAGGTTGGATTTGGTCGATTCTTTGCACAGTAATGAGTTGGATCAGTTTGCGAGTTCAGATGTTCTAGGCAGAGTTCTACATGGTGAATCTGACTTCAAAGACGAATAAATATCTGAATCTGTTCAACTACTACGGGCAACCCCGTATCAAAAGAGGCTCAATATTCCACATGAGTCGCTTGGATTGGGTGATCTTAAGGATTCTCAGGAAAGGCTAAAACCTCCTCTTAAACTTGAACTCATACCACTACTAGATCATCTCAGGTATGCTTTCTTAGGAGAGTCATCTACATTACCTGTTATTATTGCATCTAACCTTTCAGGTAGTGAGGAAGAAAAGGTATTGAGAGTTCTGAGGAAGTTCAAATCAGCCATTGGTTGGACCATAACAGATATCAAGAGAATCAGTCCCTCTTACTGCATGCACAAGATTCGGCTCGAAGAAGGGAGCAAACCATCTATCGAGCATCAACGGAGGCTAAATCCTATCATGAAAGAGGTGGTGAAGAAAGAAATTCTGAAGTGGCTAGATGCAGGAATTACCTATCCTATCTCAGACAGTCTGTGGGTAAGCCCGGTGCAATGTGTACTAAAGAAAGGAGGAATGACAGTAATAACAAATGAAAATAATGAACTTATCCCCCCTCGGACAGTCACTAGATGGAGAATTTGCATGGATTATCTTAAATTGAATAAGGCCACTAGAAATGATCACTTTCCCTTGCCATTCATTGATCAGATGTTGGATAGGTTGGCGGGCCATGAGTATTACTGTATGCTCGATGGATATTCAGGCTACAATCAGATTTGTATAGCTCCGGAAGATCAGGAGAAGACCACCTTCACATGCCATTTTGGTACCTTTGCTTTTCGACGTGTCTCGTTCGCACTTTGCAATGCACCCGCTACTTTTCAAAGGTGCATGATGGCTATTTTCTCTGATATATTTGGTGATATCATGGAGGTGTTCATGGATGATTTCAATGCCTTTGGGAAATCATACGATGGCTGTCTATCTAATCTGGGTAGAATACTTGAGATGATGTGTGATGCTAGTGATTTCGTTGTGGGAGTCGTTCTTGGTCAAAGGAAGCTGAATGCGTTTCATGTAGTTTACTATGCTAGTAAAACCCTCAATGATGCACAACGAAACTACACTGTTACTGAAAAAGAGCTTTTGGCTGTTGTCTATGGCTTTGAGAAATTCATATCCTACTTTCTTGGTGCTAAGGTCACGGTTTTCATGGATCATTTGGCTATCAAATACCTGCTATCTAAAAAAGATTCCAAGCCTCCCTTAATTCGATGGGTACTCTTGCTTCAGGAATTCGAGTTGGAAATTAAAGACAGAAAGGAGGCCAAAAACCAGGTAGTTGGCCATCTCTCATGTCTTGAGCAACATGAGAAAGACAATGGAGATGAAATTCTTATTAATGAATGTTTCCCAGATGAGCAATTGTTCCTGATCCAAGGAGAAGTGGCATGGTTTGCTGATTTTGTTAACTATCTGGTTAGCAATGTGATTCCTTCATATTTTACTTGGGCTCAATGTAAGAAATTCTTGCATGACGTGAAGTGGTATATTTGGCATGAGCCATTATTGTTTAAACAGTGTTCTGATAAGATGATCCGACGTTGCATCCCTTACAGTGAGATTGAGAAAGTTTTACATGATTGTCACTGTACAGTTTATGGAGGACATTATGCTGGGGATAAGACAGCTAGTCGGGTTCTTCAAACAGGTTTCTACTGGCCTACCTTGTTTAAGGATGCTCATCTGTTCGTTCGTAGATGCGATTGATGCCAAAGGGTTGGTAATATTTCTAGGCGATATGAGATGCCCCTTAATATGCTTCTTGAGGTTGAGGTATTCGATGTGTGGGGAATAGATTTCATGGGACCATTTATGTCCTCATGCAACAATCTATACTTACTTTTAGCTGTGTATTATGTATCTAAGTGGGTTGAGGTGAAAGCTCTCCCAACTAACAATGCTAAGGTAGTGCTCAATTTCCTTCGTAAGTAAATCTCCACTCGCTTCGGAACTCCTCGTGCTATAATCAGTGATGAAGGGACTCACTTTTGCAATCGTCAGTTCACAGCCTTGTTGGCTAAATATGGTGTTTCTCATCGTGTTGCGACCGCTTACCACCCTCAAACTAATGGTCAAGCTGAAGTCTCGAATCGAGAAATCAAGCGAATCTTGGAAAAAGTGGTGAATCCTTTGAGGAAAGATTGGTCTCTTAAGTTAGAGGAAGCGGTATGGGCATACCGAACGGCTTACAAAAATCCACTTGGGATGTCACCATTTTAGTTAATATATGGTAAGGCTTGTCATCTTCCAGCAGAACTCGAGCATAAGGCATTCTGGGCTTTAAAGAAGTTGAATTTCGACATTCAAGCAGATGGTGAGAAGTGTGTGCTTCAATTGAATTAACTTGATGAGTTTTGGTCTCAAGCCTATGAGAACTCGAAGATGTATAAGGAAAATGTCAAGAAATGGAATGATAGGAAGCTTTTACATAAAGCTTTTGAGCCGGGTCAAATGGTTCTTCTTTTCAACTTTCGTCTAAAGCTTTTCCCTGGAAAGCTCAAGTCAATATGGTCTGGACCTTTTAAACTCAAGACAGTATATCCACATGGAGCAGTTTAAATCTATGAGGAATCACCAGACAAAGCATTCAAAGTCAATGGTCAACGACTCAAGCATTACTATGGAGATGTGGTGAACCGTGAGGCATTCATCATCAGCCTCGCCATTACATGATTCTGAGTGGTATCGTCGAGCTATCGAAGTTAAACAAGCGCTTCGTGGGAGGCAACCCACTAAGAAGGCATGCGATCGATCGGATTTCAAAAACGAAAAAAAAAAATTGATGTCACAGATAGGGACTTAGCGCCGGGGCGTCAGAGATCAAGACAGCTGGACGAAAGGGGAGTGCTTCTTGTATCTTTTAATTACCTTCACTGAGGACACTTGTAGTTGCATTCATCATAGTAGTTATTCATGATAGACAATGCATCTTCATGTTAGTCATTCTTATTTGCATATTCATGTCATGATCATATAGAATGTGTTTAGGATCGAGTTAGTCTATTAACATAGCATTTTGTTCATGCATTTTGCATCTTTGTACCTTTGAGTTGTTGTTTCTACTTAAGTAGCCAATAATTAAAATTGTTTGTAATGGTAGTAGGAATAAAATCTAATTAGGTTGCTTGTAAGTTAGCTTTCTTGATGTAGAAGCATAATTAATACACGTAGACTCATCGATTGTTTTATGCTAGTTTAGGACACACTTGGGTATTGTTATATATAATCCTTGATTAGGTTCAGAATCATACCTTAATCCTTTAATAGATCATGGATCACAAAAATATAAGTTTGGGGGAGTTGAAAGATAAATATGTGTATTATTCAGTTAGGCGTCAAAGGATAGTAGCCGCTCGTTGACGTGCGTCCTCTCGATGGGGACTGCATATTACGAGTAGTCTAGGGTGGAATGAGATGGAGCGAAACGCACTCATTCCCAATCACTTATAAAAAAAGAAAAAATAAAGAAAATAAAAGATGAAAAATAAAAGGCAAAATTAGCTAGGATGAGCTCTTTGGTACTCGAGTTATTAAGTTCTAGGGGACTTTGTGCCTAGTGATCTAAGACTTTTCCGGTCTGGGATCCGCTACCCTAAAGCTCGCTACATGGGCACCATTGTATAAGTCTTTTAGGGACCTCGTCCATTGCACGGTCAAGTAAGTCTTTGTGTATCTGTATATATAATAAAGCATAATAAATCTTTGACAACCCGGAGAAATATGGATGTGCATCTTGACTATGACTATGAAGAATCTAGGTTGTGTTTCGTTTCTAAACTTGTGATTATTATGATTAGAACGAGTAAAGTCCATTAACTTGTACTCAAAACATGTCGATTGAGTTTGAGCACATATGCATGCTTCCCCACTTGTATTGCTAGCATTTAAGTACCTAGTTATTTCGCATTCCGAGGTCATTACATTCGTTGAGGCATTTATGTTAAATTAGTGGCGGTTAGTGGCGGTTACTCGTTCGGGATCATTGCATTCTTGCATTCATTTAAATTCAGTTGCATTCATGCCTCAATTGTTAAACCTGTTTTGCATTGCTTGAGGACAAGCAACAATTTAAGTTTGGGGGTTTGATAAGTGCATTTCATGTCACTTATTGCGCTTCCATTATTCTTAAAATCGTCGTCGGTTCTCAAGTATTCGTTGTCTTTCAACCTGTTTTTCAGTCATTCTCGTAGGATGCTCGTTGATGGCATTTCACCGCTTTTTGGTGACTTTATGTTGGATTTAAGGGTTCGCATGTTGGACGTACCCATTTCATTTGGATACGGTGTAAGATCTGGTACTGAGAGAAAGTTTTGTCCTTCACCAAGACTAGAATTTTAGGTTAAAGGAACTAGTGTTCTCATGATGTGGGGAACATATACTCACAGTGCCTTAATCGAAATATGACTACGTGGTTTGCTTGGTGTTGTGATTTAGAGTTCACGGTCTAGATCAAGGGTTTATTTGTATACTTTTGACTACTATCAGATTTTGATTTTCTGGTATGTGGATTTTGTTTTTGGTGCAGGTTCAGAAAACATCATTCAAGAAGCCTTGGACAGACTCATGATCGGAAGAACAACCGTAGTCGTTACTCACCGGCTATCGACCATAAGAAACGTTGACAGCATTGCGCTTATATAATAAGGACAAGTTATCGAGACAGGAACGCATGAGGAACTAATCAGAAAGGCAGGAGCTTATGCTTCATTATTCAGATTCCAAGAAATGGTTGGAGACCGTGATTTTTCAAACCCATCTACTCGTCAATCACGTTCATCGCGCTTAAGCCATTCTCTATCGACAAAGTCTCTAAGCCTTCAGATGTCAATCTGGAAGCTTGAGAAACTTGAGCTATTCGCATAGGACGGTGCTGACAGTCGTATTGAGGTGATCTCAAGTGCCGAAACAGCACTAAAAAATCCGACACCACCTGGATATTTTGTGCGGCTACTCAAGTTGAACTCTCCAGAGTGGCCTTATTCAATCATGGGAGCTATCGGATGTATTCTATATGGTTTTATATGTCCGACATTTGCTCTTGTCATGAGAAACATGATTGAGGTTTTCTACTACACTAATTATGACTTGATGGAAAGCATGACAAAGGTGTATGTTTTCATTTTCATTGGAGCTGGAATTTACGTGGTTGTTTCGTATCTGATTCAGCATTACTTCTTCAGTATAATGAGAGAAAATCTCACTACTAGAGTTAGACGAATGATGCTTGAAGCAATTTTAGAAAATGAAGTTGGATGGTTTGACGAGGATGAGCACAACTCAAGCCTTTTAGCAGCTCGTTTGGCGATTGATGCTGCTGACGTGAAATCCGCAATTACCGAGAGGATATCCGTGATTCTTCAGAACCTGACCTCCCTCCTTACTTCTTTTATCGTGGCTTTTATTTTCGAATGGAGGGTTTCTCTTCTTATTTTGGCTACATTCCCTCTCCTTGTCCTCGCCAACTTCGCTCACCAACTTTCACTCAAGGGTTTTGCTGGAGACACAGCCAAAGCACATGCAAAGACTAGCATGATAGCCTGGGAAGGTGTAAGTAACATAAGAAGAGTTGCTGCCTTAAATGCACAAAACAAAATCTTCTCTTTGTTCTGCCACAAGCTTCGTGTTCCTCAGCTCCTAAGCTTACGACGTAGCCAAACAGCCGGCTCACTCGTTGGTGTCTCACAGCTGGCTCTGTATGCCTCTGAAGCTCTCATTCTCTGGTACGGTGAGCATTTAGTAGGCCAAGGTGTATCCACCTTCTCAAAGGTGTTTAAAGTATTCGTGGTCCTCATTGTTACAGCAAATTCAGTTGTCGAAACTGTTAGTCTTGCTCACGAGATTGTAAGGGGTGGTGAATCTGTCGGCTATGTCTTTTCCATTTTAGACCGGTCCACAAGGATTCACCCAGATGATCCTGAGGCCGAGATAGCCGAAACCTTCCGTGGAGATATCAAATTCAGACGTGTCGATTTTGTATACGTTAAGGTGCGATCAAAGTCCCACATCCCACATCGGTTAAACATGGGAAGAAAGATTAGTATATAAGTTACGAATACATCTCTATTAGTCTGAGGCATTTTGGAAGTGGACCAAAAGCAAAGCCGTGCAGGCCAGTGGGTCCAAAGCGGACAATATCACACTATTGTGGAGACTGGAGTATTCTTATTTATATGCAAAAAAGCAGAATATACTGACCCAATATTCTCTACAAATGGTATCAGAGCACCATGCCCAGACGGAACGCGATGTGGTGGGTTGTGATGAGGTTAATGATCTGCTGGATAGATGGAGCGCCAGAGCGCAGATTCATCTAAAGATGGGAGTGCCTGATAGCTCATCAAGCAGGTGGCTTGATCAAGGAGCGGCACAGTGTGAGCAGATAGATCCGCCCGCCATAAAGCTCTAGAGTTCAGGTTTCTCTCCACCTAACTAGAGTAGGCAGATGGAGGTCAATTAAGAGGAGGCTAGAGTGGTACTTTGTTCGAGCGGAGGATTGTTAAGGTGCGACCAAAGTCCCACATCCCACATCGGTTAAACATGGGAAGAAAGATCAGTATATAAGTTAAGAATACATCTCCATTAGTGTGAGACCAAAAGCAAAGCCGTGAGGGCCAGTGGGCCCAAAGCGGGCAATATCACACTAGTGTGGAGATCGGAGTATTCTTACTTATATACAAAAACAGAATATACTGACCCAATATTCCCTACAGCATTTCGGAGCCAAGCACTTGTCGGGGCAAGTGGATGCGGCAAGAGTTCAGTGATAGCGTTAATCGAGAGATTCTAGGATCCAACGGGCGGAAAAGTCATGATCGACTAAAAAGATATAAGGCGACCCAACTTGAAATCTCTTAGGCTTAAAATAGGATTAGTATAACAAGAACCTGTCTTTTTTGCCTCGAGCATTTTCGACAACATTGCGTATGGTAAAGCTGGTGCGACCGAAACAAAAGTCATGGAAGCAGCCCGTGCTGCTAACGTGCATGGGTTCGTTAGCGGGTTACCTGAGGGATACAGAACTTCTGCTGGAGCAAGAGGGATTCAACTCTCCAGTGGACAGAAACAAAGAATTGCTATTGCTCGTGCAGTGCTGAAAAATTCCGCAATCCTCTTACTTGACGAGGCAACGAGTGCTCTCGATGCTGAATCAGTATGTGTGTTGCAAGAAGCACTAGAGAGGTTAATCAGGGGTCAGAAAACGGTGCTTGTGGCTCACAGATTATCTACAATAGGAGGGGTTGATACTATTAATTTTGTACAAGATGGGCGGATTGTTGAACAAGGCAGCCGACATCTAACGATGCAGCAATTCTCGATACGATGCAATCTGTTTCTGCTGGGGCTGGACTTGTGCCGCGGGTAAATTGTGATAATATTAATAAACTTAGGGTTGAAATTGAAGAAACTAGAAATTTAATGTACTTGAGGGCAAGTTTTGAAAGAGTTGTTGGGTCTGTTGATTCAGAGTCGTATCATATGGGCTGTCCAGTAGAAAAGGAATGGATAAAAAAGAGTGAGGGGAATAATCTGTGCTAGGGTACCCTCGAGAAAATACAAGTAGAAAGAGAGAAAAGGGGCGAAGGCTGCTTCTGGTTTTTCCATAGATAACACACAACCACAGGTAGAAGAAACAAAGGCGACACCTATTGATGTTTTATCGATCGTCAGCAACAACATACAACAAGAGGGAGAGGAAGCAGGTGACGGTTGCTTTTGATTTCGATCGGCAGCAACAACCAGACGGAGATCAAAATGCAGAGACAGATACGGTGGTTTTCGGTCTGCAGTTGAAGTGGCGGCTGCTTTTGATTTCGATCGCCAGCATACAACCAGACGGCAGAAAGCATGTGATATTGCAGGAAGCGGGCGACGGCTGCGGTGGTTTTCGATCGGCAGTTTATGTATTACTTGAGACAGGTGACGGCTACTTTTTTTTGTTGTTTTTTGATCGGTAGTTTATGGATTGTTTCTGTTAGGCGATACTTAGTGGCTACTATTCGGTTTAACGTTCTTTAAGTGTTATTCATCTATTTACATTCATCTCAGAGATATGTTAACTTTTGAGCCCATGATGATGATTCGTTTGATTATAAACTAATCATCGTCATGGGACTCTAATGGATTTGTTTGAATAATACTTAGGGTTTGATTGCTTCATTGATTTGTGGGATACGTTTATCAATTACCTAGTATGCTTGTGCTTATCGTTAGATGCATCGCGAGCATCTAGTTTGTTAATCTTTAATTAATGCGAAAGTGGATTTAAGGGTTTAGAACTTGCCATGCTAGCATAGGTACTTGAATGATTTGTATTGTGATTGTTCATGATTCGTAATATGTTACTAACCATATCATGTTACCCTATGTAATTGAAATAGACAACTTGCGCTTAAAACCAATTGTACATCAATTCGTATAGACATATAGGATTGTCATGCCAGCGATGTCTGCTTAGTTGCTGTCTCTTTTGTGGTTGTTTAAGTGGTTTGGTTTACGTGTACTGGGAGGTAGCGTATACTGATTTCGTGTTATCTGATTAGTAATCGTTGTTATCATACATATTGGTTAAGTATCTTAATACTCTGAGTAAAATAAACAATGAAGTTAGGGTTCCATGTTTTCTCTCGCATAAGTAAACTCGTTAGTTAATCTCGTTAGTTAATTTGCTTAGTTATAATCATTCACCCAAACTTTATTACTCGTTCAAGCATTAGTCTAATAATCATACATTGTTGCATAACTAAATTATTGTCATATACATGGTCTTCGAGGGAACGAACTTACTTACTAATTGCTATTATTTGACCACGTATACTTGCGTGAAAAAAGGGTTAACATTGGGCATACTGAACTACTCATCGCGCTGCTACACAAGAATCTCCTTTTTCTTTGGTGTATGGGATGGATTCCATTACCCCCATAGAAGAAAGAAGGGTTAAAGCTCACTTGAGAACAACCCACTACATAGGCTTGATGAGGAACAGGTTTGCTTCCAAGGTCGAGAGAATATATTTTCAACTCAGAGATAAAGTAATGAGAAAAAGTTTCTTACACACCAAGGAGAAGCAGTTCGGTAAGCTGGCTCCGAACTGGGAAGGCCCCTATGAGGTCTCCGAAAAACTTAAGCCTGGGACATATAGGCTTCGAGACAAAGAAGGAAGGGTTTTGAAGCACCAATGGACTATTGAACATCTCAGGTTATATTTAGAATAAAAGTTGTGTGTAAATATTTACTTGTTAGATATCAATGTAAATATTAGGCAGCATATTTTTTCCTACCCTGGTGGCGCGGGGAGGTTTTAATGAGGTGTCCGGTTTTTCATTCAATAAAATATGATGCCTTCTTAAAACATCGGGTGTGGTTTTACTGCAATTTAATTCAAGTACAAATCACTAGTTCAACACTTTGGATCTTTAACAAATCGGATAAACCTGGTTAAGTGATGACCATTAAATACATGTAATCGGAGATATTAAACATTCTCACTATAATACTTCTGAAATATTAGGGCTATTTAAACATTAGCCATTAAAAGTTAAAGGGAAGAAAGTATTAAATAAAGGAAGATTTGATAAACAAACCTATCTAGACTTTAACCGAACGGGAAAAATAAAACATACCTTGGCCATCCAAGGACTTTAGATGTTTGAAAGACTTATCCGGACTCTGACCAGATGACATTACAAAATATACCTTGGCCATCCAAGGACTTTCACTATTCAAAAAAGACAAAAAAAAATATGATTAAACCTTAGGGCTTGTTCCCTTCGGATGTTCCTTCACCACCACCACCTTTCTTGGGACTTCTGAGTTCAGCACTCGAACTCTCACCAGTTCCCTCTTCACCATCAGTAGTAGAATCGATTCCACTGGAGTAGTTGTGCTTGCCGCCATCTGCCATGGTGTGAAATGGAATGTCATCATATTCTACATATTCTCATAAGGGACCAAGCGTCCTCTTCGGAACAGTCTCATGGAAGAGCAGCACCATGTCAGACCTGACTTTATCATATATTTTCTTTAGGGAATATATCACTTTGTTGGTATATTTATCAATACTTGCCTGAATAACTTGCTCCTGCTACTTTACCAAATCCTATTTCTCCTTGGCCATCTTCGACACAGTACCTTCTAATGAAGTTTTCTCATCAGATAGGGTTTGGATGACACCGTATTTGGTCTTCAGGTCCTCCTTTATTGTAGAGAGGTCCTTTTCCAAGCCGGAGCACTTAGTTTGGAGTCCAGTTCTGGCAGTCTCCAAAGTGGCCAACTTGGTTAATGAATCTTCCTTGTCCTTCCTCAATGCCTCTATCTTCTTCTTTAGGTCTTCTATACTCTGATTGGCGTTGAGAAGGCTCGTTGATAGAGATTCATTGTCAGAGGTGAGGGAATTAATGAAAGTGGTTTGGATTTTCACCTGTCTCTCCAAGTCAAGCACTAGTTGGATGTGACCAAGAAGGGAGTGGCTCAGAACATCTTGCTATGCGGAGACGAAGAAAGACGTACTATTAAAAGTCACCATGTTGGCAGAGCTGGAGGGGCGGTAGGGACCTGCGAAATCATCCTTCTCAAGATCATTGAAATATAAGTCAATATCCTGAAGGGCACTGATGTCCACTCATTCCCTCCACCACCAACCTCTCTGGAGTGCAAACTTGTTGGGATCTTCTCTTTAAAAGTTGGATTAACAGGGACTGGTGGAGGTAGAGTCTCCGAAGGGGGAAGAATTATTTCTTCTCCTAAGGTGACTTTTTTCTTTTTAGCAGCCTTCTCGTCACTGATGGACCTTCTTTTCCAGTCCTTCTTGGGAGGCTTTGGTGGGTTCTGCGACTCTCCCGCCTCCCTTACTGTTTTAGACTCTACTACTTTAAGAAGGACAGCGTTAATTCCCCCTTGGTTCCCCAAACCAGTCCCCTTTATGGCTGCTTGAACTAGCTCTGTTGCAACTTTCTTCTTCTTCCCTTTCATTTTGCTGAGAGCTTTTCTCTGGAAGGTAAGACAATTTTACCATCCTTGGACTCTGTTCGTTTGAGAATTACACCAGGAGGAGGCGGTGTAATCAGCTCTTCCCATTAGAGGTCCTTTCGATCTGTGGTGTTCTATAGATGGGACCTTACAAAATTTCTCGGGGTGAAGCAATTGTGGAAGGAATTCCCCCAATACTCTGCAACCCATGCATTAAGCTTGGCACAGGTTTTTTCCCCTTCTCTAGATGTCCGGTGAACTCCTTCAGCATCAGTGAAAAAAAGAGTAACAAATTAATCAGAAGGGGGACACTTATGATTTGAAAAGAAAAGCATGAGAAACAAAGATAAAAAGAAACTGACTAGTACTTTTCCACCTGCTAGTTAGCATGTTGGGATTGGTGTTGGCCTTGATATTCCTACCGTTCTCCTATGTCCCATCGACAAACATAAACTGTGTCTTCTAGTTCTTCTCGGACTCCAGTAAGTCATCTACCACCTTGAAGTTGTTTCCCATATTGTGATGGTAGAATGAAATTTGATGATTCTTACCTAAGCTTGCCACAGTAGCAAACTGCTCCATTAGGAGTGGGATTTTTGACAACTTTGATGCCATTATGCAAGCAAGGAGGGAATATCAAGCATTTGGGCTTAGCTGGGTTGGGCAGAGTTTAACTGGGTCGAAGTACCTGGCGATTTCTGGGTCCAATGGAAACTGAAGTCCCCAGTTTAGCACCTCGGTGATTATCACCATCGTTGAGCTTGCAGTCTATAGGAGTCTCTGGAGTGACAGGTATCCTTACCTTCACTGACTCCGGAATCCCCCATTTCGTCTGGATCCGGCCCAACTCAGTAGTGTCGGTGTAGTTGTAGTTTATATTTTGTAGAGTCAACATGTATTTAACACTGACATTTTTAAAGAAATGGCCTAATTTTCCCTCTATGCACTCCGGATGAGTCAAACAGACCTTGACTTTGCTTTTTCCCTTCTTGTCAGAAGCAGCATCTCCCGTTTGACCTGATGTCTCAGTTTCAAAGGGAGCCTATTTGATACTATCTTCTATTACTTCTTCCATCACTGTGGAAGATTTATCGACTGCCATGGATGGATGTGGGTCCGTTTCTGATACCGGAGGCTGTTCGGATGATTGAGCACTTGTTGCCTCAAAAAGGCATGGTATCCGATTGAGGTTGGGATCTGGAGGGCTTGGCATTTGGGACTACTTTAGAATCCTACGACCCGAAGGTTTGTCTCTTGAAGTTCCTTTAGATGCCTCCGATCCGGAAGGCTTTGGAATTAAAGCAGTAGATTGAGCTTTATTTCGACGGGTCGTCCGACAAGGGGTTATCTTCTCCAGAGACTTCTCAACGTCAGAACCTATGGCTATGAAGGGGGAAGGTTTTCTGATACTCGAAACATATTTTTCTTTAACAACAGGAGGTTGAGACTCTTGAACAGAAGAGCCTGAGGGAAGGGGTGGAAGGCTTGGTTTGAATAACTATCTAGGCCCGGGGTTTCTAGAAGAGGATGATCCTTGGTCAGCTTCTTAAGTCGGTTCACCAGATTTCTCACTTTTTGAAACTGAGAGGCCAGCAGCAATGCGATTCTCTCTTTTTACTTTTTTCTCCCTTTCTAACTCTGATAAGTTTAACCAGCCGCCTTTAATAAGTGCGTTTCTGGCTGTGAACATAAAACTCCTCAAGAACAAGTTGAAGATAAGAATGAAACTCTCTCTAGAAAATCTTTGAGTGATGAAGATAATGAGATAGTGAAAGAGAATTTATATAACAGTAAAAAAGTAACCATTACCTAGGAGTTGAAGAGGGTTTGGCAATGATTAAAGACTGCGCCAACGTGTGAAGGATTAAATGCCTAGGTAACTTTCTAGACTTAGTGGGTGCGCCGATCTAGGAAGAATAACGGTTGGTAGGTCGAAACAGATATTAACACGTGTCCCACAATCCAATAAGAAAACTCTTAGAATTCTGGAAAGAGAAATCAATTTAGACATACTTCGAACTGAGTTAATGATAAAAAATAAACTTCCCAATATGGACTGCACAAACAAGTCGGACAAAGTTATTACTGGCTTAGTGGATTTTTTAGTCCTACCGAAGATTTTTGACAAGGCCTAAAAAAGGGGCTACTGAGCTATTTGGTAATGTACTTAAGAGATTAATGGGTCCTTAAACTTGACTATGTTTCATAATTTGACCTGTAAGCCGATGAGTCTTTAACTAAGAGTATAAATACCCCAACTGCTTTCATTAATGAGGGTAATGAACATTTAATACAACTAGGTTGCTCAATTATCTCACTACGTTCTACACCAAACACTTAATATTTTGAAACTATACAAAATACTTTACTAAACTACCCCTAGCCCAAAATAAACCAAACCAAATAGTAAATTATAGTGTTTCAAAAAGGAAAGTATAGCCCTAACTCAATTGTTCATAAGTTGTTTCTCAAACGAAACACCATGCATTTTTTAGTTCTGTGCCACCCGATATGGAATTATAGGTGGTACCTTATTATATAATAGTGATTTAATCGACTTAAATTTTGGATCTTTTATGATTCTCAACTATCGAACATAGTGTGGAAAACTTCGTAGATAAGAGAAAGATCGATATTTATTTTTAGATATATCATAGAAATTGATGAGGCATGCTTTTTTATTCTTATATTTTCTTTCTCTTTTTTCTTTATCAGTTCCAATAGTTTGTTAGTAATTAATAAAATTAATTAAAATCAATAGTACCAAATAGATATAAATATGTTGGAAATGTAATAATTATATATACATGTGTAGCATTTTTAGTCGAGTCTATTTATTCTACATTGAATTGTTTAAACAAAACTTTATTGATGATATGTGACTTGTTTTTTCAGTTTATAAAAAAGAATATATCATCGATGTTAGAGATGTTATGATCAAGCCCATTAAATAATAGTCTATACTCATTGTAATCTATACACTTTTAAAATAATACAAAACCCTAGTCGTTTTCCTGTTTCTTTGTTTATATTTTTATACATAGTATCAGAGCGTAGGTTTAGATCTTGAAGTTTTAGTATCTTCCGTTGTGCCGGCATACAGTTGTTCTAGCTGTCCGCTGGAAGAAAAAGAAAACAGTGATAATTTAAAAAAAAAAATTATTTTTCAGATCTCATGTGTGTAGCCACAATCTACAGACCCGATCAAGAAGCAAACGATTTCAATTTTTCTTGACTTTTTGACAGTGGATTCGACACATCTAATCATTCAATCTGACCCGTTAGATTATGATTCGAAGCTACGATTCGAGAAAAAATTGCTACTTAAACAGTGCAAACGTTATGTTGGTAAAACCGTGAATTCAATTTGATTTTGATTTTGATTTTGATTGAAAATTAGAAATTAGAAATTCGAAATTGGTTTTGAATTTAGATATAGCATTGGATTTAGTTTTGGTTTTGGATTTGGATTTAGTTTCGTATTTGGAGTAGGTTTTAGATTTGGATGGTATAGATTTTGTTTGGATTTGGTATTTGGATTTAGTTTTGGTTAGTTTTGGATTTTGATTTGGTATAGACTTTGTTTGGGTTCGTGTGGTGGTTAGATTTTGTTTGATGTTTGGATTATGCATGACTTTTGTTTAGATCGGCGTTTGTCGTTTTGATTCGTTTGGATTCGTTTGGTGTTTAGATTTTGTTTGACGTTTGGATTATGTCTGACGGTTGTGTAGATCGGCGTTTGTCATTTTGATTCGTTTGAATTTTTTGGATTTGTTTGGTGTTTGGTCTACAATCAAAATCTAAATCTAAATTTGAATAAACTTCCATCAAACTTGTGAAACTTGTAATAATTTATTAATACTAAAAATAATAAAACTTTAATAGAGCATGGTATACTTACTAATTGAAAATGTTCCATTTTTTTATATTTTACTGATTTATAACAATTGAATGATGGTGTGAACAAATTGTTTTCCAAGAATCTTGACTACGAGCAATGTGGTTGCAATAATTACAACTTCTTTGTAATTTCAAGCTAAAACATGAAGGTATTTTTTGTTGATCTGGTCTAGTGGAAAATATTTTTTGCACAGATCTTGACTATGAGCAATGTGGTAGTAGTAATTACAATACTTTGTAATGTCCTTATAACTGATTTAGAGCCAAACTCCATCATTTTCTCTGAAACCCGTCCAAACATTGTGTTGGAGCTTCTTAGTGATTTCCAGTTCTATCCAAGCGTAGCATGCATTATACATTGCTCGATATATTTTTTGGCACCCATGTTTTTAGCGGCTGACCTATAGAATTAGCAATAGACTGTATAATATCAATTTCATATAAGTATTCACTGATGTTTTCAGTTCTTATCCATGTGGGGACTATAGGAAATTCAAATTTTGGGTTGAATATGGGAGTCCATTTGAATATTTGCATGGATCGATCACTAACAGACCATATGTTTCTTGTCCACAACTTACACATACCATCTTCTAAGGTGAACTCAATCACGATATATATTGAAGGCAACTTAAAAAGTTATTTGCAAAGAAACACAACTTGCGGGTTTCTTTCCAAATGCTTCGTCAGTATCTCACTTTCGTTTTATTTCTTACAAACTCCCAATGCGTATGTTGCACTGTGAGTTTGAGAGAGGTTGTTAAAGACATTAGTCCCAAGCCCATTAGCTCATATGTTTTATCTATAAATAATACTTTATACTCTTTGTAATCTATACACTTTCTAGATAATACAAAACTCTACATATAAATCTAAAACTTAATAAACTTCCACCAAACTTGTGAAACTCGTGATACTCTATTAATACTAAAAATGATAAAATTTTAATAGATCTCAATATAATTACTAATTGAAAATGTTTAACTTTTTTTATATATTACTCATTTATAACAATTGAATATTGGTGTGAACAAATTTTTTAACTCATGTTATGAAATAACAACTCTTCTTGTTCTATTTTATTGACACAAAAAGAAGTTTTGTTTATTCTTCAATAGAGCAGAAATTGTATAATATTCAATATATTATTTGTAGTTTTAGCTTGAAAGTTGTAGTTAGGGTCACAAAGATTGTAATTTAGGAGACTTATACCAAAAATTTATAATTGGCACAAATCTATGGATGTAAATATAGAAATATTTTCACTATAAGAATCACTTGATTCTTTAACAATAAAATTATCATCTTGTTATTTAAGTTTCTAAGAATCACTTGATTCTTTAACAATAATATTATCATCTTGGTATTTAAGTTTCTCTTTATTCACGATTCAAATCCAAAATATCTTCACTACTACCTAACTCCATATTATTTCCCCAACAGCCACACCGTCCTTCCAAATTATTTTCTAATAGTTTTCAGCAATTTATACCACTCTGTAAGTCTTGGCTAACACCTCTCATACATCGACTAACACCTCTCATGGCTCGTCCAACCATTTATAATCATTTTCAATGGTTTATTTATCTTCCAACCATCAATAAATTTTCAAAAAACACCTAAATGCAATTATACCCCACAAGAGTGACCCATTAATGAACACTGATTGGTACTTCGAGATTTTTTTTCTTCAAAAACCAAAAGTAAAAAAACCAAACTCACACAAAATCTAGAAAACCCAAGAAAGATAAGTGATAATGTATAATTCGTATATATAATGTGATCATTTGATTGATCTAATAACACTTAATGGACCTTTTATTGCTCGTGATGCACATGTTGTGTTTACTGCTAGTAGCTTCTAATGTGAACATCAATCAATAACTGAATGAACTAAGATAGTATTATGCCAGGCAATTTAGGGACTTGTAGGCCATATTTTCCATCCATACACCGTATATAAGATCTCAAACATCATAAAAACGATAATAAAGATGAAAATAGATGACACTACAAGCTCCCTGATAATGGATCAGTGCTAAAAGAACGATACTATCAGGCGTAAAGTACCCTTTAAAACTAAAACCGATAATATCAAAGACCATCCATATCGAAAATCCTCTAACAAAAATAAGAGGCACCATCTTTGTTCTCATCGTTCCAACAAAAAGAGAGTGATTATGAATCTAACTTCAAATATCATAATGAGAGAAGCAAGGAAGGACATGTTTATAAGCATCACCAGCTCAACATCAACAAAATAGAAATAGAAAAAATCGGTCCATCCCACAAAAGAAACATGTCACCCAGTATAATGTCCACCATTGTATTTCAATATCTTAATTAACCCAATAAAATGTTCATCAAGTCTCTCTAACATAACAAACGACTTAGTTAAAGTTCCCTAAGTCCTTCCAACAATGCCAACTACCTGAAATAAATATTTCCCTCTTATTCTTTCATTATATCAAGAAATGTACCAAACTTACCATCAAGTTCTACTAGAAATAACATAAATCAAAACCCTTTGGTACTCCCTTAAATAACACAATTAAACATTTACTGTGTTGAACCACAACCACTTCAATTGTTTTATGGTTACAACAAATGAATCAGATCAATAAAAACAATTGTACATTTGTTTCAACAATGGTCTAGTTAGCAGAAACAATAATAAAATCATCTCTTCTTTATCTACGAGAATCAAAACAAAATGAATACATTTCTTGACAATGAAGTTCTTCAAAAAATTGAATCCTCATTCGATCCATAAATCTTATATGAATATTTTATCGTCGTAGTTCAATGATCATATGATGGACAAGTATAAAGGTAAATGGGACCCTGAGCACTATATAGAGAAATCTAAAATCAAAATGATACTTTGCAAATGAGATAATAAAATAATGTCTAAGGCATTTTCTAGATATTTTAGGGTAGTTCTTTAACCTGGTTCAATAGTGTTTCTCGAGTTCGCATTAGAAGTTTCAACATATTGTAAACAATATTCACGAATCAATTTATTGATTCCAAAATTATCAAATAAGATGAACATTATATAATCTAATGTAGAAAAAGATTAAAGGAGAGTTCGAGGGATTATACATAGAGTTGTATAGAAACAAAGAATGAATTACAAGATTGTCATGACTCAGTCACAGTTGCGGCATATAAACAAGGTTTTCCAGCTGATGCTTTTGGCATAAAATATTATGAAGAATAAAGTGCTTAACTGTGGAGATTTTTTTTGGCTCAAGTGGAATAATAAATAAAAGTAGAAGATAATTGCAGGACCAGGATATATAAAGATACATAAAATACTAGTGAACAACATTTGGTTGTGCATGTTAACTCTAAGTCAAATCATGAAACTTTAACTTCTAGACATGGAAACAGTGCAGTCTCTACATGGCCGAGATATTATATTTAAAAATAAATCTCTAGAAGGAAACATAAAGAACAACAATAATAATTAAAGGAATAACTAAAAACAGAGCACGCTTTAACAAACTACTCTACACAAAGTTAACTAAAAACTTTGGAGTTATTTATGAAAAGACCAAAGATGTGATAAAGTCTCGGAAACCAAAGAAGATATTCTCTACAAAGAAGCATAGAAATAAGAGAAGATTTTATAAAATTTATAATGACATTGGAAATTATACAAGAGATTGTTGTACCATTATGAAAAATGAAGTTAAAAACATAATAAATTGATGTACTCATTATGAAAAATATTGAATGCTAATAGTATTACACTTCATAAAATCTCTTAATCTAAAATTAGTCTAAACTCTTTGGCATATTCTAAGAGGGTTTTTTCATCATATTTGGCATCGCTGTTAGTAAAAACTTTGAAGATATCTTTTAATAACCAAATAGTAACTATTAGGTGAGGATTTGATAAATGATCACTTGGATGTCTTGTTCGTCTATCTCCATGAACATTTTAAGAAAATGTTGATTTGTCAGCTTGCGGAAATAACTTTTTGCAAGGAGTTCCAAGTTTTATCGAGAACGTACTAGGTAAGGTCTCCAATTCAAGAGGTTAATGTTTTTACATGAGGTTTAATAAATTTTTTGGGGTTATTGTGATGGTAAAATCAGTACCACAGTAAGACGAAGAAACATATATAAGGCATGTTCAATATTACCGACATAATCTGAAGGTAATTAATCAAGTTTTCTTTTTTATGCTTTGGAGTTACAAATGAATGAGCTATGATCGAAGTGATATAAAATTAATATTTTGAAAAATCAATAAGATGAAGAGAGCCAAAATTGGTTTGAAATGATGACCAAGACCTCATAGTTGAGAACTAAGAAAATCACGTAGGGAAAATGAAAATTTGAATGAAAACTTGGTCATAAATGAATTGGTTTGTGATAACAAGGTTGTTTCGAAGGAGCAAGAGGGTTGTGACAAAGCAGTCTAATAATGAGGCATCACCAAAAGAAATAGAGGACAAAGAAAAATTAAAATGTTTGTGAAAGTCAAAAGGAGATTGCAAGACCAAACATGCTTTGTATACGTTGGTTAACTCTTCGTTAATGGAAATGATTATAGAAGGAAAGTCTTAAAAAATGTTTGACCCTAAAAGATGGAACATACGATGGTACTGTAGATCCTGAGCACCATCTTGAACAATTCAGCAACATTATGTTAGGTATCAACCCATACGATATTCTATTATGTTGGGCCTTCTCTATGATGATTAAAGGAAACACATTGGGTTGGTTCAAGAACCTACCATCAGGTTCTGTTGGTAGCTTTGATTATTTATAGATGTTATTTCAGCCTCATAACATTGCTCATATAGATTTAAAACGAGAATGAGATCATATCAAGACTTTATTTCAAAAATTTGAATAATTTTTAAGAGATTATCTCCATTGCATTTATTTAGAAGATGAGTAAACCAAAATATTATAACGAGAATGTGGCTTTAATGGCATTGAAAATAGGATTGTTATGTGACAGTAGTTGGTTGGAAGATTTCGTATAGTTTTTGGTGGATTGTCTAAGAGATTTGTTATCAAAGACGAATATGTATAGTAAAGTGTAAAACAATAAAAAATAATAAGTAGTACAAATCAAGGTTTCAGAGAAAAGGTTCGATACGTTAGAAAAGAAAAGGAATGATGCTAAAAAGATTTTGGAAGTTGTGAGAGAACCAATGAATTAATCTTGTTTTTCCTATTAAAAAAATATCAACCAACATTTCACTTAGGTGAATGCACTTATTAACTTGGTATATGATAATAATAAAAAAAATAGGTTAAATTATCAGACTCCAAGAGTGATGCTTGCAACGGTCAGTCAAAGAAATCGAAATTATTACTACGCATGACATAACGATTACATACATTTATGGGGTTTTTTTCCAATTGTAAGACGATATTGGAGGACTGATTGATACTAGTGAGTTAATTGAATTTGTGAGAGGAAATTAATATGAATCGAAAGAAAAGATTGCTAGGAAAAGAAGTCTAAAGTGACTAACGTTAGTGGAATATTTGAAAAAAAATATTAATGTTTTTGTGTGGAATATTTCCAATGTCATTAGTGTTAGTATGTCAGATTTATGTCATTTGAGACTGATTCGTTAGAATAAAAATTTTACATGACGAGTTAAATGAAATAAAATTTATGGAAGAGTTAGAAGATTGTATGTTGATTGGGGGTGGGGGGAAGATAGTGAAAACCAGAGGACAAGTTGGAAATGTTTTTAAAATGAATTTAGTGCGATGTTAAAAATATTAATGTTTTGAATGGAATATTTTCGATGTTACTGGTGTTAGAAAATCAGTTATGTATTATGACTTGGCTATTGATAACAGATCGAGAACAATTCATCAAAAGAGAATGTGTTTTTCAATTGAAAATCCAGAGGCTACTTTAAAATAAGTTGATAAGTTGTTAAAGGTTGTTGGAAAATTTGGTGCTAGTTAAAAATAAAAACAGCCACTTGAGAATCTGGTTTGATTTTACAGATCTTAAACATATTTTTCCAAAAGATATTTTTCATTTACCAAACATTGATTAACTTATGGATATGTCGGCTAATCACGTGTATTTTTCTTTCATATATGCTTATTTAAGATATAATAAAATTAAGTAGCATATGAGTGATGAGTAAAATATCGTCTTTACAACGGAATAAATGTTATATTTGTTATAAATTGATGTCGCTTGGTTTCACTATCTCTGATATTGCACCATAGTTTTCCAATTGTAGATTCAATTTTTTTAGTATATAAATTCTTATTCTCGAAAATTATTTCTCTTAAAGTATAAATAACTATTGCAAGTTGTGTATTACTTTGATATTGGTCTTTTTTCTTATGTCCTACAAACATTGGTGATTATTACTAACATGTTAGTTAATCTATATTGTGATATAAAGAATGTGTAAAACTTATTTGATTTGAATGTAAAATTTATGCCTTTTTAATTATTTTTTATGTTTTTTTCCTTTATTTTTAGGTGATTTTTACTTTTATTTTTCGACTCTTTTTAATTTTTTAATAAGGGATGCAATAGTTTATTCTTCAAATAAGTTTGATTGTTGATCTTGATCTTCAAGTTTATGTTCATGCTTGATCTTGTTCCTAATCTTGATGTGTTTGAACTTTGTTTTGTATTTGACTTTTTCTATCGTCAATGCATTTTAGTTAGTTACAAACACTTGGAAGATTTTGTTTTTTTATTTTTGTAAAAACTTATGAAATCTTAAATACTTGATGATCTTTTTATCTGGCTTGGTTCCAAAAAATATTATTTAGTCTAGCGTAGCAATTTCTTATATTGCATTTTCCGTTGACTTTGAACATCTTTGATATATTTTTTCTCTTTCTGTTTTTTAATTGTCATGTGTTTGTAAAATTAATGCTTAATAATAATAATAATAATAATAATAATAATAATAATAATAATAATGATGATGATGATGATGATGATGATGATGATGCAAGTACCTATAAATTAGATATGTAAATACTTATACTTTTCAGTGTTATGTAATCGTTTACTAATAGTAGATGTTTTACTGTCGTAAGAGTATCAGTTATGTTTATTTTGCGAATTAAGATTTTATATTTTTTCTATATCATTTACTAACGTTAAAAAGTCCAAATGAAGATTGTCGAATTGATTTGAGAAATATATTGACAAACAATAAGTAGAGACATTAGTCACCTATTTTACATGACTCAAAACAATTTATTCACCAATCATCTTTATGGTCAAATGAATTTTTGTTTTGGCATCTTTTTTTCTTTCATCGATTATAATAGTTTGGAGTACTCTTTAAAAATTATAGAATTTATTTTAGCATTTATGATTTCGGTATATTTTTTTATATCCACAACATATTCGATAAATGATCTTAATATTAGATTATATAATTTTAACTAGTTGACTCACTAACTCTATTGCATGTTTACGTGTGTTAAAACATTTAATGAGCTCAATAGTTAGTTGCTCATATTTTATAAGATCTAATTTTAACTCATTGAAATTATCTAACCCTTTATATAAATTGTAAAATTGGGTTTATTTAAATTATTTGAATTTTCATTTTTTGGAACAACATTTCTAAATCAGATTTGCTGAACTTACCATTATTTATATGAATTCATGTTTGCATGTATATTTTTTCATTATTCATTGATTTATTTATTTATTTTTATTTTGTTTGCCTGTTTTTTATGTAATTTATCAGAATAAAAAATATATAATATGATGAATAATATGTCATGTAAAAACAATATAAAATACTTTAAAATATAACATATAATTTTAATCCTAAACATTTTATATCGTGTCTTATAACAAGTTCTAAACTTGTATAAAATCTATCATGTTATATGTCCACCTTATCCATACTTCTATAAACTATATCATGTTCTTCAAGCTAAATTTTATGTTGTCTGATTTTGGACCTCTACATAATTTATCATGTCTTATTACCTAATACATAACCTAAACATTACATAAGTATGCCTTATTGGTAGCGTTAAACTACGAGATTGAACAGACAACGACAAACACAGAGAAAATAAAGACGAACATAGAAAATTGATAATCTCTAACCCTAGATCAAATTGTATTCCAAAATGTCTAACGGCAAAAATAGGGTTTGAGAGCCTTTTACATAATTGCTCGAAACCCTACGCCAAAATTACAACTTGTTACTTACGAGATAAAATAAAGTCCAGTCCAATTTTAAAATGATTGGAGTTGGTTAAGTATTTTAATTAAATCCGATAAAAATAGAAAAATGTAGAAAATTCATTTAAACAAAAAAAAACAAGAATCAAACGATGGAATTTTGGGACTGAACTTCATCACCGGGATTTTCCCTGTTATGCTTTCGCAAATCGTTCGACTTCTCGACACACTCGATTTGAGTGGTCGCAACGCCTAATTCGGATACATTGGCCCCAAATAAATCCTGTTTTTGTTTGTCCAAAAGGGCCATATAGCCATGGGCTCGTGCAACTACATCATCCTCTCCTTCTTCGGAAGAATTCGCCCACGAATTCTCAGCATCATCATCTTCAGCAGTATTGGTAAACGACACTAGGTGCTTCACGTTGAAAATATTATGGGTCTTCATATGGCTGGGTAGCTTTAACCTGTATGCATTAGGATTAATCTTTTCAATGATTTCAAACGGACCCACATTCCTTGCAGCTAACTTGTTGTACTCCTGCGCATGATAGCGATCTCCGGTCAAAACTGCCCATACAAAGTCCCCTACTGTAAACTCCACCACTTTGCGCTTCTTATATACGGCAACCTTGTACTTTTGTGTTGTTTCCTCCAGGTGTTTGTGTGTGTTCTCATTAATCTCACATAGATCATCAATGGTGTTCTCGACCCTAGCTGGATCCTTGTCAAGCGTTGGGAAAGCTAAATACATAGGACCTCATGAGTTATAACCACAGATTACCATAAAAGGACTATACCCAGCACTGCGCTTGTGGTGCCTGTTGTAGGCGAACTCAACGTGATAAAGGCGGGAATCTCATGCTTTCAGGTTCCCGGAGTCCTCTGTGCGTAACATGTTGTCTAATGTTCAATTAGTTACCTCGGTTTGGGTGTCTGTCTGCGGGTGATACGCGCTGCTAAAACTCAGATTTGGTTATTTCTCCTGTATAATCAGTAACCTCAAACTTCCCTCAGGAATACAGAGTAAATTACCTTTGAAGAGGTAATCGTTGCTCACTGCAAAATATTTTCTCAAACCTGCGCTGACATCCTCTAGAATATGACAAAATATAGATCAGTAGCCAGTAGATCCTTCATCATCTCAAATCCCACAACTTCTCCTTCCATATGAATCATACTGCATCGGCTCAGTGTATCAACTACCCGGTTAACTGCCCCCGAAGTATGCTTGATACAAAAGGTAAATTGTTGAGTAAATGTTGCCCAATGTGCATGGTGGGAAGAGAGCTTCTCCTGACTCTGCAAATACTTCAAGGCTTCTCCTGACTCTACAGATACTTCAAGGCTCCAATGAACAAGAAAAATAACCTGGTTCATAACCCGCATGAACGTGTGAGGAGCATTGGAAAGACCGAATGACATGACTATCCACTCAAACAGACTTTCTCGAGTTTTAAAGGCTGTTTTCCACTCATCTCCCATGTGAATACGAATCTGGTGATATCCGCTCTTCAAATCCAGCTTCGTAAACATGGTAATACCCCTCAACAGATCCAGTAAACATCAAGACGAGGAATAAGAAACTGATAGCTGACTGTAATTTTGTTGATAACCCGGCTATCCACACACATCCTCATGGAGCCATCCTTCTTTGGTGTTAACAGTGCATGAACCGCACAAGGACTAAGGCTCTCACGGATGTGGCCTTTCGTCAACAGTTCTTCCATTTGTCTACGGAGTTCTTTATGCTCTTTTGGACTCATTCGGTAATGTAGTCGGTTTGGTAGGCTAGCCCCCCATACTAGGTCAATCTGGTGTTAGATATTTCTTAATGGAGGAAGACTGTAGGCATATTATCATGAAAGACAACATAAAATTCTGTTAATAACAGTTAACACGCTCAGGTATCCCAACAAACGGATCAGCATTAAATTATTTAGCCACCAAAAGATAAACAATCCCTGTGTCACTAGCATGCTCTATAAATACTTTTCGAGCTAAAAAGTTTTTACCCGACTCCTGTGATACAACAAGTGCAGGATTTTGGGATACCTCCTTAGTTGGTGTTAATATAAATCGAACGTTATTCCATATGAAACTATAACGGTTTTTCCTACCATCATACGTGACACTTTTATCATATTGCCATGGTCGGCCTAGCAATAAGTGACAAGTATCCATAGCAATGACATCGCACCATGCCTTATCATTATAGTTGCTAACAGAAAAAGACACCTAGCATATTTTAGAGATTATTACCTCACTACCTTTATTTAACCAAGCGAGCTTGTATGGGTTTTGGTGGTCTTCTGTTTTTAAAAAAAAGCTTCTGCACAGCTTCTTTAGAAATAATATTTTCGTAGCTCCCTCAATCAATAACGAATTTGTATACCTTTCCCCCGATAGTACAAGTCGACTAGAAAATATTTTTTCGTAGCTAATCATTCCCTTAACTTCTTGCTTTGGGAATAAAGCAGACTCGCCTTAAAACCAATGCATGTCCAACATCTCCTCCTATAACCTGGTCCTTCTGAACCTGATCAACAACATCCTCTAGTTCGTCATCAAACCGTGGGTCACCTTCCAGGTCAATATGAGGAGCTTCAGTGAACAAACCCCTCAATTATTGTGGCTGTTGTCTTAATTTTGGACACTGTAAAGCAACGTGCCCTAGTTCATAACAATGGTAGCACCTGACCTGCGATGAAGTACATGTGCGAGTAGGGACCTGCAAATTAGCACTTGTACGCATAGGAGTGGAAGTTGGTACTCCTCGGCTAGGACCTGGAACCGTTATTTTTTTAAATTCCTGATGTAGTACGCGTTGATGGGCTTCAGACACATTCATAGGGTCGAACATGTTCAGGTCATCCTAAAAGTGTTGTCTCATCCCACCTATGTAGCGAGATACCAATTGATCTGCTAAATCAACAATATCAACACAGTTTTATAGCTTCAAAAAATTGTTAGTGTATTCGTCAACAGTCCTTGACCCTTGTTTAAGGTTTTGGAACTGCTGATATATTATACGCGCATAGTTGTAAGGAAAAAACGCATCCCTTAAGTGCTTCACAAATTTAGCCCAAGTTGTTATTTTTGGTTTAGCTTGATCTTGTCTGCTTGAGCTGCTGCCACCAACATACACCTCGACCTCGGAACTTAGTTGCAGCCAACTGTACCCGTTTTGCATCCGGAACCTCCTTGAAATCAAGGACTTCTTCAACTGAGACGATCCAATCGAAAAACTCCTCCGGTTCGAGTCCCCTTTGGAACTCTAGGATCTTAAGTCTAAATCTATATTCCCACCATTTTTTGGCGTTCTGATCATAATCTCTCGTTAGCGGTTGTTCAAAGACTTGTTCACGATAGTCTTGTGGGTAATATTGAGCCCTACCTTGTTCTCCCAAGGAGCAAAAGATTATGCTCGCGACCGGGCTCTCTCTCAGACCCCGACGGCTGGTTGCTCAAACCTGGAGCTCGAAATCAGTTGGTTTGGCTGTTCAAGAGCCGGTGTAGTGCTTCATGTACGTCTCTCATCTAGTTTCCCAACGAGTGCATCTGTTCTCCAACCTGGCCGAATCGATTTTCCGATTCATCGCGGTCGACCGATTCTGCGATTGGAAGAGTGGACTTCTGACGCAAGGATCTCTTTGGCGACATACCTTCGTAACCCGCATCGTAGGAGCTATGTCCCTCTGATACCAATATGGTAGCGCCCAAGTACGAGATGGAACAGATGGCGGCAAACAAAAAGAAAAGAAAGATGAAAACAGAAAATCTCTAACCCTAGGTCAGAGTATAAGAGACTTTAGAGAAAACTCAAATTATATTCCAAAAAGTTTGATGACAAAAATAGGGGTTGAGAGCCTTTTATAGAAGTGCTCGAAACCCTAGGCCAAAATTAAAATTTGTTCCTTACGAGACAAAATAAAGTCCAGCCCAATTTCAAAGTGATTGAAGCTAGTTAAGTATTTTAACTAAATCCGATAGAAATAGAAAAATGGAGAAAATTCACTAAAACAACAAAAAAGGACTTAAACAATGGAATTTTGGGCCTGAACTTCATCATCTGGCGTAGCCCCATGATGCTTCCGGAAATCGTCAGGCTTCTCGACGCGTTTGAATTGAGTGTTCGCATCGCCCAATTCGGATACTTGTGCCCCAAATAAAGCCCATTTTCGTTTCTCCACAAGGGCCATATAGCCATGGGCTCGTGCAACTACATCAGTTATATAAAATTCTATAAAATGTATCATGGCTTAGCTACTAAATTACCTAAAACATAATATTAAATTTTCCATATCTTTATCAGTGTTTCTATAAAACAGATCATGCCTCGCCTAATACATTACCTAAAACCTATCTTTCGTCTATCTAGACTTTAATAAAATCTATATAGATTTTCGTAATACATAAACTTAAATTTGTTATACCTCTATCTAAATTTGTATAAAAGCTATCATGTCTTACCTAAAATATTAACTAAAATATGTCCTACCTTTATATAAACTTCTATAAAATATATCATATATTACCTAATACATTAGCTATCACCTTATATAAATAATGTATAACTTTTATATAAACTTATATAAAATATATCATGTTTTACCTAAAACATTAACTAAAATTTGTCTTGCCTCTGTGTAGACTTCTATAAAGTCTAGAATATTTTACCTAATACATAAGTAAAATTTATCATACTTCTAGGTAGACTTCTAAATTTTATCTTCTATTAACTAATATAATAACTAAAACATTAAGTAAAGTCTGTTATGCTTATACAGACTTATATCAATTTTCTCATTTTATCATATTTTACCTAATACATTAACTAAAACATTAAGTAAAATCTCTCATCTGTATATGTAGGATTCTATAAATTTTATCATGTTTTATCTAATACATTAGCTAAAAATTAAGTAAAATATGCAATGTTTCTATATAGACTTATGTAAAATCTATAATGTTTTACTAGTTATATTAGTTAAAATATTAAGTAAAATCAGCAATGTCTCTGTATAGACTTTATAAAATATATGTGGTTTACCTAATACATTAGCTACAACATTAACTAGATTTGTTTGCTTATATATAGACTTCAATAAAGTCTGTAATATTTTACCTAAATATTGTAGAAAAAGGTAAAACAAAGAAAGAAGACTAGAGGAACAAAAAGACGACTATGGTTTATTACTTAGAAAGCGTACCAATGATAAAGAGTATAAACTCTTATTTACAGAGAAAACATATAGGCTACTAGGCTTGGGTCTAATATCTCTAACGCCCTCTCTCAAACTCACAATGCAACAGATGCATTGAGAACTTTTTAAAAAGAAAACAAAACTGAGATATTGACTGAGCCTTTGTAAATAAATCTGCAAGTTGTGTTTCTTTGCGAAGAACTTCGCAAGTTTCCTTCAGTCTTTAAAAGTTCTTGATATGTCTTCTTTACACCGCTCACAACTAGTCCCAAAAATCTCATCATAATGGAATCAAGAAAGCTAAGAGGAACATAAACAATTCAACCAACAAAATGGACTCAAAGTTCTTGAGAAACGAGAGGTAGGCAAGGAAGTATAACAATGAGGCACGAAAGAGATCTTCAACTTATGAGTAAAACTTTGATATTTTCCCATCTTCTTCATAAATCTTCTTTAAGTACCTTTTTGTCACTCATCTTTCTACCTTTTCATATTCTTCAACCAAATACTCAATTCAAATATAAAATCTCAAATCCTCAATCCCTCTCTCAAACTCGTAATGTTTATTATTGTATTATGAGTTTGTTACAAACAATAGAAAGACTCAAATACCAATACTAATCTAAACAACGGAAAACCAAATTGAAATACTAAATACCCAAATTGAATATAAAACCAAAATCGAATCCAAATCCAAACACCAATAGCCAAAACCATCATCGAAAGCCAAAATCAAAACAAAACGCCAAAACCAAAACCAAAACGTCAAAACCAAAAGTCGAACGCCAATCGCCAATCGCCAATCGCCAATCGCCAATCGCCAATCGCCAATCGCCAATCTTCAATCTTCAATCTCCAATCTCCAATCGCCCAATCTCCAATCGCCCAATCTCCAACCTCCGAACTCTGAACTCCGAACTCCGAACTCCAAACTCCAAACTCCAAACTCCAAACTCCAAACTCCAAACTTCAAACTTCAAACTCCAAACTCCAAACTCAGTCCAAACAAAATCTCAACACCAAATACCCAAACAAAATCCAAACAAAATCGAAACAAAATCCAAAATCCAAATCCAAATCGAAAACTAAATTCAGTACTAAATTCAAATACCAAATCCAAATTAAAATCTAATTTCCAATAAAAGTCAAAATCAAAATGAAAACTGGATCTATGATATGGTATCAGAGCAAGGCCAATAAGAGTTAAAAAAAATTCATGATGGATGACTTCAATCACATCAAGATTTGAATCTTGAAAGTGAAAGTAATGTTCGGAGAAATAATATTGAAGTGGCTGTCAATCATCATTCTGAAAATCCACGTATGCTAATTAAGAGCACCAAGTTAACTGAGAAAAACTATGTTCTTTGGTGTAGAGCCATTAGGCTATCTCTTGTGGCCAAACAAAAGTTTAGTCTCATTGATGGAAGATCAATGCAGCCTCTATTGTTTTCTTCTGAATATGAAAGATGGAATCAAGTAAATAACATGGTTTGTTCGTGGATCATCAACTAGATCTTTGATTCTTTAAAGGAACAATTCTTGTTTTTGGACAATACAAATGAACCGTGCGAAGAAATAACCCAAAGATATGGCTGCTACAATGCACCCATGGTTTACGAATTAAAAAGAGCAATCAGTTTGTTTACTTATGCTTAAGAGACTATGGGATGAAAGAAATGCGTTGACCTTTTTTGATCTGTAAATGTCAAAACAAATGTGCATTTGGTGTTTACTTAAAGTTAACTAAAGGAGAGGATAAAGATAGTTTGATGCAATTTATGCTTGGATTTAATAGAAATTTTGTAGGAGAAAAGGATTAGATCTCTTGATGGATCCCATGCCCTCCATCAATGGAGCATACGCTCTTGTTCTTTCTATTGAAAATAAGACTAGTTTAAATTATTTGGGTGTAGAGAATCCTAATGAAACTTTTGCTATGATGGTGACAAAATATCAACAGATGGAAAAAATAATTTTGGTAAAGGAAAAAAATACATGAGAAGTACTTACTTCTTTTAAAAGGGTCACATTAAAAAAATTGTTTTAAGCTGAAAGGTTACCATGAATGGCGAGACAAGAAGAATAAAAGAAACCTGGCTCAAATGTTGTTGATGGATCAAACAATTCCACTGCATGTTATGTTACTAGCCCTCTTAATGTGGTCAAGAAGACATAAATAATATGTAAGTTTTAAGGCATACGGTTATGAAGGTTCAACAAGATTTGGAGTAAATTCTTGCAAATGGTAAGAGATCTGAAGACCATGAAAGGAATGCAAGTGTTAATAATGTTCATATTGAAGACTTTTCAGGTATGTCTTCATCAAATAATGATACAAATATTAGTGAAAATAATTTCTGGATCATAAACACTAAATCATCAAATCACATATGAAATAGTTTGTAACACTTTCCCTTTAGTTAAACAACATAGAAATAGTTTTCATTCGAGTACTTTTACTTCTTTTAAGGCTTTTGATTTAATTCATTTAGGTTTATGGGACCTTATAGAACATCAACTATTACACGTAATAAAAAAAATTAACAATAGTTTATGATTATACTATGTGCACTTGGACATTTGTACTAAAAAAAAGCTGACACTTTCTCCATTTTATGCAGTTTGTTACCTTAATCCAGACTCAATTCAATCCTCAATTTAAAAATTTTGAGGACTAATAATAGTACTGAATTTATTAACAAACATATGTCTTCTTTCTTATTTGATCTTGGTATTATACATAAAAAAAACTTGCCCTTACATACCCCCATAAAATAGAATTGTTAAAAGAAAACGCAAGCATTTGCAGGAAATGGCAAGGTCCCTCATGTTTCAATCTAACATTCTTAAATGGTTTGGGGGAGAATGTGTTTTCATTGTCACTAATCTTATAAACATAATTTCTTCCAATGTATTAGATAAGAAATCTCCCATTGAAACGTTAATTGGTTCTCCTCTTGATGTTAGTACTTTAAAGGTCTTTGGTTGTCTTTGTTTTGGTTCTACCCTCCCTAGAAGCAATGATAAGTTTCATTCTCATGCTTTTAAAGTTTTCTTCGTTGGATATGCATTCAATCAAAAATGTTATAAGTTGTATAATTTAAAAACTCATCAATTCTAAATATCTAGATATATTTTTCATGAAAACGTTTCCCTTTTCAAAAATAATCTTATCAATAATAATAATCATGTCCCTTACTCCAATTTTTTATCTTCATGATGAAAATCTTGTTGAATAAATTATTGATTCTTCTAGTTCCAATGAAAATGTTGATCATTTTGTGTTACATAATGTTAATATTGATACTCATGTAGCAAGCAATAGGGTTAAACATAAACTTTCTTGGCTCAAGGATTTTATTCTTCATGCATCAGATGATAAGCATGTTTCTATTAAATATTTTAGTTAATCACATCTTCCTCCTAACTTTTCATATATTAAATGGATTTCTATGTTCAAAATTGCTTGTTTTTCATTTTTTGTTCTTGATGAATCTTATACAAAGTTTTTAGCTAATGTGTCTTTTATGCAAGAGCCACAATCTTATGATCAAGCTAACATGATGGCTGGGTTGTTGCTATGGAAAAAGAATTAGAGTCTTTAAAATCTAATAATACATAGTATTTACCTAATCTGCCTAACGGTAAGAAAGCCATAGGATCTAGATGGGTCTTTAAGATTAAGAGAAATACAGATGGAACCATTGAAAGACTAGCCAAAGGTTCTACCCAAGTTGAAGGTGAAGACTATAATGACAAATTTTCTCGTGTTGTCACGTCTAACACTGTCAGAATCATATTTCCTTTAGTTGTATCTGAGGAATTACCAGTTCATCAATTGGATTTGAAAAATGCATTTCTGTATGGATCCTTGGATGAAGTTGTTAACATAAAACATCCTCTTGGTTTACTGGACAAATGGGACAAGAGAGTCTGTAAGCTTAAGAAATTCATCTATGGATTGAAGCAAGCCTTAAGACAATGAAATATGTCTTGACTGAAAAACTGCTAGCTTTTGGTTTCATTCAATGTGTAGCTGATAATTGCATTTTTGTCTTAAAAAAACCTCCATTTGAAATGTTTTTACTTGTCTATGTGGGCGATATTTTGGTAATCAGTAATTGTCCTCAACAAATAAAAAATATCAAGATCTACATGGACAAACTATTTACGGTAAAAGATCTCGGTATTGATGAGTTTTTTCTTAGGATTGAAATCTTACAACGACCAGAATGCATTTCTTAAATCAACGCAAATACATTCTTGGCATGGTGACATAGACTGGTCTTATTGGATGAAGTCTGCCAAGACTTCGATGATCATTGATTTGAATCTTATGGACCTTAACTGAAATAATTTCAAACGATAGAAACTATAAAAGATTAATTGGCCGAATTTTGTATTTTAATTTTACTAGATCTGATATTACGTTTACTGTCCAACAACTTAGTCAGTTTGTACATAAAACTCGGGATATTCACTGGAATTCTCTGATACATCTCTTGAAATGTCTCAAAAGCTCTCCTTCTCAGAGATTATGTTATGCGTCTCACTCTTCTTTTGATATCAATGCCTACTGTGACGCTGATTAGGGATCTGCACCATTACACTGTGTAAATTACACACAATTCTGTCACAGGATATTGTCTCTTCTTAGACAGTTCTCTAGTGCCTTCGAAAATAAAGAAATAAGATACTGCTAGCAGTAATCTTCACCGAGATCTTGCCTAGATAATTCATTTTCTTATTGTCCAAAATTCAGTTTTCATATTTTTCTATAATACATTCTTGAGAAGAGAAGGGATATTGAATTCTTATACAACAAGACATGTTGTTACCCTGCAAAGCAAGTAATACAGGGTTTTACATGGATAACTTTCTACTTTGTTCTTGTTTCTATATATTAGTTATCAACAATTTGTTTCTCTGGTAACTAATTATCTAACTTATAGTTTAATAGGTTTGTTATATATAAGAACATATAGATTGTAATTCTGCTAATTAATAATAGTAAAGCAACCTCTTTTATGTCAAATTCTGCTCCTTAATATGCTAGTTCTGCCACAGTCTTACTTTTAGGTTGTTGAATGTCTGGTCATATGTTGACCAGAAGTTTATTTGATCCCAAGGCCAAGACTGAGATTGTAAAGTCAAGACTGCAAAAGTATTTGGATCATTGTCGAAGCTTAAGGTAATTATAAAAAAATTATTTGCTGAATGTCACTTTCGGATTAGTTTGGAATGAAAGCGGGACATATAGTGTTACCTTCTATTGAAGCAATTCGCACCAATGAGATAGAAGCTTTGGAAGAGCCTTGGAAAAGATGTCTGGTTGGAGTAACAATGTTCAAGTTACTGTTGCCGGAACTGCCAATGTATATATCCAAACAACAGCTATGGATAAAAATGGTGTCCCGAAATGTTATTGCTCTTAAAAAGCTGTCTAAACTCAACTGACTTCTGATTTTTTTCTGTAATGCTCAAAATATTATATTGTATGGTTGTACTATGATTTTGTTTTTTTTTCTTTTCTGTACTATTTTTTATAATTTTGTTAGTATTTATTTTTTTATTAAAATAATTTTTTTATTTTTTTATTATTTAATCAATTTCAATGAAATATACTTTATTAATGAATTGTTATGTCTTTTGTCTCATGTTTTGGGAGACTTCTTAAACATGCCACTTAGAGTTTCACATATGTTTCTTTTTTTAGACTTAGTATTATAGCCCAGTGTTCGAGGAGTACTTATTGTTTTAGGATTGATATGTGATCATCTGAGACTTGTTATTGTCGTACCATTTTTTAAAGTCCAGTGTTTCCAATGGAATGCTTTATTGTCCGAGCATCGAAATGTGATTATACAAGATTTAGTTTTTACAAAGCCTTCGATTTTTTTATGGAACACTTAATTGTCCGATGACTGAAATGTGATTATGCAAGATTTAGTTTTTACAAAGCCCCCGATCTTTTTGATGGAATCACATGTTTTGACGTGTTGGTTTTCGGTTTCTTAATGTATAGTTTTGTTTGAGAATATGAAATGAGATCTGTTATTTGGCTTTAAAACCACTTTAATAATGCTGAATGTCTCCTTAAAATTTTCTCGCACCACCGAAGGAGGAAAGAGTAAATCCACATGGTTTAACAAATATATTTTGCAAGTAGTAGTAAGTTACAAGCTTGACTCTTAAATATTGTAATAGAGTTTCAAGTGCTCTATATTCCAGGGGTTTCAGACTTGGTTTCCTTCTTCATCTAGTAGATTGTAATTTCATGACTTCACTTTGGATTCGTCCATGAAAGGACCGTCCCAGTTCGGAGGCAATTTGCCGAGTTTTTTTTAGTGTGAAGTTAAACTCTTTGTAACACCTTATTTCTTCGTTCAAAACTCTTGAACCACAATTTGAAATTTTATATATTCCTCATCAACGCCTTGTTATGCTCTGAACGAATATGTGTTTTGACTCTTTTAACTTTATTTACATCCATCTAAGAGCTTCAAACTTATGTATTACTTCATTCATCATAGGTTGTAATCCTATAGGATAACATACAAATTTTGGCTGACACTACTACCTCTATTTCATATAATATGGGAAATGACATTTATTATTGATAAAGATATATTTTGTCAAGAGAATGTATTACTTATTCAGACGAGGTTCATGAAGAAGATGAAGATTATTATATTGAAAACGGTTCAAAGCAGGATCTTGACGAGATATAAGATAAGATTCTTGATAGGAGGTCAATTCATTAATATGACGAGGTATAAATTATAAGTTAGCATAGGGGATTATTTAAGAAGTATGATGATGCATAGTTCAAAACATTGATGAGGGTTAAATTAGAATTGTGGTGACACGCGGTTCAAAATATTGACGAGGGTTTAAGTTAGAATTAAGACAAGGCACGAATCATGAGCTCACGAGGGTATAATATAAAATGGCGTGAGAACCGCATCAAATGCGCGCTTGCACACACGTGTCCATCCCTTATAGGAAGGAAAAGAAGTGGGTAAGACGATTATAACTGAATAAAACTTGTAAATAAATTATTGGACACACGTGTAATAATTTTATAGGTGAGAAATATTTATAAACTCTATAAATAAGGGTAAAATATCATTTGAATGACTAATCAGATTTTGCTAATACAAAAAAAATAACACTTTATTTTCTCTTTTGAATGACTGATCAGATTTTACCCTTATTTTCTCTATATATAAGGGTAAAATATTCTTATGTTATTATCATGTTGGTCACTTCTACTTGACCATTGGCTTGAGGATGGAAAGACGAAAACAAAATTTTCTAGATTCATTTCTGAGTGCTAAACATTATTACTTCATCGTTCTGAATCTGAGTTCTATTATTTCTAGTGATAACCCTAAAAAAGTCGAACATGTAGAATATGTTTACTTTTCGAAAGTTATTAACTCATTTTTTGTGAAGTTTATTAGTGGTTGTGCTTCCGCCAATTCTGAGAAGTCATCAACGACAACGAGTATGTACTTTTTTTATCTTGGATTTATTGGTAAAGGTCCCAGAATATCCAAACCTCATCCGTCGAATGATATTACTTTGGTTATTGTCTCCAGTAGTACCGTCAAGACTTGTATGGATTTCATGGATCAGTGATATGTGTCACATTTCTTACTTTTTTATTTACGTTCATCATTATTTTTTGTCAATTGTAGATACAGAGGAGTATTCTTCCGTAAAGTATTTTGTATCAATAGTGAGCGTCTCCTTCTCCATCAAGAATCCACAACGAATGATACGTCATCTGTACTTAAGCAACAAAGTAGTAGCTTGGTTAGACTTCTGTTTTACAGTGTATCCAAAGTCCATGTGAACCTTCTTCAGTTCATTTTTATCTATCTTGCTTTCTTTTTATCTTCAGGAAATGTTTCTTCTGTAAGGTACTTTTTTATTAAATTTCTTTAATCTTCTTCTTAATTTAGCACATCCTATTATCATAACTCATGATAATCATCCTTCTAAGTTCTCTCCCAGACGATTATATACCCTTCGTAAAAATTATAATCTACTGGAAAGAGTCTCTTACGATGGTCGAAGTCAATAACTCTTTGAACTTCCAAGATCTTCAAAAGAAAATTTTTCTACAAGATGACTCTGAAGGACACGAATTGAGTGTGAGTAGTCAATGAAGGAAGAGAGATTCAAGTGAGAGGAGAGGAAAATCTTGGTCAAACTCCAAAAGAGTTCTTATGGGTTCAAAAGAAATTTGTTGGACATGCAAGAAGAAATGACATATTAGTTAGAAGTTTCCAAAGAAGGGAAATAAAAATAACTATCAAAAGTCCAAAACAAGAGATGTTACAATGATGTCTGAGGATTGTGAGTAGACTGATAGTTTAATGACTTCTTATTCTTGTATATATAATGATAAATAAGTCTTGGATTTGGGTACGTCATTTTACATGACTTACAATATACATTGGCTTGAAGACTTGCGAATGCTTGATGGTGTAGGGATCATCCTTGGGAGTGACGAATCGTGCAATGTCAAAAGAATTGGAACAATTAATCTCAAGCTCTCTACAAGGCTTGACAGAGTTATTAACAATGTAAGATATGTACTCGAAGTTAAAAGTAACCTTATTTATATTGGGATGTTATATGAGGAAGAATTTATCTATAAAGGTGGAGATAACAGACTTAGGGTCTTACAAGGCTCTCTTATTGTTATAAAATGCAATAAGACTAATGTTGTGTTATTTCTCAAGGCCTTTTAGTATAATGGGGTGTAACTATTGTGGTAAACTATTTTACCAGGTTGAGGCATCATCGCTGGGATATTTAAGTGAGAATGGACTCAAAGAACTACGTAAATAAGGGTTGTTATATGGTATTGCAGTTCCAAAGCTGAGATTTTATGAAAGATGTATATTGGGTAAGAGCAAGAGGGTGTTTTTTCCGAACAACCAGACATACAATTGAGTAACTGATTATGTTCATTCAAACCTTTGGGGTCTAGCACGATAAACTACCATAGGTGGTGCAAGTTACTTTATATCGATGATTATGATTATTCCAGAAAATTATGGTTCTACTTTTGAAAACCAAGGGAAAAACATTGTCTACCTTTGTAAATTGGAAGAGTTTGGTAATAAATCAAACTGGGAAAATGTTAAAGAAGATTTAGACTAATAATGGCTTGGAATATGTGAACAAATAATTCATTGGCTATTGTACCAAGGTTGGCATTGTTAGACACCGAACCATAAGTGAGACTTAGTAAAATAATGGTCTTGCTAAAAGAATGAATCAAACCTTCATCGAACAGGTTAGATGTATGCTTCATACAACTAGAATCCTTCATATGTTTTGGGGATAAGTCATGATAATGGTTGTATATATAATCAACATGAGTCCATTTGTGCTCTTAAGTTTCTTTATACTTAAGAGGCCTAGATGGAAAAGAAACCTGAGTTGGAATATTTGTAAGTGTTCAAAAATATCCGTACACACATGTGAAGCGTGATAATCTTAGGCCAAGAGTACTGAAATGTTTGTTCATCGACTATCCATAATGAGTAAAAGGGTATAGGTTATTGTGCCTTAAATGTGGATGTCAGAAGGCTTTGATAAGTAAATACATGGTTTTCAATGAAGAGCGCATAACATTAAGTAAGGCAGTGAAGACTAAACCCAGTACTATCAGGAAGGAATGTGTTGATGATGGATTTTATCTACAAAGTGAAGATAGAGACGTTTCTACCGAAGAAGATTTTGGTTCTAGTTTGGCTTCAGGTCGTATAAAGGAAGTTCAACCACTTCACAAATACAAAGTGGGCCAAGGGTTTGGTGTTCCATGGCCTTCTTATGATTAGACAAAAGACTAACATGATCTTGACAGTTATCAGTTGGTGATGGATAGAGTATGAAGGCCAAGAAAAAAACCGCATAGGTCTAGTTTAGCGGATGTAATTGGCCATGATTTATCTATCAAAATTCATAGATACACTTTTGAACCCGAACGTATCATGATGCTATAAAGAGTAGTGATAAAGAAAGTAACTTGTGATCATGGAAGAAGAATTGTGATCTTTTAAGGAGATAAACACTTAGATTCTTGTAAAACAGCTAAAGGGTAAAAAACTGTTAGGAATAAATGGATATTCAAGAAGAATCCAGGTATTACTGGTGTTGAGTTACCTCGAAACAAATCTAAACTCATGGTTAAGGGATTTACGAAAAGGAAATGTTTCAATTTCAATGAGATATTTTTATCGGTTGTGAAATAAACCTTGATCAGGGATCTACTGTCAATTACTGTTATATTTGTTCTTGAGCTAGATCAAATGGGTGTTATTATTTCCTTTATGCATTGTGAATTGGAAGAGATAATTTACATGTGCCAATCAAATAGGTTTGAATAAGAGAACAAAAGTTTTGTATGTTTGTAGAAGAGACGCCTTTATGGGTTGATACAGTCATCGATGCAATAAAATAAAATATTTAATTATTTTATGAGATATATTAAACATACTCATAGCTATTACGACAACTGTGTATATTGGAATGTGGAGACACATAAAGGAGAGATGATTTCTATTGGTTTTGTATATTGATGACATATTGATAGCTGGAAAATATAGGCGGAAGATTGAAGTGGTAAAGACTAAGTTGAAATTAGAGTTTCAGATGAAAGAGATGGTAGAGGCTAAAAGGATTCTTGATATTGAGATCAAGATAAACATGCCAAAAGTGTATCTATTTTTATCTCAACGGGAATATATACAAAATATCTTAAGAAAGTTCTCGATGTTCGAAACAAAATCGATTATAATTCTCATTGGTTCTTAAATCAAACTCAGTGCCACTCAAGCAGCAACCAAATTATTAGATAAGAAGTATATATAGAGTATACCTTATTCCAATGTTACTGGTAGCATTATGTATACTATGATTTGAACGAGACTTAATTTTTCCTACACTGTAAGTGTATCATATGATACTTGAATGGGTCAAATGCTATAGGGTTGTGTTATAATCAGAAGGATACGTGAAATATAGTATTGAAAGGGTATATAGACCCCGATTATGCACATTTCCTCGACACAACGATGTATACTTTGGGTTATATTTTTATTATGCTTGGAGAAGTGGTTCGTTAGAAGTATTGTATGGAGGAAGCTATTTGGCCTAAGATATTGTTGAGTGAACTAATTGTTGTGGAGCAAGATGTGGTTTTATTTTGTGAAAATACTAGTGCTATTGATTTAATGAGAAATTTGAAGTTCCATGAGCGAACTAAATATGTAGACATTAATTTTCACTTCATCAGAGACGTGGTGAAGAAAGAGCAAAAGAAAGTGGCTAAGATTGGTAGAGAATAAACCTTTGGATGCTCTGACTAAGGTATTGCCGATTTCAAACCTCACGAATTGCATGAGATTGATGCAATTCTGGGACACATGTGAGCTAGTCACTAAAGAATAGATACATTTGATGTTGAAGATACTAGAGTTACTATAATCCTAGGTTGGGAATTTTTAGGAGGAGGTTATAAGTAACACGTCAACATAAGTATTACTAAAGGACTATATACGTTGGATCTACCATTATATGTATAAATAAAAACTATTGAAACTATATGGTGTTTGAGTCGTGACTTATTTGTAGATATATCTACTAATGCTAAAGGCTAATACAAGTTGTAGAAGGCTGATGACAATTGGGTCAATAGAAATATGTGTTGAGTCGAAGTACGACTGATTGAAGCAGGTTTATCAAAGCATGTTGACCGAAGCAGGATGGTCGAAGCATACAGATCAGAAGCACCATTTTAATCTGAAGTGCACTGGATCATAACACCACTAGGCCAAAGCAAATATATAATTTGATAGGTCTCTACGTTAATTGGGCTTTCCTATATTAATGAGTTATTTTATTTGTTCATTAATGCGCTTTAATACAGTGCGTTTAATGAAGAATTAGGGTTTTCTCTAACCTATAAATACAATAAGATATTATAATTAATAATATGATGTGATGCGGCTATAATCGAGGGATAATTATGTGAGAAGATATATCCTGAGAGAGTGATATAGCTCTAAGTCTTTTGAGAGATAAGTAAGGTGAGAGAGAAACATTGAAGAAAACTTCAATGAATCACTTATGTTTACTTATAAAGAATAATTGAGTCCTTTTTATTTATTGAGTCTTTCTATAATCTACTTATATAAAAGAATGTCCGATGCTCGTAGATGTAGGATTTTTTCACAATCTGAATCATGTTAGATCATATCTTCTGTATTTGGTTTTATCACGCTTTATTTTATTTATTGTTTGTCTTATACATGGAAAAATGATAGCACTTACGTAGGGTGACTTAATCGTAAATTTATTCTTGTCACGATCGATCAGTGTATTGGTTTATTTACCTAACAACTTTGATTCCCTTTTCGTTCAACATATATCCCAATAAGTTTCCTAACCTTATGCCTAATGTGCACTTTTCTGGATTCAACTTAAGGTTAAATCGTCTGAGATTTGCAAATGTCTTAGTCAACTCTACTAGGTGATTTTTTTAGTGAGGGCTTGTTAACAACATATTATCAATGTATGTTACATGTTATAGTCCAGTTGAGTTGCAAAGATCCTGTTCAATAACCTTTGATATGTTGCTCCAATGTTCTTCAGTCTGCGAGGCATTACTTTATAGAAACGTAAACCTCTTTTGGCGATAAATGTTGTATTCTTTTTGTCATCCTCGCACATATGGATCTGATTGTATCATGAAAATGCATCCATAAAGGATATAATTTTGTTTCTAGATGTTTCATCAATAAGTTAGTCAATCCTCGGAAATAGAAAGCGGTCATTCAGATATGGTTTATTTAAGTTTGTAAAATTCACACACATTCTTCACTTGTCGTTCTTCTTCTTGATCAAAACAAGGTTAGCTTTCCACATTGGATAAGGAGACTCTTGTATGTGTTCTCCAACAAGTATTCTATCTACTACTTTAACAATCACCTTTATATTCTGTTAGATGTAATATCTTTTCTTTGTATGATAAGACCTAAGTTATTGTAGATGCACAACTGGTGGCAGATTACTTCTATTGGGACCCCAATTATGTCCTGCATACTCTATACGCACATATCCAAGTTATTTTTTAAAAAATGAATACTTGTATACCTGAGATCAGTTAGAATATCTTGTTCAAAATTTAAGATATTTTATACTTCATTACCATATCTTTTGTACCCTTGCTTCGATGCACCATCCAGGGTTCTTCTCCAGGGTCATCCATCCCTTCGAAGATGACCCATTATTTTTATTGTTTTTATGCTTTAAGTTCCAATAATGTTGTATATAATTCCTTGCATATCTTATGATTTCCTCTAATTACGCCTTTTTTCTGTTTATTGGGTATCTTAGGAACTTGTGAACCATATAAACTACAACGTGTATCTGACCGAGCCATGATCTCCTAGTATACTATTATAAGATGATAATGCATCTACCATCATGAACATGCATTATTCTTCTTTCTGTATTCTTTATTTCCAAGAGAAATGTCTGAAGTTAGCTCCCCTAAGACACCCACATTTGCTCCAATGAAGCCATTAAATGTTCTTTGAGTTGGAGTGATGTTCCTCTCATTTTTTCATAAGTACCTCTATACAAGATCTTCGCTGAATTGTCTATGTTTATCATCACTCTCTTGATATCTACTGTGGCCACCTCCATTGCTATTAAAAATTCATCATCTTGTGAGGACGCCACTGAAATTAGATCATCATCCGAAAATTATAACATCACATACGGGACATTTACCTTGTACACACCACATCTATCTCATCTATGATGAGATCAGATTCTTTAGCTACTAAGTCTTGACTAAATTTGAAGGGAAGTTTGGACCATGAAAACCATTACGAGACTCTGAACAGGACAAATGTGATAGATATTGACTAAGCTAGTTGCTGATCACTTTAAACCGGATTACTAATGGGTCTTTAAACTTGACCCGGCTTTCTGATCCGACACAATAAGCCCATGGGTCAATAATAAAGTATAAATACCCCAACCACTTTCATTTTTTAGGGTAATCAGAATTTATTACTAGTACACAGCTTAATTCTCTCATAACTCCCTACTCTAAACATTAAACACCACAAAACATCCAAAATACTTTACGAAATTACCCTCCGACAGAAATAAAACACACCAAATTGGCGACCACAGTGGGAGCACGACGGTGCCTGAATTTCACAATTCAAAACCAGCAAGAAACATTGTTCGGAAGGATCCGAATGAGCAGAATGTTCCACCCTCTGAGGTAGAAGGTGCAAAAGAAAACAAGGAGTATACTATCGAGGAGCGATACCAGTTGAGAGCTTAAATAGAAGCGTTCAGAGCAATAAAACAAGTAGAAAAATGTGTCAAGGAAAATTCCGGAGTGTCAGTACTTCACCACACTGAAAATCCTGGAGAAAACAAACAGTATTTGAAGACCCATCTCAGTTCCAAGAAGACACACCGGTCTAAGCATGTTGAGAGTTTTGCATCTGAGTCCTCCAGCAGCTCATCAAATGAGGCAGAACTTGAAGAATCATTATCTTCAAGTAGTAATGAAGGGAGATCTAAAAAGAAAATTAGGTTGACTAAAAAGCATTCAAGAAACAAGGATAGGCATAGGAGGCTTAAGAAGCACCATGGTAAGGGTAAGGGGTCAGCTCACAAGAATATTGATCAGTTGGTGATTGATCTATTTGCCTTTCAGTCCGAACCGAGTATTTTTGCAACCCCTAATGAAGATACTGTTTTCAGTCATAGCAAGAATTGGAGGCAATCGCCTTTGTCCACCAAAATACTCTCCAGACATCTTCCTAAAAGGTTTGATAGCTCCAAGATGGAAAAATATGATGGGAGTCGATATCCGAACAACCATCTGGAACAATTCAAGAGCTTTATGATGAACTTTGACGACGATGACAAGCTATTGTGTATGGCCTTCTCCCAGACTTTCACAGGAAGTTCCCTCAAATGGTACAACAGTCTGCCTCAGGGGTGTATAAGAAATTTTGATACGTTCTGGGTTGCCTTTCGGAGGCAATTTGTTAGAAGTAAAAAACTCAAGGGTAATGCAGACACCATTATCCATTGTGCTCAGGAACCGAACGATTCCCTGAAGAAGTATATTAATCGTTTTGTAAATATAAAGAATGGGCTAGCAGATTACTTTGAACAAGTTAAAATTTCTTCCCTTAGACAAGGTTTAAATCTAGAGAATCTAGCTGATTTAGTAACTCGGAAGAAGGTTATGACCTGGGTGGTTTGTTGAATCAAGTGGGAAAGTAGATCAATGTAGAAAAGACCAAGAAAAATAGAGTACATTGTCACGTGAGATCTAACACCAAAACAACAATTACATCAGCTACTAACCAATCCGGTTATAGGGAAATGAGACTGGACAGGGCTCCAACCGACCAAGGTAGAATCAGTCCAATTAAACTCAGAGCCAGCAAACTAGAAGTAAAAGGGGGTCATTGGTTCAGTCTGAGTGGTTTGCTGAGTTTGGGGAGAGTGTGGCTACTATTTATGACAAGACCAAGAATGAGGTGCATTTTAGAAATTCGGCAGCGTTACAGTGTCCCAGAGAAAACCGGAGCACTTGTTTCTTCCAATACCATAATGACATAGGCCATGATACTCACGATTGTATAGCCTTGAAGCATGAGGTCCAAAAACTCATTGAAAGGGGCAAGTTGAGGGCCTACGTTAAAAAGCGAGGTGGAACTAGACTGGATAATGCACAAACCAATGCTCCTCGGACAGGTCCTTCGAACAATCCTGAGACATCTACACAAGAGGGTGCAATGGTGATTGTTAAAAGGTTATGTAGAATCTGAGTATCTGGATCCAGATCCGACTTGAAATTGGGTGGGGGTGATAACAGACAAAACCAAAACAATTTCCGGACTGATCAGCTAAATTAAGTCAGTAACTATTTTCGGAGGACATACGGTGACTGCTCCTTCTACTTCATCAAGGAAGAGACATGTTCACAATTTAGCCACCCAGATTGATGGTGGAATGTCTACCTACCAGTGCCAATCCCCATCCCCGTTCATAGTTTTTTATAAGAATGACCTGAGGGACATTGCAGGACCTTATGATGATGCAGTGGTGATAGGGGCTTCAATAGGGGGAAACGATATACGTCGGATTCTGATTGATACAGGAATTTCGGCAAATATCATGTTTTTAAGCTCCTACAAGCAAATGATAAACCCATCGGTTATACAACGTTTGAATAGAACCATTGTAGGCTTCACAAAAAGTTCTGTAGATGTGATCGGAGAGTTTGAAGAGGAAGTATTATTGGGCAATGGACCCTTTAAACAAATGGTAAGAGTGTTGTTTGTTGTGGTGGATTGCCCAACATCATACAATGCAATATTTGGGAGGTCTTGGCTCTCCAGAATGCATGTTGTGGCCTCTACAGTCCACCTATCTTTAAAGTATGTTGTCCAGGGACAAGTAGGTTTTATCCGGAGCAGTCAAAAGATAGCCAAGGAATGCTATGCAACCTTCCTTGCCCCTAAAACTTTAGGCACAGTTAGAATTAATAAAGATTAGCAGCTACTAGAGCATTCTGCTGAGGAAAATGAAATTGATTATCCCATGGAGGCTCCCAGTGTTATAATACCAATTGAGGAGGTTGAAACTCACTCCCTTGCAGCCGACAAGACTGTTAAGATTGGTTCCAAGCTAGCACCAGAATTGAAACACCGGTTTTTATCCTTTTTTATGAATAATCAACATGTTTTGGCATGGTGCAACAGTGATGTTACTGGAATGCCAGCAGATATTATCTCTCACAAATTGTCAATCCGGAGTGATATTGCCCCAGTTTTACAAAAGAGAATGTCTTTTTCAAAGGAAAAAACAGATGTGATTGTTCAAGAAGTTGATTGTTTAACCAAGATGGGTCACATCAAAGAATCTCAGTACCTTTTATGGACTGCCAACCCTGTGTTAGTCAAGAAAAAGAATGGCAAGTGGCGTATGTGCATTGATTTCACTGACCTAAATAAGTTTTTTCCTAAGGATCTTTATCCCGTTCCTCGGTGAGATCAGTTAGTGGATTCTACCTCTGGAAACAAGTTATTAAACTTTATGGATGCCTTCTTAGGGTACAACCAGATACAAGCAGATCCAAATGATCAACATCACATTACTTTCATCACAGATACAGGTCTTCATTGTTACAAGGTGATGCCATTCAGATTGAAAAATGTTAGGGTCACTTATCAGAGGCTAGTGAATAAAGCTTTTGCTAATCAGATTGGCAAAAACATGGAGGTTTACATAGATGATATGATGGTTAAGATCTTGGAGGAAGATTCGCATATATCCAACCTTCAAGATACATTCTCCAATTTAGAAGCTATGAATTTAAAATTGAACCCTGAGAAATGTGTATTTGGGGTCCGATCTGGAAAGTTTTGGGGCTACATAATAAGTGAGAATGGAATTCAGCCTGATTTGGATCAACTTAATGCCTTACTAGCAATGGACCCTCCTCGGAATGTTAAAGAAGTTAAAAAGTTGACAAGATGATTGGCTACATTGAATAGGTTTATTCAAGATCATCAGAAAAGTGCGCTCCATTCTTCCAAGTATTGAGGAATGCTAAAGACTTCAATTGGTCTCCATAGTGTGACAAAGATTTTATTGAAATAAAGAAACATTTATCCTCACCCAAAACTTTTTTCAAACCTGTTCGGGGGGAAAAACTCTATGTGTATCTAGTTGTATCATAATATGCAATAAGTGCTCTGCTAGTGAGATAGGTGGACAATTACCCTCGTCCAGTGTATTACATCCTTTAAAGTCTGTTGGATGCTGAAAGAAGATATTTGAAGTTGGAAAAATTGGCATTAGCCCTAGTAATTTCAGCAAGGAATATTATACCATACTTCCAAGCTCATTTCATTGTTGTTCGAATATATTTCCCCTTGAAAAATGTTCTTTAGAAAGCTGGTGTGTCAAGAAGAATGACCAAGTGGTCAGTGGAGCTAGGTGATTATGATATTGACTTTACACCTCGAACAACAATCAAAGCCCAGTCAGTGGCTGACTTCTTGGTGGAATTTCATGCTGATAGATCCTCCAGACAGGAATCAGAAAAAATATCTAAGAAAGAATGGGTAGTTCGAACTGATGGTGGATCAAGTACTATGGGCTGTGGAGCTGGGATTTATCTAACATCTCCATATGGTGACGAGATGTACGAGGCCATATCTTTTGGGTTCAGATCTTTTAACAATGAGTCTGACTATGAAGCAGCCATAGTCGGTCTTAAGTTGGCTCTTCTATGTAGGGCTAAGAGAGTTCGGTTAATGAGTGATTCTCAATTTCTTATTCACCATGCTCAGGGGAAATCTGAAGCAAAGAAAGAACATATGATTAAATACTTTCTTATGTTGAAAGAAGTTGCCACAAACATTAAAAATATTTATTATGAGCACATTCCTAGATCGGAAAACACTCTGGCAAACTCTTTGGCAACTATGTCCTATTTTGAATCCTACCCATGGATTCTTGTACAGGAATGCCCATCTGTACAGACAGATCTAGACAAAAAAAGAGTGAGGAAAATATAAGTATACTTGTTGTTCAACCTAAATATTGGAGATATGCTCTTCTTCAATACATCTCTGATGGGATATTGTCTCCGGATAAAGCTATGGAAAGAAAGATCAAATACAAAGCTCGTGGTTTCTTGATACTAAGAGAGGTTCTTTATTAAAAATCTTTCAGCAGACCTCTCCTACGTTGTTTAGGATTTGAAGAATCCTAAGTGGTATTGTCTCAGCTACATGATGGAGAAGGTTCTGCACACTGTAGCTATAGGTCCTTAACCAGAAGGGTCCTATTATCAGGATATTATTGGCCAACCATAATGGCAGATGCTAAAGAGATGGTGAAAAAGTGTGATCATTGTAAAAATATAGGAATGAATTCATGCGCCAGCAGTTCCTATGAAGACCATATCTGAACCAGTGCCCTTTGCCAGATGGGGTATGGATCTAGTTGGACCTCTTCCTATGGCGTCCGGTGGACGTAGAACAATCATAGTAATTATTGACTATTTCTCTAAGTGGATAGAGGCAGCTCCTTTGGCTAGAAACATTTCAAGGGCAGTTATTAAATTTATCCTATTTAACATATGTTGTAGATTTGCGGTTCCCTTGAAGATTACTACAAAAAAGGTGCCACAGTTTGATAATAAAGACATGGAAGCCTTTTGTGCCACCAGATGGATTCAACATTGTTTTCCTTCTTGTTTCCACCCTCAAGAGAATGTCTAGGTTGAGGTTTCAAAAAGAACTATCTTATCCGGATTAAAGAAGAATTTGGAAGGAGCTGCAGGAAAGTGGCCAAGTTATTTACAAGAAGTGTTATGGCCCTATCGAACTACTCCTCGTTCTGCCACACAAGAATCTCCTTTTTCTTTGGTATATGGTATGGATGCAATTACTCCCATAGAAGATACTTTACCATCTCACACATATTCAAAACTATTCCAAACAGGCTAATGATGTAGCAGTTAGTAATTAGTTGGACTTGATAGAAGAAAAAAGAGTTAAAGCACATTTGAGAACAGCGCATTACCAAGGCTTGATGAGGAGCAGATTTTCTTCCAAAGTTAAAAGAAGATATTTTCGAACAGGAGACAAATTTTTAAGAAAAATCTGTTTGCACACCAAGTAAAAGTAATACGGTAAGCTGGCTCCAAACTGGGAAGGCCCTTATGTAATCTGTGAAAAGATTAAACCAGGAAAATACATGCTCCGAGACAAAGAAGGGAGAGCTCTAAAACACTCATAGAACGTTGAGCATCTCAGGTTATACTTAGAATAAAACTCTTTTGTAAATATTTACTTTTTAAACATCAATGTAAATATTATGGGGCATACTCTTTCCTACTCTGGTGTCGCGGGGAGGTTTTAATAAGGTGTCCGGGTTTTTCAATAATATATGATGCTTTCTTTAAAAGTCCGGTGTAATTTTGTTTCAATTCAGATGTTAAACACTTATTCAACACCCTGGCTCTCAGGTATTGCTGAGTTGATCGGATATATTAAGCACTTGATCAGATTCATTAAACTCATGTGGTCGAAGATGTTGGGTACGTTTGTTCAATACATCTGAAATATTAAAGGCTATTTAAACATTAGCCATAAAAGAGTCAAACAAAATTTGAACAAAGGGGAATATGATAATTAGAATCTGATCAAACTATAACCGATCTCTGATACACAAAATATTCCTTTGTTGTTCAAGGACTTTAAAATTTTACAGCATAAAGGTTAAACAAACATTGCAACAGAATTTCTTAGCCATCTAAGGACTTTAGTCTTTCAAAACAGAAATGCATAATATAACCTTAGGGTTTGTTCCCTTCGGATTTTTCTTCACCACCATCTTTTTTGGGACTTTTGAGTTCAGCACTTGAACTTTCACCTACTTCCTTATCATCATCGGAGTCTATTCCACTGGAGTAGTTGCGCTTGTCCTCATCAGCCATTGTATGGAAAGGGAGATCCTCATAATCCACAGATTTCCACAAAGGACCAAGGGTCCTCTTAAGAAAGGTCTCGTGGAACAGTAGGACCATGTCAGATTTGATTTTATCATCCCTCTTCTCCAGAGAATCCACTATTCCATTAGCATACTTTTCTATCCCTCTATCTACGGCTTAAGCTTGTTGGCGTTCGAGGGCATCTTTCTGTTTGGTCTTCTCATGGACGTTATTCTCCAACTTAACTTTGTCATCGAATAAAGTTTGGGTAGTATTATCCTTAGTTTGCAGTTAGTCCTTCAAAGTTGTGATATCATTTAAAGAAGAATTCTCCAGGTCGAAGTATTTGGTTTGAAGCTCTTTGATGTCCGTTTCTGACTTAAGCAGATTGGCAGCTAAATCCTCTTTTTCATTCTTCAACAACTTTTAGCTCTATTGAACACTGAGAAGACCGTTTGAAAAAAATTTCTTCTCCGTAGTCAGGCAGGGTGTTGATGGTAACAGTTTGATCCTTTACTTGTCTCTGCAGATCGAGCACTAGTCGAATATAACCAAAGAGGGCATGGCTCAAGGTGTCTTGTTCACCAGATATTGCATAAGTCTCACCGTTATAAGTCACAACATTGGAAGAGCTAGGAGGACGGTAAGGCCCCACGAAGTCATCTTTTTCTACGTCACTGAAATAGATGTTGATGTTTTGAAAAGCGTCAAAGTCTACCTCTTTGTTACCATTACCGGTAACCTGTTCGGAATGAAGATTGGTTAGAATTTCCTCTTGCAAAGTATGATCGGCAGGAGCTGGAGGAGGAACTTCAGGAGGACGAAGGATTATCGCTGCTCCCAGAGTAACATTTTTCTTTTTGTAAGCCTTCTCATCATTGCTGCCTTATGCTTATTGTCCTTCTTCAGAATCTTCAGTGGAATGTCTGACCCACCAGCTTCCTTCATAGTGACTTCTACTGCTTTCAATAAAGCAGCGTTAATACCTCATTGGTTCTCCAAAACCGGTCCTTTCAGTGGTTGTTTGAGGTGGGTCTGTTGTGGCCTTCTTTTTCTTCTTGTATTTCATCTTATTCAAGTGAGTGGGGCCTTTGGCCTTGGAAGGCAGGTAAAGTTTGGCATATTTAGCCTCTGTCCTACGTAGGATGACATCTGCAGGGGAGGAGGGGTGGTTAGCTCTTCCCATGAGAGGTCTCTTCTCCCTTTGTTGTTCCACAGATGAGAACTCACGTAGTTCCCCAATGTGAAGAAGTTGTGAAAAGCATTGCCCCACTTCTCTAAGGCCCAAGCGTTCAGCTTGGCACAAGTATCCTAAGCTTCCTCCACATAGTCCGGAAACTCCAACGACTGGTCAGGTGGCTTGGTTTTGAGTCAACCTTGATCTTTCTGTCATTTTTCCAAGCCCCACTGAGGAATCAGAATTGCATCCTCCACGGATTTTTAGACTCTAGGAGATTGTTCACTATCTTGTAGTCATTCCCGATGTTGTAGTGGTAGAAAAGGATTTGATGATTTTTACACAAGTTTGCCACAGAAGCAAACTGTTTCATTGGTAGTGAAATTTTTGATAACTTGGATACCATGATGCAGGCTAATAGAGTATACCAAGCATTGGGGCTCTGTTGGCTAGGACATAGCTTGGTCAGATGGAAATATCTGACTATCTCCAGATCCAATGGAAATCGGAGTCCCCAATTCAGCACTTCTGTATAAACCACCAGTTCGTTGGGCTTGTAGTCCATCGGGGTTTCTGGGGTGATCGGAATTCTTACTTTCACAGACTTTGGGATCCCCCACTTAGTACGAAGTCGACCCAGCTCAGCAGTGTGGGTGTATACATAGGCTATGTTTTGAATGGACGATAGATACTTCACGCTGACCTTCTTGAAGCATGGCCTCACTTTTCCCTCTAGACTCTCTGGAAGCGCATCCAGATGAGTCATACCCACCTTGGTCTTACCCTTCTGGTCTGCAGTTGCATCTTTTGTTTGACCGGACGCTTCAAAAGGGACTTCTTCTAGGTTGTCCTCCATATTTTCTTTCATTATTGTGGAAGACTTTTCGGATGGCGGTACAGATGGTTGATCGGATGGTTGTTCGGAGAGTCTGATTTCTGCTAGGGGCTGTTACCTAGATGGTTTAGCCTTTGGCACAGCTTTTATTGCCTCCAAACTGGAAGGCTTTAAAAAAGTGGGGTGGATTTTGACTTGGATTGACGTGTCATTCGGTGTGGGGTTAATTTATCTGCACATTTCTCTGCATTTGACCCCATTGCGATAAAATGTGAGGTTTTTCTCATGCTAAATATAGCTTTCTCCTTAGGGAGAGGGTCTTGAGACTCTTGAACAGATGACCCTGATGGAAGAGGTGAAAGGTTTGCGACAAAGGGCAATTTTCTAACCTTGGAAGTTTTTTTATGATGATTTACCCTGGTCTGTATTTACTTGTGGTTGATCATTTCTTTCACCATGAGAAACCGGAAGACCAGCAGCAATGTGTTCATCTCTTGCGACTTTTCTTACTCTCTTTAACTCAGATAAGCTCAACTAACCTCCTTTTACTAAGGCATTTCTGGCCGTGAACATATATGATCCAAGCACAAATTTGAAAACAAAGTAAGCTTTCTCTCACTAGGAATGTTTGTATTTTGCGAAGACAATGAAACAGTAAGAAGGTTTAATAATTACAATGAAAAAATGACAGTTACCTAGGAGAAGGTAAATTGATTTGGGTAATGATTAAAATCTACATGGTATGGGAGTTGAAGCCTATGTAACTTTCTAGCCAAGTTGGCACGAGAATCTAGTAGGAAAACGGCTGAGAGGTCGAAACAGAATATGACACGTGTCCCACGATCGCAACAAAACTCTTTGAATTCTGAAATGAGAAATCAGTTCCACCAAGATTCGAACAGAGTCGCTTTTAAAAGACAATTTTGCAATTTTGGACGAAAACAACAGATCGGAAACTGTTTATGTTATTTTTAAGAGTTAGCTCTTCTAAAGATTATTTGCAAGACCTAAAGGGGCTACTGATGAGATCAGATTATTTAGCTACTAAGTCATGACTTAATCTGAAGGGCAGTTCGGACCATGACAACGATTATGAGACTCTTAATAGGACAAATGTGATAGATGTTGACTAAGCTAGTTACTGGTCACTTTAAACCATATTACTATTGGGTCCTTAAACTTGACCTAACTTCATGATCCAACCCAATAAGCCCATGGGTCAATAATTAAGTATAAATCCCCCAACCACTTTCATTAATGAGGTTAATGGTAATTTATTACTAGCACACAGCTTATTATCTCACTACTCCCTACTTTAAACATTAAACACCACAAAACATCCAAAACATATTACGAAATTACCCTCAGATAGAAATAAACCACACCAATCTGCACACCTCTTTCTCATTTTTTGGAAACACTAGAGTATGGATCTCCTCCAATAATCACACCAGTCATCCATGTGTTTGGATCTTAATCCATGTATTTTTCCTCTACTTTGGCCATTGTGGTAACATTTGTATTTAATGTTTTTTTCGTTTTGGTTGGGGCCAAAGCTTGTTTCATATTTTCTCTAGAACCTTGCCTTGGTTCCTCTGTTTCATTATTCTTAACAAACTCACTTAGTTTTCCTTAATCAACTAAACTTTAAACATGATCCTACAAAGAGAAAAAATCTATAGTAAAATGACCAATATAACCATGAAACTTATAGTAATTATTTTATATATGTGCCCCCTAGCTACATGCAACTTCCTAAGTTATTTGTACTTGATTATATCATTTTTCTTCTCATAGATTACTGCCAAATTTTATGTCAGCTTTGTAAATGGTCCTCTTGAGGGTAGTCATTTCTCTTGCTACTGTTGATGTCGTAACCTTTTTCATATTTCCCTTTTTAACCATGAGTTTGACGGTTCCACGGTGTTGCCGAAGTTGTTACACCATTTTTCCTTGGTGGATCGCTCTTTATATTGATCTGATCCCCTGTGTTCGTCTTGTTATCTAAAGAGCATATGGCTAGTGTTTCGATATCCCCTATCTCCTTTTATTTTCCAACTTCATCCACTTTAATATATTGCTTAACCTGAGCCAGTAAATCTACGAAGTTTAATTTTTTATTCATTATTTCATTAAAGATAGAACCTTCTCAAACTCCTTACTTGAATGCAGTTATGACCACCAAATCAACGAAATCATGTAGTTCATATTTTGTTTCCACGAAATGGTTGGTGTATTATCTTAAAGTTTCATTAGACCTTTACTTGCAATGAGTTATTTTTGTCTCTAAATCATCTTGGAACCTACAAAATGGTTCATGGATGTCATCTGAAGCATCTGATAGCATTTGAAAAACCCTTTTGGGAGATTTTTGTACCACTGCATGACACTTCCTCAGAGCGTCATTAAAAAATCGTGGCATTTTATCATGTCACCACCTCTATATTACAACATATCATTGTTAAAGTGTTGAAGGTGATGCTCTGGGTCTCCTATGCCACTATGGCATAGGCTGATAATCCTAAGGCCTTAGAGTTTGTAGTAGTGGTGATCGAAGAGCCTAAATTTGTTGTTAACTTTCGTAATGTAACTGATAACTCAAGGCATGAATATCAAATTGGCTTCGATGTTATAAAGCCAATGACCAACATTACAACTTCAATAATCAAAGGCTTTGAGCAGTTGAAGTTGAGTCATTCATTCTTCCAAATTATAGCTAAATGTGTTGCTTTTAAGGGAAATCTTTATTTTCCTAATGAATGGACTCTTGTTGTTGATATAAAAAGGGATGGTCGGACCATCTATCTTTGCACTGGAGCAAATTCATGAAGTTGTGAGCTATTTTATTACTTCGACTAGCATGAGAAAATTTTCAAGCCACATTTCCTTTATGAATTTGGCCAAAACACAGTTGAGCCTGGGAAAATAAGTAAAATTCATTCTTTATTTTACAGTTTATTATTGTATATGGAATAGGTAGTGAGATTTATTATTAGGGGAACACTTTGAAGCTAAAAGAGATGGAAAAAACTGAAGAGTGAGCTTCAAAATAAGGTGGTGGCCGAAAGAATATTGACCGTTGAGCGGCAAGCCAAGAATAATTTTGTGACTCGTATGGAAGAATAAATATCATTTAATTCCATATTGGTTTCAAAATTACATGGTATATTTAAAGTTATCATCTAACAACCATTTTATTTTATCGACTTTAGAGGTTTTCTTCATAGGCTAACCATTATTCATTCCAAATCTTTTTCCTCAGGTTACAATTAGTTAAATGACATTAATGTTGAATTAGCTCGGGTGCAAATATTCCAACAAGTCAAACATAACACAAATTATTTTGAGAAGGAAGAGTTGTGATTATAGCTGTTAGAGACGTTGTCCCAAAAGAATAAGTTGGAAGATAAGTTGATGGTCGTACGTGCTAAATGAGTTGAATTGGAGGCCAAATTTGAGAGCTAACTACTAGAATGATCCAAAAATGATGTTTATAAAGATGAAGAGAGAACCATGCTTCTTTTAAATTACACAAATCTAGAGATTAATTTAGACTCATTTTGGGACTATGTTGCTGAGGAGGAAAGACCCGAAATCTGTGAATGGTCTGGATCTCCCAAACATAAACCTCTTATAACCTTAACAAAATGAGGGTATAAAGTGTATGAGCATATTATAAAAAATGAAAGACAAGAGTTAACACGATTGACCGAAGAAGACGATGCTCATAGTGTTCAGTTGACCCAATGATTGTGCCTCATGTCCAAGTAATTATGTTTCCACCCCACAGCCAAGACGAGAATGTAACATCTCGAATTGAAGCTATTGCATTATCAGCCAAAGGTGGAGCTTCGATCACCCGAGCTAGAATGGATCGTATATAGGTTGTACAACACCTACTTTTAGTTTGTTCTTTTTGTAAGCTTTGAGGTGATTTTATGACCAAAATCCCAATTGTTTGGGGAAATTTTTGCCCATGAAGTCCTCATTATTGGGCCAATTTTGATTGTTTTATAGATGTAGTGAAATTTATGATTCGTTATTTACTTTTCTTTTTTATTTCTTCATCATAAAAAGAAATTTATAGTTGGGTGCCCTATTATTCCAATTGGAGTGATTAGCTCCAACAGGAGAGACCTTAATAAAGACCACATGAGATCTCTTTTTGGATTATGTCTATAGATAAGAAAACTTCATTTATTTTTTGTTTGTTTATGAATGGTTTATGACTTCCTTTATGATTTTTTTCCAATATCCATCCCATCAATTTTTGTTTCATTTGAGGGATACTTGGACTTCAAAAAGTGTTGAGGAATATTTTTGGAATCATCCAAACTTAGTTTGTTTCCTTCTACTTGGTTGAAGGCTGAAGCTCTTTGGAGTGAAGATTGTGTTCATGTTTATTTATTTTTTTACGAAGTCCAAAGATCTTATAGGGTATGAAGGCTATGTTCAGACTTCCATTTTTTTATAAATGAACGACGAAGCTCTTTTAAGGGATGAAGACTATGTTGAGACTTATCATTATGAAATATATTATTTAGTTGTGATGTAAAATAAATTGAGACTTGTGTAATGAAGAGAATAAATTTTAATTAAAAAGTACCTCCTTAAAACCTTCTCGCGCCATCAAGACAAAAAATTTACATCCCTAGTAAAATAAATAGTTAACATAAGATATGTAAATAACAAGTATCCAAAGCTTAAGAAGAATAACAGAGCTTTAAATGCTCGAAGTTCCAAGGGCGTTGAATCTGGTTTACTTCTGCATCCAGCATTTGCATGCTCCCGATTTCAGTTTGACTTCAATTATCTTAGCCTTTTTCTAGTTGGAGGACACCTTGCCGAGACTCATATTCTTAGTATGAAGAAAGAATTCTTTTTATAATATTTTCATGTATCTCAAAGCTTATAAACAAAAAATTGTAATTATTTTTTGCATCAAATTTTTATAGTGCTTCAGCCGAAGGTTGTCTTTAACCATTTTTTCCTCAATCACATTGAGTTCACTGCTCATTTTTATGAATTACTTCCCTGCATATATGTTGAAATTATGTAGGGGGTATAATATTTTCAGCCGGTACAACTTCTTTCATTCTGATAACAGAGTGGTTCTATAAAACAATAGGACTTCGTGCAAAACATTTGGCCAATTGCATGTAGCTTGTTTCAACACTTTTTTATTTCATCATATGTCCTCATGTTTGTCACCTTCACTTGGAAATTTTACCAAGGACGGGAGGGAGAAGAAATCATTTTTTTATATATTTTGTGTCGCACACACATGTGAGCCTTTTTTGTGATGACTCTTGTTATTTCATATATGTTATCAATGTTGATCTGAATAATTTTATTACTTCCTTAGTCATAATGTTCACCAACAGTTGCGCCTCTAACCATTTAGAAAATTTGTCAATTGTTAATAGTAAGAACCTTCTTCCTCCCGAAGCTTTTGGAAGATGTCTTAGGAATGTTCATGCACTATTTATCGAAGAAATTGCTTCTGATATTGTTTAAAGTAGTCTAATCAGGACTTGAATTAAGTTAGAGCAGTGTTAGCATGTGTCATAATGTTTTAGTTTATTCTTTACATATTTTATCATAGTGGTCCAATAGTAGCTGTATATCTGAATTCTTCTTTGGAGCGCTTTGTACCCAAAATAACACTGCCTTCTCCTTCATGAATTCTTCCACTAAAATTTTTGCTTCACTAGGGAAGAGGCAGCGGAGCAATGGTTTGGTGAGGTCTTTCTTGTAGATTGTATCAAATAGCCATACACATCTCGCCAATTTTATTTTGATTTTTCTTTCTTTGGTCTTGCTCAAAGAAAGTACCCATTTGGTGAAATATGTGATAATAGATGTTCGTCAATCTTCTTCTTATACTTCTTCCCCCTCAATTACCATGAACCATAAAGCTAAATCTGTTTATAAAATGTTTTTGGGGAGGTGATGGAAGGATAAAATATTTTTTGTCTTCGGCCTGACTAAGTGCCTGAAGAACTATCCATTGAGAATTTGTAAAGAGTTTGAGTTGCTTGGCTCCACAAATGTTAGCTAGTCAAATGTCTACAATGATGGTTTTATATTATACTGCATTAATAGAAGTTAGAAAGCCTAGTTTAATGGATTGTGTCAAGGTATTATCAGTGGGGGAAGTTAACTAGATATCTTCTTCTAATCCTTGGTTATTGCTTTCACCATCCATTCTAACTTGCCAGGTTGATTTCATTTGTTCTTCGGTAGGTATCGACCCAGGGTTTGGGCTTTAATTATCGCTCTCGGTTAGAACTGAATGTCATAGTCTATCGGGTATATGGAACACCTAGCTAATCTGCATAACACATCCAACTTGTGCAATATATTCATTAAAAGGAAGGATATCCAAAATAATAATAGTATGGTCTTTGAAGTATGATATCAGATTTGGAGCCACAACTAGTACTGTTTAAGTCGACTTATATAGTTGCAAGTATCTAGTTTCTGCACTTAGTAAGGATTTAAATACATACTATATTGCTTGGGAGTTCTTCCCTAATTCTTTGATCAGCATAATGCTAACAAAATAATCTGAGACTACAAAGTATATAAACACGGCTTCAGATTCATTGATACTTCTGGATATACTAAGAACCTCTTGATGTTGTGAAAATATTTCTCACAAGCCAGATTTCACTGAAACTTTCCTGATTCACTCAACATTTGGAAAGGGATGGAATTTGTTTGAGGATTTTGGAATAAACCAATTTAATACGGAGAATCTTACGATTATTATTTGGAATAATTTTTCATTCCATGAAAGATCTATGATAGAAAAGTTTGAGAGTTGATTTGGATCTTCTTTAATGAAGCTCATAGGAAACCAAAAGTGCACTTCTTATGATTCAGATTTTGATTGACCCGCCAGGGGTTTGCGAAGGTTTCAGAAAAGTTCGTTAGAATTTTGCAACAATTACGGATAAGTCCACCATATTATCTTCTTCTTAAAAAATGATAATAGATATGTCGTCAATATAAGCTATATGATTTTACCAAAATATATTGTAAAAACTTTGTTGATAAGTCATAGATATCTAGCCTCATCATTGTTTACTCTAAAGGGCATAGCTTTATGGTTATACAATCCTTTATCTGTGATATAAGATCTGTATTATTCATCATATTTATGCATATATATATCTAGTCGTATCCAAAATAGACAATTATAAATGGTAGTATCGTATTTCTAGGTATTGCATTCATAAGCTAACCGGTTTTTCAGAGAGAGAAAGGGTCATCCAGACAAACTTCATTGACGTCCATGAAATTTATACACATCCTCCACTTATCGTTATTATTTTCTGAAAATATTATATTTATAATCCAAATTGGATAATGGAAGTCTCAAATATGGCCTATGTCACTATGTTTGTACTCTTTCTATAATTGATTATATCTTTTGTTGAGAGTATCACCTTCTCTTTTGTTTAATTGGGAGGAAGTTATTATTGATAGACAATATGTATCACATAACTTCAGTCGCGACCCTTGGGACATCTTGGGCCATTCCACTCAAACATTTCTAAGTTGCGTTGTAAAAAGTCAAGTAGTTTATACCTCAGTTCTGTAGGTATGCTACATCAAATCCATATTATATTTATTCTTTCCATGTTAATGCTTTAAACTTCCTCCCCTATCTCTATAAGGTGGTGGTGGTGGTGGGAAGGGGAACTTTTGAATTATCCATATCATCAATGATAAATGGGTCCACGGTAATTGTTATTTCGTGCGGGTTAAGTAAGTTGCATAACATTTCCTGAAAGTCTCATGATTCCCTCTGACCACTCCTACTATACCCTTCGTTGGGTACTGTAAGAATTTATGCATTCTAAAGACTATCACATACATTTGGTCCAGCCATGATCTTCCAAGAATGATGTTATAGAATAATGAAGTATATAATATTATGAACAACCATCAAACCTTCTTTCAAAACTCCTCTCTCTCTCTCGAGGACAAAATCCAAAGTAGGTTCTCTCATCATATTGAAATTCACACCACTAAATATGGTCAAGATCCATGGATAAGGAATTAGGACTGGAGTACCCCTTATTTTTCCGTATATACTTTTATAAAAAATATTGGATGGATTTCCAGTTTCTATTATAAATATTTTAACCTATAGGCATGCTAACTTCACGATGATTAATAATACGTCATTGTCAAATGCATATATTATTCGTTAACTATCATTAGTGAACCTCAACAGTAGGTAGAGATTGTAGTAGATGTGTTATGTGAACCTCAACATTTAAAGTTGTACTTTATATCAATTTGTGTTATGAAGATCTCCTCGATGTTGATATGACATCCTACATTCTTAAGATAATCTTCAAAATTGAGTGCCTTTCTCTTCATTATAACATCTAATAGATGTCCTGGAAATATTCCTTTTATATGTGCATGAACCGCCACCAAATTTTGTCAGTCTTATAATTCACTCTTTATGTTCACAAACCTTTAAGTATACTATCCTAAGGTTTATTTGGGCTTCTTCTTGATATGGATGATATATTCTTCATCTTTAATTATCATCTTGGAAAAAATAAAGTGGTTTTTTAATATCGTTCTCAATATTTTGAAAATTTTAATACACCATGGTGGGAGGTTGATGAACCACATTGTACTGTTTCCATGAAATATTATTAAAAAATTCATGCACTTCATCTTGTCATCTGCCTCGTACTGCATCATCTTGATTTAAAATTTCTCTATATGGCGTTCAAGATTTCCCTTGCCACTACAGTTATACATCTTGTGGTTAGTGAATTTCGGTAGCAAATATCAATAGAGGATGTATGAAGCTAAATTAGACTCTTATTTGAGCAAGTCATCGCCATCTTCTAGGAAAACGTTTGACCAATTATTGTTTGGTTATCTGATGAATAGGTAAGCCTCCTGGTATATTAGCCTTTGCCACTTCTCAGTCGAATTTGTTGCACTTTTCTAGTTCTTCAATTCATACGGGTATCTACGGGGGTATTAGGCCTACTAAGAGATTAGGCTAAGTTGAAGAGTGGCTTTTGTGAGGTTAGATTGAAACCTATAGGTATGGGGCTGATAGGTTCTGCGACTTACTTCTTTGTCGATTGAGGCATCTGTTTAAACTTTATTAATTTTGAGGTAAACAAAAGGATAGTTGTGCTAAGATTGGTGTATGGATGGAGGTTCTTGGTAATGATTATATTGAACTGCTAGATATGGCTCTGAAGTATGTTGGTATTCATGTTAGATCCCCGGTGGTTTGATAGGAACTTGTTGATGGTTTGACCATAACATCAAAGAAGGTTGTTAATATTTTGGTTGCAATCCATAATATGGATGGGTATACTAAATATTTGGTTGTACCCCTAGAGAAGCTTGTTGAAGGTTTGGCTGCACTCCAGAATAGATAGGAGCATGTTGGTCGTTTTGATGGAACCTCTGAGAAACGTTTTGGAAGTTTGACATCGCTCTAAAATAAAAGAGAGCTGCTAGAAGTTTGGCTATAACATCAAAGGAGATTGCTGGTAATTTAATTGGTGTGCATTCGGCTAGAGTAGATTGCTCGTTTTGGCCTCCCTATCACCAACCCGTGCTTGGAGGGCCATTGTTATTGAAATTTCTCTTTTATGCCTTCATGAGTGTTTTTTGACACAAGGGTTTTGTTCATTATCCTACTCTTCTTCTTGAGCGAGTTCCTTCTAGTTTGGTCGAAGAATTCTTGACCTGACTCGTCATTTTTGTTATCAACTTTAGCTGAAAGGATCTGGTGCTTGTTGGTGGTAGTTTTATAGCCATCGCCAACATGAATCTCGTCGTGTCATTGTCTCTTCCTTCTTATTTCTCCTCGATCTTGAGAGTTTTTTATTTGAGCGGATGTTCATGACTTGTTGCTTTTACCATTTGTCAGGCCTAATTACCTCTAGTTAATTTGTCATGACTCTGGAGAGCTCGGTTTGATACTAGCCGACTTCTACTAGTGAATTATGAGTAATCAGGGTTCGTGCTTAGTGAATACATAGGCATGAGATTTTAGTATGAGTAACAAAATATTTTGCAGCAAAATGCCTCCTCATAAATTTGAGATATCCTTTAAATTTATGCGGAGAATGAGCCGACAGATGCATCGGGACCAAACATCTTGGAGGAGTTAGTTCCAGTAAGAAAGAAGATTTATATAAACATTGATTCTCTTCTTTCAGTGAAAGTAATTCACAAGTTGTTTGATATTAGTAAGGGGAAACTACTTCATACTCTCCGATCTCAATATAATATCCTTGCATCTATGGGAGCAATGTTTCCCCTCGAAGGAGAGACATGCATGTTAGATGCAAAAGTGAGCCTTGTCTGAAATGTGTCTGAGTCTATTGATGCCAAACGAATGAGTCATATTGGTAGCCTCGATTATGATAAAGAATTCATGAACTTTGTTAATTGTCCTTTTCCTATCAAAGAAATTTTGGCTATGGCAATTATAACTTCACTAAAATGATAATTCATACATCTATCTATCTATCCCAACTAAACAGAAGTCCACTTTTGAGTTTGCAAAATCTGCTACGATTATTGAACCTTTCTTTGACCAACATATTTTAGAAACTTTCATAAGGAATTTGGTTCGAAAATCATTACTCATTTTAGCCACTTGACTCTGTTTCGACCATCATATGCTGAAAGTTTTTACAAAGATAATGGTCCGGACTAAACAATTTTTTCCAAGCGCGAGACTTTGCCTCGACTAATATTTGTTGGAACCTTTTACAAGGAAAAATTTTTAGACTTACCAATTCACTTCGTGTGCGAGGCTCTCCCTTGACCAACATTTGTTCGGGACTTTATAAGGAAATTGGTTCGGGAAAATAACTCTCTTTGATCTTTGAAATTTACTTTGACCAACCGGGTTTGGAACACTTTACTACAGTCTGAACTACATAATTATTTAACAATATCAACATAATTTTATGGAAAAAATTTCATTAACACACCGACTATGTAGGAACCTCATTAAAACCTTCATGTCCCATTGGGGTAGGAAATAGTATGTCATAGGTCGCTTCATAAGTTACAAAATGTTTAGTTCAAAAACAACAAAACAAAAATTACACAACTATACATGAAGGTGTTCAAAATTCCATGGGTGTTGAAGGTTCATCCATTCTTTCCACCATTTTGTATGTTCTAGCCTTGATCATTTCAAATACCGAGTATCGACCTTCCCAATTCGGAAGAAGTTTCCCTAGATCCGCTCTTTAGTATGTCGGAAGCATTTCTTTAGAAACTTATCACCGAATTTGAATTTCCGTCTTCAAACCTTCGAATAGTATCATCTTCGCATGAGTGATTGATAATACTGGATAATTTAGTATACCTTCGTCCTCTTCTCATAAATTAGATCGAGTTCGGCCCTTCTTTCAGCCTCGTTTCCTTCTAGTGAGTAGTTAGAGTCCTTGAAAAGAGGCATTGTTGTTTCCGTCGGGATCATTACATATATTCCATACACAAGCGTAAAAATAGTTTTGCCAGTGGCTATTCGTGGCGTTGTTAGGTAAGATCATATTACCTTTTGAAGATAGTTCGGTCATTTTCCACCATTTCTGATTAGAGTTTTCTTTAACCTTTTTAAAATTATTTGGTTGGTTACTTCATTTGACCGTTTTCTTGTGGATAAAAAGTAATTGACAAGTGTTATTCTATACTCTTGGTTCGATAAAAGGCTTTTATCTTGATTTTTTGGAGTTGAAAGCCATTATAAATGGTTATCGACTTCGAGATGCTAAACCTGTGACACATATTTTTCCAAATAAAATTAAATGACATTTTTAATTGTTAGTCTAAAGAGTGGTTCATCCTCTATCCACTTTGAGGTATAGTCAACAACTACAACATACCATAGTTCTCACGTTGTTATGGATAGAAGAATCAATCAGGTCGATTTTTCGAAGGGTCAACACTCCAAAATAAATTTTAAAAACATCGTCGTGCAACGGATGGCATCGATGGACCGTTGATATAAATGTACTTCCTTACCAATTTTTCTGTATCAACGAATACAGTAAATTAATATAATTATCCTAACAAAACTTTACGAATCAGCATTTAAAATCATAATGCGCCGAAAAATAATAATATATAAATATATAAAAATATAAAAATATTCATTGATTACTCCAATCAAATCAATTTATATATATATATATATATATATATATATATATATATATATATTAACACTATCATAATAATGTGTATTACACATTATTATTTTATGTTTAATGCAATAACATTTTATTTGAATTTTACATGATCAATAAAATTTTGTTATTTTATAATATGATAATAAGAACGAAAAAATTTTATGCGGTTGCATTTTTTATCAGTTTTTATATTCAAATTTTTCAGATGTTAAAAATCATGAGTTTTTTTTTTCATTATCAATATTTGAATACTCAAAACATGTATAAATAGTTATATATATATATATATATAAAAAAGGTAAGTTATTGATAACTATTTAAAAAAAAATATTATATTGTTGCAACCAAATTATATGTAGTTATATTTTAGCAATCAAATTACATGTAATTTTTGTAATCGCAATACAATTTTTTCCATATTTATTTTACAAATTAAAATCTTATTTACGCAATTATTTTCATATTATTTATGCAATTCATTTTGCACGTAATTCCGCAACTGGATTCAATTGTTTTTCGCAACCAAAATCTTATTTATGCAACTTATTTGCACATAATTTTGCAACGGAACATAATTGTTTATTCGCAATCCAATTACAACGTAATTCTTTAATTAGAAAAATATTGTTTTTCCGCAACCCAATGACATATAATTCTGTAAGTGGAACATAATTTCATTTTCAGACTTATTACACTAAAAAAATTCAAAAAACAAATTCTTCACTGATTTAGTTTTTCTTTCTTAATGAAAATATTCACATATTTTTTTGAGCTACGTTTTAAAAAATGACATTTAAAAACTTTAAAATGAAAAACGGTTAAAATATATTTCGAACTACTAAATTATAATCGGTATTTTTAATTTAAAACAAAATACTTATGTTAACTTTATCAAACTCTCAATGATTATATTAATATATTATTTTTATATAAATTTTAAACTAACAAAAACTAAAAAAAATTACCAAATATATTATTAACCTAAATTGTAATCCTTAAATAATTTAGAATTTATTAAAACACTATATCGGTTTTTTTGGATGTTTGGCTTTCTCTTTTGGGCTTTGAACAGTAACTCGTCCTTGGACTATCGCATTTGGTGACAGATAGTCCCTAGACTTTCAACAGCCCGTTCGTAGTCCTTGGACTATTCAGTTTGGATAAAATTAATCCCCTTGCATGTGTTGACTATCAATTTTTGTGACAGATAGTCCCTCAACAATTTATTTTCGATAAATTTAGTCCTTTGACTTTCTATTTTTGATAAAGTTAGTCCCCTTAATAAACATGTGCATGGGACTAACTTTATCCAAACTGGATAGTCCAGGGAATACCAACGGACTTTTGAAAGTCTAGGGACTACCAACGGATTTTTGAAAGTCGAGGGACTATATGTCACCAAAATGGATAGTCCTGGGACTACCAACGGACTTTTGAAACTCCAGGGACAATCTGTCACCAAAGTCGATAGTCCAGGGACGAGTTACTGTTCAAAGCTTTCTCTTTTGGTAAGAAGTAAGAGTATGTTAGGCGAAAAAGGTTTTGATGAAAGAGTATAAACGATACTATGTCTGGATATTTATAAAAATGAGGGAAAGTCGGTCAATGGTTTTAAAATGAATTAACATTGTAAGACTCTGTCAATATATTAAATCGATAGGGCGGCAGATCGAGAAAAATAGTGACTGAATAAATTTGAAAGAATCAAATAAAGAGCAGATGGAGATGGAGATATTTTCATTGAGAAAAAAGGAATAGAACTTCTCGAGACTAAGGATATAATTAGGCTAAAAATCAATGTTAGTCCTCCATATTTACCTCTTGTATCAAACTAGTATTTCATATTCATTTTTGTCTTACATCCATCTTTTTTTACTTTCACTTTTGTTTTTCGCCCATCTTTTTCGTTTGAAACATTTGTACAATCAGTCCTCCAATACATTATGGAGGACCAAAAGTGACACAAAACTTGGTATTTGGGGACCAAAAGTGATACAAAACTTGGGATTTAGGTAACATGTGTCAGTTTTTAAATGGTTTACATGTGCGGGGACTAATCGTGTAAATTTCTCGAACGAATAGGATGGATGGGAGATAAAAGTGAAGGTGAAAGACTAGTTTGATACAATGGGTAAAATGTGGGGGGATTAACAATGATTTTTAGCTGATATAGTTATATAAAATATATTTAAAAATAGGAAATTAAATCTAAAGATATTTATTTTGTTCGTTTAAAATAAGTGACGCATCATGTTAAAGAGAATGTATATGACAAATCGAATAAATTATAAAATTTTATATGTAATATTAAAGTAAAATATATTGATGAATTTTTAAAGAATTATCAAAATAAAATTGAAAAAACACGAGAAGTCGAAAATTATAATTTTTGTAGGTTTTTTGTTTTATCAAAATTTCTTTTACGGTCGACCAAAATTAAATTTGACTAATAAAAATAAAATATAGGTGAATTGATCGTGCAATCAGTACTTTCTAAATTATTTGATAATATGTTGCGATTATATTTGTCGATTAATTAATTCAATTACACTAAAATCTATAACAGATGTTTATATATTTATGGTCAAATTCTTTTTTTACATTTCAATGTATACCAAACGAAATTCTAAAGGTGATGTGAAGAGGTATAAAGCATGACTCATAGCTAAGGTTTTTACTCAACGTGAGGGATTGACTTTAAAGAAACTTTCTCTTCGGTTTTATCGAAGGACCTTTTTGGAAAATCAGGGCATTAGTTGCACATGTCAACCTTGAGCTTCTTCAAATAGATTTAAAAATGCTTTTCTTAATGGAAATTTATATTTCTAGTGTGGTATGTTGATTGCATATAATTGGTCAAGAACGATAAGAAATTGTTACATGCGACCAAGAAATTTATGTCGAATAAATTTGATGTGAAAGATCTTGCTAATGTGTCCTTTGTGTTATTAATTTAAATTTATAGGATTCGATCCCATGGAGTTTTAAATTTATCACAAAAGACGTATATTGAGAGTATGTTACAACGTTATGAGATGACTAACATCAAACGAAAAGAAAACCTTATATCAGAAGGTGAAAATTTTAGCCTTAAACAATGCCCAAAGACATAACTTGACACTGAAGAAATGCAAAAGGTTCCATATGCTTCGGCTGTTAAAGTCTGATGTATGTTCAAGTTTGTACACGGCCATATATTGATTTTGTGGTGGATATGTTACAGAAATACGTAAGTACTCCATGCATGGAACATTGGAAAACAATCAAAAGATCTCTCTGATATTTGCAACAAACAAAACATCACAGGTTAACATATAAGATGTCGGATAAATTGGAGTTCATAGGATATTCCAACTCATATTTTGATGGATTTGAGGATTCTCACCGTTCAACCTCAAGCATTATATTTGTTTTTACTGGGGGTGCAATATCATAGAAAAATGTTAAACAAACATTTATTGCATCTTTCACGATGGCTGCAAAATTTGCTGGTTATTTTGAGGTATCTAATCAGGCGCTTTAGTTGCGAAATTTTGTCACGGGAGTACGAATCATAAAGGGGATAAAAAGAACTCTTAGATTATATTATGATAAAAATTCGGCATTTCAGTATTCGAATAATATCATGAGCTCGATTAAGTCCAAACGTGTAGATATCAAGTTCATATTTGTTAAAGAGAGAGTACTGAATGATCAAATCACTATGGAACACATAAGAATAAACTCGATGCTCGCACATCCTCTTATGAAGGCGTTAGTGCCTAAGGATTTTATTGAACACACCATTAACATGATGTTGTGTGCTTAAAGGATTGTTAGTTTCAGTAAGATTTTATATTAACTTATTGAATATGTTTGTATTATGATAATCGTGAACTTAAGATCATCAGTGCAAACACATTTATATATAAGTATTTAGTGTGCTCTTATTTTTGTTTATTTGTACTCTGCATTAAGTAAACCTTCAATTAAGTAGGACTGGTTAAGAATAGATATATAAGATTATATTTAATATTATTATTATGTTATGCAACATAATAGATCCATATAATTGATTGTTGTGATATCGTGATTACCCACGCATCTATGTGCAGATTAAAATATATTGATGATAACTTTAGTCATTTGTTGTTAATGGTCATTTACGGGATTGTTAGTATTATATATGTGATGATAAAAATTAAGAACTTTCATTAAGTGGATACATCTTATAGTAGCATATGATGATCCACATGGAAGATTGTCGGAATTTTTTTATGGAGTTGGACACTCACATATTTTATCAATATATCGGACTATCATCAATATTAGTCCAATAAAAGTAATCATAAATAAAGGAACGGAATAGTATGTAATATATGTATCATAGAGGTAATTGTATAGATACAAGGTTTAATTCCGAATGTTGTGAAGGATTGTTATCGAAGATAAACAACTTAAGAAAAATGTAAAGTTTTAGGATTCTTTTGTAAGATAAAATAATATCGGGTAATGGTCCCTAACAGTGATTATTTTGATAAGGTGTGGTCTTCATTTAGTTTATTGGTTTGAATTTGAATTCAAAATTTTAAATTCAAATTTATAATATGTAGAAACTGTTGTGGAAGTACTTAAAGGAAGAACCAATTCTCTTGGTTTTAATGTAAAAATATAATTATTTTAGAAGTTATTTAAAGCCAAAACTGTTTCTCTTGGTTTTAATATAAAAAAATGAGTTTCAAGTGTGAAAGAACACGGTCTAAAAGTGACTCTTGACGAGATTCTAAGGATAATGTGGAGAGGTATAAAATGCGACTTGTAGCTAAGGGTTTTACACAACTTGAAGGGATTTACTTTAAAGAAACCTTCTATATGTTTCATCGAATGAGCCTTTTCGGAGAATTGTGGATTCACTACTTTTCTTAATGGAGACATTGAGGAAATGATCTATGCAACCTGTAAACTTTGTTTTCAGTTATCCAAAATCGACGGTGTGCAAACTAAAGAAATCTATTTATGGTCGCAAAGAAGCATCTCAACAGTGGTACCATAAATTTTTTGGAGTTATTGTTTCATTTTGTTTCGAGATAAATTTAGTTGAGGACTTATGTTGATGGCATATTATTGGGCACGACCGATAAGGAAATGTTACATGCGACCAAAGAAATTTCTTCCACGAAACTTCAATATGTGAGATCTTGGTGATGCGTCTTTTGTGTTAAGAATTGAAATTCATAGATATCAATCACGTGGAGTTATGAGTTTATCTCAAAAGATGTATATTGAGAGTATGTTACAAAGTTATGGGATGACTAATGATCAAATGATATTTATCCTTAATTTTATATTATTTTTATAGTAATTTAATTGTTAGTTTTAATTAATTATGAGTGAAAATACTTTCATTTAGTTATTTTTATTTATTAGTGAAATTGGAGCAAAAAGAGCAAAAAAGAGTTAGGATTGAACATAGAAGCTATAATTAAAGAAGAAGATAAAAGTCAAGGACTTGAAAATAATTAGAAAAACAATAAACGAAAGAAATACAAAAAAATAAGAAATTAATTGAATATCACTATCTTAATATTTAGTTTTCTAAAGAATAAATTATAATATCTTTATTATTTAATTTAAAATAATAATAATATAATTATTTTATTTTATTTGATAAAGATTATGATTTTATTTTTAGGAGACTAAAATATTTGGTCTTTTGTAGTAAATTATAATATTATATTATATAATTCAAAAGAATAAATCAATTCTTTTATTTTATTTAATATTATAATTTACATGGTTTATTTCTAGAAGATTATGGTCAATAAGAATAAAAAAAAGCCCATAACTCATCCTATAAATAAAACACTAACGAAAGAGATCAATGTTAATGATTCATTTTTTATTTTAATTTTTTCTTTATATAATTGTTTTTAGTATTATAATTGATTGTCTTCAATTACTTACGGGTTGATATTAGATCTAGGTTGAGACCGAGAGGTAAAATCTATTTCTGAAATATAATAATACCACTGGGTTGAATGAGTAGTGCGCTACGGCCATGACCTAGTGAAGTCCGAACTAGGTTCTTAGTTTTTATGATCCAATTGTAGGAGGTATGAGACTAGAGATATAACCAGTCATACAAAAGGGGTAGTTGTGTGAGATCGAGAGATAATCACAACACTCTCAAAGATAACCTCACTTTTAAAAAATTATGTTTAGATTAAATTTAATTAATTATATAATTTTCTTAACAGAGTATATATACATGTTTTAAAACCTTAGAATTATTTTAATATTTATCTTCTCAAATTTAATTAATTTTTTATTTTATTTTGCATTACCGACTATTGATCTTCGAATCTCAATTTAGTTTTTATTCTATCTAATTCTTGTTTAATTAGTTTTTATTTACTCGATATTTTAAATTAAGCAAGTTTTTTAGTATTATTATTATTTTAGATTTTTCGTACACTTTTGATTTTTCGTATCAAGTTTTTGGCGTCATTGCCGGGTAAGCAATCTAATTTTTTTAGATCTTTTTCTTTTTAGTTTTGTTTTTTTATTTTTTTTATATATATTAGTTGAAAAATCCTTCTTCATTTGGATCCGGAAATAGAAAGAACTTCTCATCGTCAAACAAGAAAGTTGCAAAAATGAAAAAAAAATGGCAAATACAAATGAGAATAGAAACAATTTAGCAGTACAACAAGCTCCTGATATGAGAAAAATGAGTGACTATGTTAATCCATCACTTACTGGATTCACTCCAAGCATAGTGAGACCAACAGTCGAGGCAACGTATTTCGAGATCAAACAGACATTGATCAATATGATTCTGAATAATATGTTCATCGGAGAATCAGAACAGTGCCCAAACATACATCTAGCCAGTTTCTTGGAGCTCTGCGATACATGTAAGTATACCAATATTCCAGCTGATGTAATTCATTTGAGACTTTTTCCATTTACTCTTAAGGGAAAAGTAAAGGCTTGTCTTCAATCACTACCATCCAGCTTCATCACGACTTGGGAGCAACTAGCTCAACTATTCCTATCAAATTACTTTCCACCAGTGAAGTCGGCAAAATTCTGAAACGATATCAGCAATTACGCTCAACGAAATGATGAGTCATTGTATGACTCATGGGAACGATATAAGAAATTGTTGCACAGATTTCCTCACCATAGGATTCCTACATGGATGATAGTCCAAACGTTATACAATGGACAATTAGGGAATAATAAGTTGATGATTGATGATGCAAGCGGAGGGTCTCTAATGAACAAGACGTCAAAAGAAGCATATGAATTATTAGAGTTGTTATCTACAAACAACTACGCATCTGATGAAAAGAAAACAAACTGGAATGTATGCAGTCAACAATGAAATTGTCATGCAAGGGAAGATAGCAGCGCTGGAGCAGCAGCTAAACCAATTGACGATAAATTCGACTGCAGTATCATACATCAATGCCTATCATTCATCAAAATAATTCACAGAATCCGAAGATATCAGGTATGTGAGTAACTACCAACAGGGGCCAAAACCTTATTATTCTTATAATTATCAAATAGGTAGAAGGAAAAATCCAAACTTTTCCTGGAAGAACAACGAGAAAGTTTGGAAACAAGAAGACTTGAAGAAGTTGGAGAAGAAGCAACCTTTAAACAGAATCTGAACAGGTTTGTTCAATCGTCTAAAACCCGTTTTGAGAAAAACAAGCCGAGCATGAAAAATATTGAAGTCTCAATTCAGAATCACGTGCAAGATTGAAAAACTTAGAGGTTCAATTAGGACAACTACACTCAATGATGACATCGAGAGTTCAAGGAACTTGGCCTAGTAACACAGAAAATAACCTGAAACAAGCTCATGCAATCACGCTGAGAACGGGGAGACAAATAGTTGTTGGGGCTGATTCTGGAGATGATTATGGGGCTGATTCTGAGGCTGATCGGACCAAAAAAAACCTCGACAAAACTTTAGGTTCTGGGGCTGATTCTGAGGCTCATTTTGGAGCTAATTCTGGGGTTGATTGGACCAGCAGAGAGCTCGACAAAACTGTAGGTTTTGGGGCTGATTCCGGGGTTGTTCGGAGTAGAAACTTGATGGATGAAACTGCTAGAACTATGATTGATGTTGAGGCTGCGAAAATAATTTTACGAGTAGGGGATGAGCGCGTAGATTTTAGCATATTTGATGCTTCGAAGCTTCTTAAGGATGATAATGTTTGTCTGATTAATGTGGTAAAGACACCCACTGATGAATACATACATAAAACATTTCATAATCTTAGTTTAAATAATTCATTAGTTGAAGATGTACTAGATGAAACAGGGATTAAAAATAAACATGTTATGAATTGTAATAAAAAAAATATCTCATTTGATTCACTGGATGTTCAAACTTCGAAGTTAAAAGATAAATCATCAAAAGTTGAAACGTCTAAGTTAAAATCTAAACCTCCACCCTCACGTTCACTGAGTGTCCATTTGAATGAACCTAACAATTGCCCTCATATTTCTAATTTTTCTTCACGTTATACAGATAAAGAGGAATTGTTGAAGGTGCTGAGACAACTCAAGGAAGCTATAGGTTTGACTATAGCCGAGAAACGTGAGATTAACCCTCCAAATCACCACATTAAAATTTAATAGATAAAGTCTACAACTCACTCACGAGTTATCATAAGTGGTTAAACCCAATCAAGAAGAAAGAACGAGTGGTAGACACTAATCATGCTCTAAATTGGGATAGATATCGTTTCAGAGAAGAGGATATAATTGTTTTAGCACATCGTATTCTAGAGAAGGGGGCTTGTCCGACGAATGTGACCAACTGAATAGTTGCTATTATCAAGAAGTAGTTAATGATGATCGGGTGTCAACTACTCTTCATGTTCCACATTGAGAAACTCGAAAGGTCAAGCTACTCACTTAAAACGAAATGCTAATTGGGAGGGAACCCAACGTAAGTTTTTCTTTCATTTTATTTTCTTTATAAAAAAGTATTCTTTATTTTTATTTTTATTTTTATTTTTATTTTTATTTTTATTTTTATTTTTATTTTCTATTCTTGGGAATGTTGACCATTTGTTTTTAGATTTTATTTTGGTGTTTTTATCATTTTTTTCTATTTTTTTCTTTTGTTTTACTTGTCCTTTGGCGGAACAGACTACCTTCTACAATTCAAACTCTAATCTCCTAAGTTTCAACCCAAATTACGTTTATCAGGTACCATTGTTCCTGAATATATTTTTGTATGTTCTTAATATTGGGGACAATATTAGATTTTAAGTGTGGGGTAGTGGGAAATTATTGAACAAATATATCACAAAAATTATTATTATTATTATTTATCATTTAATATTGTTTATTGTAAATTTTAGGACCTCAGAGATTAACTCAAACTTGTGAAGTGAGTTTTAAGTATGAAGAATTAATAATTGCATGTTTAGAATTTTATTTGATTAGGTCTTTAGTTTTTTCTGTATCTCGAAGTTATTAAAATGAATTATATTACAACTTTACTTAGAGTATTTTTTTCCTTACATGGAAATTAATTTACTAATATAATAAATATTTTCTAAAAACAATAGTTGTCATTAAAAAATTAAATAAAAACGTATATTATTTATTAAATAAAGAGGTTTCATAATTCTTTACTGAGTGACTCGGTCTCTTCCTAATCTTGTCGAAATTCGCGTAAAGGGAAAACATTTATGTTAATTCTCAAATGTGACGTGTCTAGTTTTGTACTTTAATTAGTCTGAGTCCTTAAATCCTTTAGGGTGCTTCATCACCTACTGCTCCTAGTCCTTAAAAAAATTATGTTAATTCTCTAATGCTCATAGTTTTGTTACTGGATTTTATATAAAAGGGTAATTAAAGTATAAAAAAATTAAAATTTCAGGCCTTTATCCGTAATAACTTTGTGTAACGGATCTTTATAGGTACGTCTCCCTAGTTTTTATTTGCTTAATATATTAAATTAAACAAGTTATTTATTTATTTTTATTTTATTTTAAATCTAGCCAAAAAATAGATTTATTCCCTTGGGTTCGATATTCTGAGTCTTAAATACTTTAAAACTACAACAAAAATCGTAAACTTGCGATTTTTCTTATCAGCTAACAACAAAGGGAAGGAAATCCTTATATCGAAAGGTGAACATACATAAAGTTCCATATGGTTAGGTTGTTGGAAGTCTGATGTGTGCTCAAGTTTGTACATGGCCAAATATTGCTTTTGTGGTGGGTGTGTTAGGGAGCTACGTAAGTAATCCAGGGATGAAACATTAGAAAGTAGTCAAAAGAGTTATACGGTATTTGTAACAAATGCATCACAGGTTAGCATATAAAAAGTTGGATAAATTGGATGTCACAGGGTAGTCCGACTCAGATTCACTAGATATGAGGATTCTCGTCGTTCAACCTCATGTATTATATTCCTTTCAGAGGGAGATGAAATATGATGAAAAGTTGTTAAATAAACATTTATTGCATCTTCCATTATGACTACGAAATTTGTTCCATATTTTGAAGCATCCAATAAGGCGCTTTGGCTGTGAAATTTTGTCACGGGACTGGGAACTGTAAAGGGGATAGAAAGACCCTTTAGATTATATTGTGACAACAATTCAGCATTTCAGTATTCGAACAGTAACATGAACTCGTTTAAGTCCAAACATGTAGATATAAAGTTCATGTTTGTTAAAAATAGAGTACATAATGGTCAAATGAGTGTGGAGCACATAGGGACAAACTCGATGTTAGCATATCCTCTTAAGAAAGGTAGTACTGCCTAAGGATTTATTGAGCACACCATTAACACGGGTGTTACATACTTAGAAGATTATTAGTTTATGTATGAGTTTGTATTAAGTTATTTAATTTGTTTGTATTATGGTAATCGTGAATTTAAGATCATTAATGCAAACATATTTATATATAAGTATTCAGTGTGCTCTTATCTTTAACTATTCGTACTATGTTGTAAGTAGACCTTCAATTAAGTAGGAAGAGTTAAAAATAGATATGTTATATTACATTTTATATTATTCTTATGCTATGCACCATGATAGATCCATGAAATTAATTATTGTGATATCGTGATTACTGATGCATCTATTTGCGGCTTTAAATGTATTGATGATGACTTTAGTCTTTTGTCGTTAGTGGTCATTTACGGGATTGTTGAGGTTATATATGTGACAATAGAAATTTAGAGCGTTCATTAAGTTTATGTATGAGTTTGTATTAAGTTATTTAATCTGTTTGTATTACGGTAATCGTGAATTTAAGATCATTAGTTAATAGAAATTTTATATATGATGATCTAAATGGGAGATTGTTGGAATTTCCATATTGAGTTGGATTGTCACATGTTTTACCGATGTATAGGACTATCGTCGATATACATCAAATAAAATTAATCATAAAGAAAGAAACAGACTAGTAGATAACATATGTATTATAGAGGTAATTGTATAGATACTAGGTTTAATTCCAAATACTGTGAAGATTGGATTCGGAAATAAATAAGTTAAGCAAAAATTAATATTTTGGGATTATTTTGTAAGACAAAATAACAATGGGTTATGGTTCCTAAGAGTGAAAATTTAATAAGGTAGGGTCTTTATCTAGTTTATAGGTTTAAATTTGAATTAAAAATTTGAAATTCAAATCTATAATATATAGTAACTATTTTGGAAGTTACTTAAATGAAGAACCTGTTTCTCTTCGTTTATATATAAATGTGTGATTGTTCAAGAAGTTACTTAAAGAAATAACATTTTATCTTGGTTTTAATATTAAATTGAGTTTCTTAATTTTGAAAGAACACAGTCTAAAAAAGAGATACATAGATACACCTTAAAAAATTGATTCTTCCTTCGAAATCAATCACAGTAAAAGTTTTGCTTGTCATCTCTTACAAGCCAGATAACAAGGATCAAGGATGAAATTATCAACTTCAATAACTTCAAAATTTGAAATTCAAAGAATGTATGCATCATGTAAGTCTTTTTTCCGCATTGTTACATGATGCATTAACTTCATGGGTTCTTAAGTTGGATTAGAAATCATAATAGTTTGTAACATTTAAGCCTTATAATCTATTATATAAATTTTAATTATCAAACAAATCATTGACAATAGTTTAGATTCATAAGGATAATGTATAATCATCAATTCCACATAAAAGGTTTTAAATTTTCTACTTATATCATTGTTTGAACTAAATTGATTTATTTATGGGATAAACACGAACAATATATTATTTATTATATAATATTAATTAGATCAGTTTTATTAATCTATAAAGCAATATGGTCTATAATACTCTTAGCGTCAACTATACATAAATGAACTTAATTGTTTTATTACATTTGGCATGAGAATTGTATGACTTAGTAATCTTCATGTTAATATTGAATATTGTATGAATTATATAAAAGATTTTCATAATGCAACTATGGTAAAACAAATTTAACTTTAACTAAAAACTGTAGTCAAAATAGCTATTATCGAAGAAAATAAGCTTTTTTCCTAAAGACAACCATGTGAGTTTCTCGTGAAAAATCATGAGTATAAGTATCTTAATAAGATCTAAAATTTTGAAGTTTGTGTCAGTATGCTCATTCGGGATCTCATTATTTTTATAACATATTTTTAAAGATATTAAACTTTCAAAAAAAACTTGTTATATTATTTTCTTATATAATTTTATATCATGTTCGAGTTAATATTATTGTTAGAGAATATGATTGTTGCATTGATATCACGATAAACTATATAAGTGTTCCAATTCCTTCCACTAGACACAATCTTGTGTGACTCGATTAAAGTACTATCTTGTTTCATAATCATAAAAAAATTGATATATATTAATTTCATACATTTTTTATATTTCTAAAATTTATAATATTAAATAGAACCTAAAAAACATTTGACAAGTAGTTTGTCTATCATTTTCTTAAATATATGTCTAAATCTGTGTGCTTAAGGAATACTCAATTTAAATTTAAGTTTAGATATACTTATATGTATTGCTTCACTTTAATTGATAAGTATGTTCACATAAAATTTATTATATTCCAAATTACATGTAGTAACACATCTATCATCAAAAAAATGAAACGTTTTTTTAGAAAATGAATAATAGTACATGAATTTGTCCAACAACGAAATATTAACTACATATATTTCAAAATAAGGTATACATAAAACGTCCCCTAATAAAAATAATATATTTACTACTTAACAATTATCTAAAATAATAAATTTCTTCAATTTTGGACAAACTCTATTTAGTGATTGTCATTATATCCATTTATTATATATTTTTAGGCATCTAAAATTAAATTGATCACTGAACGTACCTCAAAAGTAACCTTACCACTCTTTGTCATTCGATACTCACAATCTTTCTTACTGTGTTACAAGTCATTATAATGGAAGGAACCCCCTTACTTTGAAATTATTCTTTAATTTTTATGGACTTGAACTTTGGAATACATATTTAGAATTTTTTTTATGTTTGTTCTTATTATTTTTAATTACATTTATCATGTTAAGTTTTGTTTTTAATTTTTTTTTAATGTATTTCTCCTCATCTTGTACAATTGTTAAATATTAGCTCGCTTTCCACTTCTTATATTGGCAGTCACAAGAAGACTTAAATATAACGAAATGAGACATAAACATAAAGCTCACAACTATATACAAGAAGTTAATCTTGAGAAATCTAAATTTATAGTAATCTAAAACCATTTTGGTTATCTAATTGCGGAGCTTGCATTCTCCTTATATATCATTCTGAAAAAGCTATCAATTCAGTGTTTAATTATGGCATGGTTAGATTTTGAAATTTTTTCTCATATAGATATTTATTCCTAAACATACTAATCGTAGTGAGTAATGAAGTACTTATTCCTAAATTATGATCAGACTTAGTCGGTTGGACTTTTCGAGTCCAAAAAAGTCTCATAATTTTATGAGTAGGAGTATCTGAAAGATCGTACAGTTTTTCCTTTCGGTCCCAATAACTTAATGTTACTAATACTTATATAAAATAATATATCACATTCTCAGTCTGAAACGTTGGTCATAAGCATGGACATTCAGCTTTAGGTTTGCTTTGGGTCGGTTTTTTTTCATAAAAAACCAAAATAAATTTGGTTCAGTTCGGTTCGATATGGGTATTAGCTATGATAACCGAATATAATCATAAAAAAAATATCAATTAGGTTATTCGGTGGAGGAATACGGTATGGTCAGATGCTCTTCAGTCTATTATCTACTTGTTTGTCTTTAATAAATATACAAATTCTCCATCGTCTCATTTAATTTAGTCACACATGTCTTCACTCTCATTTAGACAACCCAAAATAGAAAACATACTCACTACTTGCCTCATTCTTCTTCTTCTTCTTCAAATATCTATATTCTCTCAAACTCATATTTTCTCTCAGGAATTTGTAAAGAATCATCACCAGTTCTGCAAACAAACATCGATAACTGGTAACTTAGGTTTTTTTTAATTTCAATTTCAACATTTTGATCTCCAATTTAAATTTTAAAAAACCCGCATATATAATCTTTAAATTTAAATTCATTTTTGAAACTAAATATGATTATTTAACATCAAACTTTCAGTTGTGTCTAAACATACAATATATTAATGTTATAATTATATTGTAGGTAAGTGTTCACTTATGACACATGTAAGTATAATATTCTTTTAGGTCGGGTTATGCACACACATAAACATAACTTGAATAACTAAACTATTTCAATTAATAATTCACCAGTATGAATATTTTGACGATATTCTACTCATTAAGATCCATCTAAAATTTATATATGCGAATTGTCTATTTGTGAGTTATATATAACGTAAGCTTACGTAAATAATCGATCATTTTTTACACCTTATCATATCATAGATATCCAGATACACTATTGAGATCAAGGAACTAACAAAAATCAACATAATTCGTGTTTTAGTAATAAAAAAATTAATCTCATTGAGATTTCAGATATACAAAAGTATGAATATTTAAAAATAATATATAAACTCAAAAACATTATCGTTTTAAACGTGCAGCACAATATCATGCTTCTGCAATAATTTTGTATCACATCCACGACATAAATATAATTTGTGTGATAAAAAACTTGAATATTAAACAAACTTAAATCTAAATATATATACATATAAAAACAAATAAGCTTTGGCTCGGATTTGAAACTGCACCGTCATGATGCACCGAAGTTCACCGTAACCAGTATCACATGTTAACTATTATGTGTGATGCATCAACATTTTTTTAACTCTTCAATTCGTTGCGGTGAGAAATTTCCCTTAATGATTTAGGTCCAGACAATTAATGTTCTTCAAATATTGGGTTCTATTTTTCATAAACCCTACCATTTACACTTAAATCATACATGATATTTTGCATAAGTTTAAATCATGATTTAAATAAAAAAATCAAATATATGTAAAGATTAGTATATCATTAATTCTTAAAAAAATTATTTGTTGAGAATGAAAATCGGATGTGAAAACTTGTGAGTCTAAAATACACTATTAAGTATACATAGGACAACTTTGATACTACACTTGGTATATTGATCAGACAAGACCTATTAACTCTATCATTATACTAATTGATAGTCTACAATGACGATGAATATATATATATATATATTATTGTCATTATTTATCTTGTAGTCTTGATATAATGTTATCCATCTATTTAATACAATATGAACACGGTTGTTATATGTACAGTTAGTCTTTTTAAACGATTTCTATAAAGAAATCACAAAAGCATATAACATTAGAAAAAAACATTATAAAATTATGTGAGAAAATAATCTATGTTTTTTAGATGGAATCTTTTATTTATAATTAGTGTTAAAAGTGGTAAATTTATCTCTTAGAATTTATACCATTTTTAAAGTTTTAAATCCATCAATTTTAGGCATGTTAAAAATATAACTTATTAAATTCATAAAACTTAATATGTTATAATTTAAATTATTGATCTATGCTTTAATTTTTTTTAACCTATAAATCTACATAATAAATATTTGCATCATAAAATGCATAATTATGGTACGGTAGTCTAAAATTGTATTATAATATTTTAAAAATTATAGTACATATGATTCTCGCACTCGACTATTTTCGTTTTTAAAGTTTTGAAACATATCTCAAAAAATTAATTGATGATCACTTGTATTAGTCCTAACCCGAAATTAGAATCAGATAACTAAACAAAAAATATGCATGAATACGTTCAAATTTTGGAGACTAGATTATCTTCAACCACCACAGTTCATGAAGCTAGTTTAGGTAGTCATCTACGAGTTTCATTCGAAATCCACAACAATCTAGAGAATCAGCTTGCAAACTCGGCCACATATAACCACTACGATTATAACCATAATTACCTCAAATGATCCGCCATTGTCAATGGTGGATCCTCTTATGAAGATTCTACCATCGCGGCTGAACGACCCACAACACTCCAACTAAAAGGTTAATGTTATAAATGCAAAAAAATTAAGCAATTCTCTATCATTGAAAAAACTTACCTCTGGTCAAAGACTGAGAATCGTTTTGTGCGATATGGTTCAATACATATTTGCATATATCACATAGTACATATTTACATCTTATGTTTAATGATCTTTTTTTGAGTTGTTTTAGTCGGTTTGTATTTTTTATAAATTTAATTTGTTTATACTGACATTTTATTTTTACATATTTGGTTAACTTTGAACTATAGTTATTATTATCAAATATGTATTATAAAATATTTTATATTTTTATTTTTATTTTTATTTATTAAAAATAAATTATTTTAACAAGGGAGACTTACCATTTAAGACCCATCCAACAAACCTATTATGGATAAAGGCCTAAAAATCAGTAACTCGGAAAAAAATCCAAAAAGAAAATCCAAAAATACCATTGGTACTAGTTTAAACCGTAACTCGGATTTTTTATTTATTAAAAAAACGTAACTTATTTATGTATCTTTTATTAAACCAATGGTATTTTCAATTTTTTTCCAAGCTACGGTTTAAATGGTAAGTCTCCCTAGTTAAAAAGGATACGGATCTTTTAACCTATCACGGTTTATTTTGTGAGAAACGTGTGTAAAATATATATTTTAAAAAAAAAAATCAAAACATATCATGAGTGGTACCAGTTTTGTTCGTCTTAAAAGAACAAAACCAATGGTATTTTCGGGATTTTTTTCCGAGATGTTTCTCAGTATAAGGTTTCGCATCTAGGAAAACAAAGAAGGTTTCGCATCTAGCAAAACAAAAAGGTTTCGCATCTAGCAAAACAAAGAAGGTTTCTCATCTAGTGAAACAAAGAAGGTTTTCCATCTATCAAAATAAAGAAGGTTTTCCATCTATCAAAATAAAGAAGGTTTCCCATCTAGCAAAACAAAGAAGGTTTCGCATCTATCAAAATAAAGAAGGTTTCACACCTAGCGAAACAACGAAAGTTTCGCATCTAGCAAAAGAAAGAAGGTGTCGCATCTATCAAAACAAAGAAGTTTTTTGCATCTTCCTCGTTTACCCTATAAATTTTAAAAATGTAAAAATCTGTATCTTTTAAACTGTAACTCGAAAAAAAATCCGAAAATATCGTTGATTTTGTTTTTTTAAGACGCACGAAACTGGTACCACTCATGATATGTTTTGAATTTGTTAATTTTTTTTAGAAGAACAAATAACGTTTCACATCTATTAAAATGGTGTTTTGCATCTACCATTCCAGAAGAATTACACGTTTCGCAACTATCAGTACGTACAGACACAAACTTTTTGCATCTCTTTCGTGTTAACTCTGACCCGTTTTATTCGATACATAAATTTGAAAACTCAAAACCAGACTAAAATCGACGAAAAACTAACTGAAATACAACAAATAAACTACATTAGCAACGTAAAAACCATACAATACGCTTTCCTCAACGAATTCTTAACATACAATATAAACTTGTTATTAACGTGTTGAGTTGTAACCTCCGAAGTGAAAAGACGTCCTCGAACATTCGAATCGGTACCGTAAAAATCACATTTAAAAAGAAAAGAAACATTACTTAACAAAGAAAAGAAGCATGTGTATATGCCAGATATACACCGTTTTTAAAGGCACCATACTCCTTATTAATGGACGTTTTAAAAGAATACGGATATTAAAAAAAATCATCATAAACTTTTTTTTATAACAAAAATAAATTTAATTAGTCAATTATAATAAAAACTGCCTTTTTATAAAAAAAACAATTCGATTTTATTGGTTATCAAATTAAATATCATTTAATACTATATTTGTAAATATAGGACTATAGAATTAATTTATTTATTAGAACGAGTATATTAAGAAAAGGAGAGAATCAAATACCAAAATGTCATCCTCTCCGGATTTCACATTCAAAACCGCCGATTTGACATCGTTCACCATCAACCTGGCGGTGGTAGCTCCCTTGTGTGATAGGTTGAAAGAACTAACTGAAGAGGAGAAGGAATCCAAATCCTTATTGCTTCCACCAGACGTCACCGGAACTAGATTATCAAAGGGGATCCCGTATTTGTTGAAACATACGGGTGAGTCAATTAACAAAGACGAACTCAAACGATGGGATTCTGAGTTCCTTGGGACCGATTCAAATTCCCACTTGGTGGTGAGTCATCCTTTCATTTTCATTTACAATTGAATTTTCTCATTGATTCTTTAATATTCTATTGTAGACTTGTTCAATAGAACGTAGTTTTTTTTTCCCTCTAATTACTCTAAATGAGACATTATATTAGATTTTATAAATTTGGTAACTATCATTTGAAATTATTCTTAAATTTTATTAGTAGGGTGTTTAAATTTGGTGGAACCATATTTAAACCAATACTTATCGCGATTATTGTTTTACCATTGTAGTTGCAAAAGTTTTGTTTTAAAATTTATGCTTTTATTTTATTAAATGAAATATTTTATATTCTCTTTCGAATACTATTTTATTTTGGTTTTGCACATAATTTGAGATAATTTATTTTATTATGAAAGACGACACTCCATCCAGATCATTATAAATATAATTTTTGTAGTGTTTTCATTATTTTTTAAAGCACGTATCATTTGTGGACTGACTGAATTGTATTAAAAGTTTTTTAAAATTTATCACCCAACAACGACCGACATATATCACTCACATCAGATGTAGAACACTATTTTTAATATGCTAAACTTTTCACAAATAACTCATTGTTATCCATTAATAATTCGATGTGTGTATTCTATATTCGAATTTGGTTGCCATTATTTGCAAATATCAAATTGAATCGATTATTTAGTAAATAGAACGGTTAGGTTCTCACTCGAACACACATATGGGATGATCTAATTTCACCTTCAATTGATTGTCTAACATACATATGTCTTAACTTATATCTCTAGACTTTCCGTTGTAGATTTTATTATTGGCTCTACTTAAAGTTTCTTGACTATCACCTTATATTTGGATTTCCATATTCACCTTAGAGGTGAATGGTATCTTCAACAATAGATCTCTTAACAACCAACTTTTTTCCCGTTGCGGTTCCTGCTATGAATTAGATTTCATAGTTAAATGAGATATACACGTTTATTTTTTTTATCACTAAAGGATCTGCAAAATTAAACACTTACCTCGTAGGCTGTAATGTTATCGACTAGACTTGTGATCTAATTTGCATCCGAGAAAATTATAGTATCTTTTTTTTTTGTCTTAAGTACCCTAGAACCCTTCGATTTGCATCAGGATGTTTAGTGTTTGAATTACTCGTAAATCGACTTAATTTAATTACCACAAAAGAAATATTCATCATGGTGCATAAAACTAAATATATTAGACTTCCTATAATATTAACGTATTCCAATTGAGCCATTGCTTGTCCTTCATTCTTTCCAAGTTAAACTATGATAAAATAGCGTGCTTGTTTCTTCGAATTCTAGATATTTGATTTTATCAAGTACATTCTCAATGTAATAAGATTGACTTAGGACATAACCTTTATTATGTTTAATACATTAGAATGATGTCTGCTCCTTAGAATTTTTCATCTTAAAAGTAAAAAACATAAACTTATTTCTTTCAATAATATTATTTGTATAATTACTTAACATAAGAAAATTATCAGCATAAAGACATACTATGACTTTATATCACTGCAAACCTTAGTGTATAAATTTTATCCGTTATACTATGTTTAAACCCATTAGATACAAAGTATGACAAATTTTATCTGTTATACTATGTTTAAACCCATTAGATACAAATTATGACAAATATTTATCATGCCACTTGTTAGGTGTTTGATTGAGACCATATAATGACTTAACAAACATACATACCTTAAATTTATTTATGAGAAGTACAAAAATCTCAAAGTGTTCAATTAAGATCTTATTTTCCGGATCTTGATATCAAAAATCTGTTTTAACATCAATTTGATGAATTTTGAAATTATTTAGTGACACAATTGCAAAAAGTATTCTAATTATAGTAGTTCTAACAACTAAGGGATAAGTATCAAAATAAGATATTCCTTCTTTTTTCGGAAACCATTGGCTACCAATATTGTTTTAAGAGCTTAAATGATACCATATATGTAGTATTTATTCCTAAAAACTCATTTACAATCTATAGACATTGAACCCGGAGATAAATCAATCGATACCAAGTATGGTTAGATATGATTGAACCCATTTTATCATATATAGTTACTCGCCAAAATGCTGAATCTGGGGAGGTTATTATTTCTTTATAAAATTTGAGGTTGTCTTATAAAGACAACACTATCATAAATTTTTGGATGATTTTTTCACAACTTCCTTCTATGATATAGAAATAAATCATTTGAGAATCTATCGCATCACATCTTAGACATGTAGGTCATTTCTCCATCTGCCTCCTACGACGTTCATGCGATTTCTGTTCATTCAAACGTACTTCTTGTGATTTTTTCATCTATTTCTACTATGTTATGTGTTTAATATTTGAATATATAAATTAAACTTCTAAATACATTACACCTCCGACTCGCAGCGACAAACAGCATTTTTCACGGTAAAATTTGAATACAACTTTCTTTAAACTTACATAATATTGGCAAACCGGAGTTGATGCTTCAAATCATTTGTTATTTGAGAAAAATACACATTTGGTAAGTGTTTTTGTAATAAACGCATGGCTTGCGGCGCCTAAGATCTATTTTATGAAATTACAGTTATTTTTTCTCAATTTTCACGATAATCTATGTTTTTTGCCTGACAATCAACCTAACATATGCCACTTTATTCATGAGGTTTATCTAAATTTCTCTATAGTTCATGTTTTCGATTTTACCTTGATTCCAGTGATCCAAACTCATCTTTAGATCAATAAGATTTCCAACTATAGCTGTATAATAAAAGTGACTGGTGTATTTCAGCGAGACTTAAGGGTCAAAGAATTGAATAAGTAGATATTTAAGGGTTGTACTTGTCAAATTTATAAATGGCGGGATACTTAACCAAGATTTTGGTGTAGAGAATTATGTTGGAATATAAGGGATGAGCTTTTTTATATACAATATATGATTAACTGTTGGAACCAAAGGTGCAAGATCATTATATAGTGGACCTTATCTAAGGCATTGAAACCAAATGCTTCTGAAGATACCAATATTTTTCTCAAACAAAGTGATTCACTAATATGTTGAACAATCTCAAATTGATGAATCATTCTCAACAGTTGATAAAGGTTCTGTTAATTTGTGCATGTTTGAGGAATGAACAAGATAGTATAATGTAAAACATTGTCAAATGTCATCGATTGTGGCGCCACTACCTGGTACAATGTACGAATGTATGGATGTCATAGTTATAATGTTGTTTATGTTTCACCGATTCAATGAACAAGTTATAACACTACTAGAGAAACTAGTTTTTACAACAATATGAAAACGATGAAAATCGTCATTGACTCTATACAAAAAGGATTTTACAACGGCTTTGCAGTCAGAGGTTCCAGTGTGTTAAGTGAGGTTACTAACCAAACTCACTTTCCACCAGAAAGCTTTTGCAACCAGCAAACAACCAAATTGTTTTATAAAATTTGACGCGAGTGGAACCGGGTCACGGTGTTGCAACTTCTTTTGTAAGTTTGTTGCACAATTTCAGCAAAATGGTTAAATATGTTGGTATGTACGTTGTTGCAAGCGTCATTTCTCTCTTGTTGCATATTAATTGATCATAATATCGTCACTAATATTGTTGCAAGCCCGTTGTTAAATTTAATGAGAATTTTTTTAAAAATGCATAGTTATGCACTTATATTTCATGTTTGGTTAACCATAAGAATTGTTTTTTTAAAGAAGATTGTGTCTTAAAAAATTAACCACATTTCGAACTGATGTATACGAATCTTATTTTGAAACATAAGAATTACTTAAACCATAGTAATCATCTTTTAAAATATTTATATGAATCAGACTAAAATGGATAGATTAGCCAGCATAAAAATTGATTATTTTTATTATGCTATATCCGGTGTTTTTCCAGTCATGTTCAAAATGAACGCTAAATTTTTATTATGCATCATTTGTTCCTAAGTATCTACGTATAACATCATTTTCATCATATGTACAAATTTAGTGTATTATAAATACATAAAAGAATCATGGCAAATCAAATGGCACAAAAGAATGTTTGTAAATTCTCAATTTCAAGCAATTACGTGAGTATAACAAACACGAGGATTAAACAATAGTACTTTGAGACTTGATATTGCAAGTGAGTTTCTTATATAATCATTATGGCTGATGACTTGCTCAGTCATTGCTCCAACCGTGGTATACAATATAAATATACTTGAGTATCAAAATATTAATGCAATATGAGTTTAAAATAAAAGAATCTTGATGTGAAAAAGAGAAATAAATCACATAATGTTGTTACCGGTATCTATATTTTTAGTTAAGATGATTAACCCGTTGAATATCCAAATAAATTCTTTGAGTTTACTATTTTAATCATCTATATGTCATCAGTTAATGTCAGTTTTGCGCAACTATTTACGTTCTCAAGATCCGTATGAGGTTCTTTACCATATTATGTATCGTTGTGAAGTAAAGTGGATATAAACAAAGTTATAAGATAAATATAATAATTCAATCATAAAAGTCAAAGACCAATTTTTTAAGGTATAGTGGCGTAAAATGAAATTAAATCAATTATAAACTGACAAAAAAAATTATATAGGATAATATGTCAACACAACTATAATCTAAGGGACAAATATGATTTTTACCCTCAAAAATTTATATGAGAGTCTACTTTTGATATGATGGTTATTTAGAGAAATAGTTATATTCCAATAAGCGACAACTATGAATTGAGTAAAAAACAGCTCGCATTCATGTGTTAGAGAGTTGGTTGGTTTTTGCTTACACACTCAAATAGAATTTGCAGGCAGAACTCCTTGAAATTGCTATCAAATCTGCAAACAAGAGGGATAATTGGATAGTGATGTTTAGTTTGGAGAATAAAATGCAACAGATAAAATATAATCATATAGTAAGTTATATTCATTTAAGGCTTAAATCAGGAAATAGTCCCTCGACTATCACGTTTTCTTTCATTTAGTCCATCGACTAAAAAATCACCGGTGAGGGTCCCTCGACTATCTCATTTTCTTTCATTTAGTCCTTCGACTTTAAAATCACCGGTGAGGGTCCCTGGACTTTGCAAAAAACTATAAATTTAGTCCCTGATTTGGGGTTTTTTTCTTAGATTCAAGGACTAAATTTATAGATTTTTCAAAGTCCACAGACCCTCACCGGTGATTTTAAAGTCGAAGGACTAAATGAAAGAAAATGGGATAGTCGAGGGACCCTCACCAATGATTTTTTAGTCGAGGGACTAAATGACAGAAAACGTGATAGTCGAGGGACTAAACACCGATTTAAACCTTCATTTAATAGATAATTGATAAATGAAATGGTTTTAGTAGAATATATCTTCTTTCATGAAACTCCAAGTTCTAACCATAGGATTGCTTTAATATAAAACAAATTAAGCTCTTTTATAGGATATACACTATTTATTTAACCTCTAATATTTAAATTTTTCTTGCTATTTTATCATATAACCACTAAACGATTGGATTTTAACCAGATCAATTATCATTCATCATAATATATAATATTAAAACATAATTTATAGCGCATAAAATTTGTGCTTCATCTTTCTCGGATATGATATATAGATACAACCTCAGGACCTCACATTTCATACATAATTATCAAATTTTATTTTATGGTGTATAAACATTTTTTTGTCGATACGAAGTCTCTCCAAAATCTTCACAAATGGAACCGAACAGATAGAGGAAAAGCGATTAAACTAGGATCAGATAGGGTTGTTATCGGTCCGGTTCGGTCCGGGTTTTGAAGGAACCGGACCGGACCGCTAAGCTTATCGATTCGGATCGGATCGGACCACTAAGCTTTCGGTTCTAATTTTTGGAACCGGACCGAACCGCTAAGCTTTCGGTTCGGTTCGGTCCGGTTCGGTTCCGGTTTCGGTTCGGTCCGAGTTTGGTTCGGTCCGAGTTCGGTCCGGTTCCATTTCGGCCCCGTTTCGGTCCGGCTCCAGTCCGGTTCGCTCCACTTAAAAAAAAATAAAACCAATTAAAAATTATTTTTTAATTATTTTTTTATTAAAATAAATGATATAAAAACTACAGTTTATAAGTTGATCTTTAATTTTCTTAAAAAATTGGTAATTAACTATTAATTTTGGTACTATAAATATATAATAATAATAAATAATTGGTTTTAACGGTTTTATTGGTCCGATTTCTTATCGGTTCTACCGATTTATCGGTTTTATCGGTTCGATTCTGTACCGGTTCCTTCGGTCCAATCGGTTTTATCGGTTCGATTCCTTATCGGTTCTATCGGTTTATCGGTTCTATCGGTTCGGTTTCTAACCGGTTTTTTGTTTCGGTTCCTTATCGGTTTTCGGTTTTTAGAATGGAACCGCGAACCGGACCGTTAAGGTTCGGTCCGGTTCTCGGTCCAGTCCTTATCGGTTCGGTCCCGGTCCGGTTCTCGGTTCCGGAGAACCGTTGACAGCCCTAGGATCAGATAAGAAGGCTTAAATCGTTGTCTAGTCCTTGGACTATCATGATTTTTTCCATTTAGTCCCTCGACTAGAAAATTCACGGGTGAGGGTCCCTTTACTATTGAAAATCTATAAAGTTAGTCTCTGCGCGTGCTCTTCTCCCTGGTTCTGCCACGTGTCACCATAGTTAAATGCTACGAGTCTCATAAATAGTCCCTCGACTTTAATTCTATTTTTACCTTTTAAATTTAATATATTTTTGTATTATTTTTTTATTATTCTGAAAACAGAGTATTGGAAAATTCCGTTCTTCTATTCTTGCTCCATATATTTATAATAGACGAAAATCCCTTTATGCATAAAAGGTCGAACACTTGCATAAAAAAGTACATTATCTTAAGATTAGGTAATCATCTTCAACACATAGTTTACTAGAACTAAAGTACACCTACCTCATAAGAACAAATTTACCACTTTTAGAGTACCAAGATGAACTTTCAGGTACTGAAGCAAGTCAAAACCCTTGTCTTTGATATACTTAGAATTTTTTAGTTCATTAAGAGGCTAACAGTTTAGAACAACTAAGCTATTCTCTTTCTCCATGAAAGTGAAACTGACAATACTAATTTTAATCAAGAGAAAGAAAATTAACCTGAAGAAACCGATGCATTACATAAATGTTCTAAACCTTTTAGTACTAAATGACCGAGCGCTCAACATTTAAATTCAAAAACAGGGCATTGAGTACTGGAAAGCAAAACCTCATTATTAGAACAAGTCGCAAGCTGTGTGTAGTATTAAAACAATTAAAAATGGGTGACTCGTTCAAGGCCCATCAAATCCATGAGGACCGGACCAAGGCGGCTGTCGCTAGGGGGTTAATGAAAACCACCATAGGATTCTCCAGAGCCAAATCTGCATGACGCTCCAATAATCCCACCAGAGACTGCTCCGATATCGACTCAGCAGCCCACAACTCTTCGAGTTATGAATTTGGTCGTCGATGAATACCAAATCGGCGATGGTGAATTCATTTTCTTCCCCCAAAAGAAAAGAATCAGTTTTTTTAGGATTGTTGAGTCTAAATTTTCTTCTCGAATTAATAAAAAAAATCAAAAGTACAATATTTTTTAACAATCCAATATTTTATAATAAAATAAAAACTACAATATTTGCTATATAAATTATTTGTGATAATAGATATAATAGATATGGAGCAAAAACTAAAGAACAGTGTATCACAAATTTTGCGATACTCTGTTTTTTTTCTGAATAATAAATATATATATATATATATATATATATATATATATATATATATATATATATATATATATATATATATATATATATATATTAAAAAATATTAAATTTAAAAGGTAAAAATGGATTTAAAAGTCGAGGGATTATTTGTGAGACTCGTATTATTTAACTATGGTGACACCTGGCAGAACCAGAGAGAAGACCACGCGCAGGGACTAACTTTATAGATTTTCAATAGTCAATGGACTCTCACCCGTGATACTTTATTCGATGAACTAAATGGCATAAAATATGATAGTCGAAGGACTAGATCGATTTAAGCCCAGATAATATGGTGCTAATTAATTAATACTATCATAATCTATGTCTCTGTTAACATTGGCAATTGAATCAGTATCTAAACATATTAAACCAAATGCCTAAGCAGATAATAAAATAACTGGTTATAGGATATGATGTTTGGTAGACCATGAAAATTGCAATAGGAGAGTAATGTGGCCCCATAACCTTGTGTATGTCTCATAAAAGTAGTTATTGACCACCAATGGGATCATCCACGTAAGCACATGCTCCCACATTCCGCTTGATAAAAGGATACCATAATCAAATGGGTCATTCTTGTCCTTGAAACTCCACCACGGTTTATTTGTTATGGCATGAGGTTGAAATACAACTACAAATATCAGTAACCAAAGATATCTCAAAGTTTATGAGAGAAAAAACAAGATGGAGATTGGAGATTGGAGATTAGAGAGTAGAGATTAGAGATTGTAGTAATATATTAATAGAAATGTACTCAAGAATACTCTGAAAGATAGATAGTTTTACAACCTACACCACAGACCTCCCGCCTTCCAATGCTTTTCTAACGGCAACAACATGAATAATACAAAATAAGAGATACAAAATACAAATAGATGATGATGAAGTCATAAATGAATAAATAAAAATTTCAAGTATAAGAAGTAAGCGTTTATAAGAGGACTTGTGTAGGCTTCAAAAGAGAAATAGAAAAGAATTATTAGTAATGAATGACAACATCATGCTCCCCTCCTTCTTTTCCTTTAGTGAATAAAAGAAAATAAAATATGACTTGAGGTGTAGCTGCAAGTTTCATCCATCAATTCCCTCAATTGATTTTGAAAAAGATTTGAAATGAAGACCATTAGAGCAGAGGAAAATACATATACAATAGATAACTAATAAGCATGCACGTCAAAATATTGAGTAGAATGATAAAGAGATGGATGTTGAAAATTATTCAATTTAATAGTAATAACATCCCTTGAGAGTTGAGACTATATGTCATAGTAGCGCAAATGCCAATCAAATCAGATAATCATAACTTATATGCAGACTTTAGGCACTAACACAACTTTGTCCTAGATGTCCATTGATAGTCCTTATGTGAGATTATAGACTTAACAACCAAATAAATAAGTTTCACTAAATATGATTAAATGTGAAGGTTAGTAGCATTATAAGAAGACATTTATTTTCTTGGATGTTTGGTTACATGCAGTGATTCTCTGATTAATGCAGATTGGTTGACTTTTAAAGGAACTCTTTGTAGAAGACGGGTGTGAGCTGGGATGATGCCACCAAGTTTGATGTTGATTATATCACCTAGAACAAGGATTGCAGCCCCTTGTGCACTCCATTTTGTGTCTCTTAGAGCCTATATGAACACAAAAGAAGGTACATTGAGTTATATTTATTTTTTCTGCTACAAGTACAAAAAAAAATGTGTGTTACACTGTTCTTAAACTCTTATGCATTTCCATTATTTCTCGCCAATAATAACAAGTAGTAAAAGACTTATATATAAATAATCATCTATATGAAAACATTGAGTTTTGTAACATTACTTTAGCTTTATGAGCAAAACCATCCATAAGAGCAGCAACAACATTTCAAGCATTGTTCCCTTTGATAAAACTGACGGTCGAGTTAATCACCAATAAACACATAATCTCAACAAAATCTTCCCAATCTGGTGGCTTATTGTCACCATTAGCTATTACAGTAGCCATTATAACATCAACTTCCATCACCCATGATACACAAACCCTAAAAACCTTAGTACTTTACTTTCCTGACCCTATTTGTTTTCAATCCAAATTCTTAATAAAAAATAAATGTAATTTAAGAAGAATAATCATACAATACAGACTGTGTGGTGCAGGACTACTATACTTATAAACAAAAGTCAAATTTACAAAACAAAAAATTTTCAAACTTATTAATAGACTATAAATCTCTAGTCCTAGAAGAAGAAATCAAAAAGGAAATAAGGAAATAAAATTTCAGTAAAATGTAATGAACATAATTCTATATCTGTAAAATTATCTAAAATGGTTTATATGAGAATAACCACAAATCTAGAGTGAGAAATATACAAAATAGTTTTCTAGAGGTAGGAAATTAAGGGAGTTGCCTATTTGAGAGAGAGAGAGAGAGTGAGTGCTGCCTAAGAAAACGAAAAACGAGAAATCAAAGAGAGAGAGAGAGAGTATTGCACTAAGATATTTACACTTTAAAACGCTTGTTAAGATCACCACCGGTGATCTTACTGAGAAGGGCTACACAAAATCAGACCTCAAGTACAAGTGATTTTGGGTTTTGAAGAAAGAGAAAAAGGTTTCAAAAGATGAGAGGGGTCATAATTGGTTTGGGAAAAAGATGAAAAATGTGAGAGTAAATTTGGGAAAAAGATGAGAGTATGGGTTTCGAAAGATGTTTAGGTCAAGTTGTTAAAGTTTGGGCGGCTTACAGATTTAGTAAATCCAGTTAATAAAAATTTGGGCGGGCTACAACTTGGGTAATAAAATTTGGTTATAAAGGCCTCAACCATTTCATTTAATTTATAAAAAAACAAAATAATTGTGTTGCAAGCTCGTCACAATCGAACATGTTGTGCAACCAAATATTACGTTCGTTGGAACTCTGTTGTAAAAACTGGCCTATTTTCATTAAATGGGTCAAAACAGGCTCTGTTAAAAATATGTTATAAAATCGTTTCTACTTATAACAAATTAGCAATCGGAAAGGTATGGGTTGTAAAAATAAGTTTATTCAATAATTTAAGTCTTTTTTGTGAGCATGTGGGATCAGATCACTCATCATTGACTTTGTATATACTAGAAGAGATGTATAAAGCAAGGGTTGAACGGTGCGCGTGAATGTTGATATAGAGAAAAAGTCTCAAGCTCGTCTGGTTTTAGAGAGAAAAACAAAATAGAAAATAAACATTGAGAGAAACAATTAGAACCATAATGTATCTATAAGCTAATAAAGTTTTATTCTATAAAAGGAATATATTTTTTATTAAGACTAAGTAAGTTAATCAAAGTTATGACGAGGGCATGAATCAAAGTTATGATGATGGATGTTTCCAATATGACGATGAGGTTTCAAATCAGAGTTATGACAAGATGACAATTTAGAGTTATGACGAGGGGACAATTCAGAGTTATGGCGGAGGTACAATTTATAATTTAGACGGGGGTTCCTTTTAGGATAATGACAAAGGTTATTTTCAAAACCACGTCAAACACGTGCACTAATACTCGCGTCATTCCATAAGAGGTTATCAAAAAAAATTACACAGTTATAACAGAATGACACATGTAATTTTTTTATAGAAACACGTGTAATTAGATTATTGGTAAAATATTGAATATAAATCGTATAAATAAAAATTAAAGTGTTCTTTGAAGGACTGATCACATTTTTCTAATACAAAACGGTTACAAGATTTTCATTTTCTTTCTTGATTTCAGCTCATCATGTTGGCTAAGGATTTGGAGAGAATTTCCCTAACATAAGCCAAATCTATTTTGTAGTAGAAAAAGAGTGGTTGCCTGAGTTTTGTCTGTTGCCTATAAATATAGAATTTGTTCACAATCCAAATTAATGTTAATATGTCATGCGTGAATGGATTTATTTTTCGATTTTCTTCGTTTATTTTGTGTTTAAAAATTCAAAAAGACAAAATTTTGTTTCATTTATTCCAACCTAAAATATAATCACCTAAATTACGATTTAGTATTAAAACCATATAGCTGAAGTTTGCATTTTGTGCCATTTTTTATGAATACATATTGTGATTATTTTTAAATTTTTAAAATATATTTTTATTTGCTCACATCTCGGCGCCAACAATCACGTCATATATAAAAATTAATATAATCAGTGAAAACTTGAGTAATTTTCAGAGCATAATTTCAAAGTATAAGAAAGCTTTATTTCTGATTTTTCTCACCCTTTACATTCTCTTCTTGCAAGTATATATATACAAGGCTATGGTGAAAGCATCCAACGCATGTTGTTACATAGGGAAGCACTCCTTAGGGAATATTCTTATGTTAGTAATGGATGTACTATTGTATGTTGTAATAGAGAGAAAGAAAGAGAGAGAGAGAGAGAGAGAGAGAGCTGATAGCTGAGAGGAGAGAAGAGAGTTAGACTAGGATTGTAATCTTTACTTGGGCTTTACTAGCCCTTTAATTCAATATTGGGTTTTGTTATATCTGTGTGGACTGCTTGTTTTGTTGGACATGTTGTTGGGCTTGGGTCTTCATTTGATGGCCCAGGGGATAAGTTACTTAGGAACTAAACCCTAAGTACTTCACCTTTGTTTGAAACACTCAGACCCTCTCCTTCTTGAACCTTCATAGTGGAGTCACACAGCTCCACTGGTTCTTCTCTACCTCCACTATTTTGTAAGCCCGTCTCTTCTCCTTGTATCTTGTTTCTGATTCTCATATCCCCCCTCAAACGAAGGATTGATTCAGTCAGTCAGAGTTTATCACGAAGAAATAGAAACCGGCTATGAGGAAGAGGTTTCGTGAGCATATCAGCAATATGATCATGAGATGGGACGTATCGGATGTCTAGAGCCCCTCGAAGAACTTGATCCCTGACAAAATGATCATCGAGTTCGATATGCTTCATCCGGGCATGGAAGATAGGGTTGCATGCAAAGGAGCTGGCTCCTAATTTGTCACACCAAATCACCGGTGACCGATAAATTGGGAAGTTGAGCTCCTTCAAGACTGAAACCAACCAAATCAACTCAGCAGATAAATTTATTCAAATTCTGTACTAGAGCGTGTCACGACATGTTGCTTCTTGGAGAACCAGGAGACAAAGGTGTCCCCAGAGAAGACACAGTAGCCACCCACCAAGTGTCTATCATCTATGGAAGAGGACCAGTCTGCATCGGTGAAGCCTCGCAGTTGCAACTCAGGGTTGGGTTTGATGTGAAGCCCTAGAGAGACAGTCCCAGATAAGTACCGCCACACTCGCTTAACAGCATGTAGATGAGTAGTTGTAGGGTTCTGTAGAAATTGACTTAGTTTATTGACTGCATAAGCAATGTCTGCTCTTGTGTGAAGTAGATATTGCAGGGACCTTAACACGCTTCCGTATTGTGTAAGGTGTTGTAGTGGAGTTCCATCACCAAGGGAGAGAGGAGGAGTGGCATGCATTGGAGTGGAGAAAGCATTTGCACTGGTAAGTCCCATTGTCTGTAGTATATTCAGAATGTATTGTTGTTGAGATAAGTAAAAACCCATAGAGTCCCTGACCACTTCTATCCCCATAAAATATTGTAGATCACCTAAGTCTGTAAGAGAAAACGTAGAGTGTTGTTTGTGGATGAACTTTTGAAGGTGACTGGCTTGGTTGTCTGTAATTATAATGTCGTCCACATAGACAAGTAGGATGATAATGAGTTAGGTCGACTAATAAAAGAACATAAAGACGTTTGCCTTAGAGTTCCTGAAACCCCACTGAATCAGGGTGTCCTTGAGATTAGAGTACCAAGCCCTTGGGGCTTGTTTCAGCCCATATAGAGCTTTATGAAGCTGACAGACATGTGAAGGCCTCTTAGTGTCTTCAAACCCCTCTGCTTGCTTTATAAACACAGTCTTTGTAAGTTCACCATTTAGAAAATTGTTGTTAACATCAAGTTGTTTAACCACCCAGACTTTTGACACTGATATAGTTAGGACGAGCCTGATGGTGGATGCCTTAATCACCAAGATGAAAGTCTCGGTCAAGTCCACACCAGGGGTTTGATGAAACCCCTTTGCCACCACTCTGGCTTTGTAACGTTGAATTGTCCCATCTGCATTGTGTTTTACCTTATAGATCCACTTGTTTCCCACTAGATTCATGGTAGGAGTCCAGGACACCAGAGACCAGGTCTTATTGTAAATTAAGGCATTGTATTCATCTTGCATAGCTTTATACCAGATAGGATTAGTGATAGCATCAGAAAACTTAGCTGGCTTTGTAGAATCCGTTGAAGTATCAGCGAGAAGACCTAGGAACAAACGCTTAGGTTTACCGATTCTATTTTTGGATCTTGTTGTCATGGGATGTATCTTTGAAGGCTGTGATGGTGTAGTCTCAGGTAGAGATCCTAGAGTAGGTTATCTGTTGGGTGATGTTGTGAGTGTTTGATCAGAGGAGAGGGTGACTTGTGTGGGATGGTGAGTGGTAGGTTTAAGTGATGGTAAGATAGATTCAGTGTTTTCAAGAGTGTTAGGAGAGATGGGTAGTGTGTTTGTATATGTGTGAGTTGGTGATTGTGATATGGTGGGTGTAGGCAGTGTGTTTGGTAGTGAGCTGGTATAGATAGGGTAGCTTAAGGTAACAATCTAGGCATAAGACCTGAGATAAACTGACCAGATATAGCAAGACTAGGATTAAAACTAGTTATACACTGTGACTCTGATTGTTTAAGATGTAGAAAACTAGTGTTAAAAGAGAATTGAAGTTCATTAAATACTACATGTCTACATATATAGATTCTGCCAGTTGAGCTAAGGAACTTGTACCATTTATATGAGTCACTATAACCTAGGAAAATACACTTAGATTAGTGAAAAGAATATTTGTGAGTTTGATAGGGTCTTAGATATGGAAAACAAGCACAACCAAAAACTTTTAGAAAAGAGTAATCTGGTTTTGTGCGAAATAGTTTTTCAAAAGGTGATATATCTCCTAGGATAGGTGTAGGTAGTCTGTTGATTAGGCATACTACAGTAAGGAAAGCCTCTGGCCAGTATGAAAAGGGGACTTTAGACTGAGCCAACAAGGTTAGCCATGTCTCAACCAGATGCATGTGCTTCCTCTCAGCTCTGCCATTTTGGGCAGAGGTGTGGGGACAAGAAGTCCTAAGGTGAATACCACATTCTTTTGCAATACGTACAAAGGACCTAAATTCTCCACCCTAGTCAATGTTTAAGGCTTTGATTTTTCTACTGAACTGATTTTCAACAAATTTTTTGAAACTTTTGAAAACAGTGAGAGCTTCTCCTTTTTGTTTAAGTGGATATACCCAACTGAACCTTGAGTAGTCATCTACAAAAACAATGTAGTACTTGAAACCATTATTATAAATAGTGTGAGATTGACCCCATATGTCTGAATGAATTAGGTCTAGGACCTGTTTAGAGTGAGATTCAGATCTGTTGAAAGGTAAAGAGTGAGATTTCCCAAGTTGACAAGAATCACAAAACAAGTTTTCATTTTTTTTAGTGGTAGACAGATCACATTGTTTTAAAACAAGACCTAAAGTTCTATCTGAATGATGACCTAACCTCCTGTGCCATCCTTCTTTTAGGGAAACATAGAAAATTGACTCAGACTGACCCTGCTGTAGACTAGAAACATTAAAAACTTTTGGAAACTGATAGAGACCTTTAACACTAGGCTTGTTATTCCTGGTGAGTGTGTCCAGCTGGTAGAGGCCTTGATTAGTTGTCCCTGTAATTAGCATTGTCCTTGTTCTCTTGTCCTTAATAAAACAACATTTTTTATGAACTTCAACATAAACAGGATTGTATAAAGTAAGATGATGAACAGATATAAGGTTTTTCTAAATTTTTGGCACATGTAGTATGTTTTGTAGAGAAATTAGGCTATTATTAGATGTTTTTAGGTCAGTTTTACCCCTGTGATATATACTAATTTTTTCTCCACTGCCAACAACAATGGACTTCTTACCAGAGTACTCAGTTTTCTGAGTCATTAAATGTGGAGACCCTGTTACATGATGGCTTGGTCCACTGTCCAGGAACCATGCATTTTCTTCAGTTGAGTCTTGAGAAGTTAAGTAGGCACCCTGCTCTTGAGTTTGCTTATCCTGAGATGTAGGTATAGTTCCCATAACACTTTGATCATCTCTATAGTAACAATATGGACCTGTATGTCCATAACAACCACATATGTGACATGTTGGTCTGTTGGAATGGTGTATCTGCCACTTATGCCTCCCCTATAGGTAGATCTACCACGCTGATAGTTGCATCTCCCTATATTTGACCTGCATTGGCCTCTGTATGAGTTCTGCCCTCTGTAGTTATTAGCATTGTTGTTGTAGTTGTTTTGTTTATTTTCACCTTTTTAGTTTTTTGTTGCTACATTCAGGCTTGCTAGGATCTGAGTGGTATTTTTTATTTGGATCAGTCTATTCTCAAACATTAAAAGAGTAGACTGCAAATCCAACCAGTTATACATTTCCCTCTCTGCCAGACTGACATCAATGGGAGTGTACTCTGGATCTAATCCAGCCAGTATGTGAGATACAAGATGATCAATGGGAAGAGGAGATCTTGCTAAAGCAATATTGTCAGCCAGATTCTTCATCTTGTTCAGGTAATCCTCCATAGAGCTTCCCTCCTTTCGAGTCTTTTCAAACTCAGATCTAATAAGCATTATTCTCGATCTTGTTTGTGAGCTAGTTAGTCTCACAACAGCATCCCATAGACCCTTTGAAGTTTCCTCTTCCATCAGATGAGAGGCAACTTCTGGGGTCATAGTGTTGAACAACCAACCCATAAGAAGTTGGTATTTGTTTATCCAGATTTTGTATGCTGGATTTCTGGTGACATTTCCATCTATGTCAGTAATGTTTTTGGGTGGACATGGTTCCTCACCAGTGATAAATTCTCCTAAGTCATTTCCTCTTATCAATGGTAAGATCATAGTATTCCACAGCATAAAGTTGTTTCTATCTAACCTGATAGAAGTAAAGGATGCCATTTTGTTCATTTTCAGGTGGCTGCCTCCATCATTGAGGGTATCACCGGAGTAGGGAGTTGTGACAAAGGTTTCAATTGAGGATGGTGAGTCATTGTTTGCCATACTTCAGAAAATGAAAGCCTACTCTGATACCAAGTGAAAACTTGAGTAATTTTTAGAGTATAAGAAAGCTTTATTTCTGATTTTTCTCACACTTTACATTCTCTTCTTGCAGGTATATATATACAAGGCTATGGTGAAAGCATCCAATGCAGGTTGTTACATAGGGAAGCACTCCTTAGGAAATATTCTTCTGTTAGTAATGGATGTACTATTGTTTGTCATAACAGAGAGAGCTGAGAGCTGAGAGGAGAGAGGAGAGTTAGACTAGGGCTATAATCTTTACTTGGGCTTGACTAGCCCTTTAATTCAATATTGGGTTTTGTTATATTTGTGTGGACTACTTGTTTTGTTGGACATGTTGTTGGGCTCGGGTCTTCATTTGATGGCCCAGAGATAAGTTACTTAGGAACTAAACCCTAAATACTTCCCCCTTGTTTGAAACACTCAGACCCTCTCCTTCTCGAACTTTCACAGTGGAGTCACACAGCTCCACTGGTTCTTCTCTACCTTCACTCTTTTGTAAACCTGTCTCTTCTCCTTGTATCTAATTTATGATTCTTATATATTTTGTTTCCAAATCTTTTTGGGTTGTTTCTTCTTTGAAAATTACCCCGCTCTTACATTTGCCAGAAAATAGCTGACTCTGTTCATGGAAAAAGTGTTGAAGAAATGCGTCAGATTCTGAGTATAAAAAATAACTGGACACTCGAAGAAGAATCCATTGCCATTTATATAAAATGCATGTTTGTGGCTAATTTTTGGTCTTACAACTGTTATTCTGTTTTTTGTCGGAGGGAACCCGCAACCGCTACTCAGAATGCAATGAGTTCGCACGGGATAAACCTTCAGTCTGACGCGATAGCCTACAAACCAACGTCAGAAGGTAAACCATACAAGGTGACTGTTGTTCTGTTTTATGTTTGCTCCAGATGGGTTTTCCCTTTGTGGTTGCTTTTTTTTTGGCAAAAACACAAAAAAATTATTAATGTTGGAAAAAATGTACAATCAATGATTGGAACCTGTGTTCGAAATCCCTAAGCAAACAATACTTAGAGAATTTACATTAATTGAACCTAGCTCCTACAATGGATTCTACTATAACAATCTTGTTGAGTCCTATTGAGTCCTCAAATTCCTTCTGCTATTTGAGTCTTCCCTCTCTAGCCTTTAACTCCATCTTGCAGGTCACCAAGCAAACTTCTTCTTCCAATTCCTGAATCTTACTCCCTGAGCCTTCATATTATACACCTGCATAGAGAAAAAGGAACCAAAGGTCAGATAGAAACCTGCCAAAAGAGTTAGTCCGAGAATCTAAAATAACCCAAATTCAAGCTTTCTAATAATAGAATAGCATAGCATTGAACATGCATATACCGTACATTATGATATGTTTAAAAATATATAAATAAAAAAAAATATTCTAATCGAAGATAAAGGGTTTTGCACATTAATATAAGGTATTGTATAAAATATTTTTATTATTTTATAATTATAATTTTTAACCCACAAATATATATATTTTTTTAATCAAGTACAAAACAAATTCGTAATCACCGAACTGAACTCGAGTCTCAAAGACAACATTCCAAACCAAAGAAGGGTCCATTGTGGAGAAAATAAAAAAATATATATATACACACGTACGATTCAATGTAAACCATCATGTAAATAGGTATATACACAATACATAATGATCAAGCATTATTGAACCACAAATACAAGAATAGATAATCTTCATGCAATAGCTGCCTCGGACTCGGAATCCAAATCGTACCTGAAATTTTCTCAGAAATATTTGAAATAACTATACAGGTGCAGGAAACAAAATTATAAAACAAGAACAAAAAGATGTTCTTTGTGTATTACTTACCGAATTTTACGAATAAGGTGGTACGAAGCAGTCGCAAAAGTTGCAACACTAACACCAAGCATATTCGGATTTCTCTAACAATTTTGAGAAAATTATAAGTTTATTTTGTCGCACAAACAAAGTTTATATATTATTTGAAGGATTTAGAGATAGATGTTACCGGTGTGACCACGGTGCAGTATCTTGCCCAAATAAGTCCGCTGCAAGCTAAAGCTGTAGAAAATCCACAAACAAATATTTTATCAACTGAAATTTTATTTAAAAAATGAATTGATATTATTCATATAAGTAAAAAATAATAAAAGAAAACCTGTTTGCTGCGGATATGAAACCTCTTCTGGTGGTCTAGAAGAGTCAACAAAATTAGCGATGATGATTCCCCATTTAAAGGTTGGAGCCCAGAAGTGAACTGCATTTTTTCAACGACGAAGTTTCAGCCAACTAAGGTTTAAATGTCGATTTGTTTTTTTTATCATGACGATTATTTTTATATAGGTTTGTGATTTCAAAACATCCGATTATTATAGTCATTTTATTTCAAAATGTACGGTAAGCATCCATTCATAAAAACAAAATGTCTGAGCATCTATCGACTAAGATAAAGTGTTCAATGTTGAGGTTGCATTAATTCAATTATGATAATTTTGATAAATTTATTCGATTCTTTAGATTTTGAGAATTAAATTTATTAAAATCTCCGTAATCGACAATTTTTTTTGAAATCAAGAGATTATATGAAATAATCCGTTAAAGCGAATGAACTTTCAAAGAAAATTTAAAAATAAGAAAAAGAAACGTAGATAGAAGAAATTTTAATAGTTTAAACCCCAATTCCTGATTTAAGCCAGTCAACTAAATATAATTCGGGGTGTTCTTTATTTAGTCTGAGTTTTGCTGGAACCGGACTGTATCGCTAAATTTTCCATTCTATATTTTAGAATTGGACGGTTAAGTTTTCGGTTCGGTTCACTCAAATTCGGTCTAATTCGGTTATGGTTTGGTTCGAGTTCGTTCCGATCTCGTTTCGATCTTTTTCGGTTCGGTCGGGTTTTAGTCCGGTCTGGTCCATTTAAAAAAATTAAATTTAATTAAAATTTAATTTTTAACTTTTTTTAATAAATAAATAACATAAAAATTAAAGTTTAGAAATTAATTTTTAATTTTTTATTAAAAATGAATAATTAACTATTAATTTTGACAGTATAATATATAAAAATAATAATAATAATTAACCGGGTTTTATTGGTTCGATTCTTTATCGGTTCTACTAATTTATCAATTTTTTCGGTTTGGTTCCGTATTGGTTATGTCGGTTTATCGATTTTAGCGGTTCGGTTCCTAATCGGTTCTACTGATTTATCGGTTTTATCGGTTCGGTTCTAAACCGATTTTGTTGTTTTGGTTCTTTATCGATTTCGGTTTTTAAGATAAAACCATAAACCGGACAATTAAGATTCGATCCGATTCTTATCGGCTCGGTTTCGATCCGACCCTAAACATAATATTTAGTTTGTGTCGTATCAGCTGCAAATTGAAAAAAAAAAATTGACATTACATAATTTACTCCCAAACTACAAATTCTTAGCATTTTTGCATATACGAACTAAAGATAAAGATGTAGAGAACAGTTAATTATAATCTTACTTGTTTTAGGTCCAGCTGGGTGGTTCCATAGTGTTTGAAGCTTTGATGCTGCCATTTCCTTTCCTTGCATCTTGTAAGGAAATCAGTTGACAAATTTAATATATATGGATATGTCTGTTCGTTTAATTTAAATATATAGTTGTTTGACTAATGCTCAAAAAATCAAATTATATATTATATAATATGTTTGAGGGTTCCCTCTCATGTTATCTGACGTTATTATAACCGGCGTGGTTCTTTTTATTCGCTGTGGATTGATCTTTCATTCATGTTTACGGTTATATTTGGATAAAAAGGGCTATATTCTTTCAAAACCTGACTTTTGACTCTTTATTTTTAAATATAAAAAATTAGTGTCACCTTCCTATTTCTTTTAATTTACAATTATGTTATTAAACTTAATTAAAACAATAACAAAAAGAATTAATTTTATCAGCATCTGCATAGTGTACACTATTAACAATATATACTAATTCGTTGAGAAAATTGGTCAGTAAAAGTTGTAGTACATGTTCAAAGTCGGAAAGTTAAATCATTTCAAATCGCATTGAACAATGCAAAATAAAAGTGATGTTACATTTTCTTTTCCGTATCCGATATTTTTATTTGTTACGAATATTTTTAAAAGTACTAATAAAGTATAGTATATATATATATAGGATAATAATATATGAAGTGTCTTTAGTATGGTTTTATGTTTATCTCTAATGAGAAATTTAATAATTTTAGGTGGGAGTTAGATTGTTTGCACTTTTTTTACAGAAGATAAATCGATTGAACCACCAACTGCATTTTTCATAAATTGAGACTCAGTGTTGAATTCTTTTGAATAAGGTTTCTTAAAAATACACACATGGTATGTCAATGGAAGATTAACGTGAACATTCTTCTGAATACGAAGAAGCATGTGTGGGATATATGTTATGGCTAGGGTTATTGACCGGAAAACATACATAAAATAATTTTCGGTGTACTATCAAACTTGCATGTATAGGGTTAATGACGTACGTGTTGATGGTTATTGTGACTTTTTTACGGTTTTACATGGCTTGTATGACCATTTAGATGTATATAATATCGTCTTATGATTTCTTTATAATGAGCTTATGCATAACGTTTTGGTTTATACGAGTTTATATGATGGTCTTGGTGAGTTTGAAAAATTCACTACAAGTCTCGACTACTATGTAGATAAGACGATTATCTGATATTGAATAATATTATTATCCATTGTAATGGCGATTACATCAAGTTTTAAATGCATCATACATTTTATAGCAAAACAAAAAAGCTTCACCTTTTACCATTACAAAATGAACCACCTCTAATATGTGATAAGAAAGAAATTGCATTTGTTTTTGTTGATAACAATTATTATATCCACGTAAGTATTTGATATTTTTATTTAAGGTGTGTTTTTAAATTAATATAACTTATGCATCATAATTTATTAACTTGTTTTATATAGCTTTCTCATTGTGAATGATGCACTCTGCATACCTATACATAAATATTACTTTGAATTGCTTAAACAAAAGTTTTAGTATCGACCAAATGACTAATTTAGATTAATTTGTTTAACTATTTTGAAACTATATAACATTGTAATGTGTTTTTACTGAAGTTTTGTTGAATTTCATTTAACATAACCTATAAACACAAACATCATAACATCAAACAAAAGTAAGAAATAGAAATATAAAAAATAATACCATTGAAAATATGAGCATGTATGGTTGAAAAGAAGCAATATCGCCAGCATTATGAATATTTCTGGCAGAAACCCTTCTGTTAAAATGATCTCTCATTTATGGGGTATTCTTTGGATTTTCTCCTAGTTCTAGTAGGATTGATTCTAGTGACGTTGGAACTATGACTGGTTTCATTATAAAGCACTCAGTGCTCAACAAATGCTTATGCAGTGTTTCAAAATTGTTTCCTTCCCTTTATATTGGATGATATTTTTGTGCTTGTTTGTAGAATCTGCAACTTGTAGAGCCAGATAAGGCACATCATGTACGATTCCAAATTAATGCCAAAGTATATCAGGCATCTACGTCTACACATAGTCAAACATATAGATTGGATATTCGTTAATTCAATCATATGGAGTAGAAAATGGCGTCAAAGATCCTCTTATTATTAAAATATCACCTATAAAAAAAATCCAATGAAAAAAATTATAAGATAAATATAAATTATAAGCTACATATTAAATTATAATAACACTTAATTAAAGTATACTCACATCCGTATCTGACATCTTCAAGCTCCTCCCATTATACCCCGAAACATCTTCAAATCTGCGGTATAGATATGTCCATAAGAAGGTCTCATAAGCATACAAATTCAGTTCATGCAAGTCTTCTAAATACAACAGAAAATCCATATTTATGCACGAAGCACAAGTATCGACAAATAGTATGTATCCAAAAATATACATGAAGAGTGAACGCGCAACTGAAAGGACATGGGCTATCGTTCGATATGCATTTGAATCATTATACTCATCATCAAAAAAAATCATTCATCCATTTTAATCCAAACCCCGACGATCGATAATTGTCAATCTTTTAACGAATTGAAAATGTATCAATGTCGAACATTCATTGTTAACCTGATTTAACTCATGCTCATTCTCTAAACATCCTAAATAAAATAAATCATCACCTAATGTAATGGACATCTTCCTAAAGCTAAACTGGAAGGTATTAGTCTCATGATGTCATCTCTCGATAAAACTTTATGTGATAAGGTTATATCATATATAGATAGTATATATTCTTTACAATGATGAGGTAAGTTTATATTAAATACTAATAAAATAATAAGATGCATGCCATAAATATATTTACAAAGAGATACGAGACAAAGGTTATAAACGGGAATAATGGTCGTATAAAGTAAGAAGATTGTTACAATAAAGCACGAGACGGTAGTCATAAATAAATAGGATATAGGGGTTATAAAGAAGGTATAGACGAGGTTCATAAAGGAATTTAATATGAGCATGTGATAAAGTGAAAACGAGGGTTATAAAAAAGATATGACAAAGTTCATAAAAATATTCAAGATAAGGATCGTATAAAGTAAAGACAATGATCATAAAAAAGAGATAAACGAGGTTTATAAATAGATTTAAGATGAGGACCATACGGATTAAAGAAGAGGCGTGAAAAGTTATAAGATGATACGAGACGGTCTTATAGAAATTTTTTTATATGGTCATACTACAATTACATGTGTCATCATATAAGAGTTAATCAGAAAAGGTTGTTGGGAGATTATAACAGAAGAACACGTATAATTTAGTTATTGATAGAACGTGTGATTTAATAACTGGTAACACTTGTAATTTAGTAATTAGTTGAATATTCCGTGTAAACTCTAAAAACAGAGACTAAAGTCTTCATTTAAGAACTGATTACACACTTAAGAAGAACGGGTTGTACTGCTATAACCATATTTAAATATAACCATATTTAAATACATCTAGATGATGGGGATACTTCATTTCAAATATAATTAGGTTTGTACTGCTATAAATTAATATCTTTTGGATTGAAAATATATGATCAACCTACCAAAGGTCGTCAACTATTTATTTAAAAAACATTTAGGAAAGAACATAGAGGAGACATATACGACTTAATTGTAAAAATTAACAATGAGGATCAGCAAATCAAAGTTTTGTTTGAAATATTCGAGAACTTAAACAAGTTTAACCTTAAATTGAATCCTTTAAAGTGTTCATTTGGAGTTCAAAGTTGAAATTTTCTCGAGTATATCGTTAGTAAGAATGGAATAGAAGTTAATCTGGAGCAACTAAAAATGTTGTTAAATATGAATCTTTCGAGAGATATTAAATAAGTGTAGAGGTTAACGGGTCGTCTAGCACCATTATTGCGGTTTAATTTGTAAGGCTTCTAAAAAAGTCATCCTTTTTTTAGGTTCTTAAAGGATTAAAACATTTTAGCTGGAATGAAGATTGTCACGAGGTGTTTCACTCTTTAAAACAATATTTGACTTCAACTGAGATCCTTCCAGCTCCAATACGAGGTGAATCATTGTACATATACGTATTTGTGTTTGATCATGTTGTAAGTGATGTCCTGATCAGAGAAGATGAAGGATTTCAGAGACTAGTATATTACGTAAGTAAAAGTTAATATATAGAAATCTGCTTTAGTTCTGGTCGTAGCTGTGAGGAAGATAAAGTCTTACTTTCAAAGTTATATCATTATTTTGCAAAGTTCTTTTCCTTTGATAAGCGTGCTACAAAATTCAGATATTTTAAGAAGACTTACATAATGTTCGACATAATAAGATTTTGTATGAACCTCGTACCGCAATAAAGGTTCAAGTAGTTCTAGAATTTTTATACAAGTTCACTGGTGAAAGAATGAGTGATGATAAAGGTGTGAAACTTGATTTAGAAAGGAACCTTAAATGGATAATTGAAGTTTGCGTTCTACAGATCTTAATGGATTATGAGCTTGAATTATCTTGACAGCATCATTTGATGAGAATATTAAACAATCGATAAAAATCGGTTTTGATTTTATTACTAACGTAGCAGAATATGAGGTTGTTTTGGGAGGATTAAAATTTGTGAATATATGTGAGGTGAAATTTATTCGGGTAAGATCGGATTCGCGATTGGTAATAAGTTAAGCTAATGATGTAACGAGGCTAAGCAATAAAGTATACGCAGGGGGGGGGGGGTACTTGGAAGTATTAGAATATAGACAACTACCTCCTCTAGATAATTTGATTGCAGATTCTTTAGAAAATATAGCATTATTGTGAGATAATCCGCTTGTTATCATTCAAGAAAAACCATCTAAAGAGGATAAAAATCAGGAATTGGAGGCATTGCAATAAAAACGAATGATGATTGGAGACAAAAGTATTTGTTGTTTTTAAAAAGATCAAATACTTCCATAAGAAAAGGTCGAGGCCCAAGTGTTGAGAATGTGAGCTTTAAATATACAGTTTTTTATAACCTTATATACATAAAGAGTGTTATGAGGTTGATACTATGATGATTTAACAAGGATGAAGCACTTTTTATTCTTAGAGATTGGCATGAATGGGTTCTTGGGACTCATTGTGAGCAAAAAAGTTTGTCACGGAACTCTTCTTTCTTGCGGCTTTCTATTGGCCTAAATTAGTAGCATATGTCGAGACTAGTGTGCAAGGATATGATGTCTGTAAAAAATATGCCAGTTGAGCTATTTGCCAAGTGAACCAACTAACATAGTCTGAGTTTGTTTTCCCTTTAATAAGTGAATGATCGACTTAGTGGGACCTTTGACAATTCCCACGGGAAAAAAACAATTTTTAGTAGTGGTTGTTGAGTATTTTATAAAATGGTTTGAGACAAAAGGTTTATGAAAAACGAGAGCTCGGGAAATTTGTGATTCTTTTGCAAACTCAGAATTTATCTAGATATAGACTTTCAAGAATTTTAATGACATATAATGGGCCTCGGATTTAGAACGAACGATGACGATGTTTTTTGAAGATATGGGGTTGAACAATATTTGTGTACTCCTTATTACCCTCAAATAAATGGACAAGTGGAAATGATGAATATAACCATTATACATAGAATCATGAAGAAAATTGAAGAGGCTCGAGGTAAATGTCTAGATAAATTGCCACAAGTGCTTTAGAGTTGAGTATTATAAAAGTTTAGTAAATATCCGGTTCAATTAAAATTTATAGCTAAAAGTTCTCAAAGAAGTTGATATGGTTATGAAAAAAATCTTCCAAGAGAAAAATGATAAAAATGGAGGAAACCAAACCTAAGATTACGTAAGGAGTCACCTTGTGCCCTTAACTAAAATTTTAAATTTTTGAATATGGTTAATAAACCAACCTTAAGGCTAATAAGACATTAGGTTACACAAGTCGTCATATTATGCCCTGATGTAATAGTCAAACATATATACTTATCCCATGGTGATAACTAAAGTATGGGTATTCATAATCAAGAAATATATCAAACAAAGACATAAACAGAAAGGCATTCATGGTTGTGACAGAAGTTCTAAATATAAAATTTAACTAAATTTTAAAGTACTTCAAAATATATGAAAAATTGGAGAGTTAATTATGTAACCACTTCGTTCATATTTTATATAGTAATTTACAGGACGACGAACTTCGTTGGGAGGTTTCTCATCAACTTTTCTTTTCATTTTATTATCGTTGGAAAGGGAAGATTTATAAGTGATCGCCTCGTCAACTTTTTCTTTATCAACAATAACCACATGAGGAATTTTCTTGATACCCTTGTCATCAATTCCAGATTACTCATCATTTTCTTTTTCAACTGATAGCTCAAGGCTTCCGTCAGGATGTTTGTCTTCAGGTATCAAATTTTATAGTTTACTTAATGTAAATTTATTATTCGCATTCCAAATCAGTAAGATAATCTCGTATCTTATTATGTTCGATTAAATCTTTGGCAGCAACCATAATTATCTTTTATTGGCTTAACAGCTTATGTAGCTTTACCTGCAACATCTTTTAAAACTTTTTTGTATTTCTTCATCTTTAGCTTTTTTAAAGCTAGCAAGTTTTATTAAAGTGTTTTAACTTCAAAATTAAGGTAGTATTTTGGGTCGTAAAGGTTTGGACTTGGGTATTTAAAGCTTTGTTTTGATTAGGCAGACCAAATGTTGAGTAATCAGATTGGTATTGAGAGAAGTCAGGAAGGCATATTGTTTAATTAAATTTTCATTTGAGAGGTCAGTTGGGTGTTTTAGGTCATCACAATATCTTTTTTAGCATGAATACTAACAACATAATAATCAGTATATTCTCACTTTTTAGTTTCACATGAGCTTGTCTTAAACTGTGAGCCCTTGTTGAAAGGATATTAAATCATTTTTTATTTTCCTAGACTCAATTATAATAGGTTCATGTTGAAAGTGTTTTTTCATTTGCAAGTTCTAATAGTTGATTTTTTTAATTTCCATGCAAATTGTAATTGTTTTTTTTAATCGTGATTGTTTTACATTTTTAGCTTACAACTTCAATTTTATTTTGGAACAAATAATTTTGAACTATTTGAAAGTCTAGAACAAGCATCCCGCCACCCAATTACAATGTATATCTTTTACAAAAAAAATGAAACAAATTGTTTATTACCGCCAACTGTTGGCACACGAAATTTTCATTCTGCCAACGGTTGACGTCTAAGCTGCAACAATCTCTTGAGAATGACGACAGCATCAAAAAATGTTTGTGTCTTGGCATCTCTGACCGTAAGTGATACGACATTACCATCGAACTTCATACTTGTCATCATATGGACATGGTCAAGTTTATACTCATCTCACCAAAGCTGAAATGGAAATTATTTGTAACCTGCTGTCAACGTTCTATGAAAATCTTTATAATGGCGGTATGTGGCTGCAGGGAGGACAACAACTGGATTAGCCTACCGAAATGTGTGGCATCCAACAGTGCGCTAATCCTACCTGACCTCCCAAACTGCATCTCATATGAACGGTGTAGTGGAAGTACAAACACAATTCATGGTTTGACGTTAATAAAAAAGTTATCACTGATTAAGGAAGTAGAAGTTCGGGGACTAAAGTGTAAATAATAGAAGTTTCATGGAACAATTCTAATTATGTATCTCTAATGAGGATTGAGGGTAATTTATCCCTTTATGTAATAACTTTCAATTTTGAGCTAAGTCCCAACACCTCTATATAAAGGCCAGGGCTGAACTAATAAAGGGGTTGAACACTTTTTTATCGAACTCATTTGTGCTCTGAATTTCTCTCTCTAAACTCTTGATCTCACTAAAACGCATGTATTAAACTCTTCTAAGGCAACTTCTAACAATTAAACTCATTAATTTGGCGACTCCACTAGGGATAAACTAATAATCAATGTATTTCTTCCGTGTTCGAATTCTATTTGATCTTCTTATTTTCTCGTTTGAATTCTTACAATGAATCATGAAAACAATCCATCAGTTCGATCAGCAATGGAAACATTAAGAGACGATTTACAAAAGAATGAAAACAGACCAGGCAGATATGTTCTGATCCAAACACAATCGGATATTGAAATACGCATGAACCAACTCTTGGATAAAATAAACGCGCTGAACGAAAAGTACGAACAGAGAGAACAATAAATTCACTCAGCAAAGCTTAAATCCGAGGTGAGATAAGTAAACAAGAAAAATGAGATGGGAAATCAGTCTGATCGATCTTGTATTGATCGACATATTAGGAGTGAGCAGAAGAAAGCGCGTTTCGAAGCTCCAAAAGAACGTTATTCTTCTCGAAAAAGGAAAAAAAAGACAAACAGAAATATGTAGCCTCTAGTGACGAAGAGGTTTAAAAGTTTTGCTTCAGGATTTAAGAGGTATAAGAGTTCTTCGAAGGAGGAACCAGAAAGGGAATAACCAAAGAAACATAAGAAGCATAAGAAGGAACATAAATCTAAAAGGGACAACATTCATTGATGTTTGAGGGAATCGACTTGGTGTGAGGGGAACACATCGAATCAATATGCTGAGACTTATCGAAATTTGTATGCAGCCATGGGAACTGAGGATTAGTATGTGCAAGATGTCAATTAAAGGAACTCTTCATTGACAAGTGAAATTCAATCTATAACGTTTCTGAAGCGTTTTGATATCGTGAAGGTTGAAAAGTTCGATGGGATGCAAGATCTAGATGATCACATCGAACAATTTAAAAATTACATGATAAATTTTAAAGATGACGATCGGCTGGTGTGTCGTGATTTTTCACAAACTTTCAAAGGAACAGCATTAAAATGGTACAACCGGATTCCGAGGGGATCGATTTCAAATTTCAGGGATAACACACTGCTTTTCGAAGGCAATTTGTTGGAAGTAAGGAGATGAGAGGGAATGGAGATACAATTATTCAGTGCAAACAAGTAGTTGGAGAAAAATTAAAGGATTATACAAAGAGGTTTGTTCTAACTAGGGCAAGTTTGGATACTTGCGAAGAAGGTGTGGCAATGGTAGCTTTTCGCCAGGTTTTACTACCAGGAGATCTGGCTAATGAAACAATGAAGAGGAGAGCTCTAACCTTTGAAGCATTGATGGCATAGGTAGAATATCATATCAAGGTTGAAGAATCAACCAGGAGCTGAGGAGGACCAGTTAATATTCCAAAGAATTCGGGTCAGGTGGCCAATAACCAAGGGCAGCCCTCGAATGGCAATCAGCAGTCACGTTCAAGGAATTATAATTTTCCACCTCGAAGTGGTGGATATTCAAATCATGTTCCATCCTATAATTACAGCAGAACGAGGCCAAATCAATGGGTTAGGTCAGAGTACTGTGCAGAGCTTCGTGAATTCTAGGAAACCAGCTCTAATAAATAGGCCAAAGGAGGAGCAGAATAACAAATACTGCATGTATCACGAGAATATCGGACATGATACTAATGATTGCATCGCATTGAAAAAAAAGTTCAAATCTTGATTAAAAATGGGAAGCTCCTGACTTATATGAAGTCACAAGGGAGCGGGTCCAAAACTCCGGCATCAACTTCACGGCCGGCTAACCCAACTACATTAGCTGAGAATTTAATGATTTTAGATTTGAAGGCTGAAGAATTCGATACCTCTTCAGAATATTTAGATAAGGATCCGAACAGGTTAATCTTGATGGCTGTTGAAGAGCCAATGAAGAAAGGACGTGTGCGAGACTTGTGTAAATTTTTTGAATCATTAGCTATTTTCGGAGGTGGTTCAATGGTTGGCAATACTGATGGTTCAAGGAAAAGGCATGTTGTCAATTTGACGACTCAAATTGAAGGAAAAATATATACTCACTTATACGGAAAAATTTTTATTCATTTCATCTTATTCGATGAGGATGATTTTCCGGGTATAGCGGGGCCGCATGAAGATGCGGTAGTTATTGGTTCAGAAGTAGCTGGTATTGAAACTCGACGTGTGCTTGTAGAAACCAGCAGTTCTGCAAACGTCCTCTTCAAAACGACTTATGACAGAATGTGAAATCCTCCTCGAATTTTTCAATGGGAGCGTACTATCATAGGATTTACAGGTGTGACGGCTCGGGTGATTGGGGAATTCGATGGGGAAGTAAGCTTGGAAAAGGGACCTTTCAAGAAGAATGTATAACACTTTTTATGGTGGTGTACTGTCCCACAAGTTACAACGCTATTTTTGGAAGGTCTTGGCTTTCTAAAATGTATGGGGTGGTGTCGACGGTAGACTAATGCTTTAAACATATGGTAGGGAATCGTATTGGGGTCGTTCGAAGCAACCAGAAAGTAGAAAGAGAGTGGTATGTCACTGCACTTCGGATCCGGGGATCCAGCAGTGGATACTTGATGAATGAATAGCAGTCAAAGGGGTCAACCTTGGATTTAGAAGAAAAAGTTGACGATCCGAGGGAAACCCCAGGATCTTTAACATTAAGTGAAGAAATGAAGGAGTATACTTTTTCGGAAGGAAGAGTACTTCGAATCAGAACCATACTGGCCCCACTTTTACGTCAACAACTGCTAGAATTTTTGTCTTTTAACTTGGACGTTTTCGCTTGGAAAACAGAGGATGTGACAGGAGTACCGATCGAGGTGATTCGTCATAGTTTAGCTATTGATCCAAAGGTAAAACCAATAATTCAGAAAAGAAGGGCATTCTCTTCGGAGAAGGCGGAAGCAATAGTTTATGAACTGGATCGGTTATCCAAGGTCAGACATATAAGGGAGTCACGGTATCCTTTATTGACGGTGAATCCAGTAGTGGTAAGAAAGAAGAATGGGAAGTGAAGAATGTGTGTGGATTTTACAGACTTGAATCGAGCATGTCTAAAAGATCCATTTCATGTTCCTCAAATAGATCAACTGATTGATTTCACCTCGGCAAATAAAATACTAACCTTCATGGATGCTTTTGCATGATACAATCAGATTCAGATGGATCCAAAGGACCAAGAATGTACGACCTTCATAACTGACAGAGGGTGGCATTGCTATAAGGTTATGCCCTTTGGATTGGAAAACACTGGAGCCACTTATCAAAGTTTGATGAATAAAGCTTTTTCAACCCAGATCGAAAGAAAAATAGAGGTGTATATTGATGATATGTTGGTAAAAAGTTTAAAGGATGATGCGCATCTAGAGGATTTAGAGGAAATATTTCTGAATTTAAGGGCAATCAGACTAAAGCTTAATCCTGAAAAATGCACCTTTAGAGTTCGATCAGGGAAGTTCTTGGGTTATGTTATCAATAAAAGAGGAATAGAAGATGACCCGGAATAATTGAAATATCTAAGAGCAATGGATTTGCCTCGATCTGTTAAAGTAGTGAAAATTTTGACACGATGGTTAGTGTCACTTAACCAATTTATTTATAGATTTTCTGACAAATAATTTCTTTTCTTTCTATTTTTGAAAGGACCAAATAGATTTGAATAGACATCGGAGTGTGGGGAAGCATTTACAAGCATAAAAAAACTTGTTATCATCACCAGATATTTTATCGAAACCTCGAAGTGGAGAAAAGCTCTTTTTGTACATTGCGGTATCAAATTTTGCACTAAGCGTGGTGCTGATAAGTAAAGCTTCAGGAATTCTGAAGCCGGTGTAATATATCAGCAAAAGTCTAGTGGCAGCAGAGAAGAGGTATTTGAAGTTGGAGAAATTAGCATTAGCATTGGTGATTGTTGCTAGAAAAATGCGCCCCTATTTCCAAGCTCATACTATCAAAGTCTGAACTTCATTCCCTTTAAAAAATGTTATATAACTGCCTAATATTTTGGGGAGGATGACCAAGTGGTCAGTGGAGATAGGAGATTATGATATTTTGTTCACACCTCGAACTTTAATTAAAGCTCAAGCGTTGGCAGACTTTTTTGTTGATTTTCATTCGAACAGATCGAATATATAAGAAAGTAAGGATGTTGCACTAGTAAGTTCGAGGTGGATCGTTCGAACAGATGGAGGATCTAGTATTTTGAGATGCAGTGCTGGAGTTCAGTTAATTGCTCTGTCCGGAGAAACGATGCTTCAGTCAATCAGATTTGGTTTTCACGCTTTGAATAATGAAGCTGAACATGAAGCTGCTTTGTCAGGTTTGAGGTTGGCAAAAATATGTGGAGCAACTTCAGTGTGCTTAGAAACAGATTCTCAATTAGTAGCAAATCAAGTATCTGGATTTTCCGAGGCAAGAAATGATCGCTTAATTTTATATCTTCAGGAGCTTTGGAACTTAATGTTACTATTCGATCATGTTGTTGTTAAATATATTCGTCGAGGAATTAACATGGTGGTGAATTCTTTAGCAAATATTGCTTACAATGAGGGATATCCTTGGATTTTGTTACAAGAAAAACCCTCGATTTTGACTCAGTGAGATCAGTGTGAATGTATAGAGGAACTCTTCATCACCTCCGATGCAGTCCAAGGAGATTGGCGAACGGATATTCTTAATTTTTTTACTCAAGGAATATTTCCAGCTGATACGAAGTTAGCCAAAAACATGAGAGGTAAAGCCATTGGGTACATAGTTTTAGATGGGATTTTGTATAAAAAGGAATCAAGCGGGCCATTACTATGATGTCTAGACAGGAAAGAATCACAGGAGGTATTATCAGAGTTGTATGATGGAGAGGGGTCAGCTCAATATGGGTTTAAAGCTTTATCGTTGAGTTTTACTTGCAGGATTTTACTGGCCTACAATCATAAACGATGCCAAAAATTTGGTTCGAAGCTGTGATACTTGTCAAAGGTTTGCTAATTGTATACACAGGCTGACATTACCCCTTATTTCTATAACCGAGGCCATGACATTCGATAGATGGGGGATTTATTTGGTGGGGCCTTTGTCGATGGCATCTGCGGGACGGCAAATGATAATTTTAGCAGTGGGTTATTTTATAAAATGGGCTGAGGCATAACCACTATCTGGAACGAAAGCAAAATATGTAATCAAATTTATTGTAAAAAGTATTTGTTATCGCTTCAGAGTGCTTCGGAGAATTACTAAGGATAATGGCCCTCATTTTAATAATAAAGAAATGACCTCATTTTGCGCATCAAAGGGAATTCAACAATGTTTTTTTACGCTTGTTCATCCTCAAGCCAATGGACAAGTCGAGGTAACAAATATAACTATTTTAGATGGTTTGAAAAAAAAAATTGACAGGGGCAGCAAAACTATTTACAAGAGGTACTTTGGGCTTATCGGACAACTTCCAGGGAAGCTACCAAAGAAACTCCTTTTGTCTTAACATATGGAATGGATGTTGTTAGTCGTGTGAAATCTATGATCTCATCCTTTAGAATAACTTAATATTTTGAAAGATCTAATGATGAAGCTAAAAGGCCAAATTTAGATTTGATTGAGGAAAAAAGAGTTCGAGCTCATTTAAACATGATCCATTACCAGACTCTTATGAGGAACAGATACAATTTGAAGGTAAAAAGGTGAGAGTATAAAGCGGGTGACAAAGTGTTGAGGAAATTATTTTTGCATACAAAGGAGAAGAACCTCGGAAAATAGCCCTGAATCGAGAAGGGCCTTATATGGTTATTGAAAGATAAAACTAGGGTCTTATCACCTTTGTGATATTCAATGGAGGATGCTTCAACACCCGTGGAATATACAGCATTTGAAGTTATATTGGGAATAGATCTATTGTATTTTGAGTTTGTAAATATTGATTGAATGGCACATTCTTTCCTATTTTATTGGCCCAAGAAGGTTTTAATGAGGCGTTATGTACATATTTAATATTATCAATAATATGAATTTTTCCCAATGGTTTTTTACAAGTATTTATTTAAAACTATCTTGATAACTTATCAAATACTGATTATTTTTTAGGTTGGTCAAGAGTAGAATGTTCCGAAATGTTTATTACACTTTTCGAAGAAACACCTATATTCGAAGTGTTACGTTCAATAAATGCATTGTGTATTCAAAGTGCTACGTTCAATAAATGCACTGTGTTATTCAAAGTGCCACGTTCAATAAATGCACTATGTTATTCGAAGTGCTACGTTCAATAAATGCACTACGTTATTCGAAGTGCTACGTTCAATAAACGCAGTGTGTATTATCCTCGAAGTGTTCGTCATCTTGATTGTCATCATCTCGATTATCCTCGATAATGATTGTAGCATCATCATTGGTTGCTTTATTTTCATGATGAGGACTTTGTTGATTCTCAACAGCTATGACCTCATCGTCATCGAATAATGTGTATTCAATGGTCTTTGATTTTTGTTTTTCTTCTCATGAGGACTGCTGGAACTTTTGTTTTTCGTAAGTGTAGAAGTCTTCTTTTTCTTTGAAGAAGGTTCTTTTTCTTCTCCTTCGTCGATGGTCGAAAGATTATTCTCTGTTTCTTTTCTTTTCTGACGTTTAGGCTTCGGTTGTGTTGAAGGGCTAGCACCAGATGTACAAGCTGCCTTTTTATCTTGTTTCTCTTTTTTTGCCTTTTTCTTTTTAGGCAAGTGACTGTCTGACCTATTACGGATGGGGAGGAATACCTTATAGTTGGTTTGAACTAATCTTTTGCAAGCGTGATGGGGATTGGGCTGCTCCATCAAATTTAGAGGAGGAAAGGATCCAGGGGTGATGGGAAAGAGATGACTATTGAGGAATTTGATCGGCTCGAAGACGGTGTGAAAAGCGTTGTTTCATTCTGCTTTGGCCCAGCCGGCAAGCATTTTCAATATGTCTTTGGCCTTTGTCTGACGAATAGTGTAACGCCTCGGAATTTCTGAAATGATCATACTAATAATTAATGAAGAAGGGAAACAATAGTCAATGTTATTCTATTATAAAATATATAATTTTCGAAGTACTCACGGTTGTTTCTCTAGAGAAGGTTCAGTTTTGATGGGTTGGAATCGGATTTTTACTGTTTTCCCACGCTCTAGAGACGAAGATAAATTTTTGCTTCCAAAATTTGTCCGCTTCCAAGAGATCATTGATGATTTTTAGATCATCCACTAGAGTAAGGTAGTAAAATGGAAGCTTCGGTTCAATCGATAATTTTATCAAAGATATGAAATCCTTGATGTTGATCAGAATCTTGGACAAGCGAGAGGCCATGATCACAGACATAAGAGTAAACCATTGATTCGGTGTCACTTGAGTTGGGCACAAGTTTAGAAGTTCAAGTACTCCACGATAATTGGATCTAATGGAAACCGAAGACCCCGATTGATGATTTCGGGGTAGATCGACATCTCTTCATCTTTACAATCTAAGGGTATTTCCCCCTTCTTTGGTAATCGAGCGGTGATGTTATCTCTGATCCTCCACTGTCTTTTCTTATCTGATGCTTGATTTATTTATAGTATATATATATGGAAGTTTTTTCAGCTCAACAATATAATCAGCATCAAGATCTCTCAAGTTTCTGCCAATTTATGCTCTTTCCTCGTCGGAAATGGTAACTAGTGCCTTCTTTTTTTTAGGCTTACGAACTTTCTTCTCTGTAGCATTCTCTGAGTCTCCTTCATCGAAGACTAAATTATCGTTAGGTTTTGGAGATTAGGGTTTTTTGGGGTAGTCTAGCTTTAGATCTTCTACATCTTGTATTTTTTCTCATAAATAGGATGAAGGTTGATCGGAAAGTATGAGTTTTTTGGTGAAGATAGCTGGGAAGTTTGAGGAAAGCGTTGAAGGTAGCCAAGAGTTTGTTGCTTCTCTCTCAAGAATGTTGGGTTGTGGAGCAAAAAATGAAGTTACTAATGAATTTATAAGAGGAAGATGAGATGGGTATAAGTGGAAAAGCCTTTGTGATGATTGGACCGATACGAAACGGTAATGGTGTTAAGGGTTCGACATTTGTCAAACTAGATGTAAGCCTGGTAGCTAGGTATTCATGATGAATCTGAATTATCGTTTAATTGTATAATCCACTTCGAAACAACCTCGCGAATTGGTTATTTTCTTGAGAGTTCCGATGTGTAGTCACGTTTGGTAAAATTCGTTCCGATGTTAAATTTTAGATAATCAAACTTGCGTCTGAAAAGATTCGAGGAGAAAGAAATATATTATTGAATTTAAACTGTGAGTTTCTGGTATGTCTTCTAGCAAGATTCGAAGATAGTTAGTTCACATTCATTTACTGACATGAGAACTAGGGGGGCTACTCATAAGGAAGTAGAAGTTTATGAACTAAAGTGTAAATAATAGTAGTTTAATGGAACAATTCGTAATATGTATTTTTATTGAGGACTAAGGGTAATTTATCCCTTTATGTAACCGTTTTTAGTTTTGAGCTAAATCTCAACACCATGGTTGAACTAATAAAGGGGTGGCAAACACTTTTTGATCTAACTCATTCGTGCTCTGACTTTCTCTCTCTAAACTTTTTCTCTCACTATAATGCACGTATTAAACTCTTCTCAGACAACTTCTAACAATTAAACTCACTAAATTGGCAACTTTACCAATCACCAAATAATAATAAATATACCAACTAAAGATAATAATAAATCGTTAAATTACTTCTCAATATCAAACATAATAGGCAGTGTGGTCTCTCAACATCTCGCAGGAAAATTTAAGTAAATATTGAACTCGACGAGATGGAAATAATCGTCGCCTGGTATAAAAGTTCTACGATGTAAGTGAAGGTGTTTCTATGGAAATAAGGATTGCGACATCAAGTGCAACATCACTTTTGTTTTTCTCTCTCTTCATGATTCACTACCTAAATATGTCATGATTGCATAATTAAAAAAACCACAAAATACAAATAAACTTCTTTAAAAATACTAACTTTTAAAAAAACAAATTATTTTAGAATAACCAAATAAAAAACCAAACAAAATAGAATATCATTCCCAAAATCGCCCTACATCAAATCTTTAGCGAACTAATATCCCTCGGGCCAAACGTTTGGCGCAGAGAGCTTCGACGCCAAACATTACACGTTAAAGGCTCGGCACTTGAATTATTAACAATATTAATTGTTTCGATCATTACTTAAGATAATTAATTAAAGCCATACTTTTTCGAAATTATTGTACGAAAATCAGAAGAAATAATTTGCAGAGAAAGTAGAGGGTAGGGAAAAACAAATTCTAAAAAGATTAGTAACTTTATAGTAAGTTCTGGTATTAGTGGTTTTACTTAAAATATAAAAATATTAAAACTATAAACTTTACAAAACAAACCTTTTTAGTATGGGTATGGCTATATATACCCAAATGTGATTTAAGTATACCCAAAAAACGCAGTTGACTTTTGTTTGACTTTTTTAGGACGAAAAAATCCTTAAACTTTCATTTAATATCCGAATTGCCACTAAATAAAAAAAAACACTAAGTATATCTTAGATACACCCAATTCACAAAACAATCTATTTGGTTATGTATACCCAAAAAAACACAACTCTCTACTAGATCAAACCCCATATTACTACAATTTTGTGAAATTCTTCAAATTGTTCTTGAACATTCAAAGTTGCCTCAAGAACATTCAAACTCTTTTTAATTTTTTTAAACTTCTTCTAATAAAAACACAAAATCAAAACTTGTTTTTTTTAAGTTTTTTCAAAAAAAAAATTAAAAATTTAATTATTAAAAAATTCATAATTTTCGAATGTTTGGAAGCCATTTTCCGGCCGAAATTCGGCCGGAAAATGGTCATTTGCAAAAGCTGAGCGTACAGTGTACCATAGGTAAAGGGGGGCGTACCAGCCGGTGCGTACCCTCTGTACGGTCGGTACAGGGGGCGTACCGGTCGGTACGCCCCCCTTACCTATGGTACGCTCAAAAATCGCAAATGGCCATTTTCCGGTCGAATTTCGGCCGGAAAATGACCTCCAAACACCCTAAAATTCTGATTTTTTACCTAATTCAACCATAACCCTAAATTTTGATACTAAGACTAAGTTTTTATATTTTTGTTCGCCGGATTTTAGTTCGCCGGATTTTAGTTAGAGAGAACTTGAAGGTTTTAGAGAGAAGTTAGAGTGTGTAGAAGAAAAAATGAGGTGGATAAGATTAGTAAAAAAAAATCTTATATACCTAGAAAAGGGTATTTTTGTCAAAATTTGGGTATACTTAGATCACCTTTGGGTATACTCAAAATTGGGTATACTTAAACCCGAATTGGGTATATATAGCTTGACCCTTTTAGTATTTTTACTTCACTAAAAACTTTACAAAATAAATTTAACTTACAAAAGGTTAATTTGACTTTTTTTAGCAAATATCATAATATTTTTCGACCGATTGAATGAAATAAAATAATAACTCGTTGATTAGAACTCGTTAAGAAATAGAAAGTGAGAGTCTATAGTAGACGAATAACTGGTGACCGATCCAAATGGTGAAGGATGCTTGTATGTCTTTCTTCTCGTTTACATTTTACTTTGGATTGTTATAATTTAAGTTGTTTAAGTAAATTTACGAATATGAGATAATTTATTATTAGATAAAACAAAAAAAGTTGTATGCTAATTGGCATTTTGGACATTAGTACACACTTTCTATGAATTTATAGTTTAAGACAAAATTTGCATACTCTTCATTTTTCTGTACATGTCTTGACTTGTAGGATACTGAGATCCAAAACATTAGGAATAATATTCTTAAATCAAGACTGTTAATGTGTTTTTATTTCGATAATGTAGAAAAAAAAAAGCAAAACGAATACAATTTATAGTATATATTTTATCATGCTATTTCACTCTCTATTGCTAACAAAGATTGAACTAATTTGCACTTTATTTTCCCTCTTATAATGAGTCTTACAATATGCGATTACATTTGACATGAAACCCAATAGTATTAGTTGTAATCAAGGAAACTCACCGTTCAAAATATGAAGAAACAACAACAACAGTAAAACACAAAGGGAACTTTTTGAAAGACGCGATACAAAAAGGAAAATAAAACAAACAACTGCGAATCGAGAGAGCCATCAAACTTAACTTTCTTAGTGTCCAGGCGCGCTGATCCTCATCTTATTGACGATCTTGTAAGTATCATCAACCGTGTCATCGTCGTCATCGTCAAAGCAGCGTTGATTGTCATCAGGGAAAGCACTGTTGCCGCAGTCGTGGTCACCCTCCGAAAAAAAGCCTGCCTCGGTTGTTCTGATCATGACTGCCGACACCAGCAGCCCGAAAAGGCAGCAGACTATAATTCCTCTTGATACAATGGCCATAGTTGGACAAAAACAGGTGACTTGTGTTATCTTTTGTTTATGGATGTGTTTGGTTTTAAGTGAGACGGGAACACAGAATTTAAAGAGAAAGTTATGTTTGCTATTTAAGGAAGGTTTTGTTTGCAGCCACAAGAGAGTCTTGCTGTAGAGCTGGTCTTCTGTTAACTAAACTAACTTTTCAAGTCAGTCACCCCCAAAAAACTGGCTTTCTATTTTGGGAAAGATCTAGAAACTAACAGGAATGGTTGAACCAGTGACCTGATGATACCTAACCTAACCGCTTCTACTAGTCAATATCTGGTCAAGTTTAAATGAGATTTCTACTTCATGGGACCCTTTCTATAGAGAGCAAAAAGTAATTTGGTTGAAAAAAACTTTTACTTGACGCACGGTGCTAATAGACTATACCCGGCATGTAAATAATTATAATCATGATCGAATTTTACTTGGTCAATAACAAATTCAAAAACCAAAACTAAATAGGATTACTACTTAAATACTATAGACTACATCACAGCTCAGGAACGAAAGCTTCAATGAGATGAATGACTTAAGAAATTCATCTCTTCACATACCCGAGTATTGTAGACGCCGCAAGCATACTCGGGATAGGATGTTGTAAATTCGATATCGTTTCGGGCCCTTCCAAGTTGTTTATAGTTTCATGTGACGGACTTAAAAGCCGCACGAACCTCTCAGCTGCGTGTACTTGTTCTTCTCGAACATCACCATCACTAATCAATTTCCTGGAATATTGTTTTAAATAGGAGAGTCATGTTATGATGCTGGACGAATCATACATCAATCTGATCACAGATAGAAGAACGTTTACTAGCATAACTTATTGAATTCTAGGCTCTACAAAAAGGCCAATCTATTTATTTACCTTTTCTTTATTTAGTGTCAATAACTAATTCTTTTTTATATTACATTTTCTTCAATTTTTTGTCGAAATTCTCTAGATCCAGGCACGGAATATGTAAAATCTTTTTTGTTTTATGTATTAGTCATCGAAATAATATCAACACTTTAGTTTATTTGTACCGAACGGAGTCATCATGATATCTTCACACCAATCATTTAACAATAATGCTCGTAATGAAAAAGATCTTACATGAGCAATGGCACTAGGTTTTCTTCGGTGCACGCTTGGAAGAGAGATTCAGGGATGATTGCTGAATCTAAGAGAATATTGGGCAGAGAAATGTAACGTATTTTTGCTTTATAACGAATGAACCATTCAGTAAGGAAATGGGCTCGATAAGCAACAACACACGGTAACCGCGCAAGCTGCAACTCGACTGCAACTGTTCCTGAAGTACATAATGCAGCTCGACTTGCCTGAAGGGCATACATTCAATTCAAAGTTTAACATTGTCATCAAATATAACAGATCACTAAAGTTTACACAATTCATTTGATATAGAAATTGTTGTGTTTGAACAAGATGGCAAGATAGTTGGGGTAAAAAGAAAGATCACACGAGCTTACACTAAAGGCATCATATTTAAGCTGTGAGGATCCTCCCGGAATTAAGATAGTAGGAACAGGCCAGTGACGACGGATTATGTTGATGTAGTTCTCCACATCCTTGTTAGGTGCCACATGAATGATTGTTAGCAACTCGGGAATGGAGTGTCTTAATCGCTCCATAGTCCTTGCAAAAATTGGAATCATTCGTTTCACTTCTTGTAACCTGCTTCCAGGTAGCACGCTAATAGCTGTGGCTCCTGTAAGGATACATTCTATGTTGTCTTTCCATATTATGATGAAATAATGAGTCCAGGGGAGCAACGGTGCAGGAAATCTAGTACCAGAAATTGGAAAAAGCTTTCGAATGTAATGTTATTTTATTACTATAATAAAGAATATTACAAAGTACACTAAGCTTTATACGTTTATAAAAGTAACTATCTGAATATCACGAGCTGGAATGTGAAAGTCCGCATTGCAGATAATGCGAAGTAATAAATTGATGATGTACATTTGTGTGAAGCCACAACATTCAACATCACACTGGCTAGTGCAAGCAACCTGTTTCTACAGGATACTCGTTCAGTAGAATTTGGAAGAGATATAACTTAGTTGTTAATTGACCCAAACAGATAAAGCTACAGAAGAAAATCTAACTGCCTTGAGTAGAGTTCATCTTTTTCTTTTTAGATTCACTCATCCTCGACAATCTGTCAGAACACTTTTTCTTTCTCAATAGTTAATTTCATGTTAAATTGGCAAACTCGTAAGTTGAATTTCAGTTTGGTAGGCCAGCTGAGAATTGAGTATCTAAAATATGTACAACTGACAACACTATTTATTGCGACCTTAATTCTCATGACTGGCATCAATGTCTACGAGAGAGTAGTATCATCACAACTAAGAGATAGATGGAGAATCATTGAAATGCTATGAAATACAGCAACACACCTGAAGGAATTTCATAATCATTGCAGAAATCTTCACTGTTTCCTTCTATCTTCCATTCTTTAGCTGTGGTTAACTTTCCCTAATGAACAGACAAGTATACCGATTTAGGCTTATTCAACATTCTGATACACCAAAATATATAAATTATATCGAAGAGGTAGTCAAAAACATATCTAAGACAAAGAAAACCCATACTGCATTATACTCTAAGACGTCCTCGAGAACTGGATGTCCCACAAAAGTTGCATCCACCCCATTTGATTTACAAACTACATCCTCATTTGGAAGTATGCAAAGTAGATGGTCAACAAATTTAGCTAGTCCTTTAAGTCTTGCTTCACCTCCTTTCCATGCCCAAAACGAAGGTGCTACATAATGGAAGTGCGCAGGACTATCTAATCCTTCAAGATTGTACTTTTCTGCACAGCCAAAAAAAGTACAAACCGATTTTCTAACCCCGTACTTGTACAATAAGTGAATATCCTAACTCAATAGTGGAAACACATATTACCCCGTAATTGTTTGAGAAAACGGAAAGAAAACCCCTTGGAATCCACTGTGACAACTACATGAGGCTTGTATAGAAAAGCAGCATCTACCGTGTCCTTCAACCTAATCTGACATATCAAAATTGTTGCATAAAATGAAAATAACAGTAAAAATCTGGGTATAGAAGTGACTCTGAATATGTGTTCTGTGGTGAGGCATCAACCACTTACTCTAAATTTTGAAAGATGTGGGAGCAACTCCCAGATGCCCATCACTGCAATATCCTCCATAGGAAACACAGACTTCAATCCTTGCTTGCACATCATGGCCCTTTATTATTCATACACACAGTTCATTAAGCAATACAACTAATTAAAAGCTTATAGATACTCAACTAAAAAGCTATGGCGATATCAAAACTCATTTCCAATACTTCCCGGTGTATAAATGTATCCTGCTAGAGACACACCAAGAATTTAAATCCAATAGCCAGAAACTAAAAAAGCGACCTAATCATGAAGACATTTGTCCCCACATTCTGCAATAAGTTTCCTTATTTCTTTTCTTTCATTCCAAGCATAGTACAGTACTTTATCAAAAATTTAAACAAGCGATCAATTCCTTCAGAGCAAGAGCTTACCCTCCAACACCAGAGAAACGTATAGGCAAAGGACTGAGCTTCTTGAGAGACGCAATCAAACGAGAAGCGATAGTATCCCCAGAAACTTCACCGGCGACAACGAAGACCCTTAGCTCACCATCTTTACCACCCAAATCGATCACTGCTTTGCTACAAACCGAAAATCCTCTTGCTATAATGCTAAAGAAGCAAATGCGCATCCTATTTTTCGTCATACCAAGAAGACGAATTACTGGAATTGCAAAGAGAGCTTACGCTTAACAGCGACGGAGAATTGTGTCGGGAGCAGAGCCCCTGAACCGAAGCGGCGGGTTTCTTTTGAAATTGTTTATTTAAGTTAATAAGATTTGAACACCCATGGGTGTGCAAAATACGACGAATATATATGCCTTAAGTTAATAAGATTTGAACACCCATGGGTGTGCAAAATACGACGAATATATATGCCCTTAAGGGGTAGTCGAGTTGGTTGAGTATGTCATTCTTATGACCAAAAGGTCATGAGTTCGAGTCCCTCTATATACGTTTTCTCGGCTGAGCCAGTCACCTTGTGTGGTTTACCTTCTGTCGTTGGTTTGCAGGCTATCGCGTCAGACTGAGGGTTTATCCTGTGCGCACTCATTGCACTCTGAGTAGCGGCTGCGGATTCCCTCCAAAAAAAAAACAAAAAAAAAACGACGAATATATATGAATTTGGTCCGATTATAATTTGTACCGTGCCATTATAACATTTAAATATATTTAATATCAAAATGTTGATACATTATTGTATAGCTATTGAATTATAAGTTAATATTTCTTTTTAATAAATTAAATGTTGAATGAATAATGTAATGGTTATTTAAAAATTTGTGCATATCTTTAAAATTGGTGTTGAGTTCGAAATAATAATACGAAAGTTGCGATAAAATGGATGTTTCAATTCATAATAGTAACAAGGCGAGCTTCTTTGATCAATTAGTTAGTAAGGAGGATAGAAAAAAATCATTTGCCATAAGACTAGTGCTGATACAATTCGATTAAATGTTTATCCCAATTTATCATATTCAATGTTAGTCTTAAGTGGAATTGAAAAACTACTTCACATATTCTAGTGGCGTTAATTTGGACAAACTAGAGCTTTTTAAGTGAATCTTACAAAGAAGGTGGTCTTAATGTTTTAAAACTTTCTAACATACAGGCCATATTCTCATGTAAGCTTTGGTATAAATTCTCAGAGTCTTTGGTCTTCTCTCTTGCTTTTTCGTTGTCTATGTTCTTCTTCGTGTCCGTCCGTATTGCAAAGCGGGTCGATCTGTAGGATATCGAGTTTTCTTACCGCCTCGATCGACTATGGGATATGCATTTCTCTTCCCTGACCTAACACAGAGTAAAGTACGCGTTAGTGCTAGTACACGAGTAGACCACGACCAAAAAACTTACTGATATCTATTAATATCTTTTCTTAGACTGTTGTTGTTAAATGTGAAAAAAAAAATCTTTTTGAGCAAGATATATGCACTCAATATACTCTAAAACCTTTATCTTTTACAAACTAATCCAAAAACTAAATGGTATTGAATTCGGAAGAGATTAATTTATACTAATAACATTGCAGAACCTTTTATTTTTTAAAACTTAGGTAAAGAAAATTTGGACTTTTGGCTTGATAAATGGCTTGATAACGAGCCTTTAATTAATCTCTGAGATGGTGAAAACAATAGTTGGTATACCATTGATAAGGTTAACAGTTTATGAACCGATAATAACTATAACTTAATGAAGTTAAGATCAAATGTTACACATTTAGATATTAACAAAATAACAAACCTTAAAATAATTAATGATAAAAGAAGATAATATTCTCTTTTTTTTGTCATCAGATAGCTGAAGATGCTTTAATACTAAGGCAACATGGAATCATATTAAGAAAAAAAAGTATTGTCTCAAATCTTTTTGCAAAGATTTGGAATTTTGTTATTCCAACCAAGTACTCCTTTCTCTTTTGGAAGATCATGAAAGGTTGGATATATGTGGATACAATCCTTCAAAAAAGGAACTTTAGCATAGCCTATAAGTGTCAATTATGTCATGAGATAGAATCAACCAACCATTTATTTGTAAACTGCCCACTAACATGGACAATTTGGAACCATTCTGAAATCCTATTTAATGTATCTATATGCAAATTTATGACCATCCATCACCTAATTAGATGTTGGTTTTGGTCTAATCCAAAAATAACTCACATCAAAACTATATTACCATCGATTATTTGTTGGTCTATATGACACTATAGGAATAAATTATCAAGAGGACGATTCTATAAAGATTCATAAAATCAAAATCAAATGGGATCTGACAATCGGTAGGATGGATATATACTTGATACTCGTCAAGTCTAACAGTTTCTTCTCTTCTACTTGAATCAATCTTCTTGGGCTAAAAGAATGAACCTGAGGTAAAATTGAAATTCATGCTGCAACTTTAAATGATTACCAAATTCAAGTAATTTTTTTATTTTAGGTCGAATAAGTTGTTTATGTATGCTAACAATCAAGCCCTTTTGGAACATTATCAATAACTATATTTTCTTATTTAAAAGAAATAAGGTGAAAAAATAGGTTCTTCAATTATTTGAAAGAATTAAAACTCAGTATAAACTTTTATCGACATATTTTTAAAAATAATTGAAATTAAAAATGAATTAAAGTTAAGTAGAAGTTTATTGTTTTATAACTACTAATAATTTTATTTAAAAATATAAAGGAAGTTATAAAGAAATTTTTTTCTACTGTTTTATAATTTGATTAATAAATCAAAATTAAAATATCAATCGTTTTTTTAATAAATAAATTTTAAAGTTTCAAAAATTTAGAACAATCTAAGTTTCTAATTTTAAAAATAATTTTAAACAATTTCATATCGATTATAGTTAAAATTATTATTAATTATGAAGATATATTAATAAAAATTCAAAATTTAATATTATCAACTCTTTTATTAATTAACTTCTAAAAATATCTGGACTTAGATATTAAACATAAAATTCTAAATTCTAAAACTAACACTAAATATGTAAAACAAAGTTCTAATCATAATCTTTAAAATTAATAAAATTATTATATTTTTTATTAATAAAATATATTATTATTATTAATTTTCTTTAATAAAGTTATTAATTTTTCATTAATATTATTATTATTAATCCAAAAAGAGAATTATCATTAAAAAAGAGTAAATCACATTACAAGCATACAATTATACCAAAAAAACAAATACTGACTTATATAATAAGACTAGACTTTCTAATTGCGATATAGTGAACATGCGATTTATTATCATTGTAGAGTTTATAATCAAACATTTACGAGGATGGTAGATTTTGCAAGCTCCTTGATCGATAAAAAGAGTTAAACCACTTTATTGAAGTTGCCAAATACTCAGTAGATTATTAGTTGATTCTAGAACAAAAAACACATATGTTAATATTTGGGTTAGCCCTCGACTTCAAACTTCACATTTCATTTTCCCATCACCTCCATTCGTGAGCTATTCCCTAGTTTTACTCCATGTTTAAAGATTTCATTGAGCTCAACAAACCAATCTTTGTTACCTGTCATATGATTTGAGCAACCGAAATCGATAAATCAAACCCCTTTATCTTCAACCTCTTTGATAATCATATGAGCCATTAAAAGTAATTCTTCTCCTTCATCGAACTCGACATGGTTTGATTTTTTTCTCTATATGGGCACTCATATTGATAATGTCCTAGCTTGTGACACCTGAAGAACTCAACGTGAGCTCTGTTAATAGTTCATCATCTTCCATCTCTTCCTCTGCCTTTCAAGAAATTACTTCCCCCTCTGCCAAAATTACTTTTTCCACTGCTTTGTCCATAACTGCGATCACCCTCGACTTTCAGTACTTGTTCTTCAGATACCTTGCGTCGTAGTTCTGTTCATGAACAATTAATGAGTTTTGCAACTCATCGACTGTCATTTGATCAATATATTTTGACTCATCAATTGAACATACAATATAATTGAAATCATCCATCATCGTGCGCATGATTTTCTCAACAATCTTTACATCTTCCAGGTCTTTTCCACGGTTTCTCATGTTATTTTCTATGACCATAACTCTTCTAAAACAATCTGTTACTGTCTCACTTTTCTTCATCTTCTCTGTTTCAAACAATCTTCGAAGCCTCTGGAGTTGAGCACGCTTCACACTTTTATTGCCATGATACTTGGTCTTCATTGATTCCCAAAGTTGTTTGGATGTCTGATTTTGAGTAATGGTCTTCAAAATAGTTTTGTCGATGGACTGAAACAAGTAATTATTTGCCTTAAAATCTTTAAGCCTAGATTCATCCGATACCTTTTGTTGCACTGCCGTCAACACTTCACCTTCTCCAGGTTCCCGATAACCTGGTTGAATCACACACCAGTACTCTTTTAAATGTAAGAGATTCTCCATGAGTAAACTTCAGTGATCGTAATCTCCATCAAATTTGGGCACACATAGGGCACTGAAATTGTTCGAATCATATGTCATTTTTTTCACTCTTGTTTCACACTTTCTTCATTTTTTCATTCAAAGCACTCTTGTTACTTTCCTCACTCTTTATTCACTCAAACACTCTTGTTTTACTCAAACACACATATCTCACTCTTTCTATGTTTCACTCAAACACACATACCTCACTCTTTCTGTGTTTCACTCAGACACACATACATCACTCTCTCTGTGTTTCACTCAAACACACATACCTCACTCTTTTTGTGCTTCACTCATACACACATACCTCACTCTTTTTGTGTTTCACAGACACACATACCTCACTCTCACTCAAATTGTTTTACTCAAACACACATACGTTGCTCTGATACCATGTTAGAATATCAAAGAGTAATATGGAGAGATAATAAGACTCGATGTATTAAACTGCAACACAAAATGGATTTAATTAAATCCGAAGAGTTCGTAGGTTGGCACATCAAACGAATATTAAGTCAATATTGGCTAGCAACTTTACAAGATCCAAGATTGTTGGATCAATATGTGTTTTTGCATTATCTTGTTGAATAATTATACTATATCTTAAATCATTCGCTTGGCCATTTGATTTAATAGTTGGTATCACATTTTCAATCGAATATGATAGTACAATTTCTCTTCTAACTGAGGTTATTGGTTTTGTTTTTAAAGTACGCGTAATTCTATTTATATTACTTATTTTAGTGGGTTCTTGTGTAACAAAAGGAAATACACCAACTTTTCCTTCAAATATTTTATTCTTTCATGCATCAAATCGTGACGAGCAATAGTTACTAAAAACATGACTTTTCTAATAAAATTCTTACTTTTACAAGCTCAAATCGGATATTGTTCACCAGGTAGAATAGTAATAATTTCAATTTTTTTTCAAATAAAACCATCTGCCATTAATGTGAATAATATTGCACATATTAAGAAACATTGAATTATGTGGTATGTAAGTGTCGAGCATTAACATACGTAACCCTAAGTGAAATATTTTGCTTTATTTTTTCAAAAATGATTTTACAGCATTTAAATGCCTCATTAAATATCTTAATTTTAAAAAATTGGAGTTTTCGCATTCAACGCATAAATTAAATATCGAACAATTATTCTTTGAGCAAACAAATACTACGAACATGATCTACAATGACTTCAATTCTCCTCCGATCTTAACTTTATCTTTATATACATTAGCACTACTTTCATCTATTTTGGATTGTTCCACATACGGTGAATGGTTTGTAATGGTAAAAGATATAATCTTATTTTTTTGTCGTTTTTATTTATTTTTTTAACAAAATATATTTTTTAAAAGAAAACCTTAATTTTTTAATTTTTTTTAAAAGACGTTAACATTTTATTTTTTTAAAAAACGACACTATAAAACAGTTTACGAATAAATATTTTTATTTTTAATTTTAATGTTTAAAAAAATTAAAATCATAATCTAAACGAAAAAATAATTTTAATTTTAAGTTAAAAACCATTTTAAATTTAAATTTGAAACATTAAATTAAGTCATAGTTAACTTTTTTTTAATTAAATTATTATAAATTTACATATTTATAACATTCTTTTACTTCATATATCTTTTCCTAAAAAAATAATTCTAACTAACAGTATCTTCTTCATAAACTTCTTGCAGCGTGTTTTTTTTCTAAACTGGATATTTTTTCTTAAATATATCTTCTCCTAATATTTTGCACCGTATTTTTTTAATTGTATATTCTTCTGTTTTCTTTCGTTGAAATGCATTAAATTAGAAGAAAATTGTTCTTACAAATACATGAAGATACCCTGAAGAGTGGCATGAAAGTCGTGAAAAAAATAAGATGAAAGTCAAAGCAATGCGAATAAACAAGAAAAGTTTGATGATTTAAAGGTCATAGAGACTAAAATATCATAGTCGAGAATAAACAAGCAAGATCATTGAAGCAACAAAAGAGAGATGGTTGCGAACAACAAAGCAAAAAACTTAAGTTTGAATTATAGGAATTGTTTAGGCCATACAATCTTGGTACAAAATAATCTAAAATCGGAGGTCATAAACATGAGGTATGATATCGCAGAGACGAGTACGACAGAGGTGCCAAAATTTCAGTCATTTTTCTCCCTCCAAACGTAACATACAATCGCATGGATGCAAACACGCCAAAGGTGACGTAAACTTAAGGGAGGCCAACTGGGTGTCTCTTGAATCCAAGACATCCAATTTTTATTTCTACCTATAGAGAACCCAATCGTGGAACTTGCAAAACTTCATATGTTATTAATGAAACTATAATTATAGAGCATATAATTGATAATTTCATAGGCGAAGTTACATAAGACGCAATTTGGGAGGGATTTTAACCCCAAATCCAAAGTTTGTCATGGATGGACAGCTTGCCCTGAATAGCAAACCAAATGGTATACAAATCACGAGGAATATTAAATTTATGTGATACTAACCATACACAATAACACATGGAATGGGCGTACATATGACATTGTAGGTGTCTTTAATGCTGAAAATGATGATTCTTCTCTTAACGATCTAGTAGTGGACATCTTTCTATAAAATACTATGGGGAGGATGAGGTTGTTGATCTCCTGGAGGTTTCTGTAATTTCTACCTTTAGCAGATCTAATGTGAGCAGACCAGTTCCAGAGCCATTCGTGGATAATTTCTAAAACTTTAAGGTTAAGTGTCCAGTCGTGAGTCATAGATGATATCGAGTCCGTAATGGATAAAAATAGAAGAGTACATGATATATATTACTAGCCAAAAGTGTAAAACATAAATTTTTCTCCAAGTCCATGAGGGGGATGAGAGCCAAGATTTAAAGCCCATAAGCTATCATTTTTAATCTTCTCTGTTTTAATCCACTCACACCATATTAAGTTATTGTTATTATTTATTAATGACCATAAAATTTTAAGGACGAGCTCCTAACTTCATTTTTTATATTAAGAATCTCAAGACCGTCATCCTTCGTGGGTTGTGGAAGTATACCATGCCACCTTAGCTCTCAAGATTTTTATCTCGTGGTCGGACCAGAAAAAACGATGAATGTACTGTGAGAGTTCTTTGAGAACCCTTGAAGTGAGAATGAAGATAGAGGACCAATAAACTACACCAGCAAAATAAAAAAATTGATGAGTTGAAGATGACCAATATAAGAGAGATGTTTCGAATTCCAAAAAACAATACAAGGGGTAATGTTATGGAGAATGGGCCGACACCTAGTATGTGAAAGTCATTCGGTAAGAAAGATATTCATATAAATGTTGATGAGAAAATTCATGAGGATGGGCTCACTCCGTATAAGAAGATGGGTCTTTTTGTCTGGACTTACTTGAAGCCCCGAGAACAAGAAGAAATCATTCAGACTATCTTTAGTAAGATGGATGGAATTATGATCGTCATGACAGAAAATTATTAAGTCATCAGCAAAACATAGGTTAACTATTTTGAGCTTATGACGTTTCCAGTGGAAGTTAAAATTTATGTCATTGTTTTTCTCTTTGAGAATACAAGATAAGACTTGCATTACGAAAACGAAAACGAAAACAAAAACGAAAACGAAAGAGGAAAGGGGGTCGTCTTGTCTAAGGTCTTTCCTACCATGGAAATTATCGAAATGATCATCATTACTGTTAATACTGTATGAAGGTGTAGCAATACAGTGGATAATCCAAATGATCATCTTTTTCGAAAATTCCATGGTGATGAGGATATCAAGAATCACATGCCAACAAACATTGTCAAAGGATTTTATGAGACCGATTTTAAAGCAATGTCTTGTCGTTGTTGTTGGTATGGTAACCCTTAAAAACCTCATGGGTAAAGTAAGATGTTATGAAAGATATTACTCCCAACTACAAAAGGCCGATTGAGATTTTCTAATCAGATAAGGGATAAAGCTTTTAATTTTGTTAGCTAGAATTTTGGATATAATTTTGTAAATGACATTGCATAACGTAATAGGTCTGAAAACGGTTACAAAGGTGGGGGTATCCTTTTTAGAAATAAAGGCTTCATGCGAACGGAATTGAAGAACTCAAGGACCCCATTGTAAATATGTTTACCTGCAATGTTTCAAAAGTCCTTAAAAAAATAAGAATGGAACCCGTCGGTCCCCAAGGATTTAATGTTTTCAGTATTGTAAAGCATTTTTAATCTCATCACACGTAACCGTGCAATCATAGAGGACTTGTCTAGAGAGTTAACCCTGGCAGTGATTATAACCAAAACTATATCCAAGCCCCGAGGTAACTAGGAAGGTGCCTAATACTAAAGAGATCATTGAAAGTGATAAACAAAATGTAAGCAACAGAGGAAGGGGTAGTAACAAGAATTTAGCAAATCAAGACAAATTTTTTATGTAAGATATGAGTTTTAACATTGTTGTGAAAAATTTTTGTATTCCAATCATCGAGTTTAAGCAAGTTGTCTAGCTTAAAGAATGATTCTTTAGATCTGCTGAGGAAGATGAATTTAAACAAAAATCCTCAATTTCTTTGGATACAAGAAAGAATTTAGTGGGGTTTTGAGCAATGAAGGAGTGGACATTGAAAGTTTCAGTTTGGACATTAGATGTACGGGTACTAATGTCACTATATTCTTTGTGATTTAGTTTTCTAAGAACCAATTTAAGGCATATCAGTTCTTAGGAGACCGAGTTTATACCCTATGCGGGGTGGGTATGTTCCACATGTTAAAGACGATATCTTTAAAATCATAGTACATATTAAAAAATTGAAAGGTTCTCTCCGACGTAAGTGGCGCGTGACAAGGTTAACAGTGATTGTCATAATTAGAAGACTAAGGAAATCTGTAATGGACGAAATACATTAAAAATGATTCATCTCAATCATTGTTGACTAAGACACGATCAATCTTGGAAAATATATGATTAATGAGATTCTTATTGAGCCAAATACAATATAAACTAGGGGAGCAAAGATCACTAAGCTCACACTGGTAGCAACAACTGATGAATTCGTTAATAGCATATGACCAATTATCTAAGGAACTGATATGCTCATTCGGCTTACGTATAAGGTTAAAATTTCATAGGATAACCAAAAGGATACTCTGATCTTGAGAAGATATGGTCCCAAGGTCAGTCCATAAAGGAATGCGGTTTGGGCCGTTATTAAAAGTGTAAATGGCTATGAAACAAAAAGAGATAAAAAAAATTAAGAATTCTCGTTTCACGGTGAATGAATTGAGAAGAAGAGGACAACATGAAAATAATGACTACATTAAGATTTCATATTATCCAAATCTTGCTAGTGGATGCGAGACATGATTAGAAATATAATACCAGAAATGGGTCATAGCTCTAATGATGGAATCAATCTTATGAACGCAGACTTTTGTTTCGATAAGAATCATGATGGAAATACGATTGCCAATAATAAAATCAATATTATTTTTTTCCTTACAGAGTCGTTTAACTCACATACATTCCAAGAACCAATAAAATGAGATAAAATATACTTATAAAGTTTCAGATAGTGGTCCTAACAGAGGACAAAACCATAAAACTAGTAACAATCTCTATAGGGGGACGAGTTTACGTGGCGGGGAGTCCACCTCCGTGCCATTTTCCTCCTCGATGAAGACGATCAAATGAACGAGACAAAGAATCTTTTCCTCCGATGGGTCTCATTTCTCGAAGAACCAGAAAAATGAAGGAATATTATGGGGTATGAGGCAAAGTAGAAGAATGACTAGTTACCGGGATCCCATTATAATGCATAAAGCTATAATAAAAAAACAATACATTTAGAGTATTGAGGTGGAAGACCTTGATACTTTATCTGGACCAAGGTTACATTGATTTGGTATTTATACTCAATCTTTGAGTGTATATGTTGCTACTTGAACACTCAAAAGTCCAAAGTTCTATTAGTACTTTGAAAATTTTAACCTATACCGAAATATCCATCAACAAGTCCTTATAAAAAGTGGTCATTGGCTCACATTGCTGGAGGATCACTATAAACCCTTCAAAATGCGATTGGGTTTTATCGAGAATATTTTTTGCCCGTTCTGCAAAACAAAATTTGAAAATAAAATATCATTCAAGAGTACACTTAAACTCATCGAGACCTAATATCCCTCAAATCTTCACAATATTTGAGCTTAGTTGCATGAGATTAAGGATTTCACCAAAAAAAAAATACCCCAAGATGCATGAGCGCATATAGTTCAAAGTTCTAGATAAAGCAGATCCGTGGATCACCAAAGAACTTTCATTAAAAACATTTTGATGAACTCCAACGACCGATGAAATTTGGTTGGTATTGTGACCCAAAACTACATTAACCCAAGATGAGGGATTGATGAGGAAGAGTTAACCGACGAGGTAGATTTATGCAAAGAGGCAACAGAGGCAAATGACTTATGGAGGGGAACGGTTTTGATTGAGTTGGTGTAGTTCGAGGAGATGGGGAAGGGGAGAAAAAAAGATGGGTTGAAAACAATGAGTCATGGAACTTGTAAGCTAAACAAACCAGTATGTTCAAATTAAGACAAACAAAAAAAAGTATGCACTAAAGACGCTTCTCTTACTCCCGATAATAGATTTCAGATCAACCGATGGAGAATTCGACGGGACAAAGCCAATAAACTAATCATCATCAACACGAGTAACCGACGAAAAATCAAGACTTTTAATTTCATTCTCGAATACACTAAGACCCGAATCAACCCTAAAATCATTCCTAGAGGACGCAAACGACAAAACAAAGATAAAACCAGTTTTCCTAACATGACCCAAACCAAACCCTAAAGACGCCAATGATCAAACTAAAGGCATAATCACCGAAGAGGAGAATAAGTAAACCATAGGGAAATCGGAGCCCACCTAAGCAACCCTAGCCTCACCAAAAGAAGAGAGGTCATAACCTACAGAAGCCCCAAGGATAATCCATTCCAATGTAGCAAAAGAATCTTTTTAAAATCTAGCTGTTGTTAAAGAACGATGGTCCACCATTATGTAGTTACCACCTGTTACAGGGCCAATGTTTCGCTAAAGATATTCGCCTAGTGCGACCTAAAGCCCCAAATTTAGTCAGTTTTCCCTCACTATGTTAAAGTAGTTTCAACACTTAACACTTAAACTCATACCTTGTTTAAGTGTTTTTGTGTTGTTACAACATAGACAAGACTTGACAAGAAGAAATAGCACACAAAATTTACAGGACTTCGGCCCCAACTTTTACAATATATGAAAAGTTAGTAAAATCTCCGAATATTACAATTTGTGTTCACTTTCAATAATAAATCTTCACGTACATTTAGCATTGATTAGAAATATATTTATAGGCAAAGAAACTCAACTAAAGGTAACTACGTAGTTGAAAACCGAAATGGTAGTATGGTAGAATTTTGTCGTTTCAATTTGGTTGGGAAAATCTCGTTCATTTGCCTTGACATTTTTCCAAGTAATTTATTTTCAGTTATACTATACATGGTGAAAATATAGCATGACCAAAAATCTAATATGCCTAGAGATTCCGAAAAAACATGCTAGTTGTGCCAATAATATTAGGTTGTGTGACACTATGTCACTGTGACAGTAGGACCAGTGGCAGTTAACACCAAGTCAAGTTTTGATTTTTTGGGCCACACTCTATATTTTCTAGGCCATTTTGTATAAATTCTCTAACCGCTACTAGTGGGTGAACCGTCTTTGGAAGTTGAGAGCTTCGAGACATGATTTATAATAACCACCAAGGCTTATCATGTGCCAAAATAACCGTATGTCATGCAACCACTCACTTATTCAGGAGGTTGTTTACAACTATATAAGTTAGTTGTTAAAATTTGGCACAAAAAAATTCATTTTGGCCTATTTGTTTTGTGATTTGGCCTAATCTGGCCCAATCTGGCCCGACACATGTACCAACATGGGTTGGTATAGGCCAGGACACATGACCTCTGGACCACGTTGGCCAAACTTTAAATTTCTTTAAGTCATATTTTGTTATCTCCTTCCATAAGTTAATGTCAACTATATGTCCAATCCATAGTCCTTTTACACATCATATGAACACATTTGCACTTGAACCGAAATTCCACCATTCTGACCTAATTGTCTTAGCCTTCAGTATGCCATATTGCACGCAACTCCAGCTGTCGTGCTTCTCGGCTTTGCCAAAAAAATTCCTTAGCCATTCCTCTTCTCCGTCAAGATTCTTATGTTTGAGTGAAAATCCTACTAAAGCTCCATGGTGCACCAAATAAGTTTGTTAGTCTGTGGCCATATTGTGGTGCCAATGTTGTCCATCCAACAACTAGCGTATGCCAACTTGTACGGGTCTTACAAACCTCCCCCACTAAATTGTTCGATGTATGTATCGAACTTGTAATCTTTGGTTTTCCTAAGGAATTCTTTGATTTAGCTCATGTTCTCTTGATGTTGTCATAATTCAGCCTCCACTAGACTTCTGAAGTATCTCCGTTATTTGTCTGTACTAAAACATTTTAACCAACAACAGAAGCAAACATTAAGATCAACTTTTTCTATGTTATGGATCTTCACTCCATCCCACTCCCTAAATCTAGAGTCGTCATCCACTAGTCGGTCTCCTTCCTAGTTTCTTCTTCAAACCCTTACACAAACCTCACTTAGAATATCTAAATGATGACCCACAAACTCGCTTGGCCCGTGTCTTTGTCATTTCTGCCTCCATTTCCTAATTTCTCTAACTCTTTGTACAAGGGACCACGTGGACACATTTTTGCCTCATGTTGGCCATAACATATAATGCAGCCTAGGTGGCCCAAAGGATACAGCATTGTCGTCTTTCAATTAACCTATCATTTCTCATCTCGAATATTTTTTATTTTGCTTTGAGGATATGCTTTATTTTCATAGGCTCTTTTCTCCCAAACAATCCATCTCTAAGGTCGTTTTCCTCTCAGCCCTAAAATAGTTTGGGCCTTTCTTAACTTCGTGTTAGACTTCCCTTTTTAATACTGCCACAAAGTTACATAACTTGTCCTTCTTTCTCAATTAAATCAAGTCAAACATTATTTAATCAAATGCCCAAACATACTCTTTCATGCTCTCGGTCGGCTCCAACTATTGTACCGCCCATTTTGCTAGAGTGTCTATCTATTTTAGGAGAAAAACATCATGAAGCTCACAATTTCACTCATGCCACACTTTAATTTCGGGCAACCTTGAGTTAGCCAATCCTTGTTTTCACCAAGTTATAACTTCAAAACCAATATTCAAAACTGCCGTTGGCACTTGATCCTTCTTTCTAACCCCTCTAATCTTGAAAATGTGTTTCGTGTTTATGATAAAAAATTATAAGTCTTTCACACATCGGGATATTCATATGAGAAGACTTGCCTTTTCCTCACTAGGATGATCTAGGTCACTCATAAGGTCTCTTACAACCGTATGAACATTACAATTTTCATTTTCGAGATACGTTATCCGGCCATAGACCACTTTTTCCATATTCCTCAAGGTATTCCAAACCCTAAACATCTCCCTGTCTATTTTAAGAGCAACGGAACAAATATAATTTTTTAAGTCTACCCCACCAACACCATTTGATAATAGTCTTGTGCTAATTTGGACCGATTCCTCTCTAATGCTAGTTTCATACACTTCATTCTCGCTTATCCTACTATTTTTCAGTACTTATTAACAAGATTCATCTTGAAGCTACTATTTTTTATTCGACATCCACTCAAATCTACCATATATAACCTCACATAGGCTTTAATACCACTTCTTTTGGTATCGTTTAGACTCTGATACCATTTGTCACATAGTTAATTTTTTGCTAAGAATTTATGCCCTCTACGGCCTAAAACACCAACTTCAGTCAGCCTTCGCTCATTATGTTAAACTAATTTCAACATTTATCACTTAAACTCAAAATTTGTTTGATTTTTTTAGTTGCTACAACAATAGACAAGACTTTAAAAGAATAAATAGCACACGCACAAATTAAGACATTCTGGTCCCAACCTTTACTATATATGAAAAATGAGTAATACCTCCGAATATTACGATTTTTATTTCACTCTCAATACTAAATCTTCCTGTACATTTAGCACTAACTACTAACCTATTTATAAATAATGAAATTCAACTAAAAATAACTACCTAGTTGAAAACCGAAATGACATTGTGGCAGAATTTTGTCCCTTCAATTTGGTTGAGAAAATCTCATCCATTTCCTTGAATTGTCAGGTAAATTCTTTTATATTATACTACACATGGTGAAAATATAGCACAAACAAAAATCTCATCTATTTAGAGATTCCAAAAAACCATGTAAATTGGGCCAGTAATGTTGGGCCTCGTGGCACTATGCCACTGTGCTAACAGCGCTAGAGGTAGTTAGTACCATGCCAATTTTCGATTTTTTCGAGCCACTCTATTTTTTTGGACCATTTTATATAACTTCTAGAACTGCTGCTAGTGGGTGAACCACATTTAAAAGTTGAAGGTTTTGACACATGACTTTTAGTAACCCCCAAGGCATCATGTACCAAAATAATTGTTCGCCGTGCAATTGCCCTGTAACTTTTTCAGGAAGTTATTTACAACTATATAAGTTAAAATCAAATTTTTAACAAAATCAAATTGGTCCATCTAATGACTAGCGTGTGCCAGATTATACGGGTCTTACACCACCTATTTTAGGTAACATCGAAAGATATGGAGTCCTAAAGGAGTTGGTAGAATAAAAAATGATTTCTCCCCTAATATCACCAAGAAGGGAAGAAATTTTTGAAGCCGACAGAGAGAGAGAGAAGAAGAGCTAGCAACGGGGTTGTTGTAAAAGGAAAAACGAGTGCGCAGTCTCGATTTCATATGAAATTGAGCTTCTGTAAACGCCGTTTTAATGGAAACTTCATGAGCAGGGATGCTGGAAAGTTAAAAAGACACAAAAGGATGTGTTTTTAAGGGAGCAGAGCACGATGTTAGGGAGACGTCCAATTGGCCCAGAACCTTTTATTGACTTGAATGGGTGGATATAGATTGAACCTAGTGACCTCGGAGAACTAAAGGGGATTCCCTCAGAGAGGCAACACTAACATCGAGATGTCAAAGGTAAAACGCGTAAGAAAGTGTACTGGTAACATGGTAGACATATAGAGGGATAGAAGCCAGGTCTGAGGAAAACTCATATATCTTATCCGAAGAGAATAAGTTGGGGATGCTAGTAGGCCTCGTTGGCCCGAAAAAGATAATGGTGGAAGAGGTCGATGACGTTATGGAGGAGACATTGGCACAGGATGTTATGGAGAACTTTGGAAGCGTATTGGTTAAAACATGTTTTGTGAGTGAGATGAAGAAAATGAGGCTTCGGAAGAATGGATAATCAGTAGCTAAATGCGAAGAGTACATAAAGTTTATTAATGTTGAGAAGTATAATATAGTGGATGGTAAATAGAGGATGGTGAAGTTCATGGACAAATATGGTAAGGGTAGTATTAATGTGAAAGGGAGCCATTAAAGGTAACAAACCTCAACATACCTCATGGTAAAAAAAAAATAAAGTTGGTTTATGCGGCTTAAGTCTTAGAGGGACATAAGCTACAAGTTTACAAGCCAAAGAAAAAAAAGGGGTTGGTTTAGGTTTGCTTAGTATATCTCCTTCTGAATTAATTTTAACATTATTTTCTTCCTAAAATTTTACCACATATCTTATTTTAAACGATATCTATTTCGCTTCCAGATATATTTTGCTAAAGCAATTTCTAAATTTATGTTTTTCTTTAAAAAAATGTATAAAAGAAAATTATAGATCTTATTTATCAATATTACAGTATTTATTAAACATAGCAAAACAAAAAAAACTAAAGTAAATAACACAACTAAACAAAAAGCAACTATTTTTTGTCAATAATATTGTAGTTTCAAAAAATTAGTAATTTCTTTTACTTATTTAAATATGTTCATTTTGTGATTCTGTCTCACTATTAACATCATGACGAAAATGTGAAGATTTTGATATGGCAAAAATGGAATTTTATTCATATTTGCGACAAAAAAAATGAAGATCATATCATGTTTTATATACTTTTATTTGCATGGAAGATTTTAAATTTTGAAATTTTTTGGTCAAAAATTTAATTTAAACAAAAACTTTAGTGTTAACCAAAAACTCACATCTCACATCATACAAGGATATATTTAGTTACACTTTGGCTAAATTCGGTCACATTTTGATAAGTAACCCCAATTTTAGGTATCCCCTCATCTATTTTAAGTATCCCCAACATTGTACCCAAAACACTCCAGCCTGTATTACTAAGTCATAACCCTAAACTCTAATCATCCCCAAAACAAAAACATCCCCAAAAATCTAAATTTCTCTCTCCTCTCCTTCTTTAAACCTTCAAAAACCAAAAATCACAAAATCAACATTTTCGGTTAACCAAAAAGTGTTCTTTAACAACTCCAGAAGACTTTAATCCAACAAACAACAACAATGGGTAAGGGAAAAGAGTGAGTTACTAATTTAATATCTTGTTCTTTTTATATTTAGTTTTTTTTTGTTTTTCTAAATTTATGCTACTTAAGGTGTTTGAATAGACAAATGCATGTTTATCTAGGTGCTAAAAGTGTTATATTGATGTTAGGAGGCTAGATTTGTGGTTGTATGGCAGTTTAGTTGGATTGGAGTTTGGTTCGAGGTATTTCCTGGCGGTTCGCGAATGTGATCATGAACCCCGCCGGATGAGAATCGTTCAACCGGCGGGGTAACTTCTTTTTTCCAAGTAGTTTTTGAAACCCGCCGGTTGAGGCTGGGTAGCTCCGGCGAGGAGGATATGTTTTACTTCCATGGTATTTAAGTTCCCCGCCGCTTAAACCCAGCCTCACCCGGCGGGGACCTAGTTTATTTCAAGGTTGAGTTTGGTTTTTAAATTTGATTTCTTTTCGTAGGCACAAGGTACCTAGACCCGAGAAGGATAGAGGTAATAAAGTGGCAAGACGTGAGCGGGAAGAAGTTTGTATGTCCCCCCAAAAGGTGATGCTACTAGTCGATCAAACGGCGATCGGGCCGAACATGGGATCGCTCGGTTCATACGAAACGCTCCATGAGGCATAAAAAATACGATGCCACACGGGAGCACGGAGTACAACCATCTCATCCACGAGAGGTCGTTAGGAAACGTCGTGCGCTCAGAGAGTTAGAGGAGGAGGAGACGGAGGTCCCCGAGCCATCACCTCCACGAGAGGTCCATACCCAAGGTCGTCTAACTGATCCAGATGGATGGAGGAACCTTTTCTTAGAGAAGAACAATATCATTATGTTCCCGGACTATACGCAATAAGAGACCTACACGTTCATGGACGACGTAAGTTTTTAAATTTCGGACTTAATTATTTATGTTTGACTTAACCAATGTTTCTTATAGTATATCAATGTTTGTTTCCTTTTTTCAGTCCCAATTTGGCATCAAGGTCCAATCAAAGTATGGGCTTCTTGGTCAATGGGATCTTAGCAAACAGTTAGGGGTCAGGGCTATATTGGAAGAGACTCTGTTCTGGCCACTCGTGCGCCATCTGCTGAAGTTCAACTCGCACCCACAGTTGGACGAGGTTTTCATTTAGAGGTGGCACCAGCAGACCAACACCTTTCAGTTCTCGTTCGACGAGATGACCATCACGTTAGATGATGTGCATGTGATTATCGGCCTCCCGGTTGAGGGGAGAATTATCGACGCCTTTGAGACGGATTTGATAGATTAGACATATGCACGTTATGCATCGTTGTTGAGAGTTTTGGCGGAAGCCGTGGAGGAGGATATGGAGGCGCATGACGGGAGTGGGTTTGGCCTCCGATGGCTAAGAACTACGTTTTCTGCGGACAAATATTTGGGTTCCAATGTCGCGATCACTCCGGAGATGAAGAAACAAGTTGTTAAGACATACATCATGTTGTTCCTTGGATGTACGATCTTCACGAACACTAGCCAGAAGAACATCCAATGCAATATTCTCCATCATCTCGAGCAGTTGGGGAAACTTAATGACTATGCATGGGGTACTTGCGCATTGGTGTGGTTGTACAAGAGTTTGGGAAGCATTTCGGAGCACTCCTTGAAGAGCATGGTTGGTTTCTCGTCGCTGTTAGAGTGTTGGGTGTATGAAAACTTCCCTGTTTTCAGGTGGCGATGAATATCAGTTATAGCCTGACCGATCCGAAGATGCTAGCGTAGGCCCTGAGAAAGATGACCGGAGCCTTTATTCGTGGGGATTCGTACTACTGTGACATCCTCACGGCGCAAGCAGAAATATAAGTAAGTTTTCTTATTTACATTGATAAATATGTTATGTTTATTTATTACATGTTTACATGTTTAAATCTTTATTTGCAGGTGATTTTTTGACCTTACAAGGACGTTCGTGCAGTGTTCCCAGAGCAAGCAATAGGATTGTATCGCAACCCTATTCGTCTGATGTTGGTAAGCAAGGCTTACCACCCAGATCAAGAGATGCGGCAGTTCGGATGGGTCCAAGAGAAACTGCTGCCTCCGCTTGTTCCTAGAACCAATCTAGGAAGATGAGACAATCTTCGTTACGCGCTAGAGGGTAGGCACTGGATCAACGGGAGGGACCATTTGTACGTGATTGGTAAGTACTCACACCCCTTGGAAGGGAGTAGCCGGACGTCATCCCCCCAATACAAACTGTACGTTAAGAAATACGGTTGATTTAGTATCACCCCTCGTATTCTTAGCGAGCGCTCTGCGGTAGAAGTGGTGAACACGATAAATCATGTTAGGCCGTTAGACGAGACCCCTGAAGAACTCGTGTCCTTCGCAAGGTGGTGTTTGACCTCACTAGTCCATGGCTTGTTGTAATGCTACTATTGTTTGTTATTTGTATGTTGTTTTAGTATAAAAACCATGTAGTTATATTCTGGACTCACGATTTGGATGTTTTGGATGTTGATTCGCATGTTTTCTTATTCGGATGCTTATAAATTCGCTTTTGTCGTTATTGATTTTTTCGGTAACATCATTTCCTTTAAAATATTTTAAGTGTTTATTTTTTGTTCCAAAGGTCCATGTAACATATGATACATATTCTACTTTAACTGGATTCCTAATAATCGGCGATGGAATTATGTCTCTACGCTACTTGTAAGAAATTTGATTTAGTATCCCGCTAGTTGAACAATTGTCAACGGTCGGGGTACTTGTCACCCGGCGGTTGATAATACAATAACAATACAACCAAACATTTAATTTTGTAAATTTTAGCCGACGGTTTGAAAATAATCAACCGTCGGGGAAATGTTGGCCCCGCCATGAACTATTGAACCACCATATTAAAAATTCGAAACCGACAATTTCAAAACATCAAAAAACTTTTCACAACCTTTGTGGTTTAGGTAACCGAACCCGTTGGATGAAACATTTCCGACCGGCGGGGAAGTTTTTACCCGCCAGTTGACAATAATGCAACCATCGAGTGATAGTTGTTCAACCGGCGGAGACCTCATCTTACCAATAGATTTAGTATTTTAATAACTTTCCCGCCAAAACTTATTTACTCGCGAAAACGATATTTCTTTCGCGCTTTTTTGGTTAGTTCCCTCCAACTATCCTTCTATAAGTAGTGGAACCAAGTTGTATCATTAAATATCTAAGTAATAAGAATGGGTGATTCTAGCTGGAACGTGCACGAAGATGTGAACCTCCTAAATGCTTTAGAGTTCATCAAAGGCACTTTGCGAGAGGAGAATCTTGGCTTTGTCGATGTTGTTTCATGCAGAATGTTCTTCAACCACGGTAGGGAGGCATCGTGTCCTGGATGTGTAATGCCCCGACCGTGAGGATGCGAAGAAGTTGCCGACAAGTTAGCTTATCTGAAAATCATGGCAGTACCGATTAAGTCACTTCTTTATGAAGTTTGAAGCGAAACTCGCAATATATTCAGTATATCATTTCAAGGTGACTGCAACTTTATGCAACAAAGATGTATCCTCGCACACGGGGCCTCTACCCTAACTCTAAGCTACAAAATTAAAACACAATGAAATGGATGTCTTAATATTTAAACTAACCGTCAATGGAATTAAATACTTACGTTCACGAAGTGGTTGGAGTTCACCTTACCCAATCCGATTTCCATGCGGTTTGGTATTGGATGGGGTGCACCTCTTAACGGAATAAAAGTAAACCCAACATCCATAGTTTGGTACTGTCATGCAAAATGAAAAATATAGTTAAAGGCAGAAGCGATTGCAACTCCCATCTCGGGCATGGACATCCAATGGTCGATCGAATCATTCATGCTTGTAAATATCTTAGCATACACAGATGTGTAATCCATAAGCTCGTTGTAAAGGGCATATCAAATCAACCGCCACCCATCTTGTTGCCCGTTCAAGGCAAACATTATCGAGCGGTACCCGCAATGGTCATCGGTGATGGATGGTACGAATGGTCTACCATATATGGGGAATTGGTTTATGTATCCTTTCAGATCAACAGTCGATCTACAGTGTATGGTCTACCACTATGCGTAGAGTTTGACCTACAGTCGATCGTTCCACTAGAAAGCATCGTCTCACTTGCTTGTGTTAGAATAACGCTACCTTTCTTGGGAGCGGGTTCGCTTTCCCAACCACGTTTTGAGCTCGGCATTCCTTACCCTTTACTTGAGGTTACGGGCGGAGGTTTGAAAGTTTTATTAATCTCGGGTGAACTAGCCTTTTTGGAATCTAGCACATGCTCGTGCCTAGATTTGTCGTGTTTAGTCGATGATTCGGATGCGTTAATAAACAAATTACGTTTGAAAGGTCGATGACCGCACACTTTTTGCTTCACCAATGGCTCCAATAGGGAGGTTGTTTCGGGATGGACGACGACAAACTAATTCTTATAAACGTGTTCTATGCATACTTCATCATTCAATTCCATAACATCGCATACTAGTTTATCGATTTTGACTTTTAGTTGCTCGATCGTCGTGACATTTGTACGAACTAGAATGTCTAACCTCTTCCAATGTTCATGAAATAACTTTAAAGGCATATTTATCCCTTTGGCAACAAATTCGTAAATTTTGTGGGGGCAAGGCATACTGTGCGTAGTTCCTATGGCATAACCGCAAGACATGGCGACCGCGATTATCATGTTCCTGGCCCAATCGACTTCTCCAAAAATAAGTTCCAACGCATAGTGGGAGACATTGCTTTTTAGTTACCGTACACAATGTTCACAAATTTATATAGGGCCAATAAGCGGCTCTTTTCAAATGACCCCTTGATGTCTATGTGTTGCAATTCTATCAAAGTATGCAACTTCAACCGAAAAGACTTGAACTTACCTTTGTTTGTGCCGATGAAACGTTTGAGGCTCAAATGAGCGCTTTCCACACGGTTTATGGTTTGGTTACCAAAATGCATCCACTTGTTAGTTCTCCACGTGATGAACTTATCACCATAAGGCCCTAACCAACTTTCGGTATACTCAATTGCTTTCGGATAATCTTTGAAGTCATAGTGCAATTCAGACTGATAGTCGTTGAATGCTACTTCCGTTTTCGCCAACATCATTTGATTCCACGCTTTCAAGAAAGCGTTGGACACTTTCTTCTCATTTATGATTTTTTTTTTCTGTTTTGCCCAGCACGTTCATGTTGGTGTGCCATCGATACAACATATGTGTTTCATTGGGAAACATTTCCTCTACCGTCTTCACAAGCGCTAAGTTTCCATCTGTCAAAACAATGGAGGGTGGTTTGATGGAGTGAGTTACCATCAACGAATGTAAGCACTCTAACACCCATTTGTAGCTCTCGATTTTTTCTCCCGATATAAACACAAAACCAATGTAGAACGTTTTCCCGGTACAAGTAGCTCCAAAAACCTCGTACAACAACATCCCGTATTTAATTACCTTGTACGTGTTACCCATTTCAATTACGTTTGGAAATGTCCGTAACAAATCCAAACTAACCGGGTGCGTGAAGAAAAGCTCACCTATGATATCACATTCGTCTTTCTACAGAATTCGTAGTAGTTTAACTTCTTTAATTCACCCAACAAGGCTCCGACATTACCTCCTCATTTACCATGCATGAATCATACAAGTCACCATTTAACTTTTACTCATCATCCTACATCAAACAAACGTAAATTATGTCAATCTAATGGGAAAAAAACCTTTGTCTCCACCCGGCCGTTGGAAAATGTTCAACCGTTGGGGATGTTTTTTTATCTCCGGTTGACAATACCCTAACCAACGGTTGATAATTCTAACCCCGTCGGGGGAGCCCAACATATAATTTTAAATAGGTAGACTAAATTAGGGAACCGCAACCGTCGGTTGATAATATCTCGACTCTCGGTGGAGAAACTACACACCGCCGGTATATGGCTATAACCCCACCGTGGATCTAGTTTAAGATATAAATTCTTACCTAGCAAATTAACTTGGTTAACAACCGGCTGGTCAGATGCACAACCTTCACGTTTGGATTAAATTCCCCGGAGTAGGCCAAAACGTAAAATTGATGGGCTAGACCCAATTTTGCATGCGCCATAATTTGTTAACTGTCATATTCAGTTATAAGAAACCTCCCCACAAAGTTTGAGAGCATTTGCACATCTGGTGAAGTAGTTAGCACATGATTAACCTTGGAGGTTAGTGGAAATCATGGGCAACCATCCTCAATTTCCAAAAGCACGTTCACCACTAGATGCGGTTGAGAAAATCATGGGAAGTGCCCCAGAAGTTCAGGAACGTGACACGGAAAAATTGGGAGTTATACTTGGCCAACTGATTGTGGCACTGCTGGCACGCCATAACAGGGTCACGCGGCCCAGTTTGGCCGGCCGCATGCGCCTCATTTGCAGGAACTCCAGGCAGATCAACACTTCCCATGATTTTCTCAACCGTATCTATTGGTGAACGTGTTTTTGGCAGGAAAGAAGCCGATTGGTTGTAAATGGATTTTTAAAACCAAACGAGATTCTAAGGGTAATGTGGAGAGGCATAATGTGCGACTTATAGCTAAGGTTTTTACTCAACATGAAGGGATTGACTTTAAAAAAACCTTCTCTCCAATTTCATCGAAGGATTCTTTTCGGACAATCATGGTGTTAGTTGCACACTTCGACCTTGAGCTCCATCAAATGGATGTAAAGACCGCCTTTCTTAATGGTGACATTGAGGAAACAATCTATATGTTGCAACCTGAAAACTTTGTCTCCGGTGATTCAAAGTCGACGGTGTGAAAACTAAAGAAATCTATTTATGGTCTCAAGCAAGCGTCTCGACAGTGGCATCACAAATTCCTTGAAGTTATTATCTCATTTGGTTTCGAGATAAATTTAGTGGAGGATTGTGTGTATCAAAAGTTCAGTTAAGTAAATTCATATTTCCAGTGTTGTATGTTGATGACATATTATTAGCCACAAACGATAAGAAATTATTACATACGACCAAGAAATTTCTTTCGGACAAATTCGATATGAAAGATCTTAGTGAGGCATCCTTTGTTTTAGGAATTCAATTTTATAGGAACCGATCCCATGAAATTTTAAGTTAACCACAAAAGGCATATATTGAGAGTATATTACAACGTTACGGGATGGCTTAAAATAAAGGAAAGGAAACCTTTATATCAAAAGATGAAAAGTTTAGCCTTAAGCAATGCCCAAAGACAAAACTTGAGACTGAGGAAATGCAAAAGGTTCCATATCCTTCAGATGTTGGAAGTCTGATGTATGCTCAAGTTTGTACACGGTCAGATATTGTTTTTGTGGTGGGTGCGTTAGGGAGATACGTAAGTAATCCGGGGATGGAACGCTGGAAAGTAGTCAAAAGAGTTATCCGGTATTTGCAACAAACAAAACATCATAGGATAACATATAAGAATTCGGATAAACTAGAGGTCATAGAATATTCCGACTCGGATTTCGCTGGATGTGAGGATTCTCGTCGTTCAACCTCAAGCATTATATTCCTTTTAGCTGGAGGTGTAATATCATGGAAAAGTGTTAAACAAACACTCATTGCATATTCCACTATGGCTGCAGAATTTGTTGCTTGTTTCGAGGCATCCAATCAGGTGCTTTGGATGCGAAATTTTGTCACAGGATTACGAACCGTAGAGGGGATAGAAAGACCCCTTAGATTATATTGTGACAATAACTCGGTAGTTCAGTAGTCAAACAATAACATGAGCTCGGTTAAGTCCAAACATGTAGATATCAAGTTCCCGTCTGTTAAAGAGAGAGTACAAAGTGGTCAAATCAGTGTGGAGCACATAAGGACAAATTCGAAGTTAGCAAATTCTCTTACGAAGGCATTAGTGCCTAAAGCTTTTATTGAACACACCATTAACATGGGTGTTGTGTACTTAGAGGAATTTTAGTTTCAATGAGAGTTTGTATTAAGCTATTAAATTTGTTTGTATTATGATAATCACGAACGTAAGATCATTAATGCAAATATATTTATATGTAAGTATTTAGTGTGTTCTTATTTGATTATTTGTACTCTACTGTAAGTAGACCTCCAATTAATTGGGACCAGTTAAGAATGGATATGTAAGATTAAATTTCATATTATTCTTATATTATGCACCATGATAAATTAATATAGTTGATTGTTGTGATATCGTGATTACTGATGCATCTATTTAAGGCTTGAAATGCATTGATGATGAATTTAATCATATGTCGTTAAAGGTCATTTACAGGGTTGTTAAGGTTATCTATGTAACGATAGAAATTGAGAACGTTCATTAAGTGGATGCATCCTATAGTACCATATGATGATCCAAGTGGGAGATTGTTGGAATTTCTCCATTGAGTTGGATCGTCACATGTTTAATCGATGTATCGGACCATCTTCAATATTAGTCCAATAAAAGTAATCATAAAGAAAATGACAGACTAATAGATAAAATATGTATCATGGAGATAATTGTATAGATACCAGGTTTAATTCCGAATACTCTAAAGGATTGGATTCGGAATAAACAACTTAAGCAAAACGTAAAGTTTTTGGGTTATTTTGTAAAACAAAATAATACCTGGTTATGATCCCTAAGAGTGGAAATTTAATAAGGACTGGTCTTCATTTAGTAACCGTCTGGAAGTTACATATGGTTAAATAAGAAGAACCGTTTTCTCAGTTTTATATATAAGAAGTAAGTTTCACTTCTTTAAAATGACGATATCAAATACAGAGAGAAAAATGGCATTTAAGAAAAACAGATTGGTTTTTCCTTGAGAAACAATCATTGGGTTTTGGTTGTCATCTCTTAAAAGATCATAACGTAGCAAAGGATTCAAAGATCATCAGCAACAAGTTCGGAATCTGAAGATCAAAGAATGTCTACATCTTGTAAGTATTTTTTCTGCATTATTCCAGGATGATTTAACTTTATGGTTTGATAAGTTAGATAAGAAATCCGAAAAATATTTCTTACAAGTGGTAGTAAAGCCACCATGAAGTTAAGTTCTTAAATTTTCAGATTATGAAATTATGATCTATGAAACTAAAAATGTTTGTCTATCAACAAGACATGTTTAGATTTTAGTTTCAGATTTTAAAAGGAAATATTTATAAATATTCAACATAGTTTAAACATGTTAAGTCTCCAAATCGTAGTAAATCCTTGCTTGAGTTAAGTTTTATATAAACCTATATGTGAAACATTTAATAGCATGATATTTATTACGAAAATCCATATATATTAATGCATAGTTATCTGCTTATATAAAAGCTAATGCAAAGTGTTTAATAATTAAAACTGTTTTACACAGTTAGAGCACTTTACTTTCCATAGTGAATTGATTTTGACAACGTGCAATAGGTAGTTATTAAGTTTAATATAATTATAAAATAGAAAAAGTAACTGTCATTATTCATCGGCGTCTAAAAACATGTAGTAGGCAGACAGTTACTAAAACTGTCATTATTCATTTGCGTCTGAGAGACGTGCAGTAGTCAGACAGTTACTAAAACTGTCATTATTCGTTTGCGTATGAGAGACGTGCAGTAGTCAGACAGTTACCGGAACTGTCACTATTCGTTTGCGTCTGAGAGACGTGCAGTAGTCAGACAGTTACTAGAACTGTCATTATTCGTTTGCGTCTGAGAGACGTGCAATAGTCAGACATTTATTAATATTAATATAATTATAAAATTAAAAAAAGTAACTGTCATTACTCTCACTGGCGAAAAAACATGCAGAGATTTATAACGGTCATTAGTAAGACAGTTATTAGTATTAATATAACTATAAAATTAAAAAAGCAGTTGTCATTACTCTCATTAGCGTAAATAAATGTGAAAGAAACGTGCAGAGATTTATAACGGTCATTAGTAAGACGTGCATAATTGTTTTAACCATTGTAACGTGTATCAGTTATAACGGCTAAAAATGATATATATAAAGTAGTGGGTTATTTAATCGATTAACTGTCATGTAACTATCCAACAGTGGCAGTTAATGTTATAGTTCGGGTAACGGTAAGATTTTATATATATAACACTTCTATTATAATAATAAAGTTATATATATAATTATAATTATAAAGAATTATATTATAATATTTATATTAAGAATTATATTATAATAAAATTAAATTTATTATAATATAAGTAAAGATATATTATAATATAATAAAGTTAAGGTGTAAATTTAATTCGATTAGAATTATATTCAGAGTACAAAATAGTTTTGACATAAGTTGTCCGAATTTAGATAAATTTTTAATTATTTTAGAGTTTTCATAAGTCTTTGATTGACAAGTATGTAAACATTAATCGTCTCAAAGGAAGGTTAATGTTTAACATAATTAATCTTAGACACAAGATAATTATTTGTGAATTGGTTAGGAAAATTGAGCTAGGAATATCGGCCAAAAGGAAGATTTTCTTAATTAAGTCAATTGGTAAGATCAACATTAATTATGCTCAAACACATACATATACAAAATAATATGTTTTCCCAAATGTATCTTATTGATGTTGTAAGAGTATGTTTTATTATGATATGTTTATTTTTTAAATATTATGGAGATTATATGTTAAGTGATGTTTTTGGCTATTTGTTGTTTGTTGTGTGTTATGTTAGCAAATCCGTATCCCTATAACCCGGAAGGCAAAAAGGAACCTATACTTAATGAGAGCAACTTTGAGCTGTGGAAAGAAGATATAGTGTTGCACTTTATGTGCCATGATTACGACTTAGCATTAAGGGTCGATGAACCCAAACCTCTGACTGAGGACAGTTCTCCTACGGAGAAAAAAGAGTCAGAGGCTTGGGAAAAGTCGAACATGATAAGTTTAAGGATCATGAAACAAGCAATTTCATTAGCATTTCATGGTGCAGTTCTACCTGAGATCATACGAAAATGTTTCTCGAAGAGGTAGAGAAATGTTTTACCAAGAACGATAAAGTAGAGATTAAGACGCTGCTTATTAAACTAGCCCATATGAAATATCGTGGGAAAGGGACTGTTCGTGAGCACATCTTAGAAATGTCAAACATCACTTCCAAATTGAAAGCACTTAATATTGACCTTCCGGAAGATGTTGTTGTAAGCTTTGTTTTTCACTCATTCCCTCCTCAATATAAGAACTCCGAAACTTTTTATAATTGTCAAAGCGAGAAATTGACTCTTAACGAGCTCATCTCTCAGGAAGCGCAAGAGGAGAATAAGATGAAGCAAGAACATCCAGAAGTGCAAATGGTGAAAGCTCAGGTGGGTAAGGTTCAGATGCACATGCATCCGGTTTGGGGAAAAAAGCATAAGGGTACGTCTGGTAAAGGGCGTTGCTTCCATTGTAAGAAACTGGGGCACTTTAAGAAAGAATGTGAAAAATAGAAGGCTATGATGAAAGCCAAATGTATTTTCAATTCTATGGTTTGTTCTCAGATCAATTTAGTTTTAGTGCCGAGAAATACTTGGTGGGTTGATACAGCAGTAACAACTCATGTTTGTGTTTCTTTGCAGGGTATGATAAAAAACTGAAGCCTGAGTGATGGTGAAACATCCATCTATACAGCTGATGGCAGTTCGTGTTTAGTTTATTCTATTTGTGATTTTCGTTTGTTGCTTACCAGTGGAGATTTTTTGTATTTAAAAGACGTATTGTATGTACCTTCTTTTAGAAGGAACCTAATTTCCTTTCTGTTGTTGAACAAATTAAGTTATTCTTATCAATTTAGAAATGAAAGTTTATGTATTTATTTACATGGTAATGTTGTTGGCTCTAGAAAGTTAATAGCAAATAATAACTTGTATTTATTGGATACTATAAAGGATCACAAAGAGATAAATAGTGTAGACGTACCTGAAAAACTAAATTGTAAATTGGAAAATTCAGCAAAACTTTGGCACAACTGATTAGGTCACATTTCAAGAAATAGAATTGAAAAGCTTGTTTCAGAAGGTTTATTAAGTGAACTGGATTTTTAGGAATTCAACGTTTGCGTTGAATGTATAAAAGAAAAACAGACCAAAGTGAAACGATTAGATGCATACAGAGCGAAATGGGTCTTAGATTTGATACAAACACACATATGTGGTCCGTTCCCTACAACATCATGGAAAGCGAATTTTCACGATATAACCCATATCATGGAACGACCAACGATAATATAAGTGTTTTATCTTATTGCTACCTGAACCGTAGCATTAACTGCCATTATTGGATAGTTACGTGGTAGTTAATCGATTAAATAAAGTCCATTACTTTATATACAACATTTTCAGCCGTTATAACTGATACACGTTATCAATTGTTCAAACAATTATGCACGTCTTACAAATGACAATTATAAATCTCTACACATTTCTTTACGCACGTCTTTCAGACACAAACGCATAATGACAGTTCCAGAAACTGTCTGCATACTGCACGTCTCTTAGACGCCGATGAATAATGACAGTTACTTTTTCAGTTTTATAATTATATTAAACTTAATAACTCCCTATTGCAGTTGTCAAAATCAATTCAATATGGAAAGTAAAGTGCTCCAAAGGATGTAAAACATTTATAATTATTAAACACTTGCAGTAACTTTTATATAAGCAGATAACTACGCAGTAATACATATTTATATATATGACTTTCTGCAATAGATCTCATGTTATTAAATTTTACACATAGGTTAATATAAAAATTAACTCAAGCAAGGATTTACTACGATTTGAAGACTTAACATGCTTAAACTATCTTGAATATTTATAATTCTTCCCTTCTAAAATCTGAAACCAAAATCTAAACATGCTTTATGGATAGACAAACATTTTTAGTTTCATAGATCATAATTTCACAATCTGAAAAATTAAGACCTTAACTTCATGGTGGCTCTGATACCACTTGTAAGAAATATTTTTTCGGATTTTTTATCTAACTTATTAATCCACAAAGTTAATTGAAACTGTAATAATGCGGTAGAAAATACTTACATGATGTAGACATTCTTTGATCTTCAGATTCCGAACTTGCTGCAGATGATCCATGATCTTTGCTAATGGTTACGATTCTTCTAAGAGATGGCAACCAAAACTCAATGATTGATTCTGAAGGAAAAACCAATTTGCTTTTCTGAAAGGCATTTTTTCTCTCTATATTTGATATACTGTCTTTCAAGAAGTAAGATAATTTTTATATAGAAAACTGAGAAAACGGTTCTTCATATTAATTGTCTGTAACATTCAGACAGTTACTTAATAAAGACCAGTCCTTATTGAATTTCCACTCTTAGGGACCATAACCCGGTATTATTTTGTTTTAGAAAATAACCCCAAAACTTTACGTTTTGCTTAAGTTGTTTATTTTCGAAACCAATCCTTCACAGTATTCAGAATTAAACCTGTTGTCTATACAATTACCTCCATGATACATATTTTATTTACTAGTCTGTTCATTTCTTTATGATTACTTTTATTGGATTAATATTGACGATAGTCCGATACATCGATAAAACATGCGACGATCCAACTCAATAGAGAAATTCCAACAATCTCCCACTTGGATCATCATATGCTACTATAGGATGCATCCACTTAATGAACGTTCTTAATTTCTATCGTCACATAGATAACCTTAACAATCCTGTAGATGACCATTAACGACATAGGACTAAAGTCATTATCAATGCATCGAAGTTCTTATACTGAGGAGGGAATGAGTGAAAAGAAAAGCTTACCACAACATCTTCCGGAAGGTCAATCTTAAGTGCTTTCAATTTGGAAGGTCAATACCTTAGGGCAAGCATATTAATTTGTATAGGTATGAGTTTGAGCATAATTAATGTTGATCTTACCAATTGACTTAATTAAGAAAATCTTCTTTTGGGCTGATTTTTCTAGTACAATTTTCTTAACCAATTCACAAATAATTATCTCGTGCCTAAGATTAATTATGTCAAACATTAACCTTCGTTTGGGACGATCATAGTTATTAATAGTGTTTTGTGCATCGTAGCGCAAAGGGTTCCCGGGGCAATAACACATAGCGACGCGATTAGCGCGCACTATTCGTAAACATAGCGCACACACATAAAATAATATAAATATAAATAATTCGTAAACATATTACCCATTTGTGATGACTTTTTTGGTGGCCTATTTGATGAGGTACTAGAGGGTCTCTTGGACTGTGCTTCATCATGATTTTCTAACTCTATTTCTTCATCAGCAACGTTATCAAAGTGAGGAACAAACTCCATTAACTTTTTAGAGTTTTCTCTCTCTACTAATTGATCATGTATTTCTTGCCTATCACATTCAGAAACCTTCTTACACTTAGTTGCATTCTTATATCCTCCAAGAATATGTTGTCTATGTCTAGTTATCCATCCTTTGGTAATTTTTGAACAATAATTGCATTTTATACCTAACCTCGCATCTTTAGGATCGACCAAAGTCTTATAATTCCACCATATATCTCTCTTTTGAGTCGACATTATTAGATTAAGAAATAAAAACATAAGTTTATAATAATAAAGTAAGATTAAGAAATAAAAACAGAACTTTAAAACGGTGAAGTTAGAACATAAATTTGAATTAAAAACATAGTATTTAAATAGAGAATTTAAAACAAAAGTAGAGGATAAAACAGTGAAGTTAGATTATAAATTTTAATTAAAACATAGTAATTAAAGACGGATGCTTCAGAGTTGCAGTTATTTCAAAACCAATATATATAAGAAGGATGAGTTACAGTTATATTAAAACCCGTCTATTTAAGAAAACCAATATATTTTCAAAAAGTTTAAAAATTTGTATGGAAAAAAAAGAAAAATTAAAGAAGCAATGTTTTGAATGAGAAGAGAAGATAGAACATTAAAGAAGGAATCTGAAGAGAAGAGAGAAAATTAAAGAAAGAATATGTTAAGAAGAAAAATACCTATTGTTGAAAAGAATGCCGCCACAATAGGAATCACATCTGAGTCAACCAACCTCCCCTAGGCTCACTGAACTCGAGCTAACAGCAACAAAGTTTCGCCCTCTAAGATTCCTTCTTTTTCGTGTTCCGTGATGTGCTACTTGACTTTCTTTATTCTTCCTCACCCGGAAAAGCCCATTTTTTGCTACGTTCGAGCTAGTCGAACTCCTTCCTTCGAGAAGTTCTGTTGATTTCTTCTCGATATCTATGGAAGAGAAATAGGAGAAGTTCGGTCGAGTGGTAAGGATTCTAGGGTTTCACGACATATCTAATTTTTTTTCTAATTTCAATATACTTATGGGTCATGTCCAATTTTCTACAATGGACCGACTGTAGCGCACCGCTTTTGCGCTGCGCTATAACTCAAATAGCTCACTTAGCGTGGGCTATTTGAAGGGACCGCTTTATTGCGCTGTGAGGCGCAAAGAGTGTGTCTCGCATTGCTATGCGCTATTGCGCGCACTATATGCGCTATTAATAACTATGGAGCCGATTAAAATTTACATACTTGTCAAAACTCTAAAATAATTAATTCACCAATAGAAATCACTTTGGCGATATATTAGATCATTAATTATTTATCTAACTTCGAACAACTTAAAACATTGAATTATTATGAACAATACTATACGACTGCCTTACTTAATGTCAAAACTATTTTGTACTCTAAATATAAATTTACACCTTAACTTTATTATATTATAATATATCTTTATTTATATTATAATAAATTTATTCTTATTATAATATAATTTTTAATATAAATATTATAATATAATTCTTTATATATATATATATATATATATATATATATATATATATATATAACTTTATTATTATAATATAAGGGTTATATATATATAAAATCTTACAATTACCCGAACCGTAGCATTAACTGCCATGGTTGGATAGTTACGTAGCAATTAATCAATTAAATAATTCACTACTTTATATATAGCATTTTCAAGAGTTATAACTAATACACGTTTTCAATTTTTAAGATAATTATATACGTCTAACTAATGACAGTTATAAATCTCTGCATGTTTCTTTACGCTAATGAGAGTAATGATAGTTACTTTTCTTTAATTTTATAATTATATTACTACTAATAATTGTTTGTCTACTGCACGTCTCTCAAAAGCAAACAAATAATCACAATTTCCGTAACTGTCTGTCTAATGCACGTTCTTTTAGACGCCAATAAATAATGACACTTACTTTTTTTATTTTATAATTATATTAAACTTAATAACTACCTATTGCACGTCGTCAAAATCAATTCATTATGGAAATTAAAGTGCTCTAACTTTGTAAAACAGTTTTAATTATTAAACACTTTGTAGTAGCTTTTATATAAGCAGATAACTATGCAGTAATATATATTTATATATATTTTTTTAATAAATCTCATGCTATTAAATGTTTCACATATAGGTTTATATAAAACTTAACTCAAACAAGGATTTACTACGATTTGGATACTTAACATGTTTAGACTATCTTGAATATTTATAATTCTTTCTTTCTAAAATCTGAAACTAAAATCTAAACATGTCTTGTTGATAGACAAACATTTTTAGTTCCGTAGATCATAATTTCATAATCTGAAAATTTAAGAACTTAACTTCGTGGTGGCTCTACTACCACTTGTAAGAAATATTTTTCGGATTTCTTATCTAACTTATCAAACCACGAAGTTAATTCATCCTGTAATAATGCGGAAAAAAAACTTATAGGATGTAGACATTCTTTAATCTTCAGATTCCGAACATGCTGCAGATGATCTTTGAATCATTTGCTAGGTTATGATCTTCTAAGAGATGGCAACCAAAACCCAATGATTGTTTCTGAGGAACAACCAATCTGTTTTTCTTAAAGGCCATTTTTCTCTCTGTATTTGATATTGTCATTTTAAAGAAGTGAAACTTACTTCTTATATATAAAACTGAGAAAACGATTCTTCTTATTTAACCATATGTAACTTCCAGACAGTTACTAAATGAAGACCAGTCCTTATTAAATTTCCACTTTTAGGGATCATAACCCGGTATTAATTTGTTTTACAAAATAACACCAAAACTTTATGTTTTGCTTAAGTTGTTTATTTCCGAATCCAATTCGTCACAATATTTGGAATTAAACCTGGTATCCATAAAATTACCTCCATGATATATATTTTATCTATTAGTCTGTCCCTTTCTTTATGATTACTTTTATTGGACTAATATTGAAGATGGTCTGATACATCGATTAAACATGTGACGATCCAACTCAATGGAGAAATTCCAACAATCTCCCACTTGGATCATCATATGGTACTATAGGATGCATCCACTTAATGAACGTTCTCAATTTCTATCGTCACATAGATAACCTTGACAACCCTGGAAATGACCATTAACGACATAGGACTAAAGTCATCATCAATGCATTTCAAGCCGTAAATAGATGCATCAGTAATCACGATAAATTTAATAGCTTAATACACACTCCCACTGAAACTAACAATCATCTAAGTACACAACACCCATGTTAATGGTGTGTTCAATAAAAGCTTTAGGCACTAATGTCTTCTTAAGAGAATTTGCTAACATCGAGTTTGTCCTTATGTGCTCCACACTGATTTGATCACTTTGTACTCTCTCTTTAACATATGTGAACTTGATATCTACATGTTTGGACTTAACCGAGCTCCTGTTATTGTTTGTATACTGCAATGCCGAGTTATTGTCACAATATAATCTAAGGGGTATTTCTATCCCTTCTACGATTCGCAATCCCGTGACAAAAATTCGCACCCAAAGCGCCTGATTGGATGCCTCGAAACAAGCAACAAATTCCGCAGCCATAATGGAAGATGCAATGAGTGTTTGTTTGACACTTTTCCATGACATCACACCTCCAACTAAAAGGAATATAATGTTTGAGGTTGAACGACGAGAATCCTCACATCCAGCGAAATCCGAGTCAGAATATTCTATGACCTCCAGTTTATCCGACTTCTTATATGTTATCCTATGATGTTTTGTTTGTTGCAAATACCGGATAAATCTTTTGACTACTTTCCAGCCTTCCATCCCCGGATTACTTACATATCTCCCTAACGCACCCACCACAAAAGCAATATCTGACAGTGTACAAACTTGAGCACACATCAAACTTCCAACAGCTGAAGCATATGGAACCTTTTGCATTTCCTCAATCTCAAGTTTTGTCTTTGGGCATTGCTTAAGGCTAAACTTTTCACCTTTTGATATAAGGGTTTCCTTTCATTTGCTGTTAGCCATCCCGTAACGTTGTAACATACTCTCAATATACGCCTTTTGTGGTTAACTCAAAATTTCATGGGATCGGTTCCTATGAAATTGAATTCCTAACACAAAGGATGCCTCACCAAGATCTTTCATATCGAATTTGTCCGAAAGAAATTTCTTGGTCGTATGTAACAATTTCTTATCGTTTGTGGCTAATAATATGTCATCAACATACAGCCCTGGAAATATGAATTTACTCCACTGAACTTTTGATACACACAATCCTCCACTGAATTTATCTCGACACCAAATGAGATAATAACTTCAAGGAATTTGTGATACCACTGTCGAGACGCTTGCTCTGATACCACTTGTAAGAAATATTTTTTCGGATTTCTTATCTAACTTATTAACCCACGAAGTTAATTGATCCTATAATAATGCGGACTGAATACTTACAGGATGAAGACATTCTTTTATCTTCAGATTCCAAACTAGCTGCAGATTATCCTTGATCTTTACTAATGGTTACGATTCTTCTAAGAGATGGCAACCAAAACTCAATGATTGATTCTGAAGGAAAAAACAATCTATTTTTCTTAAAGGCCATTTTTCTCTCTGTATTTGATATATTGTCTTTCAAGAAGTGAGACACTTCTTATATTAAAAACTGAGATTATTGTTCTTCTTATTTAACTGTCTGTAACTTTCAGACAGTTACTTAATGAAGACGAGTCCTTATTAATTTGTCACTCTTAGGGACCATAACCCGGTATTATTTTGTATTACAAAATAACCCCAAAACTTTACGTTTTGCTTAAGTTGTTTATTTCTGAATCCAATCCTTCACAATATTTGGAATTAAACCTGGTATCTATACAATTACCTCCATGATACATATTTTATCTACTAGTATGTCTTTTTTTTGTGATTACTTTTATTGGACTAATATTGACGATAGTCCGATACATCGATATATGACGATCCAACTCAATGAAAAAATTCCAACAATATGAATTTAGTAACGAACATTCATTTTGAGGAAGAATCAGTAAAGATTCATTAAGGGTCTAACAATGATAAGCGGTTTGGCATGACATCCACCGGCGGTTGAGGATGAACTATCCCGGTGGGGTTAGTTCATCATCATAATGATGTTTGTTCATCATCATAATGATGTTTGTTCATCATCCCCGCCGATTGAAAGGGCCTCCACCGGCCAGGAGCTCAGGTTCAGCTTTCTAAAAATAGAAGATCTACCATAAATGAAACTTTCTTGAAAACATTGGTTAGAGAGACTACCTTGTTTCGAGTTTCATATTCCTCAGCAAGCTTCTAATGTCGTAAATCCATTCTTCAATGATTTGAGATTTTTAGAAGATTTGTGTTTTTTTTGGAGTGTTTTGGGAGTTGTTTTGAGATTTTTGAGATTTTTGAGTTTTTTGAAATTTTGTTAAGTATTGAGTATAATAAGGATATTGGGAGGAGTAATTTTGTGTTCTTCAATTTTTGGTTAACTATACCCAAAATCCACTAAAAGCCAAAAAAAAAATTGCTCAAAAGGTAAATACGTACCTATAATTACAAAAGATTATAAACGAAATAGGGTTGGTTAACATTTTTTGGACGCCAAAACAGTTTAGTTATTTTTATTGTAATTATATATACACAAGATAAAACGTCAAAAATATTGAGAGGGAGATAGTATATTATATGAAACTATCTCAAATTTACTCACTGAATATGTCGGATTGTTATTGAATATAACATTTATCAAAGCACTTATTTGTTCCAGGAGAAAAATGACTATTTAGATTTACATAACACTAATACACAAAATATATATAGAAAACAACTGTTTTATAGTTCGTATGTATAATGTCACCTAAATTTGTATGATGATAACTGTCCTACTACTGGTATTGTATAAAGTGTAGCCCAGATCGAGAAAGGATTGAAGTAACAAAGAAAAACGTCACTTTCCCTGGACGCTGCAAATACAGCAGCTCAACTACAAAAATATTTAATGCCATTGGCACTTTTTATTCTGGAAATTTGAAAAAAGGCAGTAAGAGCTATTATGGTGAGAAACTCCGCATCCATAAAAAGCTCATAAATGTTCTAAAACAGAGCCAATTTTTCAGTTAAGCTTTTAATGTTTGTCTTTTTTTATAGGTCAATTCTTGGTGACTATCAATTAACCTACCCTCTTTAATACTCATATGTGAGATTTTCTACACCAGCCAACTCTTTCTCTCTTTCTCACGAGAAAAGATTAAAACAAACAAACAAGCAAGAAAGACACATGACCGATGCTCTAATGTGTTACTTCTTGTTCTATAATCTACAAGGGATAGTGATAGTCAGCAGTATACACATTAAATTATAACTTGTGACCTAATCTAAAAAATTGGCTCCAGAAAAAGGTTTTGAAATAAGATATCAAATCCTCTTCTAACCATAAGCAATGCTTAGTTGATTTCAAAACAAGTCTCTCAACTATCTGATTTTCCATTTCAAAAGTTACATTGGACCTTTTCCATTACAAGTGGGACAACATCTACCATGCCTGTGGTCTAATTCTAGGTTATAGTAAATTAGCAGTACCATAATTAGAATCATGAAGTGTCGTCAAAAGTGGTGAAACTTGGTGACCATACACATCATCGTGCAAATTATTTACTATGTCGGGACTTAATCTACCTAGACTTGAAAAAGAAGAGGCAACTTTATGGTTTCTCTTTACTGTGCCGAAACGTTAGGTGCTTTTGCAATTAATTTCGATGAGAAATCAATTTACATGGTTCATTGGACCTCCCCACCTACTCCAATTTCTACAAACAGTACCACACACAAAATATACCAGGATCTTCGGT